>OX422207.1:221286504-222699028 GCA_949130495.1 Sambucus nigra
TGTAATGTCCCGATTTGTCTTTTTTTGTTTTTCTGCTATATATATATACACACACACATGTTTATATATGTGTGTGTGAGTGTGTTATGACTTATTTATACACATTCAAATCTTATATTCTGACTTTTTTGCTAACACAAAATTTGTATCAGTGTTGTCACTATGTCAAATCGGAAGGATCCAGGTTGGAAATACGAGAAGGAGATGAAAATGTCGGATGGTGTTATTATTTGTATTGTGTTATGAGATCGACTCATGATAGATGTGATACATATTTTGTTCCTCGTTTAACTATTATTTTTATTTCATTTTTAGTGATTTTTGTGGGAAAAACTGAGGCTTACGCCTTGATCCGCCTCGAGACTTACGCCCAACCCATAGTTGTCAAAATCGTCCGATTCACAAGTCAAATCGTCCGATTCGATTCGATTAGGAGGTAAAACGATTCGAATCATGGAAATAATCGTAATTTTCTAAAGAATCGCTCGAATCGGGGGAGAATCGTCCGATTCCAACTCGAATCGAGAATCAGGTGAAAAACGATTCACGTTTTGGATTGTTTTAACCTTGCACGTTACTTATTTTTAACCCAAAACAAAAATAAAAACGATGTAACCAAAACCAAAGCCTTTTCAACCCGTTTTACAAACCATTGCCAACCAAACCCTAATCGAAGCCCGGTCGGCAAATTGAAGGCCCGGTCTTGCAAATTGAAGGCCGATCTGCAAATCGAAGGCTGTTCTTTGTTGTTTTGCTGCAAATCGAAGGCCGGTATGTCTTCTTTTGCTTAATTGAAGGCCGGTATGTTCTGTGTTATGTTTTATTCTTTTCTTTCGCTGTTTTTTTTTTTGTTTTTTGTTATAAAACCATACGTTTTTTTTTTAAGTTCTTTTACTGTTTTTTTTGTTATTGAACCATACATTAATTATTTTTGCTGTTTTTTTTAAGTTCATTTGCAGTTTATTTTTTTTGTTATAAAACCATGCGTTTTTTTGTTTTTTTTTTTAAGTTCTTTTGCTGTTCTTTTTTTTTTTTTTGCTGTATTTGCTTAAATTCTTTTGACGTAGTGTCAAAATTTTTGAAGTTTTTGTTGTTTTAATCTTATTGTTTGCGTTGTTTATTAAATAAATTAATATTGATTTGTACATTGTTTGATCTTTGAAAATCAAAATGGTAAAGTCAAAGCGCAAGAAAGAAACCGATTCAACTTGGGCTCATTGTACCAAGGTGAATGAGAACAATAGAATGTAATTGAGATGTAATTATTGTGGAGCAATAAAATGGGGAGGAGTTTTCCGAATAAAACAACATTTTGCCGAGACTCCTAGCGATACTAGTACGTGTGAACAATGTCCCCAGGCCGTTGGAATATTTTTTCAAGAGTATTTGTGTCAAAATGCTACTTCCACGGTCGGTAGCAATCAAAGTCAAGCAAATGTTGAAGATGAATGCTTTCAAGGGGGAACGATGATGAGGGGGGGTGAACGGGGAAGGCGAAAGGGGGAATGGATAGGTTTGTTATTAGGGGGTGGGAGAAAGGGTAAACAACAAACCATGAATCAAATGCTAAAGGATAGAGAGCCGGTGTGTAAGGATATATTGAGGTTTTTTTATAAGAATGCTCTGTCTTTCAATCTTGTTAAGTGTCCATTTTTTAAAAGGATGTTGGTGTCGGTTGGAGATTATTGCAAGGGATTGAAGCCCCCTAGCTATCATGAAGCTAGGTTCACGTATTTGAAAAAGGAAGTGGAAAGTGTGCGTAGATTGTTAGAGAAGTATAAAAAGGAATGGAAAAAAATGGGGTGCACTTTAATGTAGGATGGGTGGAGCGATGGAAAATCAAGATCGCTCACTAACTTTTTAGTGAATAGCCCGAGCGGGACGGTTTGACTTAAATTCGTGGACACCTCCTCGACAATGTTTAAAAAGGAGCGAAATAATATTAAAAAAAAGGCGTATTGAGGCGTAAGCCTCACCAAAAAAAAATGAGCAAAATAATATTAAAAAAATACAAAAAGCATAAAAAATAAAGTAACAAAGAAATATAAAATAAAACTGCAAAAAAAAAATCTTTGAGGACTTTCTCACATAGTTAAACATTTCCCCCCCCCCCCCCGAGATGACTTTTTTACATATTGGTAATTATTTAATATGACAATAAATTAATTAATGCAAAATCATATTGACCAAATAATTTTTTTTAGTTTCATTCACATTGGATATTTTATAATATGACAATAAATTGATCAATGCAAAATCAAATTGACAAAATCAATTTCTTAACTTTCATTCACATATTGGTTATTTTTTTAAAAATTTCTTTCAAGTTACAATAGTAAATAGTATAAATTAAGTGCAATTTTAAAACAAAAAAGAAAAAAAGAATAAGAGTTAGTAGATTAAAACATTTTTGTTAAGTTAAGTGCAATTTTAGAAAAATGAAAAACTTTAACCTTTAAAAGAACAGACTTCGTGAAGGAAGAAGAAAAAGATTGTTTTTTCGCGCCTCAGCAAAAAGGCATGAGGCGCATCGAGGCATAAGCCTCGAGGCATTTTTTGCCCACCCCGCCTCGCCTCGAGGCTTAAATCTCAAACGCATTTTTAAACATTGCTCCTCGATCATCAAGGATGCGGTGAGATTGTTTGAGTTGCTTGATAGTATTGTAGAAGAGATTGAGGAAGAAAATGTCGTGCAAGTGGTGACGGGAAATGCATCGGCGTATGTAGTCGGGGAGAGGTTGTTGCAAGAGAAAAGAAAGAATTTATTTTGGAACCCGTGTGCCGCCCACTTGATTGATTTGATGCTTACCGCCATTGGTAACTTGCCTATATTTCAAAACACAATTACAAAGGCAAGAGAAGTTACCGTGTATATTTATAGGCATACATGGGTGCTTGATTTTTTTAGAAGGTTTTTAAATAAGAGGGAACTTACTAGAGCGGGAGTAACTAGATTTGCCACTTCCTTTCTCACATTGAAGAGTTTTGGAGAAAATAAAGGGGCATTGAGGCGTATGTTTACGCCGGTCGATTGGATGAATGGAACTTTTGCCAACAAGGTGGATGCAAAGAAAGTGGAGGGAATCATTTTTGGTGACACAAATTTCGATTAAATATTGTTTGAAAAGTGTACATCCACTTTACAAAGTTTTGAACCTTGTTGATGGAGATGCAAAACCGGTAATGGGTTACATATATGAAGCTATGGATCGGGCGAAGGAGCAAATTGCGGTTAATTTTAGTCATGTAAAGAAGAGAAATATGAAGATTTGGAAAATAATTTATATGAAGTGGGATCTTCAACTTCATAGGCAACTTCATGCTGAAGGATAATAGTTGAACCCAAGGTCACATGATTTATATTAAATTATTTACTTGAAGATTCCACTATATTCTAATTTATATTATATAAAGGACTAAAATATATTTTTTGTTTATATTTGAAGATTTCACTTCAGTGATGACTTTAAGGCCGATAGAGCAGTGAAGCGTGGTTTGTATGACACTACAGGGAGGATGTGTTCGGACACCGATACAATAATCACCATACAAGAGCAAATAGATAAATTTAAAACATGTGCGGGAGTTCGGCAACTCTAAAGAGAGATAAAAAACAACCTGGTGTTGCTGATTTTTTTATGTTAATCAATTTATATGTTGCTAAATTTTTTATATTTTTTGTTTATATAGCCAATTGGTGGGAAAGTTTTGGTGAAGATGTACCGGAGCTTCAAAAGATTGTAATACGAGTTCTTAGTCTAACATGTAGTGCGACAGGTTGCGAGAGAAATTGGAGCACATTTGATCATGTGCATTCCAAGAAAAGAAATAGTTTGGAGCAACAATGGTTGAATGCTCTTGTTTTCGTTAAGTATAATCTTCAACTTGAAATGAGACGAGAGCAAAGGAGATAATGTGGTGACTTCGATTCAATTTGTCTATCCAATATGGAGGGCGATGATGAGTAGATCACTGAGAGAGATATAGAGGAACCATGTCTTCCGACCGACCATTCATGGTTGGATGTTCACGAATGCTTCTAAGATGAAGGGCCTAGCAAAAAGAGGAAGCGAGGTGAAAATATATGGAATTACTTTAATTATTGTTTATTTGTTGTTAATATATGTTCACGAGCGTTCACTATCTTATAATTAATATACGTCAAAATTATTTTGTATTATATAGGGCCAAGGAATTTAAATGCCAAGGGAAAAGGCAAACAAGTCGTAGATGAAGATATTGAAATTCTTGATGATGAGGAGGAGGATGAAGATGAAGAGGAATTTCAAGAGGGGGAGATCGAATTGTCATAGAGGATGATGATGACGATGATGGTGATCTAGGCCTTGATGAATGAAGAAGAATGATCATTGATTATGACTTTTTATGATATATTTTTGTTTTTTTACATTTTTAAGCCTAAAATGAATGAGAACATGTGCTACGTTTAATTTTTGTGATATATTTTGGTATATTATCACGTGCTATGATTAATTTTGTCATATTATGCTTAATTACCAATTCTAAAGTGTTAAATCCCATTTACGTATGTTTTACTACATCTTTATCATTTGATTCTGATTCGACCGATTCGATTCACTAATCGATTCATGATTCGCGATTCGGGGGGTAAACGATTCACGATACGATTCGCGATTTGACAACTATGGCCTCGTCTCACAGGGGCAAAACGCCCCAACTAGTATTTAGTTTCAGAGGCGTTTTACAAAATAATGAGCATTTATTTTAAATACTTTTATGAATACTAATTTTTTTTTTAATTTTAATTAAGTCATATTATTAAGTTTTAAAAATTTATTTATGGGGCATATACCAAATAGTCCCTCAAACTTTTTTTAATACACGTTTAGTCCAAGCCTTTTTATTTTGCACCAAAAAGTCCTTCACCATGCCAAAAAGGCTTTACCATGCGGCTGGCGCGGGCTTTAAAGATAAGAGAATAAGGGACTTTTTGGTACAAAATAAAATACTTTTGACTAAATGTGTATTAAAAAATGTATGAGGGACTTTTTGGTATTTGATCCTTTATTTATTATTCATGTGAAACATGTACAAGAAATATAAAAACAATTAACTTTTAATTATTATTTTGAACAAAACATTCAATTTTTATCTTGTACAATATATGATTTTTTTTCCTTCACACAAGTGAGCTGTAAAACACAACTTCCTACTCGGAGATAACTTCCATGCTCAATCATTGGATTACCATTTTTTTAAAATTAATGTCATTTTTAAAAATAATTTTGTTAAAATCAGTACCAATTTTTATACAAACTAATGCCTTTTTTTAAATAATTTTATAAAATTAGTAATAATTTTTATAAAAATTAATACTACTTTTTAATTTATTTTTTTATTTTTGAAGGTTTAATCAGTACCAATTTTAGGTGGTAAAATCCTACTACTAAGTAAATCATGCACCATCATACAAGAACAGTAGTACGTGGTTAAACAATGTGCTTACATCCAAGGGCGGTTTTCTCTTTTCAATTAGTTTTGTTTCAATCACAATGATTACATGCCTCTTTTCCCCAAGGGTGAGAGGGTTACATTTATAGAAAAATAAAGATAGTGGAGCCGTGACTATCCCAGCCTGATCGGCCGTATCCAGATCCTAGATTATCGCAGATCGGTATCAACAGTCTTTATCTTCTTTGACGAGATCTTGATAGGCAATGACACATTGCCCTCTTAAGTGTTTCCGAATTATCCCCCGCACACCAATGGGGTGCGGACATTTGTGAAGGAAGTTGGTACCATTCGATAAAGACTTTATGGTAAGTTTTGTGTTATAGGAGCAAATAGTGGTGCCACCTTTTCTGATTTGTGCTCCAAATCAATTACTGTGGTTGTTGCAATTGTTGGTTTTTTGTACTATTTCGTGCCCAATAGTCTTATCTCATATTATTCTTCCTCAAAGGTTCCTTTAGTTTGTGATCTTTTTTCTTCGCTATGGCATCTTCGATAATGGCGTAAACGACGCCAAATGGGAGCAAGAAAAGATAAATCTCTCTAAACTCTCTCAAACCACTATCTCATAAAATGGAAGAATGCCTCAAATGAGGCTACATACGAGTATTTATAGGAAGGAAGTTACTTGGCCTCTAAGCTAATAATCTAATTACATTTATGCTCTTCAGAGCCAATAACCTTCCTTCTTCGAAATACTAAACAAACGACTAATAAAAGAAAATACATCAAATAAAGGAAATAAAAAAAATACAATAAAATACTAAAAATAACCCATAATTCTTTATTCACATTAGATAATGCAACAAATCAAGCTATTGATGTTTCATCACGGTTATTTCCATTAAGTTGAATGGGCGGAATCGTCATACATGGTCTCACGTGTTTAATGTTTTCCTTCGTACAAAAAAGAAAGTGAAATGACTCACTAAGGGATCCTCCTGCCGAGGATAACAAAAAATTTGAGAACTGGAGTGAGAATTCCTCAATACTGATTTCATTGTGGCTTAGATTAATACCTTACATTGTTTCTAGTGTTCAGCTTCTTGATAGTCTATAAAATCTGAAATTCACTTGTTGAGATGTATCCCTAGGAACACAGTTTTTCGTGCATTTGAAATTTTTTACCAGATAATTAACAAAAAACACGCAAAATAGAAAGACAAGTCTCTTGCAAAGCATCTATGAAGCATGGACACGTAATACGTGACACGCGACACGTAATTGGTCCAAAAATTAGGATACGACACGCTATGATACGTAATATATAATGTATATTTAAATATATTAATGAAATAAAACATATTTTTTCCATAAAATACATTATTGGAGCATTCTTAACATGAAATTAAGAAAATGGACCATACAAAACAAAATTTAAACACACTTTGACATTAAGAATCATAATAAAGCAGAATCAGCATCACGTGCCAGAGTGTGTCGCGTGTCTGATTTGAGTCAAAGCTGACTCGTGGCTTCCGGGAGAGTGTCCGTGCTTCATAGTGTCCGACACGACACGCTGCCTTCTGAGAAGTGTCCGTGCTTCTTAGCAGAGCACTGTGACATTTTCAAAGGAATGGAAGAGCTTTATGCTTAATCTTTCTTTGAGTATCAACTTAGAGATCCAACGTCGTCAGCATGAGGAGTGTTAGGTTGGGCTATTTCTCTCCACCCATTAAGGATCACATCTTGTTTACATCTTAATTAGTGAGAAGCTTCACTGCCGTAAATGCTTACTCTTGGCTACAGCGAGCTTCTCTTACTCATGGACAGCTCTCATGGCTAGAGAATCACCTGGCCTTTTTTCGAGGGTTTCCGTAATGGTTTCATGGTGGTCATATAGTAGTGACCACTATAGAGACGGGTGGCCGAGTATCTAGCCGCGGTGGTCACGGTGGACATAATAAGCTTTCACACTGAAAGTATATGACTTCTATTTGTATGCTAAATACTGAGGATCATTATTAGGAGAAATGGGGATGATCCACTCATGCTAATCAGGCAATTGATGGAAACTCTACCAATGACATTTATTAAATATCTAGTAGTTGGAATGAAAAGTAACACCTTAAATTTATGTTAGTTAATTGAGAAGAGCATGCAAGTAAGGACACCAGATGTACGTGGTCCGGCCTTACTTTGACCTACATCCACGGGGCAAAGGTGGTGGGGGGCATGTTTATTAAAAGTGAGAGGATAGATTACAAGAGTTGTTAGTCAGTAGGCGCATATGTCTAATTTGACACCCCAATGGCTTAATATAATAGTCATACATGAAGAGAGCCCATGTCCTCCTCCTTACAACTAAGCTGGTAACGGTGAACGTGAACGTACATGTGGCAGTTTTTGAGGATGGACAGTTGACCCCCTTCCCCAATGAGTGGGGGAGTGGCTGCTGGTCGACGGGTGATCGCATGTTGCTTGCGCTATGGGTCATTTGCCGGTAACGATAGTCCCATGTTCTTAGACCACGTGGTGGACTAAATCAAGCAACGCCCTTATGTCGATGACTCATTCGTCTGTCCGCTCGACCATGGAGGACAAAAGTCGACCGACCTCTAGAGTGGAGTGGCGGCATTGAACGTCCGTTCTAACGAATGGGGCCACTCGATTAACGCACCTAGCGCTCAACTTGTCGAGTGTTAGAAATTCCCCTCATCATAGTCGGGCTACATTGATGATGCTTGTGCTCCTAAACTCATCCATATCCCCATCTCAACTTAGTATTTAGCAGTTGTCGTCTCAAACTGTTTGCCACCACTGCCATATTGGCTAATTGATGCAAATTAGGGTGCGCAAGTGTAAAATAAAGAAGTTAACTACACAACAACAACAACATGGAAAATGTAGGAGGTTATATTCTTTCTCTCTCTGATCTCTTAATCTCAAATGGTCAAAAGTGATACAATAAGAGCCTCAATAGTTATTTATACTAAGAGGCTAAAAAAGGGGGAATAAAGAATAAATGCTAAAAAGACCGAGAGGAATTAGGGGTGGCAATTCGGGTTAGTCGTGTCATTTTCGGGACATGTTCATTTTGATTTGTGTATAAGTTTTGGGTACTCTTAAATCTATACAAGTTAATCATGTCATGTTCGGGTCATTTCGGGTTATTACCGTAAACGGGTTATCGTGTCGAAAATTGCCAGCCCTAAGAGGATCTATATATGCGAAATTCTGGCAAAAAAGTCAGGATCAACATGTTATAATGTCGCCTCAGTAATCCAAGTAATCCATGTCCTCAGCTGCAGGGCGGCCAATCCAACGGGCCAAATAGCGTGTGTAATCACCCGAAGCAGAGGAGACAAAAGCGAAGTCAAGTATGCCATCAATACGATCAACATGAGAACAGACTGGCTAAGCCGGTGAAGATGAAAGAGGAATGGGAGGATGGGTACCCCGAAAAGGAGAAAGGTCCGCCACATTAAAGGTACGATGCATGCGAAACTCCGAAGGAAGATCAACCTCATATGAATTCGATCAACAAGCGCAAACAATAGGAAACGGCCCAAAACGGCGCTAAAGAAGCTTGTTACCTTTGCTGACACGTCGTGATTTCTGGAGGTACACCATGACCAAGTCACCGGGCTGGTAGGAAACGAAACGGCGATGTGCATCCACCGCCTCTTTGTAAGAGGCGTAAATGGACTGGAGGCGATAACGGACATCAGCCTGTACGGAAGTCAAATGGGCTGCAAACTCCTCAGCAGAAGGGCAGGTAGGAACTGTCGGTGGGAGCTTAACAAGGTCAATAGGCATAGTGGGAGACTTGCCCAACACAATCTGGAAAGGAGAGAAACCGGTAGAACGGTTGACGGTGTTGTTGAAAGCATATTCGGCTTGAGCAATCACCAGATCCCACCTACGGGGGTGCTCAGACGTCAAACAACGCAAAAGATCGCACACACTCCGGTTGACCACCTCTGTCTGGCCGTCTGTTTGGGAATGAAAGGCAATGAAAAACTGGAGCTCCGTCCGTAGTAAGCACCATAATGAAATGTCCTGTAAACTCGATCGGAAGTAATGTTATGGGAGACGCCGTGCAAGCGGACAATCTCGTGGAAGTATAAGGTCGCTACATGAGATGCGTCAGTCGTGCGAGAACATGGAATGAAATGCGACATCTTGGAGAATCTGTCAACGACCACCATAATATAATCATGCTCACTGGGGAAGGCCCACAATGAAATCCATCGAAACGTCCTGCCACGGGGCAAGGGAGTATACAATCCAGCATTGGAGTGCTGGTCCTTAACCGTCTGACAAGTATAATAATTACGAAAGAAGGCATTAGTATCACGTCTCATGGTGAGCCAATAAAATCAATCTTGTAACAAAGCATGGGCGACGGCCTGCCCCACGTGACCTGCTAAACCACCTCTATGAACCTCTGAAATAATCTTCTCTCGCAAGGAGGAAGATGGAATACACAAAGTTGTCCCTCGGTGCAAAAAATATCATGTAATAAGTACTCGCTTGATGCACCATTGCCCTGTTGGCAAGCAGCATAAATAGGCTCTAACTCCCCATCGATCGGGCAGACGTCACAAATCTCATCAAACTCAAAAACCTGACTCCGCAAGGTCACTAATGCATGAGCACGTCGGCTAAGTGCATCTGCTACCATGTTCTCCTTCCCAGGCTTGTATTGAATGTGGAAGGTATAACGCTGAAGGTAGGCTGTTCACTTGGCGTGTAGGTCACTAACACGCCGCTGGCTATGGAGGAATCGCATGGCCTCGTGATCCGATTTTATCACAAACTCCTTATGTAGGAGGTAGGGTGACCAAAACTTCATGGCTTTTACAACCGCATAGAACTCCAAATCATAGGTAGAATAGTGTAGGGCCGCTCCCGTCAATTTCTGGCTATAAAAAGCAATGGGCTTCCCATTCTGGCTCAAAGCAGCGTCCACCCCTGTCTTGCAAGCATCGCAATATAGCTCAAACAATTTACCAAAGTTTGGCAAGGAAAGGAAAGGATAGAAGCAGTCGTCATCAACTCCTTCATACGGGTGAAGGCCCGGTCAGCCTCCATAGTCCATCTGAACAAAAGTCGAAGAAGTGCCCATCAAATCAGTGAGTGGAGCCATGACAGTACTGAACCCCGCTATGAAACGTTGATAAAACCCCGTAAGCCCATGAAAACTACAAACCTGCGTCACCGAAATGGGGGTGGACCAATCCACGATCGCCTGAATCTTGGCATCGTCCACCTGAACGCCATCTCCTGATACTACATATCCCAAAAAAGTCACAGATGGAACCATAAATGCACACTTTTTCAACGTGAGGAAAAAGCGTTCGGCTCATAAAACCTCCAGAACCTGAGTCACATGTCACAAGTGCTCCTCCTCGAAACGGCTATAAATCAAGATATCATCAAAATACACCACAACGAACTTGCCAAAAAAGAGCCGCAAAATCTGAGTCATCACTCGCATGAACATGGATGGGGCGTTGGAGAGACCAAAAGGTATCACAGTCCACTCATAAAGTTCATTCTTGGTTTTAAAGGTCGTCTTCCATTCATCACCCGACCTCATACGTATCTGATGGTACCCACTCTTCAAGTCCAACTTGGAGAATATCGTCACTCCATGGAATTGGTCCAACATATTCTCGAACCGGGGAATTGAAAACCGATACTTCACCGTGATTTTATTAATGGCACGGCTATCCACGCACATATGCTAACTCCTGTCCTTAGGTGCTAGAAGTGCGAGAACCGCATAAAGGGGACAATACTCTCGTATATATCCCTTGTCACACAACTTGGTAACCTGCCTCTGTAGCTCTGCATGCTCTGTAGGGGACATGCGATAGTGGGGAAGGTTGGGGAGCTGCGGCCTAGGAATGAAGTCAATCGCATGTTGAATGTCCCATAGGGGGGAAGCTCGTCGGGGGGAGTGCACACATCAATATAAGAATCCTGTAAACGCTGAACACACGGCATAACGGATACCTCAGGAATGGTGATGGGACTAATAAGAGCATAACACATCCCCGTCTCTGCGGCCTCGGTGGCTAACTCCTCATGGGAAACAAGTAGGGCGAGGGTCGAGTCATCAAAAACGGTCGCACGGGGCGAAGAAGAAAGTTTCGCCCTCCATGTGTAAAAGAGTACGTGTTGGCTCGACCATCATGCATACTACTATGGTCAAATTGCCATGGCGTCTCCAAAAGCAAGTGGCATACCCTCATGTCAATCACGGTGCAAAGAATCTCGTCATAATAATTCCCAATAGAGAAAGCTACTCGACACTATCGACTAAGGGCAAGTGGGGTTCCGCTACCCAACCACCCAATGCAGCACGGTTTAGCCAATAATTCCGTAGGAAGCTTCTGTTTTCCCACCATCTCTTGTGCAATCAAGTTATCACTGGCTCCCCTGTCTACGATTACCGTGCACAACCTACCCTTCGCGATGCAACGAGTAAAAAAAATGCTCGTTCAAATCCACGTGCCATTGCTAGGAGGTGATTGAGGATCGACAGACATTGTAATCATCACGGTATGTGTGTAGGTAGTAGAGGTATCCGCATGTTTCGTTTGGGTTTGGCAAAAGGAATCATATTGGCGACAAAGGGATTGAGCGGTGAGTAATGGGATATGGGTAGGGATGGGCAGAATACCCAAGGAAGGGGAACCCTTTTATACGGAATTGGCTTTTTTTGGAGGTGTGAATGTTAGGGTTTCTTGGGATTGAGGTAAATAGGGTTTGGGACTGATTTTGTGTTATGAAAATTGATTAGGGTTTGTGTTTGAATAAATCTTGGGTTTAATTTCCGTTTTGGAGTCTTCGACTCGAGTCCCAGTTGGAGCGGGACCATATCAGGGCTGGCCCGCTAGGTTCTTTGAGCGGAAGTCATTACAACAAGAATTGACAGTTTTTTTTTTCAGAACCCCCGGCAGAAGAGCGGATCAGATCAGGGGACTCGGTCGGCCTTATCGGTAGTTGGGTTTGGTCTGATGGGCTCGAGATTGGTACCGTCCGACTTTGCGGAGAACAATCAGTGGCCGGAATGTAACTTCTGGTTGGGTTTCATCAGCGGGTGGGGAGTGTTTTCCGGTGGATCTTAACACAATCGGAGCAGGGACGGTTAAGAATTTGGACCCTGTGGGGTGTGTTAGGGGTTTTTTTTTAGGGGAACGGGTCATTTGATTGGTTGAAAGCTATCCGGGTGAACCCAATTTGAATCCCAATCCTCAATAACCATGGTTGATCCAAAGAACAAACCTCGCTCTAATACCAATTGATGCGAATTGGAGTGCGGAAGCGTAAAATAAAGAAGTTAACTACACAACAACTACAACAACATGGAAAATGTAGGAGATTATATTATTTCTCTCTCTAATCTCTTAATCTCAAATGGTCAAAAGTGATACAATGAGAGCCTCAATAGCTATTTATAAATGCTAAAAAGATGACTATATCCCTATGCTCCTGCATCACTAACGGTCAAAATTTGGTGTGTGTTGAGAGTCCTTGATTATTGACTTTGTCGTCACTCATCTATTAATATTTCATCTTTGTTCTCTAAATTTTAATCTTTGAAATCTGGTATTGTGTTAGGTTATGGTGGTGATATTCACCCTACTACATCCCTGTCTTTATTTGTTGATATATTTGTTCCCTAATTCACATTTAATGTATTATCGTTGAGTTCTTTCCATTCCATTTTCTCCATCTTCTTGAGTTTTTCAAGACCTAAGGTGGGGATTTGCGGCTTTTTCTCCATCTCTATTGCATTTAATTCCCACGGTTTCGTCTCCTTAGTGGCATTATTGGGTCATCCATCGTTGGTTATGTCAAGTTATCCCAATTTTGGTCATAGTTTTGTTTGTGTAAGACTTGCCAATTAAGCAAACATCACCATAATTCATTTCCTCAGTCTTAGTGGTTGTCAATAAATCCTTTTAATAATGTCCCTTCAACATTTGGGGCCCATTAAGAATAATAATAAATATAGCTTTTGATTTTCAATATTGTGTAATCTTTAATTATACTCGAAAGGCATTGGCCATTTCTTATGAAACACTATTCGTACTTCCTTTATTTCATCCCCTACTCTCCTTCCTCCCACTCTTCCCTTCTATTAAATGGGACATTGCTATTGTATGGAAAATGCAAAAGATTTGTTACCAGCCTGCTGTAGCCTCTCGGTTGAATATAAAACAAAATCTCACATATTAAACATATTACCGACTTACAAATTATATACTCAATTAATATTAACAAACTGACTCACCTGCAATTCAGGCAATGCCAATGACTCAAATGATGCTAAATCTACTTTGTAGCTCCCCACTGTAGGCCACCTTACAGACTCTGGACTGCATGTGAAGATCAAATAACAGAAACTTCAACGGAAGAGAATGAATCCAATTATATTCAACATGATGATATGTTTGTTTTCTGAGGCTATTGGAGAGTTTTTTTTGCGCCTTTTTGCTTATTGCTTTGCTTTGTACCCATCCTGTATACTTCGCCCCCTTTAGGCAGCACTTAATACTATATTTACTTGTCCAAAGAAAAAAGTAGCATGGTTACATTCAATGTAATGAACAAATTGTTTGCTAAGGCAAAGTCGATATATAATTTTAATTAAACAAAACCCCCATCATGCACTTCATAGTGATGGCTTTAAGTACTCATTTTTCATCCTACCAGAGCATATATGCAAACAAAACTGCCAAAGATAACAAATAAACTGATGTTGATGCAGGTCCCAGGAATTATTTATACTATTTATTTTATTTTTAGTGTTCTATTACTGTTGGAATAAAAGAATATTCCTTTGGAACAAACAGGTTTTACTGATGTCATGGTTGATGTCCATTACATGTGACATCATCGCCTATCATCTTATTAAAGAAGGCTCTCAATTAATCCTTTCCATTGTACCCTATAAACAGATTGCTCCTTTTTTAGGGAGGACCTACTACATTTTCAGAAAGAGATCATCTTTTATTATTCCTAAATGTGTGTGTGTGTATTTCGTTGAGTATGTGGTCAGACCAGACAGGCACAGGCATGGTTCAAAGTCTAAGTCTCGATCTCGGTCTCGGTCTCAGTCTCGGCCTCGGTCTCCGTATCGGACGCCCAATTTTGAACTCGGTTGCGGTATCGGGCGATGCGCAAAAATATAATATTTAGAGAGCCCAAAAAAATTTGAAAAAAATACAGAAAAATTTATCAAAATTAGATTAATAACGTGGACCAATTAGATAAGTTCAAACCCATCATTTAATTTACATAGCAATATCTAATTGATTATACGAACGCGCATCGGACTTGTCAGATTTAATATTCCATAATAAATCAACAAGATAGCAAAATAATTTAAGGGTTACTTGTGATTTGGGTGCCATTATCTTGTTTATTCTTGGTTGGGTGCCAGTTAATTCTTCTATATAAATAAAAACTAATTTTGTAATAAAAAATATGTTTTTTTATAAGTGATGTAAAGTTTTTTTTATAAATAACATACAGTTTTTTTAAATAACGTCCAGGTTTTTTCCTATTATATAATGTAAAAAAAATTTAAATTTATTAAGATACTTATTTATAATAAAATTATCTAAAAATAAGAAACTGTTAGTAAAAAAATTCCAGAATATTACGGGTTTTTTTTATTTTTCAGAATATTACGTTTTTTTAGTTTTATAAATATTTCTTTTTTAAGTTTTTCAGAATATTAGAGTATTTATATTAAAGATGTACAACAAATGTAGAAATAGTTAGACTATTTTTTCATAAATGAAACCAATTTGTTAAAGATGTACATCAAGTTTCAAAAACTTAGTACTAACTGATGTACAACAAATTTTTATGAAGTCTTATTACTAATTTTAATGGAATTTTTTTTATTTATATGAAAAATGTACGACAAATGTAAAAAAAGGGGGGGAAAGTACTCTTAGGTCTCTCGCAAACAAATTTTAAACAATAAAGGAATTTTGACAAATTTTAAACACTTGGGTCCACTAATTCTCTTCTTGTAGAAGTCCACACTAACGGTGTAACAAGCGGACCTAATAGTAAATTGTCCTTAACTGTTTAAAAATTGTTACCAAGGGACCTAATTGTAAATTGCCCAAAAAAAAGAGTTCCATTTAATACTGAAGATAATTGTAAGTTTGTAACAATAGTAAACTCTTTTAACCTTTTGGTTTCTTAACAAAAGTGAGCTGCAAAACAAAGAATAGAAAGACACGTATTAAAAAATGGACATAACAATATTCCAATGCGGCTTACTAATCCACTATAAACATGACATCAAATGAACCTAACATTTAAGTAAGTTCTGGTGCGGGTCCAACTTTGACCAAATAAAACAAAACAAATAACCTTTCGGACCAAAATGAATGTAAAGGTTTTCTCCAACCCTAAAGCTTTTACCACAATGTTACCAATCGATTCTGCGGGAAGTTTCGACCTTGAGATTCTGGTGATCGGTCCCCGATTCCAACAAAATATAAGTTAACTGCTTTAGCTTTCTCTTCTTCATTGAGTTTTCTTCTTACGAGTGGTGTCCTTGATTTTTATTCAAAAGTTATCTCGGCCGAGATTCTCCAAATCTCGTTTTTATCGGCCGCGATTTCGGCGATATGAAATCGTGGCGCCAATATCTTGGTGATATATGACGGTTCAGTTCAGCTAAAAATCGCATCAAACTTGAATCGGGTCTCGGAATCGTCTCGCCAAGCTCCGATACCAAGTTGACTCAGCCGAGACTTTGAACCATGGGCGCGGGTAGCTTGACCGCCTTACCCGTCATTGAAACACAAGCTAGAGACGTATCGGCAATGCAAACGCTATAATGCTATGGGTAAGTCTAGGAGGAACCACCATCTTCCATGGTCATGTGGTGCCACTTTAGTCGACTTTTGCTTCGCAGCCCCACCCCGACACCCCAAGCACATCTCCAACCTGCCCTACCCAACAACAACTGTTCTTGGTCCCAAGAACCACCACCTAAAACCACTAAATCCGGCCCAAATCCACCAGATCCAGGCCCCTATTACCCTCACCGGAATCCTGAGACAGTCATCGACGCTCATCGGCCCCCTACCAGTAGTCATCCGTGCTCACGACCCCTCAATCCAACGTCACAACCGCCCCACAACCCAAGAAACTTCAAATCCGTAACACCTGCACACTCACCGGCACTTGCAGCCCTCAGTCGAAGGTGGTTAGACCACTGGAGAAGCCCAGAGACCCCTCCCCAGAAATCCTTTGTCGCAACAACAAAAGAGGCGTGTAAACCCTAGGTCCAACACTCAACAGTTCCGATCTGCTACTTCCGGTATTGCACCATTGTCGCCGACCACCAGCGAGATTCGCCAGCTACTAGCAACACCACAGGACCAGAATCCTCCATCTTTGATGGCTGTTCGGGCTTGAGGGGGATCTGTGAGCTTAGCGCAATGACTTTCGAAGTCTCTTTCCTTGCTCCAGTTAATTCCAGCCCTAACCTTATGATCTTACAACAGAAAAGCAGTTCCACACCCTTAATTGTTGGGAATCCCATTTTAGCCCCTATAAAGTTTGAAACAATTCGTGAAAATTCCAGAACTACCCCTGAATTGTTTATCACCAGCCTCCCTGCAGAAATAACTCTCCTACCCCCCAACACCCACGCACCCACCCACCCACAACCCAACACACACACCATCAAATAAGCAAACAGAGGCAAGCCTGACCACAGAAAAATTACAAAACAGTCCTGTACACACCCTTTTGGCAGAATCGCAAAACTGACCCTTCACAATTTGTGCGAAATTCCAGCCCCCTCCCCACATTCTGACAATCCCATTTTAGCACCCCACCACCACCACCACACACACACACATATCCCAAACCAAACCCCCAACACTTCTATCCCTGCTCTTTTGAAATTGAAGGACATTGACCAAGAGATTGAAGAGTTCCGTTGCTACACCAGATCTGTAGGAGAAGACTCCATTTTTAGAAAATCTAGTCCTATGCGACCATTGACCAAAGCATTCACGAGGCCGGTGAGAGCCTCCAAGGAAAAATCGACGTCTGGAAACGCAATTGTTCGTATTGGCACCGTGAGGGTCAGGGTTTCAGTTCGGGGTTGATTTTGGTTGTCTGGTTGGAGAGTGTCGCGTCCAGTTGGTTGAGCGTGCTCATATGGTTACTGAACTAAAGTCCACACGGGATATTTGGATACAGGAGCGCGAGGAGATCCTCGATTTTGCAGTCATTTGCCCTTGGGTGAGCCATTCTCGCTTATTGATGCTTCTGTCAACCGCTTCCTCCCCACTCTGCCAGATTTACTACCAGTTTTTACGGGTTCTCGCGAGAGCTCTATTGTGGATTTCCTCGATATTTTCATCAAGAAGGACTTAATTACTCATGCTCGGTATTGAGATTTGGAGGTACACGAGATCGGGGACTTCTTTCTAATTTTCAGGGATGATGAGGATGGGTAGTGAGACCTTTTCAATATCTTATCAAAGACAGGATGGGTGACTCGGCAT
The DNA here is from genome assembly GCA_949130495.1 of Sambucus nigra. Lineage (NCBI taxonomy): Eukaryota > Viridiplantae > Streptophyta > Magnoliopsida > Dipsacales > Adoxaceae > Sambucus > Sambucus nigra. The sequence continues at coordinate 221,304,510 of OX422207.1, forward strand.
GCATTTTCATTTGGCAAGCATTTTTGCAAGGCGGAGTTATATTTTGTTACCGACTATTTCCCACTTTTGGGGAATGAGAATGATTTTACCATGGTTAATCATCCGGTTGATTTGTTGACTTTGGCCGACGTGGTCGCTTTTGAGTAGGTGAACTTGTTTGGGGTGAAATTTGAGATGGGTCCGGAGGTCGAGTACTATCGCTTAGCCTTGAGGGTGTTCATCATAGGAGAATCAGATCGCATATAGCATCATTGGCCCTCCCCGAGACATTGGTATGTTAATCTTTGGTGTTACAATCTCCAAAGCCGAGTTCATCTTCCTCGATCATGTATTGGATTATTTACCACGCACCCTCACCTCTTTGTTAGTCAGTACGCTGGACGTTTTTATGGATGGCTTCCCTTTCAAGTGGGGGAGTCCACTTGTGGATGTTTTGCTCCATTGTTGTAATCCCGTGCGCTCGATGAAAGCTTTTTCAAGTGGGGGGAGAATGATATAAATGTTGTTCCCGAGAATTATTTCTACTTTTTATTTTATTTTAGTGCTTTAGTTGATGTGAATTTAAGAATGCGGAAGCGCTATTGTTACACTACACACCAAATACTAACTACACAATACCACCACCACCAAAAAAAAACTTTAAAAAAAAGGGTTTATTTCTCTCTATATATTCTTTTTTCAATATTCAAATTGTGATTTTTCAATATTCAAATTGTGATTACAAATGAGGTTAGCCTGTTAGCCAAGCTAATATCCAAAAAGACAAAAAAGGACAACTAATAACTAAAAATGACTCATTACCCCCAAACATGCTTGGAGATTAATTAAAGACTAAAAATAAAAGAAAACAACAATAAACCCTAAACTAAAAATAGAAAAAAAAATGGCCTTCTCCCGGGAGCACAACCACGCGCCACGTGTCGCTACGGATCACCAAACACATCATTCTCCTCGTATTCGAAAAAGTTCATCATCGAGCTTGGAGGATGACTCGTCAATGCCACATGATATGAACCAAGAAAAGCTTCGGACCTCAATCAAAATCAACCAAAAGCGGGGCTGCCCAACTGGAATTAGTCCCATGTGTATGAACCTCATCAATAATGGGTCTAATAAACCCAAATCCCGACGATGTCCCTCTACCAAATCCGAGCAACCAAAAACTGATGACCATATCCGCATTCTCTACACCACGAGTACATGGCTGCAACTTGCAATGGTGGATCCTTGAATCTGACCGGACAATAACTCCGGCGACCGCACATTTGCCAGTACGATGACAAACAAGTGGACTGCAGACGGCGACATGCCGTCAAGCCGGACCCAAAATGGCAAATAGTCGGAAATGGCCCCAAGTGGGATGCATTTTTCATGGAAGTCATATGTTGTATCACAAATAGGCCTAAGACCAATTTTCACCGAATTTGAGGTCAAATAGGGGGCAGGGGTGGGATCGGAGTAGGGAAGCCCACTTTTGTTGGGTTTGATTGTGGTTGGGAAAAAATGATGGGGGAAAAGGACAAATAGGGTAAAAATAGGGGTGGGGGGCTAAGGTTTTGGTCGGAGGGGGTTTTGGATGGTTCTTAGGTTTTTTTTTAAGGTTAGGGTTTAGGGGAAGGTAGGAGACGGTGTTTCATTTGACGAGGTGGCGGTTGTGTAGTGGTATGAGGTGGAAGTGGAGGTGGAGGTGGAGGTGGTGGTGGTGGTGGAGGTGGAGGTGGAGGGAGGTGATGGTCGAGGATGGAGGAGGCTAAAGGGGTTGATATCCCCCCTTTTAGCGGTGATGGAATTTAGGGTTTCCATCCACCCGATTCTCATTTGGACATTTATCAATCTAAAGATTGAAAGGTTGTCGAAGTTGGAATCAGAACTCGATACCCACTTCACGCACCACGACGAACACCAAGAACAAACGCAGCTCTGCTACCAATTTGATGTGAATCTACGAATGCGGAAGCGTTATTGTTACACTACACATCAACTACTAACTACACAATACCAACAACAAAAAAAAATAATTAAAAAAATAAAATAAAAATAAACTAAAAGAAAGGGTTTCTATCTCTCTCTATATTATCTTTTCAATATTCAATTTGTGATTACAAATGATGGTCAATGACCTATTTATAGGAGAGGTTAGCTTGTTAGCCAAACTAATACCAAAAAAGGCAAAAAAATGACAACTAATGACTAAAAATGACTCATTAGCCCCAAACAGGCATGCCTGGAAACTAATTAAAGATTAAAAACAAAAGAAAATGACAATAAACCCTAAACTAAAAATCGAAAAAAAAAAAAAAAAAAGATAGTCTGCCCCAGGAGCATAACCGCGCGCCACGTGTTGCTACGGATCACCAAACACATCATTAGTATTGTTAAAATAAACAAATATTCCAAAATAGGCAAGATAGGTTTTAGTTATGTAATGGTTGATGCCCAATATATGTAACATCACTCATGACATCATCATATTCTAAAAGGCCCTTCATTATTCTTTTGTACCTTTTAAATAGAGTGATCCCCCATTTGGGAGGGCACTAGCCGCAAAACTACGTTTTGAATGATGAATATATAACAAGATGCAAGAGTCGTGTTTTACTATTTTTGAATGTGTAGATATTCCGTTGAGTATCCATCATAAACTTATAATCAATGGCAACACAAGAGTATCCCATAAAGAAGTGTCCTTGAATTAAGTGGGTGAGTAATTCTAAAATATCATTGTGGTCATATTTTACTTGGATGACCTCACAAATTCATAAAAACATGAGGATGAGTTCCAAGTTGTCTTATCATATATATATATATATATATATATATATATATATAGGTGAAATTCGATATTGACACTGTGGCTTGCTATCAATTTTGATTGCATCTCAAACTCTCATTTTTGCAATGTTAACCACAAATAATTAAATAAGATAAAATAAAAACACAATTATAATCCTTCACTAGATGAAGTGACTAGTCAAAAGTTGACTAGGATCAATTTTTACACGTATACAAGATCGCATGCGTATCATTTGACACCAAAAAACAATGAGAAACTTTCTATCATCGATTTGCATTCTTCACCCATTTACTTGCAATTCCGAAAGAAAATTTAAGGCTTCTTCAAGTATGCACCCATATTCGATATTTGAGTACAAGGAATAATCCAAAACCATGATATCGATTGTTGTATGTTGTTTTAAACTTCCATTCTTTACACAATGAATGACTATGTTTTTAGGGTTTAATTTGTGAAAGGCAATAAACATTTCATGATATTTTAATTGGTTTGCTAATACCACACGATCTTTACATGAAACCCTAATTTGTATAAAAATCTGGGTTTTGATATTGAAACAAATTGAAACCCAGATTGATTTTAGGTTTTACCCTTGGTTGTGATGTATTTGCCTCTTCAAATATTTATTAGTAGGGAAAGACAATGAGCAATTTACTTTACGATCCACACCGCAGAAATATTGCGGGCAAGGTAGACTTCTACAAAGATGAAGTATTTTTCTTAAAAACGCCTAATATGGTTAGGTTTTCAAGTCATTCACGTGTTTTTTAATTCCTCATCATAAGGTAAAGATGGTAAATGGCAAGAAGTAAATAGTTACATGGTTTTACTAGGCTTGCTATGGAACCTTCCAAATCATGAGGGTTATAAATACGTTTATGTATTTTGTGAATATGGTATTGTACATATGGCATACATACATGAAAATGGTACCAATTAATGATGAACAATTAAATCAATCATGGAATATACAATACATTGGCCTAAGAAGTTAATAATGAATGAGCGCATGAGGAAACCATGGAATCTACGGTATATGCAAAGTAAATCACTCACACACGCGCATTTAGGAATAGTAAAAGATAATTATCAACTCCTCATATATTCATCTCTCTTTATAGGGTACAAGAGAATAATGAAGATGCTTCCAGAATATGATGATGTCATGGGTGATGTCACGTGTAGTAAGGATCAACCATGACATCACTATAGCTAATCTAGACCTATACTAAAATATTCCCAAAGTAATACTCATTTATTCTAACAATAAAGCACTAAAATAAAAATAAAAAATTGGGCCCCCCATATACACCATTCTCCTCGACTTGAAAAGGCTAGACTCAAGCGTAAAGGCGGGAGAAGAGAGCATCATCGAAGTTGCGCCATCATCACGAGACTCCACCACTTGAAAGGGAAGTTGTCATCGAAAATGACCTACTTACATGCTAGCAAAAAGGTGAGCAACAACAATGGAAATCCCATCCACGACTAGAGAATGTGAATGCAGCCTTAGACTTGTCGAGAGGAGGAACCGAGCATCGGAACGTCCACAAAGGAAGACATGGCCACACCATGGCCGAAGCAAAAAGTTCCCAAAGTGGGCTGACGAAAACATGCGTCGATGGGCCCCAGCAAACCAAAGATTGGGAAGAAGTCACCAACATACACCCCAATGTTCCTTAAACCAAGTGCGAGTAGTTCAATGTTCTGCGACGAAGATGTAGCGAAAAATCTCTCTGAAGTAGTTGGACGCAGGTCTAAAATGACAGTCGAAGCAACAGGAGTGGTGGGGAGGCAATCATAAGAAGCAACAGTAATGGGGGCCACAGAGAATGGCTCACCCGATGACAAATGATTGGGAAATTGAGCAAGGGTCTCCTCGCACACCTGAATCCACGTATCCCGCTCGGATTCTAATGCAATAGTCATCTTGGCACACAATCAACTGCATACGACACTCCTCGTACACATCTGTTGAAATAAATCCCGAGCTGAAACCCTGAGTTGTACGGTGCCAATACTAACAATCGTGTTTCCAAACGTCGATTTCATGCTGGGAGCTCACAATGGCCTAGCGATTGTCTCTATCATAGAGCTCGACGTCATACCGATAAAATCTTCTCCCACGGAACCATTTGCGCGGCGACGGAGAGCACCAGTCTCTCGGTTAACGTCTCCCATGCGTAAAATGAAAATACCAGAATTTTTAGGGCTTATATTGGGATTTTGGGTGAATAGAATGGGATTTTATTTTTCGAACTTTAAGTGTTGTAATTAGAAAATTGGGGGTAACTATGGAATTAAATTTGGTAATTAGTATTTGGGCAGTCCCTACTTATCCACAAACAAATAAGTCTTAATAGTTGTATCTACCCTCATAGGCCCCATGAGAGCTCTAGTACGTCTCAATTTTGTTCGACGAGAGTCGTCGAGGCTAGACAATGGCGACAGAGCCCTTGAAATAGAAAATTAGGGTAAGTGATGATTGTTTGTTGGGTTTGTTGGGCCTCCCTGCTGCTACGATTGAAGGCGACTTCCTCCCGAAGCTTGCGAAGGGAGCCTCCAGTAGGTCGACGACAGTCACTTGATGGTGGCGACGCTCGCCAATGGTCGAAGATGACTGTAGGGAGTCCGAAATAGCAAATTAGATCCCTTATAGAGGAGGATCTAGGATTTGTATCTAGGGCCTATAGCCGGGTTTAGTTGTTGCGACAAGGGTGGGTACGTGGTTTTTTAGGCAAGGCGATTCTCCTATAGTGGCTGACGAGAATCGGGGTCCATCGTCGGACTCCAACAAGGACCCCATGCCTTGATTGAGGCCTTGATGAAGTGACGTGGTTTGGGAGTTTTGGGGGCGGGATTGGAGATAGGGATCTACCAACATAAAAGGGGTTGAGGTTTTGTGAATTTGGTCGTGGTTTGACATTTTTTACTTAAAGAGGAGTTCGTAGGAGGCTGGTAGTGCTCCGGTAAGGCCGTCAAAAAAGGACGATGTCGGAGGAGGTTAAAACCGTGTGGTAAGAGGTGGAGGCATTGGTGCCACTTAACCGCGCGAGGCAGGAGTGGATTTTGGAGTTGTGGTCCGACGGTAGTTCCTCCGAGCCTTACTCGTGACTCTTTAACGCATGCGTCGACCATATCGGAAGCGAACGTTGCTCTAATACCAATTTGATGTATACACACATTTAGGAATCATAATGATAACTCTCAACTCCTCATAAACTTACATCTCTCAGAATGAAGTAGTGTCCTTTCAAATTAAATAATAAAGAAACTTCTAGAATATGATGACGTCATGGGTGATGTTTCGTGTAATGGTCATCAACCATGACATCACTATAGCCAATCTAGACATATTTGAAAGAGTAGATTACTCATTTGGCCCCTAAACTACCACGATTATTCCAAAATGGCCCTTAAACTATTACGATTATTCCAAAATGGCCCCTAAATTATCAAAAGTGTCAAGTTAGCCCTCAAAGCAATTAAACGGATTTAACAAGACCCTTCTGTTAGTTTGAGCTATTAACTTGGATTGAAGTGAGTCATGTGACATGCACATGACTCATTTTGAGGGCAAAAAAGGTAACAATAAAATTATAAAGTTTAATGGTAATTTACCACCAATTCTTAGTTAAAATTAAAAAATAAATCCATTTATCTCTCTCTCTCCCCAACAAAACCTCCCCTTCCTTCCCTTTCGTGTTTTCATTACCGAAAACTCTCCTCCCCCTCCTTTTCCCATCAACCTCCCTTCCTCCTCCCTTTTGCTTCCCGGCTAAACCACCCATCCACCTAACTTCCCTTTTCCGGTAAAACTCTCCCCCCCCCCCTAACCACCCATCCTTTTTTTCGAGCCATCGCTCCCTCTCATCCTACCTCTCTTCCAGCAAAATGACCCACTCCTCCCCCTCCACCCCTCCCTCATCCTAATTTATGTTTCATTTTTCCAACATATAAACCTCATCCCCTACCTTTCATTTTTCCGGAAATACATAGAGGTATACAGTGGCGTTGGTAGACAAATTTGAGGTTTCTTTTTTTGGATGGTTGGGTGAGATGGAAATATGGCGAATTGAGGTGGTGGAGAGATTTGGGTTTGTTTAGGTGGTTTGGGATTACGATGGTGCTGGAGAGAGAATGGGGAGTTTGTTTGGATGGGCATGTGAGTTAGATAAGGGGTGTTTGGATTGTTGTTTCGAGTGGGTAATGGATTTGTTTGGTAAGTGTTCCAAGTAAATTGACGTTTTTTCCTCAAAGAGAGTCATGTGCATGTCACATGACACACTTCTGTTCAAGTTAATGGTTCAAACTAACGGAAGGGTCTTGTTAAATCCGTTTGGTTAGTTTGAGGGCTAACTTGACACTTTTGATAGTTCATGGGTCATTTTGGCACAATCGTGATAGTTTATGGACCAAATGAGTAATTTTGATGGAAATGAGTTCTTATTAGGGCATATTTGTCATTTTAATATTTCTTATTAGGTTTCCTTTTATTTTAGTTCTTTTATTTCATTTTATTGGTCTCCAATCATGTCTGGGACTAATTAAGTATATTTTTATTAATAATTGTCCTTTTTAGTCATTTAGGTCATTAAGTAATTAGCAAGTAATTACGCCCATATAAATACCCCCATGTACTCCTAATTTGAGGACAATTCCTCCATTTTTAAATATAAGAAATTCTTAGTTTCTCTCACTAGAATTGGTGTTTGTTTTGTTATGGGCCTTTGATGTGAAGTTTACGTCAAATTGGTATCAGAGTGAGTGTCGCTCCAGCATTAGTGTATTGGTGTATCGGTATGTAAATTATCAACAAATCGTACACTACATTATCAATGGCTCCAAAGAAATCCAAATAACAACGAGAAGAGATTCAAGAATTAAGAGAAAGCATTCAAGGACTCAACAAGAAATTTGATGCCCTCTTCCAACTCCTCTCCTCCAAAATTTCACCACCTACTATCACGGATGAGCCACAGGAATCAAACCCCCATAGACTCGGAAAAGAACTCGTCAACCCTCAACCCACCAGCAGTAACATTGCCGAAACCCTCAGCTAAACATTGAACCGCCTCGGCCCGGGCAGAAAAGTCACACCCTCCGATCAAAGGCCTGTGCGATCTGAGCTAGATAATCACCCTGATACCCTCAGAAATTCCAAACCCCTCGACAACAAAAGAAATCCAAAAGTCTTCATCTTAAATGGAAAATCAAGAAAACCTAAACCCTTGCATTTCTTGCCTATATTTTTTGGGTTTCTTGTGAGTAGGTAAGCGAGTTGCCTCCCGCTTCAAATTGAAGAATTCATGGAAGGAGGCCTAACCGCGTTGCCGTTTACCCCTCAAGTTCGAGGACGGACTTTTTTTAAGCCGGGGAGAATGATGGAAATGAATTCTTATTAGGGCATATTTGTCATTTTGATATTTCTTATTAGTTTCCTTTTATTTTAGTTCTTTTATTTCCTTTTAGTTCTTTTAATTGGTCTCCAAGCATGTTTAGGACTAATTAGGCATATTTTTGTTAATAATTGTCGTTTTTAGTCATTTGGGTAATTACTTGATTTGCAAGTAATTCCCCCATATAAATACCCCCATATACTCCTCATTTGAAGAGTTAGTTCCGATAAATCCCCCAGGCGGCGTATTTTTTTGAAACGAGGTCCTCGGTAACGCGACATAAAGACTCCTTATTATTATTTATATTTAATTCTTAATTGATGAAATTTCATTTAACAGAATAAACCTAAACTAAAACTGAACTATATGACAAATGAAGCGAAGTTGTCCTCCATTTTTTAATATAAGAAATTCTTAGTTCTCTAGAGTTGGTGTTTGTTTTATTTTGAGCTTTTGACGTGTAGCTTACGTCAAATTTACTCTATTTTAAAATATTCCCAAAGGAACTCATTTATTATAACAATGAAGCACTATAATAAAAATAAAAAGTACAACTAATATCCCCGGGCACCGTATATACATCTGATGAAGAAGACAATCTAGCGTACTTTGGTGATATTGAAGTTGAGGTTCATATTGAAAGTGAAAGTGAGTAAGAGTATTTTATTACGAGGATGATGATGTTCTTTTTTGTAAAAAACAACGAAATACATGTGGATTTTGGTTTGTCTAGGAATGAATGTGGAATGGGGGCTTTCTCACATTCAATAATTTCAATTAATCATGATATTGATGATGAGTACACTGTGTCAAATAATCTTGTGTCAAATAATCTTCAGAGGTTAAATAGTTCATAATTGGGTGTCAGTGGATCATTTATGCTCATAAGGTGGCAGATAAGTCAATTTTGCAAGTTAGAGCTTTTATTGTTAAACACACTTGCCAACGAGAATTTGAGCTCAAAGTAGATTGAGAACAAATTTATGGAGGCAGTTGGAGAATTTAAAGATGATTTAGTGGTGCTTTGAAGCCCTTTCTTTCTGGTTTGAAGATTAATGTGGGGAAATGTGAGATTATCCTAGTTAGGCAGCAAATGTGGTTGTATGTAAGGTGGGATCTTTTTCATGCTCTTATTTGGGGCTGCTGTTGAGAGCGGAACATAAGTCGAAAGCTATATGGACTCCTACTATTGATATTTATAGAGGAATTAGCGAGATGGAAGAAATCCTAGCATGTTCATTAAGATCAATCTTTCTGTTATTCCTACCAATCTCCTGTTTATTATTCATCCATTGGGTGGCTTATGGGTTGTGTATTTGTGCTTTGGTTTGTATATAATTCTTGTCTATGAGTTCGCCCCTTATGGAGGTTTTGAATATATATTTACTCATACAAATAAAAAGTAGATCATACACTGGTTGCATTGTAAGAACATGTGAAAGAATTTAAGATTAGTGTGTCAAGAACAAAGTTACATAGAAAAAGGGACTTTTAAAATGATTAAGGGAATGTGGAGGAATTCAACAAGGTTCATGATTACATCACTCAATTAAAAAAGACTACCCCAAGGGCAACTATAGTGATTTAAGTGGATGGTCTTGATGTCAACGGGTCCCTTAAGATGCATTTGTGTTTAGGGGCTTGCGAAAAAAGGATTCTTAAAGCGTTGTAAGTTGTAACACATTTATGAATTGGTACCATTTAATAGGGCCTAGGGACAATTGCTTTCAGTTATAGCTCTTGTGGAAGATGAAAATAGAGATTCTTGAATTTAGTGTATCAATGTGTGTACAACCAATTCACACCATTGGACATTCAGAACTGATAAGAGAATGGGGTTGTATCCCCCATTAGAGGAGTTAAGCCATAATTCACGAATAGACTTTGTGTAGGGCATCTTTAGAATAATTCCAAACATCTGCACAAATGTCTTCAGTTAACAGAAGAGATCATATGCATGTGCAACTACTAAAATTGTTGCGCACTTTGAAAGGGAGTGATTATAGTTGATGGCTCTTGATGAGAAGCCCTCTCATGGGCTTGCTGGTAAGTATGCTAGGGATAAACTAGTTCTACTAATGCGGGAAGTATTAAATGCATACTTATGAGGAGGTAGCACGTCAATGGAACAAAGATGGACTAACATATGAGACTTCTTTGTTCTATGATTCAACAAATTAGGGGGCGGAGGGGGAGGGGGAACAAGTTTGAGATGTGTCCCTAACTAATTAGATTGAGAGTTCCAAGTTTCAGGTTTTGCCTCTATGGCTAATATGTTTGTCACATGAATGTTATGAAATGCAGTTGTAGAAAATGGGAATTCACAGGGATACCTTGTTCTTATGCCATCTCTGTTATGGGTTATGCTGGTTTTGAGTCAAAAGGGTTGCTTAATGAGCACTAACACAAAGAAAAATCTAAAAAAATAATATGGAAATACAACTAAGCCATTGAATGGCCTGAAAGGAAGCGAAAAATTGATTTGCTTACAATGAAACCACCAACATATGGAAGACAACCTAGGACGCCCAAAAAGGAAAAAAGATTGGAACAAGATGAGAAAAGTCTCATCTCCAACTCAGACAAGTTAAGCAAGAAACAATATTAGTGTCCCTTAAATGTGACAAGAGAGGCCAGAAGGAGCTATTGGCGGAAGAGGGAGATGTGAGTTTACTTATAACTTTTTGATTCATTGTTATAGCAATTTCAATAAATATCTAATATATTTCTTCATTGGGATAGGTCACAGCAATAAGGAGCTACAGCTAGTTGGCTTACAAGATCGACTCGAAGAGAACAAAAGCAAGCACTTCTAAGTTGAGGTAAAGCTGCTGCAAGTGTGTGTGAATATCTATATATATAACTTTAATCATAGGTCATGTTTTGGCATAAATATTATGACTTTACCATTAATTGGTGAAGGGGGGTGAAGGTGGGTAAAGGCGGGCGAAGGTGAGTAAAGGTGGGTAAGGGGAAGAAGGCGGAAGGGTAAGGTCAAGTGGATGTATAGGGTGGTCCTTTTTGGGAGGGGGGTATCCATGCATAGGGGTTTAGTTATTATGTGAAGGCTGAGACGCATAGTTAAACTTTTTTATGGATGCAAAGTCAGTTTTGGTGGATACTTATAACCACAAATTAATTGCGTAGGTCCTTTTTTTTGTGCATAAAACACAATCACGTATAGTGGATGTTAAACACAATTGGCTAAAGTCCAACTCTATATAAATGATGGTGGTGGCTATTCGGTATTTTTGTGAATTTTAAGCATAGCATTTCACTTCACATAACCAACTTTATTACATAAAATATCGATCTCCGCATAAGTTCATATAAGAGACGTTGAATTGCATCATAAGTCCATTAAATAAAACTGATGCAAACACCGCCAATTGGGTCCAAATCTGAAAATTGTATTAACAAGCCAAAGAATAGTTACATCTCTTATTACATCATCACCTATTTATACTACAAATAATTATACTCTAACTAGGAAACCATTAAAAGACGAAAATACCATTCACTTACTCTAATATCTACTAAAGAGGACTAAACCCTCTTTTATTACATTTAATATTAAGAATTAACAAAACGAAACAATAAAACCTATCTACATAATTAGCTACATCATTCTTCCCTCCTTTGAAAAAGTTCGTCCTCGAACTTGAAATGTTGAAGTAGGAGCACAGGGCGTGCTGAGTTTCATCAAAAAAAAAAAAAACTAACCCACGTAAACTGAAATTGACGAGCCAGACTTAAATTTTGGAGTTCAAATTTTTTGGCTCAAAACCAATTATACAGCCCACTTATACAACTTTAACTTTTAATGCGCAAACAACCAAATTTCTAATTGGACTATAAGGTGGTTGTTGTGGAGACCCATTTGTTTCTTTTGAACCTGCCCCAACCCCCATGGTCAAAGTCAGGAATGAGTACTCTGTGAGCTGCGACATAAGGGATCAATCCCTATAGGGATCGCATGTTATGCTTGACAAAGAAAACACTTCTCCAAGCCTCGCCACTAGCTGTCAACACCGTCCAGCCCCCTCCCCCTCCAGTGATCGGCTATGGGTGAATGAGATCGGAAGAGGGTTCCTGAAGCCGCCAAAGATCTCGTTCCCTTTCTCTCGTCTCTCTCCTTTTGCATTGACCAAACTCAACTGTTCCCGGGTCGAAAAGTAACCTAGGGTTGCCAAACCCTAGGTTTGTCCCTCTACAACCGCCGTCGAGCTGGGTCACCATCGTTAGAACTCGTCGGAGCAATGAGATATCTGCTGGAGATGCAACTGCGGTGAGGTAGGTCGATCGAATTTCTTTCTTTTTCAATTTCTTCTTCTCTCTCATCTACTTTCTGTTCGCTTGAGTCCTAAAGTCAAACTTGGATTTTGGATCAGAGAGTTTTTTGATTCCCTTCTCTTTCACTGTCTTTTTCTGCTTCTCTATAACAGTCCTAGGGCTAGGAATTCCCTTTCTGTTAATTTTGAGGGGTTTTGTTGCTGGTTATTCTTGAACATTGAGATTAGGGTTCAAAATAGGGGTTATGATTTGTATGGGAGTCTTAATGGACTGAGAAGAGGTAGAAACCTCCAAGTTTAACAAAATTAGGGTTTTTTGGTTCCTCATTTTAATCCGTTGTTCTTTGATTCCACCATCATTCGAATCATGATTTCTTATAGGGTTGTCAAACAACTCTCAAACTTGATGTTTTTCGGAGCCATTAATGGTAAATTGCAATGGGAGGACACAGACACCCCAAGAAGCTATTCTTACTCTGATACCAATTTGATGCTGATGCGAATTTGGGTGCGGAAGCGTAAAAAGAAGAAGTTATCTACACTACGCAACAACAACAACTAAACTAAAGAAATGAAATGGGTTTCTTTCTCTCTCTCTTCTCTATTCTCAATATTCAAAGTTAAGTACAAATGAGGACCAACAAGGGACCTATTTATAGGAAGAGTTAGCTTGCTAATCAAGCTAATACCAAAAAGGCTAAAAAAAGGTAACTAATATCTAAAAATGACATATTAGTCCCAAACATACTTGGAAAGTAATAAAGCTCTAAAAATAAAGGAAAATTACAATAAAATGCAATAAAATACTAAAATAAACCCTAATTCCCATCATTCTCCCCTACTTGAGAGAGCTCGTCCCGAGCGAAAAAAATGTGTGCTAGGGCATCATCCGCGGGCTTCCCTACTTCAAAGGGAAGTCGTCCTTTGAAGCGTCCCGCATAACGACTCGCAAAATATCATTGAAGAGGAACCATAAATTCATGCCATTGCCGATGAATAGGAGTGTGGCCTCTAATCCATCCAACGAAAGAGCAAACACAAGATCGACGCGGAGAGGGCCATTGATGCCAAATTTCATCCAAATTGCTCGTGATGAGCCTCCGTAGCATCAAATAATGTAAATGCGTCATGGAGCGCTACCCAAAAGGGGTCCACAAATCCCACCCCAATCGTGATCATCCCACGCAACATATACTCCTCAAAGAAAACAATCACCGAACCACCATCACAAAACAAATCATCGTGACCAAAAAGGGGGAAGAAATCCGTCAAAGCAAATATTTCCACCTCGCAATAGTGAGTGAGGCTCCCAACCGTCTTTAACAAATAAATCAAAAAAATAACATAAAAAGTACCCATCATCTTCTACCCCAAAGATAGGAATGAAGTCCACAATCTCAAACGCGGGAATGACATCGGATGTAGGAGGAGGTACACCCGTGGACAAGTACTCGAAATATGGGACCAAATATCTTGCTCGTGCACGTACCCATTGTTCACGTGCCATCTCCATCTCAAAATACACAGCTCGACATCTATTTAGGTGTTGACGGTACATCTCATATTCCCCGATAGAGTAAACACTATACGCGAATGTGTGACGCTGTCGAGAGAGATATGAACCCGTCTCGTCCCAAGAATCTTGAAGACTTTGGAGTTTCTTTATAATGGCACAACTAACCTCGTCGAAATCGGCACATGCATTCAAATCGAGTCCGTATTTGGTACCATCCCACAATAATTTGCAAGAAAGGTATTCTTCGGATGGGGTAGGAATTAAATCGTAGGGTCTTGATAGATTTAGGGCAGATTTGCAATTATTAGAAAATGCATGGGTTGAATGGTAATTTTTAGAAATTGGTAGGGAATTAACGTGTTGAAGAGGTCCGGGTGGTGGGAAAATTTGGTTAGAGTTTGTGATATGATGATTTTTAGATTGTGTGGGTTTTAGGGTTTCTTGAGGATGTTGGTATGAAATGGAGGTCTAATTGGGTTTTTAATAGGTCGGCTTTGGTCGTCGGGTTGAACCGAGGTGAGATAAGGGCTGGTCGGTATGCCGTGGAGGGTTGGCTGGGTTGGTGGGGTGCCCGCGGTTGCTCTAAGGGGTTTTCTTGGGGTTTTGGTAGGATAGGGTGCTGGTCGGCGGCCATTAGAGCTGGCCGATCACTGGTTTTCATCTGTGGGTGAGGGATTACATGCGGCTGGGTTGGTTAGGTTTTTTTTGTGGTGAGTTATTGAATCGGGTAGGGTTTGGGTTGATTCAAGAGGGGTTTCGTTGAGTTTAGGTGGTGAAAGGCTAGGATTTCTTGTGTTCTTGATTTTTAGGGTTAGGGTTTCATGAACATGGTTGAAAAAGTTTCGTGATTCATCCGGATGTCCCCAATGGGAATCCCAATCTTCTCTAATCGTGGTTGATTCAAGAACAAACCATGCTCTGATACCAATTTGATGTGAATTTGGGTGTGGAAGCGTAAAAAGAAGAAGTTATCTACACAACATCTACACTACACAACAACAACAACAACAACAACAACAACAACTAAACTAACGAAATGAAATGGGCTTCTTTCTCTCTCTCTTCTCTATTCTCAATATTCAAAGTTAAGTACAAATGAGGGTCAAGGGACCTATTTATAGGAAGAGTTAGCTTGTTAATCAAGCTAATACCAAAAAGACTAAAAAAAGATAACTACTATCTAAAAATGACGTATTAGTCCCAAACATACTTGAAAACTAATAAAGCTCTGAAAATAAAAGAAAATTACAAGAAAATGCAAGAAAATACTAAAATAAACCCTAATTCCCATCATGCAAACACCATCTATTAACTGGTCCAAAAAAGAGAGAGAAAACAAAACAAATCCAAAAATTGTATTAAAAAGCCAAAAACTAATTACATCTCTTATTACATCATCACCTATTTATACTACTAGTAATCCTACTCTAACTAGAAAAGCATTAAAAGACTAAAATACCCTTCACTTACTCTAATATCTACTAAAGAGGACCAAATCCCCTTTAATTATATTTAATACTAAGAATTAACGAAACAAATCAATAAAACATATCTACATTATTATCTACATCAAAAACATAAATCCTTCAATCCCATTTTTCAGGCCTTTACCCTTCCATTCTTCATGTTACTGCTTTACATGATGATAACACGCATGATGATGTTATCACAGTGCTATTTTTAATATACACTGAACAATCATTTTTAAGCACTGTGTGGCCTTAGGAAGAAAGAAAAATGGGTGCCTTTAACAGCGTCCTTGAAAAATTCCACTTCTTCCTTCTCATTTTTGTCCTTTTGGAGAAGCACTGGATGGGAATTATTCCCCACTATAGTTATATTTTTATTAAAGAAAGAAACATCCTCCTTGCTGAAAAAAAAAAAAGGGAGTTGGACAAAATTATTCTTCAACGGTGGAAATTTGGAGAAAAAACAAAATTAAGGTATAAAAGTTTCTTCTTACCCCAAGACAAATGCAACCCTTAAACTTCTACTCGACCTCCTTCTCGGATTTACATTAGTCCATAATGTTTGAACACATGACAGACATTTAAATTAGCAGTCAATGCAACCCTTAAACCTTCTTCCCAGATTTGCACAAGTCCATCAGTTAAAAGAGCACTCTTCCCAGCCTTAAGAACTAGTTTTCTTTTTATGCAGGTGAAAGTAGGGTTCCATTGCTCTTCCCGTCTTTTTCTGCAAATGCTATGTTCAACTACGTCCACCCACCTCAACAAGCCCAGAACTCCAATCAAGAGAAGATGTTTTAACACATTCCAGATGTCCACATTAGCAACAAGGCCCATCCATTCGTCTTTTATCTTCTTTTTTCTTCTTAGGATGAGGGAGAAATATATGGACTTCACTTTTAATTTAGGGTGGGACCACTATTTTTAATTTTGGTGCAATTTCTCTACATGGACAAGATGTTGTGTCCACTTAAAGTGTCACTTGGTACCCTCGTCGGCATTTTTGTGACTCCCAACAAATGGTCCACGAAGGGTTAAGGTTGAGTTTTTTAATTTGTTTAGGGTTGACATTGCAAAAATTGAAATATTGGAGTACAATTGAAACTGACAACAAACCTTAAGGTCAATTTTGCTTTTTAACCTGTGTGTGTTTGCGTTTAAGTTTTGAGTTGGACATGATCACTAGACTTCTCAATCTAAACTGCAATCCATAGTTTCCAAGCAAAGTCCCACCGACTAAAGAAGCTTGAGTTTGTAATCATTACCTCCTAACCCCAAAAGATGACTTGGTTTTAGGTTTTGTACATCTCAATTTGAAAGCTAAAATCATCTATTGTAGAGAAGTGTTCATCTGTTATTCCAAAATAAGCCTAGGCCGAGCAAGCCCACCTAGAGGGCTACCTCTGCCCAAATTAGCAAGAAAAAGTTTAAAGCGAGGGGGTCTACCTTGAGTGACCCTGTGACCAACCCCTCCAACCTAGATTGGAGCCACAGTAGAAGGGGCAAGGACGAGGGGGCTCACCACAAGCAACCCCTCGTCCCAAGACTCAGATGAAGGGGCAAGAATGAGGGATCTCACCACGAGCAACCCCTCGTCCCAAGATTGAAGCTACAGAAAAAGAGGCAAAGACGAGGGGGCTCACCACGAGCAGACCCTCCAAGCTAGACTAAGGCCACAGAAAAGGGTCAGAGCGAGGGGACTGACCACGAGCAACCCCCTCTATCCAAGTTGACATCCTGGAAAAAGAGGTAGCCTAGTTGAGCAAACAAGGCTCAAAAACACACCAGTTGGGATCTCATGGAAGTTTTGACTTGGCGGCTGAGAGACAAGGTTTGTTGAGCAAGCTCAACCATTTAGCACTTTAAGATAGAGAGAATACTAGTTGAGGGACCCTAGGAGTCACTCAACCCCTTGCACAGCTCACACTTAGTTATAACTGAAGTGAGGAGCCAAGAGGCTACTCACAAGTAAAACACTTTTTATAAAATGATTTTAGAGAGGGTGGCTATCGTTGTCAAATCGTAACTCAAAAACCCAATGAATCGTGAACCATGAATCGAACCGTGAACCGAATCGTAAGAATCGGTATAAACATAAAATATGTAGGAAATAATATATAAATGTAAAGAGAACGCATTAAGAATATGTAATGAAAACATATTAGGACCCAAAATCAATTATAAGACATGATTTCATTAAAATATAACGAACAAAATAAACTTCCATGTCCAAATTATGACCAAATTCTAACAATATCACCACCTACAATGTCCAAATTTCACAACAATATATTATACAACAAAATAACACAAATAAAGATTTAACATAACACTATAAAAAAATATGTTATAATAACAATACCATATAATGTAACTTATAAAGTCCTTACACAAGATTTGTTTACTTCAATCGAGCGCAAAGCTACCTCCCTCTCTCGATAAGCTTCAAACAGGTTAGAAGAGAAGAAAAAAGTGATCACAACATGAAATTGAGGAAATCGCAACTTCGAACAAGTTAGAAGAGAAGAAGAAAAGTGATCGAAGTTTAGGTTTCATTATAGTATGTGTTTCAATCACTCTCTTTCGCAAAGGGCAACTTAAGTTTGTACTAACTTCTTCTTACTATTTTAATAATAAAACATTTTTTAGGATTAATTTAAAAGGAACAAAAAACGAGCACGAGTTTTAAGTCCATTGAAAATACCCAACATCCTCCGAGAAACATGAATCGTACCTGTGAATCAGTGTACTTCACAATTCAGCCCCCAAATCAAGATTCAACCCGATTTTTGGAACTCCTCTGCTTCTATTCCCAATTCGTATCGATTAGTATGCGAATCGGATCGAATCGTACGAATCGAATCGTGAATCATAAGTTTCTAACAACTATAAGGGTGGCCCTCAAGGTCACTCTCAAGTTTACAAAGTTTGTACATCACATGGTTCAAAGTCTCTGTATCGGACACCCGATTTTCAACTCGGACACGGTATCGGGCGATACGCAAAGATACGCTATTTAGAGAGCGCAAAAAGTTCCGAAAATATATTGAAAATTTTAAAAAAAAAATAAGCTTAACAATGTGGACCAATCAGATACGTTCAAAACCATCCTTTAATATGCATTGCATTGTACAATTGGTTATACTGAAACGCGACGGACTTATCAGATTAAATATTTCAAAATAAATCAATATTAAGTTAAAAAAAAATTAATGACGCGTAAAACTTTATAAGGAGTTACATAGAGAATGCAAATGTTATTTCCTCCGAGAGCACTCCTTATGCTCCCAATCAATATTCATTTAGGAGTCATTTTACAAAATAATGAAGATACAAATTTTATTTTATTTTTATAAATGTTACAAATGTTATTTATTCTACGAGCATTAATTTATTTGGTACCACATGTTACAAAATAACATGCGGTTTTTTCATTAATTTGGTACAAATTTATTTTTTTCATTTATTTGGTACAAATGTTATAAAATATAAAGCATTTTTTCTACAAGTATTAATTTATTTGGTGCAAATGTTATATTTTTCTGCAAGTATTAGTTTAAGAGTCATTCTATAAAATAACAAGCATTTTTTTCATAAATGCAAATGCTCATTAACTTAATTTAAAAAAATTATAAGCACTAAATTTTTTTTTAAGTACTAATTTATATTTATAAAATTATTTGTACAAGTTTTTAAGAATATTTATAAAATTTAATAAAGAAGTCATGGCTAAAATTTTATAAAAGAGTCATTCCACAAAATTTTAATTATTTGTACAAAAGATTTATGTTTAAAATGAAAAAAATAAGTTTATAAGAATTTTTTACAACCAAATATTAATAATTATTACAAAAGTACAATTGTTACAAGTGAAATACTCGTGGCTTTTGTCAAGGGATTCAGTTAACTGCCAGCTATTTTAATGGAAGGAAAAGTCAAGTCTCCTAGCTTTAGGCCTAACAAGCTGAACTATATAAAAAAAAAACAGTTGGTCTCCACAATAACTTAAAAAAATCAGTCTTGGACCAAGACTTTTGGCTGAACAAAAATAAAACAAGGGTTTCTCCTTCTTACCGAAAGAACCCACTGGCCAACATAAGTGGGAGAAGGGAAACAAGTTTTCGGCTTAAATCAGCGAAGGAGAGGGGACTTCCAACTGAAAGGTAAGTATTTTTTTAACTCTTCTCGCCCGTGATTCTTCATCTCGGCCGATATATCGGCCCCTCATCTCTGATCGGCCGATATATCGGCGAGTCAAGTCGATATCCACCGTATCTGACATTTTTTTGAATCGTGACCCGGTATCCCCTGCCGATTCCGAATCAAAACTCGATCGATTCCGAGTTGACTCTGTCGAGACTTTGAACCATGTACAATAAGTTACCGTTTGAAAAGATATTTACCAAATCATCTATTTTGTCACCATTTGGCGACACATGTGCTTTTTAACTTTGGTTTACACCAAGTGTCGTCTGTCAGAGGGGACAGGCGACTGCGGACTAGGTAGGGACAAAAGGTACATTCCAGACCTTGTCCCTCAAGTTCTCTCTCGTTTTTGGCGCCCAAAAAGGCCCATACCAGCCCTAGTATTCACCTATATATAGGACCCTTGGTAAGGTCATATCAGCCATCAGAAACTCAAATTAAGCCGTTACTCTGTCAAAATCACATCAAACCTAGTATTCTCCCTACTCTCTCTCTCTAAGTGCTAAGTGCTCGTTTCTTCACTCTCCCTGTTACAGCCATTATTCTAAGGAGATTTCTCTCTCCAAGTTGCTATTATTGCTTATAAAATTCATCTTCTTGCAGGAAGAGGTTCTAGCATTAACTCCATTTTCACCAGAAGATGAAGGTTCTAAGAGAAGCTGCTCTTGAAAACTTGAAGATCTTGAACGCAAAGTGTATTAGAGTGGGTCACGCCTCACCCATTTCACTTTCTTCCTAGATCCCAGTCACACTACCCTCCTACATTTATCAATGGATCAAATCTCATATCCAACATCCAAACTTTTAGTTAATGAATAATTTTTGTAAGGTATATCGTATGAAGTCATCAGGTTTTAGCTTTCCAAGCTCAAATTGGAATTCAGTTATCGGACTATGCATCATCAGTGCTCAACCCTATTATTGAAATAAAAAATTTTGTGCTCGTCTTCACACTGTAATTCAACATCCTCGCATAGATTGCTCTTTCAAATAGCATTATGTCATGGCAACAAACAAATTCCATACAGGGACAAGCCAAGATCATAAATAAGCTGTAGAATGTGTATTAAATAATTGGATTCCAGCTAACTTAGTATTCATCATAAAAATCATTTCTTCTCACAAAATAATTTCATAATCCGAGCAAAGGAAGTATTTGAAACCTGGAAATCTTAGTAGAAGCGAGTGGACCTTTCCGACCATCCAATGTAACCACGTCAAACCCAACCCTCTCTCTTCCTTCTCTTACCTCACCTATCCAATTTCATCACATAAATGTACCATATTATGTGTGTGTGTGTGTGTAGAGAGAGAGAGAGACAGAGAGCGTACGTGTGTAGAAACCCTGGACCTTAAAACTAGGGTTAGAATTTCTGAGGGTCTCCAATACTTTAATAACGAGAGTTGTTTTACCCACCCCCTGACAACACAGATATTATCAGAGCTTGTAATTTCAGTTTCCACTTTCAATGCACAACGTGTGTGTGTGTGTGTAAAAGAAGAGAAGGAGATTTTGAAACTTACAGGAGGACCAGTGATGAGGAAACATTTTCCTGGACCAACCATTTTCTCTCAGACTAAATTGCCGCTATACAATGAAGTAACTTCAAATAAACTATTCCAGAGAGAGTAATACTAATACATACCAAAACCAAGTTAGACACAACCAGTTGACATTGATATCAAAATGTAGTTGAAATATGTGTACTCCTTAAGGTCCGTTTGGTTCGTGGTGAAATATTTTTTACTGCGTTAAAATATAATTCACCTAGGTAAAATATGTGTTTGATTGGGCATTTAACACGGTGAAATAAAATGAATATGGTGAAAAGTGAGGTGAAACTTTAACCATTTTAGAGCATGGGTAAAGTGAATAATTTAACAGGTGAAAACAATGAAATTTATCTTATTACCAAAGTAACCTTTCTTCTTTCCACTTACAACTATCACACATTTATTTCTCTCTCTCAATTAATACGATCATCAAATATTCATTTAAAAAAAATATTTTTTTCTAAATTTTATTTTTTATAAAAAAAAATTAAAAAATTAAAAATAATAATAAAATATAAATAATTTAAATAATAAATTTTTTTAAAAATAAATAAAAAATAGAATAGCTATTCCTACACCATCTATGTCTTTCCCCACACCCTTTTTAATATTTAAATACTAAAAGATCAAAAAACCCTCTATGCATATATGATATGAGCAAATATAATCTTTGGCCCAAAAATCTAGTTAGGGCTGTGTTTCGGCCGGATCGGATCGGAAAAGCATGTTTCGGAAAAATTTCCGAAAAAATCGGTAAAAAAATCGGCGTGCCGAATCCGATTTTTTTCGGAAATGTTTTTTTTTTCCGAATTCGGAATTTTCGGCAAAATTCGGAAAATTCCCAATAAAATACTTCGGAAATTATTTCGGAAAACATTTCGTGGAAAAATTGGAAAATAGTTCGGAAAATATTTCGGAAAAACAATCGGAAAATAGTTCGGAAAAACAATCGGAAAATAGTTCGGAAAATAATTCGAAAATTCGGATCGGAACAAATTTCGGAAATTCGGATCGGCAAAAATCGGAAATTCGGAAAATAAAAAAATTCCGATTTCCGATCCGATTTTTTTCGGGAAAAATCAAAAATCGGCAATAAAAAAATCTTTCCAAAATCGAAAAAAAAAATCGGATCGGAATTCGGAAAAATCGGAAAATCGGAAAAAAAACACAGCCCTAAATCTAGTACTTTAAAAAAAAAGGTAATATTATGAAAAAAATAAAACATAATATTTTGAAAATAAAAATCCTAATATTCTAGAAAATTAAAATTTTAATATTCTGAAAATATAAAAATTATAAAAGTTATTTTTTCATTTAAAAAACATTATGTTATTTATAAAAAAACATATTACTTTTTATTTAAATGGACGTTGATAAAAAAATTGTTTCGTTATTTATTTTAAAAAATGGGCATTATTTTTATCATTTCTAGTTAAAAAACTGTTTCTTTTATTTATTTAAAAAAATTGTTTCATTATTTATTTTTTCAGTTAAAAACTGTTTTTTTTTTTATTTTAAAAATAATCTTTTACTATACAAAAAAGTTATCCGCGTCAGCGGTATGTATAGGCAGTTCGACCACTTATACATACCGTTGGCGCGGATCCACATATTAGACAAAAATGTTCCGCGCCAGCGGTATGTATAGGTGGTCGGACCGCCTATACATACCGCTGCCGCAGACAATATTTTTTAAAAATAGTAAAAAGATTATTTTTAATATAGTACAAAAAAACAGTTTTAACCAAAAATAAAATTTATAAATAAAAAATAAAATACTTTTTAAGAAAAGAGTTTCTTAAGAAAAATAAATTTTACGTTTTATATACAATTTTTTAATAAAACAAATAGATAAGATTTTACGTTTTATAAACATTTTTTTTATTATTACTTATAAAAAACAATTTTTTTTATTCAAAATATAATTTTTTTTGTTTTTATCAAATGTATTTATTTTAGTTGGAGGTGAAAAAATTAAGCATTTAGATTTATAAATTTAAGGGCACAATTGTCATTTATTATTCAAAGGGTGTGGGGGAACATATAGAGGGTGTTGGAATATCTATTCCCATAAAAATAAATAAAAAAAATAAAAAAATGAATATTTGTTTGGTGCATGGTAATGTGTTGGGAATTTAATTACTAATTGGGACGATTTCATAGTTGAGAACTATTTTATTTTTAATTCTTTTAATTGGAACACTTTTTTTCATAGTTGAGACTTTTTTTTTAATTGGGATTGTTTTTTTTTTCAATGTTGAAAACTTTTCTTTTAATTGGGACTGTTTTTTCATTGTTGAGAATTTTTTTTATTGTGGACTACTGTTTTTATAGTTGACTCTTTTTTTTTTTTAATTTTGATTGTTTTTTTTACAAATGACAGTTTTTTTTCATTGTTGGATTTTTTTTTTAAATTGGGACTGCTTTCTTTTTTAATAAGTACTTTATTTTTAATTGGTACTGTTTTTTTACTTATTTGTCTTGCGTAGCCAAATATGACTAGTTGTGTGTGTGTGAGGGGGGTGATTATGTCAAATTTTAGTTTGAGATAAGTGCATATTTTTTTAATGGTCATTGACACTTGTGTGATGAAAATCAAAATTGATATGTGCATTTTAAGTATGAGGGTAATATGGTCATTTTATTTTTTCACCATATTAATCATGACCATCCAAACAACAAATGGTGAAAAAGTTAAAATTTTCACCTGGTGAACACTCGACCATCCAAACGGAGATGGTGAAAACAAAATCACCGCACTAATAATTCACCTTTTACTTTTAACACGGTGAAAAGTATTTCACCACGAACCAAACGGACCCTTAAGAGAAAAAAAAAAGAATTAGGCCTCGTTTATTCTCAAGTGTATCCCATTGAGAGTTAAAATGTATCAAATACTATTTATTTATTTTAAAAATAGAAAGGGTAACACTTATAATTATTTTTGAATGATTAAAAGGTAAAATTATTTTTGAATTTGAAATGATTAAATAGGTTCATTTAGAGATATAGACAAACATTATTTTCAGATTTAATTTTTTTACTTCATATCCAAATTTTAGATTCAGACTTCACACACAAAAAAAACGCAACCTTAATTCAGGAAAGTAAAAAATAAGTGGTTATATATACTAGTATAGCGCCGGTGAGAGAGGTGAGGAACAATTGTAGGGGACGGATAGGATTAAGATGAGATGTGTGGGAAAAAGAACATACACTACACCAAAAATGCTAATCTGGCACGCTGTGGCAAGGAGATTCTGGCACGGTTTTAAGCTGTGCCAGATTCTGGCACGGTTTAATGACAATCTGGCACACTTTAAAACAGTGCCAAAATTTGGCACTGCTTTAAAGTGTGCCAAAATTGAGTACACATCACTAAAATATAAATAACCAAAAAAAAATTTATCCCCCTTAATTTTTTTAGCTTCCCGCTCTCTCCCTCTCTCGATCGCTCAGCCCTATCTCTCTCTCTCCCTCTCACACGCTCAACAAATCGCTCAGCCCTATCTCTCTCTCTCCCTCTCTCGGTCGCCGACCTTCGCCATCCTCCACCATCGTCGACCGTCGCCATTACCGCCATCCACCGTCCTCTACCGCCGCCGTCCTCGCCATCCACCATCCTCGACTCAGTCTTAACTCTTTGTTTGTTTCCTATGATGGAAATACGGAGAAGTTAGCATCAGGGTTAGTGAAACCATTTGTGACACATTTGAAGGTTGCAGAGCAACAAGTTGCATCAGCTGTTCAATCAATTAGACTCGAAATTGAAAGGAAAAAAAATGTTGAAACGTGGTTCACAAAGGGAACACTTGAGACAAGGTAACCCTTTACTTTAAACATTTCATTTCTTTCGCCCCTGATTTTTGCCCCTGTTTGTGGTTGTTTTCAAGTTAAAACTGACTTTTTTGTTTTTGTGCTGTTGAAACAAGATTATTGAATGGAAATATTACATTTTTGGAGTTGTTGATTCTTTTTTATATACACACAAAACGTATATAAAAAATAATGATTCTATTTTTTATATACATAAAAAATACTGATTCTTTTTTTATGTATACATTTCTTTTAATGTACATCTATTTAATACAAAATACCTAATTATATTATACCCAAGTTATTGATTTATACCCGAACTACTGATTTATGTTAGATTAATTAGTTAAATAAATTTATATTAGGTTTATGGTTTTTAATATTAAAAATGAATATTAATGCATGGTTTTTCTTGTTGATTTATGCCCAAGCTACTGATTTATGTTAGATTTATACCCAAATTGCTCAAATATATGTTAATTTAAATTAGTTTGATTTTTCAGTCCCTAAGTTTATGAATATTTAAATTAGATTAATTTTTCAGCCCCTAAGTATTAGTTTGCTCATGGTTGAGTCCAAATTTAACGGGGTTCTTTTAGGGGAGAACTTATCCATGGCAGGTTTTGTAGAGATTCAATGGGGTCTTCATCAAGCTGTTTCTCTTTCATGGCAGGGTATTGTGAATATTTATTAAGCATTATTTATTTCTTGAAATTAATTAGGTATTGTTAATAATTATTGAGAGTAGTTGTTTGGGCAACTATAATTTGTATAAAACTCAATATAACTAAAAAAAATCGTGTCGGGGGCTCCCGCTCCCGAACCCTCAGCACCATTCGAAACTTTCGTCCCACTTGACAAAAAATCCTGGATCCGCCACTGCTTGAGAGGTAATGCAAATCCAGACGCAACATTATTTGACAATGCGTATGACCTTTGAATCTTTGATGTAATTGGTATTGTTTTTAGGTTTGTGCGGTTTGTCAGTACACCGGAAGTTTTGGAATTGGTCAATACCTTTGATGAAGAGATGTCTCAACTAGAAGCAGCCCGGAGGATCTATTCACAGGTAACATTTTTTTAGCGTGTATAAGTTTTTCTTAAGGGTTTACCAATTAAAATCTCTACCTAATTTTCTTTTTCTTCAAAAAAAATTGATCTCAGGGAGCAGGAGATCACGTTTCCAGTACGTTCGGTATGTTTATCTGCCTATCGTGTTGTTTTATGTACGATTTTCTTATAAAGATAATTACACTGCCCTCCAATACACTATTTTTTTCAAACAGCCTGTAGACCTTTAGAGTATTTAATTGTGCAGTAAAATAAGGAATGCTTGCACAGTTTAACTATGGTCACAGAAGTATTAATAATATTAGTTCAAGTCTAACTGAATTGTAAAAGACAACTACATCATGCAGTTTATTATGTGGAACATTTTGTTCCAGAAATTAGTACCATTATCTTATTGATAAGCAATTCCATAATTATCGTTTAATCACCTAGTATAAATATTTATGAAAATTGCCTTGTTTAAATTTGTGAGTCCAATGTTGCCAGATTATGTACCGGAGCTGTATCGTTTTCCAGAAATATTGTATCATGTATTTTAACATATTGTAGTATACTCTTGGATTTTTATAATAACCGCATATATCTTAATGCCTTGAGCATCAACAATTAAAAAATTATTAGAAAGAGTTAAGAGTATCTGTTTCTATTAGGGCTGTGTTTCGGCCGGATCGGATCGGAAAATGCCTATTCGGAAAAAATTTTGATTTTTTCGGAAATAAAATAACAATTCCGATTTTCGATCCGATTTTTTCGGAAAATTGAAAAAAATTCCGAATTTGGAAAAATCGGAAAATCGACAAAAATCGGAAAAAATCGAAAATTCACAAAATATATTAAAAATCCAGAAATTTCGGAAATTCCAAAATTTCAAAAAAATAAATTATGGATTTTCGATTACTCGAAATTCTCATTTTAAAGAAACAATGAAAATGGCTTAACCCAACATGTAAACACATGAGGATTTGGCTCATTTTTCATTTGTGTAGAAGTTAGGAGGATACTCTCCTTTTATAGAGCATATTTTGGAGCCCTCTCCCTCTCCCAACCGATGTGGGATATGGGAAACTTTCAAAAAATCGGAAAAGAAATCAGAAAAATCGGAAATCGGAAATCGGAAAATAATTCCAAAAAAATCGAAAATAATTCGGAAAAAAATCGGAAAAATCGGATCGGCATAGTTTCGGAAAAATCGGATCGGAAAAATCGAAAAATCGGAAATTCAGAATTATTTCCGATTTCCGATCCGATTTTTTTCGGAAAAATCGGAAATCGGCAAACTAAAATTTCATTCCAAATTCGGAAAAAATCGGATCGGAAATCGGAAAGTTCGGAAAAAAAACACAGCCCTAGTTTCTATAATCAAAATCCCCACAAAATGACAGTTTTTCGTTTCTATACTCTTTTCGATTCTGCAAAATCCACCCACATCCTCCACCATTAACCTACAAGATGTTCTGTAATTTAACATGTATTTTGTTGGGACAATATTGTGTTATGCATACTAGACGGGCAGTATAAAACATTCCCAAGTATGCTCCATCACAGTTCTACATTGCAATGTGTTTCCTCGGATCAAGGAGAAAAAGATAATGTCCCTAAAACCTTTTGTTGAACGCTTACGGTAAGTTTAAGGATGTTATTCAGAATGTTATGTTTGCAATTTAGTACATGTGCTTGGTTTGTGGCATTTCTCAATTACTTACTCATTTTCACTAATTCTTCATGTATGCCAAAATTGAAAAACTGGTAAATAAAACAAAGTCAGAAAATTAAGTCACATGTTGTAAAATGACTACTTTCCCTACATAATGGTTAATATATCTTTTTAAAATATAATTTTGGTATTGCAGGACCTCTTTGTGTCGGGACTGATACAACATCAGCACACTGGTGAAAGCCAAAGCGGAACTCGAAGAAGTGATTGGAAAAGGGAAGACCTCAAGTTGTTTGCACAAATACGCAAGGATCAAGAATGAGGGAGCTTATTCGGAGGATCTCAAGTTGCGAATAAATTTGGTAAGTATTCTATATTGATGATAGAAGATTTTATAATGTAGTGCACCTTTACCAAAGTAAATTCTTCATTTAATTGTGTGTGCGTGTGTGTTGTGTAAGATGTGTGTGTTAAGGCCTTAATAAGTGGTTGACATGGAGGAAGGGGGGGCTATATGGATTTATATACTATTTTTATATGTTAAATCGGTGGAAGGGATTTATTGGTGGTTTAGCTGCGGCTTTTGTGCTTGTTGTTATTGTTGGGCTTATGTTAATATTAAAATAAGTTGGATTTCATGAATAAACAAAGGAAACTCTGTCGAAATTTTATGAAATAAGTAAGTGTTCTAAATTGATTAAGGCTAGCATACAACATTTGAAAATTGAACACCTCGCACGGGACCAATGTAACTCGTAGGAACTGATCGTGTAATCCCGGGTCTACCGGTTTGAGAGTATGACGATAATTTGCAAAAATCACACTTAGACTTGAAAACAGGCCGTTAAGGGTGAAAACCCGAACCAGCCCCCAAACGACCCCGTAGGAGGCACGAACACCTCCCACGGGACCAATGTAACTCGTAGGAACTGACCGCGTAGTTCCGGGACTCCCGATTTAAGAGTATGACCCGAATTTACAAAAATCACACTTAGGCTTGAAAACAGGCCGTTAAGGGGTGAAAACCCGAACCAATCCCCAAACAACCCCGTAGGAGGCACGAACACCTCGCACGGGACCAATGTAACTCGTAGGAACTGACCGCGTAGTCCCGGGTCTTCCGGTTTGAGAGTATGACGATAATTCGCAAAAATCACACTTAGACTTGAAAACAGGCCGTTAAGGGGTGAAAACCTGAACCAACCCCCAAACGACCCCGTAAGAAGCACGAACACCTCGCACGGGACCAATGTAACTCGTAGGAACTGACCGCGTAGTCCCGGGTCTCTCGGTTTGAGAGTATGGCGATAATTTGCAAAAATCACACTTAGACTTGAAAACAGGCCGTTAAGGGGTGAAAACCCGAACCAGCCCCCAAACGACCCCGTAGGAGGCACGAACACCTCGCACGGGACCAATGTAACTCGTAGGAACTGACCGCGTAGTCCTGGGTCTTCCGGTTTGAGAGTATGACGATAATTCGCAAAAATCACTCTTAGACTTGAAAACAGGCCGTTAAGGGTGGAAACCCGAACCAGCCCCCAAACAACCCCGTAGGAGGCACGAACACCTCGCACGAGACCAATGTAACTCGTAGGAACTGACCGCGTAGTCCCGGGTCTCCCGGTTTGAGAGTATGACGATCATTTGCAAAAATCACACTTAGACTTGAAAACAGGCCGTTAAGGGGTGAAAACCAAAACCAGCCCCCAAACGACCCCGTAGGAGGCATGAACACCTCGCACGGGACCAATGTAACTGGTAGGAACTGACCGCGTAGTCCCGGGACTCCCGGTTTGAGAGTATGATCCTAATTTGCAAAAAATCACACTTAGACTTGAAAACAGGCCGTTAAGGGTGGAAACCCGAACCAGCCCCCAAACAACCCCGTAGGAGGCACGAACACCTCGCACGGGACCAATGTAACTCGTAGGAACTAACCGCGTAGTCCCGGGTCTCCCGGTTTGAGAGTATGACGATAATTTGCAAAAATCACACTTAGACTTGAAAACAGGCCGTTAAGGGGTGAAAACCCGAACCAGCCCCCAAACGACCCCGTAGGAGGCACGAACACCTCCCACGGGACCAATGTAACTTGTTGGAACTGACCGCGTAGTCCCGGGTCTCCCGGTTTGAGAGTATGACCCAAATTTGCAAAAATCACACTTAGACATGAAAACAGACCGTTAAGGGGTGAAAACCCGAACCAGCCCCCAAACGACCCCGTAGGAGGCACGAACACCTCCCACGGGACCAATGTAACTTGTAGCAACTGACCGCGTAGTCCCGGGACTCTCGGTTTGAGAGTATGACCCGAATTTGCAAAAATCACACTTAGAGTTGAAAACAGACCGTTAAGGGGTGAAAACCCGAACCAACCCCCAAACGACCCCGTAGGAGGCACGACCACCTCGTAGGGGACCAATGTAACTTGTAGGAACTGACCGCGTAGTCCCGGGACTCCCGGTATGAGAGTATAACGATAATTTGCAAAAATCACACTTAGACTTGAAAACAGGCCGTTAAGGGGTGAAAACCCGAACCAGCCCCCAAACGACCCCATAGGAGGCACGAACACCTCGCACGGGACCAATGTAACTCGTAGGAACTGATCGCGTAGTCCCGGGACTCCCGGTTTGAGAGTATGACCCAAATTTGCAAAAATCACACTTAGACTTGAAAACAGGCCGTTAAGGGGTAAAAACCCGAACCAACCCCCAAACAACCCCGTGGGAGGCACGAACACCTCGCACGGGACTAATGTAACTCGTAGGAACTGACCGCGTAGTCGTATATGCAATTTTTCTTCTTGTATATGCAATTTTTTTGCTTGAATATTTTTTTAAAAATGACTTGGTTACTAATATAGTATCTTTTTTGTGTCTTATTTTTTTTGTAGGATGACATTCAATCGTTAGCTTTTATCCACTTGGAACGCACGAAGAAGTCAATGCTTTACAACAGGGGGATTGTGTATTTAGTGTCGTTAATATTCAGGATTCTATTTTTTGTGTTATGGCCGAGCAGGCTTCCGTAGTTTTATGGTTTATTTTTATGGTCGTGCTGGCTATAGTAGTTTTATTGTTGACTTTTATGGCCGTGCGGGCTTTATATGGGCAGATTTTATGTTAGCAGGTTTTGGAATGCTCAAAAAATAGAGGAAATTCTGCCCAATTTTTTTTTGATATGAGAACTATTAACTCTTGTAATTTTTTGAAGTTATTGTCGACTTTTATGGTCATATGTTGGTTTATATTGGTATTATCTCTTGTAATTTTTTGAAGTTTGTATGCACATTAGTTTATCAACAACCTGCGATATTCATAATTTGTGAATTTTCTTGATTTTGTTTTTGCAAATAATAAATATTTTTCCTACCGAATTTGGAATTTGCAGATTTTCCAGATTTGGTTCCTATTATTATTTTTTTAATCAACTGAAAAATCTGGCACGGTTTTAAACCGTGCCAAAACCGTGCCAATGCATAAAAATGAGAACCCTTATAAAACAATCTGGCACGCTTTATAACTGTGCCAAAAGCGTTCCAGAAAATAGATAATTTGGCACGGTTTTGGCGTGTGCCAAAAGCGTGCCAGATTTAACATCTGGCACTGTTTAAAAGCGTGCCAAAAGCGTGCCAGATTAAAAAACTGGCACGGTTTAAAAGCGTGCCAAAAGCGTGCCAGATTGGAAAATCTGGCACGCCTGATTCTGGCACGGTTCAAAACCGTGCCAGATTGCGTCTGGCACGGTTTTAAACCGTGCCAGTTTCCTGTTTTTGGTGTAGTGATAGTAAGTATGGTTTAAGAGAGAGGAAAAGTAGATGATGGATTATAAACCCTAAGAATTTTTACTCAATTTTATGTCGAAGAATTAGGTTTAGGTGAAATTAACATTTATACATATTAAAGAAGGAGAGTAGATTGGTAACTTGGCTAAAAAATAGTAAGGATAAAAGTTGAGTTGTTGCACCCTAGAAAAAGATCCTTAAAGTCTTCCAAAAAGCTCCTTGAAATTTGATTGCAATCATTTGGTTTCCTTCTTGAATTCTTCCTTGATATTTGTATATAGAAGACTGTTGGTTTTATAATGTATTTGGGTTGCTTGGGAAAGGGTTAATGAAGAAAATAAGTTTTCTTAGAGAGGGGGAGTGTATAATGAGAAAGTTGATATGTAAAATAAGCGTATTTTGTGTAAAATCAATTATAAAAGACAACACAAACAGTGGCTCTCGTGACAGTCTATGAGGTCGCGACTAGACACCCCACAACCACGGGTTGTTTTACTGCTCGCGACTCATAATGTAGAATGGTTTATTTTTAGCAACTGATCTACAAATGATTTTAAAACACATTTTTAATTCATTTAAACCTTAAACCTGCTTATCAAAAATATGTTCAAAAGACACTATAGTCCTTATGGTTATATCCAAATTCCTCTCCATGTCCCCTCTAAAGTTTTTTAATACACTAAGGCATAGCCTAAGCCCAAAATTACCAATTATTATACAACTAAAGCCCAAAATTATTTAATAAGTCTCATGAGTTCGAATCAACCGATGTAAAGTTTGGTTTCACATATCTTCATCTAAATTACCAATTTCCATTTCAAAATTCTTTTAAAAGCCAAATTATTATTTCTAAACTATATAAATCCAATTTCATATCTAATTATTTAATTAAATCCTTTAAAAATACAGTGTATTACATTTCTAAAAATGTTGTGCATTTGATTACATTAAAGAGGGAGTCATTGGAATTGGTTGAATAATGGAAGTAGTAGCAATGTTGATCATTACATTGGTAGGGGATTGGCTGATCCTACATTGTTCACGCACATGCATTCAATGGACAGTATGTAGTGCTCTCTCCACAACTTGTTGCTCAACTCTTTTTCCTTCAGAAGTCCTTTTTCGGTGAGTATTATTTGAAACTTGTTATGCTCAAAAATGGTTTTCAGATTTCCCTTAACGA
This sequence comes from Sambucus nigra, assembly GCA_949130495.1. Taxonomy (NCBI): domain Eukaryota; kingdom Viridiplantae; phylum Streptophyta; class Magnoliopsida; order Dipsacales; family Adoxaceae; genus Sambucus; species Sambucus nigra. The sequence goes on from OX422207.1 coordinate 221,337,254, forward strand.
TATCGTTTCAATATGCACTACTCGGATCAACTGCTCGTTGGTCACTCATTTCCCCTGCACGTGCCCTTTTTTAGATGCGGTATTTATTTTACGCTCGATAGCTTATTCCACAATTGTTTCATTGATTGAGTATTCTTATAGTGAGAAGTATCAAGTGTTTTAGTGGCATGTCACTTATTACACCCAGATAAAGGATGGGGCGAACCAAATCACAATTCTCTTAAAGTGTTATTAGACACAATAAGGGAGGATCAAGTAGTACGTTGAGAACAACTTGAATGTATTACAACACTTGTAGGTGATATAAGTAATGAACCCAATCGCATATGGCTTTGATCTCCAATTGTCACAACAAATAAGGAATATGAACTACAACGAATATGAATTGCACACCTTTGAGTGGTTACATTTGATTCATGTATTGAACTAAACTAACATACGTATGATTAATATTTCTAGCTCGCACAATAAGATTGTTGAATAGTATGCATCAAGAGCAAGGATCACGTAAACCTCTGGTAACAAGATGATCTTGTCCTTTATTGGGAACACATCTTTTAACGGGCGCACTAAAATGTCAACACTGGAATTTTCCTTTTGTCTTTCACGACGAGTATAAAACTTATCATACAGGGGAAACATCATGCATGAATGACCTTAATCAAAAAGTTAGAATCAGTTAGGGTTTTTAAATATAATTATATAAACCATATATTATATAAGTCAATATTCCAAACAAAAGAAAATAGATCGGGAAAAAACATGATGTGAATATATTTGGATAAAAATACAACCGATGTAATAAAATCAGTATGGCACAAACTATATCTATTGTTTCAAAGACAATTCGGACATTAATTGTAAATATGAACGGTAGATATAAACATGTTTGTAATAATTAGTAGTTTAGGAATTGAATAAAATAACGGGACACATAGTAATCAAAAGATTAACGAATGATGGGAAGAAAGCAAATGTTGAAAGGAACTCACTAAGTAATTTAACCATTAATTAATAGTATAATATTAACCATAAAATGGTAGTTAACAAAAGAGGCAATTAACCTTTATAACAAGAATAATAATTTAATGCTAAAAAAATTAAATTGATTAGAAAATACACACCAATCGGTTATAGACAACTGTAACATATGTAAATTATTTGCAAGCTGATGGAATGCAAGGGTTGTTTAAAAAAGAATGCAATAATCCATATTTTCAACACTAAAACTGAAAGACGTTGGAGTAGGAAAAAATGAATCATAAATATTATATATATATATATATATATATATATGAATGAGAAGTTACCTTCTTTCAAAATATGTATTGTGCTATTATTCCCTAGTTCATCAAACACGAATACAGTAAACATGTTTATTAGGACAAATAGCAACATTTAACAAATAGCAGCATATAACTTGTGTGTAGTGTTTGAGTGAGCACTTCAATAAAATATAAATAGTAAAATCAAATTCATCACATGTGAATCAAATGCATGAAATAATTATATAGTAGCCATTTTCATCTCATTGTTGGATCTTGGCCTTTACACTCTTATAATGCACCATATGGACCTCAAATATATATTGAAAGACACCAATTAAAATCTATAATAAGAAAAATCTGACTTCAACCAAATACCTTCTACTTTCAAACCGTGTATGACTTGTAAAAATGTTAATAATTAACAAAATTACATCCAAAAGAAAACAATTGAAATGTTAACATTCTCTTACTGGATCGACACAATCTATGCCTTCAAGGAAATTAACCTTGGGAAAAAGTTGGTGTGACCTTAATTTGAGAAAACCTGATATCGAAGAAAGTCTATTAAAATATCAAGAATATGGATGTTGAAATAAAAAATAACCACCCACAATCGGTATAGTGTCACATATATATATAAAATAAAAAATGTATTAAAGAGGATGATTACTGGAAAACATATTTCTTTTGTATAACGTCATAACGAAACAAAGTTACCATGACATATATTGCATGTATCCAAAAACGGATAATGCAGTAAAATTTACAACTCTTTAATATTAATTGCATTCACCTTTATAGATGAATAGTAGGTTGGACCAATAAAATAATAAACGTCATATATTTTTCAATCCTAGTGATATTATTTTTGAATTTGACTCCTCATAATATAAAAAATATAATCATTAGAAATAAATAATGAAACTTATGTGTAATAAATATCGATATTTTAATGCCAAAAAAAAATTTAACAAATAAAAGAAAAAGAAATAAAAACAAAATAAAAAGATTGTAAGTATAAAAAAAATTATTTACTCCCAAACTACCCAAAGAGAAAACAAAACAAAGCCACGAGAAGGATATACAAAAAGGACGAAAAAATTTAACTAACACATATATTAAAACTCTTGATTTTCCTCATTTATGCAGTATATCATTGTTTATCGAGAAGTTTTAAAATATTGGCTAAAATCCTAGTTTTTTATTTTTTTATTTTTTAGTGAACTTAAAGTTTAGGTAAATGCTTCATTTTCTCAGTAAGCTAAAACAATGAAGTGGATGCCTTTGAACAACTCGTGGGTATAATACAAAGATCTCTAACCTAATCACAACACGAAATAAAAATGACATAAATGAACGAACATAAAATTAACGAAACAAGTTAGTGGGAAAATTAAAAAATTAAAAAAGTATAAGTGATAACGAGAATGGAAGAGGTATTTGTAAGCCTTGAATTTTCTCACCTTCAATTGATGTGAATTTGAAGCGAAATATTTCCAAAATTAACTCTCAAACATTTGAAATCCTAGGATTTATAAATCGTCACTCACAGTTGTGAGCTTATTATTGTTGTGTGTGCGGTATGAGCGAATAGCGTGGAGAAGTTAATGGGGGAGTTGGAGAGTTGTTAATGGAAGGATTGTTATTTCGCCAACGAAGGAGGAATGATGGGGTTGTTTTAGTGGAAGAGAGAGAACGGTAAATGTGGGGAAGATTCAAGGATTTGTCTAGGTGGATGAACGGACGGATGGACAAAGCACTTTTAGTTTGAGTGGGGGTAAAGAACTCTTTAAACGGTCATTCGATATATGTTTTTTTACTTTGTCCTCTCAGATAATGTCGTAATTATACATAACCCCTTGCTTTATAAAAATCAGAGTTAACCCCTTGTATTTGCATCATCCCACTTGTACCTTGTATATTGACTTCTACTTCATGCATATGGGTGGTAAGTCTAATTATTGAACTTCTAAGGGATACTCTCTATATAAAAAAAAAATTCCAAAAAACCCAGTATGATTTGAAGACTAAATGTCACTGCCACGTCTTCTTTTACATTTTGGATTTTTCGTACTTAACACACTATTTTAATGCCATGATTTGACTTAACCACCTAAAATTGAAAATTTAGACTTAGCCATTCTGTTAATGCCATAATTAGACAACATATGTTAGTTATCATTAAAAGAACCACTAATGTGTATTTGACTTAACCCCTGGTGTTTTTTTAGCACCTTTTTACTTAATCTATGCAATAATAGCATCTTTTGCCATACCCCCCCCCCCCCCCCCCCCACACACACACAAATCAAAATTTTATACATAACCTCCCGTGTTAATATCACAATTAGGCACAACTCCAAGAGATTGACACACACTAACGTCCGTCAACCTCTGGAGTTATGTATAATTTATCAAAATTTGAGGGGGTTAAGTTTAGATATGGCATTAATACAAGTTATTAAGTCAGAATAAGAGGCATAAAAAGTAATGTTAATTATTTAAATTTATATTTATTTGTTAATTAACAATGTAGTAATTTATTAATTAATTAACACGTAACGCCAATTAAAATCCTTTTAATGTAACCAATTTTTAATTTTACCAAATAAAATTATCTAGTCTAAATTACATGCAGTTGGTGATTGACAACAGAAGAAAATAAAATCAATCACACGAAAAACATTAGAATTTTAGAGTGAAAACCCTCGCGAAAAAAACTATTATCGCCCTAACTAACTTATAAGTCCACTAGTACTGATTATGATTACAAGACTTAACAACACTCAGACATGACTTACATATACAATAATAACCGCCATGATGTCGCTCCATTGCGTTTTTCTCATCTGCCCCAACTGTATTAGCAATAGTCGCTCCAAGGCCTCTATATTCATCAATTTTGGTTGGCGACGTTCAATCCATATGTAATTTAACGTGCTATATTCTTTTAAATAGAAGATATGAGAGGATTTATAAACCTAGATACTACTTTAATTTGCGTGGAGTCGATAGACTCTCACAAATAAAAGGACTCTAGCAAAACCAAAGTAGGGTTTTATAAAAATGGACTTTGCCAATTATAATGCGCATTTAAAGGTGCTTAAATAGTTAGCAATGAAAGATATCCAAATAAACACGTTTTTTGAGATAAAAGGTCCTCGTTTGAACCACCAAGCCCTCGTTTGAACTGGAGCTTGTGATCAAGGGGTTCTCGATTGATAAATTTTTTTATCAAGGGACATTTTTGGAAGACAGTGTGCCCTCATTTGGTACAGACTTCGATTAAGGGATTCTCGTTTGAATTTTTCTTTCGATTTGGGTTCATTTCCTCGAAAAAAAAAGAGCTCTCATTTAAAGACCTCTTCGATTGAGGGTGACCTCATTCGAATGAGGTCACTCAAGATTGAACCTTGACAAAATTTTGTAAAAAAGCCTTTTTAAACTCCTTTCCAAACTTGTTTTTATGAAATTAATTTCATGTTACTTCCTAGTAATAAAGTCCACTACATGGAAATACAAAAATTTTGAAAACTATTACCTTTAACAAATCCCCAATATTGAATGAATATGTCCGATTAAGTTTGATAATATCAGTCACTGTGTTTTGTATGTCTGTCTTCGCTTGATGTAGCATTAAAACACAATAGACTGGATATCAAAATAATATGACTCAAAGTTTTTTTCTGAAATTAAACCAACATAACTAAAACCTAAGGGAGTATAAAATATATCCTTACATATATACTTATTAAGTGATGAGTGGACGCTCGCAAAACTAATCTCCAATTTATAATTCCCTTGGTTTCATTATATTTTCATATGCTCGCAAGAGTTGTTAGGCGTAGACTTAAGAAAATTTCTTGTTTTATCTCCATGTTCCTTAAGCACCTGAACTTTGATATGTTTTGAATCTGGTGAGAGGTCATACATTAACGCCACTCTTTATTAAGGGCATTGTTATCTCGATGGGTAGAATGACCTTTACACCATATACTAAAAAGAATGGTGTGAAATCACTAGGTTTCCGTATGGAAATTTTGTGGGACCCAAAAAATGTGGGAAACTTATTATCCCATATGCCTGGGAATTCGAGCATATTTTTTTCAGATTTTCACTAGAGTTTTGTTAGTCGCCTCTAATGGTTGAGTTTTTTGGTGAATGATCTTGTATTTGTCAGTGAGCAACCTCATTTCCTTATGCAAGAATTACTTTTCAGTATTTATAGGGGTGACTTTAGGTATGCCAAGACTATAAATAATGTACTATTTGATAAATTGAACTACCACTTACCCGATTATCCTTCTTGATGGGATAGCTTCTTTGCATTATGTGTATAGTTATGTCTTATATCAAAATGAATGTCTTTCCATCAATTTTTGTTTAATTTTGAATATTTAACGAGGGGCATATATTATGTTCCCATCACCTGACAACTAAAAGCTTTATATTTTCACACAAACTTGATGGAATCAAATTCCATTACGGACCAATAATATCTCAATATCATTAACTAGTCACAGAGCTTAGGTCCCCATATAATAAGTATCATGTTCATTCATGAGGACTTCCTTAACTTCTTCATTATCAATGCACCGAAGTGATTTCTCATCACAACCCTTTCGGTAAAGTTCTCAATTTACCGGAAAAGGTCAACCAACTTTTTTTCCAAGTAAATTTGATTTATTCCTTATATTAGAATCGTCCTTTAAATTGGATAGACAGGGATGCTTGCAATCTGCCAATACTTTAACAAAAGTTCGCTTCCATAGGTTTATCGAAGTGAATTTGACACTTCAAAGCATCGAAACCAGAAAAATCGATAAACTGAACCAAAACGGCATGTAGGGTTAGTTCAAATTTTCCCCTTGTTGGTTTGAATATGGTTCCCAAAAATGTAAAAACAATCTTATCGGTTCAGTTCTCGGTTCTAACACAAACCTAAATCGAACCAAACCATAAATCGATCCGAACTGATCCAATCTAAAGCTAAACCAAAAACCAGGACCAAACCGTAATCAATATGATCTTAAAATGTTATTCAAGCTTCGTATCCATGAAAAATGTTCTGTTTTTTCTTTGATTTAAAGGTCTTATAAACATGGATTACATTTATAATGTTTGCTTATCATGTCTAATTAGTATTATATTTGAGAACAAAATTTATTTTATTTATTTTTAATATATTTTTGGAATCGAAAACCGACTGAACCAACCCAAGAACCGTTGATTGGTTCAATTATGGACATAATCGATTATGTTATAATTCTAAAAATATTTGTTCTTAGTGGAACCGAACCGACCCGAATTTTGTGCACACTGACTTCAAACATCTTTGATGCATTTATGTCGCGTCTTTTTTCATATTAGGCGAGTAGTAACCTTCTCACGACAAGCACTGATAAAATGCTAGTGTCACCACAATGTGACCCATGAATTATCAATAGTTGTTCTTGAGCTTCCCCATCGCTCATACACCTCGCTAAGCACCCACTCAGGTTCTTGAGGTATAAGGTGCATGGTATCATAGATTTTTTACCAACATTTTCATCCTCGTAGAATGATTTTTCATTTCCTCATCAATCGGGTTCTTCAAGTGGGAATAAACTCTTCATTACAGCAGTTGTTTCCCTTTTATGGATGGTTACTATTATGGTAGGTTCAACCATTTCAACCTTTTGAGCTATCGTAGTCAAGGCATCTGTGTTCCTGCTCTTGGTAGGAGATGTATGCCTAATTTCACTAATAAAAATTATTTCATCAACCTTTAAATGATATAAATAGGGTGCCAAATTCGAGTGTGTGGGCATAATTTTTCCATTTACCTGCTCTAGTATTAGGTTTGGGTCCCCTCAAATGTAAATATCTTGAATTCCTATTTTTAGACATTCAAGCAAATCCAGTATCAACTTTTTATGCTCAAATCCATTGTTTGAACACTTGACATTGAGTTTATAAGAAAAATGGTGATTTTCACTTCTTTGCACGAGATAATTACTCCTTCCATACCAATACCTTAGGCCAAGGAGCTATTGAGATCTATTGTCACTCACCAATTTTTTCACATGTACAAGCTTGAAAATAATCTATGCGATGGTCCTCATTTGGTTATTGCAACAACTCGCTTGAGAAGTTTGCGAGCACATTTGTAAAGTCTTAACTTGTGACACCTCGCCTAATTAATTACCGGTGATCAGTCCTTAATTAATTAATCTCATAATATCAAGTTGGTTCAGATAATGCATCTGTATCGAAAACTCAAATTTTAATTTAATAAAAACTAACCACCTAATATTTAAAAAGGGTTGGTGTCAAAATTTTATCTTGTTATTAACCATAATCATTAAAGGGAAATAATTACTCATCACCATACATCACAATAGCATAAGGAAATAACTAACTGGATTTAAATAAAGACCTAAAGTAAACACATCTAGTCAAAATCCCATACAATAATCCAATAACATGAATTCAAAGTCTAATGATAGAATAAAATAACTCTAAATCTCTGAATGTAAAATAGGAGGGACGACATGTCCAGCTGAAACAAATGACTGATAGATAAGGAGAAATAGACTCAAAAGCATCTACTAGCAATATCCCGTAGCTTCCACAGTAGCTACAACTCGAAAAATAAATGGAATCTCCTAAGTCAGGTGTCCCTGTGGCTGAGCACCTAAAATAATAAAACAAGAAAAGATATTTGCAGAAAAATGGGTCAGAGCTCGAGTAGAAAATAATTTAAATATAGCAAGTGCTTAAATTGTTTAATTAGCACAAACATTATTCATGTTAACTTAGCGTACTCACTTGGGGTGCTCACCTCTCATCTAACGTGCACACCTAACGAGCCTAGCTACCTATACTAGTCACGATACTCTACCTGACTATACATAGTATAGCCCTATGCCGGATAAACTATCTAAATAACCCGAAGACAATATATCTCTATTATTTAAGAATAGGTTTAAAGATACTTTAACTCATTCTCATAGCATTCTTAATTCTCAACTGGTGACCCAATAAGTATATACTTAATAAAGTAGCCAACATGAAACACAAAATATGAACTTAGTATACATATAAAAATCTCATTATATATACATACTAATACATATATATCAATACTGCACCCATGGTTAAGAAACCCCTATTGCTAGGCATACTCGGCTATATAGTCCCATTGCAACGCTCACGCATAAAGGACAATGGGTTCAATCTCTCAAGAACTAATAAAATATGTACACATATTGGAGGCGAACATAGTCCCAAGCCGATGGGCTACGCACATACCTACGCACCCATACGATCGTCACCACTATCGTTCTCACAGATAACCCGTACCTAGGTTCCATGCTCTAGTGGTATGACTCAAAATACCCTGAAGGCACACGAGATATGGTCATCCACAACGCGCTAACCTCCATTTGATAGTCAGTAGCTAGGTATGTCATACATATAATATTCCAAGTAATAAGCAAGCACACAACTTATATACATAATAGGCATTCACGCAACCCAATTCCCATAATAGTAGGTAATATTAACATCACTACCCTCCACGATATCCATTTATATATAACCTCTTTAGGATTATCATTATCTCATAGGTTTCCATACAAGTTCACTACCTCGAGGATCATTACACCCTTAATTCCCTAAAACATTGGAATTTAAGTCACCCGTTACTCACGTAGGTTAATACAGTTGCTTGGATAAGCCTATAATGGATTTTAACTAAATCGGACCCAAAAATCAAGTTCTGGAATCTCGTTCAAAGTTCTCGAATTCTCGTTCGATCGAGGTCGTTCGAACGAACTTTTCACTCTGAACGAACTTCAACATCTCGTTAGAAGAGTCGTTGGATTTCTCGTTAGAAGGCTCGTTCGAATAACCCGGGTTGGTCTTCTAACGAAAAATTCGAACAGGCCCAGTTCTTCCCCAAATTCGGATTTTCTAACATAACATACTTCAAACTCGACCCAAATTTCATCCAACAACCAATTAGATAGTTCTAAACTATTCCAAGTCATTATGGGACACTTTATAACACAAATTAGTGTTCAAATCTTTATGTTTTCAAAGGGAAACCCAACAATTTCTTAAATCTCTAAAAATTTGTATAACACGAGACCTTTAATTTAAGTACTCAAAAAATCTTATTATAATTCGTGATTAAGACATAAAATCTCAAAATTTAATAGTCTAACAAAGGGAAAAACCTCTACATGCATACCCATAAGATTTCTTTATAATTCAGTCTAATTAACCCTAAGATTTCATTGCACTAAGTTTATAACATCTAATCTAAATCAACGGGAAAAATATTTGCTAAAAGAGGAGCAAGATAAACACTTGCCTTGGAATGAACTTTTGATTCTTGGACTAAAATTGGTATGTAGTTGATCCTCTCGTTGTGATCTACACTTTGGCACAACTTTTGGTGGGAATCCTTGAGTTCTTGCCCTTGTTCTCCAATGGAGTCTTTTTCCTCCTTGGTTTTCTCTCTCTCACTCTCTCTATTTCACTTAGGTTGAAACTGACAATAACATCTAACCCACGTAGTTTTAATTAGACCTAATTTTCATCCATTTAATTACTCAAAAATCCCAACAGACCAAAATACCCCTTAGGGCGTCGTTTTGGGCTAAAATTCTCCGGACTCCAAATAAAACACACGAACAGTGTTTTCTGACTATTTCGACCATTCCAAACACATTGTCGCATTCAGAACGGCTATACGAGCTATATAAAAATAATTTACCTTTTAAACCCCCAAATAGATTATAGTGACGCAACTCATACGTGCGTCCCAAATAATTATATCTTAACTGACGTGTATCTCGTCCCTGACCATATTATTATTTCTAAAACCATATATTACGTTACTCACTACGTAATGTTCAACATAGTTATTACTCAACATGATTTCAACATAATTATTTTTGATAATTACTAACTCTCGTCAAGCTAGTAATTATTACCATTAAGTCAGATTAATTATAAATTAAATTTTCTCTCTTAAATTAATTTATCCCAATTTCCATAATTTCATAATAAAATAAATATGCTTAAAAATACGGGGTATTACATACTTCCCCCCTAATAACATAATTTCATCCCGAAATTCGGAAATGAAAGTATATCTGGCAAGAATAACTTTGGATGACGTTCATGCGTGTCATCCTCGTGCTCCCAGGTTGATTCCTCAATATTATGGTGTCGCCACTGAACATGGACTAGTGGTACTATCTTCGACCTCAACTTCCTCTCGCTACGGTCTAGGATAGCAACCGACCCCTCCTCGTAGGGGCTATCAGGCTGTAAGTCAACCTCCTCCAACGCAATGTGAGTGTGGGCCAAATCATCCAGAAGATATCTCCTCAGCGAAGAGATATGGAACACATCATGGGCTCTATGCAATTGCTCCGGTAACCCAAGTCTCTAAGTAACCGACCCAATCCTCTCGATAACGAGGAATAGCCCTACATACCTAGGCGCCAACTTCCCCTTCTTCCCAAAGCGCATAACTCCCTTCATAGGAGACACCCGAAGTAACACCTTGTCCGTAATATTTAACTCTCTGAAATACCACTTGGCGTCGGCGTAGCTCTTCTGCCGATCTTGAGCAACCCGAATACGGCTCCGTATCAACTCTATCCTTGTCAAAGTATCCTGAATCACCTCCCAGCCAAGTAATTTGTTATCCCCCACCTCTAACCAACATGCTGGGGAACGACAAGGTCTGCTGTATAGTGCCTCGAATGCATCCATACCGATAATAAACTGGTAGGAGTTATTATAGGTAAACTCCACCAATAGAAAATACTACTCTCAACCTCCGCCAAAATAAATGATGCACATGTAATACCCCGTAGTTTTAATGCATCACTAATTACTTGTGTGTGCGCATAATTAAAATGATTTAATAGAGAAATTAAATTAATGCATTACTAATTACCTGTGTGTGAGAAATTAAATAATTTAATGGGGAAATTAAATTGACTTATGATAAATATTCATTAGAGTGATAATGTTTATCTATGTATATGTTTACTAGCATGAAGAGTAAATATGAATGTATGATTTTAAGTTACGTCGTTAGTAAGTGATAGCGACTACTTTACGAATTTTGAGCACGGGACTTAAGAGTTGGGTGCGAAAAGTATATTTTTGATAAGTGACTTGGATGGCAATTTAGAGTGCACCAATGATTCCGAATGTGTCGAAATAGTTGAAATTAAGTACCAGAAAGTTATATTTGTGTTTTGGGAGTTCTTAGACCCTTAGTGACTCCGAAAAAGGGTATTGTGGTTATTTTACACCCTAGGTTTTAATTAAATCCGAAAATTACCCTTAAATTATAAATATAAAGGGTTAGGGCTTAGTCTTATCTTTTGTGTGTATAAGAGGGGTAGAGAGAGAATGAAGACAACAACAACAACAACAACAACAACAACAACAACAAGAAGAAGAAGAAGAAGAAGAAGAAGAAGAAGAAAGGAAGAAGAAGAAGGTTGCCATCTTCTTCATCAACACCTCCCTACACAAACCAAAGACAAGTTTATCTAGATTATTAAATCTTGAATGTTTGATGAAAAAGTGTATGAACATGAGTTGAATCCCTAAATCTTGAAATTGATGTGATGTGATTAATATGTAAATAATTTAGGATGCATCAAACTAGAAACAAATTGAACTCATATAAATTCGAAATTAAAAAGGGGCGGTCATTGCAAGTTGATTTTGGGTCTGTTTTAAGCCGTAAATGGCTGTGTGCACGCGAGTTCTTATAGAAAATTATTTTCTGAACAACTTTGTAGTTTTAAGTTTTTTTCAAAAACGGATCGAAAAATCCTTAAATCGGCGTTTTACATTTTTGGGCAGAAAGTTATCGAAAACAAGGGAGAATATTATAGGTTAGTTTTGGGTCTGTTTTAAGCAGGAAATGGAAGTGTGCTCGCGAGTTTTTGTAGAAAATCATGTTATGAACAACTTTGTAGTTGTAAGTTTCTTCAAAAACGGATAAAAAAGCCTCAAATCGGCATTTTACATTTCTGGGTAGAAAGTTATTGAAATAAGAATGCTAATGTTTTTCATGTTGCTAGTAAGATAATTGTGGTGTTGTGCCTAATATTATAACTTGATCACATACTTACGGTTATTAGGGATACATAATCTCGAGATGATTTAATGTTGAATTAGTAAATTAATGATGTAAATTATGTTATATCGTAAATAATGACTATTGTATAACTCGAGTAAGAGACTCGATACGATTGTATATATACATAAGCGTGAATTATTTTACATGTATATTGTTGAGTATACGCTAGACTAGTCCTCCAGTCGACGTAGGCATATGTTGAATGCGATTTGTTGTGTTTGATCCGGTTAGGTTCCGCTCGAGTGTCATGTCAGAGATAAACAGCCGGAACTAGGCACATGGTTGTAATGCGTAGGGGTGTGCAAAAAAACCGACCAAACCGACAAAACCGAGCCGAACCGAAAAATTTCGGGCCGGTTTTTTTGAAGGGTCGGGTCGGGTCGGTTTGGCCAGTCATAGAACCGATGGTGTCGGTTCGGTTTTCGGTTTTAGCATATGAACATTCGGTTTGAACCGAACCGAACCGATATAATTAATATAGTTTTTAATTTTATATTTACAAATTACATATATTAGATTACTCTAAAACACTACACACGCACGCACCTACTGCTAATATAAAACACACGCACGCACTACTGCTACTAAGGCTAAACTAAATAAAGAAACCCTAACTAAAAACACACGCACACCTCACTTCTCACCAACCTCACTTCTCTCTCTAATAGTCTAAAAGAAATGCCTGCTAAAGACTAAAGTAAACCCTCACCAACCTCACTTCTCTCAGCTCTACTAGTAAACCCTCACCTCACTTCTCTACTAAAGACTAAAGTAAACTCTCTCACCTCACTTCTCTACTAAGGTAAGCTCCGATTTAGTTTTTGTTACAAAGTAATTTTTTTTTTTAGTTTAGATCTAAATATATTCTTTTTAGTTCCGATTTAGGTAAGCTCCGAATTTATTTATTTTTAGTTTAGATCTAAATATATGCTTTTTAGTTCCGATTTAGGTAAGCTCCGATTTTTTTTTTTTTAGTTTAGATCTAAATATATGCTTTTTTTTTAGTTCCGATTTAGGTAATAAGCTCCGATTTTTTATTTTTTTTTAGTTTAGTCTTTTAGATCTAAAAAAAGTATCTGATTTTTTTAGTTCAGATGTAAAAAAAGTATCTGATCTGATTTTTTTAGTTGAGATCTAAAAAAAAATGTGATATGTAGATAAAAAAAATATAATACCTGATTTTTTTTATTTAATATCTTATATTTGATTTTTTTTATTTCAGATTTGTTTTTTTTTGTTGATATCTAAAAAAATTGTGACATATTTGTTTTTTTTAGGTAAGCTCCGATTTTTTTTTTTTTTTTTTTTTTTTATAGTTTAGATCTGAAAAAAGGCTCTGATATTTTTAGTTCAGATGTAAAAAAAGTATCTGATCTAAATATATGCGATATATATATGATACTTGATATTTTTTTAGTTGATATCTTATATTTGATTTTTTTTAGTTCAGATTTGTTTTTTTAGTTATCTGTTTCGAATCTGTTTTTTTAGTTGATATCTAAAAAATGCGATATCTAATATCTGATTTTCTTTTGGGCAGAAATATGGATTCAGTAGTGGAGGTTGATGACCCAAGGTCTAGAGAAGCAGAAGTAAAGGGTAAAAATGATTCTCCAAAAAAGGTAAATGCTTCTAAACGAAAAGCTTGGTGTTGGGATCATTTTACCATCGTAAAAGACTCAAAAAACCTAGGGCTGCGTGTAATTATTATGGGGCTACCTATGCTTGCGATTCCAAAAATAACGGAACTCGCAATTTGATTAATCATATAAATAATCAATGCAAGGTTTACAAATATAAGAATGAGGATAAAAAACAAAAAATATTGTCTTTTGAACAAAAAAAAGAGGAGGGGAGTGGCAATCTTGTGGCCGTTAATTTCACCGTTGAAGGTTGTCGAAAACGTATTGCCGAAATGATTATAATCGATGAGTTGTCTTTTAAATTTGTAGAGGGTGAGGGTTTTAGAAGGTTAATGAACTATATTCGACCCAAAATGACTAAACTTCCTTCTCGAACAACGGTTGCTAGAGATTGTCTTAATATTTATATGGAAGAGAAAAAAGCCCTCAAAAGTGCATTAAGTGGTCAAAGAATTTGTATTACTACGGATACATGGACCTCAATCCAAAACATCAATTACATGTTTTTAACTGCACACTTTATTGATAAAGATTGGAACTTGCACAAAAGGATTCTTAATTTTTGTCAAGTTGAGAGTCATAAGGGTGATGCAATAGGGAAGGTGGTTGAGGATTGCTTACGTGATTGGGGTATAGAGAGCATTTGCACCGTCACCGTTGATAATGCAAGTTCCAATAATGGTACTATTCAATACTTGAAAAAAAAGATGAAAAGTAAGAAAAGTACCATTTTGGAACATGAATATATGCATGTAAGATGTTGTGCGCACATCCTAAATCTTATTGTGTGTGATGGTTTAAAGGAATTAGATGATTCAATTGTCAAGGTGCGTAATGCGATTAGGTATGTGAAATCGTCTCCATCCCGATTGTCAAAATTCAAATTATGTGTTGAAAAGGAGAAAATTGAAAGTAAAAGTTTAGTGTGCTTAGATGTCCCAACTAGGTGGAACGCCACTTATATGATGTTAGAAGCGGCGGAGAAGTTTGAAAAAGCATTTGAGAGAATGGAGGATGATGATGATCATTACAAAGATTATTTTAGAAATGAGGAGGAAGATGAAGAGAGAGGGAGAGCACGAGTTGGAAGGGTGATATTGGGTCCTCCCGAAAGTATTGATTGGGTGAAAGTTCGGATACTAGTTAAGTTTCTTAGGATGTTTTACAATGTCACTATGAGATTTTTCGGCTCTTTGCATGTCACGTCAAATGCTTTTTTTCATGAACTCGTTTTGATACAAAGTAAGTTGGTTCAAATGAGTCAAAGTGATGATTATTTTCTATCGACGATGGCGATAAATATGAGGGCTAAATTTGATAAGTATTGGAATATTGAGAAAGTGAATTTTTTGTTGTTTGTCGCAATTGTCCTCGATCCTCGCTATAAGTTGTTATATGTCAAGTTTTATTTTGAACAATTATTTGACATTGATGTGGCAAAGGATATGTCACGGAAGGTGGAGGATGTGTTTCATTCTTTGTTCGGGTGGTATGATAAGTCCAACGGGCCCAAATCAAGTGGTTCGTCTTCACAAAAATTTGACAAGTCATCTGGGGGTGTAGATGGTGTTAATGATGAGGATGAGGATGGACGTGCTTTTTTGGCGTCTCAATTCAAGAAACATTTGGAGGAGGAAGATACCTTTGCAAATAAATCCAAAGTTGATAGATTTTTGGCCGAAAGATGTGAAGAGGACGTAGCAAATTTTGATGTTTTGGGTTGGTGGAGGATTAATTACTCCAAGTATCGAGTTCTCTCTTATGTTGCGCGTGATATATTAGCCATTCCGGTTTCAACCGTTGCATCCGAATCCGCTTTTAGTACCGGTGGTCGTATACTTGATTCTTTTCGTAGCTCAATGTTGCCTAAAACGGTGGAGGCCCTAATTTGCACACAAAATTGGATTCGAACTTCAACCACCCCGATTAGTCTTCGTGATGCAATGGATGAGATTGAGGAATATGAGAAACTTGATTCGGGTAATTTTTATGTTTCAAAAGTATTTTTTCTTGTTTAAATATATTTGATACTTCAAAGTTAAGATGCTAATATTTTATTGTTTTATTTTTCAGAGTTGTTGGGATGCCAAGACAAAGAAAAAGACATTGAAGGATGATGTTTGAATTGGAACTTGGAAGCTTGTTTTTAGCAGATTACCCATTATGGGACTTGATTTATGACATTTACATTTTACATTTGGAATGTAATAACTAGACTTTGGATGATTTTGATTTGGACTTATTAAGACTTTGGGAATGTAATTATGATTTGGACTCATTTATATTTTGGGACTGTTTGGAACTTTGGACTGTTTTTAATTATGACAATTATCATGGGTAATCTGAAATTATTGTAATATGAAATCATTGTATTTGTAATTCATTATAATCTGAAATCATTGTAATTTTAGAACTATTTGTATTTGCATATTAAGAATTTTGAAATAAATAACATATAATGAAAGCTGAAAAAAAACAGCATATTAGAAAGTTGAAAAACAGCATATAATAAAAAAACAGCATATAATAAATATAAAATGTAAATATACAGCATATTAGAAAGTTGAAAATAACAGCATATTGGAAAGCTGAAAAAAAACAGCATATTAGAAAAAAAACAGCAGATAAAAAAAGGCATATTGAGTTCAAAAAACCGGCCCTGTAAAAAACCGGCCTTTATAAAATCGGCCCTGTCAAAAACCGATGGGCAAACCGAATTGGCCCTGTCAAAAACCGACCCTGTTCGGTTCGGTTCTTCAACCAGGTTCGGTTCGGTTCGGTCCTTAAAATTCAAAAACCGACTTAGTCGGTTCGGTTCAAAAAATCCGGTCAAAACCGAACCGACCGAACCGTGCACACCCCTAGTAATGCGGGTCGGATAGGAAGACCTTGGAACGCCATGTGATTTAGGACTTACTATGATTATCCTTGCCACATAATATTGGGGAATATTCGTGTGTAGGCCTTGTGTTATGACTTGTTCTCTCGAGTAACAACAGCGACACGATATGATTTGTTGTGTGAGTTATTATGCTTGTATCTTAAAGTAATATCCCGAATCGATGCAATTGATACTATAATTGAACGAAATATTTCGATACGTTAAATACTAAAATGAGATTAATAATGATTAATAACGATACGATATGAGATTACACGTTACTCGAGTTTGGGTTGGGTAGTCACGACATAGGAGCATCGGTTGGATAATTGAACAAATTAATTACTATAGATAAGTTGTGTTGAGTATGCGTTCATCATATGTACATCTTATAACTGTATTGATTTTCTTGCTGTTGACACCGTTTCTATGTCTCCTCTATCCTCTCCCATATATATATATTATACAAGTCCTCGCCCCGTTGGACAGTAGACCGTGGAGCTGGATGACCTCGCATCTATTCTTAGGATCCTGTAGTGGTGGACGCTGGTCCTTATCCTATTTTGTCACTCTTCCTTAGAGTGTGGTATCAGAGATTTCCCTTTGTCAGGAATTTGATAGTGTTGAGAGGTTTACATTACACACTTTACCTAGTTTATTTTTGGTCCCGTATGCTTGGGCATTTTATACTCAGTACTGATATTACTTGTGGATCCTATAGTTGTTATGATGTCTTTTGGTTACACGTATAGGAGTGTACATATTTACTTTATTGCTTTATTTAAATTCTGTTTCTAATGCCAACATATTGACGCTCCACTTTAAATAAATTGGGCATAGCTAATCGAATTAGATATAAAAAGTAGGGTTGTCACAGCACATACGTAACATGACCTCTAATATCTGATTTATCCACTCGGTATGTCCATCCGTCTATGGGTGATAGGCTGTGCTCAGCCGGAACTCTGTACCCATAGCTTCCTGAAAACTTTCCCAAAACCGAGACACAAACACTTTATCTCTGTCAGACACAATGTTTAGAGTTACTCCGTGAAGTCTCACTATCTCTGCTATGAATATCTGGGCGTACTGTCCCGAGGTGTAATCCGTTCGGACTGGCAGAAAGTGGGATACCTTGGTCAAACGATCCACTATCACCCATATTGAATCATGACCCCTCTGTGTGGTAAGTAATCTCGTGGTGAAGTCCATGTAAATGCTTTCTCATTTTCACATAGTAACATCTAATGGCTGTAAAAGTCCCGCTGGTCTCTGATGGTCCACCTTTACTAGCTGACAAGTGGCACATTTCGAGACAAACTCGGTAATATCCTTCTTTATCCCGCTCCACCAGTACTGTCTCCGCATATCCTTGTACATCTTATCCCCACCGAGATCTACTGCAAATCATGAACCATGTGACTCTGTCATTACCTCGTGTATCAAGTTTTCTCCCTTAGGAATAACCAACCTTCCATTGAAACGTAAACCCCCATCTGAACCCACAGTGTAGGATTCGGTCCCCCTGCTAGAAGCTGCACTATCTGACCCTGGCAGAAAGTATCAGCTGCTTGGGCCTGTACTACTCTCGTAGTAATCAGGGGCGTAACTGTCATCACAGATATGAACAATTGAGCCACCGTATCCTGGTGTCCTAACTCCTTCCATTTTGCTTTCCATACCTCGACCACCTCACCTACTGGACTACGGCTCAGTGCGTCTGCTAACATGTTAGCCTTCCCCTGATGGTATTGAATATCAAATCAATAATCCTTCATAAACTCAAGCCATCGACGTTGACGCATATTTAACTCCTTATGCGTTAAGAGGTACTGTAGTGACTTGTGGTCTGTGAACAAGCGAAATTTCTCTCCCGGGAGGTAATGTCTCCAAATCCGAAGTGCAAACACTACCGGTTCTAACTCCAAGTCATGGGTGGGGTAATTCCTCTCGTGAGGCTTAAGCTTACGGGAGGCATAAGCTATAGTCTGATCCTCCTGCAGAAGTACACCTCCAAATCCTAATAAGGATGCATCAGTGTATACTAGATACTCCACTCCCGGCCTGGACAATGCTAACACTGGTGCTAAGGTTAACTTGTCTGTTAACTCATTAAAGGCCAACTGGCAGGCATCGCTCCAGATAAACGACACCCTTTTGCGAGTCAGGTGTGTCAACGGACCCGCTATCTTCGAAAACTCTCGAATGAACCTCTTGCAGTATCCGGCTAGGCCCAAGAAACTGCATATCTCGGTCGGTGTCGTGGGTTGTCCCCACTCCCTCACCACTGACACCTTCCCCAGATCCACGGATATCCCTCTTTCAGAGATGACATGCCCTAAACACTGGACCTCCTTCAGCCAAAACCCATATTTCTCGTATTTTGCGCATAACTCATGCTAGCGCAGTGTCTGCAAAACTTGCCTCAAGTGCTCGGTATATTCCTCCTCGGTCTGCGATTAAACCAGAATAACATCTATGAAGACGATGATGAACTGGTCCAAGAACTCTCTGAACACCCTGTTCATTAAGTCCATAAACATGATTGGGGCATTGGTTAGCCCGAAAGGCATAACCCTGAACTCATAGGAACCATATCTTATCAAAAAGGCCTTCTTCAACACATCCTGCTCCCTGATACGCAAATGATGGTATCCCGATCTCAAGTCAATCTTTGAGAAGAAGGAAGCTCCTCTTAACAGGTCAAATAAGTCATCGATTCGAGGCAACGGATATTTATTCGATATTGTGACTTTGTTCAACTCTCGGTAATCGACGCATAACCTCAATGATCCATCTCTCTTCTTAACAAATAATACTGGGGAACCCCACGGTAAAATACTCCTACGGATAAACCCTTGCCCCAACAACTGCTTAATCTGGTCACGTAACTCCCTCATCTCTGCTAGAGCCATACGATAAGGTGCACGGACTATTGATCGAGTTTTTGGCATTAAATCAATGATGAAGTCTATCTCTCTACTCGGTGGTAACCCCAAAATCTCCTAAAACACATCATCAAACTCTCGAACAATAGGAATCGAGTCAAGCGGTACCATCACCTCCATCGAGGTTTCCTCCTCTATATAGTATAAATGAGTGGAAGATCCTCTCTTAGAGCGAGGCATCGCCACCAGAAATATCTCCTGACCGGGTATAGAAAAAACTATACTCCTACTAAAACAATCAATCATGGCCCTATATTTGATAAGCCAATCCATACCTACAATAGCGTTATACTCGGACATATCCAATACGAGCATTTTAGCGGGTAAGATAAACCTCCCAATCTCTATACCCATTCCTCGACAAATAAAAGAAATAACAGAACCTCTACTCAATGGAGAATCCACACAAGTAACCGTACTCTCTGCCGTATCAAATAATCCCATAGTACGTGCAAACCCCATGGCAATAAAACAGTGTGTGGCCCCTGTGTCAAATAAAATATGCCCCAAAGTCCCCTAGATAGAAAACATAGCCTCAATCGCTAGTGGGTCCTGTGGGACTGCGGCCTGATGAAGATTGTGGACTCATCCGTACTGAAGTTGGCCCTGCTGAACTGGGACGACTGGAATGGGTGGCAGTGCTGGCATCTGTGGGGATGCTGGGAGAGTTACGAGAAATAACGATCACTGGTGCTCCTGGAGAGTACCCTGCTGCTGCTGCTGTCGGCCTTTACCCTTCTGAGGGCAGTCCTGACGCTTGTGGCCGGTGTTTCCACAAGTAAAATATCTCCCTGGGAAGGATCCTCCCCTCTGTCCTTGCTATCCTCGGCCCTGATGACCGTTTCCACCCCTCCCTTGGCCATGCTGAACCTGTTGCTGGCCCTGATGGCCGTGCTGACCCAGTTGGCCATGTATAAAGCCTCCATGTCCATGTCAAAAACCTCTTGACCTGAACCTCTTAGGATCCCCCTGCTGAGAACCCTGATCACTGTGCCTATGCTGACCCGGGACTGTTTGTGCCCCACTGGCACCATTTCCTCCTATCCTACTCTGCTGACTGGACTCTCCTACTTGCTTAACTCTGTCAGATGAAAACGGTGGTCCTGGTAGTGGACTAGTGCTGCATTAACCACGTCCAAATAGGCGGACAAAGAGAGATTGCTTATCAAATGTTGCCGGATCCTCCATGTCAACCCATTCATAAAGGGTTGAATCTTTTTATCCTCAGTCGGGATCTCATCCGGTACAATGTTCAGAAGGTTGATAAATTCAGCCTCATATTTCACCACGATCTTTCCCTCTTGATTCAAGTTCTCCAATTTTCGTCTTATCTCCGTCTGGATGGCCAAGGGGAAATATTTGCTGTCGAACCGCACCCAAAAGTCTCAAATAGTTAGTGTGTCTCTCTCCTCAGTGGTGGCAATAGACTCACACCACTGCAGTGCTGCTCCCACTGACTTGAATGTGGCCAGTATCTGACTCTGCACCTCCGTACACTCATGCATCCTCAAATGCCTATGGATATCCTTCCTCCATTGGCTCGCCACTACCATATCGGAGCTCTCTATAAACTATGGAGGATGCGCCTTCTGGAAGGCATACCTAACACGTTCCAAGCAGACGTGAAGGCCTGGGCCTGAACTGGGGCCACCACCGGTGCCTGTGGTGGTGTTTGCTGACAACTTCCAATGCCGCATTTACCGCCTGAGCCACAATGGCGGAAACTTCAATGCCATTCATCACACCCTGAGCTGGTGCAGGCTGAGGCGCGGGTTGGGCATCCCTGGGAACTCTCTATGCACGTCAAGGAGGCATCTGAAAGGAGGGAAAAGTTTCATAAGTCTACAGTTATTATCTTAAAGTAGCTGAAGAACGTAAAATGCATAAAGTGTAAAATAATCCTAAAATATAGGGCTCTATATTAAAGGACGCTATGCGAAAACATAATACACCGTACAGATCCTAAGGATACTAGAACCTGATGCTCTGATACCACCTGTGACACCTCGCCTAATTAATTATCGGGTGATCAGTCCTTAATTAATTAATCTCAGAATATCAAGTTGGTTCAGATAATGCATCACTGTCGAAAACTCAAATTTTAGTTTAATAAAAACTAACCACCTAATATTTAAAAAGGGTTTATGTCAAAATTTTATCTTGTTATTAACCATCATCATTAAGGGAAATAATTACTCATCACCATACATCACAATAACATAAGGAAATAACTAACTGAATTTAAATAAAGAACTGGAGTAAACACATCCAATCAAAATCCCATACGATAATCCAATAACATGAAATCAAAGTCTAATGATAGAATAAAACAACTCTAAATCTCTGAATGTAAAATAAGAGGGATGACATATCCAACTGAAATAAATGACAGATATATAGGGAAAAATAGACTCAGAAGCATCTACTAGCAATATCCTGTAGCTTCCACAGTAGCTATAGCTCGAAAAATGAATGGAATCTCCTAAGTCAGTTGTCCTTATGGCTGAGCACCTAAAATAATAAAATAAGAAAAGGGATTTGCAGAAAAATGGTTCAGAGCCTGAGTAGAAAACAATTTAAATATAACAAGTGCTTAAATTGGTTAATTAGCACAAATATTATTCATGTTAACTTAGCGTACTCACTTGGGGTGCTCACCTCTCATCTAATGTGCACACCTAGCGAGCCTAGCTACCCATACTAGTCACGATACTCTACCTGACTATACTTAGTATAATCCCTATGCCAGATAAATTATCTAAATAACCCGAAGACAATATATCTCTATTATTTAGGAATAGGTTTAAAGATACTTTAACTCATTCTCATAGCATTCTTAATTCTCAACTGGTGACCCAATAAGTATATACTTAATAAAGTAGACAACATGAAACACAAAATATGAACTCAGTATACATATAAAAATCTCACTATGTATACATACTAATACATATATATCAATACTGCACACATGGTTAAGAAACCCCTGGTGCTAGGCATACTCGGCTATCTAGTACCATTGCAACGCTCACGCATAAAGGACAATGGGTTCAATCTCTCAAAAACCAATAAAACATGTACACATATTGGAGGCGAACATAGTCCCAAGCTGATGGGCTACGCACATACCTACGCACCCATACGATCGTCACCACTATCGTTCTTATAGATAACCCGTACCTAGGTTCCATGCTCTAGTGGTACGACTCAAAATCCCCCGAAGGCACATGAGATATAGTTATTCACAACACGCTAACCTCCGTTTGATAGCCAATATCTAGGTATGTCATACATATAATATTCCAATTAATAAGCAAGGACACAACTTATATACATAATAGGCATTCACGCAACCTAATTCCCATAGTACGTAGGTAATATTAACATCACTACTCTCCACGATATCCATTTATATATAACCTCTTTAGGATTATCATTATCTCCTAGGTTTCCATAAAAGTTCACTACCTCTAGGATCATTACACCCTTAATTCCCTAAAACCTTGGAATTTAAGTCACCTGTTACTCACGTAGTTTAATACACTTGCTTGGATAAGCCTAATATGGATTTTAACTAAATCAGACCCAAAAATTAAGTTCTGGAATCTCGTTCAAATGAGATCGTTCGAACGAAGTTTCCACTTCGAGTGAACTTCAACACCTCGTTAGAAGGGTCGTTCGATTTCTTGTTAGAAGGCTCGTTCGAACGACCTGGGAAAAATCCGAACAGGCCCAGTTCTTCCCCAAATTCGATTTTTCCAACATAACACACTTCAAACTCAACCCAAATTTCATCCAAAATCCAATTAGATAGTTCTAAACTATTCTTAATCATTATGGGACACTTTCTAACACAAATTAGTGTTCAAATCTGTATGTTTTCAAAGGGAAACCCAATAATTTCTTAAATCTCTAAAAATTTGCATAACATGAACCCAACAATTTAAGTACTCAAAAACTCTTATTAAAATTCGTGATTATGACCCAAAATCTCTAAATTTAATATTCTAACAAAGGGCGAAACCTCTACATGCATACCCATCTCCAATTCATAAGATTTCTTTACAATTCAGTCTAATTAACCCTAAGATTTTATTGCACTAAGTTTATAACATCTAATCTAAATCAACGGAAACAATATTTACTAAAAGAGGAGCAAGGTAAACACTTGTCTTAGAATGAACTTCTGATTCTTGGACTATAATTGGTATGTAGATGATCCTCTCGTTGTGATCTACACTTTGGGTGGGAATCCTTTAGTTCTTGCCCTTGTTCTCTAATGGAGTATTCTTCATCCTCGGTTCTCTCTCTCTCTCTCTCTCTCTCTCTCTCTCTCTCACACACACACACACACACACACACACACAGTAACCTCTAACCCACGTAGTTTTAATTACACCTAATTTTCGTCCATTTAATTACTCAAAAATCCCAAAAGATTAAAATACCCCTCCGGAGTGTAGTTTTGGGCTAAAATGCCCCGGACTCTAAATAAATCATCCGAGTAGTGTTTTTTGACTATTTCAACCCTTCCGGACACACTGGCGCACTCAAAATGGCCATACGAGCTATATAAAAACAATTTACCTTTTTAACCCCCAAATAGATAATAGTGACGCGACTCATACGCGCGTCCCAAATAATTATATCTTAACTGTCGTGTATCTCGTTCCCGACCATATAATTATTTCCAAAACCATATCTTACGTTACTCACTATGTAATGCTCAACATAGTTATTACTCAATATGATTTCAATATAACTATTTTTCGATAACTACTAACTCTCGTCACGCTAATAATTATTACCATTAAGTCGGATTAATTATAAATTAAATTTTCTCTCCTAAATTAATTAATCCCAATTTTCATAATTTCATAATAAAATAAATATGCGTAAAAATACGGGGTATTACATAACTCTTGATGGCATTTGGTTTTATACATTCGAGGTTACATTAAAAAATATTAAGGAACCACTTAACCGCTTGTCCTAATAGAATTGTTCAAGCTCACATATACTAATTAGGATCACATTTTGTGACAATAAGAACCGAAAAGGTTAGCAGATAATGTCTTAAATCTAGAGATACAAAAACTAAAGATAAATAATGTGTAATACCTTTTATATTTGTAGTAATTCCCTAGTTGTCAAATTGATTAGTTAGTTGTTATGCGTTGTTATTTGCATGTGACATATGGTATGTCGCTTATTATATTTGTTATATGTTGATAAGTGATTCATATATGTGGTTGTGTATGTGTGTTACAGGAATTAACACTCTTTAAAAATTGGCAAATACACGGTAATTCATTTATTAATTATTTTTAAATAATTAATATTATAGGCGACTACAGAATGATCACGAACTAGGTGTTAGATTTTTTCTTGTTTGGATTATTCATTTGGTATCGGGTTCCACCAATCGTGAAGTAGTTTCTTATAATTTCAAGTCAAGCGTTAATAATTAATAATTAAGTTTTAACTTAATTGACTCGTAAGGGCTAATATATTGATTCATTGAGATAATTAATTTATTAAAATCTGTTGTATTTCGTGTTGATTTTTAGGATGCATAAAAAGTTTGTTATTGACTTATAATAGTGAAATTTAAGTCTACTGGGTAGTACATGGCTTGGGTAGAGTTTTGGGCCACTTGGAGTATTATTTGGACTCATTGGATTAAGGCTTATGTTGGCCCTCAGCCTAATTTCGTGAGAAGCTATTTTAGTAGGTTAACTAGTAAAACTTAAAACAGATTTTAGATAGTGGAGAAACCATAGAGATCTTGAGAGAAGAGGCACAAAAGGTTGAAGATAAATTGGGAGGTTTTGGAACTTTGATTCATCAACCAACCCAAGGCAAGTTTACATCGATTAAGAATTTAAATGGGATCTTGTTATGATAGTAGTACTTCATTGGATTCTAAACTAATATGTTTGTAATCTGATTTTAATCATTTAAAACCAAATTTTGAAATTTGTTAAACTATGAAAATAAACCTTTATCTCACATTAATAAACCAAGATAGTTTGATGAGAAATCTTATGATTTGATCTCGTAATTTGGTTTAAATTGTTATATTTTGAGTCATACTAATGAATCGTATAAATCCCCTTGCTTGATTTAAAAATTGATATAAATTTGAGTTATATTGATTATATATATGAACCTAGGGCTCTTAAACTTATAATATGAAATTAACGCATAAATCCTTATTTTTAATCACCTAAAACTTGCGGTATAGGTTGGATTTTTATCTAGAAGTGTTAAAGGATCACAATAAGGTGTTTTAAGATTTTAGGACCTTCGTAGAGTCTTCCATGGTGGACTAGGGTTTGTGATAATGTTTGGCCTCGTGCCAACGGTAGCATGCGCACGGTTTTGGCAGAAATCGTAAATTATTGAGTTTTCAAGTGACGATGTTTATAGAGGGTTTATAAAAAAATCCTACGGGGATATTATGAGGATGTTTTGATCCAATATGTTGCGTTTCAGTTCGATTGACTTTTGTAAATTTTAGAGATTAGTTATTAAAATAATATGAGTTAATTAATTTAGAACATAAGACACTTTTAGGAATCCGTGAGTAGTAGTTTGGTTTCTGAATAATTGATCTAAGACCTTGAGTGTAGGGTTAGTTATTGGCATATATTATGAGAACGATGAATGCTTAATAATTATGTAGATCATACATTAGTTTGGAATTATGTTATGACCCATTGAGTAGGTATAACACCCCGTATTTTTTAGTATTTAAAATTAAATTAATTTGGTTAATTTTAAATTACACGTGTGACGTAATTTAATGGAATAAAATATTGGGAGCTGATTAAATTATTAATTGGAGAGAAAATGATCAATGTTTATCGAATAAAATTACTAAGTGAATAGTGATTTAGTAATTTACGTTATAGCAAGTGATAGTGACGTGACAGTAGTATATCTCAACTGGGGATCATGTGTAGGCTATACGAGGTCGAGATAGGAAATTATGTTAGAGTAACTCAGATGATGATTTTAAGGTCACGATTGATTCCGAAAGGGCCGAAATAGTCGAAATAGCATACCCGAGCGTGTAGGCTGGATCCCGGGGCTATTTTAGAACAAACCGGTACCATGTGAGGGCATTTCAGTCATTCGAGAGTTGGTGGAAGAGAGAAATCCAAAAATTGAAGGAGTATATCAGCCTAAGGGAGTGTAGGGATAGGGTTATATCAATATTGAGAGAAATGATTCCATAAGGGAGGAAGATAAGAGAGTTCTTGGAGGCACAACACCTTTTCTCTTCACCAAGTGGTCGAAAGTTGTGATCGAAAAAAGGGAAGGCATCCTCATCATACTCAACACAAAATCAGACATGCTATTGATAAGGCAAGTGTTTATCTTGCATATTTTAATGAGTTATAATACCCATGTAGTGTAGGGTCTATGAATTGATAAAAATTGATGATATTCTTGGGATTTAATGAATAAAACTCATAATTCTGGGTAGGGTTGCATGTAGAATGAATCCAATTGTCTATATAAAACGAAATCAGACGTTATGGAAATAAGAACATGATAGAAATCTGAGTTTTGATGAACTTATGTGAAGAACACAAAATATAGGATCTTAATGATTAATCGAGTTTTAATCTCATCTTGGATGGAATTTGTATGGATTTAATGCATGATTTATGTTAGGATTTGTCCCTACACACATACTGGATGGTTGATTATGTTGGTTGGGTGTTTGAGACTGTTTTATGGAGGTTGGGTGAATTGAATTTGAAGAAACATGTAATTGTTAAACAAAGAAGACGAACTCTGGCATTTCGAATCGATTCGGCTCAAGGAGCGAATCGATTCGACCTCTTCCCCGAATCGATTCGATCACCCATATTTCACCAATCTCTTTCGTCTATGTCTGAATTTGCGATTAATTAAAACAAGAGACTTTTGGGTTATGTTTAAACTATAATGAGGGATATAATGAATTTCAGTAGGCCTATGGTATAACTTAGGCTTAGCCAGAATGAGAGGATTTCAGGCTAGGACCTTTTGGGCATAATGTCTAGATGAAAGAATTGGCAAGACCCATAATGGATTCACGGAGAGATAATTGAACCTATGATTCAGACCAGTAGTGTATGATTGGATTAGCTATTGATATTTGGTAAAGGGTAATTAGGACCCTTCGGGTAGTGAGGAATGCTAAAAAATATACAATAAGAGGTTATAGTTGTTATTGATTGTACATCGAGTATGCAATAGATATATACTACGTACAAATTTATATGATGGGTTGTGTGTATACATACTGAATAATATGGATTTATAGGTTGTGTGAATACCTATGGTTGTGATTTAATTATGTATGTGAACGTACCTACGCTACCTGGTATCCAGAGGTTTCTGTGCAGAGGGCGATCCCACCTTGACGATTCCAGTGAGGTCTGGATGTATGCCCCAAGGCATGGAACTTAGGGCGGCTCAATATGTGCTATTTATTAGTGGGATCGATGTGTCACTTGGGTACGTTAGGTATTTGCGTATCCCAAAGGCTTAAAACCATGTTCACCTCCAGTGTGTTGATTGATTTTGGGTTTGCGGAGACATACCGAACCATTTGTCCTTTATTTTATACGAGAGGTACATGGACTTGATAGCAGAGTATGCTAGCATCGCGAGGGGACATTTCGGTGATGTTATAGTTGTATATATTATGTGTGTGATGAATATATACAAGTGTGATATATCTACTTATGTGTGCTGTGGATTGTGTATATCTAAAAGTATTTAAGTAGATAAACTTAATTAATTGAATCAATAATAATACACGAGTAATATTAATTATTGATCTTGTAGTAGTGTGTCGTACGTGTGATACAGAGGAGCTAGACCTATTGAGGGTAATTAGATACGTTATCTAGTTGGGATGGGGAATATAGCTAAATAGGGTACGTTAGGCGTGTACATTGTTGAGAGGTGGGGATATTAAGAGAGTGTATATGGAACTAACATGTGTATCTAATAACTGAATTAATCTATGATTTAAACACTTGCAAAATATTTTCAAACTGTTTTGCCCCGTGTCAAAATATTTTCAAAACCTTTTAGGTGTTCATCCACAAGGATGCCACGCTTGATGATTCTATCCACTAATACGTAGATGCAACACTTGTGGAGGCTTGCAGGAGTTGCTTTAGATGCTTTAGTTTATTCACTTCTAGATAAGAGATTCTTCACTATTTCATTTGGGCGTGTTGCCCCTTCTGAGAGCTCATTATATATTGACTTACGTGAGCCTATATATATAGGAGTTCCAACTAGTTTGGATATTGAGACAAAGTAGGTTAGTTTTATTCATTATAAGTTGTGTTTGGTAGGATCTCAAAGCGCTAGAGACTTCAGGGGGAGAATGTAATTGTTTTCAAAACACGCATTTTTCAGTCGTTATCAATCTTACACGTGTTTGCTCCTGAATTATTAATTATGTGTTTTTGCATAGATACATTCTTCACTTTTATTCTCAACTCTTGGATGCTCATTATAGACGATCTACATGTGTTTGTTAGCAATCCTTGTGTAACCAGTCTTAGCCAATCAGTGTTAGTTATTCCACCGCTTATTTTAAACCGTTAGATTAGGAGTTAACTGGTCAAAGTTAATCTCAGCCCTTGGGTTGCCTCATATGTTCAAGATTCTTCCTTAGCTACTATATAAACCCATATAGTCTCAACCATTTGAGACTTTTGGCTTTCATCCAAATAGAGAGGAAAAAGAGATAGTAGAGAGAAGGAAGAGAAGGGAGAAGAGAGAGAGAATAAACCATAATCTTTGAAACCTCAAACCTCTGAAGTGTTTTCCCTTCACCTAAACACTATAACCTTCAAAGTCTCATAAAACAGAAAACCTAAACCTTAGTGTTAGATCCATTTAGGATTTCTGTGAGTTTGGTGTTGGGTTTGCGAGACATTTGAAGATCTGTTCAAGTCTTAGTTTCTCTCAGAACTCATCTCTAAGAGAATCTTGAGTTTCACTGTTGAAACTTGAGTTTTTCTACAAGAGAATATCACATGCTTAAATCTTTTATTATTCTCTTTTGGATCCTTTTATGTTAGATCCTTTATGTTTCAAGAAATTTTGAAAAAAAACTTCTGATTTTCAAGGCTATATAAGATCTCTAAAGCGTTTGTGTTTCTGATCTTATATATCACAATTTGTGAAATAAACGTGTATAAAAATAAAAAGAAACACACAGGACCTTGGCTAGTTTTAAAATCAAGGTAGTTTTTCAGATCTGATCCTGAATAGAAGTTATTTCTTAAAAAAATTTGAATCAGCTTCTGCATGTCATATAAAACCTCTTGATTTATAGGAATCTGTCTGCATAAATAATTTGAGAGGATGAGTTGCATAAATCTGCATTTATTGCACATCACAAACACATTCTCACACACGAACACTTAGTCACACTGGTTCTATTTGAGAAACTTGGATATTGAAAGAGTTATTGGAATCATAAGTCAAAGAAAAAGAGATCAAGGAAAAGACAAAGAAGCAACCAAAAAAGATCAGTTAAAGTCAGAAAACCTTTAGAGTGGAGTAGCTCATTGATTCATATCAAATATTGCATATTTCTCCCCTATATCTTTATGCATTCTAGCGCTTTTACGGTCTTAAATGCCTATATTTATGCTCATTAACCAGACAACCTTGTATTTGAAGAGATACATATTTTGCAGGGGTTAATTGTGCCTTTGTAGGTATTGGAACGTTAAAAGTGAGGATCCGTTGCATTTCAGAGAAGTTCTGTCACCGAACGCTAATTCAAGGGCATTTTAGTCAATTCATATTTCATCTTCGGATCCTGGAATTTTCACGGATGCATAGTTTGTCGAGTAAGCTTCGCATGGCCACAAACGGTGCACAATTCCGAGTCCAGACGGTGAAGTTATAGCCGTTTCCGTAATCAACCTTTTCTTCCATGTGATGACCAAAGGAGGCCAGAAAACAGAGTATCGGTCGACCGCGCCCAGGGGGTCGGTCGACCGCAGTTTGTGTTTTTGCCGTGGGAAGGAGACAGTAGGCTTTTGCCTTAGGGACCGATCGACCGCGCCCCTGCGACCGGTCGACCGGTGATGCCAGATATTTTGCTCTTCTTCCTTTTTCTTTTCTTTTTCTTTTCTTTTTCTTTTATTTCTTTTGTAACTTACTATATAAAGGAATTTTGTTTATATTTTCATATACTTAGATATTTAGGTTTTAGAGAGTTGTAGGTTAGGGTTTGGGTTTTTGAAGAGTTATTCTTCTTCCTCTCTTGGATTGACACCCTTTAGGGTTTGTAAGTGAACTATTCATCTTCCCTACCATTTAATATAGTTTGTATTTCATTATTTCTTGCTTTCTAGTTTAATTTCCATGCTTTATTTATTTGCTTTCTAGTATAGATTTATCCCATTTATTTACCTCTTTCCATTTACCGCGTTTTTAATATGCTTTCCAGGTAATTTAAATTAGGTTGTGTTTGAATGGAACTCACTCGGGTTAACGCGTTGCTTGGCTTTGGTGATAGTGTTTATGGGTCTATTTCGGGTGCGTTGTCCTAGTTATTGCGTCTAGGAGATTTGACGGGGCATATCATGTATGTCTCGTGCTTACGACCTTTCGCGAGTAATTTTCGGGATATTTGTTGACGCCAAAATCTTATTAGGCTTTTATGCGGATTTATGGGCGTGACAACCCTTGATTTAATTAACTGTCGAAACGAGACGCATTCGTAATAACTCGTCGACCCATGTAACCATTTTATACAAATTAACTCGGGTGAGGGATATTCGACGCAACCTATAGTTTTTACTCGCTTTCATTAGTCTAATTTTATTTTTCCTTTGACAAGATTAATATTTCCCTTTTATGCATCTTTTCCTTTTTAGTTTTTAATCACCTTTTACACTTTTATTTTGGATCACTAAATCTTATAAATTCTAGCATCTCATCCCTGTGGATTTTTGATACCCGACTTATCACTGTGCTTGCCCCGCAAGTGTGGTAGTAATTTAGGTTTGTTTGTATAGTCGCGGCGAGACAGAAAACAACGACTGTGCACCTACACGCGCATGCTTCTCGCACGCTATCACTCATGTAGGTATAGCTCTGAACCTAGATTTAGGATCTTTGTGTGCTTACTTAAGTGTTGTAACTTGATTCTTTATTTTAGTGGATTTTTGGTTTGTGCCGTAGAGGGAACCGTGAATGTTTCCCTTGATTAAGGGTTTTACCACGTTAAAATTCCTGCGTTATTTACTTTGAATGTCCTTAATTTCTGTTGTGATTGGTACTGCATGTTGGACTGAGGGTTTCTTGTCCTTAATTTCTGTTGTGATTGGTATTGCATGTTGAACTAGTGGGTTTCTTGTTCTGTCTAGTCATCAGCACATTCAGGGTCAAACTCCTTAATTTCTAATACCTAAGGTAATCAACTACCAAATCTAGACTACGTATTCAGAAAATAATTTTGAACACATCTTGTGTTTCAATTTGAAAATAGTTTTGTCCAAAAAGTTTATTCGGAGTTTACTCAATTTATAACATTTTGTTATTAATCTAATAAACAATTTTTTTCAAGCGGTATCAGAGCACGACCATCTTTTGTGATCCCTAAACTTTAGAAATTATTTTCGAAACTTCTTTCAAAAATTCTGAATATGAAAAAGGGATTTGAAAAGTTTGGTAACCTCTCCAGACCACCACTTTTTTATGGAAACAACATTTCATACTGGAAAGTACGAATGGTTTGTTTCATTCAAGGAACCCTTGGTGATGATGTCTGGTAAATGATGGAAATAGGGTATGAATATCCTACTAAGGCTATTTCTAAAACTAATCCAACAAGGATTAAGAAACTTCTTAGTGAATTTACTAAGGAAGAGAAAAAGGTATCTCTAGATAATAACAAAGGCAAGAATTCCATTTTTATGTCCATCAATGAACACAAATTCAAAAGAATATCCATATGTTCGACTTCTAAAGAGGCATGGGTCACTCTTGTCACTGCTCACGCAGGTGTTGAAAGAGTTAAGGCAGGAAAAACTCAAATACTAGTCAAGCAATACAACAACCTGATAATGGATGACAATGAATCCTTTGACGATTTCTACATTAGGTTAACTGATGTTTTCATAAAACTTCATGATAATGGTATAACCTATAGTAGAAAGGAAATTGTTCAAAAGATTCTTAGGTCGCTGCCTTCCAAATTTGACAATAAAATATATGCCATTGAAGAAATGGACGACCCTAATATAACTCCTGAATTGCTTAGTAGTAAACTGAGGACTGTAGAATTGGAGTTAGACTTCAAGAAGCAACTGACTAGACATAACAAGAAACCCACTAGTTCTAATGTTGTGTTTTCATCTCAAATGCATGTTCCTAAAATAAGCTCCTTGGAGTTTGACCCTGACTGTGCTGATGACTGTGATTTGGATGACCTTGACAATCAAATAGCTCTTATCAACAAGTATTTCAAAAAGATTTTGGAATTCAAAAATGTTGTAGCCTGTAAACAAGGCAAGTCAAATTATCAAGGAAATTAAAATCACATACCTCATGACAGAGACAACGCCAAACACTCACACGAAGATAAAAGGACATGTGATAATAACCGACCTAAGACAGACGTGAAATATGTGAAATGTCATAGATGTTGTAAAATGGGACATTATGCTAGTAAATGTCTAACAAATTTTAGCAAATAATAACAAGGCTAATGTGTGTAAAATGTGGGATGACTCTAGTGATTCTGATGAAATAGAGTCAACCCATAATGATGAGTATTGCATGTCTTTCTTTGCCAAAATTGTATACAATGATGATGATGTATGCCTACCTACTCACGAATCTGTATTGCCTATTAATGTTGATGTTAATAATGTTCCTATTATTGTTGAAAGTAATCTGAGTATGAGTCAAAGCGTTAATTGTGCCGACGAACTGAACATGTGTGTTAGTAAAAAAAAAGGAGCCAAGTAATATTTTAGGGGATACTTCACACGACACACTTAGCGAGTCTGATGATGAATTGCTTGATTTACATGAATTATACACAAAAAAGGTTAAGAAGAGTGCTCATCTTGAAAAAATGATAAAATCATTAATTGAGCATATCGATTTACTTAACCAGCCCATTAGGAAGAATACTGAAAACTATACTGCCTAGTGTATTACCCATGAGACTGAGATTCAAGAATTTTCCTTAAAAATAAAAGATTTGTCTAAGAAAAATCATAAGTTTGAACAAAAATATAAGGCAACCCTTATTGAACTAGAAGAGTCTAAGCAAAAGGTCTCAAATGTGTTTAAAAAATGTCAACACTTTAAAACCCAAGATAAATCTTATGAGAAAATTGTTGTTGGAACCAAATTTGACTCAAAAAATAAGTCTGGCCTAGGTTTTGGAGAAATAATGCACACCAGTAAGACCGATTTTCTCCTGAAAATGTTACTTTTATCAAACAAGGCCAAACCTATCAAACTGTTCAAAAAGGGGAATATGGTCTAAATGTATCTCAAGAAAAACATTATCAGTACAATCAACAGTCTAATTCAAATGGTCATGCCAAATATGTTTGTCCACCCGTTAGAGACCAAAGACAAAAAGTTAAGACCAATGAAAATTGGACGACTATACCAAATAGAGCCAAACCCATCTTTAAAGACTTCAGTAATAAAGTCAAGACCAACACCCATCAATATTGTTCTTACTGCGACATTTTTGGCTACACTCTTGAAGAATGTTTTTAGAAAAGGATATACACACCTACCTACTTTAACTTGAACTATTATAGAAAATGAAGAAATATTTATGTTCTCCCTAGACAATCCACAAACAAATCTAACTATAAAAAGAAAAATGGAGGGTCCAAGACTAAGAAAAATCCATTTAGAAAGATCCCACAAACCTTTTCTAAATCAAAAGGCCGCAAAACGATTAAAATTCGACCTATTTGGATTATAAAAGATGATCTATTACCCCAACTCAAGTGCAATATTATCATTAGTGCTTTAAAGGCACAACACACTTCAACTGGATAGTATTTAGACTCCGGATGTTTTGAACATATGACTAGGGATGAAATCAAATTGAAAAACAAGACAGACATCTTAGGAGGAAGTGTCACGTTTGGAGATGGAGCTTCATCTCATATCATAGGTAAGAGAACATTGAGTGAGAATGGGCTTCCTGATCTAAATGATGTTCTCTTAATTAAAGGCCTTAAAGCTAATCTCTTAAGTATATCTCAATTCTATGATTCCAATCATACCATTACCTTTTCAGAAAATGACGGCAAAATTATTAATGAAAAAGGAAACTGTATATTGACAGGAAACCTAACTCAGGAAAACTGTTACACAGTAATTCCTAAGTTCGCGTCTTGCCATGTTTCCAGATTAGAGGATTCTGACCTTTGGCACAATAGATTGGGACATATGAATTTTAATAATCTCAAAAGATTAAGCTCCCAGGAAATAATTAGAGGTTTACCCAAAATCAAGAATTATTTCAATCCGGTATATGGACTATGTCAGGAAGGGAAAATAAGTAAATCCCCTCATAAGAAAGTTAAGGATGTCTTAACCATAAAACCTTTAGAACTCATCCATATGGACCTCATAGGTCCCTCAAGGACTGCTAGTTTATGTGGAAATAGTTATATCCTAGTTATAGTAGACGACTATACGCGATATACTTGGGTTGCTTTTATGAAATAAAAATCAGATACCTTCGGTGAATTTTTAAAAATTCTTTCGAAAATAGAGAATGAGAGGGACGCCCAAGTATGTCGTATTAGGAGTGACAGAGGTGGAGAGTTCAAAGACTCTGGTGTTACTGAATACTGCGTAGCCAATGGATATAAACACGAGTTTAGTCCCAAACCCCCCAACAAAATAGCATCGTTGAATGTAAGAATATAACTTTACAAGAAACGGGGTACACGCTAAAAGTCTTCCTATATATTTTTGGGTAGAAGTCGTTCAAACCGCATGTCATATCATTAATCGTGTATACCTTAGGAAAAATTCCAAACAAGCCCCTTATTATCTCTGGTTCCACAAAAATCCAAACTTAAAACATTTTAAAACCTTAGGGAGTATTTGTTATGTGTGTAAAGACAGAGAACAACTTTCAAAATTTGACACCCGATGAGAGAAAGGAATATTTCTTGGTTATTCCCAAAACAGTAGGGCTTTTCGTGTTTTTAATTATCGAACCAAAACCATTATGGAATCCTTTAATATAATTGTAGATGATACAAGTGTCGGGAGTAGTGCCAATCAATTAATTCCACATGATGAGGATGAACAAAATTTTCAAATCGAACCCTCACAAGACACTGATTCACTACGACCCGAGAATCATTATGTACCCACTTGGGTATCTAAAGACCATCATATTTAAACTGTAGATGGTAATACTTATGAACCTGTTAGAATAAGATCCCAACTTTGAAATGTGTCTCAATTTGCATGTTTTGTTTCCCTTGAGGAACCTAAAAATGTAAATGATGCCCTTTCTTACTCTTTATGGATCAATGCTACGCAACAAGAGTTGGTCCAATTTCAGAGTCACGGTGTGTGGTATCTTGTTCCCAGGCTAAAATATTCGAAGGTTATCAACACACGATGGATTTTTAAAAACAAAACAGATGGAAATGGGAAGGTCATTAGAAATAAAGCTAGGTTGGTAGCACAAGGATACTAGCAGATAAAGGGAATTGACTTCGACGAAACTTTTGCATCTGTTACTCGTCTTGAGTCAGTTCGTATCCTCCTTGCCATATCATGTCACATGTAATTCAAATTATTCCAAATGGATGTTAAGTTAGCATTTTTTAATGGAATTTTGACTGAGGAGGTATACGTAGAGCAACCCAAAGGGTTTGTAGATCCATCACACCCTGACTACGTCTTTAGGATTAATAAAGCCTTATACGATTTGAAACGAGCTCCTAGAGATTGGTATGAGCAATTATATACATTTCTAGTATCTCATGGATTCATCCGAGGTGGAAACGATCAAACTTTATTCGTTAGGAACAAAGACAAACATGTTTTAATAGCACAAGTGTACGTTGACGATATAATATTTAGATCCACTTGTTCTAAACAAGTTAAGATTTTTTCTGACATCATGCATGCTAAATTTCAGATGTCATTTATGGGTTAGCTTCAATATTTTTTAGGTCTACAAGTAATACGATGCAGTGATGGACTATTTATCACTCAATCCAAATACGCGGCAGAACTTGTTAAAAAATTCGGATTATAAAACACTAAACCTTATAAAATGAGTACTTCAACAAAACTATCTAAGG
Source organism: Sambucus nigra (assembly GCA_949130495.1). NCBI lineage: Eukaryota > Viridiplantae > Streptophyta > Magnoliopsida > Dipsacales > Adoxaceae > Sambucus > Sambucus nigra. The sequence goes on from OX422207.1 coordinate 221,374,524, forward strand.
ATGATAATGGGAAAAATGTTTATTCTACTCTATATCGAAGTATGATAGGGAGTCTCTTATATCTTAAAGCATCTAGACCAGAAATTTCCTTCATTATCTGTGTATGTGCTAGTTATCAAAGTAACTCTAAGGAATCTCACTTATTGTGTGTGAAAAGAATTATTAAATATGTCAAGGGTACTCTAAAATTTGGTATTTGGTACACTAAGGACACCACTAGTTCTATTGTAGGATACACCGATGCTGATTGGTCAGGGTGTTCTGATGATAGAAAGAGCACATCCGTGGACTGTTACTACGTAGGAAATAACCTAGTAGGTTGGTCATGTAAGAAACAAAATTGTATTTCTCTATCTAGCACATAATCCGAGTACATTGTCGCAGGAAGTCGTTGTTCACAACTATTATGGATTAGACAGATCCTTAAAGATTATGGTATCAACAAAAAATAATTAACCATATTTTCTGATAACCAGATTGCGATAAATATTTCAAAAAACTCGGTACAACACTCTTGAACTAAGCATATACAAATTCGACATCACTTCATTCGTGATCTTATAGAATCTAAAGAACTTATTATAGAATATCTGAATACAGAAAAATAGCTAGCTGATCTCTCTGCCAAACCATTGGATAACATACAATTTGAGTATTTACGCGCAGATATAGGTATGATAGTTCTCACATAATTTTTTTCATGTTTATCATAACTTTGGTAGTTTCTCCCGAATAATTGGTTTTTGAGGTTTTAGGGTATGGACGTCTCTCAAATGATAAAAGACGTCTCCTAACACTAGTTTATGTAGGAGACCCTTGATTCTGCCCTTGCTTATGATATGCTTGATGATTGAAACTTTTTACATATTCCTGTTTTTCTCTATTATTTTTTATCCCATTTTATATTTAAGAAAAATTAGGGGAGAAGAACTTGAGTATTTTTGCTACTGCGATTTATATCGATTCCTATTCTAACTCAACTAATATGCCATCGAAGTGTTTAATCTTTTACAGGCATTCATCAGACCCGTTGTTCTACTTATCTAAGGTATTAATTTGTATTGTAGTTGAGTGATGTATTTTTTTTTCACCTTATTTTCGGTTCTAGGATGGGAATGGGTAGTTAGAACTTTTGTATAGGACAACTAGGATTTTTCATTTTCATCCACAAGTTCAGAATACTCAAGGGAATTTTGTCTCTAATATCCAAAGGGGGAGATCGAGAACACACTATATATAGACTTACTTGAATCTATATATATAGGAGTTCCAACTAGTTTGGATATTGAGACAAAATAGGCTAGTTTTCATGAGTTGCTCTATCTCTCAAAGGTTTAAGCAAGAATAAAGAAATCATGTCCAAGAAATTCTCAAGATCACCTAAAGGGAAGTTAATTCTATCTTATAACCACTTTAGGACACTTGCACTGCATATTTTATAGTTCCTATGGGCATATGTTGATTTAAACACTTTAATCAGCTTTTACAAATCAATTTAATTCCTTATAACTTTTTTAAAACATTTTAAATAACTTTAAAATTATTAAAATTTGGTTTTTAAAAGTTTTGGGATTAAAAGTTGAATTATGCAAAATAGTTTATTTCATTATAAGTTGTGTTGGGTAGGATCTCAAAGCACTAGAGACTTCAGGGGGAGAATGTAATTATTTTCAAAACATGCATTTTCCAACCGTTATCAATCTTACACGTGTTTGCTCTTGAGTTGTTCATTTTGTGTTTTTTCATAGGCACATTCTTTACATTCATTCTCAACTATTGGATGCTCATTATCGACGATTTGCATGCGTTTGTTAGCAGTCCTTGGGTAACCAGTCTTAGCCAATCAGTGTTAGTTATTTCCATCGCTTTTTTAAACCCGTAGATTGGGAGTTAACTGGTCAAAGTTAATCTCAGCCCTTGGGTTGCCTCAGATGTTCGTGATTCTTCCTTAGCAACTATATAAACCCATATAGTCTCAGCCATTTGGATTTTGTCCAAACAAAAAGGAAAAAGAAAGAGTAGAGAGAAGAGAGATAAGGGAGAAGAGAGAGAGAGGGAGAGAGAAGAAACCCTAATCTTCGAAACCTCAAACCTCCGAAGTGTTTTACTTTCACATAAACACCATAACCTTCAAAGTTTCATTCAACTGAAAACCTAAACCTTGAGTGTTAGATTCATTTAGGATTTTCGTGAGTTTGGTGTTGGGTTTGCGAGACCTTTGAAGATCCCTTCAAGTCTTAGTTTCTCTCAGAACTCATCTCTAAGAGAATCTTGAGTTTCAATGTTGAAACTTGAGTTTTTCTATAAGAGAATATCACACGCTTAAATATTTTATTGTTCTCTTTTGGATCCTTTCTATTTCAAAAAATTTTGGAAAAGAAACTTCTGATTTTCAAGGCTACATCAGATCTCTAAAGCGTTTGTGTTTCTGATCTTATATTTCACGATTTGTGAAATAAATGTGTACAAAAATAAAAAGAAACACATAGGACCTTGGCTAGTTTTAAAGGCAAGTTTATTTTTCAGATCTGATCTTGAAAATAAGTTATTTCTCAAAATAATTTGAATCAGTTTCTGCATGTCATATAGAATCTCTTGATTTATAGGAATTTGTCTGTATAAATAATTTGAGAGGGTGAGTTGCATAAATCTACATTTATTGCATATCACATACACATTCTCACACACGAACACTTAGTTACAGTGGTTCTGTTTGAGAAGCGTAAAAGAGTTGCTGGTATCAGAAGTCAAAGAAAAGAAGATCAAGGAAAAGACAAAGAAGTAACCAGATAAGATCGGTTTTAGTCAGAAAACCTTTGGAGTGGAGTAGCTCATGTAAGTATAACTCTGAACTTAGATTTAGTATCTTTGTGTGCTTGCTTAAGTGTTGTAACTTGATTCTTTATTTTAGTTGATTTTTGGTTTATGCCGTAGAGGGCACCGTGGATGTGTCCCTTGATTAAGGGTTTTACCACGTTAAAATTCCTGTGTTATTTACTTTGAATGTTCTTAATTTCTGTTGTGATTGGTACTGCATGTTGGACTTCATAAATGGCTTTTAATTTCTAAAACCTAAGGTAATCAACTACCAAATCTAGACTATATATTCAGAAAACAATTTTGAACACATCTTGTGTTTCTATTCGAAAATATTTTTATCCAAAAAGTTTATTCGGAGTTTACTCAACTTATAACATTTTGTTATTAATCTAGTAAACAATTTTTTTCACCTTCAGACTATTTATTTCTTCAGTTTATTTATTCGACTTTACTTAGAATCAATTTTGTTATTTTAGATTTGTATTTGGATTTGTTTGGGAACCGATGGTTTATTCGGTCTTATTTATTTATATATTTATCGTGTGATTATTTAGACTATTATTGTGTATATGGTTTGGTTAATTTATATTTACCTCTGCGTGTCGTTAATTAAATGAAAGATAAAATTTGGCACCAACGTAATTTAATATATGTGGTTAGTAATTAAAATTTTTTTTGACACTGATGCTAAGAATGAACCATATGAGATTCCTGATTATAATAGGCAAGGTGTCACAGATGGTATCAGAGCATCGGGTTCCAGTGTCCATAGTTACTGTACGACTTACTACGATTTCAGCGTAGCGTTCTTTGAAAAATATCCCTATCATTAGGATTGTTGTATTTATGATTACGCATTTAAGATTTCGTTCTTCTAGTATTATACTTGTATTGATCGTGAACTCATACTATATTCGATATGTCTTTGACATATATTCAATATGTTTTCAAATTACACCCAAGAGAGGACGAGCGGCGAGAGCAACAACTAGAGATAATGTGAGGGAGGCTCAGCGGGACCCACATGCACCATAGCAACAGCCACCACAGGGATCAGTGTCAGCAGCAGAGGTGGCAGCGATTGTGGTATAGGCAGTTAATGTGGTGATGACTGCCATGGCTCTCCATCTTTCTCAGGCCCATCAGCCATCGTAGCCAATGGCACCGGTTGCCCAGGCCCACCCGAGGCCGTCAGATTAGCAAAAAGTTAGAAAGGATTTTTAGAAGGTCCACCCACCTGAGTTTCAGGGTAGCTCATACGTCATTGCGGCGTGCCAATGGAAGAAAGATATTCAGTGCCACCTGCAATGGTAGAGTCTAGCTATGTGCAGAAGCAGATGTTGTCCACTTTTAGGCTGGTTAGAGCAATGTTACAATGGTGGGAGTCAGTAACCACTATGGAGGAGAGGGAAACGATGTCCATTATTGAGTTTTACGTATGGCTTGATCGCAAATACTTTTTGCCAGTAATTGAGACAAAGATGCGAAAGAGGTTTAGTGAGGTGACTCAGGTTGACCGCTCAGTAGCCGAGTACGAAGAGGATGTTCACTCGTATGGATAATTTTGTGCCAGATGAGATGAATAGTGAGGAAAGGAGGAATTTAAAGTTTATGGATGGGCTAGCCTAGAGGATCGAGCAACACTTGATTAGCAACCCCGTATTGGTACGTATACAGATCTCGTCATTATCGCACTTTTACACTGCCAGGATCATCGCTTCCATTTGAAGGGAAGCAGGAGAGGAGGTGAGCTAATATAGCTGGGCAAGGCAGGGGGAAGAGGTTCTAGTGAAGCACCACAATAGCAGCAGTTAGGCAAACACCAGGGGCAAGATTTTTTTACAGGGGGATCAGGCCAAAAAGCTTAGATCTGGGGGATATCGACCCGATGGAGGTTTTAGGTAGGGCCAACAAGGTCCTCATCATCATCAGGTTCCTTAGGTACGTAAAGCCAAGGGAATAATAGGGGAGGACATCATGGTCGAGGCCATTAGGGCCAAGCCAGTGCTTTTTTATGGTCGGACAGGTCACAAGAGGAGGGACTGTCCACAGCAGGGTGCCCCACAGGAGCAGCAGGCATAGAGACCACCTGCAACACCACCCCATCATCCCCACCGCAATTAGGACAGTTGCAATACATACGTGTTTATAATGTCTAAGACGCCATTATACAACAGGCCCTATAGGCACCACCGGCAGTAGAGGGTACGTTTACTATTCACGGGCTTGAGGGTAGGATTTTTTTTATACTGTGGCATCATATTATTTTATAGCCACCAAATTTTCATGAGCTTTCGGCCTACTAAAGACATCCGGTAGTTTCCTTATGTGTGTGGAGTCACCGTTGAGTAATGGGTCTCTTATACACTCGATCTTTAGGGTGTGGATATCGATGTGGGTAGATTGTGTTTAGCCATCGGCCTTCTTGTGTTAGATATGGAGGGGTATGATGTTATTTTGGGTACTGATTGGTTAACTGGATACCGAGCGATGGCGGATTATTTTAGGAGGACTATGCAGGAGATATTTTTAGTGGCGACGCCTCTCCCTGAGGGAGGGTCGAGCACCCATTTGTATTACATTGAGGAGGAGACCTCATAGGAGGTGGTTGTTTCGTTGGAATCGATTCCAGTGGTGAAGGAGTTTGAGGATATATAATAGGAGTAACGTAGGTTGCCACTTAGCCAGGAAATTTAGTTCGTTATCCAGCTAGCATCGAGTACGAGGCCTATAGCCTGAGTGCCTTATCGCATAGCCCCATCCGAGATGAGGGAGTTGAGGGAGCAGATTTAGTAACACCTGGGATAGGGTTTCATCAGATGGAGTACTTCATCGTAGGGTGCACCGATGTTGTTTGTCAAGAAGAGGGATATATCGATTCAATGTGTATCGATTACAGGGAGTTGAACAAGGTCACGATCCAAAATAATTATCTACTGCCTTGGATCGATGATCTGTTCGACCAACTGAGGGGAGCAACTTATTTTTCAAGATAAACCTGAGGTCTGGTTATCATCAGTTGAGCATCAGAGAGGAGAATGTTCCTAAAACTGCTTTTCTAACACGGTATGGGTTGTACGAGTTTAGGGTGATGTCATTTGGGCTCACCAATGTGCCAGCAGTATTCATGGATTTGATAAACCGAGTCTTTAGAGAGTTACTTCACTAGTTTGTGATTGTGTTCATCAATGATATTATAGTTTACTCTCGCACTAAGGATAAACTTGTCGAGCATTTGTGGATGGTTTTATAAACACTATAATATCACCAGTTCTAGGCTAAATTTAAGAAATGTGGATTTTGCCTTTAGGAGGTGCAATTTTTGGGCCATATTTTGTCTGACAGGCGTATAAAGGTTGATCCGAGTAAGGTAGCGGCAGTGAGGGAGTGGGGAGAGACCACGACACCGATCAAGGTTCATAGATTCTTTGCGATTGGTCGGATACTATAGAAGATTCATTCGGGGTTTCTCAAAGATTGCATGTTCGCTGACAAATCTGACTCACAAAGAGGTGTCGTTATTTTAGAAAGACCATTATCAGTTGGCTTTCGATGAGCTAAAGGACAAATTGACCTCAACACCTGTATTCGCACTGCCTATGGGAGGAGTAGAGTACGGTGTCTACACCAATGTATCCTTGTAGGTACTTGGAGATGTATTACAATAAGAGAAGAGGGATATAGCTTATGCATCTCGCAAGCTTAAGCCCCACGAGAGGAATTACCCCATGCATGACTTGGAGTTATCCACAGTTGTATTTGCCTTGAGGATTTGGAGGCACTACCTGTTGGGGGAGAAGTTTACCCTATTCATGGATCATAAATCTCTTTAGTATTTTTCAAGCAGAAAGATCTGAACATCAGGAAGATGAGGTGGTTAGAGTTTGTCAAGGATTGCCAGTTTGATATTCAGTATCATCTTAGGAAGGCTAACATGGTGGCAGACGCGTTAATTCGACGACTTACAGGGGGGATATCGAAGGTTTGGCACGCGAAGTAGAGAGAGCTTCGACACGATAATGAGTTTTCCAGAGCTTGCATGTCCGTGTTACTTATCACGCCAGAGATTGTTATGAGGGTGGTGAGAGAACGGGTAGGGGATCAGTATTGCCAGGACAGAGTTCACCAGTTTTAACTGATGGGCAGAGTCGTACTCGATCAGTTCAGAGGGTGGTTTTCATTTTAATGGGAGACTTGTGGTTCTAGAGGATGAGGATTTGAGACATGCAGTGATGTCAGAGTCTCACAAGCCTAGATTTATGGTATATCCCGGTGGGGATAAGATGTACCAAGATATGCGCAGGCAGTATTGGTGGTCGGGGATAAAGAGAGACATAACGGAGTTTGTCTCGAAGTGTGCTACCTGTCAGCTAGTGAAGGTAGACCATCAGAGACCGAAGGGGATGTTGCATCCACTTGAGATCCTCGTGTGAAAGTAGGAGAGTATATTTATAGATTTGATTATGTAGTTATCATTATCGCGGCGAGGTCACGACTCCATATGGATGATAGTGGATCGATTGGTTAAGGTGGCCCATTTTCTTTCGGTTCGTACGAATTTTGAGATGAGGCAATATGCACGGTTGTTCATTGTGTAGATAGTACAATTACACAGGGTTTTCGATTAATATTGTGTCCGATCGGGACAAGATATTTGTGTCCCAATTATGGTAGAGCTCTTAGGAGGTTATGGGCACGGATTTACGATTGAGTACATCGTATCACCCACAGACAGATGGGCAGACAAAGAGAGTTAATCAGATGCTTGAGGATATGTTGCAGATATGCATACTTTACTTTGAGGGAGGATGGGAGTAGTATCTTCCTTTGGTGGAGTTTGCGTATAATAACTCCTATAAGTTAACCATTGGCATAACACCAATTGAGGCATTGTACAATCGGCCTTGCCTTTCGCTCAATTGTTGGTTATAGGTGGGGGACAACAGGTTATTGGGGCCAGAGATGATTCAGGACACAACTTCCAAGATTGAGCTCATTCGATTTCACATCTGTATAGCTCAAGATAGGCAGAAAAGTTATGCCTATGCATAAAGGAGGCACACAGTGCTTGATGTTGGTGACCAGGTGTTGGTGCGGGTGTCTCCTATGAAGTGGGTGATGAGGTTCAACAAGAAGGGGAAGCAAGTGGTGAGATATATAGGACCGTTCTCGATTATCGAGAGGGTGGGACTAGTAGCACATATGCTAGGACTACCGGAGCACCTATAGCGGATTCACGATGTGTTCCATGTGTCATCGCTGGAGAGGTCCTGAAGGAGTGAGAGGGCCTTCTGGCATGTTCCATTAGAGGATATGAACTTACAACCAAATATCTCGTACGAGGAGAGACCAGTGGCGATGCTTGATCGTAGTGAGCGTAAGCTGCGGTATAAGGTAGTACCCTTAGTTAGAGTTCACTAGGGGCACCACAAGGTTTACGAGTCGACGTAGGAGTGGGAGGATGACATGTGTGAGCATGATCCATAGTTATTCACCACAGGTACGTCCCGATTTCGAGGGCGAAATTCCTTTGTAAAGGGAAAAGTATGTAACACCCCGTATTTTTTAGTATTTAAAATTGAATTAATTAGGTTAATTTTGAATTACACGTGTGACGTAATTTAATGGAATAAAATATTGTTTGTTGATTAAATTATTAATCAAAGAGAAAATGATTAATGTTTATTGAATAAAATTACTAAATGAATAGTGATTTAGTATTTAACGTTATAGCAAGTGATAGTGACGTGATAATAGTATATCTCAACGGGGGTCGTGTGTAGGTTATATGAGGTCGAGATAGGAAATTATGTTAGAGTGACTGGGATGATGATTTTGAGGTTACAATTGACTCCGAAAGGGTCGAAATAGTTCGAGTAGTATACCCGAGCATATAAACTGGGTCCCGGGGTGATTTTAGAACAAAACAGTACCACAGGAGGGTGTTTCGGTCATTTGGGAGTTCGTGGTAGATAGAAATCCAAAAATTGAAGAAGTATATCAGCCTAAGGGAGTGTAGGGCTAGGGTTACATCACTGCTGAGAGAAAGGATGCCACAAGAAAGGAAAATAAGAGAGTTCTTGGAGGTGCAACACCTTTTCTCTCTACCAAGTTGTCGAAAATTGTGATCGGAAGGAAGGGAGGGCATCCTCATCACACTCAACCCGAAATCAAACATGTTATTGATAAGCCAAGTGCTTATCTTGCACATTTTAATGAGTTATAATACCCATGTAGTGTAGGGTTTATGAATTGATGATGTTCTTGGGATTTAGTGAATAAAACTCATAATTCTGGGTAGGATTGCATGTAGAATGAATCCAACTGTGTAAATAGAACTAAATCATAAGTTATGAACATAATAACATGAAAGAAATCTGGTTTTTTTATGAAGTTGTGTGAAGAACACAAAATCTAGGGTCTTAATGATTAATCGAGTTTTAATTTGATCTCGGATGGAATTTGTATGGATTTATTGCATGGTTTACGTTAGGATTTGTCCCTACACACACATTGGATAGTTGATTATGTTGGTTGGGTGTTTGAGACTATTTCATGGAGGTTTGGTGAATTGAATTTGAAGAAACCCGTAATTGTTAAACGAAGAAGACGAGCAGTGGCATTTCAGATCGATTAGCCTCAAGGAGCGAATTGATTCGACCTTTTCCCCCGAATCGATTCACTTACCCATATTTCACCAATCTCTTTAGTTTATGTCTAAATTTGTGACTAATTGAACCATGAGACTTTTGGGTTATGTTTAAATTATAATGAGGAATATAGTGAATTTCTATAGGCCTATGGTATAACTTAGGCTTAGCCAGAATAAGAGGATTTAAGGCTAGGATCTTTTGGGCATACTGTGCAGATGAAAGAATTTGGGAGACCTAGAACGGATTCACGGAGACATAATTGAACATATGATATAGACCAGTAGTGTATGAGTGGACTAGCTACTGATATTTAGTAAAAGGTAACTAGGACCCTTCGGATAGTGAGCAATACTCGAAAATATTCAATAAGAGGTTATAATTGTATTTGATTTATACGTCGAGTATGTAAGAGATATATACTACATACGGATTTATATGATGGGTTGTGTGTATACCTACTTAATAATGTGAATGTATTGGTTGTGTGAGTACATATGGTTGTGATTTAATTATGTGTGTGTACATAGCTACATTGCCTGCTATTCAAAGGTTTTCGCACAGAGGGCGATCCCACCTTAACGATTCCAATGAGGTCTTGATGTGTGCCCCAGAGCATGGAACTTAGGGCGTCTCACTATGTGTTATTTATTATTGGTACTAGCATGTCATTTGGGTACGTTAGGTATGTGCATATCCCAAAAGTTTGGAACCATGTTTTCCTTTAGTGTGCGTTGATTTTATTTGGGTTCGAGGAGATATACTGAACCATTTGTCCTTGATTTTATGTGAGAGGTACATGGGCTTAATAGCAAAGTATGCCGGCATTGCGAGGGGCCATTCTGGTGATGATATAGTTGTATATATTATGTGTGTGATGAAAATATACAAGTGTGATATATCTACTTATGCGTGACAGTAGAACTGATGGATTGTGTATATCTAAAAGTATTTAAGTAGATAAACTTAATTAATCGACTCAATAACAATACGTGAGAAATATTAATTATTAATCTTATAGTAGCGTGTCGTACGTGTGATACAAGGGAGCTAGACCTATTGAGGGTAATTAGATTCGTTATCTACTTAGGATGGGTAACATAGCTAGATAGGGTACATTAGGCGTGCACACTAGTTGAGAGCTGAGGATCTCAAGAGAGTGTACGTGGAACTAACATGTGTATCTAATAACTGATTTTGGTTGTGATTTAAACACTTGCAAAATATTTTCAAACTGTTTTTCTTGGGCTCTGACCCATGTCAAAATATTTTCAAAACCTTTAGGTGTCCAGCCACAGGGACGCTAAGCTTATTATTATATCCAGGGATGCATAAATGCAACAGTTGTGGAGGCTTGTATGAGTTTCTTTAGACACTTCACTTCATTTACTTCTAGATAGAAGATTCTTCAGTATTTCATTTGGGCGTGTTGCCCCTTCAGACTATTTATTTCTTCAGTTTATTTATTAAACTTTACTTAGATTCAGTTTTGTTATTTCAAACTTGTATTAGGATTTGTTTGGGAACCGATGGTTTATTCGGACTTATTTATTTATATATATGTCGTGTGATTATTCAGACTATTATTGTGTGGATGGTTTAGTTAATTTATTTTTAGCTCTGTATGTGGTTGCTTAAAAGAAAGATAAAATTTGGCACCGGCTTTATTTAACATAGATGGTTTGTAATTAAAAATATTTTTGACAGTGATGCTAAGAATGAACCATATGATATTCCTGGTTATTTTGATAAAGGACTGATCACGTGTTATTAAAATATGTGGGGTGTCTCAGTAAGGTAGTTATCATTTTAAGATAATTCTTGTGAAGGTTAGATGTGAGATGACGCTTAGATTTGAAGATCCTTAGTATTTTGGGATAATGTGATGTATAACGGTGAATGCAAGAATTATCACAATACAATTCCACGAAATAAACACAAAGAACAAAAAGTAAAAATCACACACACAACAGCGATGTATGTGGTTTAGCAACTTGCCTACATCCACGGAGAGGTTACTATTTTATTATAGTGTCTCTCAATGCTCGAGATGACATCTCATTGCCCCGGGTAAGGGTTTACAATTATAGTTACATAAAAGTAAGAGATTGAGTTATATAAGGAACTCAATTAACACGTGATAATTCGTCGTGTACGTGAATATCTCCCTCGAGATTGTTGATTACCAATTTGGATATATCCGTGAGTGTTATAATGTGTTTTAAATATACGTAAGTAAATTAAATTCTGATTTGGGTCAGGCAGCGCTTAAGGCAATCCAGGCTTGTTGGTTAGTCTCATAGGCCATATGGAATGGGTCCCCACAATTGTCCCTAAAACTTTTGGGCCATGTGAACTTTGGGCCAATAATTTTTAACGAATTAAAGGCCTACAGACTGAAACATTTATTTTTATCATCAGCGAGGCATTTTGGTAGATTTGTTAAACTCACAGGGGTATGCTCCTTGTGTGCTAAACACCATGGCATACTTGTAGTTTTTACGAATAGGTGCGGGTACCATTGTCCAAGCAGCAAGATGAAGTGCCAAAATCGTCCTAGGATGTCGTGTTCATCATTGGTGTTGGGTTTCAAACTAAAGGTTTATCACCATTGTCACTTCAATTTGAGTCTCTTTCTTCGTTGGTAAGCATTCCAGAGCTTCTCTTCTCCAGCGTACTTTTTCTTCAGAGCTTCGTCAATCCTTGTAAGTTTAGTTCTCACTTTCCCAATTTTCCTCTTCTTCAAATTACTCCGCAAGTGTAACTAGGGTTCTTCTCCTCTTAGTGTGTTCATGGAAAAACTTGATAACAAGTCGATTGTCGAGTTTAGGAAGTCGTATGATATTTCTGATTGGGTAGAGATCGACTGTGCCCCTTTTTCCTAAAATACATATGACATTGAAGGGGGCATTGAATTCATACCCTTCTGATAACTCAGTGTGTGTATGCGGGGTGTAATGTTTCCCCCAGACCACCTCTTTCTTAGGTTTTTCAAATATTTTGAAATTGTGCCTTATCAATGTGCCCCGAATGTATGGAAAATAGTCAACGGGGTTCATAGTATAAATATCTTTATGTGACAAAATTGGGTCTTACTGAGATCTGATAGTTCTATGTGTGGTCACGAACCAGTGATGGCCTTATGTCTTTAAAGACTAGGAAGGCTAACAGGGCCCTTTAAGGCTCCCATAAAGATTACTCGGACCATGGTTTCATTGCTAGAATTTGGAAACGTCCTCTTGATCGTGTGGGCGAAAGGTCGCTTCTTCTTTTCACACTTAGAGGAGGACCATAAAGGCTGTAACATTCCATAAAGATAAAGAAAAGAAGAAGCGACCTATATGGTCCTCCTCTAAGTGTGAAATTATAGGGCTTCTTCTTTTCTTTATCTTTCTGTGATGTTCTGTTTCTGAAACCTGTCATCTGTCTAATGTTATTTTTCCTTTATTTTGCAGTTCGCATTAAAAATCAGGATCTCGACGTAAGTGAGATTGATGTTGATGAGCTTATAAAGGCTTGGAATATTAAGGAAAGGCTACCTGATGACGAGCACCCAAGTTTGGCAACCTATTTGTTAGAATACAAGAATACGACCACCAATTTTATTGCACGCTCGGTCGATAAGGTTCCAAACTTGAAATATCCTGAAGTTGGTCCTTCCGATTCAATTGTGATAGAGGAGGAAGAAGAAGAATTAGAAGAGGAGGAGGAGGAGGAGGAGGAGGAGGAGAAAGAAGAAAAAGAAGAAGAAGAATATATAGCTCCCCTTGATCAAGAGGAGGAAGTTATGGCTAGATGATGATAAAGATCAGACAGCCTTGTCTGATTGGTTAAAATATTTAAAAACTTTTGAGATTGGCTCCCCAAGTGCTAGCGGTTCTAGACCATATGGCAAGGGGAATGAAAACGAGAAAGAGAAGAAGAGAGAAGAACAGGAAGAAAGGAGAAATGAGAGAGAGAAAGAAAGCATAAGAGAGAAAAATACAGGGAAAAGGCAAAAAATTAATTGGTCTTAAGGCCTTTCTCTATCCCCTATAGCACTTCTGAGTCCGAGGGGATCAACGTGGGTAATTGTCCCTCCCTTGCCCTCATTCTGCTAAAGGGGCAGTTCTCTCGGCTGATCACGAGCGTTCTGCGAGGTTGGGGTCACCCTAACTTGCCCTGAAGTCTGCCCAGGGGATTGCCCTGGTAAGTCTCTTATTGATTTCCTGTGATATTTTACTCTTTCTGTATTTATCCTTCTTTTCCTGACTTCTTATTTTCTCTGGTCGTGCAGTTTTTGTCTGATTTCACCACCTTTTTGGACGATCAAGCCAGTAAGTCCATAAGTGCTAAGGAGCTGAAAGATGATCTGAAAAAGGAGAAGAAAGCCTTTGTTGCTACTCACTTATCATGGGAGCAAGAGAGGGAGAAGTCAGTACCCAGAAGGTGGTGGTCGCCCAGAATTAGGAGCTGGCTAAAGAGAATCAGACCTTGTTCGAAAAAATCCAGAAGCTGAAGGAGGGGTTCCCTCAAGATAAAGACGCTAGATATCTTGAGGGATTCAACAAGCATATGATGATGTCTATCTTTAGATCGCCTATGGGAGGAAGGTGGACTAAAATAAAGGCTGGGACAAGGCTCTGAAAGCGGTGGGGGCCCTGATGGATCTGAGTTATTCGACCTCCAATCTCCTGGCCCTGACCCTTTTGAAGAAGAAAAAGAAGAAGAAGAAAAAGAAGAAGAAGAAGAAGAAGAAGAAAAAGAATAAGAAGAGGGTGTTGGTCAGCCAAACATTCATGCTGAGGGCGTGCTAACTGAGGTTGGTGTGGATATTGGTCTAGATCTAGGGATTATCAACAAGGGGAAGGCCATTATAGAAGTTGAGAAGGTGAATGAGCAAGGCATGTAAATTAGGAATTTCTTTTTTCCTTGTACACTGATATTTTGTAACCTTGTAGCCTTCCAATTTTTTATTGCTCTGGCTGTACTAGCCTTCGGTCCCCTTATATATCAATGAAAATAGAATTTTATTCTGCTTATGACTTGTTTGCTGCTTTACCATATATTAATACTTTACTCATTGTTTGGTTTGTGTTTGTTTATAGTATGATGCGAACTATATCTCCCTTAACTCACGTTTGGGGATGATCCTTGGGACTAACATTAATGTGAAAGCTTGCAAGTCATTTATGAAGATTTGCAAGTCTCTAGGGGCGAGGGCAGAGCAGTATAAGGATCAGTCTGAGTTAGTCGCCAAGCTGAAGGATGATCTTCACGCCATGGAGGAGATCGAGGCTTCGGTCCAGGACGAGGTAAATTCTATGAGAGCCAAACTCATGGATGAAAAATGCGTTACTAAATCCGTTTATTGAAAATAAACTATTTAAGTAACTCCGAGTTGTTTTTTGAAGAAACTCTTTTCTTAAACCAAAAAGGATTAATCACAAGAAGTGTTTAATAAAACAGTATGTACGAGATCTTATTCAAGATTTGGGCAACAAGTTTAAAAGATAGTTTAAACCAGTTTTAAACACAGCACAACCAAGACTGAGATGAGAAAATGTAGAAATATTCTGTTCACAATTTTTTACGTGGTACAACCTAATCAATTGAGGAAACATCCACGACTCCCTCTACGGAGTAAAATGAAAAATCCACTAAAACAAATTTATGAGTTACAAACTATATAACTAACATGAAAACAACTTAGACCTATATAAGTTTAGGAATGTACCCTCTGGTGTCCTTATAACTTCTCTACAGTTCTAATTGTAGATGTAGTTCTCTCAGTTTGTCAACTTCTGATTTGTTCCAGCACTTTACGTCGACTTATGATCACAAGATCTTATTACCAACACTTTTTGTGTTGTAGGGTGTAAGTGTTTGTGGAGGTGCTTTCTAACACATGCATGCACACACACACACTTATTAAGTACAAACAGTCCTAACAAATTACAGTTACACTATATGCTGTGATCTTTTCTTTTCTTTCTTCTAACAAAACTTGGAACTTATTTGACCTTTTAATTAATCCCAGAATCCACGGATACCTTGCTAGGAAGACAGACAAGGTCTTAATCAATCTCAAAATTTAGAGAAACTTTTCGAGATTGAAAACCTCCAAGTGAGATTCCAAACTAGGTCAAAAGTTTAGTTTTACAAGAACAAGAAACATAAAGCATTTATTGTTGATTTCAAAGTGAGAAAACGTTTTAGAGAAAATAATCAATAATATATTTCTCAAGATGAGAAATAAAGAATAAAACTAAGTGTAATGTAACATGAATAACTAAGATCTGAGATTTCTATGAAATCAGAAACTAGATCTAAGTAAAAGTCTAAGTTGGAAACAAGATCTCACGAACACAAGGTTACAGCAACAAAAATAACTCAACTCAAACTCTCAAACACTCAAGAACACCCAGGGTAGTGTTTTTGGGTATGGTGTTTGGGTTAGGTTTGAAGAGGATTTAAACGAATGAAGTTAGGGTTTCTAACTTTCTTTCTCTCTTTGGTTTCTCTCTTCTCTCTCTACTCTCTTCTCTCTCTATTCTCTTCTCTCTCTATTCTCTCAGAAGAATGCAAATGGAAAAAGTCTTCGAAGTCTGAGGGAAGGGTCCTTTTTATAGTGGGAGGAGAAGGTTCGAGATATCTGATCAAAACCAAGGGCTGAGATCGAGTCAATTTAAATTGACTTGAATCTAAGGGCTCACGCAAGGCGGCGCTTAAACGAACGCTGATTGGCTTAAAAAGTTACACGGGGATTCATCAAGGCAACATGCAGACCATTGATAAGAAATGATCCAAGGGCTGATAACACACGCGTCTATTGTTTCAGTAAAGAAACACACTCTTAACCAATCAGAGGGCAACAGGTGTTGGCCAGTTAAGGGATATAAAACGCGCGTCCAAACTAATTACAAAGTATACCCTGAAGTCTCTGCCGCTTTTGGATTCTACCCAAGGTAACATTAGGCCATAATACACAACAAATGATATTAAGAGATTGACCCCAAAACTTTTAAATCAAGTTTTAATTAATAAAACATTGTTTAAAAAATGTTTTAAAAAATCCCAAAAAAATATTAAAAATCAAACTTAGGGATTTAAACACACTCAACACGTGTACACACATTATAATGCAATATGACATGCATGAATTTAATTCTAAGTGTGTGAGTGTTGGCAATAGTCTCTTGATCATTACAAGAAAGAGAGATGAATAGGCAATCCAACTTCTGAGGCTCTTTGGTTTCTAGGATGGACATAATTTTGTCATAATTTCCAAACTAGTTGAGCACTTATACAATATAGACTCAAGTGAGTCAAAGGTATAAGGGCTTCAATGGAGACTAGAGAAGTTTTCCAAGTAAGAAATATTCTCCAGGTCGAGAATGACGCTCTGGGGAAAGAGATCACTAGGCTAAAAGCGTTTGTGGCTATGCTCAAGGAGGATGTCAAGAGGCTGAGGTATTCATTCAAAATGGGACCTCAAAAATCCTGGATATAAGGTTACAATACTAGTTGGGGAGATGCCCCAGCAAGGCTCAAGGAGGCATAGGAAATTGCCTTAACTCGAGGGTGGTTGAGCGCCCTTAAGGAGGTGAAGACAACCAAGAAATTCATATTATGGTATAAGTACCAGGTTGAATATGCAGCATATACCACCACAATCCTTTCTCGAAGGATGATGAGTGGATCCCGACTAACGCCATCCCTCTCCAACTTGGGGAGAAAGACCTTGATGAAGACGTGGAGCTCATTCGAAAATTAAATGATGGTCAAAGAGCACTTGTTGCAGAATACCTTGCTCGCCATCTTGGGCCATCGTAGGTCCTTTTGTATTTTTGGTCTCACTGTAATTATAATTTTATACTTTTGTTAATAAATAGATTTAGTTATTAACATTTTCCATATTTTGGGCATATGTTGACTAAATATGTGTTAATAATTATTGTTTACGCTTGAACTGGAAAGAGTTGTTGCTAGTTAGTTAATCAACATATTTATCGACCAAATAATATTGATTGACCATCTTAGGCCCTTTACTATTCAAATGGACTAGTACTTAGGTTTTATCATTTTGAGCTTCTTAACCGACTACACAGTATTAAGAACTAGTGTTAGCCTCATGTTATTATATGTTTAAACATTCTCCCAGTCCAACATACCTTAATAGTATCATTTCATCTACTTTACCTTTTATGTTGTGTCAGCGTACTCCCTCGGGCCTAAGTAAGATGATAGAGAGAATGTACCTTGTAGATAGGTCATTTGCCCGAGCAGACTTTTTACGACCAACGAAGTTGGTGATCAATCTAAGTTAGCTTTGTTGCCTAATGATCCTCTGTAGGGCTTTTGTTGTTGCCAGAATAACTCATGAGGTCTATTTTGTTCGTGACAAAGACCTGAGGGTCGTAATTATTGAAACATTTTTACTAACTTATCATAATTACTACCAACCCTACTCGGCATGCGAGATTCCTTAATTGAAACAAGTCAAACAACTTATTGTAATCCCCAGGAGTTCTGCTATGTACGAAGGAGTTATCATTTGGAAAAGGAGCATATTAGTGAGATGCGATCAAGAAGAATTAAGTAGCCAATGCATAATATCAAAGTGCGAGGGCCAACTGGCCTTTATTCATTGAGTAGTAACTTACGAGCAACATAGGTTTGCTTAAACAAAATGTTTTAACAAAAGATAAAGAAGATTAAAATTAGAACTTCTTGAGATTGGTTGCATTCCAGGCTCTTGGTATCTCCCTGCCCTCCAGGGTTTCCAAGTGATATACTCATTCAAGGTCGTCACTGATTACTCTAAAATGTCCTTCCCAGTTTGGCCCCAGTTTTTCATCTGATGGTTTTAAGCCACCGTCGAGGACTTTTCTTAGGACATAATCCCCTACCAGAAACCTTCATGGATTGACTTTCTCGTTGTACTTCCTGGATAGCTACTGCTAGTAGGAAGTTAACTTGATCATGGACAACTCTCTCCTCTCATCTGCTAAGTCAAGTTCAGTTTGTAAAGCATCATTATAAGTTCTTGGTCGACCGAGGTAGTTCTCATAGTGGGTAGACATGTCTCCAGCGGGATGATAACTTTCATCTAGTAAGCGAGCGCGGATGGTGTTTCCTAATTGGTCACATAGGGGTGGTCCGGTAAGCCAACAGAACACGAGGGAGCTCGTCCACCCAGGCACCCTTATTTCTTTCTAACCTCTTTTTTCAGTCCATCGAGCATGGTTTTATTGGAAGCCTCTGTCTGTCCATTACTTTGGGGATACGCAAAAGAACTGAATTGGTGCTTGATGTTATTCTCATTACAGAAACCTTGAAATAAATTACTTTCAAATTGCATAATGTTATAGGTGATAATAGTCCTTAGTACCTCAAAGCGTGTTATGATGTTTCTCCAGATGAACCTGGTCATATCTGAATCGCGAATGTTTGCCAGTGGTTCTGCCTCTACCCGTTTGGTGAAGTAATTTATGCCAACCAGCGGATACTTTCGATTTTCGAATGTTGTAGGTAGTGGCCCCACAATGTGTAGTCCCCGTTGTGCTAATGACTATGGGATTGTCAGTGATTTCAAGTCGCTAGCGGGCTGGTGGACCATAAGGGAGTGCTTGTGATATTTTTCACACTTGTGAACGTAAGTGCATGCGTCCTTCTGCATATAAGGCCTTCAATAACCCTGCTTAATTACTCGGAAGGCCAATGATCTCCCTCCTGTGTGACTCCCATAAATGCCCTCATAAAGTTCTCTAAGTAATTGTTTGATGTCATGTGGGTGAACGCACTGGAGATAAGGACCTGTGAATGACTTCTTATAAAGTTTCCCTTCTGGGAAGAGGTAAAAATGGGCAACCTTGACCCTTATCTGATGGACCGACCTCCTGTCATCGGGCAGTATGTCGCTTCGTAAATAAGTGATGATGGGATCCATCCAACTGGGAGCCTTCTATGTGAGGAGGAGTTGCTCGGGTACGGCTATCTGGTCAATATGTGTGAGAACTCTATCTGAATGGTTCTCCTTAAGTCAGAGTAAACTATCGAGCTCAGGGCTACTAAGGCATCGGCATGACTGTTTTGCCCCCGGGGTTACTGTTGAATGTCCACCTTTTCAAATCCTGTGTTATAGTCCCCGCTCAGTTACTTGAAGACCAGTTTGGAGTCGTCGAACACACTACACCAAAACTGTTGACTTGTCAAGGTCTTTAACCATGATCATTTTAGGAGTGACAATTGCCTTTGTCACGGACTTGTCACGGTCAAAGACCGTGATAAGTTCATTAGACTTCTCACGATCCTATCATGGTCTTTGACCTAGACAAGTTTTGTCACGGTCAAGGATCGTGATAAGCCTGTGACAAACCTAAAAGAATTATCACGATCAAATATCGTGATAAGTCCGTGACAAGTTTCTTTGTCACGGACTTGTCACAGTTTTTGACCGTGACAATTCTGGGCATAATTTAAAAAAAAAACTGTTGGGCAGTATGGACAATGCCACTGTCCAAAAGTATATTTATACCTGTGATAGCAAAATTATACATGTCCAAACAGTATATATCCATATAAAATAGGAATAATGTACCAAATCAACATGTACCAAATCATGGCATATATAATACATATCCAATTAAAATAGAAATACAAATATCCATATCAATACCAACAAATAAAATAGAAATACAGATATCCAATATCCAAATAAAAAAGATAGAAATAATGTCATGGCATGGGGTCTTGAGCATGTTGGATGAGGAAGAAAGGCCACATGATATATCCATTGACAACCCCATTAATTCGCTGAACACCGCATTGTTCGCGCAACCACATAGGTGAGTTCTCCTTTCTGGTCCCCACATGCGTGACGAGCACCCTTGCCTCAATTTCTTAGAGGGGAAGTCCATGAACCAGCATACACGGGAGGAAGGACGTGTCCCTCAACGTCCTCGCTGTCTATTCCCCATAATATATGTCGAGTGGAAACACGCTCTGCCAATTGATTGTTGACATAGGCTGCTCGACGGGAGTAAAGATGGGAAATGGATCGTATGGTGGCGTGTCCGTGCGTATCGACAATGAATCAGAGATGTCCTCGTGTACCTATACCTCCTTCTCCTTCTCCTTCTCCTTCCCCTTCCCCTTCCCCTTCCCCTTCCCCTTCCCCTTACCCTTCTCCTTCTCCTTCCCTTTCCCCAACTGATGCTTCATGAAGGCGTACATATTTAGGACCGTCGCCTCCAACCTTGATAGCTTATCGTCATGGGTGTCCACCTTATGTGCCAACCCGATGTTGCTCGTATCCATTTTGATGATCCTCAACTTCCCCACCTACGAGCTCACCCCCTAGTCCTCACCTTACGGTCCGTCCTGAGCACTTGGCTGAGTGCGTCTATAGCCAAAGATACTTTGTCGGCATCAGACAACGACTCATGCACTTCCTTAAACTTTGCCTGAAACGATAAAAAGTACACGATTAGTTAATTTAGTAAATAAAAAAATTATAATGTAATTAAAAAAAATTAAACATTTATAACTTACAGTCGTGGCTGTGACGCTCGGGTCCTTGCCTTTCTTCGTTCGAATTGCCACATAAGCATCGAGCCTATGTGGCCTACACCCAGGGCCACTCCCCGTCTCCTGAAATAAAATAATGCATAATTAGTAAGTAATGCAAAGTAATTTTAAATTAGAATAACATAAAACTAAAATTAAAGAAAAATAAAAACTTACCATCCTGTGCTCCACCTCGGCGTAAGATGTCCTCCCGAAGTAGTGCACGTCTAACTTTTTCTCCCGATTTTTCCTCTCTGGTTAGCGAGATGCTAATTGCCGCTCATTGATTGAGGGTGAAAAGTAGCGCGTTTCAAATGCTGATCGTTGTTTTATGTTCACCTCCTCAATACAAAAACCTAAATTACGATTACACTCATGTGGTGAGTATAGCAGTAAGTCGGGTATCGAAAATATCCACTGAGACGAGTTGCTAGAATTTATATGATTTAATACTTCTAAATAAAAGGGAAAAAGGTGATTACAAACTAAAGAGGAAAATATGCATAAAAGGGAAATATTAATCTAGGCAAGTGTAAATTAAACTAGATTAACAAAGCGGTAAAACTATAGGTTGCGTCGAATATCCCTCACCCTAGTTAATTTGTATAAAATGGATACATGGGTCGACGAGTTATTACGAATGCGTCTCGTTTCGATGGTTAATTGAATCAAGGGTTGTCACGCCCCTAAATCCGCATAAAAGCCTAATAAAATTTTGGCGTCAACAAATACCCCAGAAATTGCGCACGAAAGGTCGTAAGCACGGAAAATACATGATATGCCCCGTCAAATCTCCTAGGCGCAATAACTAGGACAACACACCCGAAATAGACCCGTAAACACCATCACCAAAGCAAAGCAACGCGTCAACTCGAGTGATTTCCATTCAAACACAACCTAGAATAAATTAGCTAGAAAGCATGGTAAAACGCGGTAAAGGAAAGTGATAAATTTACACTAGAAAGCAAGTAAAGAAAGCATTTGAAGAAAGCATGTAAACTAAATTATAAAGCAAGAATAAAGGAAATACACACTATATTAATGGAGATGGAAGATGGTAGCACAAATTACAAGCCCAAATGGGTGTTAATCTAAGAAGAAATGAGCTCTCAAACCTCCAAAACCCTAACCTAAACTACCTAAAACGAATTATAAACCTTAATAATGATATTTAAAACAAAAATACTTTATATAGTAAGTGGAATTAAATTAGAAAAGAAAAGAGAAAAGAAAAGAAAAGGCCAAAATATATGCAGACCTGTGATCGATCGATCGATGCTTAGAAAATGAGCCCACTGTCTCCCACGATTTGGAAAAATATGAAGGATCGATCGATCAAGCAGGTATGAGCACACTGCATTCCTTTTCCTCCTCTTTCCTCCTCTTTTGGTTTCATTGTCTTTCTCTTCCGCTAAAATCACCGTAACTTCTTCGTTCTGAATCGGAATCACGCACCATTCGCGGCCATAAGAAGCTTGAGAGGAGGGATACAACTTTCGTGAGATATTGATCCCAGTGCCCAAGCTGTGAAAAGACTAAAATGCCCTTGAACGTGCGATCGCGTACGGAAATTGGGCGAAATGCGTCTTAGCATCTAAATACCTATAAAAGCTCAATTAACCCCTGCAAAACATGTTAATGTAGAAATCCAGGGTTGTTTGATTAACGAGCATAAATATATGGAATAAGATACTCGAGGGGGCTAAAATGCGTCGGTGCGGAGGATGAAATACGCAATATTTGCGTATCATCACTCATCGATCTCATTGTCGACAAACTTTTGTCACTGTGCCAATGAGATCAGCTCCTTTGAGGGGACGGTATCACTTACTCTCATAATGGACACCCGTATCTTCCCAAAGTACCGTGCCCACATATTCTTCTTCCATGTCTTATATTGATCCCTCAACTGTTCCAACCGTGAGTCACGGACATGTGGGGCAGGCCAAATTGTTCTTATAAAACAAATACAAACCAAAAAGAATGTAAGAGTTAGTTGCTTATAAATATAAATATAAAGGGTGAGTGGTCCTATTCCATTCAAGAACGCATATTTCTGTAATATACTTATTAGCTCATGCACATTGTTCTGATTTGACGAAAATTCGACATCATGTCCCCATAGTTCTCCAAGTACACGACATAGATTCGCAAGTGTGAGTGTTATTTCAATTTATCAATATAAATAACACTTAACATCGCATCATCTAGTATGTACCCAGAGAACATTAAGATACGATTACAGAACTTCTCTAAAAAGTAACAAGTTTAAGCCAGTAAGAATATTATTATACAGAAACTATGGAGTCCAAAACTGTTCAAAGAGGACAATTTGAGATATCTCATTACAATGGTAATGACTCTCGAACGGGTCTAAGGGCTATTGAATGCGTATACATAAGAACTAGAAGGCTAGTATCTATGCGCACTATATGTAATTTAAAGTATGTTTTATTTAATTATGTCATATCGCAATTTGAGAGATTTCATTTAATTATGTAATTTAAAGTATGTTTCATTTAATTTAAAGTACGCATAAGAACTAAAACTTATATCATTTTATACCAGTATCAATACCAATTCAAATTCAATTTCAATATATATCAATTTACACCAATATCAATACCAATTCAAATTCAATTTCAATTTATACCAATTCAATTCAATTGAAATTGAAATTGAAATTCAAATTCAAATTCAAATTCAAATTCAAATTCAAATTCAAATTCAAATTCAAATTCAAATTCAAATTCAAATTCAAATTCAAATTCAAATTCAAATTCAAATTCAAATTCAAATTCAAATTCAAATTCAAATTCAATTCATGTTATAAGGCAGGGGCTCATCAATACCATTTCAATATCAATACCAATTCAATTCAAACCCCTAGTTTTCTTCACTCCGAAATCAAACCCACACTGCGCCCCCCACCGCCCGGCACCCCACCATCACCACACACACACACAGCCCCCCACCCCCACACACCTACACATACACCCCCCTAACCCCCACTGCCCCTCCCCCTACTTCCCCCCACCAATGCTCCCTCACCTACACACACGCGCGCGCGCAGACCTCCCCCCCCTCCTGCACACACGTACCCACTTATACACACTTATACACAC
Source organism: Sambucus nigra (assembly GCA_949130495.1). Classification (NCBI taxonomy): domain Eukaryota; kingdom Viridiplantae; phylum Streptophyta; class Magnoliopsida; order Dipsacales; family Adoxaceae; genus Sambucus; species Sambucus nigra. The sequence continues at coordinate 221,398,669 of OX422207.1, forward strand.
ACACACACACATATACAAAGGAAATAGAGAAAGAAAAAAAATGACTTGAAACTTAGAGAGAGAGAAAAATGGTGGAAAATGAAAACAGTGGGAAAAAAAGAGGGGACTAGGGTTTTTACTTAAAAGAGTTATCACGGACCTATCAAGGTCAATGACTATGACAAGTTGGCCAGCTCAAATGTGATAATTTAGCCTTTTTAGTTTAGTGACACATGAAGGTGTTTTGCCTGAACCAGTTTGGCCTTGCGTAAACCAGTGATCAGATCTTCATATTCATCTTCGTTGTTTGATTCGGCACGAATATTTATTTATTCACCCTTAAACTTATGAAATTTAGCCACCTCGGGTACCTTAATTCCTATATTTATGCTTGTTAACCAGACAACCTAAGTTTTATATGTTAACATGCTATATGAGGTATAATTGAGCTTTTGTAGTTATTTCGGTGCTTAGTGTGAAGTTCAGTAGCATTCTGATGAAATTCTGTCTACTTTTACAGATTCAGGGACATTTAGTAATTTTAACATTCGGGTTTCAATCCCGAACTCTTCACGGAAGTTGAAGCCCTTTGATTTATCTTCACACGGTCGTCGATGGTGCATAAATTTGAGTTTTATCAAAGGAGTTCTGGCATTTTAGGGATGATTTTATCTACAAAAGTACATTCAAGGGAATTTTAGTCATTTCATAGTTTGGCTTTTTGGCCCAATGTCTTCTTGGAATTTGTAATCCTTTGAATTAACTTCGTGTAGACTCCAATCATGCCTAATTTCGAGTTATAACAAAGCAGTTATGACATTTTTTGTAAAGTTGGACCAAGCTGCAGAATTCGAGACCTGACATGGGCGAATCGATTCGGACTTCTCCAAATCGATTCAGAATGCCACAAAGTTTGAAAATCCCTACTTTTAAGTTGGTTTTTGGTGGGGTATGTATTTAAACATTGTGATAAGTTAGGGACTTCATTTTTACATTAGTTAGGTTAGATTTTGGGGAATTTGTGGTGGAGATCCCATATCCTCTCTCTTGGGGTTTATACCCACTTTGTAAGTAAACTATTATTCATTCATCTTTTTCCTTTAATGTAGTTCCATTTTCTTTGTTTACGCTTTATTGTCTAGTTTAGTTGCTTTGCTAAGTAGTTGTTGTTTGTATTCATTACTTAATTAGTTGTATTTATTGTTCAAACCATGTTTAATACTTAGTCTAAGGGTTGGGGTCATTTCTCCGCCATTAATGGGTGTCGAGCTCTGAAAATTAGATTCGGGGGAAATTTGCGTTTAATCAAAACCTTGTGTATTAAAATTGATTTATTATGCATTTTACTTTCTTTGTCAGGCAACGATAGTATTTAAAGCAATAATCCAATTTTAAGACGCGTGTGACCATTTTTTTATTAAATGCTTTATCTCGAATTTTTGGGTTAAAATCCCTTCATGTGTGATGTTTATGATTAACTAAAAATTCTCGGTTAAATATTTTTGAACCAAAATTCTAATTAGGCATTGTTTAGCCCATGGCGGGGATGTGATTCCAACTCTCGTTTTAATTAATTCCTATTTAGTATTAACTTCTTATTTTTTCCCTTTTCTTTAAAACCAAACCATCCCCTTTTATGCTTTTATTTTAGAATTAATAAATTATTAAAATCTATACGACATTCCCTGTGGATTTCTTACGATACCCGACTTACTGCTATACTTCTATCGCAAGTGTAGTTTTAGTTTAGTTTTTCTTGTATGTGAGCGGGAGAAATAACAACGACCAGCGTCCTCACATGAGCGCTCGATTTCCCTCGCATCCCTTTGATTTCTCTTCGTGTGGCCGTCGACGGTGCATGAATCCGATATCTATCGAAGGAGTTATGGCATTTTTAGTATTGTTTTGACTTTAAAAACACACTCAAGGGCACATTCAAGGGCATTTTAGACCTTTCATAATTTAGTTTTTCGGCCTAATGTCTTCGCTGTTATAGCCTTCCGAGTTATCTTTACGTAGCCTTCGACCGTGCCTAATTCTAAGTTATAGCGAAGAAGTTACAGCATTTTCCATAAAGTTAGACAAAGTTGAGAATTGCAGACTGTCAGGTGCGAATCGCTTGATTTGATTTGGCACCAGAATCTACTTTTTTTATTTCCCTCGTTTTTGAATCAATTCGGTTCCTTCCGAATCGATTCGGTCCCCTATTTTTCCAGCTTTATTATTTACTAGTTTACCACTAGGGTTTGTATATATAAACATTTCATCTCATTTTGATGCGATATAATTCATTTTAACTAGACTAGGTTAGGGTTTTGGGGGTTTTGAGAGCTCATCTTCATCTGTCTTTGGGTTTTACCCATTTTGATGTTGTAAGTTATACTATTCATTATCCCTATCATTAATATAGTTATTTTCCCTTCATTTCTTGCTTTGTAGTTTATTTACATGCCTAAATAATTTGTTTAGTTCATTAGTTTCTTGTTTGTTTAGTTAATTATTGTTTAAATTAGTCTAATTCATGTGTACTCCGTAGTTTATCGGGATGGGGTTGCGTTTCCACCATTAATGGACATTGAGCTCTGAAAGTTGGATTTTGTGTAAAATTGCGTTTAATCGAAACCTCGCATATTAAAGTTAGTTTATTGTGCGTTTAACTTTCTTTGTCATGCAACGTTAGTGTTTATAGCAATAATCTGAATTTAATCCCCGTGTGATCATTTTCCGTTAAATGTTTAATCTCGCAAATTTGGATTGGATTCCTTATTGTGTGATGTCCATGATTAATTGAAATGCTAGATTAAATAGCTTTCGCACATAAATTCTAACTATGCGTTGTTTATCTCGGGGCGAAAATGCGATCCCGACTCTCATTTTAATTAGTTGTGGTATAGTGTTAACTTCTTATCTTTCCTTTTTCGCCATAACCTACCTGTTGATACCAAAATTAGTATGCTGATGTGGACGAATAATAAGAAGACACGTGTCAATCTACGTGGCACAATAGCAACGAGGAAGATTATTTCCCCGACCAACATACTCACTCCGAGAAACAAGTATACTCCGAGGAACACCAACCCTCCGAGGTACTCTTACCTTCCGAGGAACTCCAATGCTCCGAGAAACTCTTGGACGATGAGCAACTAAGGCGGTTCGAGCTGCACCTCGACCACAACATTAATTGCCAGATAATCAACAGTTCAACTATTCATTAAATGCTTATCATCTTGACGCGCACGTTTGAAGAACATTAAATGAATTACCCTTTCATATGTGTATCATTTAATGTAACACCCTTTCATGTACAGCCTAAGGGATATAAATACCTTGTATCACCCTCATTCAAAGGGGACCGGAATTTCTTGATAGCAATTGTAATCGAGAATTCCCAAACACTCAGCAATAACATAACAGTGGATGTAGGCCATTCATATAAGGCTGAACCACTTTAAAATCTTTTGTCTTATTTATTTATCTGTGATTAAATAATTAGAGTAATCTAGTTTTTTACATCAACAGATTGGCGCCGTCTGTGGGAATCGATTGTTATTATCGTTTTTCACCAAAAATCATTCATCATCAATGGCGGATAATCCAGAATCTAGCAATCGAAACGCTGGAAATGCTGGAAATCCTCGAAATCCCTCTGCACCTCCAGATCTGGCCGGAATTATGACAAATCTGGCTCAAGGACAAACCGCCATGCAAGATACGATGCGGCAACTCATACAAACTCTTCATGGCGGCGTACCTGCACAGTCAGGGCATCGAAGTGGTCAGAGGCAAACCTATTTACTTTCTTCACGATCCAGACATACTGGATCATATCGTAATGAGGAATCTGATGATTTCTCTTATCAACCTGGGCAAACTTCGTCAATACGGGTTATAGATACTGAACAACGTGTCACCCTTTCCCCAGAAAGGGCTAGCGCATTGGAAAGGTTAAGTAGGGCCTCTCCTTTCAGCCGATTAGGCCCTAGGAGGAATAGGAGTCCACCTAAGACCATGTCGAGGAGTTTCCGACAACCATCAGATCTAAGAGAAGGATCAGCACAGTCACGACCAGCTGCTCGTCAAGATAGATCTCAAGAGGCTACTTCAGAACGATCAATTGCTCGAACCAATAGGCCTGAGGAGGGAAATTAAGCGCGGAAAGGATCTCTTCAGCGGTTGGAAGATAGATTGGGAGAAATGGCTAAGGCGAAGAATCCCCTACAACGAACTTTTGTTCAAGGGACACCTTTTGTCCAAGCCATTGTAAATTTTCCAACACCGTCAAAATTTAAAGCCCCTGTGGTGCCCCCAAATACGATGGAAAGACAGATCCTATTCTTCACATAGAGCAATATTAAGCTGCTGCCGACATCTATGTTGTCCCCGACGAGATGAGATGTAGGGCATTCTCGGGAACTCTTACCGGATCTGCCCAGATATGGTACAACAATCTTCCTCGGGGTAAGATTTCAACTTTCTTTCAATTGGCCGAGTTGTTCATCGACAATTTCTGTTTTGGAGCAAAGCCAGTCAAAAGAGTAGCACACTTGTTAAGTGTTAGACAAAAATCTGGTGAAAGCACTAGAGATTACATAACTCGTTTCAATAACGAGAAATTGGAAGTCATAGATTATGAGGAAAAGACAGCAATCACCGCCTTGATGAGTGGGTTGTTGCCTAATAAGTTGTATTACACTTTGGCGAAAGATCCACCTAAAACTATGTCAGAGTTGATGGCAAAAGCAGCCAAAATCATGAATACCGAAGAAGCTATGGCTGCAAAGAAGAATATGGATAAAGAACCCAAGGTAGATGTCGACAAGTCTAAAAATAAAGAGCATAAGGGCAATGGCGGTGACAAGCGTTCCAGAAATAATAAGTCGTCATGGAAGTCCTGAAGAAATTCGATAATTATACTCCCTTGAAAATGGGTATTAATCATGTCTTGGAAGAAATCAAGAATAGCGAGGAGGTAAAGTGGCCGAAGAAACTAAGGTCAGACCCTGATGCGAGGAATAGGGATAAATATTGCGAGTTCCATAAGGATCATGGCCATATGACTAAAAATTGTATAGCTCTTCAGAACGAGATTGAAACACTCATCTGAAGAGGAAAGCTAGCAAAGTATGCTGATCGGGGAGGTGAAAGAAGAAATAATGATCGAACTAGAGAGAGATCTAGATCTCCTCGTCGAGCAGAGGAGAAAAAGAAGAGAGAACATGAAGATGATGCCGAGGATGATCCCGATCTTCCCAAGAAACCAAGGCAACCAGAACGAGAGGTATTTTCCATACGTTTTAGGGCATTTGATTGTAATGTTATTCCAGGAGGAGGAGACCTTACCGCAGAAAGAAAATCTTACCTCGGAGAGGCACAAGCTTGCTCGTACATTCAGCGAATAAATTTAGCCGAGGAGGATCGTCCGAGGAAGGTAAACAAAGAGAAGTTGGTCATTGGCTTTTCAAAAAACGACCTGGCAGGTGTTCTTTACCCTCACGACGAACCTTTGGTGATCAAAATGAGGATGAAAGAAGTAGTGATTTCAAGGGTGCTGGTAGACAATGGTAGTTCAGCAGACATCATGTACTATTCATGCTTTGACAGCTTGAATTGAAAATTATCTCAATTGGAACCTTATCACAGACCTCATTTGGGTTTTGCAGGCGAGAAAGTTTTTCCACTCGGGACGATCAAGTTGGACATATTCATTGGAATGTGACACCCCGACTAATTAAATACCGGGTAGCTACTCCTTTATTAAATTAATTCAAAATGCCAAGTTGGTCCAGTTAATAGCATCACTGTCGAAAACATTTTAAAGATTACTAACCACCTAGTATTTAAAAAGTAAGTGCCAAATTTTAATTAAAGTCCGATTAACATGCAACAAGTGTAATAAAGAGTAATACCACCATTCACCATACTGAAGTAAAAAGAATAACCATCACAACAATGTAAATAAAGTCTGGAGGAAAACTCCTCACTACAAATCCCACAACTGAAATAAATAAACCGAATGCTAAAACAATACATGCCAAAGTCTGAAAACTGTAATGGAAAGAAGTCTCTAATAGAAATGGGCAACATGCCCTACAACTAGGGGTGGCAATTCGGGTCAACGGGCCGTGTTTTGGCCCGACACGACACGACACGACAAGGGTTTTTCGGACACGAACACGACACGACACGACTTCGTGTTTTTTTTAGCTGACACGAACACGACCCGAATAAGAAATAACACGACACGACACGACACGACAACCATAATTTTTTAAATTTTAGGCTTAAAAAACACGACAACACGACATGGCACGACACGACTCATAATTAAGGCACGAACACGACAAGACACGACTGCGTGTCAAAAAAACACGACACGAACACGACACGAACACGAAACATCGTGTCAATTTCGGGTCAATTTCGTGTCGTTCCGTGTCGTTTTTTCGTGTCGTTTCCAAAATTTCCACCCCTACCTACAACTGATAGATAATAAATCTGGAATCCAAGTGATCGAAGCGTCTACAAGCAAATCCCTGTAGCTTCCACAAACAGCTACAGCTCGTCACCAGAATGAGTATCCTATGCATGGTGTCCTTGTGGCTGGGCACCTAAAATGGTTTTACAAGAAAAGTAGATTTGAAAGCAAACGAGTCAGAGCCCGAATGTGGAGTTATATTTTAAAAACCTGCAAGTGCTTTAAAAACATTTAAAACATTAAATGCAAAGTACATGTTAGGACGTGCACTCACATGATATTCTCACCTCTCGTCTAACTGTGCACTCCTAACGTAAGTACCCATCTACAACGACACAAACCACTAGCTAAGTGACATCATATCTAGCTAGACTGTCATAGGTCCTACCCTTATTACTCAGTTCTATTAACATTATAACGCTCGCAATTAAATAGGGGTTTAACGTAAACTCAGATGCTCAATATGCAATATATTTCACTATCAGCTAACTCGTTATGTTTCTCGAAACAATACCGTAATAATTTATTCAACATTAACATGAAGGTTCCCATTAATTAAGTGTATATTAATCACAACATAAATATACAATACAAGCACCCCGAGAACTAAGCTGTGGTGCACACATACTCTGCTATCCATCCCGGTACATCACGTACATAAGGATCACATATTCCGAATCTCTCAGGAATAGTTCAAAGATAACAACATCACAAATAATGGAGGCGAACACAGTCACATCACATGGGTCACGCACATACCTACGCTCCCACGATCAGCGGACTTATTAATATCCCAATAAGTCTTTCTATGACCTATGTTCATCAAGGTAACCAGTCTAAATCCGAGCAACACAAGGATTAGAGGGCCCTAAGCGAACGCAACCTCCCGTGATAGAAAGTATGGTAGGTATGTCATACACACAATTCATATATCAATACTAAGTAAACACACGTCTTAGTAATCCCGTAGTTTAATTGTAGTACTATTCTCATTCTAGTACCAATATATACTTTACACACTTTATACGATTCCGATTTATAATCATACGCGCTATAATCTATTCTCACGTCGTAGTAGACACTCACGTCTCAACCCAAACGGTTCATTGATTTAAATCACTCGAATATAAATTACTCCTCATAATAACCCAAAGTCCCAAATCTATCCATACATCATCAAAGGAAGGTTATCTATATCCTCGAACAAGTTTACGGGACTCCAAAAATCAAAACAGTCAAAAGGACCAGACTGCCAACTCGTTAGAAGTCTCGTTCGAACGAGATCCAGTTCGTTCGAACGAACTGTACCTTCTAACGATATCTCGTTCGAACGAGATTATCGAACGAAGTTCTCTTTCGTTAGAAGCGACTGGTCAATTCGTTAGAAGCTCATTCGAACGAGTTCGTTCGAACGACCTGGGCAAGGGCTTCTAACGACCTACCAGTTTCGTCCCAGATTTTCTAAATCTCCTTTTTTCACCATTCTTACTCCTCAAATCTTCTCCAAAGTTCGTTCCAACAATGTTTTAAGTTCTCTAATCATCCTAAAACATGCTAAGGTCATATACTAACATATTTTAAGGCATTTATGCATCCCAAACATCATTTAATCACAAGATTCTATACTTTTCCCCAATTTTTCCAGAACATGAACCCTAGATTTTTCTCATCATCAAATCCCAGAATTTAATCCGTTTTCACACTACATAAAAGATGAAACCTCTGAATTAAATCTTCAAGCAACGTTTCTACATGCAAACCTATACCCAAAATTAAGCTAATAACTTCCAATTTCATGGGTTTTCCTTTAACTCTTAATTAAGATAGATTATCAAGATTTCTAACATGGAAGAAGCATTCACTGCATAAAGAATGTAATTTAAATCACTTGCCTTGATTCGATTTCTGATTTTGGTGTTGGTTTGGTGAAGATTTCTGCAGAATTCCCTCTCTCTCTCTCTTTCTCCAAGCTTCTTCTCCAAAGGTGGCTATGGTGGCTAGGGTTTTCTTTGGGAAAGTTGGAAACCTAAATGATAACCTCCGTAGCTTATTGGGTTAATATGTGTTGGTTAGTGGGTTTAGTGGTTTAAATCCACATCAGATTAAGACTCCTAATTTTCATCATTATTAATTCTCCAAAAATACAAAATTACTAAAATGCCCTTTATGTTGTCGGTATGGCCTAAAAATACCCCGGAACCCAAACTATACCCCCGGCTAGTGTTTTCTGACTATCTCGACCCTTCCGGACGCGTTGGCCCACTCAAAACGACCATACAGATAATAGAAATAAAAATCACTTTTATAATTAAAATAATACACCATGACGCGGCGGTCACACGCGTCTCAACAAAATTCCCAAATTGCCGTATATAAATCTCACGACAAATTTCATAATTCAATATTCATATAACATCATATATGCACATAATCAAATACCAACTCGCATCTCGTTAGTATTTTTAACCCGGATTAATTTTCAATTAATACGCATTTAATTATTTAATCCCAAAAATAAATATAGCCAAAAGTACGGGGTATTACATACTTCCCCCCTAATAACTGAATTTCGTCCTGAAATTCGAAACTAGAAAGTACCTGCTAAAAACAACTCTTCTCATCCTCGCGCTCCCATGTGGATTCCTTGACATTGTGATGTCGCCACTGAACACGCACTAACGGAACTATCTTTGACCGCAGTTTCCTCTCGCTTCGGTCCAAAATAGCAATCGGCCCCTCCTCGTAGGAGCTATCCGGCTGGAGATCGATGTCCTCCACAGCAATGTGAGAATGAGCCAAATTATCTCTAATGTATTTCCTCAGCGAGGAAATATGGAACACATCGTGAATCCGATGCAAATGCTCCGGTAACCCAAGTCTATACGCAACCGGTCCGATCCGCTCAATAATGGGAAACGACCCCACATACCTCGGTGCCAACTTCCCATTCTTCCCGAAATGCATAATCCCCTTCATAGGAGATACTCTGAGCAAAACCTGGCCCCCTACTTGGAATTCCCTGAAAAATCTCTTCGCATCAGCATAACTCTTCTGTCTGTCTTGAGCTACCCGAATGCGACTCCGAATCAACTCAATCCTTGCCGAAGTGTCCTGAATCACTTCCGGCCCAAGTAGTTTGTTGTTCCCCACTTCTAACCAGTATGCTGGGGAACGACAAGGCCTACCGTACAATGCCTCAAACGGGGCCATGCCAATAGTGAACTGATAGGAGTTGTTGTAAGCAAACTCCACCAGTGGAAGGTACTGCTCCCATCCACCCCCAAAGTCAATAATGCACATGCGTAGCATGTCTTCCAACATCTGATTTGTGCGCTCGGTCTGCCCATCAGTCTGCGGATGATGAGCCGTACTCAACCGCAATTCCGTGCCCATAGCCTCCTGGAAACTCTCCCAAAACCTCAAAACAAATATCTTGTCTCTGTCAGACACGATATTTAGGGGCACACCGTGAAGTCTCACAACCTCTGAAATGAAGAGCTGGGCATACTGTCCCGTAGTGTAGTCAGTCCTTACGAGTAAAAAATTGAGCGACTTTGGACAACCTGTCCACAATTACCCAAACGGAGTCGTGACCCCTCTGCGACGTAGGCAACCCCGTGATAAAGTCCATGGATATATCCACACCGGGACCTCCAATGGCTGTAGCAATCCTGCCGGTCTTTGATGATCCACTTTTACAAGCTGACAAGTGGCGCATTTCGAAACAAACTCAGCGATATATCTCTTCATACCGCTCCACCAATACTGGCGTCTCATGTCTTGGCACATTTTATCCCCTCCGGGATGTACCGCGAACCGTGAGCCGTGCGACTCTGCCATCACATCGTGTCGCAACTCCTCCCCTTCCGGAACTACCAATCTCCCATTGAAGCGTAATCCCCCGTCTGAGCTGACGGTATAGGACTCGGCTCCCTCTGCTAGTAATCGAACTATCTGCTCCTGACAGAACGAGTCATTAGCCTGTGCCCGTACTACCTTCGTGACAATCTGCGGTGTAACGGTCATCACAGACATGAAAGATCGGGCCACTGTATCCTGGTGACCCAATTCCTTCCACTTAGCCTTCCACACCTCTGCCACCTCAACTGCTGGCCTACGGCTCAACGCGTCTGCTACCACGTTAGCCTTTCTCGGGTGGTACTGGATGTCGAACTGGTAGTCTTTCACAAACTCAAGCCACCTACGCTGTCGCATATTCAACTCCTTCTGCGTGAACAGGTACTGTAGGGACTTGTGGTCCATGAACAGTTGGAACTTCTCCCCCAAAAGATAGTGCCTCCAAATCCGTAGGGCAAATACCACAACTGCCAACTCCAAATCATGCGTGGGGTAATTCTTCTCATGAGTCTTAAGCTTACGGGAAGCATAAGCTATGGCCTGTCTCTCCTGCTGCAACACACCTCCTAGCCCTTGCAAAGACGCGTCGGTGTAAACCAAATACTCAACTCCCGGTCTCGGCAATGCTAACACAGGTGCTGAGGTCAATTTGTCCTTCAATTCATCGAATGCCAACTGACAGGTGTCACTCCAGGTGTATGGCTCACCCTTACGAGTCAGATGTGTCAAAGGACCTGCTATCTCTGAGAAGCCCCGAATAAACCTCCTGTATTATCCTGCTAGACCCAAGAAACTACGAATCTCAGTCGGTGTCGTGGGTTGTCCCCACTCCCTCACCGCTGATACTTTCCCCGGATCAACAGATATTCCCCGGTCGGAAATAATGTGTCCCAAAAACTGGACTTCCTTCAGCCAAAACCCGCACTTCTCATATTTTGCATACAACTCGTTCTGACGAAGTGTCTGCAAAACTTGCCTCAAATGCTCGGCGTGCTCCTCCTCTGTCTGGGAGTAAACCAGAATATCATCGATGAAGACAATGACAAACTGATCTAGGAAATCCCTGAACACTCTGTTCATCAAGTCCATAAACACTGCTGGAGCGTTGGTCAAGCCGAAAGGCATAACCCGAAACTCGTAAGAACCATATCTCGATAAGAACGCGGTCTTCGAGACATCCTCCTCCCTGATACGCAACTGATGGTATCCCGATCTCAAGTCAATCTTCGAGAAGAAAGAAGCTCCTCTCAACTGGTCGAATAAGTCATCGATTCGAGGCAACGGATACTTATTCCGTATCGTGACCTTATTCAACTCTCGGTAGTCCACACACAATCTCAGTGAACCGTCCCTCTTCTTCACAAACAAAACTGGAGCGCCCCAAGGTGAGGTACTCCTGCGAATAAAGCCCTGGCCTAACAGCTGCTCTATCTGATCTCGTAGCTCTCGCATCTCTGCCAGAGCCATACGGTACGGTGCACGTGCTATAGGCCTCGTATCTGGCAATAGGTCTATAACAAAGTCTATCTCTCGACTGGGGGGTAGGCCTGGTATCTCCTAAAACACATCCGAATACTCCCTGACAACTGGGATAGAATCTAAAGGAATCACTACCTCCTTAGAGGTATCCTCCTCAATGTAATACAGATGAGCGATCGATCCTCCCTCTGGGCGAGGCATCGCCACTATAAACATCTCTTTCCCCGGAATGGCAAAAACAATGCTCCCGCTGAAGCAATCAATTATGGCCCTATAAGCTACGAGCCAATCCATACCGATAATCACATCGTGAACATGCATATCTAATACCAACATGTCTGCAGGTAATACCAAACCACCAATCTCTACCCCCACTCCCCGGCATATAAAGAAAATAAGTGACCCACTCCCCAATGGTGAGTCGACACACGTCACTGTGCTCTCTGCCGTAGCTAACAATCCTAAAGCTTTCGCGAAGTGTGTAGCTATAAAACAATGTGTAGCCCCCGTATCAAATAATACCCGACCCATAGTGCCATGGATAGGAAACGTACCCTCAATCGCGGGCGGTGCCTGTGGAACTGCATCCTGGTGGACGTTGTAGACACGTCCATACTGTAGCTGCCCCTGCTGAGCTGGGACTGCTGGAATGGGTGGCAATGCTGCCATCTGTGGCGGTGCGGGAAGAGCGGCGGGAAACATAGGCCTCTGTGGCTCCTGGCGAGCACCCTGCTGCTGCTGCTGTGGGACCCTGCCCCTATCAGGACAATCCTGTCACTTATGGCCAGTCTTGCCACAAACAAAACACTTCCCTGGGAAGTTTCCTCCTCTCTGCCCCTGCGGTCCCCGGCCCTGGTGGCCGTTACCGTTCCTCCCTTGGCCCTGCTGGCCCTGGTGAAACTGCTGCCCATTCTTCCCCTGTTGGCCCTGATGGCCGTTTGGACCCTGATGGCCCTGACGGAAACCTCCATGTCCCTGCCTGTAGTTCCCTGATCGGAACCTCTTCTGATCCCCCTGCTGCGAACCCTGCTCACCCTGTCTCTGCCCCTGGACAGATTGTGCCCCACCGGCACCATGTCCTCCTGTCCTGCCCTGATGGCTAGACTCTCCCGACCTCTTGCCCTCGGTCATATGAAAGCGGTGGTCCTGGCAGTGTAACAAAGCCGCGTTAACCACATCAAAATACGTGGCCAATGAAAGGTTCCCTAACAGATGCTGACGGATCCTCCATGTCAACCCGTCCGTGAACTTCTCAATCTTCTTCTTCTCTGTTGGTATCTCATCTGGAACGATATTCAACAGATTTGTGAACTCGGCCTCATACTCGGCCACAGTCTTACCCTCTTGCCTCAGATTCATAAGTTTCCTCCTCATTTTCGTGTGAACAGCCGACGGAAAGTACTTGCGGTCAAACCGCACCCAGAAGTCCTGAATAGTGAGAGTATCCCTCTCCTCTATGGTGGTAATAGACTCCCACCACTGCAGTGCAGATCCAACTAGGTTGAAAGTAGCTAGCACCTGCTTCTGGACATCCGTGCACTCATATATCCTTAAGTGCCTCTACATATCCTTCCTCCACTGGCTCGAGACTACCACATCTGGGCTACCTGCAAACTCTGGCGGATGCGCTTTCTGAAAAGCGTCACGTACACGCTTCCAAGCAGACGGGAATGCATTTGTCTGTGCTGGCGTGACAACCGGCGCCTGAGGTGGTGCCTGCTGAACAACGGCAATTGCGGCATTTACCGCTTGGGCTACTATTGCTGAAACCTCAGCGGCGTTCAGCATGCCCTGAACTGGAGCGGGCTAGGGTTCGGGCGTTGCATCCCTAGGAACTCGTCGTGCACGTCGTGGAGGCATCTGAAATAAGAACAAAGTTTATAAGTTCGCTGTTTATAAACTTAAAATAGCTGTAGAATGAAGCATACACAAAAAGAGTACAACAGTCCTAAAATATAGGGCTCTATATCAAAGAAACTTAGCGGAAACATAATAAGCCGTCAGATCCTAAAGGACACTAGAACCTGATGCTCTGATACCACCCGTGACACCCCGACTAATTAAATACCGGGTAGCTACTCCTTTATTAAATTAATTCAAAATTCCAAGTTGGTCCAGTTAATAGCATCACTGTCGAAAACATTTTAAAGATTACTAACCACCTAGTATTTAAAAAATAAGTGCCAAATTTTAATTAAAGTCCGATTAACATGCAACAAGTGTAATAAAGAGTAATACCACCATTCACCATACTGAAGTAAAAAGAATAACCATCACAACACTGTAAATAAAGTCTGGAGGAAAACTCCTCACTACAAATCCCACAACTGAAATAAATAAACCGAATGCTAAAACAATACATGCCAAAGTCTGAAAACTGTAATGGAAAGAAGTCTCTAATAGAAATGGGCAACATGCCCTACAACTGATAGATAATGAATCTGGAATCCAAGTGATCGAAGCGTCTACAAGAAAATCCCTGTAGCTTCCACAAACAGCTACATCTCGTCACCAGAATGAGTATCCTATGCATGGTGTCCTTGTGGCTGGGCACCTAAAATGGTTTTACAAGAAAAGTAGATTTGAAAGCAAACGAGTCAGAGCTCGAATGTGGAGTTATATTTTAAAAACCTGCAAGTGCTTTAAAAACATTTAAAACATTAAATGCAAAGTACATGTTAGGACGTGCACTCACATGATATTCTCACCTCTCGTCTAACTGTGCACTCCTAACGTAAGTACCCATCTACAACGACACAAACCACTAGCTAAGTGACATCATATCTAGCTAGACTGTCATAGGTCCTACCCTTATTACTCGGTTCTATTAACATTATAACGCTCGCAATTAAATAGGGGTTTAACGTAAACTCAGATGCTCAATATGCAATATATTTCACTATCAGCTAACTCGTTATGTTTCTCCAAAACAATACCGTAATAATTTATTCAACATTAACATGAAGGTTCCCATTAATTAAGTGTATATTAATCACAACATAAATATACAATACAAGCACCCCGAGAACTAAGTTGTGGTGCACACATACTCTGCTATCCATCCCGGTACATCACGTACATAAGGATCACATATTCCGAATCTCTCAGGAATAGTTCAAAGATAACAACATCACAAATAATGGAGGCGAACACAGTCACATCACATGGGTCACGCACATACCTACGCTCCCACGATCAACGGACTTATTAATATCCCAATAAGTCTTTCTATGACCTATGTTCATCAAGGTAACCAGTCTAAATCCGGGCAACACAAGGATTAGAGGGCCCTAAGTGAACGCAACCTCCCATGATAGCAAGTATGGTAGGTATGTCATACACACAATTCATATATCAATACTAAGTAAACACACGTCTTAGTAATCCCGTAGTTTAATTGTAGTACTATTCTCATTCTAGTACCAATATATACTTTACACACTTTATACGATTCCGATTTATAATCATACGCGCTATAATCTATTCTCACGTCGTAGTAGACACTCACGATTCAACCCAAACGGTTCATTGATTTAAATCACTCGAATATAAATTACTCCTCATAATAACCCAAAGTCCCAAATCTATCCATACATCATCAAATGAAGGTTATCTATATCCTCGAACAAGTTTACGGGACTCCAAAAATCGAAACAGTCCAAAAAGGCCCAGACTGCCAACTCGTTAGAAGTCTCGTTCGAACGAGACTGTTCGAACGAGATTCCACTGTCAGCTCGTTAGAAGTCTCGTTCGAACGAGACTGTTCGAACGAGATCCAGTTCGTTCGAACGAACTGTACCTTCTAACGATATCTCGTTCGAACGAGATTATCGAACGAAGTTCTCTTTCGTTAGAAGCGACTGGTCAATTCGTTAGAAGCTCGTTCGAACGAGTTCGTTCGAACGACCTGGGCAGGGGCTTCTAACGACCTACCAGTTTCGTCCCAGATTTTCTAAATCTCCTTTTTTCACCATTCTTACTCCTCAAATCTTCTCCAAAGTTCGTTCCAACAATGTTTTAAGTTCTCTAATCATCCTAAAACATGCTAAGGTCATATACTAACATCTTTTAAGGCATTTATGCATCCCAAACATCATTTAATCACAAGATTCTATACTTTTCCCCAATTTTTCCAGAACATGAACCCTAGATTTTTCTCATCATCAAATCCCAGAATTTAATCCGTTTTTACACTACATAAAAGATGAAACCTCTGAATTCAATCTTCAAGCAACGTTTCTACATGCAAACCTATACCCAAAATTAAGCTAATAACTTCCAATTTCATGGGTTTTCCTTTAACTCTTAATTAAGATAGATTATCAAGATTTCTAACATGGAAGAAGCATTCACTGCATAAAGAATGTAATTTAAATCACTTGCCTTGATTCGATTTCTAATTTTGGTGTTGGTTTGGTGAAGATTTCTGCAGAATTCCCTCTCTCTCTCTTTCTCCAAGCTTCTTCTCCAAAGGTGGCTATGGTGGCTAGGGTTTTCTTTGGGAAAGTTGGAAACCTAAATGATAACCTCCGTAGCTTATTGGGTTAATATGGGTTGGTTAGTGGGTTTAGTGGTTTAAATCCACATCAGATTAAGACTCCTAATTTTCGTCATTATTAATTCTCCAAAAATACAAAATTACTAAAATGCCCTTTATGTTGCCGGTATGGCCTAAAAATACCCCGGAACCCAAACTATACCCCCGGCTAGTGTTTTCTGACTATCTCGACCCTTCCGGACGCGTTGGCGCACTCAAAATGACCATACGGATAATAGAAATAAAAATCACTTTTATAATTAAAATAATACACCATGACGCGGCGGTCACACGCGTCTCAACAAAATTCTCAAATTGCCGTATATAAATCTCACGACAAATTTCATAATTCAATATTCATATAACATCATATATGCACATAATCAAATACCAACTCGCATCTCGTTAGTATTTTTAACCCGGATTAATTTCCAATTAATACGCATTTAATTAATTAATCCCAAAAATAAATATAGCCAAAAGTATGGGGTATTGCATGGAACTTGGCCTGCTTGTCGAACAGAGAGAATACGCTTCTTTGTGATGGATAAGAATGTACAGTCAGCCTACAACATCATCATGGGAAGAGTTGGTTTGAAGAAGTTCGAAGCAGTTCCATCTACAGTACATCAATGCTTAAAATTCCCAACAAATTTTGGAGTAGGAGTTGTGAAAGGTGATCAGAAAGTAGCTCGGGAATGCTATTATTCATCTGCCGAGCAAGAGGAGCTTGAAGATTCAAGAAAAAAGACTACTACCTACCAGGTGGATGAAGGTACAGAAATTGAAACACTGGATCCACGAGATGAATCCCAACTTGTAAAAGGACAGGTGGTGGAATCTACAGAGAATGTTATTCTGGACTATGAGCACCCTGAACGAGTAACCCAGATAGGCTCAACGTTGGATGCTTCAATAAAACAGGAGTTGATAACTTTCTTGAGAAACAGGAAGAAAACTTTTGCGTGGAGTCATGAAGACATGCCAGGAATAGATCCGAACTTCTTATGTCATGAGCTCAATATGAATAAAGAGATCAAGCCTGTAAAGCAGAGAAGAAGGGTATTTAGCCCCGAGAAGAATCAGGCTATACAAGAGGAGGTCGAGAGGCTCCAGAAAGCCCAATTCATTGAAGACGTGAAGTATCCAGACTGGTTGGCAAACGTGGTGATGGTAAAAAAGAAAAACAATAAATGGAGAATGTGTGTTGATTTCACCGATCTTAACAAGGCATGCCCAAAGGATCATTTTCCATTGCCCAGAATTGATCAATTAGTGGATGCTACCTCGGGACACGAGCTGCTCAGCTTCATGGATGCTTACTCCGGCTACAACCAGATCAAAATGAAACCTGAAGACAGGGAAAGTACTTCTTTTATTACCCCTAGGGGAACTTATTGCTATAATGTTATGCCTTTTGGTTTGAAAAATGCAGGAGCGACATACCAGCGGCTGATGAACAAGGTTTTCACCGAACAAATCAGTTGCAACATGGAAGTCTATGTCGATGATATGCTGACAAAGAGAAAAAAAGCTGCTGATCATCTAGTTGACTTATCTCAGACCTTTGATCAACTGGATAAATACCAAATGAAGCTCAACCCGACGAAGTGTACATTTGGAGTACGAGAAGGGATGTTCCTCGGATACATCGTCAACCAGCGAGGCATTGAGGCGAATCCAGAAAAGATCAAAGATCTTTTAGGGTTGCGCTCTCCAACGACAAAGAAAGAGGTACAGAGTCTTACAGGACGAGTTGCAGCGCTCAATAGATTTGTATCTCGAGCAACTGATAGGTGCTTTCCATTCTTCAAAAAACTCCGAAAAACTTTCGAGTGGAATGATGAATGTGAAAAAGCCTTTCAAGACTTGAAGAAATATCTGGGAACACCTCCATTGCTGTCCCGATCAGCGATGGGCGACAAGTTATACTTATATATGGCAGTATCAGAGAATGCAGTCAGCTCAGCACTAATCAGATTGGAGAATGGAGTCCAGAAGCCAATTTATTACACAAGTAAGGCTTTCCGAGGTGCAGAGATCAGGTACGCGAAGTTGGAAAAATTGGCGTTGGCATTAATTGAAGCAAGTAGAAGAATGAGGCCATATTTCCAGGCCCATACCATCGTCCTGTATACCGACATGCCGTTACGACAAGCCCTTCATAAACCAGATAAATCAGGGAGACTAATGTATTGGGCAATAGAGCTCGGTGAATATGATATTGTGTATGAACCCAGATAATCACTAAAAGGGCAGGCTGTAGCAGATTTTATAGCAAAATTTACTTATCCTGATATCCCCGAGGAGCAAAAGTTACTCGCTGATCAACCTGTGGATGTTACAGGATCAACAAACACGAGCCTAGACCAACTCCGATTGGTAAAAGGACAAGTGGATGTTGAAAAATCAACAGACATAAGCTCAGACCAACCCCAGTTGGTAAAAGAACTTGTGGATGTAGGAGGATCATCAACTTCGAACTCAGACCAGCTCCGGTTGGTAAAAGAGCGAGAAAAGATGGTCGACGAGGAGCGAAAAGTGCCAGGGGAGGATGAAAGGAAGCAACAAATATTTCACCGAGGAACTCTATCGGATAAGGAATTTGAAGACGGGTTACCCATATGGAGATTATATGTAGATGGCTCATCTTGTATATCAGGTTGTGGGGCAGGAATTGTTTTGAACACCCAAGACGAGATTGACATGGGATATGCCTTACGATTCCAATTCAAAGCCTCCAATAATGAGGCTGAGTATGAGGCCATGATAGCAGGTCTTAATTTAGCAAAGATTATGGAAGTACAACAAGTGATGGTATTCAGTGATTCTCAATTGATTGTGAATCAAATTATGGGAACATATGCAGTTAAAGGAGAATTAATGGTCCAGTATCATGCCAAGGTAATGGGGTTATTGGCAGAATTTGATGCGATTCAGTTAATCAGAATACCAAGAATAAAGAATGCACGAGCAGACGCACTGGCCCGACTAGAATCAGCTACTCGTACCGAGCTGCGAAGAACAATACCAATTGAAGTACTAGAAAGTCAGAGCATAGATGAAAACCTGACGATGAACATTATCACCCTTGATCTGGGACCATCTTGGATGGATCCCATCAGGGTATATATTGAAGAAGGAGAATTACCGGAAGATAAGCTCGCTGCTAAGAAATTGAAGTATAAAGTTGCTCGGTATGTACTAACTAAGGGTATTTTGTATAGACGAGGAATTATGGCAGGTTTGCAAAGATGTGTACATCCTTCCGAGGTGAAAGAATTAATTGAAGAAATCCATGAAGGGTCATGTGGAGCTCATGTAGCAGGTCGAACACTTTTGCAAAGGGTGATGACTCAAGGATACTACTGGCCGACGATGAGGGCTGATTGTATAGCCTATGCTAAGAAATTTGACAAGTGTCAACGTTTTTCCTCCATCCGACGAACTCCACAAGCATTGTTGACACCCATAACTTCCCCTTGGCCATTTGCCATGTGGGGAATTGATTTGGTTGGACCACTGCCAACCACCCGAGGAAGATTCAAGTACCTCGTCGTCGCAGTAGATTATTTTACTAAGTGGGTAGAAGCTGAACCCCTTATCGATATGACGTACGAGAAGGTATACCAGTTTTTTGGAAGAATATCATCTGTCGATATGGTCTCCCTCATGCCTTCATCACAGACCATGGAATACAATTCGACAACGAGGAGTTTGCTGCCTATTGCCAACAATCAAACATCCTGAAGACCCATTCAACACCAGGTCATCCTCAAAGCAATGGGAAGACAGAGGTAACGAACAGAACACTGCTAAATGGTTTGAAGAAGAGGCTAAGTGAAGCTGAAGCTAACTGGATTAATGAGCTACAATCAGTATTGTGGGCTTACCGAACAACTCCCCGAGCAGCGACTGGAGAATCACCATATATGCTGGCATTTGGAAGTGAGGCTGTAATACCTGCCGAGTTGGGTCTACCAACACACAGAGTGCTGAATTTCAATTCCCCAGTCAGTGACTTGATGAGAAGACTGGATTTGGATATGCTCGAGGAGGTTAGAGAAGAGGCAGCCATTAGGAATGCTGCTTATCAATAACGAACAGCTCTGTTCTACAACAAGAGGGTGAAGAAATGCGATTTAAAAGAAGGAGATTATGTGCTAAAGAAGGTCATTCAGAAGCACAATAAATTAGAAGCAAACTGGCATGGACCTTACCGAGTTACAGAAGTTGTTCGACCAGGAACTTACCGAATAGAAACTCTAGAAGGAGAGGAATTCAAGAATGCTTGGAATGCTGAACACCTTCGCAAGTATTATCAGTAATGTAAAATGTACAGCAGTTCCATCAACATGAATAAAACGATGATGTTTCACAATTTTTTCTCTCCTTTGTTTGAAAGTTTTTCGGGGAATACTAGTGTTGTACACTACGTTGTTCAACAGTAAAAAGAAGACGATAGTTCAGACCCACGACCAACTTCGGTTGGTAAAAGGGCGAGAACAAACTATACTCCTTTGGTTAGGAGACATACGCTAGCGTGACCAACTCCGGTTGGTAAAATAACTAGTAGATAGTTCGAAAGAACCTGATAGTTCGAGCGTGATCAACTTCGGTTGGTAAAATAGCGAGAACAAATTATACTCCTTTGGTTAGGAGGCGTACACTTGCGTGATCAACTCCGGTTGGTAAAAGAGCTTGTGGACAAGATAGTTCGAAAGAACCTGATAGTTCGAGCGTGATCAACTTCGGTTGGTAAAATAGCGAGAACAAATTATACTCCTTTGGTTAGGAGGCGTACACTTGCGTGATCAACTCCGGTGGTAAAAGAGCTTGTGGACAAGATAGTTCGAAAGAACCTGATAGTTCGAGCGTGATCAACTTCGGTTGGTAAAATAGCGAGAATAAATTATACTCCTTTGGTTAGGAGGCGTAAACTTGCGTGATCAACTTCGGTTGGTAAAAGAGCTTGTGGACAAGATAGTTCGAAAGAACCCGATAGTTCAAACCCATGACCAACTCCGGTTGGTAAAAGGGCAAGAACAACATTCTTAAAAATGCCAATTTTGGTTGGTTAAGAAACAAAATATGCCAACTTATGTTGGTCAGAAGGTAAAATCATTCCAGAAAACACAAAAAATTCCAAACTGAACCAAGTATAGTTGGTCGGTGATCAACACCCAACTAATTGTAGTTGGTCGACGAGGATAAATTATCGACCTTGGTTGGTCGGACACATTTTATGAAAAAATTTACCAAGTATGGTTGGTCGGGGATAAAAACCCATCAACTGTAGTTGGTCGACAAACACAATTTAATAACCTTGGTTGGTTGGAAACATTTTAAACATTTTATACTCATTACTTTATTATTAAGTGATTGAGCAACATTGATACTTGCAATTTTTATTACTAAGTTGGTTGATGAACAACACAATATTGTTATCTTTTTAACAGATACATATGCACAAATGTAAAAGTGTTAGACAAGTAAAAAAGAATAGCAATACAGATTTGCAAACAGAAAATGAAAGTCTTTCATTAAAATAAATTATATGTTACATATATGTGCTAACTATTACATTGAAAATCCTATTCTATTGGTTTTTTCCCTTCAGCCTTCGATACAGGTTCCTCGCCAGCAGGAGGATCATTTAATGTCTGAGGAGAATTGATAAAATTCAAGTCCTTCAACATTCTGACATTCATTACTGAAGGAGTATCCAAGAGATGCTCGGGACGAGATACGTCAATTTGAGAATGAAGGTTATAGTCACCAAGATAATTCGCAATCAAGCTCCGAGGAATGGCGCGAGCTGGTATCCATTCCATGTCCAACTTGAAAGGTGGCACAGGCAAGTCAAGCACTCCAGGCTCGTAGTAGTACCACAAAAAATGTCCTTGCTCGAGCTTTAATACACATAAAGCATTCAGCCAGCCTTGTTTATAACCTTCATTATTGGCATTTTCAATGCGAGCATCCAAATGATAAAGGGCCTCATTATAGCCTGCATTCCAAAATTCCCTGGGCTGTTTATGGAATTGGAAGGTTAATCTATCCAATTGTTTATGAAGGTTTTTGGTGAAAAGGTCCTTGGTATGTAAAGCTGACTTCGTTGCAGTAAGTTGATCTTCCAAAGTCAGGATTTTCTGGGACATCTCAGACAAAGCCCGATCTTTTGCGTTCAACTGGTACGCTTGAGTTTCCAATGTTGACAGAGTACGAGCTTCTTTAGTACTACGAGGAGTTCTTGATCCTCCCCGAGCAACTGAAGTGCTTCGTTCCTCGTTAACATCTTGGGCAGCTCTTCCTCGCCCACGAGAACCTCTTCCTCGTCCCCGAGCAGTAGCAGAAACACCAGACTTTCTTAAAGTATCCAATTCTTGCCTTAATTTGGCGTTTTCAACCTCTAAGAATGAGAACCCTTCATCGGTGACCGGTACCAAGGCAGTAGAGGATGAAGCTGCAGACTCATATTGTGCCAACTTTTTCTGCAAATTGTTGTTCTCTTGTTTCTGCAGCTCGGCGATCTGTCTGCAGGCCTCAACTTCACCTTTTAGGGTTCTCTCCCTGACATCGTATCCAGCAATGATCTTTTTATGGCCTGTTTCAGAAGAAAGCTGTTGATATCTATTTTCATACTCCTTGTGCAACAAGGCAGTTGATTCATTGTGTTGATTCTGAAGATCTTTTAAAGTACAATGAAGTTCCTCGATCAATTCGTAGTATGCCACATTATTGGCCACAGATCGATCAAGTAAATCCTTCAGGTACCGGTAAGCCTCAACTGCTTGCTCTGAGGCATTATGGCCAAGGATGTCGACAATCTCTGATACACTCAGGTCTCTATGACCAGCTTTATAATATTCATGGCATTGTTGCATCAGCTTTGTATCATGGGCAGATATCAGTTCCATTCTATCCATAAACTAATAAATAGGAGAAGGCAAGAGTTAATAAATAAAAACAGACAGAGTATCAACAATGTAGAGGAACAAAAAGATGTGATTTTATTACATCATCAACAAGATTACATCATTCGGAATACAGAAGTACAAGTAAGAAGAAAAATAGAAAGATAGTACCGAACAACTTCACACCTTTTCCTTGTCTCCCAAGACTTTCTCGGGAGGCTGGGACGAGGAGCTTGGTTGCTCGGTGGGAACATTGATCTGATTGGTAGAAGCTGGGACTTGTTTTGGAGGAGTAGGTAATAAAGAAATCTCATCGGTGGCTGTCTGGTTAGGTGGTGGAACTAGGACTAGATCACCCCCTGTCATTGAAGATTCTTCATATGCAGCCTCGTCTTCATCTTCGTCTTCAATAACTGGAGGAGGACCAGGGATATGTTGTTGAAATAGCTCAGAGTCCTCGCTCACCTTCAATTCCTGCAAGGCAGCAACCCAACCATCATGGAAGAATTTCAAACTTCCATAATTCACCTGGGTCATCATTGCAGCTACCCCCTATCCCATCCTTTATCCCAACCAGTCCGAAAGGATTTCTTCACAGCCGTTTTTCTCTTCGTCTTCTCCGAGGAGAGTTTCTCGGATAGAAGGTCCTCGGAGGCTTTCAGCTTGGCCTCCAACTCCTCCTTCTGACGATTTGCTTCGCGCAGAAGTGTCAACTCTTCCTCAGCTGACTTCAGTTTATTCTACAGCTCCCCAAAACCTGAAAGTTTCTCGGTATAGTCTTTATTCTCTCTCTCCAAGTCCTTCACCTTATTACCCAGTTGTACTTTCTCTGCATCAGACGCAGCCAACTTCTTCTCCCATTCAATTTTATCTTCGTCATACTTCTGACGAGATTCACTCACAGATTTAATAGCTTTCTCCAGTGCTCCTTCCACAGTGGACGAGGAGCAAGAAGCTTTGATCGCTTTGTCCTTTTTAAGGATTATATTGAAACAGCTCGTCAACTGTAATCAGAAAAGGGAAATGATATCAGAAATAAATATGGGAAATAACAAAGGAAAATATGAAAAACTCAGAGTAGAGATACTTACTGAAGCAAGATGACGAGCAGCCAGAGAAGTAACCATATCCCGAGTAAGGTCTTCTTCAGTACCTTGCACATCGAGAATGGGTGAAAATTTTGCCAAGCTCATCGTAGAGCTCGGAGGAACACTGATTGGAACACCATCTCCACCAGCTGGGAGCTGGGGAATGGCTCCAGAAATACTGACCGAGGAGGATTTCCTCAGCCTCCTCGGTGCCTTTTCAACAACCTCAACCAAAGAAGAACTTTTGGTTGGTGAGATAGTGGTTACTTCAACAGGTGAATCCTTCTGCACAGGAGCCACTGGGGGCTTCACGACAGCCTTCTGAGAAGCAACAGGAGAGGTGACATCTTTATTCTTTGTCCCTTTTTGGACATCAACCTTATTTTTCTTCCCAGCAGAGGAAGTTTCCTCGAAGAGAGCGGGAACTCTTCTCTTGCCCATTTTTTGGCTCAAAGGAATATGAGATTTCGGATCAGAATCTTCAGGAATTTGCACTGGATCACTGATGCTGACCACAGGACGAGCAGTAAAGGACGACGTATAGCTCCTATACTGCAACAAGTATGAAGCAGACCTGATGTGCTCGTCTGTAATTCTTTAATGCAAACTCCAGATATGTTTCAATTGCCTTATATTAACTTCTGATTCTTTGGGAGTTTTTCTCTTGTTGTCAACTGCAAACAAAAACATATTGAAATATCAGTCATACATTTTATCAAATATCATGAAATCATAATTTCAAAAACAAAATAAGATGAAAACGACCTATCCCATTGCCATATGGGGGGCATCTGGGACCCTCATATACTGCATCTCCAACCAAAGGGGCATGTTGCCAATTTTTTATAACTACCCCGTGTTCAAAATAATCCCTATTGGCATCAGGGAGGTTGACTACTAAGGCCCTATTCAAAAACCTAGTTTTTAAATAAAAAACGTTGTCTAAAACAGCCCATCTGTAGCAGTACATAATCTCAGGAATTCCTATACGAGTTCCATAAGTTTGATTTAACCTATGTACCCCCATTAACTATTCTCCATGTGTTGGGGGCTATTTTTGCAGGGACAACGTCGAAGTACTGACAGAACTCTAAACATAACGGATTTGGTGGAAAAGAAAATCCACATTCAGCAATAAATAGGCTAGGGAACCAGTGTCCCTCAGCCAAATCAAAATAACTTGAAGGCTCAGAAAGAACCTCCAAAGTTACCCAAGAAGGAATAGAGAAGTCAGAGCGGAACTTTTCAAAAGATTCGATAATGTAAACCATGATGAATAAAAGAAGAAGGAAGAAGAGCTTACAGGGAAAAAGGAGATCTGTTGACAAACGAAGGAGGAAATAAACGCACAAGAGAGAGAAAAGCTTTAGAAAACTCGAAAGCAGAAATTGAAAAGGTAGAAGACGATGGGATTGCCTCTGAAGTTTAAATACTTTGCCTTGGGAACCAGCGAAAGAAATGATTACATAAAAGAAACTATTGCGCTACCGGCAGCTAAAGGACAAAAAATGCACGAAGATCGAAGCGCTTATGAAAAGGCAAAAAGGCGGATTCTGCGAATTTGGAAGGAAATTCAAATATGAAGAAAAGACTCCTAAAACCCAGGAAGGCCATTTAATATTTCCATATACCGAGAAAGAATGTTCCATACTCCTCAAAGTTCGAAATATGAAACATTGGGGGCTTCTGTTGATACCAAAATTAGTATGCTGATGTGGATGAATAATAAGAAGACACGTGTCAATCTACGTGGCACAATAGAAACGAGGAAGATTATTTCCCCGACCAACATACTCACTCCGAGCAACAAGTATACTCCGAGGAACACCAACCCTCCGAGGTACTCTTACCTTCCGAGGAACTCCAATGCTCCGAGAAACTCTTGGATGACGAGCAACTAAGGCGGTTCGAGCTGCACCTCGACCACAACATTAATTGCCAGATAATCAACAGTTCAACTATTCATTGAATGCTTATCATCTTGACGCGCACGTTTGAAGAACATTAAATGAATTACCCTTTCATATGTGTATCATTTAATGTAACACCCTTTCATGTACAGCCTAAGGGCTATAAATACCTTGTATCACCCCTATTTAAAGGGGACCGGAATTTCTTGATAGCACTTGTAATCGAGAATTCCCAAACACTCAGCAATAACATAACAGTGGATGTAGGCCATTCATATAAGGCTGAACCACTTTAAAATCTTTTGTCTTATTTATTTATCTGTGATTAAATAATTAGAGTAATCTAGTTTTTTACATCAACACTACCCATCACCTTTTCCACTTTTATTCTTGAAATAATAAATCATTTAAAATATATACGACACTCCCTGTGAATTTCTTACAATACCCGACTTACCGTTATACTTAGATCGCAAGTGTAGTTGTATTTTTTTTATTTTTTGCATTGAGGTGGCGAACCGAAAACAACGACAGTGCCCTTACACGAGCACCCGGTTCGCGCTCGATCAAAATGACGTCATTGTCGGGGAGTGTTTAGTTATAGATAGTAGTTGATTTAGTATTTCTTAATATTTCTTTTATTCATATTTGTATTCCTTATTTTTCCATTTCTTTTTACTTGTGTTAGATTGTTTCGAGAAATTGAAATTTTGGTGCTTTTCGCTTTATTAAATTGCCTATTTTGAAATGTCTCGCTATAACTCTTTAGATAAACTTAATTATTATGAGAATATTATTCCAAGTTATACTCCCAAAACTATGCGAGAATGCCTATAAATTCTTGAGAATGAAGGACTTGAGCGTGAAATTCAAGAAGCCGTAAGTAGTTCCTCATTGTCTTGGAAACAAACTTTGCATAGTGGGAATAAGGAATTGAACGACGAAGTCGAGATTTATGATTCTTGCACAAATAAAAAAAATGTCCAACTCGATGAGATCATTTCTTCTTCAAAAAGATTTGTTGAGGTTGAAACTTGCATTTCACCTCCACCGCTTTTTGAGGTAGAAATAACTGAGAGTGATCCAAGCACTTTCAATAGTCCTTCACTTCCTTTATTCTCTATTATTCCCAAACAATTAAATTTATCACAAGAACCGGTTGAAAGTCTTGAGGATTTTGAACCGATTCTTGAACGGGAATGTTATTTTGAGATGCGTCATCTCATGGGCTATTCGCTAGCACTATCCCCACCTCCCCTTCCAATTGAAAAACCTTTGGGGATGTGATTTTAATTTTTTCGAGATTAATGTGGTCTTGTCACCCTTAGTATCCAAATACCCCATCACCACACTAAAATTTTTAATTGGTGATGGTTCATTTCTTGCGCCTTACACATGCCTTCCATTTTTCAAACGGAATTCATATCTTTCGGGAGGCATTTTTCTTTGGAGGTTCCACCGTTGATCTTTCAAAGTCACATCCCATTTTGGGTGGATCCTCAATTATTTAGACTTCTAGTGTACAGTTAGTTAGAAGTCCAAAATGTTGGTTGTAAATAGTTAGCTTTTCATTATTTCTTTCTTCAATTTTTCTTTCCTTTTTAATTTAGTCTAATGTAATTAGTTAAAATTTTTGTTATTACTTTTCGTTATGCTCGGTACTAACTTGTTTTGTAGATTCAATGGACTCGTGCTTATCGGGGATTGCTCCAATTTTGGATAATATCATTATTTCTTGTCTTTGTGTTGTGTTCTTAAGGCGCATTGAGGATAATGCAACATTTAAGTTAGGGGGTGCGGGATATTCTATCTAATTCATGTTTAGTCACCGGATTTGATAACATGTTAGTTACAAAGCATGCATTTTGTTAAAAATTGAAAATTTTCAAAAATGTTTTCTTTTTTCTCCTTTATTGGGCATTTTAACTTTGTTTTCGATGATAAATTTTAATAATTGCCCGATCCATTAGACAACTTAAGGATGCATGTTCTCGATTTTAAAAGTTATTAGAATTTAGTCCTCAAATTATTGATATTATGAATAACTTCATGAATTAAACTTTAATCCCATGAGCACATGCGCTTTCCTTGTTATACTGATTTGGTTTCAGATTTTTATAACTTGGGAATCCTTTATTGGATTGTATATACTTACATCGTGTGAGCTTTGGGCTTTCCTTCATTTGTGAGTGTTATACATTATTCTTTCCTTTTTGAAAATGTTGAATTCATCGGTAATATCTATATTCTTTCCACTAAATCAAATATGTCGAATTGTCACAGTCATTGACCTTGACAAGTTCAACTTATCAAGGTCAGTGACCGTGACAATTCTGGGCGAGACAACTTTTTTTGTCACGGTCATTGACCGTGACAAGCTCGTTATAATTGTCACGGTCGTGTCACGGTCACTGACCGTGACAAATTTTATCACGGTTATAAACCGTGACAGACCCGTGACACTCTTTAAAAATTTAAAAATTATCACAGTCAATGACCGTGGCAAGTTTCTTTATCACAGACTTATCACGGTCAATGACCGTGACAATTCTGGGAAGAATTGAAAAAAATTTGCTGGGCAGTATGGCCACTGCCACTGCTCAGAAGTATATTTGTACCGGTTATAGCAACGTTGTACCTGTTCAAATATCATATATCCAAATAAACTATTGATAATGAAAATATACATTCAAAATAAAAATAATATGCATCACGATACAATTCAAATGTACCAACTTAAAAACAATTCAAATGTACCAACTAAAAAACAATACAATTCAATTCAAATAATGTCACTACATGTCTTGGATAAGGTTAAATCCGAGGAGGTGAGTAGGCCACACGATATACGAATTGGCACACCCACTGATATACATCGTGCCGCATTGTTCGCGCGACCACAATGGGGAGTTCTCCTTCCCGGTTATCACATGCGTGACGAGCACCTTGGACTCGATGTCTTCAAGCTCACGTCCATGAACTAGTCCACCATGGACGATATTCTGGTCCCTCAACCCCCACCCTATCCGATGTCCATCAAATATGGCCAGTATAAACACGTTCGTCCAACCAAGCGTCGACATCGGTCGGTCGAAGGGAGCGAAATAGGGAAGTGGATCATCAAAGTCCGCATGTGTCGGCGACGAAGCAGTGAGTTCCACATCCTCGTCATTTTAACTTTGGGCATTTTAACTTTGTTTTCGATGATAAATTTTAATAATTGCCCGATCCATTAGACAACTTAAGGATGCATGTTCTCGATTTTAAAAGTTATTAGAATTTAGTCCTCAAATTATTGATATTATGAATAACTTCATGAATTAAACTTTAATCCCATGAGCACATGCGCTTTCCTTGTTATACTGATTTGGTTTCAGATTTTTATAACTTGGGAATCCTTTATTGGATTGTATATACTTACATCGTGTGAGCTTTGGGCTTTCCTTCATTTGTGAGTGTTATACATTATTCTTTCCTCTTTGAAAACGTTGAATTCATCGGTAATATCTATATTCTTTCCACTAAATCAAATATGTCGAATTGTCACAGTCATTGACCTTGACAAGTTCAACTTATCAAGGTCAGTGACCGTGACAATTCTGGGCGAGACAACTTTTTTTGTCACGGTCATTGACCGTGACAAGCTCGTTATAATTGTCACGGTCGTGTCACGGTCACTGACCGTGACAAATTTTATCACGGTTATAAACCGTGACAGACCCGTGACACTCTTTAAAAATTTAAAAATTATCACAGTCAATGACCGTGGCAAGTTTCTTTATCACAGACTTATCACGGTCAATGACCGTGACAATTCTGGGAAGAATTGAAAAAAATTTGTTGGGCAGTATGGCCACTGCCACTGCTCAGAAGTATATTTGTACCGGTTATAGCAACGTTGTACCTGTTCAAATATCATATATCCAAATAAACTATTGATAATGAAAATATACATTCAAAATAAAAATAATATGCATCACGATACAATTCAAATGTACCAACTTAAAAACAATTCAAATGTACCAACTAAAAAATAATACAATTCAATTCAAATAATGTCACTACATGTCTTGGATAAGGTTAAATCCGAGGAGGTGAGTAGGCCACACGATATACGAATTGGCACACCCACTGATATACATCGTGCCGCATTGTCCGCGCGACCACAATGGGGAGTTCTCCTTCCCGGTTATCACATGCGTGACGAGCACCTTGGACTCAATGTCTTCAAGCTCACGTCCATGAACTAGTCCACCACGGACGATATTCTGGTCCCTCAACCCCCACCCTATCCGCTGTCCATCAAATATGGCCAGTATAAACACGTTCGTCCAACCAAGCGTCGACATCGGTCGGTCGAAGGGAGCGAAATAGGGAAGTGGATCATCAAAGTCCGCATGTGTCGGCGACGAAGCAGTGAGTTCCACATCCTCGTCATCCTGCACCTCATCCTCCCGCACCCCCTCCCCCCCACCTTCTCCTTCCCTTTGCCCTTGTATTTTCGAACGCTTCATGAATGAGAACATATCTTGAACCGTCACCTCCAAATGGAACAGCTTCGCATCATGCGAGTCCATCGTTCGAGCCAATCCGGTGTCACTTGTCTCCAATCCGATGATCCTAGATTTGGCCACCCGCGAGCTCACCCCCTTGTCCTCCCCTTGCAATCAGAGCCAAGCACTTGGCCGAGTGCGTCTGTGTACAAAGATTCCTTGTCGGCATTAGACTGCGACTCATGCACTTCTTTAAGCTTTGCCTGATACAATAAAAATCACATGATTAGTAAAATAAGTAAATTAAAAAATTATAACGTAATTAACAATAAGTAAACTGTCGGATTACTTACAATCATGGCCACGACGCTCGGGGAAACCTCCTTGTCCTTCCCCTTCTTCGTTCGAAGAGCCACATAAGTATCGAGCCTATGTGGCCTACCCCCAGGGCCACTCCCTGTCCCCTGAAATAAAATAAAGTAAAATTAGTATCGGCCCCGCAAAGTAAAATAATGCTGAATATTATATTTTTGTAGTTATAGAAAAATTAAATCTTACCATCATCCTATGCTCCACCTCGGCGTAAGACGTCCGGTCGGAGTAGTGAACGTCCGTCTTTTTTGCCCGATTTTCCCTCCCTGATTGGCGAGATGCCAATTGTTTCTCCCCGATCTCATTGTCAACGAACTTTTGCCATTGTACCAATGAGATCGGCTCCTTCGGCGGGACGGATTCACGCCTTTGGATAATGGGCTCTCGTGTCTTCCGAAAGTACCGGGTCTGTATATTTTTCTTCCACGTCTTGTGTTGCTCCCACAACTGCTCCAAGACGGAATCGCGTAGCTTTGGATCCAGGTTGAATTGTTCATGTCCAACAAATACAATGTTAGTTGCAAATAAATATAAATATAAATATAAATATAAATATAAAATGAAATTGAAGTCGAAATCGAAATTGAAATATTCATATGAATATAAATATAAATACATTACATGTAGTGCCACCCAAACAGCTAACTTGAGCTCATATGGCACCTCCTTCCAACTAATGTACCTCGGGCCGATGATCGTCTTTACCAGCTCGAGGGATCTCGCTAATAGCCCCGACTTGTTCTCGATGGTCATCCCCAATTTGACATATTTTGGGAGCCTAGGGGTTGAGGAGCCCTCCTCGCCTCCGCTACCACCGAGCCCAGACGACATTATCATAACAAGCATCATCATCCTCGCCTTAATACCTGAAGGAGACATTTGCTATAAAAAAATATTTGTAGTACATATCAAAATGAATTAAAAGAAGACATGCAAATAAACTAACAATTAAAGTAAACAATTATTAATTTACTAATTTACAATGAGGGGCAATCCTACTTTCATAATTAATCATATATTAATTTACTAATTTACAATGAGGGGCAGTCATATATTAATTTACTAAAAAAATTAATAACCAATCAATTAATTTACAAGGGACATTACGCACAAACACACACATACACGCACACTACACACACATATATACACACTAGCACGTACACACACACACACACACACACGCAACCCACCCCCCACCCCAATCCCTGTCCCCCCCCCCCCTCCATCTCCTCCATCTCCTCTAAAGGGTGAGTTCAAGTATGTTTCATTTAATTATCACAATATATATATATATATATATTGTTCGATACACAAAGTAATTTTCAAAAAAAGTTAATAAATTCCACCCCCATATGGACAAAAATCCAGTGGTCATGCCACTTTTAAAACTAATCAACCATAATCCAACAACAATGTCAACAACAAATGTTTATCCCGTACTCCTTCAATAATCCACCATCAATCCACTATAATCCACCACACACACACACATACAACCCACCACCCCCTACCCCCTCACCCCACCACACACACACACACACACTTGCACACACACACACACACCACCACCACCACCTCCTCCCCCCCCCCCACACACACACACTAATTTACAATGAGGGTCAATGACCGTGACAACTGTGTATATATATTGTTCGTGATACAAAGTAATTTTAAAAAAAATTGAAAAATCCCACCCCCATATGGACATTAATCCAGTGGTCATACCACTTCTAAAATTAACCAACCCAACATCGATCCACTATAATCCAACCGCAACAACAAATGTGTATCCCGTACTCCTTCTAATTCATCTACTCAATTAATTCATTTCATCAATTAAACTAACAATTAAAGTATACAGTTATTAATTTACTAATTTACAATGAGGAGCAATCCCACTTTCATATGAAATGGGCACTAATTATTAATTTACTTTCATATAAAACTATATAATTAAAGTTACAATTAAAGCTATACAATTTATTTTATTAAAGCTATACAATTAAAGTTATTTCGAATCTCAACAATTATCTGTTAATGAGGGGCAATCCTACTTGCATATGAAAGGGGCAATACATATTTTATTAATCAATTTGTTTGTTTCAATTGTTGAGATTGCCCCAACCCACCCCCACCACACACACCACCCCCCACCCCCTCCCCCACCACACACACGCAGACGTACACGTACCACCCCCTGCCCCCCTGCCCCCACCACACGCACACACACACACATATACACCCCACCCCACCCCCTCACCCCACCACACACACACACCACCACCTGCCCCCACCTAGCCCCCTGTCCGTCCCCTCCCTAGCCCCCTGTCCGTCCCCTCCCCACCACCACCACACACGCACACACACACGTACACACCCCCACCACCCCACCTCCACCACCCCCTGCCCCCTCCCCCACCACACACATATATACACACACATATAGAAATGAAAGAGAAAGAGAGGAAAAAAATATACCTTAGAGAGAGAGAGAGAGAGAGAGAGAGAGAACTCGAAATCGCTTAGAGAGGGAAAAAAAATGGTGGAAAAAAAAGAAAGCATAGGATTTTTTTTGCTGAACAAATTATCACGGACGTGTCACGGTCCTTGACTGTGACAATATTATAAGTATTTATCACGCTCAATGACCGTGACAAGTACATTTGTCACGGTCAATGACCGTGATAAGATTTTATCCCGGTCTTGTCACGGTCAATGACCGTGATACAAAACGCGTATTTTTTTGTCACGATCAATGACCGTGACAAGGCTAAGCGGATAAAGGGTGTCAATTTAGCCTTTTGGTGTAGTGTTCATTGACCATTAATTATTTGAGTTTATATCTTGAAATTTGTTACTTGAACATGATTTTCAAAATTATTTTAACTCGAGAATTGCGTAAACTTTATGAAATCATCATCGGCAATCTTTGTTATATTAACCATATTGAGTTTGACCTCACCTTATATGTTTTCCCTAGTCAACCCCTTTGAGCCTTAATATAGCCTTTTGTTTCATAACCCAAAATCCCATAACCAAGTCCACATTGGAGTTATACACCATACATATTACTTTCCATACCTTTGTTTGTAATGATACTTGGGATTGAATGATGTACTTGTCTTGTAGTTGCAATTAAGCATGAAAAGAGTGAGAAAAGTGAAGAAAATAAAGAAGTGAAAAAGCAAAAGAAAACAAAAGTAAAAGTAAAAGAAGAAAAGAAAAGAAAAGCAAAGAGAAAGTTGTATATGTTGTATATGGTGTTCAATAATCCTTGTCGCTCTCCTATTGTCATATTTAATGCTTGTTTAGGAACTTGTTTTCCAATTTGGAATTGCCCGCGTGTTTTCATTATCCCAAGTTTTTCATCCTGAACACTTTTAATCCGTATATATTTACATTTCGTACCTTAACCCAAAACCTACATTACAACCCTATACAAGTCCTATGTGATCCTAGGGTGAGTTCAATTTAAAAGTTTAAATAGTTTTGATAATGTGCGAAAATATATTTTGCCCCCTTTACTGAGCGGTATCTTTCATTGAGATTACATGTTTTTCATTTTATAAATAGCGCTCTTCATTAGTGACATGTGTGCGGCCTAATTTCCATTTATATTTACTCTTTATGCCTGTATGTCCCGTGTATTACCTCCCTTTTAATTTGTTGAGCGTAATGCCCAGTGAGGATCGGATTATATTCATGCTTTAACGCTTATCCGGTTTATTTAAGTTTTTACCAAATCATACTATGCATGTGCTCACTCCCCTCCCACTTTTAAGTTTTCAATTCTATAAAGTTCGTTCAATAATGCTAATAACTATAGACTTTTGTTTGAATTTATTCACTTTTCGAATAACATGTTGAAATCTTGTTTGTTATTGTTGAGCATGTCTGTTTATTGGTTTGGTCATATTTTGGAGGAAACTTTGATGTTTGTGGGTTTCATCCCTGAAAACCCCCACGAGATGACACTCGTACACTAGGGTATTGCATATGTTAAATGCAAACGTTCGCCTCGCGAAAGTGGAATTTATCCCCTTTCTACATATCTCCTTTTTTGTGGTTTACTTGTAGTTCTTCTTGCTTTGTACTTCATTGCTAGGGACTAGCAATGTGTAAGTTAGGAGGGGTGATTCGGCACGAATATTGTATTTATTCACCTTTAAACTTATGCATTTTAGCCTCCTCGAGTACCTTAATTCCTATATTGATGTTTGTTAACCAGATAACCTATGTCTTATATGTTAACATGCTATATGAGGTATAATTGAGCTTTAGTAGGTATTTCGGTTCTTGTTCCGTAGCATTCCGGTGAAATTTTGTCTACTTTTGCAGCTTCGGGGGCATTTTAGTAATTTCAACATTCGGATCTTAATCCCTACCTCTTCACGAAAGTTGAATCCCTTTGATTTCTCTTCTCGTGGCCGCCAACGGTGCATGAATCCGAGTTGTATCAAAGGAGTTATAACATTTTTTTGATTATTTTGACTTCAAAAGCACACTCAAGGGAATATTTAAGGGCATTTTAGTCATTTCATAATTTGGTTTTTTGGCCTAAAGTCTTCTTAGATGTTTTATTCCTCTGAGTTATCTTTTCGTAGCCTCTGACCGTGCCTAATTCTGAGTCATAACGAATAAGTTACGTCATTTTTTGTAAATTTGGACAAAGTTGAGAATTGCAGACTATCAGGTGCGAATCGATTCAATTTGGCACCACAACCTACTTATTTATTTCCCCTGTTTTTGAATCGATTCGGTTACTTCCGAATCGATTCGGTCCCCTGTTTTTCCTGCTTTCTTATTTACTAATTTGCCACTAGGGTTTGTATATATAAACATTTCATCACATTTTGATGAGATATAATTCATTTTAGCCTAGATTAGGTTAGGGTTTTGGGGGTTTTGAGAGATCATCTCCATATCTCTTTGGGTCTTGCCCATTTTGGTGTTGTAAGTTGTACTATTCATTATCCCTACCATTAATATAGTTGGTTTTCCTTCATTTCTTGCTTTGTAGTTTATTTACATGCTTAGATAACTTGTTTTAGTTCATTAATTTTTTGTTTGTTTAGTTAATTAGTGTTTAAATTATATTAATTCATGTGTAGTCCGTAGTTTATCGGGTTGGGGTTGCGTTCCTGCCATTAATGGATATTGAGCTCCGAAAGTTAGTTTTGGATAAAATTGCGTTTAATTGAAATCTCGCGTATTAAAGTTAGTTTATTATGCATTTAACTTTCTTTGTCACGCAACGTTAGTGTTTAAAGCGACAATCTGAATTTAATCCGCGTGAGATCGTTTTTCGTTAAATGTTTAATCTCGCAATTTTGGATTGGATTCCTTATTGTGTGATGTTTTTGCTTAATTGAAATTCTTAGTTAAATAGCTTTCGAACCAAAATTCTAACAATGAATTGTTTCTTCCGGGGCGGGAATGCGATCCCGAATCTCATTTTAATTAGTTGTGGTATAGTGTTAACTTCTTATTTTTCCTTTTTCACCATAACCTACCCATCACCTTTTACACTTTTATTCTTGAAATAATAAATCAATTAAAATATATACGACACTCCATGTGGATTTCTTACGATACCCGACTTACCGCTATACTTGTATCACAAGTGTAGTTGTAGTTTAGGTTTCTTTGCATTGAGGTGGCGAACCGAAAATAACAACAGTGCCCTTACACGAGCGCCCAATTCGCGCTCGATCATTGTTGGAGGCCTCAAATCCCAATATGATCCCTTGCTTGTGATAACATCTTTTGGAGTGATAAGGACGATGCCTACTCCTACCCCCTTGGAATGGGAGGCTCTAGCAACGTACACTACACAAAAATGGCCAAAATGTCACCTTTCGGTCGGCTGCCCTTGTCATGGTCATTGACCGTGACAACAAACACGCATTTTGTGTCACGGTCATTGACCGTAACATGAGCGTAACAAAGAATTTTCACGGTCATTGACCGTGACAAGAGCGTGACAAATGGACCGTGACAATACTTAAAATAATTGTCACGGTCAAGGACCTTGACACGACCGTGACAATCTCTTCAGTAAAAAAAGCCCTAGGCTTTTTTTTCCCCACCGTTTTTTGGGTTTTCCCTCTCTCTAAGCGATTTCAGCGCGCTCTCTCTCTCTCTAAGGTATGTTTTTTTCCTCTCTTTCTCTTTCATTTCTATATGTGTGTGTATGTGTGTATATATATGTGTGTGTATGTATGTGTATATGTGTATGTATGTGTGTGTATATATGGGTGTGGTGGTGTGTGGTGGGGGAGGGGGGCAGGGTGTGGGGTGGGTTGTGTGTGTACGTGTGTGTGTGTGTGTGTGTGTGTGTGTGTGTGTGTGTGTGTGTGTGTGCAGGTGTGGGGGGGCAGGGGGTGTGGTGGTGGGAGGGGGCAGGGGGTAGGGTGGTGGGGGTGTGGTGGGGTGGTGTGTGTGTGGCGGGGGGAGGGGAGCAGGGGGTGGGGGGGGGGGGGGGGTGGGGGGGCAATCTTAACAATTGTATAACTTTAATTAATAAATTGTATAGCTTTAATTGTAATTTTAATTGCATAGTTTTAGATGAAAGTAAATTAATAATTAGTGTCCATTTCATATGAAAGTAGGATTGCCCCTCATTGTAAATTAGTAAATTAATAATTGTATACTTTAATTGTTAGTTTAATTGATGAAATGAATTAATTGAGTAGATGAATTAGAAGGAGTACGGGATACACATTGGTTGTTGACATTGCTGTTTACTAAATGTTGGGTTGGTTAGTTTTAAAAGTGGCATGACCACTGGATTATTGTCCATATGAGGGTAGGATTTTTCAACTTTTTTTGAAAATTACTTTGTATATCAAACAATATATATATATATATATATATAAATGATAATTAAATGAAACATACTTGAAATTAAATATAGTGCGCATAAATACTAGCCTTCTAGTTCATATGCGTACGCATTCAATAGCCCTTAGACCCGTTCGAGAGTCATTACCCCTGTAATGAGATCTCTTGAATTGTCCCGTTTGAACAGTTTGAGACTGTATAATTTCTGTATGATATTCTTAGTGGCTTAAAGTTGTTACTTTTGGAGGAAGTTCTGCAGTCGTATCTTAATGTTCTCTGGGTACATACTAGATTGGAAAGTGTGACTGTTATTTCAATTGATCAATTGAAATAACACTCACAGTTGTCAATCTACGTCGTGTACTTGGAGAACTACGGGGATATGCTTTCGATTTTTTTTCAAATCGTAACAATGTGCATGAGCTGTTAAGTTTATTACAGAAAAATACGGTCTTGAATGGGATAGGACCACTCACCCTTTAGAGGAGATGGAGGAAATATAAATTTCTATTATAAATTGAATTTCAATATAAATAAGACATAATTAAACGAAGCATACTATAAATCTAAGTTTTCTTTACCTTTAATAGGTGATTAGTTGTAATAGCTGTGATGGGATATCTGAAATACAAAGAGTGGATGGGTGACACAAATAGAATGGGGGATGTGTTTGGCAGAGATGCTAACGAATTTGTGAAATATGCAAAGAGATGTCATAATGATGAAGAGTTTTCGTGTCCGTGTGCTAGGTGTAAAAATGGTAAGGTGTTTGAGTGGAAAACAGTTGAACTACATTTGTTAAGATCGGGTATGCAAGATAGTTATCGATTTTAGAGTTTTCACAGTGAATTGAAAGTTCCTTTTGTCCCCGACCAACCTTCACAACAACCTTCAATAAGTAGAATAGATGTAGAAGGGGACGACGTAGATCATAATATGTTAGAGGATTTAGTTGATGATGCGTACGGAGTTTATGAAGCAGAGGAGAATGAGGTTACTGATGATGTAGAAGATTCAAGTGCTTGTGAAGATAACACGATAAAACTTGACAATGACTACCAAAGTTTAAAATTTAAGGCGACCCAGCCGTTTTACTCTGGCTGTGAGAAAGATCAAACAACTTTACATGCCATGGTTAGTTTGCACAGTTTGAAGGCACAGTACGGTTTCTCAGGCAATAGCGTGACAGGAATTTTAAAATGGGTGAAGGGCTTATTACCCAAGGTGAATACACTTCAAAATAGATATCATGTAATGAAGAACAGTTTGAAAGGTTTGGGAATGAAGTATAAATCGATTCATGCTTGTGCGTATGACTGCATACTATACCGAAAGGAGTATGAAAATCTCGATCGTTGTCCGGTATGCGATGAGGCACTTCTTTGTGGTCCAGTTAGATATCGGTGGATGTATCCGTTTGAAATATTGATGAAAGTTTTTAAAGATTACGTCAAGAATGCGCGATACATTGCAGGATCAATTGCAGAGGAATACATCACCGTGGAGTCATCAATATATACTCGGGAATATATGCATGACTCGACCAATGTTGATGACACTGATGAGTTCGTCGATGATGGTGGTCATGTGATGGGAAAACGAGTGAAATTAATGAGTTTGCAACATGAACAAGTAGCTCGTTATCTATTTGACGCACATGAAGATGTCGGAGAATGGAAAAAGTAAGTTTCAATTATTATAATGTTTAACATTATTTTAGATTATTTTATACATGATTAATTTTGTAATATGCAGAAAATACGAAGCCTGTGAGAACAATAAAATACGAAAAACAATGGTACAATCAGACAGCGAAGTTAGGCTGTGGTTGACACAAGAGGTAATTATAATGAAAATAGTCGTTATATAACGTTACATTACACTCAAATTTTACCACTAATATAATTAATTTATCTATATTCTCAGCTCCTAAAGACGAATGATGCGACATCAAGGCTTGCTCATCTAGCCACTGGACCCTTGTTCGTGGCACAAGAGTACAAAAAGTATCAATTGAACGGTTACATTTTCGGCGCTAAAGTGTACGAGGAAAGTACAAATGTACAGAACTCGAGAATTTCATACAAGGCTCTTACTTTCTTTCGAGCGAGAGCAAAAGATAAAAATCTCGTTGAAGCTGAAATGACTTACTATGGTGTAATCCAAAATATATTTGAATTAGATTATATAGGTTTCAAAGAGGTTGTATTTTACTGTGATTGGGTAAGAGTTGAGGATAAAAATGCTTGTAAAGTTGATCATGTCACCAATTTGATCATGGTTGACTTGTCCAAGTTGAAGAGCAACGACCACGTGAGCGATGAGCCGTTTGTTTGTGCATTTCAAAAGGTTAAGCAAGTGTTTTACTCGGAGTATATCAACAACGAGTCGTGGTCAATTGTCCAACACGCGCCAAAGCGTTTAAATAGTAGTGTTGATGACTTGGCTGCTCCTACCGAATATCAATCCATTTTTTATGATAACCCGAATTTGAAATAATTTTTCAATTTGTAATAAATATTCCAATTTGTACCGAAACATCCATTTTTAATGCTTTTAATTGATTTGCACTTTATCATTTTCACTCTTGTGTAGTGTACGTGTGTGGAGAGGAGATTAATACATAGATATTCCAACTACATCTAAGTTTTGTTTGTACTAATCCATGAATATATGCTTCTTACCTTTAATAGGTGATTAGTACATAGTTATTTGGGGTGTCCTATTTATGGAGAGGAGACTGAATCTCTTCGTCTATCCGAACACTAAGAAATGTCATAATCCTATGGAGTGATGCTCTGCAAATTCCTCTCAACCGTTGTGTAGCCAAACATCACCAATTGAATTTGTCAATTCCACCACTTGGAACCTCTAGCAAAACATGGGAAAATATGGAAGGTGGAATTAACAACTTCAACTGGTGATTTTTGGCTACACAACGGTTGGAAGGAATTTGCAGAGCATAACTCCATAGGATTATGGCATTTCTTAGTGTTCAGATATGAAGGGAATTATATTTAACACGATTTCTCGGGGTACATTAGTTGGAAGGAGGTGCCATATGAGCTCAAGTTAGCTGTTTGGGTGGCACTACAGGTAATGTATTTATATTTATATTTATATTTATATTTATATTTATATTTATATTTCGATTTCGATTTCAAGTTAACGGATACTAATTTTACTTTATTTTATTTCAGGGGACAGGGAGTGGCCTTGGGGGTAGGCCACATAGGCTCGATACTTATGTGGCTCTTCAGATGAGAAGGGAAGGATAAGGAGGTGTCCCCGAGCGTCGCGGTACAAAATCTCTTTTCCAGCTAAATAGTTTGTAGATTTGAGATAATTGATGGTGATGTTATTTCTTCTTAAATAGTTTTTATTTTGAATGTATATTTGCATTATCTCTAGTTTATTTGGATATATGATGTTTGAACAGGTACAACGTTGCTATAACAGGTACAAATATACTGCTGGGCAGTCGCAGTGGCCATACTGCCCAGTAGATTTTTTTTTAATTCTGCCCAGAATTGTCACGGTCAATGACCGTGATAATATTTTTTAAAAGGGTCAAGGCTTTGTCATGGTTATTAACCGTGACTAAACTTGTCGCGATCAGGAACCGTGACACGACCGTGATAATTTTAACGAACTTATCACGGTCAATGACCGTGACACGTCCGTGATAAAAAAAAGTTATCTCCTTCTGAATTGTCACGGTCATTGACCTTGACAAGTTGAACTTGTCAAGGTCAATGATCGTGACAATTAGGCAGATTTGGTGTGGTGGTATAGGGTCCATTCATTAGTTAGTTCCCTATGAATTTCGCGATGAAGTCTACTAAGACTTGTCCCTTAATCGTTGTTCTAGGTTGAAAGTGGATATTGAATCTCCCTAGTTCCACCGACCACTTTGAGAGTCGCCTGGAGAGGTCGGTTTTCCAAATAACAGATTTAAGGGGGTAGGAAATAATTACGGTTATTAAGTGGGCTTCAAAGTAATGTTTCAGCTTCCTCGAGGTGACCACCAGTGCATAGACGAGTTTCTCTAGAGGCAGGTACCGCCACTCTTGAAGAGTGACCAATATGTGTGTGTTTCAAACAAAACCAATTTTTCTTCGAAAACTATCCAACTTTTAATTATGCACCAAACCAAGTTGTGAAAAACCCAATTCTTACTTTAAACCAATTTTATCTTGATTAATCCTAAACATGCATCTAGTGATTAAAGGAAGTAAAATAAAGTAAAGAATGCTCACAATGTCGGATGTAAGAGGAAAAAACCCAAAATGGGAAAATAACCTCGGACGGCCCAAACCAGACAATCACTATGAACAATGGTTTTACAAAGACAGAGTAGCCTTACACAATGACTCGATCTCCACGGGTCTTGACGCTCCTTCTCATCTTTAACCTTCTTCATTAGTGTCCACGCAGAAATTTCGTCTTCCACGATA
The DNA here is from genome assembly GCA_949130495.1 of Sambucus nigra. NCBI lineage: Eukaryota > Viridiplantae > Streptophyta > Magnoliopsida > Dipsacales > Adoxaceae > Sambucus > Sambucus nigra. Next base: position 221,441,080 of record OX422207.1, read on the forward strand.
CCTGTCCCTAACACACGCATCCATGTATGTCTTGGTGTCCACCGATTGGCTTTGATTCGTCTACGATGTCGAACAAGAAGTTCTTCTCTTTTCTTCACCGCAAAACCCTTGATGTTCAATGATAGAACAAACTTCTTGGTGCCGCAAGATCACATAAGCATATAAGATAGATAACTCGGATCTTTGCAAACTCTAAGGATGTGTTTATGCTTTGTAAACCTTAGAAAACATGTGCAAACAACGTACTGGAATGTATTCTATTTTTTCCAGAGGTACACTTACGAAACTCTGATGGAAACACGCTTTAAATAACAATTTAACGCCGCCTCAACAAATGTGTCGTTCGAACGACAATGCCATGTCATCCGCGCGACTTAGGCATATCATTCGAGCGAGATCCTTATGTCGTTTGAACGAGCTGACGTGTCAGTTTGACTTTTTGACTTTTAGTTCAAAACATCTCTTTTAATAGAGATCCAAAATAGTCAAACTCTATTTCGAGCATATCAGAATAAAACGTAGTGTAAACACTTTTAAAACATTTTAAAATATTTTTCTTTATAAAATTACATCCTTATCTTTTATAAAAATAATTTCGAGCACCATTAATTATATGCATTCATACCTGAGAGATCTCGAAATGCAGTTAACTTTGAAGACGATTAAACTTGCACCAATTAAACTTCGGCATGATAAATTCTTTAAAGTTTTACCGCAACGTATTAAATTTTCTTCAATACGTCATAGACCAAGTGGGATCGTGACAAAATAAAAATATCCCTATGACATATTACAAACACAGTTTTGTTCACGGAATTAAGTCAAAATAATACAAGGACTGAATTGAAAAATTTTATCCTTATAGCTCTGCGTCCAGAAGTGTCTTACTAGCATAATAAATCGGGTGTTGACCTCCCTCCTTCTCATACACTAAAACGAAGCTCACGACGTGGGTTGATACTTCAAGGTAAAGATACAGTGGATCTCCATCATTTGGAATTACCAACAGGGGTGGTTTGCTAAGGTAGGATTTGTTCTCCTCCAAATCTTTCGAGCAATCATCATTCCATATGAGGCCTTTGTCCTTCTTCAGGAGCTTAAAGAATCATCGACGGCGTTTCGAAGACTTGGAGATAAAGTGATTGAGTGTCGCGAGCATACGAGTGAGATTTTAAACATCTTGCAATGTCTTAGGAGGCTCATATCTAGTGATAGCGTTGATCTGATCTGGATTGGCCTCGATTCTTCTTTTTCTGACTAGATAGCCCAAGAACTTTCCTAACAGGACACCGAATGAACATGAACTTGTATTAAGCTTCACTTGGTACTTCCTGAGGATCTCAAAGGTTCTGGCTAAGTTCGTAAGGTGGTCGGCTTTGCTCTTGCTTTTGACTAGCATATCGTCAATGTAGACCTTTATCGCGTCTCCCAACTGTCTCTTGAACATCTTGGTGACCAACCTTTGATAAATCGCCCCGACGTTCTTTAAGTCGAACGGCATAACCTTGTAATAATATAACCCAATGGGGGTTATAAAGGACGTTTTGTCCTGATCGGGTTCGAACAACGGAATATGATGGTAGCCAGAGTAGGCGTCCAAAAAACTCATTATTTCGTGTGTGTTGCCATAGCGTCAACCAACTGATCTATTTTGAGATGCGGGAAGCTATCTTTGGGACATGCTCTGTTGAGGTCTGTGAAATCAATATAAACCCTCTAACTGTTGTTGTTCTTGCATACCACCACTGGGTTGGATAACCATTTGGGGAACTGAATCTCCCTGATGGATCCTGCATCCAGTAGCATCCTTACTTCGTTCTCCACAGCTTTAGCCTTCTCAGGGGCTATTCGATGAGCCTTTTAAGTGATCAGCTTGAAGGTCGAATCGACGTGCAAGCGATGGAAGGCTACGTTGGGATCAATCCCTGGAAAATCATACATTTCCAAAGTGAAAACATCTAGATTGCTCCTAAGGAAGGCAATCAATTCTTTCTTCTCTTGATTGACGAGTGTGGCTCCTATTAAAAAATTTCTCTCTGGCAAGTTTTCATCGACCTCAACTTCTTACAGGCTTTTAACGACCCTATCGGCGGGGGGTACCCTAGTCTCTTCCTCCTTTGGCCGGCCATACCGTAATTAATATTTAGAGGGTATATCCCCCTCCTGGGATTCATCCTCAGCATCCTTTGCCTCCTTCTTATTTTCCTTTTTGGGGCGAATGGACGCGATGAAGCACTTACTGGCATTGGTGTGGTCGCCACGGATTTTGACCACACCTCAGTCTGTAACAGACTTCAACTTTTGGTGGTAGGTGGATGGTATAACCCTCGTGGCATGCATCCAATCTCTTCCTAAGATGGAATGCAGCTAGCCTCACTTCTGACGAACTCCTTTGGTCCGCGATCAGCTTGACAACGTCCCAATTGGTAATCTTGAGGGTAATCACCAATGCGTAGTGATGTGGGGTTCTCACCCAACCAAATATTCCTCTATGAAGACAATATGCTTGGTGTAGTCAACATCTTCTGGTCGCTGGCATTTACCAGCCTTGGTTTTAGTAGTTCAATTTGAAATGCCTCCATGAGGGCAATAACCTTCTTTATCTCCATTCGAACAACATTTCCTTGGATTTGCTTAAGATTTGATGCCCTATAGATTACCGTGAACTCATGCCTTATGTCATCGTCAAGGACGTTGTCCGGCTTCGGGTCGCCATTGACTGCGACCTTATATCCTTTCTTCTCTATGTACTCATTGAGGTGCCTATCTTGGGCGAGTTCCTCTAAGTGGGACTTCAAAGCCTTATAATTTTCAGTCCTGTGGACGCCCTCCTTATGGAATGAGCATCTCAGCGTGTTGTTTCTTTTTTATGGGTCGCCACCCATCTGTCTGGGCCACTTAATGAACGGTTGGCCTTTGATCTTGCTCAAGATCTTGTAAATAGTTTCCTTCAAGGCTGTGTTAATAACCTGGAATGCCATGGAGGGATTAGCCTTGTTCTCATTCTTGGAGGCATTCTTGCCCCCGTTCTTATTTCCCTTCTTTGGAGTATCGCACTTCTCTCATCCTTTGGTTGTCTTTGCTCGACTGTTGTACCTTGCATTAGAATGAACCACATCTTCCACCTTGGCATATTTCTAAATACGAGCCATGGTGTCGTTAATAGTGTTGGCTTCTTTCTTAGTTAGGGACTGGTGTAGCAAAGAGGTGGTCGGCAGACCGATTTTGAAGGATGTAATGGCAACCTTCTCCAAGCAATACTCGACCTCGTCAAAAGCCTTCCCAATACCTTTTGGAATAGTCACGAAGGCTCTCTAGTGGCTTTTCATGAGCAGTTCATCCATCCTCTTAGGTTGGGATCTGTTGGTTATGAAGCGAGCAGTAAAGGACTTTGCTAGAGCCTTGAAGTTTCTGATCGACCTGTGAGGCAACTTATCAAACCACTTATGCACTACATCATATAGGCTAGAAGGAAAAATTCGGCACATTTGTACGTTGTTATGGCTCCATAAGTTCATCGCTTGTTTGTATTGTCAAACGTAGTCTATGGGATCTATCTATCAGTCGTAAATCTTGAGCATGGGAATAATAAATTTCTGGGGGCTCCTCCTCTTCGATCGCCCTCGAGAAAGGGGATTTCATCTGGGTATTGAGAGATCTCCTAGCTAGCTCTCTAGTGGATTTGGCTCCATGATTAAATGGATGTTGGTCCATCTCTCTACAGACCGGAGTCTTAATGTCCTCGTTCTACGGATCGTTGCTCTAGTAGCGTCTCTCTGGATGGCCATGCTCTGATCTTCCTCGTTTAGTTCTATCCTGGTCGTATCTGTAGCTCCTCCCTCAGCTGCGAGTATTACTCACCTGAGGACTAGGAGTCATATCACGGCATTTCCTCGTGTCCCTGTCACACCCCGCAAAATCCGACAGACGGGGTGGCCAGCCACCGCCGTCGAACTATGCCGGGCGTGAACTAAATAAAATACCATTCTTAGCATGAGACAGATATGAGACATAAATAATCAGTCCATAAGATAAATAATTGAATAAATCTCAAATAATCACAAATAACTAAGCGATAAAAGATCCATCACATGCTAACTCCAAAAATCCAATCTCCAATAATGATTAAATAAAACCTGAATAACAAAGATCTGAATAATCCAACATAAATCCTTTAAACAACTTTGGAACCGAATGGCCCAATAAAACTCCAATGAAGTCTCATACTGAAATACGACTGGAAAAGAAAGTCTAAACTAAAACAAAGCGATAAAGTAAATCAGCTCCAGCTGCACCTCCAAATGATAACTCCGATAAACTTATGCAGCTTCTCTAATTCTAATCCTGAAAAAGATTAGTCAACGCATGGGTCAGAGCCAAAGCCCCGAGCAAGAATACACACTACTCCCCTCAATTAGGATTCTTGGATCCAGACAGTAGCATTATACGCAATAAATATCACAATAGAATATTTTAAATTAAACGCGATAATTATAACCTACTAACTACCCGCAAAAATCCCCGTTTATAAAGGCACACCAATATGATTTTAAATTCCCAAGTCCCACGATGTTAATTTAATTAAATTAACCAACTTTTATTATTGTTCTCACTTTTTATTAAAGTGTCACACTTCCCCTTGTCAATCGCCCTCTGACTCGTTTACTGTCGGCCCCGACACATGACAAGGTTACCCTTGTCAATCGCCCTCTGACCCGTTTACTGTCGGCCCCGACACATGACAAGGTTCCACACACGACACGACATAAATCGACCTCTGGCCCGTTTAAACTGTCAGCCCCGACACATTATGTCGCCACAAATTTTAATACCCGTTTTTATCTTAGGCATTAATTCTCAATTTCTAAATTTCACAATTTATGAATTACCCCACCCTTTTTAATCGATGTGAGATCCTCAAAATACCCCTTAGTCCCATACCTAAGGGTCCCCAAGTTATCAATACGTCCTATCCTATGTATAGGAGGATTTTCTAACATAAATCTTAACTTAGTCTCGTACTTAGACTACCGTAACGACGATAAAGTAATAAAAATCAGCCCACCCTCAAGATGATAAAAACGGGATAATCTACCCTCACTAGTCCCATACCTAGAAGGCGTAAATCATCAAAAGGCATACCCACTAGTCCCATACCTAGAGGCATTCTAAAATATAGGGAGATAAATAATACCCAACAACCCGTCGTCACCAAGGCAACATCATAATACCAACAAGTCACACAAAACAAGCATAATTAATCAATATATAAACTACGCATGATAGTCCAATTCAATTAAATCTTTAATTTAATTATCACAATGTCAACAATATCCAGATATTCTCATTTAATTATTTTAAATTAAATATACCAAGTTTTCATCATATATTCATCAAACCAAATTTTATTATCTCTACATGTATTACATGAATTGTACGCACCCAAAAATCATTTATTTTAAAACTAGAATTTTTCTACATGCAACCTACACCAATAAAACCCAAAATCACTCATCAATCCTATGCACCCAAAGGGTTATGAATATTATTCAGATTAAAAGATTTTATAAAAATAGCCTCATAATTAGTATTCAATTTTTCTAATTAAGTTACTAATTATTTTTAAGAAACATGTAATTAAGTGTTTAGGCGACACTTAAAACGCATAATACTAAAGGAAAAGAATAGAGTATTCATGCCTGTGAAGATCGTGTTGAAAATCTGATTAGAAATCTGGATTCCTCTCGAAAAATTAGCAAAAGAGTGTTCTTGAACGATCTTGATTAAACCCCAATTAAGCCTTCAAAAACTTGTGCCAAAACTTGTGACAAAAACTTGATTTTGTTGAAGGTTGATGATTATGAGTGAGAGGAAAAATATTTGGAAGTGTTCTCTGGTGAAAAACTGGAGAAAAAGTGATTATGAGAAGTCCCCCTACGGATTAACAAGGTTATATAGTGATTAGGAGTCCTAATCCTACACAAACTCTTAATAAAACAGCTTACAGCGCACGTTTTCTGGGAGGGTCGATCGATCTACCCCCCCGTCGATCGATCGATCACCCCGAAAAACTGACAGTTTCTCCAAAAAATGCCATAAGGCAAAAATATTGTAAAATCAATATAAAATCCGTTTTAACTCCGATTTTAATTCCGCTTGAAGTTTTGTTCTTCTAAAATCATAACCAACATACTTAGCCAATAAAAAATTTAAAATTCAAAAATTTATTTTTCTCGAAAATTCCAATTAATTAATTAAAATAATAAATAAAAATACGGGGTGTTACATACTTCCCCACTAGCAAAGAATTTCGTCCTCGAAATTAGACGAAGCATACACATCAATACATAAATCTCGCGAAAGAAAATAAGGCTCACATATGCCTACCCGTAGAATACCACAATTAGGCGCCCATACACCTAAACCACCCAAACGTAATCCTTAACAAAAATACAATATGCAAATCCTACATATATAAGTATCTAAAGAAGTATTACGTACCGCGATATTCCACTAGCCACGCAACTTATCCTGTTCTGACTGAACTACATAGTATCTCCCATAACTTGGATTGGTTGGTGTAGTGACCACTCCCTGCGCACCTGACGCTGCCGGTGCTGTTGGCGCCCCCTGAACGCTAGCTGCTGCTAAGACTGGAGGCCTCAGTCCTAGCTGCCCCTGAACTCCTTGCCCTTGTTGGCCTTGCGTACCTTGACCTTGTTGGGCTGGTTCTCCTTGGTTTTGTTGGCCCGCTCTCCTGTAACACTTTGCCGCTGGATGTCCTACTTTTCCACATATAAAGCATTCACCCCTAAAAGTTCCGAAACGCCTAGTATTGGCTTGATCCTCTCCTTGATTTTGCTATTCCTGATTGGTCCTCTGTCTTTTCCATGTTTGATCATTGCGGCCTTTATTCTCACTTGCATGTCCATTAGACTCTTGTCTCTTTCCTAACTTCTTTTGATAACTAGCCTTCTCTTGCCATAACAACATTGCGACATCCACCACCTGAGCATAAGTAGTGTATGCCGGATTCCCCAACACCATTTGCCTAATCGACCAAGACAATCCCTTAATGAAACACTCCATCTTCTTAAACTCAGTGCTAACCTCCTCTGGTACAAACATAGATAGGTTGGTGAATTCCTGTTCATACTCGACAATTGATTTTGAACCTTGCTCCAAATCCATAAATTCTCTCTTCTTTGCGTTCCTAATTGCATACGGAAAGTACTTATTATTGAACTTGATCAGAAACTCTGCATATCCCAACTGATCTCTCTCCTCAGATGTGGTGGCACTCTCCCACCATTGTAACGCATCCCCTGTCAGCTTAAAAGTTGCTAGCATCTGCTTCTGCACATCCGTGCAGTCAACCATCCTCAAATGCCTCTCCATATCTCTCCTCCACTGGTGAGCAACCGTTGGGTCAGATCCCCCTCCAAAGGTGGGAGGATTACCCTTAAAGAAACTGGTTCTCACCCTATCCCAAGTTGAGACGGGTGTACCCCGCTGCTGTGCCTCTAAAGTCGCCCCTCTCTGTCTCCCCATCTCCAAACCAGCCGTTGTGGCCTCACGAATGATAGCCGCTAACTCTTCGGCCTCCAAAGTAATCTGACGCCGCCTTTCCTGAGCCGCGGGGCCAGAAACAGACTCCTCTCTCCTACTCCCATTTCTCCTTGTGTTCGCCATCTGAAAAGATAGGAACAAAACAACATCAAACTTGGAATGACTAAGAGTACAAATCATCAAAACGGAATCAAAGATAAGCAACGCGGAAGCTAAACGGACTCATAACCTACGAGACCTAAGACCATGCTCTGATACCAACTGTCACACCCCGCAAAATCCGACAGACGGGGTGGCCAGCCACCGCCGCCGAACTATGCCTGGCGTGAACTAAATAAAATACCATTCTTAGCATGAGACAGATATGAGACATAAATAATCAGTCCATAAGATAAATAATTGAATAAATCTCAAATAATCACAAATAACTAAGCGATAAAAGATCAATCACATGCTAACTCCAAAAATCCAATCTCCAATAATGATTAAATAAAACCTGAATAACAAAGATCTGAATAATCCAACATAAATCCTTTAAACAACTATGGAACCGAATGGCCCAATAAAACTCCAATGAAGTCTCATACTGAAATACGACTGGAAAAGAAAGTCTAAACTAAAACAAAGCGATAAAGTAAATCAGCTCCAGCTGCACCTCCAAATGATAACTCCGATAAACTTATGCAGCTTCTCTAATTCTAATCCTGAAAAAGATTAGTCAACGCATGGGTCAGAGACAAAGCCCCGAGCAAGAATACACACTACTCCCCTCAATTAGGATTCTTGAATCCAGACAGTAGCATTATACGCAATAAATATCACAATAGAATATTTTAAATTAAACGGGATAATTAAACGCGATAATTATAACCTACTAACTACCCGCAAAAATCCCCGTTTATAAAGGCACGCCAATATGATTTTAAATTCCCAAGTCCCACGATGTTAATTTAATTAAATTAACCAACTTTTATTATTGTTCTCACTTTTTATTAAAGTGTCACACTTCCCCTTGTCAATCGCCCTCTGACCCGTTTACTGTCGGCCCCGACACATGACAAGGTTACCCTTGTCAATCGCCCTCTGACCCGTTTACTGTCGGCCCCGACACATGACAAGGTTCCACACACGACACGACATAAATCGACCTCTGGCCCGTTTAAACTGTCAGCCCCGACACATTATGTCGCCACAAATTTTAATACCCGTTTTTATCTTAGGCATTAATTCTCAATTTCTAAATTTCACAATTTATGAATTACCCCACCCTTTTTAATCGATGTGAGATCCTCAAAATACCCCTTAGTCCCATACCTAAGGGTCCCCAAGTTATCAATACGTCCTATCCTATGTATAGGAGGATTTTCTAACATAAATCTTAACTTAGTCTCGTACTTAGACTACCGTAACGACGATAAAGTAATAAAAATCAGCCCACCCTCAAGATGATAAAAACGGGATAATCTACCCTCACTAGTCCCATACCTAGAAGGCGTAAATCATCAAAAGGCATACCCACTAGTCCCATACCTAGAGGCATTCTAAAATATAGGGAGATAAATAATACCCAACAACCCGTCGTCACCAAGGCAACATCATAATACCAACAAGTCACACAAAACAAGCATAATTAATCAATATATAAACTACGCATGATAGTCCAATTCAATTAAATCTTTAATTTAATTATCACAATGTCAACAATATCCAAATAATCTCATTTAATTATTTTAAATTAAATATACCAAGTTTTCATCATATATTCATCAAACCAAATTTTATTATCTCTACATGTATTACATGAATTGTACGCACCCAAAAATCATTTATTTTAAAACTAGAATTTTTCTACATGCAACCTACACCAATAAAACCCAAAATCACTCATCAATCCTATGCACCCAAAGGGTTATGAATATTATTCAGATTAAAAGATTTTATAAAAATAGCCTCATAATTAGTATTCAATTTTTCTAATTAAGTTACTAATTATTTTTAAGAAAACATGTAATTAAGTGTTTAGGCGACACTTAAAACGCATAATACTAAAGGAAAAGAATAGAGTATTCATGCCTGTGAAGATCGTGTTGAAAATCTGATTAGAAATCTGGATTCCTCTCGAAAAATTAGCAAAAGAGTGTTCTTGAACGATCTTGATTAAACCCCAATTAAGCCTTCAAAAACTTGTGCCAAAACTTGTGACAAAAACTTGATTTTGTTGAAGGTTGATGATTATGAGTGAGAGGAAAAATATTTGGAAGTGTTCTCTGGTGAAAAACTGGAGAAAAAGTGATTATGAGAAGTCCCCCTACGGATTAACAAGGTTATATAGTGATTAGGAGTCCTAATCCTACACAAACTCTTAATAAAACAGCTGACAGTGCACGTTTTCTGGGAGGGTCGATCGATCTACCCCCCGTCGATCGATCGATCACCCCGAAAAACTGACAGTTTCTCCAAAAAATGCCATAAGGCAAAAATATTGTAAAATCAATATAAAATCCGTTTTAACTCCGATTTTAATTCCGCTTGAAGTTTTGTTCTTCTAAAATCATAACCAACATACTTAGCCAATAAAAAATTTAAAATTCAAAAATTTATTTTTCTCGAAAATTCCAATTAATTAATTAAAATAATAAATAAAAATACGGGGTGTTACAGTCCCTATGGAGATCTCTCTCCATTCTTTCGAGTCGCCTCTGGAGGCGAGCATTCTCTTCCACCCGGAGGTGCGTGGCCGCCTCTTATTCTCGAAAGCTAGATTCGTAAGCGTTGACCAACTTGGAAATCTGTGTAGTTCTGGGTGGCCCCTAGATTTCTTTGGAAGGTTGTCATTCTTGGTAAAACCTGGGGTTTGTATGCTGGCGAATCTCCGACCTGACATTGGGTGGAACTGGGTATTCTTGTACATCGCCAACCTGAGAAACATTCCTGCTATTATGAGACATTACGATCTTTCTATTTGTGAAGGTTTTCACAGGAATAGAAATCGTTTCCCACAAACAGCGCCAATTATGAGTGCAAGAATTGTCACAATAGAATTCCACGAAACAATCACAAAAAATATAAAGTAAAAATCTCACACAATAACGATGTATGTGGTTCGGCAACTGGCCTATGTCAATGGAAAGGTTACTGTTTTATTGTAGTATATCTCAATGCTGAAGAGTACATCCCTTTGCCTCAGTTCAGGGTTTAAAATTATAGATACATAAAAGTAAGAGATTGAGTTGTATAAGGAACTCAATTAACGCGTTGATCATTTATGGTGTACTTGAATATCTCCCTCAAGATTGTTGGTAACCAATTTGGATATATCCGTGAGTGTTCTAGTGTGTTTCAAATACACGTAAGTAAATTAAATTCTAATTTAGGTCGGGCAGCGTTTAAGGCAATCGAGGTTGGTCGGCTACTCTCATGGGCTATATGGAATGGGTCCCCACAATAATAGATTTAGTAATGTGAGTCATAAATAAAAGAGGCAATATATGTAACCCAGTTGAGTAGGGCTTATACTTATTCATTTGACCAGGTTGCGTAAGGTCGTACTTATTTACTTGTTTTATCTGCAATTTTACCATGATGTGTGAGTGCTCGTGGGGGACGTAATAGGAAGAATTTTGATGGGGCGTGCACGACGTTGACCTCATGTGGTATTCTCAGTGATGAGACGGGCTCTACTTAGGTCTTATTTACCCTGATCCTAATACTGATGTACCTATGTTCCCATGGGGGATAATCGAGGGTGTTATTCGTACAACCTTTTAGTATATAGCCTATACGATAGACGAGAAGGCTTAGTACTTTCCTTTTATGTTGCTTTGAGATTATAGGGATGGTGTTGGTGTCTAAAAATGGAGGGGGTCAAAATTTATAATCATAAATAAATAAAGATAACCAATCAAGGCAAACACATAACAAACACGATTTTTAAAATGATTCAGCTATAAGAAAACCCTACGTCCACTGTTGCTATTATTCCTGGTGGTTACAATAGCTCAGTATTAAGTATGCTAGTACTTGATTGAATCATCCATTTGATCTAAGGGAGATCATGTATTTATAGTGCTTAGGATCCCAAGAGATGGAATGCTTTTATATATCCAGACATTTACATTTGTACACAATAAATAAGACTGATGATATTCATTGGTGTTTATCGCAATTCCACTCGAGTAACCTTTGTTATTCTTGATGGTTCATATTCTTGAGGTTAGTCGGCCTGTTGGCCGACTAAGTGCCTCTGGAGCCGACCAAGCCACCTGAGGTAGCTACGTAGGAGGACAGGTGTCTATTTCTCATTGATCCACGTGGATGAATAATTTTCACACACGACATATGGGACAACCTATAACAATAACTAGTATACATGAGTGATCCCCGAAGGCAATAGGGATAGGCATTCGTACTTTTATTTGTGCGCTCAAGAGTAGTCCATGAGCTTTGGATGTGAGTTGTGTACACTTACGGATATTCTGGACAGTGTAATTCTGTGTAGCGATACTTGAGATGGTCATACCGATTTATGATTTATACTAGAGATGTATAATCATATTTTTATGACTCGGGAATATTGTGATAGTAAGATACTTGAGGAGTATATATCGAATTGTGACTTGAGAATGTTATAAACTGTTACATTAGAGATGTGAATAATTTGAAAGAAACCTTGAGACGGTTAAAACACGATAATTACGTTTAGTAACAGAATTACTATTGTTGTATGAATCCATCTTAGAGTGCGAACATCTTAAGTTGAAAGATAAACATAAAACTCTTAAAGTATAGATACTTAATTAATAATGAAATTATATCACACTAAACCAAATATGGGTTTGGGAGTAAAACTGCATGTTTTTTTTAGGTTTTTGGATTGGATAACTTAAATGACTTAAAATATACTTTAAATGGGAGGAACATGCATTATTTTTGTAATTGTCCAATTTCAGTTAAATTCTTATTCTTTGTAAACTTCTTTTAACTCTCGTTATTAAATTATTTTTCCACAGGTCTTATGTCGTTTTTTTGTCGTAGACTTGGATCATTCGTTGGAGATTCCTAGAATGTAGGTGTTGAGCGCAGCCAGTCCTTTACATCTTGTATTTATTATTATTTTAGTTCAGGTGGTTGTATTTATTTCAGTTTATCCCAAGTCATAGATTGTACGTGATGTACTTGTATTCCAAGATGGATATTGTATAGTTGAGATTTTATAATCCAGTATTGGATTAACTTCTCAAGGCAGTGATTGGTATCAAACTTGGTATATTTGATTTAGCAGTTTATTCTTTATCGTCTTGTATTGCATTTACTTTTCTTTGCTTTACTTATTTTGTTGTGATGGGAATGTTACAAGATCATAACGAACCCATTGTATTGTGTAAGATATCGTGAAACAAGTCATGGAAGATAACCATCATAGTTCTGTGATATGTGTCTCCAAAATTCTTAAACCCTAACATAATTCATTTGTCACATCAATATTATCCGGTCATATCCTATATAGTGTGACACCCCGCCTAATAAAATACCGGGTGATCAGTCCTATACCAAATTAAAACAGGAATCCCAGTTGGATCATCCTTAGCTTCACTGTCGAAAACTTTTTAAAACTTACTAACCACCTAGTATTCCAAAAACTGGTGCCAATTTTAACTTTTTAATTAAACACAACAGTACATGCGAAATTAAAATATAAACCATTCACACAACTGAATGAAAGTAAACAGAATAGTAATTACACAACTTGCCGAATAAATCACCCGGCCACCAAATAAATAATCCAATACAAATATTCAACACCTGAATGAATTACACCTGAAAACTGTACCGAGAAGTCTGGGCTACAAGCCCTATATAAAACTGAGACTGATACAAGATTCCTACTCTAGGAATGAATGAATGATGCGTCTAATCCAAACTCCTGCTAGCATCCACATATGCCGCAGCTCTGTGTCCCTGGAATATAATATCAATCCTGGCGTCCCTGTGGTTGGACACCTAAAAGGTTTTGAAAATAGTTTTATAGCAAGGGTTAGAACCCAAAACATTTTGAAAATATTTAGCAAGTGAATTAACTGCAGTAATTTAAAATGCATGAATGCGCTTCATATTTAAGTTAGTGTCGCACTCCCTTGTGGACATTCTCACCCCTCCACTATTGTGCACACCTACCGGTTACCTTAACCCCACCTAGTTGTACTACCCCGTCCAACTAGTCCTGATATAACCTTCCCTTGCCATACTACTCTAACCCGAGTATAATGATTCTTGAATTATAAGTTGTTTCACAATTAACTTAATTAATTCCTCTTAAATAGCAGCACATAACCGTCTCACAAGTTATATAAAGTACATACATCACACTCTGTATTATTCCCACAAATGATTAACTTAATTAATTTCTCATTAATTAACTGCATATAACTGTAACCCGAGTTATATAAAGTAAATACATCACACACTGTATTATCACCTACATATAATATTTACTACCATATTATACGTACCTTTACTAACATCCACACATATATCATACGTGTATCCATCCTTCCGAGTTTACCCTCACCGGATGATTCCCTCTACAATGCTATCTCACTAGGTGTGCTCACAAAACCTAGTTTCCCCGAGTTGGAATCGCTCCCTAACTCGGCCAAAAATATAAACGTAGCGGAGGCGGTCATATTCCTTCCCTGAAAGTGAGATAAATCCCTCACCCATATATACCGGACGCTATGACCTGGGGATATACTCGCCCTACTCCTCAAGCTAGGGGATTCACCCACATCGCGCAACCTCCCTTGATAGCATTAGAGTATATAAATTTAATAAATATCTAATCTCTGATATTTAGTATCACGCACAATAAATACACGTATATATATATATATACTATCACGACACCGTATATATATATAATATAAACCCCGGCTTTACCGTGTACTCAAAATCCCGTACACTGCCTGTAATTTAATATCACACACAATATATGCACGTATATATATATACTATCACTACACCGTATATATATAATATAAACCCCGGCTCTACCGTGTACTCCAAGTCCCATACACTGCCTGAAATTTCCTGAGTCTGTGGCCCGACTCAATGTAGCTAATTTTCTCACTTCATAACTTATCCTCTTCCCGAGTCTATGGTCCGACTCTAATATAATTAATTCACACCTCAATTAATATAATACTTTCCCCGAGTCTGTGGTCTGACTCTAATTAAATTAATTAACACACTCATTAATTTAATACCTCCCCGAGTCTACAATCCGACTCTCATTAATTTAATTAACACACTCATTAATTTAATACCCACCCGAGTCTACAATCCGACTCTTATTTAATTAATTTACACGTTAATTAATCAACACAAATCCAAGTCTGTGGTCTGACTCTAATATAATTAATTTACACAATAATTAATTTATACCAAACTCCGGGTCTACAACCCGACCCTAAACTAATTAATTACAACATCAATTAATTTAATATTTTTCCGAGTCTACCCTCCGACTCTACCTTCATTAATTATCACATCCATTAATTTAATAACTTGGTGTCACCCAACCATTATTCCCGGACTCACTTACTTAGCCCGAAACTTAATATTTTCCGAGTCTTTGTTCCTATCACAAGGGAACACACAATAGGCATTCACAACCCAAGTAATCCTATAAAACAGTAGGTATTTACACAACCAAATTCTTCATACTTGTACGTAATATATTTCTCTATAATATTCACCGTACTTGTTTGCTTTACGAATTTATCTCACTTTCGTATTAATTCAAGTATTTACACAACTCTAAGGGTCCTAGTTACCCCTTGTTATATCAATTCAGTAGTTACCCTTGTTAACCCATTGACCTAACGAATTTAAGCTCGCTCATGCTTTTTTCGTAATTATATTCTTATCATCTCGAATTAGAGTACGTCACAATCAAGCCTATGAATCTCCACTTTAACTCTCTCACAAAATTAAAGTCCAACACTCAATCATAGACCTACTTCCATATCATTATTCCATCAATATTTTTCATCAAGGTCCCAAACACTTCCCCGATAAAATTTTAGACATTTGAGGCTTAAAAAGAAAAATCTCAAATTTTCTGACAGATTAAACACCCTCTAGTAAAATTTCGATTTCTCCCTCTACATAACTCCGATTGACCTGATTCCAAGTTCATTGGATAGCTAAGAGAAATACCTTTCCAGTAATGTATGGCTCACACTCTAATTCGAAGTAAAATTCAAATCGCACACGTTTAAAGTCACGTTAAAAGTCTGGCACATTACAATGTTGACAGAACAAACACCCTCTAGTAAAAGGTCGATTACTCCCTCTACAGAACTCCGATTGACCTGATTCCAAGTTCATTGGATAGCTAAGAGAAATACCTTTCCAGTCATGTATGGTTCACACTCTAATTCGAAGTACAACTCAAATGGAATACGTTTAAAGTTGTACAAAAAATTATGGCAGATTGACCTCTTGTGTTCATCAAATAAACCAAGTCATTCAAGATTCATGTTCTTCATCCAAGAACTCATAAAGATTCCATTAACAAAACTCCATTTTGTACCCATTTATCCCCAAAATGAATTTTAGTTACACATCACTAAAATATGAATTGGATATCACAATTTAGGAGTAAAAACAGTTAACCACTTGCCTGTAAGTGTTCGTTGTGTCTGATCCGTTGTTGATGTCCCTTAATTTGGCTCCAATAACCTCCAATTTGTTCTTGATTTGCTTTCCCCCAAATCTCCTCTCAAACCCTAGGTTTAGAGTTATGTTGGCTGCCATCCCTTAATCTCCCAATTAGGTTAAAAACCCTTAATCCCGTTTTTAGTCTAATGGGCTTAATTAAAGTGGCCCAACTCACCCCGTGTGGGCCCGGCCATTCCCAAAAATACCCCGAGACCCAATTACTACCCCCGGGTACTCTTTTCTGACTATCTCGACCCATCCGGACTCAACCGCGCCCTCAGAATTGACATCCGAATTAATTTATAAAAATCCTTATTTCACACCCAATTTAGTCTATACCGACTCCCGGTTGAGATAAATGCATACCCCGTCATTAATACCCAAAATGACGTAATTAAATTACTACTATTCACTTAGTAAATAAATTTTCCTAAACATTAACCATTCACTTCCCGATTAATATTTAAATAATATATTGTCATAATTAATTCAATTAAAATTACAACACACCAGTAATTTAAAATCCCGAATTAATTAAATATTAAATGCACAAAGATACGGGGTGTTACATATAGCATTCCATGAACTTACATTTTATGACCACTAATTGCATCCACTAAACCATCAATAATGGCTAGTGGAAACTCATCCTTCGAAGCTTTGTAACAATTTACTCACATGGTTATTAGCTAAAATACCCGAAAGCCACACAAGATGTTTTATGAGCTTTATGAATCATGTCGTAAGCAGCTTCAGCACTTCAACATTAATCTTTATATACAATTATGCCTTATATATTCGAGTAGCCTATGTGGTAACTAGGCTATTAGATAAAACATTCAACTTATGAGAATTCACCTCGAGACCTATACATCCATGCGACCATATTAGTACTCTCATAAGATTGAGGAGCTCTTCTCTATACTCGAAATGTTGCGCTAAAGCAAGACTATCTCTAGCGACCAAGACGATAAAACTCACTCGGGAATTTTATCAAACACTTAGTGTGCGAAAAGCACCCAAGATCTTGTTCCGAAAATGAACTAGTGTGCAAACTCCCAATCAAAACAACCAAGCATCAGTGAAGAAACAATAAGAACATACAAGCAATCATCAAAGCAAAACAACAAATATATACCATGGTTCACCCAAATTTGGGCTACATCCACCAAGGAGGATTTCTTCTTTCTATAGATAAATGGAGGAACCCAGAGGTTATACACACACAATTTATCTCTCTTAGAAAGTCACTCACAACTTCACATAAACTCACCCCTCAAATGGGAGTTATATCTCTTTTTAGCTTTGATAACTCTCAAAATAGCTCTGAAACTTGTCCTCACACAAAACCTAGAAATAACACTTGTATTTATAGATTTGAGCCAAAATGGAAAATTTGTAAATAAACCAAAACTGAAAAAATAGGAGAGCCAAAACCAACAAACTCCACCTTGGCGATCCTGACTATCCAACCAATCTCTAGAATGCTGAAATTGAACCCACTTGAAGACTGTCCCATCATCTACCAAGCTAATGCGATTCCTCCAGGCGATCCTAACAATCCAACCGAACTCAAAATGCAAACATCAAATCCGCTCGAAGATCATCTCGACATCTAACAAGCCAATACGCTCCACCCGACGCTAAGCCACCTCAAACTTCAACCATGAAGTGAGATACCGCAAGTCTTCACTCTAAGACTCCAAACGACTCCACCTGCCGAGGAACCAAGTTCTAAACTAAGAACTCCCCGGAATGCTTCTCGTGTAACCATACAGTGAAGCTCGCTCCTCATGTAACCCGGTGAGTACACCCCCACACAATACATATAGCATACACCTTCTTTACACGAAGCATTCAAACACATCAACACCATCTTCCACATTGAGAAATAACCACGGATGAGAGGGAAAATTCCTCACCTCCTACACCCTCCAAATCTCACCCTCGAAAGATGTACTAAGTTTTTATCATGAAAAACTCCCGTTTGCCAATGCTCGCAAACAATAACTCATCGGCCTTCCTTGAACTAGCTACACACACCTCGAATCCATCACAGTCCTACACCTCCTCGATTCCAATCGGCCAATACATGTGTGCAACTAAACCGAGTTAACATCTCCCGTTGGCTCTGGAGGAGGACTTCGATCCATCCCCTCCACTAGTAGGTATTCTCCCATCACTACCGTCTACTCTCGGAAAGGTAGCACCCAATGTCTCCGTTTTGTTCACAAACGAGACATGCCTCGAACGTTCGATCACTTGTGCACACCGCTTCCCCGTCCTCCTCGAAGTCTGATTTAGACGATGCAACCCCCCTCTCTCCTCTCCCCTCGCTAGGACCATACAACCGCGTGTGACTTTCAAGACTCCACCCGCCACCGACACCCGGCAACCCTTGGAATCCAAACGGCTAATGGATATCAAATTCTTTCGCAACTTTGGGACATAAGCCACACCACCCAATGTGCATTTCACCCCATCGAGCATCTTGAGTTTCACCGCCCCGACACCCTCAACGGAAACCTTCTCTCCGTTAGCCAAAGACATGGAACCTTTTCCATTTTTCATGAAAGTCTCAAAATATTCCCTCTTAGAGCAAACGTGATCCGACGATCCCGAATCTAATATCCAATCATCTTGGGAAAGAGAGTTAACCTTGGAGATTGTGAGAAGTTCTCCAAGTTCATCTTCATAATTCGCACTCGCTACCGTTGCCCTCTCGGAACAACCTTGCCCTTAACCTTGTCATTCCACAAAGGACATTCTCGAATCATATGACCCCATTCCCAGCACTTGTAGCATTTCGGCCCTTTACCACCAACACCCCTCAATCTAGACCTACTACCGTCATTAAATCCCCGGTTGGAGTTCCTCCCGCCATTTTACCCACCTTCGTCTCTCGCCGTAAGGCCTTCATTATGGGAATACCCGTCACCTCCACCTTCCTTCTTTCTCATCGTGACATGTGATTGAATATCTTGCACAACCTCGTTGCACCGGAGCGTAGACTTCCCAAACATGAGAGTGGTCACAAAATGCTCGTATGAATCGGGTAATGATGCAAGCAACAACAATGCTCGATCCTCATCAATGAATTGAACATCTATCCGATTCAAGTCCTTTATCAAGGCATTAAAAACATTGATATGCTTCATCATATCCTCACACTCCCTCATCTCAAGGTTGAAGAGTTTCTTCTTGAGGAACGACTTTCCCAAATAAATCTCTTCTAGCTTATCCCGCATGCCTTTAGCCGTGGTCTCCGCTATCACGTTATTCAACACATCATCCGTGATAAGCATCTCAATACACGAAGCCTCCCTTTGATCAATGTCAATCCACTCGGCATCGGTTATGCCTACCGGTCGTCCCTCTACCCCCAACAATGCTAATTGCAACCTCTGTTGGAAAAGAACGCCTCGCATTCGTCTTTGCCATAACCCGAAATTGATCTTCTCATCAAAAGCCTTCATGTTCGTCTTCATTGAGCCACTCGATCCATAACTCGGATCACATCTCTTAGAGCCTCCGCTCGTAGAGGTTGATTCTCGAGTACTCTCCACGTTTTCCGTCATTTGGAACAAAAACAAAAGTTATGCCAAAATTGTTAAAATTTATTCAACCTCGAACCAAAATACCGGGCAAACAATGCAACCAAAGCTCTGATGCCACTTGTTGCGCTAAAGCAAGACTATCTCTAGCGACCAAGACGATAAAACTCACTCGGAAATTTTATCAAACACTTGCTGTGCGGAAAACACCCAAGACCTTCTTCCGAAAATGAACTAGTGTGCAAACTTCCAATCAAAACAACCAAGCATCAATGAAGAAACAATAAGAACATACAAGCAATCATCAAAGCAAAACAACAACGATATACCGTGGTTCACCCGAATTTGGGCTACATCCACAAAGGAGGATTTCTTCTTTCTATAGATAAATGGAGGAACCCAAAGGTTATACACACACACAATTTATCTCTCTTAAAAAGTCACTCACGACCTCATAAGAACTCACCCCTCAAATGGGAATTCTATCTCTTTTTAGCTTTGATAACTCTCAAAATAGCTCTCAAACTTGTCCTCACACAAAACCTAGAAATAACACTTGTATTTATAAATTTGAGCGAAAATGGCAAATTTGTAAATAAACCAAAACTAAAAAATAGGAGAGCCAACACCAACACTAAATACAGAACTTTCAGGATGAAAATAGGTCAGTGGTATTTCCTAATATCTTCCAACTTTTGAGTTGTAGACATGGGTCATCTTGAATACATTCCAGAGGGATCTTCCTCCTCAACATTTTCAACAATGTAGCAGACATTATTTAGATAACATTTTAGTGTGACACCACATTCTTGTTTACCCTCGTGGATGTTAAGACCACCTTACATTTCCTTCTGTTATTACTTCCACCAACTTCAACCTTCATCACCTTAGCATCAATCCTCTAGTGGACTAGGGGTGACAATTCGGGTTAGTCGTGTCATTTTCGGATCGCGTTGATTTTGATTTGAGTTAAGTTTTGGGTACTCTTAAATCTATACAAGTTATTCGTGTCATGTTCGGATCAAGTTCGAATTATTACCATAAACGTATTATCGTGTCAAAAATTGTCAGCCCTATAGTGGACTAACCTCCCCACCTCAACAACACGTTTCACTTTTTGTGGTCCAACCGATATTGAACATGTAAACTAACTTGGCATTTCATTCTTCATCTAACTCAATATAAGACATGACATAAGTTGTGTGCACTTTATACACACTTCGTATCATATTTCACCTTTTGTGGTAAGAACCTACAATGAACATGCAACGTAACCTCGCATTTCACTCATCATCAATTTCTATATAGAACACAAGATCCACTATATGCGCTTTATACACACTTCGCATGTACAAAACAATTTCTCTAGAGTTTAGATGGCTCGCTAGCTTGAATGTTGACATTAGCTTCGCTAGCTCAAATGTTGACATTAGTACACTAATGTATTGTAGAAGTCATAATTCCATGAGCATGTTTCCACATCAGCTCAATTCACCTAGGCTAATAGTATTTCCCAACTTGATTCCTAGTTTACAAATCCCCCATAGGTTGTAATCCAGAGTTACCAAAACCAAAAGTCACGGAGAATAGAAATACTCTGCATTCCATGCTTTGTACACGATTTTAAGGCCATGACAATGGTGGAAGCCACTTTCTATACAACGATCACATTTATCATCTTGTGAAAGAAAGGTGTTAATCGGCCAAAGTGAATACTCTCCCATAAAATACAGATGACATTAAACCATTTTCACCCCCATTTAACAACATTAACGAGTCAAATTAAACATCTTATAAGCTTCCATTTGAAGTTATATTAAACGTCCTCAAGTTTTTGCACAATAAGCTATTTTGGCAGTTAATAATACAAAGGATATAATACACTCCATTTGAAACGATCATCCTTTCTTAATTGAAAAAGAAAAAATACTCTTAAATTCCTCACAAACAAATTTTAGACACTAAAAAAATTTAACAAATTTAAAACACTGTCTACTAATTCTCTTTGTAGAAGTTCACAATAGTAATATTAACAAATAAATCTAATAATAAATTGCCCTTAAACATTAAAAAATTATTACCAAGGAACGTAAGTGTAAATTACCCATTAAAAAATTAGTACACCTTTTATGATTTAGCCTAATGATGAACAAGATCAGAGTCCTTTGGGATAGCATCATACAATATCTCCCCACAAAAGGCTTCCACGATATAGACACTGGTGTGATGAAAAGTGGAGAATTTGTAGTGAGAAAGGTAACCTCTCTAAAATTTTAGAAATTTGTCGTATAAAGGGAAAACAAAATTCATACAAAAAACACTTGTTCTTGTGAAATAGGTATTGTGGGATTGCCCCCCTCCTTATTAAATCTCCTCCGCAATTGTGGCGTTTCCCCTCATTAAAGGAAAAATCGCTCTAAACAAACTACAAAGTTTCCTAACTAAAGCATACAACATTGTGGATGCTATAACCAACCAAAAAAATCCATACTTCATAAACGGTGAAACAAAACAATACGGCCATTTTTTTGGTTATCGTATATAGGCGCCCGTGGAATATCTACAGAGACATTCTGGCACAAACAAATAGCACCGGCAGCAAATGCAAGAATAACCAACGCTTACACCTTAAAAAGGAATAGGTTAATCAAACCAAGTAACTATGTCGAATTAGTTGGAGCCCGGGAACCATTAAAGAAAGGAGCGAAAAGTGTGATGAACCTATTTACGAAGATAGAAATCCTAGCTGAATTATCATTGAACTTAAGAAACATAATCAAGTACACATGGATATGAGTTTAAGACGAGCTCCATAAACTAATTTCAGTTCTCCCAAACAACGGAGCCTTTTCCCAAAAAAAGAAAAAGAAAACGAAAAAAGAAAAAACATCTATTTATCAACGATAACAGTAGACTAATCCCAATCGCCAGATACCAGCTGTTGTTTTTCATCTACTCGTCATCATCATCGTCATCCTACACAACCACCAACAAAATATCATGTTAAAAATCATTTAAGAATCAATTTAAATATCCAAGTATTAGGTAGTGATTTAAATCAAACCTCTCCACTGTCATCCTCATCGTCCTCGTCGTCATGGACTTCTGACCTTGACTTGTCAGATTCTTCCTCTTCGGCATCCTTTCCTTCAGCCTTTTTAGAGATCAATTGCGGCTGTTAGTTGTCAGATAACTCTTTCATCAATCATTTTAGTTGAATTTCGATAAAAATGAATTTACCAGTTTCTTATTATACGCCTGCAGAGTCTTTTCGTAATCGGCCTTCCTTTTCTCTGCCTTTGCTACATAAGGAGCTTTCTCCTATGAACGGATTTGAAGAGGCAGCGTTAGAATTATAAATAAATAACTAACGAGGTTACTCGAAAACAAATTAGAGATTACTCACAGCATCAGACAATGATTTCCATTTGTCTCCACCGGCTTTACCGACCTGATCCATAACAAAATCGTAAAGGGTTAAGATCACGGAAGTAACAACGAAATATGTGTGGTTTATAAGATGACGATGCTCACGACTGAGACGGATTTGTTGTTGGGGTGTTTCTCTTTGTACTGCTTCCTGAAGTCCTCCCTGTGTTTGATTCGAAACGTCAGAGATCATAAACGAAAGATAAAAATTATATATTTAGATCTGGCCAAGGAGTTTCGGATAGAGTCAAGTTCATACATGAAAACGAAGAAAGCACTGGCTGGTCTCTTGGGCTTGTTAGGATCCTTTCCAGCCTTTCCTTTCTTCACAGGCTTGCTCGCCTTCTCAGCTCCGCCTCTCTTTTTCACAGCAAGCCTTTAAACAAATCAACATATGAATAAAATTGAAGATCTGGGCGGATACAAATTAGTAAAAGATGAGAAAACTTACTTGGTGTCTGATTTTTTAACTTCAGCCTTGGATCTACCTCCTTTCATGACGAATCCTGCGAGAAATTGATGGAAATCGGTGAGAAAAAAGGTGGAATCGGAGGTGACTCGGGTGAGTTAGCGCCGCGAGTGGACGAGTTACCTTATGAGGTTGTTAGGGCTTAGATGTGTTGTTGTATGGAGAGAGTGAGGGTGTGAAGGGGAATAATATAGGGGGGGAAGAGATATGCTTTGGCTGGGCGTTCGTGTGTGTGTGTGAGTGATACAAGGGCGAAAGGGGGAGAGAGGGATAAGAAGAGCTGAAGGCGATTGGGAAAAAATTACAATTGAATCATGAAACAATTGAAGTCCGGGTTTGGGCGGGATTTCAAATTTGTTTTCCCATCTCACCGATCCCTGTGCTCTCTCCTTATTGGTTCATTCCACCCTTTCCTTGCTTCACTTTGATGTGTTTCGTTTTGTGCTTTCTTTGTGTTTCCTTCCTAACGAATCTCAACCCTTTGTTCTCTCGCTGGCTTAACAGTTCGCCCACGTGTTAACATCTGGCGGACTTGGGCTTTTAGGGGATTTACCCACACGTGTCGTGCGTTTTCCTTGTAATGACAAATTTACCCTCTGGTATTTTGGGTATCCAAGGCGGTGGTTGTGGACTATTTAAAACAACTCATTAAAATGAGATATATTCCTACGCAAGGTTTGGGGTTGATTCTGTAATTTGGTTCAATCATGTTGGTCTTTCTATATTCCTCTATTTTGTCTTGTATATTTCACAATACGAATGATGAATTCTATTTAGATTAAACTAAATGTTTCTCTTGATATTTGTTTTTTTTTATACTGATATATTTTTTTAAATGTAATTTTTTGTTAATTTTAAGATAACAATAGTTTTGAAAACTAGTAATATTTGGTATAAATGAAAATCTGCGCAAATCTGTACTTCTGAATTGATTTGATAGCCTTTAGAGTAATCAAAAACAAATCAAATGTGGAGATTGTTAATTTAATTATTAGGTATAAATGTTTGTAAAAAGTAATATTAGAAACTCCTTTAATCAGATAACTACAACTGAGGAAGTTATCTTAGCAAATGATGCCTGCAACGACGGCGTTTTGCGTCACTTACACCTGAAGGCAATGGTTTGTGATAATGACGACTTAAACCCTATTAGTTAATCTTTTCGTTGTAGCATCTTAGAAAAAATTCTTTATTAAAATATCTAAAAGTTAGTACAAATTTGGGGCATAATACACTAAAAAATATATTTTCAAACCAATTTTTATTCAAAAACATCATGTGCAAATGGAACGAGAAGAAAACATGTTAACATATTATTCAATCTAAAATTTTAACTTATTATTCAATCACGTAATGTAAAATTAGGGTTATGCAACGTTTTCCAATTTACTAATCAACAAAAATCCATTCATTAATTATAATCTCGCCAATTCATATCCAACCCAATTACTAATTATTTCATCAAGTGTGGGATTTCCTAACTTGTTTATCCCTAATTATTATTCGATTTACATTCCTTAAAACATATATACTTTTTTCCAATTTTGAATGTGATATACCAATCAAAAATCAATTTATTTACATCATTTATTATCCTAATGGGATAATTAAGGTACTACCCTAATGGGATAATTAAGATTTCCCTGAAATTACTCTCTTTTATTCCAAGACAGTTACATATATTTAAATTCGTAATTTTTATCTTAATTAATTTCAATATTTCCAATGGGTCAATTACATAACTTTATGTTCGGAAAACTAAATCCAAACAACATAAGTATTCTTACCATTTACATTGGTCCGGATAACCCTCGACCCCAATGTGAAGGTCATGCATATGTATATTGGTTCGGCATTATCATCGACCCCAATATTATTCATCCTCGAATTTGGTCCGGATAATCATCGACCCCAAATCGAGCTTTCATGTACCGGTCCGGATAATCATCGACCCCAATACAGGATTAAGCACTGTGTGTATATATATATATTTCGCATACAATATATACTATAAGCACATACTATATAATCACCTCCATGTATCATATTTTAGGGGTTATTGGCTCAGAATCCTAGGGTTATTGGCTCGGAATCCTACCTCGGTCACCAATAGTGATTTATATCTCTTGGCTCGAAATCAAACCTCGAGCACCAATATTTATTTAGTATACTATATGTATTCACACAACCTGTGTATTAATGTGCATCAATAGGCATTCACACAACCCGATAATACATGTTAGTACGTAGTATATCTCTCGCATACTTGTTGTACTATTTACTTTACGATTTATCTCGCTATCGTATATATAGGAGTGTTCACACAACTCTAAGGGTCCTAGTTATCCCTTTACCAATCTCAGCAGTTAAGCCTAACTTACCCTACCGGTCTATACATTAATTCATTTTATTCCCATAACCCTTTATCCATCTTTCATATTAATTACGAAATACTTTAACCAATTATATTCTCATCTTAATTCTCTCTCTAAGGTGAAGTTGTACTCCCATCGTAGGCCTACTATAAAATAATAAGTCTCCCAATATCATTTTCACAAGTACTTAAGGATTTTCCAGCACGTCCATTTAGGAATACAAGAGAAAAAGGAAAATTTCAAAAAATCAGACCACCGAACCGATCCAGCTTTATGACTATCTCGACCCCTCCGGACTCAACGGTGCCCTCGAAATGATAATACGAGTTACTTAAAATAATTTACCTTTTTATTCCACTTAATTAGTCCTGACACGACTCACACGGGCATCCCCGACTTAATATACCGAACTGTCGTATCCCTCTCTCACGACAAGTTATATAAAATCGCCATTCCACATTACTTATTCTCACACACAGTAATATTAATAATTACTAACTTCTCGTCACACTGGTAAATATTCAAATTTAATCCGGATTAATAATTAATTCTCACATTTTAATTTAATTAATCCCACAATAATAATAAATCACATAATTATTTAAATCTTCAAAAATTCGGGGTATTACACTCTTCACCACCTTCACAATTCTCTTCTTAGGCTTTGGAAAAAAGCTTCTCTCTTCTCTCAAATGGAATCTTTAATCTTTTATGTTATGATCCCTAACCCCAATCTCTAAATATCATATATATGGCTCTAAATTTCGTAGGTCCCTTAACCTCTTTTGAAAAATGATCGAAACACCCTTAATAGGTTATAGTTTGGTCTAAAATTGATCCGGGACCCAAACTATACTCTTGGGTACATTATTCCGACTATTTCGACCCATCCGGAATCATTCGTGACCTTTAAATTATCATCTGAGTCACTTAAAATCTATTTCTCATTTCTCACCTCAAAATAGTTCACACGCGACTCCCGACGGGGTAAAATAATATACGCGCGTATCACTTGCTATGTCGTATAACCATAATTAATAAAATACATACATACCACTCGCTATGTCATATAACCATAATTATCAATTATTTACTATACGCATTTAGTAAATATCATAATGCAATATTAATCAGTATATATCTCTCGATTAATATCTAATACTCATAATTATTTTATACTCACATTAAATTACTTCACTCGCGTAATTTAATTAATCGTATTTTTCCTAATTAATTCCTCAAATTAATTAAATAAAAATAAACAGAAATACGGGGTATTACAACTAGGTCACGGTTCTGAGCCGAGAACATTCTTCACACTAAATAGCCATAATTGTTTTTTGTTGGTCGTGATCCCAAGCTGTGACCCCTTACATTACCATTTTGGCGCCATTTTTATCGCCACTAGGGTCACGGTTGTGAACCGTGACCATGAGGGTCATGATTTTGGACCGTGACCAATTGATGATGTAGATTTAGACTGTGACCTCCATGGTAATGGGTTTGGACCTTGACCACCTTATCGTGATCAAATTCACTTTTTGGCGTAATGTTAACACAAGACTTGTAACAACCCTCATATTCTAATATCAGGGTTGATTGAGTCCAAATATTAGAATATACAAGTTACTATAACTTGAAGTATCATTCTTATCATGTGACAAAAATATGAGACATTTAAAGCTTTTATTATCAATATAAGATATGGGAGATAATAATATGAACAAGGCTCACCGATCTAATCAAATCTCAAGGCTCCTGAACGCTTATGAACAAAGTCTTCGACAGCGGGAGGTGGTCAAAATACACCAACAAGAGGAGAGTGATCGCCTCTAATGTCACCTAGAGATAGTGGAGAAAGAACTCCACGGGGATAAATACAAAAGTCACGAGATTGCCTACACTCCTAGCACTAGGACGAGTAAGACTCGCAACTGAATTTAGGGTTCAGTGTGCGACCAAGGTCATTCCTACTAGAGGGGGTCACTAAATATGAAAGACTTCCATAACACCCATCCTGATAAGAATGATTTTCATAATCTCAAACAAAGGGAGATGGACAACCATCTAAACCACCGGGGAGCCAGAACCACCAATGAATTAGCCAAAAAGGATCTCGTTATCCAGAATAAACACACTTTCTTAAGGTCGATTCACAAGAAGTTTATCACTCCCAGATTCAAGATTTACGCTGGAAAAATTGATCCCACTAACCATGTTTGCTACTTTTGTTAGACAATGACCCTTTGAAGAAATAAATAGGCCATCACGTGTCGTACCTTCCATTCCAGTCTGGGGGACATTTCACAAAAGTGGTTTGAAAACTTACTACATCGGTATATTTCAAGCTTTAAAGAGATCACAAAGGCGTTCATCGCCACTTCTACTTACTAGTAGCACCCATCCAAATATGAGGGACTCCTTACTCATAATAAATAAGAAGCCCCAATAAACCTTACGTGAATATGCTTGAAACTATTGGGAAACCTACAACGAGGTGGGATATTACTCCCAATAAGTAGAAGTGGCCTCATTTAAGATCGACCTACTGAACAGATCCATGACGCACTAATCTAGCAACAAGAAAGAAGCTACTACTATTGACGATCTCATGTCTCAAATCGAGAAATATGCTAAGGTGGAAGATGTAGTCGTAGGCGCATAACATGATATTCAGCCCAAGGTGAGGAAGAAATAAGATAAGGAGAATGCCCTCAAGAAGGGGGTAAGAAACATAACTGAGAATCCAAAGGCGATGACAAGTCAGGCCCCAACAAGGCCCAATATGACATCAACGCCATTTTAAAAGAATCGATCTACAAGTTCTTGAACAAAATTACGGATCAACAATACTTCAAACAACAAAGGAAGATGACGGGGGACCCATTAAAGAGAAACACCCGTGAGATGTTCCTACTATAAGGAGCATGGGAACAAAATGGCTCTCAAACCCAATCATGGTAAAAAAAGAGTAGCGAGAAGTGGAGAGTCTATATATACTTCATCGACCTGAATAAAGCGTGCCCTAAAGACACATGGTCGACGCCATAAATACCCACGAGTGAAAGAGCTTTTTAGATGCTTATTTGGCTATCGCAAACTTCCTTTATTCGGTCCCGACCAAGAAAAGACATCTTTCATCATTATCCTTGTCCTCTAATACTGCACAATCATGTTGTTTTAACTTAAGAACATAAGGGTGATATCATTAAGATGTTTAAGCATTAGTTGGACGACACCATGGAGGTATATATAGACAACATACTCGTTAAAACCTAACCATCTTTTATAATAACCTTTTTGGGTTAGTACCAAAATAATCTTCCAAAATTTGTTGAACTCATTGATAGATTTACATTAATGTTTTTAACCGAGTTCAGACCATTTTGAAGACTTTCAACTACTGTTTCCAATGATTTTCGATTGTTCACGCAAGAGAAGATTCGTTTTTATTTTTACAAGAGATGTCGAAAAATATTTTCTTTCTTCTTCAAAATTGATAAAATTTTCATCATCTTCTTTTTAAATAATGTTCTAATCTTTTAAATAGTCTAAAAAGTCTAAAGTCCAAAATATAAAAAATAAATAAACATTAACATGCATTTTTTTTAAGGATAGGACCTTGAGCTTCCAAGATGCACAAAAAATTATTTTCGTCTTTTAAAAGTGCAAGCTCATTACAAAACTCTAAATTTTCTCTTTCGAGAGTTTTTATTTTTTTTAGAAGATCTCCATTTTATTCTTTTAAAATTATTGTTGAACTACAATCAACAATTAGAGACTCTCCACTCAAAAACTTAATATTCTCACACATGTGAGCATCGTCAACTTAAAGTTAGTTAACCACGTAAATTATTGTTCATTTTTTTATATATTCTTTGAGTTTGGAGGATAATAAAGATTTTTATTTAAAAAGTTTAAAAGATTCTTCATAATTTATCGTATTTAGATTCAAGAAACAATAAACCAAGTCTTCACTATCATCCTCACTATATTCATATTCATTTTTGGATGAGGGACGATAAGTAAAGTTGGACTAAGAATGAAGTCCAGATAAGAAGTATCAAACGTAATATTAAGCAAATCCTATAAAATCTCAAACCTAGGATCCAAGTGTACACACAAAATATTTATCTCTAGGTGATTAAACCCGACACAAATGAGGTGTAGCTCTAATAGTAATTAAAGGAATGTACGTGTAGATATGGATTACACAAATTAAAAAATACCAAAATAAAAGTAATGTTTGCTTTAATCCAAATTCGGACAAAAGTTAATGCTAGCATCCAAGTGATAAAATAGTGATTTACAAGTTGATTTAACTTATAAATATATGTTCATATAGCATATAAGATAAATTAAACTGCAAAATACTAAATTGTACATTTGAGACAAGGCTTTATACGAGGGAAAAACCCTTCTGTAAAAACCTCGGGCCAAACCGACACTTTCCTCTATATAGGTAAATATTTACAGAAGGGAGAAATGACTTACATACTTAAACATATCCTAGACTCAATAATGCACAATCTCCATAAGGCACTTTTCCAATTTTTGGCTGGAAGAGCAAGCACAGATAGCTCTCTGTTCACTCATTAAGTCGAAGGTGTCAACTTTCGTTGATAATGTTGTGTTTGCACTAAATCTTCTTTGAAGTTGAAAAACCTTTTTGTGTTAAAATGAAACAAGTGAAAACACACACTATTGTATATATAATTTCTCGAGATGTGAGAGTCTTAAAGGTTGAGGATATTTTCAAAAAGTGTTCGTCTAATCAAAATAAACTCAATGAGTATTTTTGAGATATCAAAGATATTTAAAGTTTCTAAAAAATAAATTTTATAAAAGTATTTCTTCAAGTCTTGAGAGAAGTAATCAAACTTCAAATAAATTTAAACTACAATGATAATAACGGATATATAAAAAATACAAAGAAGATTTTTGCTCTTAAGAAAATTTGATTTCTTTAGTTTGATAAAACAACGAAGACCTTTCTTGAACCTTATCATGTGAAACTTGTGGACGCAAGATTTCAAACCCTATAAGTCATTCTCATCCGCACAAAATAGGTTACTTTTTAACACAACAAAATATATGACTCCAAAAAATAATATTCACATTTTGCAATGCAATCTTTTGGCAAATTGCCTTTTTGTACAAAATTTGTACCTGTTGCTAGAGCGTCGTTGCAACAAAGAAATTCCTTATTGGGGCGAACATGCAGCGATAATCCTTGTCGTGGTTATGTTAAGAGAATTTGGATTTGGACTAAAGCACTAGCGATGAACCTTCGCTGGAGCAAGGACAATCTTTGTTACTACGAAGTTGCATGGAGGCAGGTTACAACTTTAACAAGAGATTTAAGACAAGTATTTTCCATCCAAGAGTTTTAAAAATATTTTGGCAAATACTATAAGTATGTTTGTTGTCAACCTATAACATTCATACTTAAAATACACACATAAGAATGCAATTTTTATGAACATTTTTTTCTATAAGAAAAGTATATTGCATAGCGTATTTGCTCAAATTATCCAAACCAATACACGCATGAGTTTTAAAATATTTTCTAATTTATAAAAAAATTAATTTATGTTATGTCAAAATAAGGGTGGCCAAACAAAGTCATTTTAAGTCATTTACCATACCATAAAGCTAAAATCTCATTAGTTATGGTATAAGGTAGCTTTTCGGATGAAGACGAAGAAGTCTGGTCTCGTAGTATTAAACATAAAGAGTTTGGGGACAACTTAAACTATGCCTAAATATATTTTGGAACAAGATAAGGCAATCTAATACTACAGAGATTTGAGCATAATTATGCTCTTATAATTTCCTTTTTATCTATTTCGTGACAAAACATATAAGCAAGAGATTACAAATAAGTGAATCGAATATATAATTTAGGACACGACTCACCCAATAAAAAGCATACAAGTATAGACACAACTCAACATTCGTAACTCTTGTAACCTATTTTTCCTGTCAAGACATTAGTAAATACATCAAGATACTAATGCACAAATATTAACAAAAGAACAAGTGTAATAAGATAAATATAAGTTATAAGCAATGTATGCATGGTTCATCTCATTACAAAGGATCATATACCTAGTTTAGCTAATATCTCAATAAGATGTAATATATTCACTTCATTCAATAAGTTATCTATTACACTGCATCAAAACTGTTGACGTGTCAAGGTATTTGACCGTGACAAGTTTGGGGGTGACAAAAGGTATTTGTCACGGACTTATCACAGTCAAAGACCGTGATAAGTCCGTGACAATTCTGGGTAGATTTAAAAAAAATATTGGGCAATATGGCCACTGCCACTGCCCAACTAGTATATTTGTACCTGTTGTAGCAAATTTTAACCTATCAAAACAACATATATATCAAGCAACATATAATATTAAATAACCAACATAAATAAATACAAATATCCATAACCAAAACTGAAGCAACATGTAAATATCCATAACAAAAACCAAACCTAACCAACATTTAAATATCCATAGCCAAATAAAAAAAATAAAAAATAATTTCCAATATCCAAATAAAAATATATACAAATAATGTCATAGAGTATGGTCTACAATATATTGGAGGAGGAAGGAAGGCCACATGACATATGCATTGAGACACCCATCAATTTATCGAACGCCGCATTGTTCTTGCAACCACAAAGGTGAATTCTCCTTTCCAGCCAAAACATGCGTGATGAGCACCTCTGCATCAATGTCTTGCAGGGGACGTCCATGAACTAACATACCCGGGAGGGTTCTCGAGTCCCTCAACCCCCTTGCTATCGGCTCCCTACCAAATGCGTCTATTAAAAACACGCTTAACCACTAACTGATTATTGACATAGGCCGTTCGACGAGGGTCAAGATGGAAAATGAATCATATAAGGGCCACGAGTCCGTGTGTATCGGCGATGAAGCGGTGACATACTCACCTACATCCTTACCTTTACCCTTGACCTTGACCTTGCCCTCATCGGAGGTGGACCCCCACTGACGCTTCATGAAGGCATACATATCTAGGACCATCGCCTCCAACTTTGATAGCTTATCGTCATGGGTGTCCACCTTATGAGTCAACCCGGTGTTGCTCGTCTCAATCTCTATGATCCTCGATTTTCCCACTCGAGAGCTCACCCCCTAGTCCTCCCCTTACGATCCGTTTCGAGCACTTGGCTGAGTGCGTCTCTTGTCAAAGATGCTTTGTCGACATCAAATAACTTTTCATGCACTTCCTTAAGCTTTGCCTGAAATAATACAAAGTACACGATTAGTTAATTAAGTTAATAAAAAAATTATAACGTAATTAAAAAAAAAAATTATAACTTACAATCGTGAATGCGACGCTCAGGGACACTTCTTTATCCTTCATTGCCCTCCTTCGTTCGAATTTCCACATAGGCATCGAGCCTATGCGGCCAACCCCAAGGGCCACTCCCCATCTCCTGAAATAAAATAATGCATAATTAGTAAGTAACGCAATGTAATTCTAAATTAGATAACATAAAACTAAACTTAAAGAAAAATAAAAACTTACCATCCCGTGCTCCACCTCGGCGTAAGACGTCCGTTCGGAGTAGTGCACGTCCACATTTTTTGTTCGATTTTCCCTCCTCGATTGATAAGATGCCAATTGTCGCTCATCGATCTCGTTATCGACAAACTGTTGCCACTGTGCCAATGAGATCGTCTCCTTCAACGGGACGATGTCACACACTCTTAAAATGGACTCTCGGGTCTTCTCAAAGTACCGTGCCTACATATTTTTCTTCCACGTCTTATACTGATCCCTTAACTGTTCCAACGTGGAGTCTCAGACATGTAGGGGTAGGTCGAATTGATCCTGTCAAACAAATACAAGCCCAAAAGAAAGTAAGTGTTAGTTGTATTAAAATATAAATATAAATACACCACCTATAGTGCCCCCAGATGCCCATCCTGAGTTCATTTGGCACGAACATCCAATCAGTGTACCCCGAGCCGATGATCACCTTTAGTAACTCCAGGGATCTAGCCATTAATGTCGTCTTGTTCTCGATAATGGACCCTAATTTGTCCCCATTTTGGATGCCTAGTGGCCGAGTAGCCCTCGTCGCCTCCGCTACCGTGTTGCCCTAATGAAGAGATTTTCTGCAAAAATTGTTATTATTAGTACAAACATGTATATGAGAAAATGATCAAATCCAAATGAATTAGAATATTGTACGAGTTAATGAAATTATAAATCTAAAAATATTATTTCAATATCGGGTCATGTCATGGACTTTGAATTAATGCTTAAATTATTTAAAATCCAAATTAATATATTCACCAGCCATAAAACCAATTTTGATTCAAATCCAATAATAATAAATCACTAGAAGAATACAAGTTAACGACATTATAAATCTAATATTGTTTCAATATCGGATCATGTCATGGACTTTGAATTAATGTTTAAATTGATTAAAATCCAAATTAGAATATTCACTAACCATAAAACTAATTTTGATTCAATTCCAATAATAACAGAGCACCAGAAGAATATAAGTTAACGATATTATAAATCTAAATATTGTTTCAATATCGGGTCATGTCATGGACTTTGAATTAATTCAAATTAACATATTCAATAACCAATAAATCAAAAAAGTCCAATAATAACAAAGCACTAGAAGAATACACCCACTGGTTATTACAAGCATTAAAATGATCAAGTACAAATAAATTAAAAGCATTAAACTGTCGACCGATAATAATAAATCACTGGAATAATACACCCAATGGTTATTACATATAATTGGAATACTTATTATAAATCTAAAAATTGTTTCAAATTCGAGTTATCATAAAAAATGGATTAATATTCGGTAGGAGCAACCAAGTTATTCACACTACTGTTTAGACGCTTTGGCGCATGTAGGACGATTGACCATGGTTCATTGTTGATATACTCGGAGTAAAACACGTGTTTAACCTTTTTAAAAGCACAAACAAACTGCTTATAGCTCACGTGTTCATTGCTATTCAACTTAGACAAGTTAACCATGATCAAATTGGTGTCATGATCAACTTTACAAGCATTTTTATCCTCAACTCATACCTAATCATAGTAAAACACAACCTCTTTGAATCTTACATAGTCTAATTCAAATATATTTCGAATTTACCATAGTAAGTCATTTCATCTTCAACGAGGTTTTTATCTTTCAAGCTCGCTCGAAAATAAGTAAGAGCCTTGTATGAAATGCCGAGTTTTGTACATTTATATTTTGTTCGTAAAACCTTGCACCAAATACATAACCGTTCAATCGATATTTCTTGTACTCTTATGCCATGAACAAGGGTTCAGCGACTAGACGAGCAAGCCTTAATGTCGCATCACCCGTCTTTAAGAGCTGAGAATATAGATAAATTAATTAGGTTAGTTGTAGAGCTTTCTTGTAATGTGACATTTAATAACAATGGACTCGGAAGTGCCATACATAAAGTTATCTTCATTAGAAGATTTTTCATTGTGGCTCACTTGAGTAGACATGAACGCGGTGAAGTTGCGCTTGACGGGGGAATCGATTCCATATTTCGGTTCATTATCACTAAGGGTGGAATCATATGCAATTGCCTTTTTTTCCTCCCTTAGTTATTGGAACACTCGGTTTCCCTGTGACCATAACCCTCACAACCAAAACATCTATTGGACTCATCCCTATTAAGATTATCATTATTATTTTTAGGGAGATTTTCGACTTTGTTATACTTAAACTTTTAAAATTTCTTATAACCATTTTTAAGATTCTCGTTATTAAATTTCATAAATTTTCTAAACTTGTTAGCAAACTTAGCCATATAATCGGAGTCGATGTCAAACTCATCATCCGAAACAGATGTTTCCTCCTTCCAGACTTTCAAAGCTATGCCCTTATCTTTTTTCTTCACATCCTTGGAGGTAAACATGTTAAGTTAATAGTTTTATAAGTCAGTTACAAGCTCTTCAAGTTTCGTAGAGTTTAAAGTGCCTAGAGAATTTAAAATATTCACTTTTGGATTAAATCTATTGGACTTTAAATTTTCTTTATAACACGATTATCGGGTATCTTTTCTCCAAAATTAAAAGACGAATTCTTAGTATCAGACAATCTAGCATAAAACTCATCAAAAGTATCACTTTCTATCATCTTAATGGTTTCAAATTGACTGTTGAGGGTTTGGAGTTTAAAATTCTTAACATAACTTCATGGGTGAGTTGGAGCGTGTCCCAAGCCTCCTTAGACGTTTCACATGTCATAATTTGACGGAACTCCTCTGGTGTGACCGCACTAAAAAGAGTATTTAAACCACGAGAATTGAAATTTGCTAGTGCTCATCCTCATTCCATGATTCTACGGGTTTAGGAACATGAACTCTTCCTTCTAGGCACATTGGTAGGGACCACCCTCTAACAACCGATTGTCAAACCCTCTCATCTAACGACTTAAGTGCCGACCTCATACGTGCTTTTCAATATGCATAGTGGGAACCATAAAAAATAGGAAACTTTTTAAAATCCATAATTTCCATATTCAAACCCAATGGACTTAACACGATAATTTAGTATTCTTTCTTTGATACCACTTGTTGGCATGGTGAATTTATATGTTATGCTCTGATACCACTTGTTGGAACGAAGGTTCTTGAAAAATCCAAGTTTTAATTTCTAAAGGGATGGTTCACCGAATATTTTTAATTTTTTATTTCTTTCAAAATATCTTCTTCTAAAGCACAACTTTAATTCAAGTTCAAATATACACAAACCAAATTAAAAACATGATTAATTCAATATTAACATGAATTTTGCCAAATTAATAATTCCTACTTGAATTAAAGTAAACTAAAATTACACAATTTAATGAAGTACCAATTAAATAACTTTTTGTGGTTAAACCAAAATAAACACAACCACAACGCCGCGATGAACGAGGAAAATCCATAATGGAAAAAACCTCGGATGACCCAGCCATAAGTCCACTGTGACACCCCGACTAATTAAATACCGGGTAGCTACTCCTTTATTAAATTAATTCAAAATGCCAAGTTGGTCCAGTTAATAGCATCACTGTCGAAAACATTTTAATGATTACTAACCACCTAGTATTTAAAAAGTAAGTTGCCAAATTTTAATTTAAGTCTGATTAACATGCAACAAGTGTAATGAAGAATAATAACGCCATTCACCATAACGAAGTAAATAGAATAACCATCACATAATGTAAATAAAGTCTGGAGGAAACTCCTCACTACAAATCCCACAACTGAAATAAGCAATGAAAATACTGAATACTAAATCAATACATGACAAAGTCTGAAAACTGAAATGGAAAGATGTCTCTAATAGAAATGGGCAACATGCCCTACAACTGATAGAATACTGAGTACGGAATCCAAATGATAGAAGCGTCTAAAAGAAATTCCCTGTAGCTTCCACAAACAGCTACAGCTCGTCACCTGAATGAGTATCCTATGCATGGTGTCCTTGTGGCTGGGCACCTAAAATGGTTTTACAAGAAAAATAGATTTGAAAGCAAACGGGTTAGAGCCCGAATGTGGAGATATTTTTAAAACCTGCAAGTGCTTTAAAAACATTTAAAGCATTAAATGCAAAGTACATGTTAGGACGTACACTCACATGATATTCTCACCTCTCGTCTAACTGTGCACTCCTAACGTAAGTACCCATCTACAACGACACAAACCACTAGCTAAGTGACATCATATCTAGCTAGACTGTCATAGGTCCTACCCTTATTACTCGGTTCTATTAACATTATAACGCTCGTAATTAAATAGGGGTTTAACGTAAACTCAGATGCTCAATATGCAATATATTTCACTATCAACTAACCCGTTATGTTTTTCTCGAAACAATACCGTAATTATTTTCACAACATTAACATGAAGGTTCCCATTAATTAAGTGTATATTATTCACATCATAAATATACAATACAAGCACCCCGAGAACTAAGCTGCGGTGCACACATACTCTGCTATCCATCCCGGTACATCACGTACATAAGGTTTACATATTCCGAATCTCTCAGGAATAGTTCACAAATAACAACATCACAAATAATGAAGGCGAACACAGTCACATCACATGGATCACGCACATACCTACGCTCCCACGATCAGCGGACTTATTAATATCCCAATAAGTCTTTCTATGACCTATGTTCATCAAGGTAACCAGTCTAAATCCGGGCAACACAAGGATTAGAGGGCCCTAAGCGAACGCAAACCTCCCGTGATAGCAAGTATGGTAGGTATGTCATACACACAATTCATATACCAATACTAAGTAAACACACGTCTTAGTAATCCCGTAGTTTAATTGTAGTACTATTCTCATTCTAGTACCAATATATATATATTTACACACTTTATACGATTCCGGTTTATAATCATACACGCCATAATTTATTCTCACGTCGTAGTAGACACTCACGTCTCAACCCTACTATCCCTTTAATTTAAATCGCTCGTATATAATTTACTCCTCAAAATAACACAAACGTCCCAAACCTATCAATACATCATCAAAGGAAGGTTATTTATATCCTCGAACAAGATTACTGGACTCCCAAAATTAAAACAGGCCAAAAAGGCCTAAACTGCCAGCTCGTTAGAAGTCTCGTTCGAACGAGGCTGTTCGAACGAGATTCCAGTTCGTTCGAACGAACTGTACCTTCTAACGACATCTCGTTCGAACGAATGTATCGAACGAAAAGCAGTTCGTTCGAACGAAGGTATCGAACGAAGTCTCCCCTCGTTAGAGGCGACTGGTCAACTCGTTCGAACGAGCTCGTTCGAACGACCTGGGAAGGTCTTCTAACGAGGGACCAGTTTCGGCCCAGAATTTCTTAGTTACGTTTTTCATCAATTTTTACTCCTCAAATCTCCTCTAAACTTCGTCCCAACAATGTTCAAAGGTCTCTAATCACTCCTAAACATAACAAGGTTATAAACTAACGTATTTTACTGAGTTAATTCATCCCAATCATCATTAAATCATCAAGTCTCATCACTTTCCCCCAATTATTCAAGAACACAAACCCTAAAATTTTAATTCATGAATTAACCCAATAAAAATCCGTTTTAATTTCACCCAATCACTAATATCCTCAGTATAATCATCTACCTATCATTCTACATGTAATTCTCCTCAAGATTTCAAGTTCTAAGTTCCAAAATACATGGGTTTTCATATTACACCAAGAACAAATCAATTTTATTAAATTCCTATACATGGAAAGAGCATTCTCTGAAATTAAGTGATATTAAACCACTTGCCTCGATTGTCTCTGAATTTGGTGTTGATTTTGTAAAGATTTTCTGCAGAATTCCTTCTCCTTTTCTCCCTCTCTAAGCTTTCTTCTCCAAAGGTGGCTATGGTGGCTAGGGTTTTCTTTGGGAAAGTTGGAAACCTAAATGATAACCTCCGTAGCTTATTGGGTCGGGTTGGTTAGTGGGTTTAGTGGGTCTATTCCCAATCAGATTTACTTCTCTAATTTTCGTCATTTTTAATTCCTAAAAATATGAAATTACCAAAATACCCTTTATATTGCCGGTATGACCTAAAAATACTCTGGAACCCAAACTACACCTCCGGCTAGTGTTTTCTGACTATCTCGACCCTTCCGGACGCGTTGGCGCACTCAAAACGACCATACGGTTGAAAGAATTTAAATTCACTTTTATAAATAAAATAATTATATCTCGACACGACTGTCACACGCGTCCCAATAAAATGACCAAATTGCCGTATATCAATCTCACGACAAATTTCATAATTCTATATTCATATAACATCATATATACTCAATATAGTCAAATACCAACTCACAACTCGCTAGTATTTTACCCGGATTAATTTCCAAATAATTCACATTTAATTAATTAATCCCAAAAATAAATATAGCCAAAAGTACGGGGTATTACATACTTCCCCCCTAATAACTGAATTTCGTCCCGAAATTCGAAACTAGAAAGTACTTGCTAAAAATAACTCTGGATAACGTTCGCGCATCTCATCCTCGCGCTCCCATGTGGACTCCTCGACATTGTGATGTCGCCACTGAACACGCACTAACGGAACTATCTTTGACCGCAGTTTCCTTTCGCTTCGGTCCAAAATAGCAATCGGCCCCTCCTCGTAGGAGTTATCCGGCTGGAGATCGATGTCCTCCACGACAATGTGAGAATGAGCCAAATTATCTCTAAGGTATTTCCTCAGCGAGGAAATATGGAACACATCGTGAATCCGATGCAAATGCTCCGGTAACCCAAGTCTATACGCAACCGGTCCGATCCGCTCAATAATAGGAAACGACCCCACATACCTTGGTGCCAACTTCCCCTTCTTCCCGAAACGCATAATCCCCTTCATAGGAGATACTCTGAGCAAAACCTGGTCCCCCACTTGGAACTCCCTGAAAAATCTCTTCGCATCAGCATAACTCTTCTTCCTGTCTTGAGCTACCCGAATGCGACTCCGAATCAACTCAATCCTTACCGAAGTATCCTGAATCACTTCCAGCCCAAGTAGTTTGTTGTCCCCCAACTCTAACCAACATGCTGGGGAACGATAAGGCCTACCGTACAATGCTTCAAACGGAGCCATGCCAATAGTGAACTGATAGGAGTTGTTGTAAGCAAACTCCACCAGTGGAAGGTACTGCTCCCATCCACCCCCAAAGTCAATAATGCACATGCGCAGCATGTCCTCCAACATCTGATTTGTGCGCTCGGTCTGCCCATCGGTCTGCGGATGATAAGCTGTACTCAACCGCAATTCCGTGCCCATTGCCTCCTGGAAACTCTCTCAAAACCGTGAAACAAATATCTTGTCTCTGTCAGACACGATATTTAGGGGCACACCGTGAAGTCTCACAACCTCTGAAATGAAGAGCTGGGCATACTGTCCCGTAGTGTAGTCAGTCCTTACGGGTAAAAAGTGAGCGACTTTGGACAACCTGTCCACAATTACCCAAACGGAGTCGTGACCCCTCTGCGACGTAGGCAACCCTGTGATAAAGTCCATGGATATGCTCTCCCACATCCACACCGGGACCTCCAACGGCTGTAGCAGTCCTGCCGGTCTCTGATGAACCACTTTTACAAGCTGACAAGTGGCGCATTTCGAAACAAACTCAGCGATATCTCTCTTCATACCGCTCCACCAATATTGGCGTCTCATGTCTTGGTACATTTTGTCCCCTCCGGGATGTACCGCGAACCGTGAGCCGTGCGACTCTGCCATCACCTCGTGTCGCAATTTCTCCCCTTCCGGAACTACCAATCTCCCGTTGAAGCGTAATCCCCCGTCTGAGCTAACGGTATAGGACTCGGCTCCCTCTGCTAGTAATCGAACTATCTGCTCCTGACAGAACGAGTCATTAGCTTGTGCCCGTACTACCTTCGTGACAATCTGCGGTGTAACAGTCATCACAGACATGAAAGATCGGGCCACTGGATCCTGGTGTCCCAACTCCTTCCACTTTGCCTTCCACACCTCTGCCACCTCATCTGCTGGCCCACGGCTCAACGCGTCTGCTACCGCGTTAGCCTTGCCTGGGTGATACTGGATATCGAACTGGTAGTCTTTCACAAACTCAAGCCACCTACGCTGCCGCATGTTCAACTCCTTCTGCGTGAACAGGTACTGTAGGGACTTGTGGTCCGTGAACAGTTGGAACTTCTCCCCCAAAAGATAGTGCCTCCAAATCCGTAGTGCAAATACCACTGCCGCCAACTCCAAATCATGCGTGGGGTAATTCTTCTCGTGAGGCTTAAGCTTACGGGAAGCATAAGCTATGGCTTGTCTCTCCTGCTGCAATACACCTCCAAGTCCTTGCAAAGACGCGTCGGTGTAAACCAAATACTCAACTCCCGGTCTCGGCAATGCTAACACAGGTGCTGAGGTCAATTTGTCCTTCAATTCATCGAATGCCAACTGACAGGCATCACTCCAGATGTAAGGCACACCCTTACGAGTCAGACGTGTCAAAGGACCTGCTATCTCAGAGAAACCCCGAATAAACCTCCTGTAGTATCCTGCTAGACCCAAGAAACTACGAATCTTCGTTGGTGTCGTGGGCTGTCCCCACTCCCTCACCGCGGATACCTTCCCCGGATCAACAGATATTCCCCGGCCGAAAATAATATGCCCCAAAAACTGGACCTCTTTCAGCCAAAACCCGCACTTCTCATATTTTGCATACAACTCGTTCTGACGGAGTGTCTGCAAAACTTGCCTCAAATGCTCGGCGTGCTCCTCCTCTGTCTGGGAGTAAACCAGAATATCATCGATGAAGACAATGACAAACTGATCTAGGAAATCCCTGAACACTCTATTCATCAAGTCCATAAACACAGCTGGAGCGTTGGTCAACCCAAAAGGCATAACCCGAAACTCGTAAGAACCATATCTCGACAAGAACGCAGTCTTCGAGACATCCTCCTCCCTGATACGCAACTGATGGTATCCCGATCTCAAATCAATCTTTGAGAAGAAAGAAGCTCCTCTCAACTGGTCGAATAAGTCATCGATTCGAGGCAACAGATACTTATTCCGTATCGTGACCTTATTCAACTCTCGGTAGTCCACACACAATCTCAGTGAACCGTCCTTCTTCTTCACAAACAAAACTGGAGCGCCCCAAGGCGAGGTACTCCTGCGAATAAAGCCCTGACCTAACAGCTGCTCTATCTGATCTCGTAGCTCTCGCATCTCTGCTGGAGCCATACGGTACGGTGCGCGTGCTATAGGCCTCGTATCTGGCAATAGGTCTATAACAAAGTCTATCTCTCGACTGGGGGGTAGGCCTGGTATCTCCTGAAACACATCCGAATACTCCCTGACGACTGGGATCGAATCTAAAGGAATCACAACCTCCTTAGAGGTATCCTCCTCTATGTAATACAGATGAGCGGTCGATCCTCCCTCTGGGCGAGGCATCGCCACTACAAACATCTCTTGCCCCGGAATGGCAAAAACAATGCTTCCGCTGAAGCAATCAATCATGGCCCTATAAGCTACGAGCCAATCCATACCGATGATCACATCGTGAACATGCATATCTAATACCAACATATCTGCAGGTAATACCAGACTACCAATCCCTACTCCCACTCCCCGGCATATAAAGAATATAAGTGACCCACTCCCCAATGGTGAGTCGACACACGTCACTGTGCTCTCTGCCGTAGCTAACAATCCTAAAGCTTTCGCGAAGTGTGTAGCTATAAAACAATGTGTAGCCCCCGTATCAAACAATACCCGACCCATAGTGCCATGGATAGGAAACGTACCCTCAATCGCGGGCGGTGCCTGTGGAACTGCAGCCTGGTGGACGTTATAGACACGTCCATACTGTAGCTGCCCCTGCTGAGCTGGGACTGCTGGAATGGGTGGCAATGCTGCCATCTGTGGCGGTGCGGGGAGAGCGGCAGGAAACATAGGCCTCTGTGGCTCCTGGCGAGCACCCTGCTGCTGCTGCTGTGGGGCCCTGCCCCTATCAGGACAATCCTGTCGTTTATGGCCAGTCTTGCCACAAACAAAACACTTCCCTGGGAAGTTCCCTCCTCTCTGCCCCTGCTGTCCCCGACCCTGGTGGCCGTTACCGTTCCTCCCTTGGCCCTGCTGGCCCTGGTGAAACTACTGCCCATTCTACCCCTGTTGCCCCTGATGGCCGTTTGGACCCTGATGGCCCTGACGGAAACCTCCTTGTCCCTGTCTGTAGTTCCCTGATCGGAACC
This sequence comes from Sambucus nigra, assembly GCA_949130495.1. NCBI lineage: Eukaryota > Viridiplantae > Streptophyta > Magnoliopsida > Dipsacales > Adoxaceae > Sambucus > Sambucus nigra. Next base: position 221,484,994 of record OX422207.1, read on the forward strand.
TCTTCTGATCCCCCTGCTGGGTACCCTGCTCATCATGTCTCTGCACCTGAACAGATTGTGCCCCACCGGCACCATGTCCTCCAGTCCTGCCCTGATGGCTAGACTCTCCCGACCTCTTGCCCTCAGCCATATGAAAGCGGTGGTCCTGGCAGTGTAACAAAGCAGCGTTAACCACATCAGAATACGTGGCCAACGAAAGGTTCCCTAACAGATGCTGACGGATCCTCCATGTCAACCCGTCCGTGAACTTCTCAATTTTCTTCTTCTCTGTTGGTATCTCATCCGGAACGATATTCAACAGATTTGTGAACTCGGCCTCATACTCGGCCACGGTCTTACCCTCTTGCCTCAGATTCATCAGTTTCCTCCTCATTTCCGTATGAACTGCGGACGGAAAGTACTTGCGTTCAAACCGCACCCAAAAGTCCTGAATAGTGAGAGTATCCTTCTCCTCTACGGTGGTAATAGACTCCCACCACTGCAGTGCAGATCCAACTAGCTTGAAAGTAGCTAGCACCTGCTTCTGAACATCCGTGCACTCATACATCCTCAAGTGCCTCTGCATATCCTTCCTCCATTGGCTCGAGACTACCACATCTGAGCTACCTGCAAACTCTGGCGGATGCGCTTTCTGAAAAGCGTCACGTACACGCTCCCAAGCAGACGGGAATGCATTTGCCTGTACCGGCGCGGCAACCGGCGCCTGCTGAACTACGGCAATTGCGGCATTTACCGCTTGGGCTACTATAGCTGCAACCTCAGCGGCGTTCATCATGCCCTGAACTGAAGCGGGCTGGGGTTCGGGCGTTGCATCCCTGGGAACTCGTCGTGCACGTCGTGGAGGCATCTGAAATAAGAATGAAGTTTATAAGTTCGCAGTTATAAACTTAATATAGCTGAAGAACGTAGCATACACAAAAAGAGTACAACAGTCCTAAAATATAGGGCTCTATATCAAAGAAACTTAGCGGAAACATAATAAGCCGTCAGATCCTAAAGGACACTAGAACCTGATGCTCTGATACCACCTGTGACACCCCGACTAATTAAATACCGGGTAGCTACTCCTTTATTAAATTAATTCAAAATGCCAAGTTGGTCCAGTTAATAGCATCACTGTCGAAAACATTTTAATGATTACTAACCACCTAGTATTTAAAAAGTAAGTTGCCAAATTTTAATTTAAGTCTGATTAACATGCAACAAGTGTAATGAAGAATAATAACACCATTCACCATAACGAAGTAAATAGAATAACCATCACATAATGTAAATAAAGTCTGGAGGAAACTCCTCACTACAAATCCCACAACTGAAATAAGCAATGAAAATACTGAATACTAAATCAATACATGACAAAGTTTGAAAACTGAAATGGAAAGATGTCTCTAATAGAAATGGGCAACATGCCCTACAACTGATAGAATACTGAGTACGGAATCCAAATGATAGAAGCGTCTAAAAGCAATTCCCTGTAGCTTCCACAAACAGCTACAGCTCGTCACCTGAATGAGTATCCTATGCATGGTGTCCTTGTGGCTGGGCACCTAAAATGGTTTTACAAGAAAAATAGATTTGAAAGCAAACGGGTCAGAGCACGAATGTGGAGATATTTTTAAAACCATCAAGTGCTTTAAAAACATTTAAAACATTAAATGCAAAGTACATATTAGGACGTGCACTCACATGATATTCTCACCTCTCGTCTAACTGTGCACTCCTAACGTAAGTACCCATCTACAACGACACAAACCACTAGCTAAGTGACATCATATCTAGCTAGACTGTCATAGGTCCTACCCTTATTACTCGGTTCTATTAACATTATAACGCTCGTAATTAAATAGGGGTTTAACGTAAACTCAGATGCTCAATATGCAATATATTTCACTATCAACTAACCCGTTATGTTTTTCTCGAAACAATACCGTAATTATTTTCACAACATTAACATGAAGGTTCCCATTAATTAAGTGTATATTATTCACATCATAAATATACAATACAAGCACCCCGAGAACTAAGCTGCGGTGCACACATACTCTGCTATCCATCCCGGTACATCACGTACATAAGGATTACATATTCCGAATCTCTCAGGAATAGTTCACAAATAACAACATCACAAATAATGGAGGCGAACACAGTCACATCACATGGGTCACGCACATACCTACGCTCCCACGATCAGCGGACTTATTAATATCCCAATAAGTCTTTCTATGACCTATGTTCATCAAGGTAACCAGTCTAAATCCGGGCAACACAAGGATTAGAGGGCCCTAAGCGAACGCAAACCTCCCGTGATAGCAAGTATGGTAGGTATGTCATACACACAATTCATATACCAATACTAAGTAAACACACGTCTTAGTAATCCCGTAGTTTAATTGTAGTACTATTCTCATTCTAATACTAATATATATATTTACACACTTTATACGATTCCGGTTTATAATCATACACGCCATAATTTATTCTCACGTCGTAGTAGACACTCACGTCTCAACCCTACTATCCCTTTAATTTAAATCGCTCGTATATAATCTACTCCTCAAAATAACACAAACGTCCCAAACCTATCAATACATCATCAAAGGAAGGTTATCTATATCCTCGAACAAGGTTACTAGACTCCCAAAATCAAAACAGGCCAAAAAGTCCTAAACTGCCAGCTCGTTAGAAGTCTCGTTCGATCGAGGCTGTTCGAACGAGATTCCAGTTAGTTCGAACGAACTGTACCTTCTAACGACATCTCGTTCGAACGAAAAGCAGTTCGTTCGAACGAAGGTATCGAACGAAGTCTCCCCTCGTTTGAGGCGACTGGTCAACTCGTTAGAAGCTCGTTCGAACGAGCTCGTTTGAACGACCTGGGAAGGTCTTCTAACGAGGGACCAGTTTCGGCCCAGAATTTCTTAGTTACGTTTTTCATCAATTTTTACTCCTCAAATCTCCTCTAAACTTCGTCCCAACAATGTTCAAAGGTCTCTAATCACTCCTAAACATAACAAGGTTATAAACTAACGTATTTTATTGAGTTAATTCATCCCAATCATCATTAAATCATCAAGTCTCATCACTTTCCCCCAATTATTCAAGAACACAAACCCTAAAATTTTAATTCATGAATTAATCCAATAAAAATCCGTTTTAATTTCACCCAATCAGTAATATCCTCAGTATAATCATCTACCTATCATTCTACATGTAATTCTCCTCAAGATTTCAAGTTCTAAGTTCCAAAATACATGGGTTTTCATATTACACCAAGAACAAATCAATTTTATTAAATTCCTATACATGGAAAGAGCATTCTCTGAAATTAAATGATATTAAACCACTTGCCTCGATTGTCTCTGAATTTGGTGTTGATTTTGTAAAGGTTTTCTGCAGAATTCCTTCTCCTTCTCTCCCTCTCTAAGCTTTCTTCTCCAAAGGTGGCTATGGTGGCTAGGCTTTTCTTTGGGAAAGTTGGAAACCTAAATGATAACCTCCGTAGCTTATTGGGTCATTAAGGGTTGGTTAGTGGGTTTAGTGGGTCTATTCCCAATCAGATTTACTTCTCTAATTTTCGTCATTTTCAATTCCTAAAAATATGAAATTACCAAAATACCCTTTATATTGCCGGTATGACCTAAAAATACCCCGGAACCCAAACTACACCTCCGGCTAGTGTTTTCTGACTATCTCGACCCTTCCGGACGCGTTGGCGCACTCAAAACGACCATACGGTTTAAAGAATTTAAATTCACTTTTATAAATAAAATAATTATATCTCGACGCCACTGTCACACGCGTCCCAATAAAATGACCAAATTGCCGTATATCAATCTCACGACAAAGTTCATAATTCTATATTCATATAACATCATATATACTCAATATAGTCAAATACCAACTCACAACTCGCTAGTATTTTACCCGGATTAATTTCCAAATAATTCACATTTAATTAATTAATCCCAAAAATAAATATAGCCAAAAGTACGGGGTATTACATCCACTAAGTACGAAATTATAAAAGGACAGATAGAATACCTACAAAACGACTCGTTGCGCTCGCAATCCTTGGCGTTTTTTATTCCCTCAACCTCTGCCTAGTGATAATGCGGGTGTCCACCTACGTCTCGGAGTCCACCGATGGGTCAATGCTACCGTCATGCACACGGAGTCCACTGTAAGAAAATCCAAAAGCATGAAATCCTCCGTAAGAAACAATCTCTATAGTGTAGAGAATAAAATCCGATGCCAATGAAAATGTCAAACTCTTAATATATATGCTCTCATACCACTTGTTGGAACGTAGGTTCCCGAAAAATTCAAACTTTTTAAATTTGAAAATGAGATGGTTCACACAATATTCCAAATTTTAAATTTCTTTCAAGATTAGCAATTAAAGTCCTTAAATTTTAATTTCTTTAAAATTAAAATTAGATGAAACAAAGCAAATATTTAAATTTCCACTTAAACAAAATTAATTCAAGTTCCAAATTAGGCCAAACAAACCAAACATGAATTTAGCCAAATTAATTAACGGCGACTTGAATTAAATTAAACTAAACTTTACCCAAATTAAATTAGCACCAATTTAAACAAAAGTTGTGATTAAACCAAATTTTATCTTTTTAAACCTAAGCATGCATCTACATAATTTTTGCAAGATATAATAAACACTATCACAATACCGCCATGTACGAGGAAAATATATAACGGGAAAAATCTTAGACGACCCAGTCACAAGTCCACTAAGTACGGTTTTACAAGGACACGACAGAAAGACTTACTTCAATAACCTGACTCCTTCTCAAGCCTTGACGCTTCTTCATTCCTCCACCTCCGCCTAGTCGATAACTCTGGAATCCACTTTCGTCTCGAAATCCACTATCAACAAATGAAGTCCACCTCCGTATGTACACCACGAAACAACAAAACAGAATCTGCCATAGGAAATTATCTCTTTTGGGGTAGATAATGAAAATCCCGTGCCAAAATGCTGATCTCAAAATATGTATATAATGAAACTTGGATCAAATAAACTGATTGGGTGTAAAACTAGTGTTTTGTTTCAAGGATAGAGCATTAGCATTTAAAAAAACACTAGGGATTTTTTTGGAAGGATTTTTCTCTCTAAAAATCTAGAAAAACTCTACTTGAAAAATGTAACTCCCGAGCTATAAAAATGGTGGGAAAGAAATCGGTAAGTTATAATAAAACTCTCAATTTTCGCCAAAACTGACATAGTCGTTCGAACGAGTGTTATGTCGTTCGAACGAGATTTTAGAGCTATTACGAACGAGAATGTAACAAAAAACTTCATTGACGTGTCATTCGAACGATATGGGCATCTCGTTCGAATGAGATTCAAATGTTATTTGAACGACATTTCAGAAAACTTATTTTCTTTAAAAAATAAAAAATTATTTTAAAATTATTTTTAGAAAAAGCTGACACCCAAAATAAATTTCCAAGTCTCTCTTTATATCATATGCATTCATACCTTTATAGACCATGGACTTGAAAGGTTGATGACGTTAAACATGGCGGGACAAGCCAAAAATGATGATATCTCCACTACAGGCTTGACCGCAACATCTTCAACTCAAACGTCATAGGCTTGAAGGTCACAAACTTCTATCTTGTGACTCGAATAGTTTTGTCCAGAATTAAGTCAACACTTACAAATTGACTCAATTGAAAGTTTAACCTTACAGCCAAAAATGATCTAAAAAAATCGTGATGAAACTTGGATCATACAGACAATTGGAGTGTTTAACTTGTGTTTTGTTTGTAGGACTAAACCATAAATTAAACACAAAAATTCTCTTGGACTTTCTAAATAGGTTTCACTCATTGGAAGATAGAAAATGTCTTATGAAAATGTTAACTCTTGTACTACATAATGGGTGGGAAAGAAGTGGGAGGTTACATGAAAAAAATGCTAAAAAACTTCCATTTTTCGCAAAAAACTTACCCAGTCATTTGAATGAGTCTCAATCTCGTTTGAACCACATTTTGAACAAGATATCAGCAGATAAAAAAAAATAATCTCATTAGAATTCGTTCGAACGATTTCATTTTAACAAGGTTGTTTTAATGGGATTTCAGGCCATGAATCTAGATAATTTAGATACGAACGCGTGACCGCTAGTTTTGTATTTTTTTGATTTTTTTAATTAGTTATGATTTTTCTCCAAAAAGGTGTCCGAGAACAAAATCCTTAAATAGTATGAATTTAAAATAAATTAACAAAAATTCTAACGCCCAATAAAAAATTTCCAAGTCTCAAGATAATATAAACATTCATACCTGAGACATCCTTGGACTGTTGATAACGAACACAAGGCACAAAACATGGCATTGATGTGATCCTAGCCTTGGTTGATACGTCTTCAACCATAATGTCATAGGCTTGAAAGGTCACAAACTTCTATCCTATGACTCAAATATTTTTGTTCGGAATTAAGCCAACACAAACAAATTAACTCAATTGGAAATTTATCCTTATAATGAACTTAGGATTCTTAAACCCATAATCTGATTTTGTTATATAGAATATTGAGTTAGTCACTTAAAACTCGTAGATTTAGGTTAGTATTATTATAATAGACATTATATCTGAAGGAGAATGAGTATAAGATCGATTATAGGCTTTGATATTAGGTTTTTTGAGGTTGTTAATGGTAGTTCTATGGGTTGGAGAAGAAGGGACACACGTCAATCTCGTTAGAATGAGATGGGGTTCTTATTCGAACGAGATTTTACATCTTATTAGAGTGACTTGGGAGGTCATTAAAATGACTTGGGTAGTTTCTATTGAATCACTTTAGGAATTATGTATTCTCGTTTGAACGAGCTCTTAATCTCATTTGAATGACTTTTACCAGATTTGGATGTTCGACCTTATTTTAATTGGAGATAATTATTTCAAGACATAAGATATGATTTTAGTGATCCGAGAGTATAATGAATACTTGTAACATTTCTTGGAGGCTTAAAGTATTGGGTTAAATGGTTGGATAATTCATGATATTGTGAGATGTTTAGGGATCATGTATATCTTACGAGAGTCTATAATAATTTTGTAAATCCGATAATAGAGCAATTAATTAGAAAATCCTTGAATAAGTTAGGTGTGAGATGATACATAGATTTAGGGGCCTTTAAAATTCGGGCTAGGGTTATAGATAATTTATTATAGTTAACATGCGTATTAACTTATAATAATAAGACACTTTATGTGTAACTCGATTGAGTAGGGTTTTAAACTTAATTATTTGCCCCTATTGCATATGGTCGTACTTGTTTACTTGATTTATGTGGAAAAGCATACCATGGTGTGCGAGTGCTCATGGGTGATGTACTATGAGGGATTTTCATAGGGCGCATACGGTGTTGACTATACTGATACCCCGGTGATGAGATGAGTTTTACCTTGGTCCTTTTACCCCGATCCTACAGTTGGCGCACCTATGTCCGCGAGTGAGGACAAAACGGGGGAGTTCTAGCATGTAGCCTTGGGTATGAAGGTCTTGCGTTATCACGAAAATGCGTAGTGATTATATCTTGCTGAGACTTTGAGCTTATAATCTCGAGACGACCTGTAACCATACCTGGTACGCACAAGTGATCCCCGCAGTGATAGGGATAGGCCTGCGTACTTTTATTTGCAAACTCGAACCTATTCCATGAGACATGTTGTGGGTTATACATACTTATCGATATTCTGCTTTATGTGAATGATATTGGGGTACTTGAGATGTAGTGCCAGACTATGATTTATACGATGATTCTGATTGCAGTACTTAGGGTGGTTGTACCGGTTTGTAATTTGTACTAGAGATGTATAACTATAAGTTAACGACTCGGGAATAATGTAATGAATATACTAGAGAAGTGTATCCTAAATTAGTGGCATGTTACTATTTGGGACTTTGAGTTGTGAGACATTCTTTTGGAATCATAACTAAAGACAATTATATATACTATGGTTAACAAGTGATTTACGTTTCATGTAAGAGATTTCAATAAAATATATTATGCTTAAACCAAGAGGCGGAATTAAGAATGTAAAAGTAAAGAATACTTAATTATGAGGTGGACACTTATCATATGGTACACAACATGGTTTGGGAGTAAAACCACATGCTTATTTGAAGTTATTTGGGTTAGGTAACTTAATGTGATGCCCCACAAAAGTCATAAATAGATTGATAAATTCTAATACAAAAATCACGAGAATACAAAACTTGCGGTAATATTCTTAGCACAACAAAACTGATTAAAATACATAAATAAACATAATGTAATATAATGAAGTGATAAAACCAATCACGCTTTGATACCAACTGCAACATCAGTTATTTACAACACCTAGTTGATCAAGTTATACGTCGAACACAAGGAGCGGAGCACTATGTGATATACCCGTATATATCCTCGGCCTGGCTGAGGATTACCTCCAACCGGACGACCCCTCGGGGCCGACCCTTCATCAGGCTCCAGACGACCTCTCAGGGGGGCGACCCTTTATCAGGCTCCGGACGACCCCTCAGGGGGCCGACCCTTCATCAGGCTCGGGACGACCCCTCAGGGGGCCGACCCTTCATCAGGCTCCGGATGACCCTCCGAGGGTATGACAGTACGAGGCCAGAATTAGGCCAGACTCATTACCGGAAGAACCTTTGCCCTCGGCCTCATATCAAAGGCCGAGGGTGACATCATCACAACGCGTGGTTTGGGAGACGCGCGGAACAGTGCGCGTGAGGCTCACATGGAACATGGGAGACCGTTATAACAAAATCACACCCTCACGTGAGGGAATATTATGTCATCATTTGGCATCTACAGGTGTCAACAGGGGATTGGCTAGATCATCATTCACATGCACCATGCATACTTGGGGGGTACACTACACGCCCCAAGACCTATATATACTTGTCACCTACAACCCTACAAAGGGATCGATCGATAATTGTAACCCTAGCTAAAACTCTGCTTGTACACACAGTAGAGAGAGAAAGTGAGCTTATGAGCATTGTATCCAAGGCCATTAGTGCCCATACTTAGTGGATCACACACTCACAGTGGATGTAGGCCAAATTGGTTGAATCACTATACATCATTGTCTTATTCCTCTTACACTCATCTCCTTCTACACACTTATACACTTATACATCTCTATGGCTGCCATGGTTATTACTGTTTGAGCTCATTATCACTTATCCGGTGGTGCTAAATCTTAGCATCATCAGTTTGGCCGTCTGTGGGAATCGAGAAGACATCTCTTCCCTTGTACAGCTTGACCTCGCTGGGCACTCTGGTGGTGAGCCAGCTCTCCCCCTGAGATGAGATGTTTAACCATTGAAAGAGACCCACTAAGGTTCTCAAGCTCACCAATTTTTTCTTCTGTTCAGCTTTTCATAGCTCAAACACATGACACCGGAGATGCCACCACCACCACTTCCCGCGCCGGATGATGGGGGAGGACCCAGTTCCAGTCAGCCACTACCTCAGTCTGAGATGGCTGATGTGGCAACAGCCTTAAAGTCTCTGGCAGCAAGACAGCGGATGATGCAGGAGCAGTTCACAGCTCTAAGCCAGAACATACTAAGACCACCAGGGGTTTCACCTGAGATGATTACTCCGGTAGCAGCTCCAAGGCAACTTGAATCCAGGGGACCACCCTAGGCACCACGCAAAGACCTGCCACCCCCTCAGCGGCGTAGGGATGTTGCTGACCCCCGGCGTCTACGCCTAGGGAGGCAAGGAAACCCTTGCCCTGAGGACAGGTATGACGACCTGGAGGGAGAGGAGGCCCCTATAGAATGCTGGGAGCCATATGAGGTCTCCAATAATACTGTACGACCTCTCCAGGAAAGTAGAGGAAAGTGCGGGAGACCAAATCCTGATGATCGCCCGAGAGGCTCTGCTTTTGAATGCTTGAGCAGGGGGTCAGCCTTTGAGAGGCTGGGCCCAGTAAATGACCCGCGGGAAAAATTGTCCAGGTCAAGGAGTGCCACGAGGTCTAGAAGGGAGGCAACGGATGACCGACCCCACGGGGGCCGGCCCCTAGGACGGGACGACGGCCAGGGGGAAGTAAACAGCCGACACAGGCCAGCCGCGGCAGGACCCTCCGTCCATCTTCAAGAGGCGGCAGGGGACAACATCGGCCAGGCCGACCCTACGAGGCCCTGGAATGACTCGATACAACGATTAGAGGATAAGATTGGCGATATACTAAAAAGTCGGGACCCTCTTCAGAGGGGATACACCATAGGCTCACCCTTTGTGGCAAAGATAGTCAACTTCCCTACGCCATCAAAGTTCAAGCCACCTGTGGTCACCCCAAGATACGACGGGAGCACCAACCCTGTCCACCATGTTGAGATGTATCAATCAGCAGCAGACATATACTCTATCTCAGATGAGATGAGGTGTCGTGCCTTCTCCGGTACCCTGACGGGGGCTGCACATGTTTGGTACACGTCTCTTCCAAAAAATTCCATTGAAAACTTTAAGCAGTTGGCAGATCGGTTCATCCATAACTTTTGCTTTGGGATGAGGACACAGAAGAAGACCACCCACCTGCTCTATGTTAAGCAAGGGAAGAATGAGAGTCTGAGGGACTACATAGCCAGATTCAATAAAGAAAGGCTGGAGGTGGAAGACTATGAGGAGAGCATAGCTATGATAACCTTGATTGGAGGACTCCAAAAGGGGAAGCTGTTATGGAAGCTTGCTGAAGACCCCCCTAGGATGATGGCTGAATTGCTGTCGACAGCAGAAAAGGTGATGAACGCCGAAGAGGCAATGGCCGCAAAATATGAAGACGAAGAAGGAGGCGCTAGTGGGGGTAAATACCCTAAGAAGAACAAAGAGGGGAAAAAGAGGTCTACGGATGACAAGTTCGCTGGTTACACCCCTCTAACGGTCAGCTGTGAACAGATTCTCAATGAGATAAAGAGTGACCGGTCCCTGAAGTGGCCTGAGAAGTTGAGGGCAGCCCCCAACAAGAGGAATAAGAACCTGTGGTGTGAATTTCACCAAGACCACGGCCACATAACAGACTAATGCTTTGCTCTGAAAGATGAGATTGAGAAGATGCTGAAAGAAGGGAAGCTCAGAAAGTACATCGACAAAGGTGACTTCAAGAGGGGACGAGGGGACGACCCCAGAAAGAGGCGAGGCGACGCATGTAGAGAGGGACCTCAAAAAAGAGGGGACGACCCTTCTGATGATGAGGACGACCCTGACCTCCCGCCGAGAGATGACCAATGCCCTATCAAGAGGCTTAATATAATCTCGCTCGGAGTGGGAATGATCTTCAGGGGTCTAGCAGGAGGAGGGTCTGAGGTCGCTGACAGGAAGGCCCATGTGCCTGAGGCCAAGGCAGTGACGAAGACGGTACACTCAACCTCCCTGGAGGCCAAGTCAGAAAAGAGGAAGAAGGTTGATATGGACACCCTGATAGTGGGGCTCTCGAGAATGGACTTTAAAGGCCTCCTAGCCCCACACGACGACCCACTCGTCATCACAACTAGGGTGCACGGGTGTGAGGTGCCGAGGATATTGGTCGACGGGGGCAGTTCTACAGATGTAATGTTTTGGTCGTGCTTCAAGGCCTTAGGTCTCAGTCGTGCTAGACTCGTCCCATACCATCATCCATTGATTGGATTCAGTGGGGAAAAGGTTCATCCCCTGGGAGTGTATGAGGCCGATGTTAGGATGGGGGACGAGTGGCCGAGATGGCTTACCAAGAAGGTCAGTTTCTTCGTGATGGATGAGCATGTGTTTTCGACCTACAATATCATACTGGGATGTGTGGCCCTCAAGGGGTTTGAAGTTGTGCCGTCTACGGTCCATCAGATGATTAAATTTCCTACCCCTTATGGGGTGGGGGAAGTTCAGGGAGACCAGACGACAGCGCGAGAATGTTACTACAACTCCGCTGAAGAAAGGGAGGCACACAAAAGGGCTACAACCACTTACAATATTGATACCCTAGACCCCAGGGACGAGACGAAGCTCAAGAAAGGAAAGGCCGCGAAAGAGTTAGAATCCATCATCCTCGATGAGGATGACCCGGAAAAAACCGTCCAAGTCGGCAAGTCTCTGAAGCCCAATATCAAGGAAGACCTCATTAAACTGTTGAGGAGAAGACGAAGCATCTTCGCATGGAGTCATGTAGATATGCCGGGGATTGTGCCTGAAATCATGTGCCACAAGCTCAATGTGGTAGAGGGAGTGAAACCGGTAAAGCAGAAGAGGAGAATTTACTCTAGAAAAATGTATGAGTTCATTAGGGATGAGGTCAAAAAATTAGAAGACACTGAGTTTATCAGAGAGGTCATCTACCCTGAATGGTTTTCCAACGTAGTCATTGTCCCAAAGGCCAACGGGAAGTGGAGAATGTGTGTGGACTTTACAGACCTCAACAAGCACTATCCCAAAGACTGCTTCCCTCTCCCCCGCATTGACCAGATGGTAGACGCTACCGCAGGCCATGAGCTCATGAGCTTTATGGATGCCTATTCAGGGTACAACCAGATCTTCATGAACCCCGAAGACTCGGAGAAGACAGCCTTCATTACTGACAAGGGGATATACTGCTATAGGGTCATGCCCTTTGGCCTAAAAAATGCGAGGGCAGCGTACCAGCGGCTCGTAAATAAAATGTTCGAAGACCAAATTGGGAAGTCTATGGAGGTCTATGTAGATGACATGCTGACTAATAGTTTGAAGGCAGAGGATCATGTGGCAGACCTGGAGAGGACCTTTAATACGATGGACAAATACCAGATGAAGCTTAACCCGGCCAAGTGTGTCTTCGGGGTCGGAGCAGGGAAGTTCTTGGGGTTCATTGTTTACCAAAGAGGCATCGAGGCCAATCCTGAAAAGATAAAGGCCCTTGTTGAGATGAAGACCCCCAAGTCCATTAAAGACGTTCAGAGACTCACAGGGAGAGTTGCTGCCTTGAACAGGTTCGTGTCTAGGGCCACAGATAAGTGTTTTCCATTCTTTAAGATCCTTAGGAAGGCCTTAGAATGGAGTGAGGAGTGTGAAGAGGCTTTCAGGGATCTAAAGTCATACTTAGGGTCTCCTTTGCTGTTGTCACGACCAGTGCAGGGTGAACGACTTTACATGTATCTGGATGTCTCTGAGTCGGCCGTTAGCACAGTAATCGTCAGAGACGAAGACGGGGTACAGAGGCCAGTGTATTTTAACAGTAAGGCACTTCAAGGGGCAGAGCAAAGATACCTGAGGATGGAGAAGTTAGCCTACGCCTTGATCCATGCCTCAAGGAAGATGAAGCCGTACTTCCAGTCCCATACAATGGTCATCCTCACCGACTCTCCTCTTAGGCAGGTCCTACACAAGCCAGAAAAATTAGGCAGGCTAATGGCCTGGGCTATAGAGCTGGGGGAGTTTGACATAGTGTATCAGCCTAGGACGACCATTAAGGGGCAAGCGTTGGCGGATTTCGTGGCTGAGTTTACTTGGAAAGGTGATGAAGCCGAGGGTGAGACCCTCGGGAAGACAGATACACAACAAGACAGGCCCACCGACACACCCGCAGATAGGCCTGAGACAAGCACCGCTAGAAGGAAAGCGGCTGAAACGAAGAGGGAAGATACATCTTTAGACAGGGATCCCTCATCGAGGGAAATTTCTCAGAGGGAAAGACTTTGTGGAGCCTCTTCGTTGACAGGTCCTCCTGTGACAACGGAAGTGGAGCTGGACTGATACTATCATCACCCGATGGCACAGACGTTGAATACGCCCTGAGGTTCAACTTCAAAGCCTCCAACAACGAGGCTGAATATGAGGCCTTGATAGCAGGCCTCTCCTTGGCCAAGTCTCTTAGTGTCAGTCAGATTTTGGTCCATAGTGATTCAAGGCTAGTAGTGAATCAGATACTAGGAGCCTACGAGGCTAAGGACGAGAGGATGGCTAGGTACCTTGAGAAAGTGAGGTCATTACTGAAAGGCTTCAGAGAAGTGAAATTAAAGAGGATACCTAGGCTCGACAATGTCCATGCTGATGCCCTTGCGAGGTTGGCCTCGGCAACTAGGACAGACATCAGGAGGACGGTCCCAGTAGAAATTTTGCTTCAGCCAACTATTGAAGACGCCGAGGGAACACTCGGCAATTGCCTAAATGTTTCTCAAGAAACTTCATGGATGGACCCTCTGATCAGATACATTAAAGAGGGTGAGATGCCAGAAGCAAGGCAAGAAAGGAAGAAGCTAAGGTACAGGGCTGCAAAATTCACTGTCATCGGAGACACTTTGTACAAAAAGGGGTTTTTGCTCCCCTTACTTATGTGTGTGCATCCCTCAGAAGTCCCTTCCATTTTTCAAGATGTGCACGAAGGATCGTGCTCAAGCCACATCGGGGGCAAATCCCTAGCGAAGAGGGTGATCACCCAAGGGTACTGGTGGCCGACCTTGGGGAAGGATGCCACAACATATGTAAAAAAGTGTGACAAATGTCAAAGATTTGCCACCATCCCTCATCAACCCCATCCGCCTCTTACTTCCATTACATCCCCATGTCCATTTGCAGTGTGGGGAATTGACCTAGTAGGACCCTTGCCTAGGGCCATCAATAACTATCGGTTCCTCGTCGTAGCCATTGACTATTTTTCAAATTGGGTGGAAGCGGAGCCGATGGTGACGATCACAGAGTAGAAGACCTTTCAGTTCATCTGGAAAAATATTATATGCAGATATGGTCTCCCCAACACCCTCATCTCGGATAACGGGACTCAATTCAAGAATACCTCTCTACAGAAGTACTGTGAAAGGGTGAGTATCAAACAATTTTTCTCCACCCCAGGCCGACCTCAGGTCAATGGGAAAACAGAAGTTACAAACAGGACAATCCTAGATGGAATCAAGAAGAGGCTTGAGGAGGCAAAAGGAAGATGGGTCGATCAGTTATATGCCGTGCTGTGGGCATACAGGACGACAGTGAGGACCTCTACCAGAGAGACCCCATTCATGCTAGCTTATGGCTCAGAAGTCGTCATCCCCACCGAGATTGAGTTTCCTACTCATAGGGTCCAAATGTATGACCCCCAGAGAAATACAGAAGAGAGGAGACTCGACTTAGACCTGATTGAGGAAAGGAGGGAAGATGCCGAGGTAAGGCAGGCCGCCTACCAGCAGAGGACCGCAAGGTTTTACAATCAGAGGGTGAAGCATAGGCCAATTGCAGTGGGGGACTTGGTCCTCAAAAAGACTTGGCAAAAGCCCAACAAGCTCCATCCTAATTGGCATAGCCCATATAGGGTCATCGATGAAGTCGTCCTTGGGACCTATAGACTAGAAAACCTAGAGGGGGAACCCTTTTCCAACCCCTGGAATGCAGATCATTTGAAAAAATACTATCAGTAGTGTTGTAAGGTCTTGATAGACCATAATTGTAATAAGAGTTGCTCCAAAAGAACACTTGGAAAATTAATGATAAATATCAGTGTTTCCTCTCATCCTGTGGTTATCAGTTCTAGTAGGCGTGAAAACATCTACTAGAGAACTACCCTCGGCTATAATGAGGGTCAATGGAGGGGACGACCCCACCATTGTCCTCAAGAAAGACGAGGGAAGACTTCATTAAAAACCACTAATCTGGTAATTGGAACCCTCGGCTATAATGAGGGCCAGTGGAGGGGACGACCCCACCACTGTCCTCAAGAAAGACGAGGGAATACTTTGTTTAAAACCATTAATTTGGTGATTAACCCTCGGCTATAATGAGGGCCAGTGGAGGGGACGACCCCACCACTGTCCTCAAGAAAGACGAGGGAATACTTTGTTTAAAACCATTAATTTGGTGATTAATCCTCGGCTATAATGAGGTCCAGTGGAGGGGATGACCCCACCACTGTCCTCAAGAAATATGAGGGAATACTTTGTTTAAAACCATTAACTTGGTGATTAACCCTCGGCTATAATGAGGGCCAGTGGAGGGGACGACCCCACCACTGTCCTCAAGAAAGACGAGGGAATACTTTGTTTAAAACCATTAATTTGGTGATTAACCCTCGGCTATAATGAGGGCCAGTGGAGGGGACGACCCCACCACTGTCCTCAAGAAAGACAAGGGAATACTTTGATTTAAAACCATTAATTTGGTGATTATGACCCTTGGCTATAATGAGGTCGCATGGAGGGGACGGCCCCACCATAATCCTCAAGACAGACGAGGGAAAACTTTATTTAAAGCCCTTAATTTGGTGATTATAACCCTTGCCTATAATGAGGTCGCATAGAGGGGACGACCCCACCATGGTCCTCAAGACAGACGAGGGAGGGGTTAGTGGCATTAACAAAGACAACACAAATAATACAAGAGGCAAATATGGAAGATAGCAAAGGAGATGATAGTATAAATGAAATATCAAGTGTTCTACAAGATATAGTACAAAAATATCAATTACATCTAGAGGGTATGGGCTACAGACAGCCACCCTATGGAACAATATCAGAGGGCAGGGCCTCAACATCCACAAGAGGGGTTTCCTCAATGACCACAACTGGCTGGTCTTCAGATGTGCCGACACCCTCAACTTGCACTTGGGATTCCACCTGGGTTAGAGCCTCGGCAATCAAGGGGTCGTCCAGTTGAACCGCCTCCAAAGAGGGACGGACTGAAGAGACGACGTCGCCGAACTTAAGGACGACCCACCGACAGGCCGTCCTTATCCCTCTCTCCAAGTACTCAAGGCCGAAGCCTTGGAACTCGTTTGAGAGTTTGTAGGCCTCCACAGCATCGACCCTTGCCTTCCTCACTGCCTCAGATAGCTCAACCTTTAACTGAGCCCCTTGACTGGTCAAGGCTTCATCCCTCTCCTTAATGAGAAAGTCTTTGGCCTTCAGGTCCTCATCATGCTGCCTCGTTATCTCGTCTAGAATTCATGCATGCTCAGTTCTAGCACTCTCTAGCTCAGCTTTTGCAGTCTCTAAGTCGGCTTGCAGGTCGGCCTCGTGCTGGATGGCCCTCTTGGCCTCATAGAATTTCTCTTGATTCTCAGCTATCCATTTAGTTACCGAGGTAAAGGCGCACACAGACTGCACAAAAAAATAAACAGATGTCAAGAGGCCGAGGAAACAGTTATTGAAAGAATGCAATTAAAAGAAATGAATCAAGACCGATACCTGGGCTAGAGCGTGCAGACCATAGTCATACACTTTGGCTGGAGGCATCTTTGACAAAAAGTCGTAATCAGCAGCCGAGGGAGCAGAAAACATTGATGCCTTGGCTGCCCTCAAATTTTCGATGAGTGATGAGGGCTCGGCCCTCAGAAGTGCCAAGTTCTGGGACCAGAAGGCCCCCATGCTGGATGAAGAAGCAGTCCCTTCAGATGCTTCGACCCTGGCCCTCGTCCGAGAATCCGACCGAGGGTTAACAGGAATCTCAGGCTCTTTTCTTTTGTGGATATCAGCTGTCGGCTCAACAACCGTCGGCCGCACGGCCTTCGTCTTCCTCGGAGCCTGCTGAGGCTCCTTACCCTTCTTCTTTGCCGATCCTGATAGTAAACTGGGAGCAGTCATTTCCCAGAGATAGTCTGATACACCAGCAGGACGACCTGAAAGGGGGACGACACGTGAGAAAAATAGAGAGATAAAAAGGAAACACGAAGAAAGTAAAGAAAAGTTTAACTCACATAGTTCTGTAAGGGGGCCGACCTTCAGACCAGCTTCCTTGAGAAACCGAGGGGTCATCAGATCTTTAAACTTTGGAAGTTCACCCCCTCTCCCTCGTCCTCTCAGATATTCAACAATATCTTTCTCTTTCAGGCTAAGTCCGGGATCTGACCTGGCCTTCATTGATGGGTTAGACCATCTTCGGGGGACCCTCGGACCAACGACTACAGGAGATGCCTCGACGGAGAACTCCCACTCCCCAGAGACGAAGAAAAATCTCTTCTTCCAATCGTGGTTGGAGGTTTGTGCCACGTGGAGAAGTTTTTTCTCAGACCTCCTCACCCCTAGATGATAGTACCCAGGCTGTTTGGACGAAGAGGTGATATTATAGCAGGCCAAGAATATGTCAGCCGAGGGCTCATCAGTGAAAGCATTCTTCTACAGGGAGATGTAACCTAGTATCGTCCTCCAGGAGTTGGGAGGAAGCTGGGAGGGGGCAATACCGAGGGCTGATAGGATATCTATGATAGCAGGATGCAGAGGGAACCTGACGCCAACCTTGAACATTTGTTCATACACTGCAACCTCACCCTCTTCACCCTCAAAAACCCTCTCAGACTCAGAGGGAACCCTCATGGTTATGCCGGGGGGCACTCCATAGGCATGTCTCCACAATAAGAGGTCACGATCCCTAATGGAGGAGATATAGGACGAGGCATGGGAGGTATCAACCTGGTCATCTGAATCATCGCCCTCGTCCTCAGTCCCCTCTCCCTCGGCCTCGTCATCTGCCAGACGACCATGGGGAAAGGCCATCTGGAAGGCATGTGGAGATAGGGTTGTCACAGGGATAGCCTCGGAGGGGACCATACCCTCAGCCTGTCGGCCTGGGCTTAGGTCAGATGTCTCTATTCTACCAGAAGGTCCAGCACCAGTTGGCGAGGATGCTCTCTCGTCCATCTCACTTGAATGACACTCGGTTGGACGATGGGACGACCCACAAGACTCAGACGGTTCGAATGGTTTTATTGTGGCTAGAGGAATAGGAAAGATGGGTCGTACCCAATTAGGGTCGGCCCCTCGTCTACTCTCCTCCTCTTCCTCTATTCGTCTGATCTCAATAAATAATTTCTCTCTCAGGGAAGGGAACTCCTCAGCTAAGCTATAAAGCCTCCTAAGCATCAAGGGGGAGACCCTACACTTGGAGGAATTTGGGTAACTTAACTACAAATAAGTTTGCAGTTGACCAAATTAGACTTTTGGATTAAAACAAAGGGAATCGATGGTTTTCACTCGAGAACACCCAAGAAACTCAAGAACACTCAAAGGACAGTCGCCGGAAAAGCTGTAAAACGACCTAAATTAAGCCCTATAAGCCTAAAACAGAAAAGAAAAAAGAGAAATGAAAAGAAAGAGGGCGTTGGTGGTGAAAGATTACCTGAAGAGAAAGGGCGAAGCTGCTAAGTTGAAGGTTCGAAAGCTGTAGAAATGGCAAGAAGGCTGGAGACTAGAGAGAGAAAACTTGGGCGCGAAGAAGAAGGGAGTGAAGGGTTTAAAAAATTGCTTAAATACCTTAGTAATGAGTGGGACCATTAACCAAGAAGGGCATCATTAGGGCACGAAGCCCCAGATAAAGTATGCAGCCGCCATTCCTTGGAAACTGAAATAGCAATGAATACCCGTCTAGGTGTCACACCAGCTTAACAGGTGTCACTCACCTAACTGATCATACACGCATCTCAACTACAACACTATCCCTCAGCCATCTCAACAATATCAATGGCTAAAAGCTGGGGGTGATTGATATACTCAGGGGGCCGACCCTTCATCAGGCTCCGGACGACCCCTCAAGGGGCCGACCCTTCATCAGGCTCCGGACGACCCCTCAAGGGTCCGACCCTTCATCAGGCTCCGGACGACCCTCCGAGAGTACGACAGTACGAGGCCAAAATTAGGCCAGACTCATTACCAGAAGAACCTTTGCCCTCGGTCTCATATCAAAGGCCGAGGGTGACATCATCACAACGCGCGGTTTGGGAGACGCGTGGAACAGTGCGCGTGAGGCTCACATGGCACATGGGAGACCGTTATAACAAAATCACACCCTCACGTGAGGGAATATTATGTCATCATTTGGCATCTACAGGTGTCAACAGGGGATTGGCTAGATCATCATTCACATGCACCATGCATACTTGGGGGGTACACTACACGCCCCAAGACCTATATATACTTGTCACCTACAACCCTACAAAGGGATCGATCGATAATTATAACCCTAGATAAAACTCTGCTTGTACACACAGTAGAGAGAAAAAGTGAGCTTATGAGCATTGTATCCAAGGCCATTAGTGCCCATACTTAGTGGATCACACACTCACAGTGGATGTAGGCCAAATTGGCTGAACCACTATACATCATTGTCTTATTCCCCTTACACTCATCTCCTTCTACACACTTATACACTTATACATCTCTATGGCTGCCATGGTTACTACTGTTTGAGCTCATTATCACTTATCTGATGATGCTAAATCTTAGCATCATCACTATGCAATTTATATTCTTCTCAGTATCAATGACAAATAAAAATGACAGTAAATAAAAATCATCCATAATAGAGTAATAATAGAGAGTATAACAATTGAATTGAACTAGATAAAAATGAGGACAACATGGGGGAGTTCTTGCGTATAACCTTAGTGTGGAGGCCATACGTTATGACAATAATGTGTAGTGATTATCCATTGCTGAGGCTTTGAGTTTATAGGCTAGGGACGACTCCCCAAAGGCAATAGGGATAGGCCCTCCTACTTTTACCTGCGGGCTCGAGTATAGCCCATTTATTTGTATGTGTTGGGGACCATACTAATGTGACATGTGATTATGTGATTATATGTTGTGGTACTTGAGCGGTCGTAGCGGTTTATGATTTATAATAGAGATGTATAACACTCATGACTCTAGAATAATATGATGAGTATAAAAAAGACGTATATCCTAAATGAGGGCCCGTGACTCGTTGAGAATATTATACTCGAGACATTCTTATGGAATCATAAGTAGAGAAAATTATTATTATTATGACTAATAAGTGAGTTAATTTTAATGTAAGATATTTAAGTAGAGTATATAATTCTTAAACTAATGATGAATTTAAGAACGTGAAAGTAAAGAATACTTAATTAAGAGATATACATATATCATACGGGACTCGTGGGGTTTGGGATTAGATTCACATGTTCATTTTAGGTTATTTGGGTTGGGTAAATTAAACAACTTAAAAGATACTCAACACAGGAGAAAGATGTATTATTATTATTGTTGTTGTTGTTGTTGTTGTTGTTGTTGTTGTTGTTGTTGTTGTTGTTATTATTATTATTATTATTATTATTATTATTATTATTATAGCCCAACTTCAGTTAAATTCTTATTCCTTATTGTGCTCGGTTAGGGATGGTTGATTTACCTGGTCGATGTGTAATATACATATTTGCAAGATTATACATATATTAGATTTTTGGGGTATTTGCCTAGGGAGTCTCATACCACTGTCTTAACGAACGAGTCGACTAGACAAAAGTGTATCG
Source organism: Sambucus nigra (assembly GCA_949130495.1). NCBI lineage: Eukaryota > Viridiplantae > Streptophyta > Magnoliopsida > Dipsacales > Adoxaceae > Sambucus > Sambucus nigra. The sequence continues at coordinate 221,506,232 of OX422207.1, forward strand.
GGGGGTCCTTATTTGGATTTCGCTTGCGAGACGTCCCACGCATGAAGTTTAGTTATGTTGAGAGTTAGGAGACACTGGGTGTGAAGTCCTTATGACTTAACTGTTATAGTTGATTGATTTATGTTGATGCTATTTGTGAGACTTAGGCCAATGGATTTTAGCAACCATCTAAGCTATGCACAAATGTATCATTGGGTTCCTTATTTGGATTTTACTTGCGAGACATCCCACGCACGGAGCTTAGTAAAGTTGGGAGTTGGGAAACGATGAGGAATTAGACTGTTAGTATTTCATGTTGTACTTATGAGGATATCTTAGACTTAATGTTATGGCATTGGACTTAGACTGGGTACTATTAGTAAGAATTGTATCAAGATAGATGAGAGGTGAAGCATATTTTTCGCGAGTGCCGACTGGTGACGACACGAGGGCATAAATTGATCGCATTTTAATATTGTTAAGCAACATGATATATCTTGAAGCTTTAGAATGCTAACCCAAATCTATAAAACCTTTTCCCCTGGGTATTATTATTATTATTATTATTATTATTATTATTATTATTATTATTATTATTATTATTATTATTATTATTATTATTATTATTATTATTATTATTATTATTATTATTATTATTATTATACATGAGTAACAAAATTGAGCAGCTAGCGATGGACTGAACAATCATAGTTATAGATTATCGGAGATCCAGTTCATCATTCTTAGTGTATGATTTGATTCATTTCAATTGTTATTCCAGTAGTATTTGTATTCAAAAGATTCATTTACATTTAAGTTGAATTTGTGTTCAGAAGATTCATTTACATTTTAGTGGATTCAGTTTATTAGAGATATATTTTATCTAGTTCAATTTAGTTATTTTATTGTCCATCATTACTCTTATGTCGTATATGGTTTATATTGAGAATGATATAAATTGCATAACACTCCCTATGTTCAGCGTACAACTTAATCAAATAGGCGTCGAAAATAGGGGTGTTACACTTAAATAACTTCAAATCCACTTAGTTCGAGATGAAGATCCATTATTATTATTATTATGGCTCAACTTCAATTAAATTCTTATTCCTTGTAGACTTGTTGTAACATTCGTTGTTGAACTATTTTCTACAAGTCTTAGGCCGCTGTTGTCGCCGTCGACTTGGGTTGTGTCATTGGAGGAGTATCGCTAGCAATGATCTATTCATCATTCCTATGATGTAGAAGTCGAGCAGTGTAGCTCATCTACTTCTCTGTATTTACTTATATTTTTGTACATGCAGTCATTTTTATTTTAGTTTATCCCGAGTGAAAGATTGTACATGTTGTACTTGTATTCAAAGATGGATTTTGTATCGTCGAGATATTTTATTCCATTGTTGAATCTATTTCTCATGGTAGAGATTGGTATCAAAGTTGATGTATTTATTTTAGGAGTTTATTAAGTTGCATTATGCTTATTTATTTTGATTTATTCTTTTTTTGTTATAATGAAAATGATACTAAATATTTTTGATTCCCTTGATTTTTGTATTATACCCGATCAATCTATTTATGGATTTTACGGTGTATCACATTATATATAACATAAGTTTTTTCAACTTTCTCCAAATCAGGAAAGGAAATCCTCATATAAACATATATGAGTTATACATGCTTTCACAAGTCTTTGAAGCTTTGAACGCTTTGCAGAAGATCCAAAATCTATGACATTCCTCATAAAATGGCATGAACTCACTATTTAGTGAGGTGTAAAGTGCAAAAATATATGATAATGTATTGGCGACATATAAATTTTCTCAAAGTTTATAAGACTTAAAAGAAAATTGAATTCATCTCATGAAGTACATGTCATATTTCCAAACAAACAAAAAAAATTATCAAATAAACCATTTTGATATATGAAAATATGTCATGGAGTATATCATCTAAAAAGGCAAAACGTGATTGTACTAATTTTTTTTTTGAATTTTTTGTTATAAGAAATGTATGACCAAAAGAAACATGATATAAGATCAAAGGATATACATGTAACACATAATACTAAACATGTTCCAACAAGATCAAATTACAAAAAACAAGCAAGGCAATTCTCATATAATCAATCTAGAGAAAAACATGATTAAGGTTAAGAGAGCATGTAAAACCGAAGTACGCAAATGCATTAAATCCGAGGATAATAAATAAATACAAATACTATATATTAAAGGTAAAATTAAAACACTTTTAATATACGTAATAACATAACGTACGTGGATCAAATAATATATCAAATAGATGTGATAATACTAAACATATATTTTTGGAGAATCAAAATGAAGTATTCTCTAAAACAAACTCTTTTCAATTTATTCAATTAATAAATCAAGAGAAAATTAAGAAGACAAACAAATCACACATGAGTTATCAACAATGATAAATATGAACAATAAACTCATATATGAAAGAAAAGTAAATAGTCTCGCATGAAATGTATAAAGGTAAAATGCTGACAAGGCTATGACCAAAAATAAGCTAACATCTAGCATTTAGAGGTGGAAGGGACCAATTTCATAATATTTTTTATATAAATTTTAAATTTATTCGAAATGTACTTCCTAACCCATACATGACCCACAGGAGGACACTCGGGTTCAAATGGGGCATTAGGCATATTTTTCTTTTCTTTGCCTCTCTTTCCTTTACCCACGTTTTCGAAAATATTTTGATTCCTTTTAACCCAAAATTTTCTTTTAACGGGTTTAAATGCAAAGTTCAAAGGTAAATTTTGTTGATAAAAAATCAAAATTTCCTTAAATGACCAACTTTGTGACAATGATCCCAAGCAAACGATTTTAGTTTAGCCATTTGGACTTTAAGCTTGGGATCAACCTTTTCAATGCGTTGAATTTTCATAAACTTATAACAAAAATCCTCTGCGTGACTTTTCTTATGATAATGAGAACAAACAAATGTAATACCCCGCATTTTTATGATATTAAATAATTACGAGATTAATTATTATTGTTGGATTAATTAAATTAAAAAGGTCAAAAAATTTAATTGTTAATTAATCCGAATTTAAAATAATTATTAACTAGCGTGCCAAGGGTTAATACTTATTGATGGAAATCTTTTATTATTACTGTGGGTATATGTATTATGGAATTATAATTTTTTTTATAAATTATCGAAGTGCGAAATACGACAGTTTGATATTTTAAGTCAGGACACGCGTGTGAGCAGTGTCGGGACTAATTGTATGGGATAAAAAGGTAAATTATTTTTGTATAACTCGTATGATAATTTTGAGTGCGCCATCGAGTTCGAAAGGGTCGAGGTAGTCGAAAAACTCTACCCGGGCATTTTATTTGGACACCGAAATAATTTTAGGCCTAACCGGCACCCCGTAAGGGTAGTTTTGTCATTTGGATTTTTGGGGAATTATAATGGACAAAAAATAGATAATTATTATATCAATTACGGGAGTTCCATTAGGTTTAAGTTACAAAGAAAATAGAGAGTCCCAGAGGAAGGAGAATAAGAGGTTTATAGGAGTTCCAAGGCCAAATCCAGCCATCTTTCGCCAAAAACATCATCAACGCGTAGATCGGAAAAGAGGAGAACACATCTATACCAATTTCAAGCGATGAATCAAACCTTTCTAATTAGGCAAGTATTTAATTACTTGCTTTTCTTTAGCAATACTCATGTTCATGTTAGTATAGGAATGAAACACCTATGTATTGTTAATAAAAGTGATGAAGATTGGAGATTTGATGTACATGAATTGAATCTGTGATTAATTTAGATTGAACCGTTTATGTAAGTAGATTAAAAATCACGTATAGATGATTTTCTTTGATGAACAAATCTAGAAATTTATGTTCTGGGATGATAATTAGAAAAACTAGGGTTATATTAAATTAATGGGGGATTCCAGATTACATTGATGATTAGAAATGAATTAGTGATGTTATATTAGTGGAAATCATACATACATGTTAGGAAATTGATTTAGTATGATTGATCGGTGTTTGGGAAATGATTCGTAGAGGTTACAGTTGTTGAATTGGTGAAGAGAACGTTTCTAGGTTAATCTGCGTCGAAAAGGGTAGTGGTCTGAACCGCCTTTCATAAAAGGTCTAGACCGTTTTTCAGAAAAAAGGTTCGGATCATTTTATTTAAAAAGGTCCAGATCATTTATTTTTAAAAAGGGTCCTGATCGCTTTCCTAGTGGGTCCAGACCGCCCTGCAAAAATTTTCAGAATTGATTCGTGGACCCTTAAGACACCTTTCGGGACTTGAATACGGGAATCATAATGTAGTACACTGAGGTTTGAAGTGATGTTATATTAAGACAAGTGTGATTTAAGACTTGGGCATAAGTGGGATGAATGACCCTTAGAAAATTAGGAGCGGGATCATAGTCATAATTATTAACATGTTGAGAATATTAAGTGAAAGTAATACTGTGAATAAGACATGATACTTAATTGTGTGAATACCTAGAGATTATAATAGGTTGAGTATATACCTATATATTGATTTACTATGTGTATAGCATTTCGCACACTGGACAGTATTATCCTGGGTGACCCGATGGGGGGATATTGACTTGTACCCAGAGCATATGAACTTGGACACGTGTTATCTGTTACATAGGATAGTTTCAACGATTGAATGGGAGCGTAGGTATGTGCGTGACCCATTTAACTGGTGAGTATGCTCGCCTCCAATATTTGTGTTATGATATTTACATTTCTTATGCAGCGAGCTATGCACCGGGACACGATAGCAGAGTATGCATTGCGCCAAGTGGTCCTAACCAAGGGGCGCATATTTTATTTATATATATATACTTGAGAATGAATGATTCTAATGTGTGAAATTAGAAAATGTATAAGTATGGATAAGTAATGTAATTCCAGAGGATAAAAGATTTCCTATTATAATAGTGAATATAAAATGGGTAACTGACATAAAAGAATATTATTAGCTGATTGTATGGGCGATACGTGTTACTCCCTTGAGATATATTTAGGAGTTCATGTCTGTAACCTAGTTGGGAATATTATAGATGACTAGGTCGGGCATACGTACACTAAGTGTGCACGTTAGTGGAGTGGTGAGAATCTCAAGTGAGAGTTCAGAACTAACATGTACATAATAATTGCATCTTTGCAATTTTAAATACTTGCTAAAACAAATATTTTTACAAATAGGGCTCTGACCCATTTCCTTTTATTTCTCTTCTCTTTTGCTATATATATATATATATATATATATATATATATTATACCAGGATTCCAGCCACAGGGTCACCGCCAGACTTAGACACGTGAATCATTCGACGAGCTGCAGCTATTGAGGAAGCTGTAGGTTATTGACGCTAGATGCTCCTATCTCTTCATTCTATTCCTAGTGCAGATTTTTCATTTAGGGCATGTGTCGCCCGCTTCCAGATTAACTATTTCAGGGATTTTATTTTTATTAGCATTTCCTTACTGTTGGATTGAGTATTATGATACTTTGGTTTTAGACTTTGAACTGGAGTGTTTTATCCAGTCTCATTTATTTCAGTATTTGATTCATGTTTAGTATTTATTCTTGTGGAATGGAATTGGCTTATATATTAAAGCATGGAATTTATTAATGAATTAATTGGGTATAATTAATTTAGGAAAATATTTTGACACTTAACTTAATTAATTATTAGGTGATTAATAATGAAATTATTTTCGAAAGTGATGTTAAGAATGAACCAACCGAACACTTTGAATCTAATTTAATAAAGGACTGATCACCCGGTATTTAATTAGGCAGGGTGTCATAGGTGGTATTAGAGTATCAGGTTATAGTGTCCTTTAGGATCTGTACGGCTTAATATGTGTTTCCGCTTAGTGTTCTTTGATATAGAGCCCTATCTTTAGGACTGTTGTACTCTTATTTATACGTTTACGTCTTCAGCTATTTGAGATTTAATACAAATTATGGACTAATAAATCCCTTCTCATTTCAGATGCCTCCGAGAAGAGACCCGAGAAACAAAAATGTCCAGCCAGAGCAGCCAGCAGCTCAGGCTCAGGGAATGATTAATGCAACAGACGTTGTCGCTATTGTTTCTCAGGCGATAAATGCAGCTCTAGCGGCGATATAGCAGGCCCCAGCCCAGGTACAGGCTGTGGTGTAGGTTCCGGTCTAATTTCCCACTACATGGGAGAGAGCCAGGGATGCTTTCTAGAGGGCACATCCCCCAGAGTTCTCAGGTGGTTCTGACATCATCGCAGCGAGCCAATGGAAGAAAGATATCCAGAGGCATCTTCACATGTACTAGTGTACCGACATTCAGAGGTAGTTACTGGCTTCCTACAAGCTAGTGGGGGATGTTTTGCAATGGTGGGAGTCCACTACTACCTTGGAGGAGAGGGATAGCATGTCTATTCATAGCTTTTGGGTGCGGTTTAATCGCAAATATTTTCCCTCTGTCGTGCAGGCAGAGATGAGGTAGAGACTATTGAATCTGAAGCAGGAGGGTTTGACAGTGGCATAATATCAAGAGGAATTCACAAGGATGATTACTATGGTACCAGATGAGGCACCTACTGAAGAGAAGAATATTATGTTATTTATGGATGGATTGACCTGTAGGATTCGTCATCACCTCATAGGTAATCTGTCGTTGGGTACTTTCACTGACATACTCAACGTCGCTCTGTTGCATTGCCAAGACCATCGCTTCCATCAGCAGGGGAGCAAACTAGCAGGGGAGTCTAGCCAGCAGGGCCGGACTGGAGGTAGTAGTGCCAGTGGGGAACCATCAGCTCAGGGGCAGGTTCATCAGGGTGAGCAGAGTTCCCACCACCCTGCTAAGCGATTTCGATCTGGAGATTCTAGACAGGGATATGGGGGTTATAGAGAAGGACAACATGGCCAGTCTAGTCAGCAGGGCCATCAGGACCAACACAGGCATCAATAGGGCCAGTGGAGGGGTGACAATGGCCAGCAGGGCTGAGGCCAACAGGGCAAAGGGGACGTAACTTTAGCGGCAGGTAATTTTTTTGTGGCAAGACTGGCCATTGGAAGCAGGATTGCCCCGACAAGTGCAGGTTTCCCCAGCAATAGGGTGCCCAACAGGAACCCTAAAGACCCATCTTTCTCGCCGCCCTACCAGCACCAGCGCAGGCCCCAGCTTTTCCAGCACCCTCGATTCAGCAAGGATAGTTACAGTATGGACGTGTTTATAACGTCCATCAGGCAGCACCGCAACAGACACCACCCGTGATTGAGGTTATGTTTCCTATCCATGGCACTATAGGGCGTGTTTTAATTGATACTGGGGCATCACACTGTTTTATAGCCACTAGCTTTGCATGGGCCGCAGGATTTCTAGCCACAACAGAGAGTATAGTGATTAGTGTAGACTCACCGCTGGGTAGTGGGTCTTTGATTTTCTTTATATGCCGAGGGGTAGGGATAGAGATTGGGAGTTTAATTTTGCCCGTTGACATGCTAGTCCTAGATATGCACGAGCATGACACCATTATAGGCATGGATTAGCTTTCGACTTATAGATCCATGATAGACTATTACAGCAGGACTATTATTTTTATGATACCGGGTCAGGAAATGTTTCTAGTGGCGATGCCTCATCGTGAGGGAGGATTGTCCATCCACTTGTATTACATAGAGGAGGAAACCTCTAAGGAGGTGGTGATTCCTCTTGACTCGATTCCTGTTGTTCGAGAGTTTTTCAATGTATTTCAGGAGATATCGAGACTATCACCTAGCCGAGAGATAGAGTTCATTATAGATTTGATGCCGGGCACCCGGCCGATAGCTCGCGCACCATACCGTATGGCTCTAACTGAGATGAGGGAGTTACGAGATCAAATTAAGCAATTATTGGGACATATCTTTATTCGTAGGAGTACCTCACCTTGGGGTGCTTCCGTTCTGTTTGTGAAGAAGAAGGATGGTTCGTTAAGGTTGTGTGTGGACTACCGAGAGTTGAATAAAGTCACGATACAAAATAAGTACCCATTGCCCCGAATCGATGACTTGTTCGACCAGTTGAGAGGATTTTCTTTCTTTTCCGAGATAGTTTGAGATCTGGATACCATCATCAGCTACGGATTAGGGAACAGGATGTGTCGAAGACTGCTTTCTTAACGAGATATGGGTCCTATGAGTTCAGAGTCATGCCATTTGGGCTGACAAATGCTCCAGCAGTATTCATGGACTTGATGAACCGGGTGTTCAGAGAATCCTTAGATCAGTTTGTCATCATCTTTATAAATGACATACTGATTTACTCATAGACTGAGGAGGAGCATGCCGAGCACTTGAGACGGGTTCTTATGACTCTACTAGAGCATCAGCTATATACCAAGTATGAAAAGTGCGGATTCTGGTTACGGGATGTATAGTTTTTGGGGCAAGTTGTGTCAGAATTGGGAATATCAGTGGACCCGAGTAAAGTGTCGGCAGTGAGGGAGTGGGGACAACCCACGACATCGACGGAGGTGCGTAGCTTCTTGAGGTTAGTAGATTATTACAGGCAATTCATCAGGGCTCAAATATTGCGGGCCCATTGACAAATTTAACTCGCAAAGGGGTGAAGTTCATTTGGAATGATGCTTGCCAATTAGATTTCGATGATCGAAAGGATAAGTTATCGTCAACGTCAGTTCTTTCCTTACCCAGGCCAAGAGTGGAGTACTTGGTGTACAGTGACGCCTCTCTACAGGGACTTGGTGGAGTACTTTAGCAGGAGGAATAGGCTATAGCTTATGCCTCCCGCAAGCTTAAGCCTCGCGAGAGGAATTACCCCACCCACGACTTGGAGTTAGCAACAGTCATATTTGCGCTACAGATTTGGAGACACTACTTTTGGGGGAGAAATTTTGCCTCTTCACAGACCACAAGTCACTGCAATACTTGTTCACTCAACGGGAATTGAACATGAGTCAGCACAAGTGGCTAGAGTTTGTGAAAGATTACTAGTTGGAGATTCAGTACCACCCGAGGAAGGCTAACATAGTTGCTGATGCGTTGAGTCGTAGGCCATTAGGTGAGGTGGCAAAAGTATGTAAGATAAAGTGGAAAGAATTGGGATATCAGGAGGCAGTGGCTCGATCCTTTATGTCTGTTATGACAGTCACTCCAGAGATTGTTACGAGAGTGATCCAGGCCCAGGCTGCTGATTCGTTTCGCCAGGATCAGATTGTACGACTTCTAGCAGAGGGCGCACAATCCTACTCAGTGAGCTTAGATGGGGGATTGTGATTTAATGGGAGATTAGTGGTCCCGAAAAGAGAGGATTTACGTCATTCAGTGATGACACGGTCTTATGGATCCATATTTACGGTACATCCTGGAGGGGATAAAATGTACCAGGATATGAGGCGACAGTACTGGTGGAGTGGAATGAAGAAGGACATTGCGGAGTTCGTGTCCAAGTGTGCCACCTGTCAGCTAGTAAAGGTGGACCACCAGAGGCCGTCAAGGTTACTTTAGTCGCTGGAGATACCTACATGGAAATGGGAGAGTATTTCCATGCATTTCATTACTGGGCTGCCTACTTCACAGCGGGATCATGATTTTATATGGATGGTGCTGGATCGATTAACCAAGGTAGCTTATTTTCTGTCGGTACGTACGGATTACACTACGGGACAGTATGCTCGGATATCTGTTGCCGATATAGTGAGATTTCATGGGGGTACCCTTGAACATCGTGTCTGACGGAGAAAAGACTTTTGTATCGCACTTCTGGGAGAGCTTTCAGGAGGCTATGGGTACTGAACTGTGATTAAGTACAACTTATCACCCACAGACAGATGGGCAGACTGAGCGTACTAATCAAATGCTGGAGGATGTGTTGCGCATGTGTCCTTGACTTTAGAGGGAGTTGGGAGCCGTATCTTCCATTGGTGGAGTTCGCTTATAATAACTCCTGTTTGTTTACTATCGGCATGGCCCCATTCGAGGCATTGTACAACAGATCTTGTCATTCTCCTATTTGTTGGCTAGAGGTGGGGAATAACAAGTTACTCGGCCCAGAAGTAATTCAGGAAACGTCAGCCAGGGTTGAGATGATCAGGAACCGTATTCGGGTAGCCCAAGACAGGCAGAAAAGCTATGCCGATGCAAAGATGTTCTTTAGGGAGTTCAATGTGGGGGATCAAGTATTGTTATGGGTATCTCCTGTGAAGGGGTGATGAGGTTCGGGAAAAGGGTAAATTTGCTCCGAGATATGTAGGACCATTTTCCATCATCGAGAGGATCGGACCGATGGCATACAGATTTGGGTTACCGGATCACTTGCATCATTTTCACGATGTGTTCCACATCTCATCATTGAGGCGGTTTCTTAGGGATAAGTTGGCCTGTTGGCCTGCACCCACATTGCGATTGAGAAGATTGATTTACAGCCCTACAGTTCATATGAGGAGAGAAGCAAGAGGAAATTGTGGTCAAAGGTAGTTCCACTGGTGAGGGTTCAGTGGGATCATCATAATATAGAGGAATCTACATGGGAGCGAGAACTGGATATGCGCGAGGAATATCCAGACTTATTCCTACCAGGTATGGTTTACTTTTCGAATTTCGTGGCGAAATTCAGTTATTAGGGGGAAGTATGTAATACCCCGCATTTTAATGATATTAAATAATTATGAGATTAATTATTATTATTGGATTAATTAAATAAAAAAGGTCAAGAAATTTAATTGTTAATTAATCCGAATTTAAAATAATTATTAATTAGTGTGCCAAGGGTTAATACTTATTGATGGAAATCTTTGATTATTACTGTGGCTATATGAAACATGTAATTATATAATTTTTATATATTATCGGAGTTCGAAATACGACCGTTTGGTAGTTTGGTATTTTAAGTCAGGACACGCGTGTAAGTTGTGTCGGGACTAATTATATGGGATAAAAAGGTAAATAATTTTTGTATAACTCGTATGGTAATTTAAATGAGCCATCGAGTCTGAAAGGATCGAGATAGTCGAAAAACTCTACCCGGGCATTTTATTTGGACACCGAAACAATTTTAATCCTAATCGGCACCCCGTAGGGGTAGTTTTGTCATTTGGATTTTTGGGGAATTAAAATGGACGAAAATTAGATAATTATTATATCACTTACGGGAGTTCCATTAGGGTTAAGTTACAAAGAAAAGAGAGAGTCCCAGAGGAAGGAGAAAAAGAAGTTCATAGGAGTTCTAATGCCAAACCCAACCATCTTTCACCAAAAACATCATCAACGCGTAGATCGAAAAGAGGAGAACAAATCTATACGAATTTCAAGTGACGAATCAAACCTTCCTAATCAGGCAAGTGTTTATTACTTGCTTTCCTTTAGCAATACTCACGTTCATGTTAGTATAAAAATGAAACACCTATGTATTGTTAATAAAAGTGATGAAGATTGGAGCTTAGATATACATGAATTGAATCTAAGATTAATTTAGGTTGAACCATTTATGTATGTAGATTAGAAATCACGTATATATGATTTTCTGTGATGAAAAAATCTAGAAATTTATGTTATTGGATGATAATTGGAAAAACTAGGGTTTTATTAAATTAATTGGGGATTCGAGATTACATTGATGATTATAAATGAATTAATGATGTTATACTAGTGGAAATCATACATACATATTAGGAAATTGATTTAGTATGATTGGTCGATGTTTAGGGAATGATTCGTAGAGGTTACAGTTGTTGAATTGGTGAAAAGAATGTTTCTGGGTTAATCTGCGTCGAAAAGGGTAGCAGTTCGGACCGCCTTTCATAAAAGGTCCAGACCATTTTTCAGAAAAAGGTTCGAATCATTTTATTTAAAAAGATCCGGATCGTTTGTTTTTAAAAAGGGTCCGGATCGCTTTCCTAGTGGGTCCGGACCGCCCTGCAAAATTTTCCATAATTGATATGTGGACCCTTAAGACATCTTTCGGGACTTGAATACGGGAATCCTAATGTAGTACACTGAGGTTTGAAGTGATGTTATATTAAGACAAGTGTGATTTAAGACTTGGGCATAAGTGGGATGAATTACCCTTAGAAAATTAAGAGGGGGATCATAATCATAATTATTAACACGTCGAGAGTATTAAGTGAAAGTAATACTGCGAATAAGACATGATACTTAAGTGTGTGAATACCTAGAGATTATAATTGGTTGAGTGTATACCTATGTATTGATTTACTATGTGTACAGAATACCTACGCTGCTTGCTATCGGGCGGAGGTTTCGCATAGTGGACAGTCTTATCCTGGGTGACCCGATGGGGGGATATTGACTTATACCCAGAGCATATGAACTTGGATGCATGTTATCTGTTACGTAGGATAGTTTCGATGGTTGAATGGGAGCGTAGGTATGTGTGTGACCCATTTAGATGGTGAGTATGCTCGCCTCCAATATTTGTGTTAAGAAATTTACGGTTCGCGAGAAACGCCGAACCAATTATCCTTTATGCAGCGAGCGATGCACCGGGACACGATAGCAGAGTATGCATTGCGCCAAGTGGTCCTAACCAAGGGGCACATGTTATATATATATATATATATATATATATATATATATATATATATACGTATACTTGAGAATGAATATTTCTAGTGTGTGAAATTAGAATATGTATAAATATGGATAAGTAAAGTAATTCCAAAGGATAAAATATTTTCTATTAAAATAGTGAATATAAAATGGGTAACTTGCATAAAAGACTATTATTAGCTGGTTGTATGGGAGATACAAGTTACTCCCTTGAGATATATTTAGGAGTTCATGTCTCTAACCTAGTTGGGAATATTATAGATGACTAGGTCGGGATAGACGTACGCTAGGTGTGCACATTAGTGGAGTGGTGAGAATCTCAAGTGAGAGTTCAGAACTAATATGTACATAATACTTGCATCTTTGCAGTTTTAATACTTGCTAAAACAAATATTTTTACAAATCGGACTCTGACCCGTTTCCTGTTATTTCTCTTCTCTTTTTCTCTCTCTCTCTCTCTCTCTCTATATATATATATATATATTATACCAGGTGTCCAGCCACAGGGTTACCGTCAGACTTAGACACGTGGATCATTCGACGAGCTGCAACTATTGTGGAAGCTGTAGGTTATTGACATTAGACGCTGCTATCGCTTCATTCTATTCCTAGTGCAGATTTTTCATTTAGGGCATGTATCGCCCGCTTCTAGATTAACTATTTCAGGGATTTTATTTTTATTAGCATTTCCTTGCTGTTGGATTGAGTATTATGATACTTTGGTTTTAGGCTTTGAACTGGAATGTTTTATCCAGTCTCATTTATTTTAGTATTTGATTCATGTTCAATATTTATTCTTGTGGAATGGAATTGACTTATATATTAAGGCATGTAATTTATTAATGAATTAATTGTGTATAATTAATTTAGGAAAATATTTTGACACTTAGCTTAATTAATTATTAGGTGATTAATAATGAAATTATTTTCGACAGTGATACTAAGAATGAACCAACTGAACACTTTAATTTTAATTTAATAAAGGACTCATCACCCGGTATTTAATTAAGTGGGGTGTCATAACAAAGTTCTTTTTAGGCCTCTCATGATTAAGCATATGATTTTTGTTATCAAAATTTGGATGAACAAGTTTTTCTTTCTTTTCAAAATTATTTACGATATTTTCCTTTTTATTTTGAGTTTCCAAAGGAAAATTTTCATTATTTATTATTATACTTTGAGAAGAAGACCTTACAAAAATATTTTTACTAGTGGAAGCTGAAATATCAAACTTGTTAAAACTTATGTCTCTTTAATCATAACCGTTTTAGGTTGGTAATTTGATGTTTTTGAACGAGTTAAAATCATTTTGAAGACTTTCGACTTTATTTTCCAAAATGATTTTGGATTCTTCACACAAAGAAGATTCATTTTCAACTTTTCAAGAGATGTAGAAAAATATTTTCTTTCTTCTTCAAAATTCGTAAATTTTCATACTATTCGTTTGAAATAATGTTCTTATCTTTTAACTCATCCAAAATGTCTAAAATATCCCCAAAAGAAATATTAACACACTTCAGTTTTTCAAAGACCATAAAACCTCGAGCTTCCAAATGCACGTAAATTAAAAGTGCAAGCTCATTCCTGAACTCTACATTGGGATAATAGGTACCAAGTCCCATTGACTTTGTCATTGATGCAAGATATTCTTTGACCGAGTCAGTGGTGTCAAGGGTCCTATTTTGACTACTTAGTGCGTTAAAATGACAGACATACCCCAAAAATATATTTGACAACTAACTACCTCATTTAAAAAAAAAATCTTTAAAAGTCCATAACTTCAAATCTAAAATTCGCAAAATTTATATATTTGGAATCTTCTCGTCAAGATCTACCAAACAACACCCATATTCAATACTTTTTGATGAAAAAGTAAAAACATAATAAATTTACTATTTCTGTAAAATATCCATTTTATCCAAGAAAAACAGTATTTTTTCGTTGAAAAACCTTCTTTTGTAGCTCTGGCGATGGTGCCGTTAGCGCGACCAGAAAAAGGAAAGAAATAGATGAAGAGAGGGAGAGATAAATGAGGAGAAAGAAACACTACGATGAGGATTCCGGCAGCCTTCGACGTGCTTCTCTGACAGATTATTCTGGCGAGTCTCCAGTGGGGTGGGACTGGGGCTGCTTGGATTTGAGAATCCTGAAGGTTGAGGGAAGTTTTAGAAAATGCTTGGCTAAAAAAAATAAACTCACAAAGTATTTTTGAGATATAAAAAATATTTAATGTTTCTCGAGAACAAATTTTACAAAAGTATTTATTCAAGTTTGAGATAAGTAATAAGACTTCAAATAACTTTAAACTAGAATTATAATGATGGATATCTAAAAAATACAAAAAAGGTTTTTTCTCCTGAGAAAATCTTATTTCTCTAGCTTTATAAAACAATGAAAACCATTATTGAAAATCTTAACATTATTTTGTGATGAAGAAGAAGATAAATTAAATAAGGCCCTGTTTGATAGGGGACTTTTGTCATGGTAAATGTCCAAATTCCCCTAATTTCCATCTTTTGTCTCGTTTAATACGTGGATTTTGCCGTGAAAATCAATTCCACAAAACCCTTCACGTGACCTCAAATTCTGGATATTCTCGAAATCCATTCCTCCCCCCCCCCCCCAAGGAAACGAATGGCCGGGCAATATTTTTTGGGTTGTACCTTCGATCGAGGTGATTTTACGGGAGTAGGTGAAGAAACTGAAACCTCTATTGAAGCCGGTGAGTTCTTCCTACCTCCATTCATGCCAAGCTCAAAGACACATTTAACTCACGCATCTACCTTGGAGGTAAACATCTCACCCATTTTCTCCCACTATTTTTGTTGGCTGCTGTGATTTTTCTCATTATTTGCTTTAGAGGTAAGCATCTTTTACAAGATGTTGTTTGCTCTGCACATGGTCGTTTGCTGTGTAGGTTCCATTTCATCAGGAAACGATTTTTGCTGTTGTTTGCATTTCCATTTCATTTATTTATTTATTTTTTTCGTTTTACTATTATCTACAGTAATGTCTGTGTTTTTAATAAAAAAAAACATTGACAATTTTTTTATTTTATGGATATGTTTAAAATAAAAAAATTATAATTTTAAAGTTTGGTTTATAAATAAATTGTATGGAAATGTTTTATGCTTCGACCATCATTTTAATGGTGATGGTGAAATGTGCACATTATAATGGAATGAGCATTTATTTTATAATGAAATGGTGATGGTGAAATGGAGAAATAGGCACATTATAATGAAATGATGAAATGAGTAACAAATATTTTATAAAAAAAAAATGTTTGTGTTATAAATAACATATATTAACTTACTAGATAAAAGGAGAAATATATGTGTACTTTTTTTCGGTGAAATTGTCACATTATAAAGGCGCAATATGAATATAAAAAGAGGAATATCGTTATAATGGCGGAATAATATTGTATTTCCATTTTATTCCACTTATGGCCACTAATATAATGTAGTGTGTTTTATCATGTTGTGCGAAAAATAGGTTTGTTCAGATTCAGATTCCTAGAAAAGATACTCATTAGGTATAAATTTATTTCCGTCTATGTTTTAAATGTTTTAAATAATGTTCTTTATTATTGGATTAATAAGAGCATTCAACACTTTTATATTATTAAAGTATGGTTTGGTAAGAAATAAAACGATGTTTACAAACTGGGGCTTAAAAGTTTAATTTATTTTCGTTGACATAGGAATTTACTAACGAAATGTCGAGCATTGGCTCAAAGCACATGCAATAAGTATGAGGGTTGTTCTAAACCTTGATCATGCGAGCAATTACGCTTTTTCAATATATGAGGAGTCGCGACCATCTCTTAGGTATAGCTCCCCATCGAAACTGGGACGCTGATCACGAAATAGCATTATATCGAATATTTAAAATGAATGACCGGGTATGCCATGCACAATTTCGGATGAACATAGGGTCATTTGAAAGACTTTATATTAGGTTACGTACATATGGACTAACTGACAATCATTCAGTTAAGGTTGAGGAACAAGTCGCAATATTCCTTAACACCGTTGGACATAACGAGCGATATGTTTTCGAGATGTTGACTTTCTTTAGTGTGACACTCCGACTAATTAAATACCAGGTAGCTACTCCTTTATTAAATTAATACAAAATGCCAAGTTGGTTCAGTTAATAGCATCACTGTCGAAAACATTTTTAATGATTACTAACCACCTAGTATTTAAAAAGTAAGTTGTCAAGTTTTAAATTAAATCCGATTAACAAGCAATAAATGAATTATGAAAGAATAACATAACCATACACTATAAAGAAGCAATGGAATAACCAACAAATAATAATAAGTCTAGAGGAAATACTCCTCACAACAATCCCACAACTGAAATGAATAAAATAGTGTAACCTGAATTAATTACAAACCAAAGTCTGAATAACTGAAATATAAAATGTCTCTAATAGAAATGGGCGACATGCCCTACAATGATGAAACTGAATATGGAGTCAAGACTAGGAAAGAGGCGTCTACTGTCAAGGCCCTGTAACTTCCACAACAGCTACAGCTCGTCACCTGAATGGAAATACTATGCATGGTGTCCTTGTGGCTGGGCACCTAAAAGGTTTTTACAAAAAAAAATAGATTTGAAAGCAAACGGGTCAGATCCCGAAAGTGGAGAGTATTTTTAAAAACAGCAAGTGCTTTAATAACATTTAAAACAATAAATGCAAAATACATGTTAGGACGTGCTCTCACATGAAATACTCACCTCTCGTCTAACTGTGCACTCCTAACGTTCTTGTACCCATTCATGTGTTTCTCATATCTATTTAGTTCAAAAGAGTTTCTAACACTTCTACTCGGTTCACGTTTTAATTCCAACCTTAACAATTAAATAGAGAGTTCTACTTAAATTCTCGGAATTCCAATTATTAACAAAACCATTTAATGATATATGTCCCCTTTTTATCTTTTCATAACGTTACAATAACTATACTCACAATTAGACATAACAAATTCCTTTTCATTTAACCGTATATTATTCACATCATAATTATACAATACAAGCACCCCGAGGCTAAGCTGCGGTGCACACATACTCTGCTATCCATCCCAGTACATCACGTACATAAGGATTACAAATTCCGAATCTCTCAAGAATTGTTGAAATAAGCACCACACACAAAAATGGAGGCGAACATAATTCAACATATCCATGGTCACGTACATACCTACGCTCCATAGTCAGCTGACTTATTAACTCACAAATAAGTCATTCTCTTGAACTATGTCCTCGAGGTACCAATTTAAATCCGGGCAACACAAAGATTAGATGGCCCTAAACGAACGTAAACCTCCCGTGATAGCAAGTATGGTAGCTATGTCATACACATAAAGTCATATACTAAGCATTCACACATCTTAGATATCTCAATATTAATAAAGGTATACTCTACATCCTTATACCATTATTCCAATTTTATATATATTAAGCCTTCCGATAATATAAAATTTAAACTGTCGACATATCTCACGTCGTAGTTTCTTATACTTAAAACCTGTCTCAAAGGGATTATTAAGTATCCTATTATTCTCACCTATAACGTCATTATTTTTACGGTCCTTACTTCTGCCCCAAAACCTCATTTCATCAATTTATGAAAATTTACTCTCTTAACCCAAATATTATCTCACTCATCGAATTTCATTAGAATAAGAATAATTTCTCAAATGGATTCTAATTAAGGTCCAAATTTTATAATCATACCTACTAGTCTTCCTCAAGGTTAAGGATATTCATGAAGTCTCCAAAGATAATTTTTCTAAGGGTTAACATCATCAAAATTTAAATGGGGAAAAATTTATTCATTCTGGTAAGGTCGATCGATCGACCTTTACCTTCGATCGATCGATGGTGGTCGATCGATTGACTGATACATGTCGATCGATCGAACGCACCAGGTATGGCTACGGACTGCTTCGTTTTGCAGTTTTCAAATCATCACAAAACACCATTACAATGCAAGAAACCCTAATCTAACGTTATAGTATCATCATACAACCATCCTACAACATTGTTAACGTCTTAAAACAAAAAATTCATCAACCAAGGACTTCATTTGGATCAAATCTTCATCAAGAACCCTAGTTTTCTACTTCTTTCAAGAACAATAAAAATCTCTTCTTTAATCCGTTTTTAGATCATCAAGGGTTACAATTAGAATTCATAATTCGTCCAGAATATGTCTACATGCAATTACTAACATGGTTCATAATTTTAAACCTCAAATTCATGGGTCTATATCAATCTTTCAATGCCAAAATTCGATAATTACACTAACATGGAAGAACACATTTATTAAATCAATTGAAACTAAACCACTTGCCTCTAATCTTTCTCTGAATTTGATGTTGAATCTTTAAGGTTGAATTGTTCTTTCTCTCTGCAGAATTCTCTTCTATCTCTCTCTCAATTTCTTCTCCAAAGATGACAACAATGGAGGTGGAGGTTGGTTTTGGCAAGTTTAAGGTTTCTAAACTTCTCCCGTAGCCCACTACCTAGATTGGGGTTGGAAAATGGTTTAGTGGGTTGAGACTAAGTCAGATTTTTTTACTCTAATTTTCGTGGGTTTTAATTCCCAAAATTCCGAAATTACTAAACTACCCTTTTGGGTTGCCGGTATGGCCTAAAAATGCCCCGGGACCCAAACTAAACCCCCGGCTAGTGTTTTCTGACTATTTCGACCCTTCCGGACGCGTTGGCGCACTCAAAATGACCATACGGTTGATAAAAATAAAATACACTTTTTAATTTACATAATTACCCTCCTGACGCGACTGTCACGCGCGTCCCAACAAAATTTCCCAAATTGCCTTATTTCAGTCTTGCGACAATTTTAATATTTTCAATATTTATATATTGCCATATATACACATTATAATCAAATACCAACTCACACCTCGTTAGTATTTTATCCGGATTAATTCCCAATTAATTCACATTTAATATAATTAATCCCATAAATAAATATCGATAAAAATGTGGGGTATTACATACTTCCCCCCTAATAACAGAATTTCGTCCCGAAATTCGGAACTAAAAAGTACCTGGTAAAAACAACTCTGGATAACGTTCCCGCATCTCATCCTCGCGCTCCCATGTGGACTCCTCGACATTATGATGCCGCCACTGAACACGTACCAACGGAACTATCTTTGACAGCAGTTTCCGCTCACTTCGGTCCAAAATAGCAATCGGCCCCTCCTCGTAGGAGCTATCGGGCTGGAGATCGATGTCTTCCAAAGCAATGTGAGAATGAGCCAAATCATCTCTAAGATATTTCCTTAGTGAGGAAATATGAAACACATCATGAATCCTGTGTAAATGCTCCGGTAACCCAAGTCTATACGCAACAGACCCAATCCGCTCGATGATAGGAAATGGTTCCACGTATCTCGGTGCCAACTTCCCTTTCTTCCCAAATCGCATAATCCCCTTCATAGGAGATACTCTGAGTAAAACCTGGTCCCCCACTTGGAACTCCCTGAAGAACCTCTTCGCATCAGCATAGCTCTTCTGCCGATCCTGAGCTACCCGAATGCGACCCCGTATCAATTCTATCCTCGCCGAAGTATCCTAAATCACTTCCAGCCCAAGTAGTTTGTTGTCCCCAACCTCCAACCAACATGTTGGGGAACGACAAGGTCTACCGTACAACGCCTCAAATGGAGCCATGCCAATGGTGAACTGGTAGGAGTTGTTGTAAGCAAACTCCATCAGTGGAAGATACTGCTCCCATCCACCCCCAAAATCAACGATGCACATACGTAACATGTCCTCCAGCATCTGGTTTGTACGTTCGGTTTGCCCATCGGTCTGCGGGTGATATGCCGTACTCAACCGCAATTCCGTGCCCATGGCCTCCTGAAAACTCTCCCAAAACCGTGAAACAAATATCTTGTCTCGGTCAGACACGATATTTAGGGGCACACCGTGAAGTCTCACTATTTCTGTAATAAAAAGTTGGGCATACTATCCCGTAGTGTAGTCTGTCCTTACGGGTAGAAAATGAGCAACTTTGGTCAACCTGTCCACAATTACCCAAATGGAGTCGTGACCTCTCTGTGACGTAGGCTACCCCGTGATAAAATCCATGGATATGCTCTCCCACATCCACATCGGGACCTCTAATGGCTGTAGAAGTCCTGCCGGTCTCTGATGGTCCACTTTTACCAGCTAACAAGTGGCGCATTTAGAAATAAACACGGCGATATCTCTCTTCATCCCGCTCCACCAATACTGACGTCTCATGTCTTGGTACATTTTGTCCCCACCGGGATGTACCACGAACCGTGAGCCGTGCGACTCTGCCATCACCTCGTGTCGCAATTCCTCCCCTTCCGGAACTACCAGTCTCCCATTGAAGCGTAATCCCCCGTCTGAGCTAACGGTATAGGACTCGACTCCCTCTGCTAATAATCGAACTATCTGCTCTTGACAGAACGAATCATCTGCTTGTGCCTTCACCACTCTCGTGACAATCTGCGGTGTAACAGTCATTACTGACATGAATGATCGGGCCACGGCATCCTGGTGTCCCAACTCCTTCCACTTAGCCTTCCACACCCCTGCCACCTCATCTACTGGCCTACGGCTCAACGAGTCTGCTACCACATTAGCCTTCCCCGGGTGATACTGGATATCAAACTGATAGTCCTTCACAAACTCAAGCCACCTCCGTTGCCGCATATTCAACTCTTTCTGCGTGAATAGGTACTGTAGAGACTTGTGGTCCGTGAACAATCGAAACTTCTCCCCCAAAAGATAATGTCTCCAAATTCGAAGGGCAAACACAACTGCCGCTAACTCCAAGTCATGGGTGGAGTAATTCTTCTCGTGAGGCTTCAGCTTACAGGAAGCATAAGTTATGGCCTGACTCTCCTGCTGTAATACACCTCCAAGTCCTTGTAAGGACGCATCGGTGTAAACTAGATACTCAACTCCCGGTCTCGACAATGCTAACACAGGTGCTGAGGTTAACTTGTCCTTCAACTCGTCGAATGCCAGCTGACAGGCATCACTCCAGATGAATGGCATACCCTTACGAGTCAAATGTGTCAAAGGACCTGCTATCTTGGAGAAACCCCGAATGAACCTCCTATAGTATCCTGCTAGGCCCAAGAAGCTACGAATCTCAGTCGGTGTCGTGGGCTGTCCCCACTCCCTCACCGCGGATACCTTCCCCGGATCAACTGATATCCCCCGGTCGGAAATAATGTGCCCCAAAAACTGAACCTCCTTCAGCCAAAACCCGCAATTCTCATATTTTGCATACAGCTCGTTCTGACGTAGCGTCTGCAAAACCTGCCTCAAATGCTCGGGGTGCTCCTCCTCTGTCTGGGAGTAAACCAGAATATCATCAATGAAGATAATGACGAACTAATCTAGGAACTCTCTGAACACCCTATTCATCAAGTCCATAAACACGGCTGGAGCATTGGTGAAACCAAAAGGCATAACCCGAAACTCCTAGGACCCATATCTCGTTAAGAAAGCAGTATTCGAGACGTCCTCTTCCCTGATACGCAACTGATGGTATCCCGATCGCAAATCAATCTTTGAGAAGAAAGAAGCTCCTCTCAGCTGGTCGAATAAGTCATCGATTCGGGGCAACGGATACTTATTCCGTATCGTGACCTTATCCAACTCCCGATAATCTACACACAACCTCAATGATCCATCCCTCTTCTTCATGAACAATACAGGGGCACCCCACAGTAAAGTACTCCTCTGTATAAACCCCTGACCCAACAACTGCTCAATCTGGTCCCATAACTCTCTCATCTCAGCTGGAGCCATACGGTAAGGTGCGCGGGCAATAGGCCGAGTGCTCGGCGTCAAGTCGATCACAAAATCTATCTCTCTTCTCGGAGGTAATCCAGGTATATCCTGAAATACATCGGCAAACTCTCGAACAACCGGAATCGAATCAAGTGGTATCACCACTTCCTTAGAGGTCTCCTCCTCTATGTAGTACAAATGAGTGGACGATCCTCCCTCAAGACGAGGCATCGCCACTAAAAACATCTCTTGCCCGGGAATGGCAAAGATAATACTCCTACTAAAATAGTCAATTATGGCTCGGTACGCAACTAGCCAATCCATGCCAATAATGGCATCATACTCGGTCATCTCTAATACTAGCATATCCGCGGGTAAAGTAAACCTCCCGATCTCTATACCCACGCCTCTACATACACGTGAAATCACGGAACCCCTACTCAACGGCGAATCTACACAAGTAACCGTGCTCTCGGCGGTGTCTAATAACCCAATGGTGCGTGCAAATATCATAGCAATAAAACAGTGTGTAGCCCCCGTGTCAAACAAAATACGCCCCATAGTCCCCTGAATAGAGAACATACCCTCAATGGCTGGTGGATCTTGTGGGACTGCGGCCTGCTGAAGATGGTATACTCTCCCATACTGCAGCTGCCCCTGCTGAACTAGAATCGCTGGAATGGGTGGTAACGCTGCCATCTGTGGTGGTGCTGGGAGGGCGGCGGGAAACATAGGCCTCTGCGGCTCCTGTCGAGCACCCTGCTGCTGCTGCTGTGGGGCCCTGCCCTTATCAGGACACTCCTGAGGTTTGTGGCCAATCTTACCACAAATGAAACACTTGCCTGGGAAGTTTCCCCCTCTCTGCCCCTGCTGACCACGACCCTGGTGACCGTTACCATTTCTGCCCTGGCCTTGCTGGCCGTGCTGAAACTGCTGTTGACCATTCTGCCCCTGCTGGCCCTGACGGCCGTTCGGACCCTGATGGCCCTGCCTAAAACTACCCTGTCCGTGCCTGAAATTCCCCGATCTGAACCTCTTGTGATCCCCCTGTTGGGAACCCTGGTCACCCTGCCTCTGTCCCTGAACAGAATGTGCCCCACTGGCACTATTTCCCCCAGTCCTGCCCTGATGGCTGGACTCTCCTGATCTCTTGCTCTCAGCCATGTGAAAGCGGGATCCTGGCAGTGTAACAGTGCAGCGTTAACCACATCAGAGTATGTGGCCAAAGATAGATTCCCCAACAAATGCTGACGGATCCTCCAAGTCAACCCGTCTGTAAACTTCTGGATTTTCTTCTCCTCTGTTGGTATTTCATCCGGAACAATATTTAACAGATTTGTAAATTCGGCCTCATACTCGGCCACAGTCTTCCCCTCCTGTCTAAGATTCATCAGCTTCCTCCTCATTTCCGTGTGAACTGCTGACGGAAAATACTTGCGGTCAAACCGCACCCAAAACTCCTGTATCGTGAGAGTGTCTCTCTCCTCCACGGCGATAATAGACTCCCACCACTGCAGTGCAGATCCAACTAGCTTGAAAGTAGCTAGAACCTACTTCTGAACTTCGGTGCACTCATACATCCTCAAGTGCCGTTGAATGTCTTTCCTCCACTGACTTGAAACCACAACATCGGAGCTACCTGCGAACTCCGGTGGGTGTGCTTTCTGAAAAGCATCTCGAACACGTTCCCAAGCAGACGGGAATGCATGTGTCTGAACTGGCGTGGCTACGGGCGCCTGAGGTGGTGCCTGCTGAACCACTGCAAGTGCGACATTTATCGCCTGGGCCACAATGGCTGCAACCTCGGCGGCATTCATCGTGCCCTGAACTGGTGCGGGCTATGGTTCTGGCGTTGCATTCCTGGGAACCTGTTGTGCACGTCGTGGAGGCATCTGAAATAAGAATAAAGTTTATAAGTTTGCAGTTATAAACTCATAATAACTGAAGAACGAAGCATATACAAAAGAATACAACAGTCCTAAAATATAGGGCTCTACATCAAAGAAAGCTCAGCGAAAACATAATAAGCCGTACAGATCCTAAAGGACACTATAACCTGATGCTCTGATACCACCTGTGACACCACGACTAATTAAATACCGGGTAACTACTCCTTTATTAAATTAATACAAAATGCCAAGTTGGTTCAGTTAATAGCATCACTGTCGAAAATATTTTTAATGATTACTAACCACCTAGTATTTAAAAAGTAAGTTGTCAAGTTTTAAATTAAATCCGATTAACAAGCAATAAATGAATTATGAAAGAATAACATAACCATACACTATAAAGAAGCAATGGAATAACCAACAAATAATAATAAGTCTGGAGGAAATACTCCTCACAACAATCCCACAACGGAATTGAATAAAATAGTGTAACCTGAATTAATTACAAACCAAAGTCTGAATAACTGAAATATAAAATGTCTCTAATAGAAATGGGCGACATGCCCTACAATGATGAAACTGAATATGGAGTCAAGACTAGGAAAGAGGCGTCTACTGTCAAGGCCCTGTAACTTCCACAACAGCTACAACTCGTCACCTGAATGTAAATACTATGCATGGTGTCCTTGTGGCTGGGCACCTAAAAGGTTTTTACAAAAAAAAAATAGATTTGAAAGCAAACGGGTCAGATCCCGAAAGTGGAGAGTATTTTTAAAAACAACAAGTGCTTTAATAACATTTAAAATAATAAAGGCAAAATACATGTTAGGACGTTCTCTCACATGAAATACTCACCTCTCGTCTAACTGTGCACTCCTAACGTTCCTGTACCCATTCATGTGTTTCTCATATCTATCTAGTTCAAAAGAGTTTCTAACACTTCTACTCGGTTCACGTTTTAATTCCAACCTTAACAATTAAATAGAGAGTTCTACTTAAATTCTCGGAATTCCAATTATTAACAAAACCATTTAGTGATATATGTCCCCTTTTTATCTTTTCATAACGTTACAATAACTATACTCACAATTAAACATAACAAATTCCTTTTTATTTAACCGTATATTATTCACATCATAATTATACAATACAAGCACCCCGAGGCTAAGCTGCGGTGCACACATACTCTGCTATCCATCCCGGTACATCACGTACATAAGGATTACAAATTCCGAATCTCTCAGGAATTGTTGGAATAAGCACCACACACAAAAATGGAGGCGAACATAATTCAACATATCCATGGTCACGTACATACCTACGCTCCATAGTCAGCTGACTTATTAACTCACAAATAAGTCGTTCTCTTGAACTATGTCCTCGAGGTACCAATTTAAATCCGGGCAACACAAAGATTAGATGGCCCTAAACGAACGTAAACCTCCCGTGATAGCAAGTATGGTAGGTATGTCATACACATAAAGTCATATACTAAGCATTCACACATCTTAGATATCTCAATATTAATAAAGGTATACTCTACATCCTTATACCATTATTCCAATTTTATATATATTAAGCCTTCCGATAATATAAAATTTAAACTGTCGACACATCTCACGTCGTAGTTTCTTATACTTAAAACCTGTCTCAAAGGGATTATTAAGTATCCTATTATTCTCACCTATAACGTCATTATTTTTACGGTCCTTACTTCTGCCCCAAAACCTCATTTCATCAATTTATGAAAATTTACTCTCTTAACCCAAATATTATCTCACTCATCGAATTTCATTAGAATAAGAATAATTTCTCAAATGGATTCTAATTAAGGTCCAAATTTTATAATCATACCTACTAGTCTTCCTCAAGGTTAAGGATATTCATGAAGTCTCCAAAGATAATTTTTCTAAGGGTTAACATCATCAAAATTTAAATGGGGAAAACTTTACTCATTCTGGGAAGGTTGATCGATCGACCTTTACCTTCGATCGATCGATGGTGGTCGATCGATCGACTGATGAATGTCGATCGATCGAACGCACCAGGTATGGCTACGGACTGCTTCGTTTTGCAGTTTTCAAATCATCACAAAACACCATTACAATGCAAGAAACCCTAATCTAATGTTATAGTATCATCATACAACCATCCTACAACATTGTTAACGTCTTAAAACCAAAAATTCATCAACCAAGGACTTCATTTGGATCAAATCTTCATCAAGAACCCTAGTTTTCTACTTCTTTCAAGAACAATAAAAATCTCTTCTTTAATCCGTTTTTAGATCATCAAGGGTTACAATTAGAATTCATAATTCGTTCAGAATATGTCTACATGCAATTCCTTACATGGTTCATAATTTTAAACCTCAAATTCATGGGTCTATATCAATCTTTCAATGCCAAAATTCGATAATTACACTAACATGGGAGAACACATTTATTAAATCAATTGAAACTAAAACACTTGCCTCTAATCTTTATCTGAATTTGATGTTGAATCTTGAAGGTTGAATTGTTCTTTCTCTCTGTAGAATTCTCTTCTCTCTCTCTCTCAATTTCTTCTCCAAAGATGACAACAATGGAGGTGGAGGTTGGTTTTGGCAAGTTTAAGGTTTCTAAACTTCTCCCGTAGCCCACTACCTAGATTGGGGTTGGAAAATGGGTTAGTGGGTTGAGACTAAGTCAGATTTTTTTACTCTAATTTTCGTGGGTTTTAATTCCCAAAATTCTGAAATTACTAAACTACCCTTTTGGGTTGTCGGTATGGCCTAAAAATGCCCCGGGACCCAAACTAAACCCCCTGCTAGTGTTTTCTGACTATTTCGACCCTTCCGGACGCGTTGGCGCACTCAAAATGACCATACGGTTGATAAAAATAAAATACACTTTTTAATTTACATAATTACCCTCCTAACGCGACTGTCACGCGCGTCCCAACAAAATTTCCCAAATTTCCGTATTTCAGTCTTGCGACAATTTCAATATTTTCAATATTATATATTGCCATATATACACATTATAATCAAATACCAACTCACATCTCGTTAGTATTTTATCCGGATTAATTCCCAATTAATTCACATTTAATATTATTAATCCCATAAATAAATATCGATAAAAATGCGGGGTATTACATTTAGATCTGGTCAAACCATTTGTTACCACTTCTACAGAGTTCTTCGAGCATGACTTCACATGTTCAATGACTTAGTTACTAATGCAAATCCAACGAATTCCCCTTACGACAATGGCAAGGACCTACCTTGGTATCATTACTTCGAGTTTATGATAGTTTCAATAATTACTTTTATTCCTTTATGTATGACTTTCCCATTATTAAATTGATTTCAACCCATTTAGGATGTCGTTGGTGCAATTGACGGAGTCCACATATCTGTTTTGGTTCCTACCGCCGACCAAGCGAGGTATCGCAATAGGAAAGGGGGCAATTTCTCATTTTTTTTGTCACATGTACGTTTGATATGCGCTTCTCGTTTATCCTCGCTAGTTGGGAGGGATCAGTGCATGATGGTGGCTTACTTCGTAGTGCGATTCAACGACAGGGGCATAAATTGACCGTTCCATTAGGTATGTTTAAACATAAGTAACTTTCAATTAGGTCGCTTACTTCGGATTAGTAAAATATGAATAAGTATAGTAACACACTCTATTTAAATTATGCATAGGTAAATACTACCTCGCAGATGCTGGATTCCCGTTGGTACCTGGGTTTCTCTCCCCATTTCGAAAAACACGTTATCATCGAAGGGATGTAGAAGGACAATTATGTGAGAATAGTAAGAAGTTGTTTAATTTTAAGCATTCATCTCTCTGTAATGAAATTGAGAGGTCAATTGGGTTATTAAAAAAAAGGTTTGCGTATCTAAGGCATCAACCTTTCCATGGGATTGAAATTCAAGTGAAGATTTTTGTAGCTTGTTTTGCCCTTCATAATTTCTTGAGGATTGTTGATGTTGAGGATGAATGCTTGGTGGACGAGTAAAGTGATGATGATGACATTACCGCCCCTCCCCTAAATGTGTCAGAAATACCTACGAATGAGCATATAACATTCACAACTGATGTTGCATAGACCGAAAAGAGAAATGCAATGGCTAATTTGATATGACAAGAATATGATGTGAATCATAATGGTACTTTTTACTACGTGTAATGATAACATTTTGTTATGATGTTTTCTTTGTTTTATAATTTTAGGTTGAATCTGGTGGATTTTTCAAATATTCCTTCATCAAACCAATCGAGTTTTCTACTTTTACGGTATCAAATAATGAAATGCTCATATGGCATTGTATCTCAAGTTAAGGTTGCATTGTCCGATAAAAACCACAATCAGGGACGACTGTATTACACGTGCCCCCAATGTTAACAAATTTTGGGTTGGACAAGGCCTTCTCTTGAAAGCATGGATGCTAACTACGCAACCTTCAATCCCCATAGTGAGCAAGCAACATCGAGTATATCTATTCAATCATGACTTCTTGTAGGAGAACCCCCAATTATCGACGATCATGGCATTATTCGTAGCTTGGTGGTCGCCAAGAAACTACAAGTTTTAAATACTCTTATGCTAGTGGCCTTTACTGTTTTCATTTATTTTCTTGTGATGTAATGGTGTTGAATCACCTCGTATATTAAACTTACGATGCATTATTTAATTTACTACTTTCTTGTGATGTAATGGATGATATGAACTTGAGTAAAATGGGAAGACATAAACTGGTTTTTTCTTGTAATTTACTATTTCTACTGATTACTTGCATGGGTATGCTACTTGCACTGATTTGCTTCTTT
This sequence comes from Sambucus nigra, assembly GCA_949130495.1. NCBI lineage: Eukaryota > Viridiplantae > Streptophyta > Magnoliopsida > Dipsacales > Adoxaceae > Sambucus > Sambucus nigra. The sequence goes on from OX422207.1 coordinate 221,535,323, forward strand.
AACTGGTTTATTGCTATTGATTATTGAAAAAATTGGTCTATTGCAACTGAACTGGTCTATTGCTACTTGAACTGGTATGCTACTGAACTGGTATGCTACTTAAACTGGACTATTGAACTGGTATGCTACTGATTATTAAAAAAAACTAGTGGCTAGCTACTAAACTGATATACTAATGGCTAGGGCAGCTGTGTAGTTCAACTGATGGCTATACTGATATACTGATGCCTATAGTAGTTGTGTAGTTCAACTGATGGTTATACTGATATACTAATGGCTATAGCAGCTGTGTAGTTCAACTGATGGCTATACTGATATACTAATATACTGATGGCTATACTGATATACTGATGGTTATAGCAGCTATGTAGTTCAACTATACTGATGGCTATAGCAATTCAACTATATTGATGGCTATATACATGATATACTGATATATACCTATGTAGCTGGTTAGTTCATATTGTTCATGATGTTCAAGTATAGCTGGTTAGTTCATGATGTTTAAGTATAACTGATATCTGATGGCTATAGAAGCTGTGTACACTGCTATAACAGCTGTTATATACATTGTTATAGCAGTATCCTACACTATTCTATTAGGTATAAACACTACTATAGCAGCTGTCTATACTGCTATAGCCCACCGAATTATACACTTATTAGTAATTGATGTTTATAGATGATGTTTATATGTGAATTTGAACGGATGACTCGTACTTATATGTTGAAAAGCGATGGAGTATATTCGTAATCGCGTCCCATTTCACCCGCCAAAACCAAATATAAATAATGTAGAGCGACCAGCGGACGTGCAATCTTCACAAGTTGAAGTGAACCTAAAGAAATCGCATTTGCGATGGAGTGAGCTAATGGATGGGTTTCTCGTCCATTCCCTTTGTGCCCAGGTCCTCACGGGGTGGCAAAGGGTAGACAATGGATTTACTGCCGCACAAATTAAGGTTGTTATAGATACTGTCGAAGAAAGATGCCATATTCACATGGCGAAAAAGAATGTGTGATCGAGGTTGAAACTAAAAAGGAATATATCGAGTTCCATGGGCTGTTGCAAGTTAGTGGATTCGATTATGACACAAATAGTGGTGGCATAACTGTAGATGCTAGTGTATGACTTGACTTACAAATAAAAAAATTCTTATTTATCTACCCACCACATAAGGAATATGTTGAATTGAGTTACTACGATTTTTACAGGGTAAACCAGATGGAGGGAAGATAAGAGGAAGGAAATGTATGCACTACGACGAGCTACAGACAATCTTTGGGAATGACACGGCTACAGGTGATAATGCAATATTCAAGGTAGATCAATTCTCGCCCGTGGATGGTACATGGATAGAAGATGTGGAGTTTACTCCTGAAGCGTGCATAGACACTGAAACAACCATTGCATATAAGATGGACACCTAACCACCGGGTGGTTAGGAGACCGATACCCTACAATCGAGTGGGCACACTGTAAAGCGTAAGGGTCAGAGCTCTAATGCAAAGCCTCATCATCACCGTGTGAACCCCCAGGAAGAATGTGCCCAAGCGCTGTCGGTCATTGATCAATCGTCGAAGTAGATTGCCACCGCAATGGAGCTTCAAGTTGCCATTAACTCTCAAACTCACGTTAACTGACAGGGTATCCTTGAAAGGCTAGTGGGTATGGATATGGACGATGAGAATGTCATGCAGATGATATCCTTATTTGAGGCCGACAATGGACTAGGTTGAGTGTTTATGGGATTCTCCGACTTTTCATTATCACGTACATGGGTTTATAACAAGCTCCGTAACCTGCCTTGATCAGATGGTCTATTAACTATTACTTAATATTATGCGTTGCTACTCTTATGTTTTGATATTATCTCCACGTATTCCATTTTGATGCTTTTGGACGTGGGATATCGGATAGTTATTATCGCATGTAATATTTTATTTAAACTTTGCTCATTTAAGGAGTGGTATTAGGTTTGTGTAAACTTTGATCTAGTAAAGTTTTGGGATGTAATGTTTTGTGGGATTATCAAAGATTGTAACCATCCTTTTTATATTATGAACTTGGATATTTAGCATTTTAAAAGCGCAAGTCTGATAAATTAACCCATGTGCTTTAACAATCAAAGTCATTATTAATTCAGTCCCATTACTTTCAACCACATATTGCAGAGACAAGTGATTCAAAAGCACAAGCCTGATAAATGAACCCATGTGCTTTAACAGTCAAAGTCATTATTAATTCAGTCCCATTACTTTTAACCACATATTACAGAGACATGTGATTCAAAAGCGCAAGTCTGATAAATGAACCCATGTGATTTAAAAATCAAAGTCATTACTAATTCAGTCCCATTACTTTCAACAACATATTGTAGAGACACATTTGATTCAACAGTGCAAGTCTAATACTAGTATAAAGCAGATGGTAGTTCATTTCATATCACACACTATCAAATGGCAAACTATAGATAAATCGACTATTTTAACCCCAGTAAAGGATGTATGGATTACTTCAGCCCAAACATGGTAGCCAGAAATAAAGAGCCCATGAAGGTCAAGCATAAATCTAAAGCATCAGCGTCATTTGATGTTGGTCATGTTGAGGATGTTGCACCCGTTTTGACTAACCTAAGAATCTACGAAGATCCCCACGGAGGGAGTTGGTTTGGGGAGAAAAGGGTTTTTGAAAACATGCCTATATGCACATTACATTATTTAGGTGACATTGGTCATGTGATGAAATGGTTACCTCCAACTAAAGAAAATATACCTTGCGATGACCATTTGAAATGGCCTAGGTTATATAATAGACGCTGCGATTTAGAGTGCTACTGTAATTGGCATGGTTTACCGGTACCACAAGCAAAATCTACAAATTATTACAAAGATCCAACTAAAGACAGTGAGAGATGTATCCGTCTACTACAACGAGAAATTGAACAGATGGAAAAAAGATTAACGCACTGGCATTGTAAAAATTTGATAAATACTAAACTCGACGATCCAATTTATGCATCGAATCCGGAACTGTCGGACTACAAATTGGACGATTCCTCCAATGATTTTGTACAGCATCTACCAAACATGTTGATGGGTGATGGGAATGCATTATGTTGCGATCCGTGGTTGCCCAGGAAACCACGAAGTAATTAAATATGCAATTTTCTTTATATGTGTTTATTATGTTAGTTGTAATGTTTAATTATGAGTTCTAATTTGCCTTTTATTATTATTTTTTTAAATCTGGTTACAAAATAACTTTCAACAACCTTATGTCCAAATCAGTGTCCTCTTATCCCTAATAAAGTACATTATTCCAACTTCAGTACTTTAATCCAAATCATTTACCACCTGATAATCTTGAAAATGAAGATAAAAATCACTACACCAAATCTGCCGAATTATCACGGTTATTGATCTTGACAAGTTGGAATTGTCAAGGTCAATGACCGTGACAATTCTAGGGGTGACAAATTTTTTGTCCCAGACTTGTCATGGTCATTGACCGTGACAAGTTCTTTAGAATTGTCACGATCATGACCATGATAAGCTTTGTCATGGTTAAGGACCGTGACAAAATCGTGACTGTGTTTAAAAAATTATCACGGTCAATGACCGTGATAAGCCCGTGATAACTTCCATTGTCAAGGACTATCACGGTCAATAATCGTGACAATTCTGGGAAGAATTGAAAAAAAATCTACCGGGCAGTATGGCCACTGCCACTGGCCAGCAGTATATATGTACCTGTTATAGCAACGTTGTACCTGTTCAAACATTATATATCCAGATGAAATAGAGATAGTACAAATATACATTCAAAATAGAAACAATCCCGTACCTGTTCAAAACTTTGGCATTCTCCACAAAGTACCTCAACTGTTCAACTCCATTGTTCGACCCCAATCCCGTAATTTCGATTGTCTTTAGGTGTGATCTCAAATAATAAGGTACATACCATTCCAACCACAATGTCTCGATTTGTTTACAACAAAATGAAAAACCCTAATATAAGAAGAAACAACATCACCGTCAATTATCTCAAATCTACAAACTATTTAGCTGGAAGTGATGTTATGAACCCTTAACGTACCTCAAAGATAAGAACCTCTAGAAGAGGACAACTTTTGAGAAAATTCAGCACCAATTTTCAGCTCCAGTTCCACTATAAGAATCAACCACTGCAAGACACTGCACAAGAATGTAGTGCCACCCAACAAGAAAATATTCATAAAAATCGAAATCGAAATTGAAATTTAAATATTCATAGAAATATAAATACATTACCTGTAGTGCCACCTAAACAGCTAACTTGAGCTCATATGGCACCTCCTTCCAACTAATGTACCCCGGGCAATCATGTCAAATATAATTCCTTTCATATCTGAACACTAAGAAATGCAATAATCCTATGGAATTATGTTCTGCAAATTCGTTCCAACCGTTGTGTAGCCAAACATCATCAGTTGAATTTGTCAATTCCACTTTCCATATTTTCCCATGTTTTGCTAGAGGTTACAAGTGGTGGGGTATGGAAAGTGTAATTGACAACTTCAACTGGTGATGTTTGGCTACACAACGGTTGGAAGGAATTTGCAGAGCATCACTCCATAGGATTATGGCATTTCTTAGTGTTCAGATATAAAGGATAGATGAAGAGATTCAGTCTCCTCTCCACAAATAGTACACCCCAAATAACTATGTACTAATCACCTATTAAAGGTAAGAAGCTTATATTCATGGATTAGTATAAACAAAACTTAAATTTCAAATTCAATTTATAATAGAAAATTCCTCCAAAAGTAACAACTTTAAGCCACTAAGAATATTATGCAGAAATTATGCACTCCCAAACTGTCCAAACGCATTGGAATATTTCGGTACAAATTGGAATATTTATTACAAATTGAAAAATTATTTAAAATTCGGGTTATCATAAAAAATGGATTGATATTCGGTAGGAGCAACCAAGTCATTCACACTACTATTTAGACGTTTTGACGCGTGTTGGACAATTGACCACGGCTCGTTGTTGATATACTTTGAGTAAAACACTTGGTTAACCTTTTGAAATGCACAAACAAACGACTCATCGCTCAAGTGGTCGTTGTTCTTCAACTTGGACAAGTCAACCATGATCAAATTGGTGACAGGATCAACTTTACAAGCATTTTTATCCCCAACTCTTACCCAGTCATAGTAAAATGCAACCTCTTTGAAGCTTATATAATCCAATTCAAATATATTTCGAATTACACCATAGTAAGTCATTTCAGCTTCAACAAGGTTTTTATATTTTGCGCTCGCTCGAAAGAAAGTAAGAGCCTTGTATGAAATGCCTGAGTTTCGTACATTTGTACCTTCCTCGTACACTTTAGCGCCAAAAATGTAACCGTTCAATCGATACTTTTTGTACTCTTGTGCCACGAACATGGGTCCAGTGGCTAGACGAGCAAGCCTTGTTGTCGCATCACCCGTCTTTAAGAGCTGAGAATATAGATAAATTAATTATATTAGTTGTAAAATTTGAGTGTAATGTAACGTTATATAACAACCTTTTTTATTATAATTACCTCTTGTGTCAACCGCAGCCTAAATTCGCTGTCTGATTGTACCATTGTTTTTCGTCTTTTATTGTTCTCACAGGCTTCTTATTTTCTGCATATTACAAATTAATCATGTATAAAATAATATAAAATAATGTTAAACATTATAATACTCGAAACTTACTTATTCGATTCTTCGACATCTTCATGTGTGTCAAATAGATAACGAACTACTTGTTCATGTTGCAAACTCGTTAATTTCACTCGTTTTCCCATCACATGACCACCATCATCGACGAACTCATCAGTGTCATCAACGCTAGTCGAGTCAGGCATATATTCCCGAGTATATATTGATGACTCCATGGTTATGTATTCCTCTTGATCCTGCAATGCATAGCATATTCTTGACGTAATCTTTAAAAAAATTCATCAATCTTTCAAACGAATACATCCACCAATATCTAACTGGACCACAAAGAAGTGCCTCGTCGCATAGGTGTACCAACAAGTGAACACTTATGTCAAAGAATGCTGGGGGAAAGTACTTCTCCAACACAAATCGCTTCGGTCACTATGTGTTCTCGATTGACTACCTTCTCACACAAGAGTGAGAAGGTAATACTAATTTGCATAATAGCCCTTCGCAAATTCTTGTGCTTGAAGAAACAGTACTTAAACAATAGAGGAACCAATTGCATGATCACATGTCAATCGTGGGACTTACACTTATGTAAATCATGAGTAGCATAATTCACAACCCTTTGCAAGTTAGACGAAAATGTAGATGGGGCCTTCAAATTATATATTGTGTCTAAAAGCACCTTCCTTTCCCCACTCGTTAAAGTAAATGCACCAGGGGGAATTATTATCCTTCCCCTACTATCTTTTTTCAACCATAGTTGTGGCTTAAGTTTCAACAATTTAAGATCTTTTCGTGCATTTTCTCCATCCTTCGAATGACTCCCCCCAAGGCAAGTGCCCACAATATGTTCAGTTAGGTTCTTCTCTGCATGCATCACATCCAATACATGGCGCACCGAGTTATTCTTCCAATAAGGCAAGTCAAATAAAATTAACCTCCTAGACCATGCCTTTCTTGTCACAGTTTTATTCCCATTTAGGGTCTTCTTATGCTTGGCATTCTTAAATTTAGGATTCTTACCTGGAATATCAGGGCCATATTCAAAAGATTTACTTTCAATTTCTGAATTTGAAAGTTGTCTCGACGGTAGCCTATGTTCAACCCTGCCCAATAAAAAATTGGAACCTTTTTCAGATCTGAAACCATGAGCCGGAGGTAAAAACCTCCTGTGGCAATGGTATACATTTTTTGAGCTAAAGGATAGACGAAGAGATTCAATCTTCTCTCCAAAAATAGGACACCCCAAATAACCATGTACTACACAACCGGATAATGTCCCATAAGCTGGAAAATCATGAATTACCCACATCAACATAGCTTTCAGCGTAAACTCTTCTTTTATAAAAGAGTCAAATGATTGCACACCCTCTTCCCACAACTCATTTAATTCTTCTACCAAAGGATCCAAGATGACATTGATGTCATCACTTGGTGCCTTTAGCCCAGGTATCAACAAAGCCATCATCGAAAATTCAGGTCTCATACACTGTGAAGGAGGGAGGTTGAGTGGGGCTAGGATCACTGGCCATACACTCTAATTGGTGCTTATATTTCCAAATGGATTGAAACCATCTGTTGATATAGCCAAACGAATGTTGCGTTGTTCTCGAGCAAAATCGTGATACTCATAATTCATCCTCCTCCAGGCAGTAGAATCAATAGGATGACGCATGATATTACCCCTACTTCTGCCCTAGCATGCCAAGTCATTGCCTCTGCTATCTATGGTACTGTGAAAAATCGCTTTAATCTAGGCCCAACGGGAAAATATTTCAATACTTTTTGAAGCACTTTTGAGCTTGTGCTTTCCTTACTAGTAGATTGGACATATCTAGGTTCATCGCATACCGGACAACGATCGAGATTTTCATACTCCTTTCGGTATAGTATGCAGTCATACACACAAGCATGAATCGATTTATACTTAATTCCTAAACCTTTCAAACTGTTCTTCATAACAGGATAGCTCTATGGAAGTTGTATTCTCCTTGGGTAATAAGCCCTTCACTCATTTTAGAATTCATGTCACACTATTGCCAGATAAATCGTACTGCATCTTCAAACTGTGCAAACCAACCATGGCATGTAAAGTTGTTTGATCTTTCTCACAGCCAGAGTATAACGGTTGGGTCGCCTTAAATTTTAAGCTTTGGTAGTCATCGTCAAGTTTTATCGTGATATCTTCACGAGCACTTGAACCTTCTACATCATCAGTAACCTCATTCTCCTCTACTTCATAAATTCCGTACGCATCATCAACTAAATCCTCTAACATATTATGATCTACATCATCCCCTTATACATATATCCTACTTGTTGATGGTTGTTGTGAAGGTTGGTCGGGTACAAAAGGAACTTTCAATTCACCGTAAAAACTCTAAAATCGATAACTATCTTGCATACCCGATCTTAACAAATGTAGTTCAACTGTTTTCCACTCAAACACCTTACCATTCTTACACCAAGCACACGGATACGGAAACTCTTCATCATTATGACATCTCTTTGCATATTTCACAAATTCATTAGCACCTCTGCGAAACACATCGCCCATTCTATTTGTCTCACCCATCCACTCTTTATATTTCGGATATCCCATCACAGCTACCACAACTAATCACCTATTGAAGGTACGAAGCGTATATTCATGGATTAGTATAAACAAAACTTAGATTTATAGTATGTTTCATTTAATTATGTCTTATTTATATTCAAATTCAATTTATAATAGAAATTTCTATTTCCTCCATCTCCTCTAAAGGGTGAGTGGTCCTAGCCCATTCAAGACCGCATTTTTCTGTAATATACTTAACAACTCATGCACATTGCTACAATTTAAAAAAAAAATCGGTAGCATATCCACGTAGTTCTCCAAGTACACGATGTAGATTGACAAGTGTGAGTGTTATTTCAATTGATCAATTGAAATAACAGTCACACTTGTCAATCTAGTATGTACCCAGCGAACATTAGGATACGACTGCAGAACTTCTTCCAAAAGTAACAACTTTAAGCCACTAAGAATATTATATAGAAATTATGCAGTCTCAAACTGGCCAAACGGGACAATTCGAGATATCTCATTACAGGGGTAATGACTCTCGAATGGGTCTAAGGTCTATTGAATGCGTACGCATATGAACTAGAAGGCTAGTATCTATGCGCACTATATGTAATTTCAAGTATGTTTCAATTAATTATCATAGTATATATATATATATATATATATATATATATATATATATATATATATATATATATATATATATATATATATATTGTTTGATATACAAAGTAATTTTCAAAAAAAGTTGAAAAATCCCACCCCCATATGGACAATAATCCAGTGGTCATGCCACTTTTAAAATTAACCAACCCAACATCGATCCACTATAATCCAACAACAATGTCAACAACAAATGTGTTTCTCGTACTCCTTCTAATTCATCAACTCAATTAATTATTTTCATCAATTAAACTAACAATTAAAGTATACAATTATTAATTTACTAATTTACAATGAGGGGCAATACTACTTTCATAATTAATCGTATATTAATTTACTAATTTACAATGAGGGACAATCAATCAATTCGTTTATAAGGGACATTACGCACAAACACACACACTACACACACGGGCACATACACACACACACACACGCAACCCCCCACCCCTACCCCACCACCCACCCATCCATCCCTTCCCCCTCCCCACCCACCCTGCCCCACCTCTACCCCCACCCCCCTCCCCACCCACCACACATGCACACATACGCACGCACGCACACATGCACGTACAACCCCCCTGCCCACCCCCTACCCCCACCCTGCCCCACCCACCACACATGCATACACACACATACACACACACATGCACATATATACACACACACACACACACACACACACACACACACACACATATATATATATATATATATATATAAATGGAAGAGAGAGAGAGAGAAAGCAGCGTAGAGAGTGAGAGAGAAAAAAGGAGGGAAGGAAACGACGGGAGAAAAAATAAGGGAAAAGGATTTTTTTGCTGCGATATTTGTCACGGTTGTGTCACGGTCATTAACCGTGACAACATGATAAGTATTGTCATGGTCAATGATCGTGACAAGTCCGTGACAAATATAATTATCACGGACTTGTCACGGTCATTGACCATGATAATCCTTTGTCACGGTCTTGTCACGGTCAATGACCGTGACACAAAACGCGTGTTTGTTATCACGGTCATTGACCTTGACAAGGCTAAGCGCTTGAAGGGTGACAATTTACCCATTTTGGTGTAGTGAATGATGATAAGTATTAAAATACATAGGATAACAAAAAAATGGACAATTAACAAAATAAGTCAATTTATGTATTGACAAAACTCTTTATTTTCATGATAAATTTTGGCTATCAAACACAAAAAGTAGGAATATTGTTGTTTTCTAGTAGGCAAATTCTGTCTATCAAACACAACACTTGGAAATTATAGAATTTGCCAGCATGCAAATTTAAGCTATCAAACAACACAAAATTTTATTTTCCAGGTCAAAATTTGCATGGATAAAATTTGTTAGGGCAAAACTTTCCATTCCACCTTTATTCCAGGTTTTCTATCAAATAGGGCCTAAGTGTTTTCAAACTTGTGGGCATAAGCTTCCAAACCCTCTAAGTCATTCTCATGGATACAAAATAGGTTGCTTATTAAACACAATAAAAGATATGTCTATAAAAGAAAATCTTTACATTTTACAATGCAATCTTAAGTTTATTGCCTTTTTGCGTTTGATCTGTATCTATCGCTGAAGCGAGGAAATTACTCATTGGGGTGATCCTGCAGTGATAATCCAAGTCACGATTATGTCCAGAGAGTTTGGAGTTGGACCAAAGCACCAGTGTGGACCTTTCGTTGTAGTGTAGACAATCTTCGTTGTGAAGAGGCAGATCACGGCTTTGTCCAGAGATTTATAACGAGTATTTTCCACCCAAGAGTTTTGAAAATATTTTAGAAAACACTTTGAGTATGTTTGTTCTCAGCCTATAACACATACACACACAAGGATGCAATTCTTATGAACATGGTTTTTCTATAAAAAAGTATATTGCATAATGTAATTGTTCAAATTGTCCAAACTAACACACATAAATTTTAAAACACTTTTCAATTTAAGAAAAAAATAATTTTATGTTATTTTAAAACAAGGGTGGTGTAACCATGTCATTCTAAGTCATTTACATTTACACTAAATCGATAATCTTATTGGTTATGACTTGAGGTTTCAGATGAAGATGAAGAAGTCTGGACTTGTAGTCTTGAACGTAAAGATTTTAGGAACAACTTAGACTATGAATCAATATGTTTTGGAACGTGATAAGACAATCTAATCCTATGGATATTTTGAGCATACTTGTGCTCTTACATTGGTGACCTTATATCAATTTTTTTTAGCATGGGATATACCTTAGTTTTGAGGCATCAAATAATAAAGTGGAATATGAGGCTCTCATAAGAAGATTGAAAAAGGCTTTATCTCTTTGCTTTAGTCACATTGATGCATATTGTGATTCGAGGCTAGTATTAAATTAAATATTAGGAGACTACAGTGCCAGAGGTGAATGCATATTTCCCAAGACCTGGTCACCAAGTTTAAGAACGCTCAAGTCCACAAATTCCCTAAGGGGAATAATGGTCACGCAGATGCCTTAACAACTTTGACCTTATCTATAAACTCTTATTTGAAGAGAATAGTCAAAGTAGAGTACTTGGCTAAGTCGAGCATCCATAGGCGATTGAAGGTCGGCCAGGTACTTTCCGTCCACAAGGCTCCTAGATGGATGGACCCAATATTCGCATACTTACTGAAAGACACATTACTTAAGGATAAGAAAGAAGCTCATCAGATAAGAGTGAAGGTCACTTTATTTTACTTATCCCCCGAGGGAAAGCTCTATAAGAGATCCTTTATCGGGCCATATTTTTAATGTGTGCATCCTAACGATGTCGACCAAGTTCTTTACGAACTTCATAAAGGGATTTGTTGAAGCCATGTTGGTGGAAGATCTTTAGCATTCAGAGCCATTAAAAAAGTCTATTGATGACCTTCCATGAAAAAAATGCCATCTTTTAAGTGAAAAAGTGCAAAAAGTGTCAAATATTATCACCAATTATATCACCCCTACTTTCCCACGTATAGTTCATTGGACTGATATGCCAAATATAGGGAATTCTAATCGATTTATGTCATTCTCAACATCAACAAAAATGAAAAAGTCTATAAATAAAACCAAGAACAATATAATGATGACAAATAAAGAAGATAAAACAAAATTCCAATAAAAGTGAATCCATTAAAAATCTCCTTTGTACAAAAGTCTCAATTAGAAAGTAAATACAACCATAACCACTTTTGATCAAAATAAACTTCTTAATACAAGTGATTATTGAAATGAAACAACAAATCCTACCCTAAGGATGATAAACTAAATCTCTAACCACTTCAAGTTTGACTCCCCAACCATGTTATTCGTGTATATAACAATAATAATAACGTGGAGAAAAAGTTTTGTAGATTTGGGTATGCACCCTAAAGTTTCAAGAAATAACTTACAATATCAAATGAGTAATAATCATGTGACTTATTTATAATAAACATGCCAACCCATCGACACTCACTTATAAAAGGATACCTACTCCTCATCATAAGTGAAATACTACATGAGTGTCCCATCCCAAGGCATAAGCAATACTAATGGTATCTATCCCTAGACTAATATTTAATAATTATATAACAATATATACATAATACAACCAATATCAGTTCTTACTCATTAAGATACACACATTTTCATAACGTAACATATTACCTTATCTTACTATCTTTTAATTAAACGTGTCCATCACCGGGCTATATAACATGTACATGATACGATCTTATACCAACCCCACTCATGTCACCGGAACAATAAGATATACACAATTTCATATCAAAACACATAATTGTGTGTGATGTTATAGACCTCGGACTGTGATTGCTCGAGGGAGAGAGGGGTGCGGGGTGCATGTGTTCGCAAGGGAGGTGTGGCACATCGGTCCTCGTGTGGATTTAGCGTGATCCCTACGAAGACATGATAATTATTCTTTCTCGATCGATTATTTCTCTTTAACGTCGGGTTTATGGTGATTGCTCCCCTGAAAGTTGTTCAACACCATATCCAGTGCTGTTGCATGCCCCCTATTTAGGCCTAAAGCTAATTATTTATGTGAGGGTTGATCGATTATTCAGAATTGCCAATTTATTTTATATAAAAACAAATAAAATGGGTTCGGTTAGCCCTTTCAGGCTAATCTTAAGGCAGTTTAAGGGTTGCGAATGATTCACAGATTCTTGATGTGGGTTCAGGTTTCGAGTTATGAGTGGGGAATGTATTAAGCATCCCACTTGTTATTTTTGCTTCCTAATCTATGTACTTATTATCGCATTTTACCTTTAAGATTAATTTTAGTTTGTTTTAGAACATGTAAAAAGACCTTAATTTGAGAATCCCTTCAAATAAAGATATGCGTCTAGGTATAAAAATGGCGTTTAGAGAGAGGTGTAGGAACATCACTAAATCGGTACACAATAGTTATTATGTGCGAATTTGCGTGTGAGTAATCGGCAACCATTAATATGTATGCAAATATATGAGGAGGCTCAACTTGTGTAACGAGAAGCTATTAATGTATGTGTATACATTTTTGAGCATTTGTGTTACATGGATATGCACGAGGAGTCACGAGTTGAGATAGTTGGATATCTAACTTGAGGTGTGAGAGGGGGGGTAAAGGGGTAAGGATGAGAAGTAAAATACGTAATCATCTCTGTGGGGAAAACATATCAGTCTTGTTGAGGTTTGTGCTCACGAGAAGGACTCGTTATTTCTCCTACATACCCGTGTAGCCACGAGATCAAATCCTACGTAGTTTGGTTTATGCAGTGAGCCGTATGAAAAGGTTCCAATGTGATGTGTGTGAAAATATGAGGAGATTTCTTGAGAGGGGATTAGCTATATGTGAGTCGGGAGGTTGAATCTAGAGAGGTTGAGAATGAGAGTGGACCTCAAGTCACCGATAAGGATATACATGTTTGTCGTCTAATAAATAACTCGAAAGTATTATTGAAACTTAGTGTTGGTTTGCAAATATAGAGGATGGGATTTTTGGACATCCTCTACTGCGTGCGAGTACGTGGTTAAATGGTGTGTGTGTTAAGGATGTCATGTTTTAGGGTCGAAAGGCTAGCTTGAACACGACACTTTAGGATTGGAGTTGACCATAAGTCAGTGACAAAGATTTACATATCCCTTAGCAAAATGGCTAAAATCTTGGAGTTGTATTAGGGCCTCAAACTGATCCAAAGTGATAGAAAGGGAGGGAGGCATCATTAAAGATAATACGCCAAGATACAAATTATAAGGCTTTAGCTTATGAGTGCAACTCGGTATTGCATCTATGTACCCAGTAGATTCTGAGATAAAAGCCAACGTAGTTTCGACTAACGGGGGATATATACGAGTGTAGGTCGTGGGATACCGAGTATGAGAACACACTGTATGGTTGACTTACCCGAGTCTGTGCCATATAGGAGTTCCAATTAGTTTGGATATTTTAACAAAATTTTATTAGATATTGATCTCTTCTCCATGGTACATTGAAGGCATCACACTGCATCAAGATACATCAAAAATAAATCTTCAGGGTAAAAAGGGTAGTTAAAATAACACACATAGGACACATATTCATACATTGCATTGGTGTGTGTGTTAAAATATTTTTAAATATTTTTTGGGTGTTTTAAACATTTTAAATAATTTTTAAAATATTTATAAATTGAATTGAAAATGTTTTGAGGTTAAAAGTTTAATTAATTAAATTCATTAAAAACTTTATGTGTAGAAAACAAAATCGACATACACATTTGTGGTACTAAATGGGATTTTTAAAAGTTCACAAACACGCGTATTGAATCCTGTTAGTGTATGACACGTGTTTGCATTTTAGAGGATGGTTTTGTGTTTCTTCTAGTTAAATCTTAACCCTTAGATCAAATATAATCGATGGCCTACATGCGATCATAGTTAATCCCAGTGCAAACCCAATGAAACAATCAGATTGAGCGGTGCAACAATGCGTTTATAACCCTTAAATTTGAATGATTAAAATTTTCCTAATCTCAGCCTTCAATTTTGAACCAACATACATAACCTTCTCTCATCAGTATAAATAGAGACCCTATGTGTTTCATTTGAAGACTTTGGTTAGTTCATCCATTTGAGAGAAATAAGAGAGGAGAGAGAGAGAGAGAACCACAGAGAAAATAAAGATTTGAATGCTTCTCATAAAACCGAACACCTTCACCTTCATAGTGTAAACACATCTCTAAACAACACCATCCTGAGAGTTATTTTTTTTTAGGTTTTCTTGAGATTTTGTGAGTTTTTTTCTTATAAGAAACCTCTTCAAATGTTATATCTCTTAGGAACACGGTCTCTAGGTTTTTCTCATATTTCTTTCTATAAATTTTGAGAAATACCAATGAGATATATTACCACGCTTTATTTTAGGTGTTTCTATCTATTTACTCCATGTAAATACATTCTCTAGTTGGATCTTAGTTTTTATTGCACATTTTAAAATATCTAACATCTCTGTTTTCAAGATCTAGAAAAGGAAACTTTAAAAACCATTTTTGTTTTTAGATTTGGAAATAAACAAAGTTTTACAGTTTGTAAAATTTGTTTTGTATATAAATAAGTTGAGTATTAGATTAGTTTTTGTAAAGATCTAATTTCAGATCTAAAATAATATTCACTGAGAAGTTTGATTTTCTTGAAACTGTAACTCTGCATCTTATACAAAAAAATTATAATTCATAGGACTGGTTGTATAATTTTTAGAGTGATGTGTGAATCATTATGCATTATTAGGCACTTCACATTCACTACACTCTCACACGAACACATAGAAATGTGTTGTTTATTTTGAGAGATTCCATTTAGCTGAGTCACTAGAATGAGGAGCAAGGAATTAAAGCAAGGAATGACTAAGAGGACCAAAAACGTCAGAATCAGACACCGTGGAGGAGTTTTACCTAGTAGGTATATTTTCTATCATTTAGCCTTAGGATCCTATGTGTTTTTGTTCATGTGCTTTTAATTCTTGAAACCGTTTCTATTGGATTTTTTGGTTGTGGCATAGAGGACATTGTGGATATTTCTTTAGATTTGAAGTTTTACCATGTTAAAAACAATTGTGTCAACTTTACTGCTTTTTGTTCTTAATGCTTGCATGGTTGGTTTTATGACAACGAATTAGATTAGGTTTTTGTTCTAAAACCTAGATAATCAAGCTACAAAATCTTGAATCTGACTTTAATAATTGTTTACACATATTGTGTTCTGATTTCTAAAAGGAGTTTCCTAAACGAGTTTAATTAGGAGTTTACTTAATCTTTAACTTTTTTTTAAATTTAGTGAACGGTTTTCAAATGGTATCAGAGCGGGTTTGTCAAAATATTTTTGATCCTGTTACTTGAGAAACTGCTTTCTGAAATCTTTTTCTTAAAATGGATGAGATATTTGAGAAGCTTGGTAACCTGTCTTGTCCATCCTTCTTTGATGGACATAATTTTCCTTACTGCAAAGTAAGGATAATTTCATTCATCTAAGGGACTTTGGGTGATGATGTGTGGGACTTGATTTAAAGCGACTACGTTCACCCAACTAAGACTTTAACTGAAACCAGCACTATAAGAATAAAGAAAAGTCTCAGTGAGTTTACCAAATAAGAAGAAAAAACATCACATAATAATAATATAGGAAAGAAATGCATCTTTATGTCATAAATGAGCATGAATTCAAACGTATATCTATTTGCTCCACTTCTAAGGAAACCTGGGACACACTTGTCACTGCCCCTGAAGGTGATGAACGTGTTAAGGCTGGGAAGACTCAGATGTTAGTTTAACAGTATAATACTCTTATTATGGATGAGAATGAGTCATTTGATGATTTCAATATTAAGTTAACAGATATTGTCACCAAGTTGCATGCAAATGGGATAACATATGATAGAAAGGAAATAATGATTACAATATTAAAATCTTTGCCTGTTAAATTTAACAATAAAATTTATGCCACAGAAGATATGGATGATCCTAATTTAACTCCCAAATTACTCAGCAGTATACTTAGAACAATAGATATGGAGTCAGAATATAAGAAACAATTGACCTCCCTGGACAAAAGATCCTTTGGATTAAATGTGTCATTCTCATCTCAAGTAACTGTCCCTAAAATGATCCCACTTGACTTTGACCTAAACCTAGACCTAGACCTTAGTGAGGAATATGATTTAGCCAGTTTAGACAACCAGATTGATCTCATAAGAAAACAATTTAAGGAAATCATAAAGTTTAAAAATCTGTTGCTACTAAACAGGTGAGACCTGGTTATCAAAATTCTCAAACTCATAGACCTCATGACATAAACGATGATAAACATACCACTTATAACAATAGGCCTATGACTGAAAATTGCCACATCAAATGCCATCGTTGTGGGAAAATGAGACACGGTGCTTCTAAGTGTAGAGTCAAATTGAATAATAATAATGTCAGGGCTAATATGTGCAAAACTTGGGACTACTCAAGTGATTCTGATGAAGATGAACTTGAGTTATCCATTGTTAATGAATCATACATGTCCTTCTATGCTAAGATCATATATTTTGATGAAAATGCATGTTTACCTAGTGATAATGTTATTGATGACTTTATTATGCTTGTTGATGTTGATATTATTCCGACTAGTGAAATTGTTATATCTGCTACTGTTGAAAATGATGTAGATAGTTCTATTTTACGTGTGAGCCAAAGTGATAACAATGTTGATGAATTGAACATTTGTGCGAGTCCCACTGTAAAAAATAAATGATAGGGAACACTACATTCACTTCACTTAGCGAGTCTGATGACGACCTACTTGATATTCAAGAGTTGTACACTACTCTAGAAAAGAGTGCCAAACTAGATAAAATGGTTAAGCAATTGACTGAACGTATCAAATAATTTAGTAAAACTATTAGGAAGAATGCCGAAGACAGCACTGCGCAATTCTTTGCATATGAGACAGAGACAGAAGAATTTTCTTTAAAACTAAAAGACCTCTCTAAGAAAAATGTTGTCTCAGAAAAAAGATACAAGGCTACTTTAATTGAATTGGAGGAATCCAAACAAAAAGTTTCAAATGTCTTTAAAAAATGTTTACATTTTAAAACACAAGCTAAATCTTATGAAGATATTATTGTTGGTAGTAAAATGAATTCTGAAGGTATAATTGGCCTTGGTTTTGAGGAAAAAGTTAAGTCAAATAAGACGACCATTTCTCCTGAAAGTGTAATTTTTGAAAAAGAAGGCCAAGCTTTGGAAAAACCTCAGAAAGAAAATTTTCATGTTAATGTCTCTAGAGCAACACAAAACGTGTGTAATCAGAAGCTGAAACCTAATGGTAAAGCTAAGTATGTTTGTCCGACTGCTAGAGACATCGGACAAAACACTAAGACTCGTGAAAATTGGACAAATGTGTAAAACCTGACCAAACCCATCTTTAAAGACTTAGGTGGTAGAGTCAAGCCTATCTCGCATCAGTACTGTTCCTATACCCCATTATCGAATGTTTTCATAAAAGGTTGTACACACCTACTTATCAAAATTATAACTATTCGAGAAATAGTAGGAATACGTATGTTCTACCAAAGCAGACCACACATAACTTTAACTACAGGAAGAAAAAGGGGGAACCTAAAACTAAGAAGAAACCATTTAGAAAGATTGCTCAAACCTTTTATAAATCAAAGGCCAAGATTTTTTTTATAACAAAGCCTATTTGGGTTAGAAAAGATGACATGTTACGCCAACTCAATTGTAATGTGCTCATAATTGCTTTTAAGGCCCGATGCACCTCAAATGGTTGGTACTTGGATTTCGGGTGTTCTAAATGCATGATCGAGGATGAGACTAAATTAATAAATAAGACAGACTTCCTTGGAGGTAGTTTCCTGTTTGGCGATGGAGTCTCATCCCAGATCATTGGTAAAGGAACACTGTGTGAAGAGGGGCTCCCCGTTATAAATGATGTCTTGCTAGTTAAAGTTCTTAAGGCTAACCTTCTAAGTACACCACAATTTTATGATTTCAATCATACTGTTACCTTCTCTAAAACCAATTATAAAATTTTGAATAAAAAAACTAGCTGTATGCTTTCAAGAAATAAAATTGTGGATAACTATTACGCAATGATTCCAGAGAATGAATCTTGTAAGATTGCCAAATTAGATATTCTGATTTATGTCACAATTGATTGGGACACAAAAATTTTGATAACCTTCACAGATTAAGCTCCCAAGAAATAGTTAGAGGTTTTCCCCAAATTAAAAACACTTTTAACTTTGGCTGTGGTCCCTTTCAAGTGGGAAATGTAAGTAAATCTTCTCATAAGAAGGTTAAAGATATTTTAACCTCGAAGCCTCTTGAACTAGTCCACATGGACCTCACGGGTCCCTCTATAACTGTGAGTCTTTGTGTTAACAATTATATTTTTGTTATGGTGAATGATTTTACATGATTACTTGGGTCGCTTTTATGAAAAATAAATCAGACACCGTCCATGAGTTTTTGAAAATTCTTTTAAAGATTAAAAACTAGAAGGATACCCAAGTATCTCGTATAAAAAGTGACAGAGGTGGAGAGTTCAGAGGCTCAGGTGTTACAAAATTTTGTCTAGGTAATGGATATAAACATGAGTTTAATGCACCTAAGACACCTCAACAGAATGGCATTGCTGAATGTAAGAATAGGGCCATTCAAGAAATGGTTGGGTTAAGGCAGTCCAAACGGTGTGTCATATTGTTAATCGTATATACCTCAGGAAAAATACCAAAGAGACATCCTATGAACCGTGGTATGGTAAAAAACCTAACTTGTAGTACTTTAGAACCTTTGAGAGTGTTTGTTACGTCTATAAAGGTCGAGAAAACCTTCCAAAATTCGATACATGAGGTGATATAGCAATTTTTTTGGGTTACTCCCAATTAATTTAGGCTTAATGCGTTTATTGCGTACCAAATTCATTATGGACTCTATTAATGTAATTGTAAATGACAGTAGCGCAGAGAGTTATGACAGTCAAACAATAGTCCTAGATGAGTCTGAAACTATTTTCACCCCTAAATCTCCTAAGATAGCTGATTCAATGCCACTTGATGGCCCTGCGTTACTAACATGGAATTCTAAAGACCACCCCCTCAAAAAGGTTATTGGTAACCCGTCTGAGCCAGTGCAAACAAGATCCCAACTTTAAAAATTGGCTAACTTTGTATGCTTCGTTTCTTTAGTAGAACTGAAAAATGTAAACGATGCCCTCTTCGACTCATTCTGGATGAATGCTATGCAAGAAAAACTTGTCCAGTTTCAGAGTCATGACGTTTGGTATTTCATCCCACGACCTGAGGACAAGAAGGTTATTGGCACCCATTGGATTTTTTAAAACAAAGCTGATGAAACTGAAGTTGTATTTAGAAACAAGGCTAGGTTAGTAGTGCAAGTATTTCCTCAAATAGAGGAAATATAACTTTATGAGACTTTTGCTCCTGCCACAAGACTCGAGTCTGTTCGTCTCCTCTTAGCGAATTCGTGTCATTTGTAATTCAATTTTTTCCAAATGGTCGTCAAGTCTGCATTTTTAAACGGTTGTTGTCAGAGGAAGTATACGTAGAGAAACCTAAGGTATTTGTATATCCCTTGCACCCCAACCATGTCTTTAGACTCAATAAGACTTTGTATGTCTTAAAACAAACTCCTAGAGCCTGGTATGAGCACCTTTCGATCTTTTTAGTTAATAAAGGGTTTAAGTGTGGTGGTAATAACCATACATTGTACGTTAGGAAAATAAAATACCATGTCTTGATTGCACATGTATATGTAGATGATATCATATTTGGTTTCACCTCCTCTAATCAAGTAAAGGACTTTTCTAATGTAATGCACGCCGAATTTCCGATGTCCTTAATGGGGGAATTGCAATACTTTTTTAGGTTTACAACTTAAACAATTTAGTGATTGATTATTCATAACACAATAAAAATATGTTAGTTATCTTGTTAAAAAGCTTGGTCTTGATAATTCCAAAATAACACGTACACCCATGAGCACATCCACGAAACTATCTAAAGAGGAACATGGGAAAAAATGTAGATCCTACCTTTTATACAAGCCTGATTGGGAGTTTATTATACCTCACCGCATCTAGACCAACATTTTTGTTGTTGTATGTGTATGTGCACGATATCAATGCGCACCTAAAGAAGATCATATGATGTGTGTAAAACGGATAATAAAATATGTTATAGGCATAATAAATTTTGGCATTTGCTACACAAAAGACACTACTATCTGTATAGTTGGCTACAAATATGCTAACTAAGCAGGATGCTCAGACGATTGTAAAATAACATCTGGGGCCTGTTACTATGTAGGAAATAATCTTGTAGGATGGAGTTGTAAAAAACAGAATTGTATATCCCTTTCAACTGTTAAATATGAATATATAGCTGCGGATAGTTGCTATGCTCATAAAACAAATGCTTAGCGATTATGGTATTATCAAAGATAAACTAAATATGTATTATGATAACCAAAGTGCTATTAACATATCAACAACACTCTCGAACTAATCATATAAATATTTGACATCACTTTATTCGGGGAACTTGTTGAATCTAAGGAATTTGATATTGAATATCTTAACACTGAAAAATAATTAGCTGACATGTTTAATAACCCTTTGGATAATATTATATTTGAATCACTTAGGAAAGCCATAAGGATGATTGTGCTTACATAATATATTCTGCATATTTGTCATATCCTCGGTAGTTTTCATGCTTATAATTGGTTTATGAGGATTTAGGGTACGGTTGTTTCATAAATGACAAAATACACCTCCTTTATCTTGATAATGTAGGAGACCCTTGATATTACCCTTGTTAATGACAATATATGTGTAGAATAATTCATTTCATATTCCTGTTTATATTTTTCACCCCGTTGTCTATTTGAGAAAAAATGGGGGAGAAGAACTTGAGTAACAACTTTGAACTTATCTTGTTATGTCTTTATTTGATTCAACTAATATGCCATCAATTGCTTTCTTTCAAGCATTTTGATTTACATATCCATTTTCCAATCCTACCATATTAGGGTATTGGTCTGTAATTAGTTGAGTTATGTATTTTTCATCTCTCTTATTTTCGGTTATAAGATGGGAATGAGTAAAATAACTCTTTTTTACAGGAATCTAGGAATTTATATTTTTACCCACGAGTATACGTTACTCAAGAGAATTTTGTCTCCAATATCCAAAGGGGGAGATTGAGAACATAATATATGGTTGATTTACTTGAGTCTATGCCATATAGAAGTTCCAACTAGTTTGGATGTGTTGACAAAATTTATTAGATTTTGAGATCTTCTCCATGGTACATTGAAGGTATCACACTGCATCGAGCTACATCAAAAATCATTTTTCAGGGTAAAAATAGAAGTTAAAACAACACACATATGCCACATATTCATGTATTGCATTAGTGTGTGTGTTAAAATATTTTAAAATATATTTTTTAAACATTTTAAATAATTTTTTAAACATTAAAAAATTAAATTTAAAATGTTTTGGGGTTAAAAGTTGAATTAATTAAATTCCCTAAAAACTTCCTAGGTAGAAAACAAAACTAACATAAACGCTTGTGGTAACAAATGGGATTTTCAAAAGTTCAAAAACACGCGTATTTAATCATGTTAGTGTGTGACACATGTTTGCATTTTGGAGGACGATTTTGTGTTTCTTCCCTCCCACACACCTGAGGCTCAATCCTAACCCTTAAATAAAATCTAATCAATGGTCTGCATGCTACTTAGTTAATCCCACAACAAACCCAATGGACCAATCAGATTGAGAGGTGCATTTATAGCTCTTAGATTTGAACGATCCAAATTCTCCTAATCTCAACCTTTGATCTCAAACCAACGTCCAGAACCTTCTCTCACCAGTATAAATAGAGACCCTATGTGTTTCATTTGAATACTTTGGTTAGTTCATCCATTTGAGAGAAAAAAATAAAGAAGAGACAGTAGAAAGAGAAAGAGGAGAGAAAGAAGATATATATATATATATATATATATATATAGGAAGATAGAGAGAGAGAAAAAAAAGATTTGACTGCCTTTTATAAAACCAAACACCTTCACCTTCATAGTGTAAACACATCTCTAAAAACCACCATCCCGAGAGTTAGGTTTTTAGGCTTTCTTGAGATTTTATGAGTTTAGTTCTTATAAGAAACCTCTTCAAATGCTATCTCTCTTAGGAACATGGTCTCTAGTTTTTTCTCATATTTCTTTCTAGAAAGTTTGAGAATTACCATTGAGATATATTGTCACACTTTATTTTAAGTGTTTCTGTGTATTTCCTTCATATAAATACATTCTCTAGTTGTATCTTAGTTTTTATTGCATATTTTAGAAGATCCAACATCTCTGTTTTCAAGATCTAGAAAAAGATACTTCGAAAACCATTTTTGTTTTTAGATCTGAAAATTTCCCTTGAAAAAAAAAATTATACAGTTTGTAAAATTTGTTTTGTATATAAATAAGTTGAGTATTATACCTGTTTTTGTAAAGATATAATCTCAAATCTAAAATAATATTCGTTGAGAAGTTTGATTGTCTTGAAACTGAAACTCAGCATCTCATATAGAAAATTTGTAATTCATAATGCTGGTTATATAATTTTAAGAGTGATGTTAGTAGCGTTCTGCATACTTAGGCACATCACATTCACTACACTCTCACAAAACACATAAAAGTGTGTTGTTTCTTTGAGAGATTCTATTTGACCGAGTCATTAGAATGAGGAGCAAGGAATTAAAGCAAGGAATGGCCAGGATGATCAAAAGTATCAGAATTAGATACCATGGAGGAGTTTTGCTCAGTAGGTATATTTTCAGTCTTTTAGCTTTAGGATCTTGTGTGTCCTTATTAATGTTCTTGTAATTCTTGAAACTATTTCTTGTGGATGTTTTGGTTGTGGCATAGAGGTCACCGTGGATGTTTCCTTAGAGTTGAGGTTTTACCACGTTAAAAACCACTGTGTCAAACTTTACCGCTTTATGTTCGTAATGCTTGCATGGCTGGTTTCATGACAAAGAATTAGATTAGGTTTTTGTTTTAAAAACTAGGTAATTAAGCTACCGAATCTTGAATCTGACTTTTATAATTTTTTACGCATTTTGTGTTTTGTTTTCTTAAAGGAGTTTCCTAAACAAGTTTAATTTGGAGTTTACTTAGTCTTTAACTTTAGGGTATAAATTATAAAACATTATGGGATTTATGGACCCTAGACCTTTATATAAAATGTCAATTATGAGCTGGAGTGCATATTCGTATGATAAAATACGCAATCAAAGACAGGTGTTTGATAAGTATTCCAGGAAAACACAAATTCATGGGTGTCGTTGTTAAGATAAAAATGGTTGCTCGAAGATGTGGTCAAGAGTATTCCGATTTTAGGCTTTAGTTTAGCAAAGTTTTGGAGTAACTCGATTTATGTACACTTTCTAGAAAATGCGTTTAAAAGTATGTTTTCGTGTCCTAATTAGTATTACCGATTTTTATTAGCATTTTTAAAAGTATGAGTATATTATTAATCTCAACAAATAAAGTTTCTGGAGAAAATGCATGCTTTAAAATATAAATGCCAAAAAATGCATACCCTATTCCCTAATACGGTCGGACTAAGATGTTTCAGGTAGATATGTACACAGTATGTATTTATGATATCGACCCAAGTTTTCTTTATAGTTTTTACCATTGTAGCGTGAGCCGAGTTTTTTTCATGGGAGGGTCCCCTATGAAATGGCATAATCGGACAAAGTTTTGTTTAGAAATTGCTCATCTTCATGGGTTGTGCCCATATGTTACCTTTATTTGTTGGAGGAAGAAACTTTTTAAAAGGTCGAGACTTCGCTCTGGATTTCGAACAAAAGCTAAAGATTCTTAGATACTCGGGGTTGAAGAAGTTAAAAAACTGAACCAATGTTGGGTTTGGGGATGCATTTATCAATGTGGTGGGGCCTCTATTTATAGCTGTCGGGTCAGAGACATCAATCGTGCAGTTGATGGTAAAATAACGCGTGTATAGCCAGATTGGTTTTGGGAGGACACGCGTATGGACGGATTGGTTTTGGGAGGGATTGTTGTCCCTTAAAACTATATGGTTTAAGCCATCAAGTGATCAATTAATGGTAAGATATTGTAATGGTTGTTAACTGATCTCCAACCGTGTTGTTGATAAAAGGAAATCTCACGTTTTTGAATTTGGTGTTACTTTTTCCTCTTTTTATTTGTGTATATGCTTATTATATTAAAGTGTGACCCTTAGAGTTTAGGATATTTGTATTTCTACCATTTTTTATTTATGTGTACATGTTTATAAGCGTAAGTCTTAATTTAGAATTGAGGTGTCTACATAAACGATCAACTAAGCGTGTGCGCATACGGTTAATCTTTGTCAAAATTGAAATGATATGGGATTTCCCACTTATATGTTTTTAATGTTTTTGGTAGGACTATGAACACTTAATGGTATTAGGGCGAAGCTGACATTTTTCGATTTTTGGAAGATATGATTCATCAACCATGCGATTGATAGTCTACCATTGTGGGATTGTTATCTAAAATGAAAAGTCTTCATCCGAAGTGGTACAACTATGCTATTGATGATCCCTTTAATCTTGTAGTTGATGTGAATCAACCGTACGATTTAAACCATTGAATCCCAAAAGTATATTAACTTTTCATTATGGAAGTTTCCTCCACTCTTTATTCTTTATTATTCTTCTCTCTCGTTTTCTTCTCTCACTATTACATTTTCCTAGCCATTTGTGAGGAATTTTTGAGTTTTTAACGTCATGTCATGGCCTGAACCAGGACAAAGGTGCAGAAGGAGGCGCGGGATAGGCGGGGGCATCACAATGGCCTTCGGTTTTCGTCATGGGTGCCTTGGGGTATCAAGGTGTGTTATCGCACCATGACGACTAGGAGGGTGTCATCTGGCAAGGCGAGTCTGTGATGTTGGGTGTGCGGTCAGCTTACCCTCGTCATTTGCCAGAAGATGAGGCACATAACGAGATATTATTATAGGAATATGATCATCATCACGCATTAGGGGGACTCCCCGCGGGTATCCCACAGGTATGTGTTTAAACTTTCTGTATTTCATTTTATATATTATATTTCTCACAATGTTTGCGTTGGATTGTTGTGTTTTATGGTTGAATGATTCTTATGTTGACTTCCTATTAATCTTTGTGAAAAAAAGAAGGAATGAGACAGTGATAGGGGTAAATGTGATTAATTTATATTTAATTTATAAAAATAAAAACAAAAGTAAATATAAAATAAAATGATAATAATAATAAAATAAAACGAAGGTAATCCGTATATATATAAGAAAACGGTCATAGCATAAATAGTAATAAATGAAAAGGGATAAAGATGAAAAAGGTTTAATTGGAAATAATAATAACGATATAGTGATGATGAATTAATCGAGGAGCTCGTATGTCACATTTGTATCTTTAAACAATTGCACATAGCAATAGTAAAATATGCTAGCCATCGGAGTAGTGAAAGATTGTGGGGCCCTCACGACTATTTTTATTCTCTATGATTTAAAGAAAATCTCTTCAAACGTATCATTAATCATGTTTTTTCATGGTTTTAATTTCCCTTCTTCGAAAGAGGACGACCAAAGGGCCGTTTTAACACTTGAAAGCGGAGTACGTCTTAAAAATGACTAAAATATGAGGGAGCTCTGAATGGTTTTAGGATTATCTCAGAACTGATTAATCTTTTTAGTTAACAGGAACTAATGAAAGATAGTTTAAGTGTGAACATATTATAATTAAAATAGTGAGAGGTAAGAGCTTCAACGAGTTTAGGACTATCTCACAACTTATTACTCTTTTTAGTTAACGGGAACAAACGAAAGATAATTTAGGTGTGATGTATGATAATTAAAAACTGAGAGGGAGAAAGCTTTGGAGGGTTTGGGATTATCTCACGACATATTAATCATTTTAGTTAACAAGCACTAACAAAAGATAGTTGAAGTGTGAACATATGATAATTGAAACACTGAGAGGGAGAAAGCTTTGATGAGTTTTATCTCAATAATAGTTAATCTTTTAAGTTAATGAGAACTAATGAAAAATAGTTTAAGTGTGAACGTATGATAATTAAAACATCGAGAGGGAAAAATCTCCGATGATTTTAGGATTATCTCACGATTGATTAATCTTTTTAGCTAGCGTGAACTAACAAAATATAGTTTAAGTGTGAACATATGATAATTAAAACACTGGGAGGGAGAAATCTTCAGTGAGTTTAGGAGTGAGTTTAGGATTATCCCATATCTGATTAATCTTTTTAGTTAATGATAACTAACAAAAGATAGTTTAAGTGTGAACGTATGATAATTAAAATAGTGAGAGGGGATGCTTCGGTAAGTTTAGGATTATCTCACGACTTATTAATCTTTTTAGTTAATGGGAACTAACGAAAGATAGTTTAATTGTGAATGTATGATAATTAAAACATCGAGAGGGAGAAAGATCTAGTGAATTTAGGATTATCTCATGACATATTAATCTTTTTAGTTAACAAGAACTAATGAAAGAGTTTAAGTGTGAAGGTATGGTAATCAAAATACCGAGAGGGAGAAAGATCCGATGAGTTTCGGATTATCTCACGAGTGATTAATCTTTTTAGTTAACGAGAACTAATGAAAGATAGTTGTGAACATATGATAATTAAAACACTGAGAGGGAGTAAGCTCCAATGATTTTGGGACTATCACACGACTAATTAATCTTTTTAGTTAACGGGAACTAACGAAAGATAGTTTAAGTGTACACATGTGATAATTAAAAGGCTGTGAGGGAGAAAAATCTGGCGAGTTTAGGATTATCTCACGAAAGATACATATTTTTAGTTAATGGGAACTAATGAAAGACAGTTTAAGCGTGACTATATAATAATTAAAACACTAGGTGGGTATCCAACGAGTTTAGGATTATCCCATAACTAATGAATCTTTTCAGTTAACGATAACTAAAGAAATATAGTTTATGTGTGAACGTATGATAATTAAAACACTAAGAAATAAACATTTGTACTTTTTCATTGTTGATTTTTATTTACGTGTGGTGTCCTTTGTAGGTAGTCGAGCATGTTAGGTTTAAGGATTCTGTCAACTTGGTGTGGAGGAAATGGATGAGGGCGCCATTGTTTGTTCATGCTTTTGTTTACATCGTGGGATTTAGGTTGTTGTTAGATACCTTGCCACAAGGATCTTTCGAAGGTGTAGGCAGATTATGTCCACCCTAAGGTAAAGATAGTGGTATACCATGAACATTTTCCACTTGCCAATAAGGGAGATAGCCATGAATCCCTTGGACTTCTTCACTTTCACCAGGCTCCCTTTTGCAGTGGTACCTCTTGGGTGGATTGGACTTTGAATATTATGATGGACAAATTATGCACAAACCTAGGGATAAAGGCCATTCCAGTTCGGGGAAAGTTTATTCATGCGAGTGTTCTGAGTAGCCGTTTGGTGTAGGTGGGGGGATCTTGGGGTGGATGATATGGCAGTTAGGCAGCATGCGAGGTGCCTGTTGTTGATGGTCATAGGGGAGATTTTGTCATAAGGGGATTATGAGGGATTCACTTATGGTATTTACCCTTTTTGATCGATTTTTCATATATTTAGGGATATGCATGAGGGGATTCAATCGTGGATGGTTCCTATGGAGAGGTTTTACCACGTTACATTTGGTATTGTGGATGCTTTTTATTTTTCTTATATGCCTTAGTTCCCACATGTGTTGGTTCAATTCAAAAGTTTTCTTTAAAACTTGACTAAAGATTTTTCAATTAAAATCTGCCAGACTTTAGGATAAACATATCTTGTATTATCCATGATATTTTGTTTTTCATAAATAAGGTTTCCTCAACAAACATGTGGTTTGAAAAAACTTTATTAATCATATTTTCGCATAAGTGTTTTTTCAAAACTATTCGAGAAATAATGGAAAAATAGGGAGGTTTTATAAGCAACCCTTAAGACATCCAACATACAAAGGTACACGATTATGCCCTTGGTTGCCTAAGGAAGTGAATCACAAGTATCCCCTAGTCACATAGTCCTCAAAGATGAGTATGTACATGAGCAACCCCTTTAACCACATGAACTTATGCGAGTAATACCACTAAGGGGGCTGAGTGGGCAACCCCGAGTCGCAAAGCTCTCAAAATAGAAGCAAGTACACGAGCAGTCCTTTAGCTGCCTAAGGAAGTCAATCAAGTCACATGGAAACAAGCATACGAGAACCTCCTATACTCACATGAAGCTATGGGAGCAGTAACAGTAAGGGGATTGTGTGAGCAACCCCCTAATCCACAAAGAGAATAAAATAAAAGGATAAGTGAATGAGTAACCCTCATCACTCCAAAAGTATCATGAGCAATACCAATAAAAAGGCTACGTGAGCAACCATAAGTCAGCTCTAAAAGTCACGCAAGCTATACTAGTAAGTGGGTTGCGCGAGCGGCCCTAAGTCAGCTATTGGAATAAAAAGCAAGTACACGAGCAACCTTTGGCTTCCTAGTGAAGTAAAATTACTAGCATCCACTCGAGCAACATATAAATATGTGGATGAGAACTTCCTTCACTAACACTTAGTTTTTTTGTTTTACACATGTTAACTTAGCAAGAATCCTTAGCCGAGAAAGCAGGGCTTGAGTTGATGGCCAGTTGGGACTTCTTGAGAGTTTTGGTTTGGAGGCTGATATGTAAGTCTTGTTGAGAAATCTAAGGCTCAACCACTTTAATATCTTGAAAAGTAGAGAATATTGAGGCAAGGGACCAAAAAGGTCACTTGTACTCACTCACACATTACACATTACAAAACAACGAGCAATCACTTTCCTGCTCGTAAAACGTTTTAACACTTCAAGTGGTGAGTGACCCTTAAGGTCAATTACAAGTTTTCAAAACTTATTCAACAAGAAATTTGATAACAAAAACATAGTATTTTTTGGCATCATGTCCGACAAGATCACCTTTTTTTTACTATTACATCAGGTGTTACACCACAAAAAATAAATCGTGGAAGACAGTGACAAATAATAATAAGAAAAAATTATTTCTAAATATTTATCACGTGGAAATATTCCTTTGGAGCACATTTGCCATGTCAACCCTAATGTTTTACTATAAATAAAGCACTTGGGACATAGTTACCACATAAGAGAATCAACTTTCTAGCACTATTACTCTACACAAATTCTCTTACTAGATTATTCTCTCCCCGATCTCTCTTAGATATAGAGGTCCTTACCTCTCCGCTCTTAGAGAATCATTGCTCTCAAGCATTCATTCCTTTACTTTATTTTCAAAAGTTGTATAAATAATTAGTAATAGAAACATTATTATATTGAAAAGTTAGTTTTTGGTTTATACTCTTGCTCTTGAAATAATGTTATCTTAAAGGCACTTTCCATTGGAGTGGGTCACGCCTCACCCATTTATATATTTTTATAGACTCCAGTACCACTACCTTCCTATAATGACTAGGTATTCACCGTAGGTGTAATCAAGGTCAACGTAGTTCGAACATGACCTTTGGAGAAAGATTATACGTTGACAACAACACCCTTTTTACATCAAGACATCGAAATAAAAGAGTGAGACATCATGTACCTACAAATTTACACTCACTCCTTTTCGTTTCAGCAGCGTTCCTGCTTTTAATCAACATTTTTGGAATGGACCTGTTGATACAAAAAATTATTCATCTACATGGACCATTCAGATACTGACATGTGTTATATAGTAGGAGATTAATCCTAGTCATTAAGGATGGAATATTGACCAACTCCAGGATTAACGACTAGCTCTAGGAATACTGACCAACGTGAGAGGCAAACACCAACAATTGTATATATTAATGATTATACAGATAAAAATGTTTAGGATATAAAGGCATTCCATCTTTTGATATTTCAGCTCCTGCACACCCCATGAGGACTATAAATAAATTGTAAACCCTACGTACAAGGACACAACAATCCCAAAGCAATACACAATAGTGGACGTAGGCTCTTCCCTCAAGCCGAACCACTTTAAAAATCTCTTGTCTCTTTATTTCTATTTATCTGTGATTAACTAATTAGCCTAGTCTTATTTTTTACATTAACAGATTGGCGTCATCTGTGGGAACGATATTTCTAATCAATCTTACTCAATCAAATACCTAAATGGCTAAAATTCCTGAATCAAGTCTCAGGAATGAAGGTATTCTGCCTGCACCTTTTGCTCCTCCATCTGAAAATGACTTAACCGGGATTCTGGCCAGTCTTGCAAGAGTCCGTGCATGATACTATCAGGAAACTTGCATAAACCCTCCAAGCCGAAGCACCTGGTCTATCTACTTAAGGAGATATGCCCACACCCCCACCAGGAGGTGGTTGGCGTAACCACTCGATATCAGCAAGAGATGACTCCTACCATCCAAGGACAACTACATTACTCAGGACATTAGAGTCTTTTCATACACAGTCTTATTCTCCAGAAAGGCCACGCGCCTTAGAAAGATTGAGTTATGAATCTCCCTTTTCTCATTTGGGACCTAAAGGGAACAAAAATGTTTCAAGGGTAAGATCTGTTAATATTAGATGACCATCTGATCAAAGGAAAAGCACGGATCAATCTAGATCAAATGCCCGATGAACTCTTACTCGGACCGAGCAACGATTTCAGGAAAAAAGCTTAGCAACTAATAAAGTTGCAACGCATACATCCGGTGCTCCCAATGATGCATGGAAAGGCTCCATACAGAGATTGGAAGAAAAATTGGGAAAAATGGCGAAGACAAGAAACCCACTACAAAGAAGTTTTGTAAGAAGGTATCCATTTGTGCAAGCAATTGTGGATTTCCCTACTACAACAAAGTTCAGGGCTCTAGTAGTAACGGACAAATATGATGGAAAAACTAATCCAGTCCTCCATATAGAACAATACCAGGCAGCTGTTGATATTTATGCCGTCCCCAACGAAATGAGGTGTAGAGCATTTTCTGGAACCATTACCGGATCTGCCCAAATATGGTATAATGGTCTTCCTAGGGGATAAATTTCTAGCTTCAACCAACTGGCTGAGCTATTCATTAACAACTTTTGCTTTGGAGAAAAGCCTATGAAAAGGGTGGCACACTTACTTAGTGTGAGATAGAAAGAAGGAGAGAGAACCAGAGATTAGATCACTCGTTTTAATATCGCGAAAGTAGAAGTAGTAGATTATGAGGAGAAGACTGTAATAACTGCCCTCACGAGTGAATTGCTCCCCGAAACACTGTATTATACTCTTGTTAAGGATCCTCCAAAGACAATGGACAAATTGATGGCTAAAGGAGCAAAGATCATGAATGCCAAGGAAGCAATGGCAACCAAGCGTAGCTCAAGCAAAAAAGTTAATGGAAAAAATGATAAAAAAGATCATAAAGAACCCAGAGAACACAGGGACTCAAGACGAAAATGAGTTTTAGAGCGACTTAGGAAGTACAACAACTACACCCCACTAACTATGGGAATTCATCATATTTTGAAGGAAATCAAGCATAATAAAGACGTGCATTGGCCTGATAAGTTGAGAAGTTCCCCGACCAAGAGAGATAAAACTAAGTACTGTGAATTTCATAGGGATCACGATCACACGATGAAACGTTGCATAGCTCTTCAAAATGAGATTAAAACTCTCATCCGAAGAGGAAAATTGAATCAGTACGTTGATCGATAGAACAACGTAAGAGGTCGGCATAGATCAAAATCTCCTTGCAAGCCTAGAGAGGAGAAGAAAAGAACTCACGAAGATGATCAGGATGATGATGCTGATCTCTCTAAAAAAACTCGATAATCAGAACGTGAGGTATTCTGTATCAATTTTGGTTCTTTTGATTGCCAAATGATTACACGTGGAGACGTAGGAGGAGGAGATCATACAGCAGAGCGAAAAGCTTACCTCCATGAGGCACAAGCTTGCTCGTACATACAGAGGATCAACCTTGCAGAGGAGGATCGACCAAGGAAGGTGTGGGTACCCGGATTTGGCATTGCGTGCCCGGACGAGTAGCCTAATTAAAATGGCCCAAAGTCCAAGCTCGACGATCCTTAATTTAATTCAGATATGACTTAGTCCTTTCCTAAAATCTCAGACAGAGATATTCCAGGAAAGAAAGATGGACGTGGGGGAGTCCAACACCCTCACTCCCCGAAGATATGCATGTATAAAATAAACCCTAGGCCTGGGGCAATGGGGACGCACTGTATTCTCTATAAACACTCCCCGGAGTAAATATAAATAATACTGACTGTACCACCGTGGACGTAGGCATTCTTGCTGAACCACGTATATCTCCTGTTGTGTGATTGGCATTTACGTTTTTTTATTTTGTTAGGTGATTGAGTTTTTCTTATCTATTTGTGTTGAATATTATTTGTCACCACAATTGGCACCGTCTGTGGGAATTTTTATCTTCCCTGAGAAAGCCCACACCAGCAAATAAGTTCGAAATGTCTGGTCACAGTAGTAATGCTCCTCAGGCAGGAGATATCTAGGAACAACTTGCTCCTCGCAGAATCAGGTCTGAAGTTCGGCGTTCAGATCAGAGGGCTCACCTGGAAAGGCCAGCCTCAGAAGAAAGCCAAGGACCAGCAAGGTCCACACAAATCTCCCGATTAATTGATGCATATAAGGCAAGGCTCCAAGAGCAAAAGGAGTTTTCTCGCAAGCACGAGGCTAAGAATGCTCACCTCAAAAGAAGGATAGAAAGAATGGAGAGAGAGCTCCATCGTGGCACCAGGAGACATTCGTATATCGCACTCTTAGCCCTCAGGCGAGCAAGTCTCGCAGTCGAGGAAGGAGCCCCGGACGCGGATCCCAAAAGGTTGAGGAAAATGAGTCAGAGGATGACCTACTCGACCAACTGCGATTAGCTCGCCATTACAGGATCTCATCTCGCAACAATGAGAAAATATGAAATTTGGTCTGAAAGGAGATGGACCAACACCCTGCACATCGCGGTGCCAGGTTAACCCGAGAGCTCGCTAGGCGAGCACTCTAAACTCAGATGAAGTCCCCGTTCTCAAGGGAAATAGAAGAAGAAGAAGCCCCCAAGAAATTTGATATTCCGAGATTCAAGATTTATGATGGTAAAACTGATCCCATTGATCACGTTAGACAATATAGGCAGGCCATGACCCTCTGGAGCCATCGAGACGCACTGATGTGCCGAATCTTTCCCTCGAGCTTGCATGACGTGGCCCAAAAGTGGTTCAAAAGGCTCCCCTACAAGTCTATCAGGAGCTTCGAGTCCCTGGCCGAGCTCTTTACAGCCCGCTTCATTACTAGTATTCTCATCCCAAAAGGATGGATGCTTTACTCACAATGAAAATGACACCTCAAGAGACCCTCTGAGACTACGCGAAGAGATACTGGGAGTTATTCAACGAAGTCGAGGACTGCTCGAAGCAGGTAGCGGTGGCCTCTTTCAAAATTGGGCATATGCCTTATTTTCCGAATTTCGGGACAAAATTCCGTTATTAGGGGGGAAGTATGTAATACCCCGTATTTTTATGCTATATTAATTTGGGGATTTATTAAATTTAATGTGAGTAAATTATTTAATAAAAATCCGAAAATTTATTACGTTATAATTATTAACGTGACGAGAGTTAGTAATTATGGGAAATTTGTCGAATATTACTAATGATCAAAGTAATATATTATATTAGTTATATTGAATGTCACGAGAGAATAAAATGACAATTTTGAAAATTTGAGTCGGGACGCGCCCGTGTCTCGTCAGGACTAAATACTGATAAATAAAAATGAATATTTTATAAGTTGTTCATATGATCGTTTTGAGTACGCCAACGCGTCCGAAAGGGTCAAGATAGTCAGAAAAGTGTACCCGGGGGTGTAGTTTGGGTCTCGGGGTGTTTTTAGGCCTAATTAGTAACCCGGGAGGGCATTTTAGTCATTTTACATTTTTGGGTAATTAAACCCACGAAAATTAGAGGGGCTATATCTGATATTGAGGTTTTCACTTAGGGTTAGAATTCCCAAAACCTAGAACGGCCATTGTAGAAGAGAGGAGAGAGCTCTCAAGCAAATTCAAGGCCCAAAACTCAATGGTTAGCACCGCCGCCGCCACCAACGCGTAGATCGCGAGACGGGAAACGCAACCACACCGAATTCGGCACCAAAACGGACCTCTGAAAATCCCAGGCAAGTGTTATCTTGCTTATTTCGTTGATGCATCTTTCATATTAGTTTATGGGTAATTAAGATGAGTTTTAATGGAAGAAAACCCGATTTATGATAGGAAAATCCATGTAGTATTGGTCAAATTGATTATTCTGGAAACCCTTGCCATGTAGAGGAATTTAAACCACGAAATTATGATGTGTATAAGAAGAGAATTCTGGAAATAATTGTTAGAACCATGTTTAAGAGAATTTTAGGGTTCTTGAGATTTTGTATGAAATTGGGGCTGTTAATTCATGATTAAATCACAGAAATTCACATGCTTTACGTTGAAAATACCTAATATGATGATATAAGGTTAGTAGAATCAATTCTGGGACGATTGGGATTAGAAATATTGAAATTGTTGGTGTTTGGAGATGAAACCCGTAACTGCAGAAATTCAGTTTTCGCAGACCTACTTGATCGATCGATCGAGCCCCAAACCTCGATCGATCGACCCCTCCTGGCAGACTCCTATTTCCCTTGTTAAGTGAGTTAAACTTAATTTATCTTGAAATAATTCTTGGACATCTTTAATAGAATGTTTTGGGAGATAAGGAAGACTAGTATGTTACATGAATAAATATTGGGGACCTTTAATGTGAGACGAGGATTTGCATTTTGGGATAATTACTTAAGGGTCAATGAATTTATGTATTAAAAGGAGAGGTGCGTAAGAGAGTTACGTTGGAACCTTGAGAGAATACTTACTGAACTTTATACTTGGAAAGTTAGAGCCCACGAGTGTCACGTAGTAAATGGGAAAAGCCCTTCGAATCAAGGTTAGAAACGAACCGTTATAAGTGTATACTAAATTATGATAATATGGAAATGTCGTAATTATGGGAAATGAGAATTTATCTAATATTGATATGGTAATATTAGTATAGTTATATGATTGTGTATGCATATACTATCTATGTGTGAAAATCATGCCCACGCTACTTGCTATCCCTGAGGTTTCCGCGCTGGGACAGTCTTATCTCGATGGGACCTTTATGGGGGATATTGACTTGTACCCTAGAAGATAGATATCCTTGGTACAGGCTATCAGAATGATAGTTCAGACGGTCCTAAGAGACGCAGGCATGTGCCATCCTCTTAGAGACTTGGAATCTATTCTTCGCCTCATCTTGTTTGTGTATAGATATCCTTGGTACAGGCTATCACAGTGATAGTTCAGACGGTCCTAAGAGACGCAGACATATGCCGTCCTCGTAGAGACTTGGAATCTATGCTTCGTCTCAATATTGTTTGAGTATGTGTTAATACAATTCGAGAGTGATTCCGAATTTGTA
The DNA here is from genome assembly GCA_949130495.1 of Sambucus nigra. Taxonomy (NCBI): domain Eukaryota; kingdom Viridiplantae; phylum Streptophyta; class Magnoliopsida; order Dipsacales; family Adoxaceae; genus Sambucus; species Sambucus nigra. The sequence goes on from OX422207.1 coordinate 221,571,840, forward strand.
TTCCCCTTAATGTGAGTGATATGGGGTTTGGATAGTAGAGTATGCCCGCACCATAGTTATTATTTGGGGTGTTGTTATGATATATATATATTTTACGAGTAGTTAATATATATATGAAATTCTGAAATTTGGGACTACCTATTGTGAATTGATATGTAGGACATGGTTGATGACTCAAATTGTAAATACTTGTTTTGAGAAAGTATAACATGACACTGGAAAACTTTATTGATTTATAAAGTTAAAATGAGAACTTTGTTTATTAATTGAAATATTCTTGTCAAGTAATGGAATCGTTAAATTTTGAATCCTGCGAATATTCTAAGATTAGTTAAATCATTGGGAATATTAGTGCGATAAATGATAAGTCAAACCGTTGGGGAAGTTAGTGCGATAGGTGTGCACATTAGAAGATAGGTGAGAATTTCTCAAGGGAGTGTCGCACTAATATGTTGTTGCATTGGCCTGTATCAATTTAAATACTTGCTAAACGTATTTTAAATCAAACACACTATCGGGCTCTGACCCGTTTCTTTTTCTCTTTCTCTCTCTTGTATATATATGTATGTATTACAGGTGCCCAGCCACAGGGGCGTCTTGCTTAGGATCCCTTGAAAGGAACGTGCTGCAGCTTAGGTGGGAGTTGCAGGCCACTTGCGTAGACGACTTCGTTCACTTGATTCCACATCTATCATACTCATTTATTGGGCATGTGTCGCCCTTTCCACTATTCGTCTGTTTATTTGGGACATTTGTACTTCAGTTATTTCTAATATTGTTACTATGGGATTTAATTCAGTATGGATGTTTTACCTTAAGTCTTAAATGTTGGGACTTTGAATGTTGAATGTTTAAATTTATTGGATTATGTTCCAGGATAATTGTTGTATGATTCTTACTTATGGAAAATGTTGTTACTAATTAAATAAATAAGTTTTTCTTTAAAAATACATTTTTGGTTATAAAGGTTAAAAATGGTTTTGACACTTAGCTTAATTAATTAGGGTGTTAATTTGGAAAAGTTTATTTTTACGACAGTGATGCTAAGAATGAAACAACTGTTCACCTTGATTTTAATTTAATAAAGGAGTGATCGCCCGATATTTAATTAGGCGAGGTGTCACAGGTGGTATCAGAGCATTAGGTTCTAGTGTCCTTTAGGATCTGTGCGGCTTATTATGCTTTCAGCGTTGCTTTCTTTGATATAGTTCCCTAATACTAGGAATGTTGTGTTTATCTCTATACATTGGAAATTCGTACTTCTGCGATTTGTTTATTTGAATGATGAACTCATCCAAATTTACTTAAATTTTCAGATGGATCGTCAAGAAGAACTAGCTAAGACGGGTAAGGGAGTCAACGAGCAAGATCGACTCACACCTCAGGTATCCCTAGGGAGAATATCAACCGACGAGTTAGCAGGTATCGTAGCACAAGCAGTTACCACTGCAGTTTTACAATACCAAGAACGCAGCCTACAACTTAAAGGAGGCAAAAGACCTAGAGAGGTTAACCAAATGCATGTGACTAAAGCTGACAAATGTGCAAAGACACTGAAATTGCGACAACAAACTACCCAAGACCAAGTCAGTTCTAGTCAACAACGTGGTAAAATAAAGCAGTTTCGAAAGAGGAATAAAGTCCCTTGTCAGCAAGGCCGACACCGACAGCAGCAGGGTCAGAGGGGGAGAAACTTCAGAGGCCGATGTTTCGTGTGTGGCATGCATGGCCATAAACGCCAGGATTGCCCAGAGAGTGTTAGGGCCCCACAGCAGCAGGGTGCCTGTAATGATCCACAGGGGCCACTTTTCCAATCGCTCTCCCAGCACCAACTCAGGTACTAAGCCTACCAACCTTTCCAGTAGCTCCAGTGCAGCAGGGCCAGTTACAGTACAGACATATCTATAATGTCCACCAGGCAGCCGCCCCACAGGCACCACCCGCGATTTGGGGTATGTTTTCTATCCATGAAACTTTGGGTCGAATTTTGTTTGTTACTGGGACAACGCATTATTTTATAGCTACATATTGTGCGAAGACCTTAGGGTTATTAACCACAATAGAGAGCACTGTAACGTAGGTAGACTCACCATTGGGGAGTGGGACGTTTATTTTCTTTATATGCCGGGGAGTGGGGGTAAAGATGGGTAGCTTGGTATTACCTGCAGACATGTTAATCTTAGATATGCATGAGCATGATGTTATTATTGGTATGGATTGGCTCGCAGCTTATAGAGCCATGATTGATTGCTTCGGTGGGAGCATTGTTTTTGCCATTCCGGGGCAAGAGATGTTTGTAGTGGCGATGCCTCGCCCAGAGGGAGGTTCGACCGCTCATTTGTATTACATAGAGGAGGATACCTCTAAGGAGGTTGTGATTCCCTTAGATTCGATCCCAGTTGCCAGGGAGTATTCCGATGTATTTCAGGAGATACCAGGCCTACCCCCCAGTCGAGAGATAGACTTTGTTATAGATTTATTGCCAGATACGAGACCTATAGCACGCGCACCGTACTGTATGGCTCCGGCAGAGATGCGGGAGCTACGAGATCAGATAGAGCAGCTGTTAGGTCAGGGCTTCATTCATAGGAGTACCTCACCTTGGGGCGCTCCAGTTTTGTTTGTGAAGAAGATAGATGGTTCACTGAGAATGTGTGTGGACTACCGGGAGCTGAGCAAGGTCACGATACGGAATAAATATCCATTGCCTCGAATCGATGATCTGTTCGACCAGCTGAGAGGAGCAACTTTCTTTTCGAAGGTAGACCTGAGGTCGGGGTACCATCAGCTACGTATTAGGGAGCAGGATGTTTCGAAGACTGCTTTCTTGACGAGATATGGGTCTTATGAGTTCCGGGTGATGCCGTTCGGACTCACAAATGCTCCAGCCATTTTCATGGACTTGATGAACCGAGTATTCAGAGAGTTCTTGGATCAGTTTGTCATCATTTTCATAGATGACATTTTGATATATTCACACTCCGAGGAGGAGCATGCCAAACACTTGAGGCAGGTTCTTCAGACTCTACGAGAGCATCAGCTGTATGCTAAGTACGAGAAGTGCGGATTCTGGTTACGAGAGGTACAGTTCTTGGGGCATGTTGTTTCTGATCAGGGGATTGCAGTTGACCCGAGCAAAGTGTCAACGGTGAGGTAGTGGGGACAGCCCACGACACCGACGGAAGTGCTTAGTTTCTTGGGGTTAGCTGGTTACTACAGGAGATTCATTCGCGGATTCTCCAAAATAGCGGGTCCGCTGACGAACCTAACTCGTAAGGGGGTACCATATGTTTGGGATGATGCTTGTCAGTTGGCTTTCGACGAGCTGAAAGATAAGCTTACTTCAGCACCAGTCCTTGCGTCACTGAAGCCGGGTGTGGAGTACTTGGTTTACACCGATGCGTCCTTACGGGGAATTGGGGGAGTACTTCAGCAGGAAAAGAAGGCTATAACTTTTGCCTCCCGCAAGCTTAAGCCGCATGAGAAGAATTACCCCACCCACGACCTGGAGTTAGCAGCGGTCGTCTTTGCATTGAGGATATGGAGGCACTAATTGTTGGGAGAGAAATTCCGTCTGTTCACAGACCACAAGTCGTTGCAGTACCTGTTCACTCAGCGAGAGCTGAATATGCGTCAGCGCAGATGGCTAGAGTTTGTAAAGGACTACTAGTTCAATATACAGTATCATCCGGGAAAGGCCAACGTAGTTGCTGATGCGTTGAGTCGTAGACCGGTAGACGAAGTAGCAGACGTCTGGAAAGCAAAGTGGAAGGAGTTGGGTAACCAGGACGCAGTAGCACGTTCTTTCATATCCGTGATGTCAGTCACACCCGAGATTGTTATGCGGGTTATACAGGCACAGACCACAGACCCGTTTTGCCAAGAGCAGATTGTGAGACTTCTAGCCGAGGGCGCTGAGTCCTATTCGGTTAGTTCCGATGGAGGTTTGCGGTTTAATGGGAGGTTGGTAGTTCCTGAAGGGGATGAATTACGTCATGCAGTGATGACCCAATCTCACGGGTCCCAGTTTACGATGCATCCTGGAGGGGATAAGATGTACCAGGATATGAGGAGGCAATACTGGTGGAGTGGGATGAAGAAGGACATTGCTGAGTTCGTGTCCAAGTGTCCTACCTGCCAGCTGGTGAAGGTAGACCATCAGAAACCGTTAGGGTTGCTTCAGCCATTGGAAGTACCCGCGTGAAAGTGGGAGAGTATTTCCATGGATTTTATTACAAGGTTGCCTACATAACAGCGGGGCCACGATTCTATCTGGGTGATTGTAGACCGTTTGACCAAGGTGGCTCATTTTCTGTCGGTGCGGACAGACTATACCACGGGTCAGTATGCTCAGTTGTTCATTGCTGAGGTTGTCAGATTACATGGGGTGCCCCTAAATATTGTGTCAGATAGAGACAAGATTTTCGTCTCACATTTCTGGGAAAGCTTTCAGGAGGCTATGGGTACTGAATTGAGGTTAAGTTCAGCTTATCACCCACAGACATATGGACAGACAGAGCGTACTAATCAGATGTTAGAGGATATGCTACGCATGTGTGTTCTCGATTTTGGAAGAGGTTGGGAGCCACACCTTCCACTGGTAGAGTTTGCTTATAATAACTCTTATCAGTTCACGATTGGCATGGCTCCATTTGAGGCTTTGTATGGCAGGCCTTGTCGTTCCCCAGCTTGTTGGCTCGAGGTGGGGGATAACAAGTTGATAGGACCAGAGGTGATTCAGGAGACCTCCGCGAGGATAGAAATGATCAGGAGTCGCATTCGGGTAGCTCAGGACAGGCAGAAGAGCTACGCCGATGCGAAACGATTCTTCCGAGAGTTTAGTGTGGGGGACCAAGTGTTATTGAGTGTATCTCCTATAAAGGGAGCGATGAGGTTCGGGAAGGGGGAAATTGGCTCCGAGGTACGTGGGACCATTTCCCATCATCGAGAGGATTGGGTCGGTGGCATACAGATTGGGACTGCTAGAACATTTGCATCGCATTCACGATGTATTTCACATCTCGTCGTTGAGACGGTACCTTCGGGATGATATGGTCCATACTCACATTGCGATAGATGAGATAGACTTACAGCCTGACAGCTCTTACGAGGAGAGACCGGTGGCTATCCTAGACTATAGTGAGAGGAGATTGAGGTCGAAGATAGTTCCACTTGTGCGGGTCCAGTGGGAGCATCATAATGTGGAGGAATCCACTTGGGAGCGCGAGGCAGATATGCGCGAAAGATATCCAGAGTTGTTTTTACCAGGTATGCCTTATTTTCCGAATTTCGGGACGAAATTCCGTTATTAGGGGGGAAGTATGTAATACCCCGTATTTTTATGCTATATTAATTTGGGGATTTATTAAATTTAATGTGAGTAAATTATTTAATAAAAATCGGAAAATTTATTATGTTATAATTATTAACGTGACGAGAGTTAGTAATTATGGGAAATTTGTCGAATATTACTAATGAGCAAAGTAATATATTATATTGGTTATATTGAATGTCACGAGAGAATAAAATGACAATTTTGGAAATTTGAGTCGGGACGCGCCCGTGTCGCGTCAGGATTAAATATTGATAAATAAAAATGAATATTTTATAAGTTGTTCGTATGGTCATTTTGAGTACGCCAACGCGTCCGGAAGGATAGAGATAATCAGAAAAGTGTACCCGGGGGTGTAGTTTGGGTCTCGGGGCGTTTTTAGGCCTAATTAGCAACCCGGGAGGGCATTTTAGTCATTTTACATTTTTGGGTAATTAAACCCACGAAAATTAGAGGGGCTATATCTGATATTGAGGTTGTCACCTAGGGTTAGAATTCCCAAAACCTAGAATGGCCATTGGAGAAGAGAGGAGAGAGCTCTCAAGCAAATTTAAGGCCCAAAACTCAACGGTTTGCACTGCCGCCGCCACCAACGCGTAGATCGCGAGACGGGGAACGCAACCACACCGAATTCGACACCAAATCGGACCTCTGAAAATCCCAGGCAAGTGTTTATCTTGCTTATTTCGTTTATGCACCTTTCATATTAGTTTAGGGGTAATTAAGATGAGTTTTAATGGAAGAAAACCCGATTTATGATAGGAAAATCCATGTAGTATTGGTCAAATTGATTATTCTGGAAACCCTTGCCATGTAGAGGAATTTAAACCACGAAATTATGATGTGTATAAGAAGAGAATTCTGAAAATAATTGTTAGAACCATGTTTAAGAGAATTTTAGGGTTCTTGAGATTTTGTATGAAATTGGGGCTGTTAATTCATGATTAAATCACAGAAATTCACATGCTTTACGTTGAAAATACCTAATATGATGATATAAGGTTAGTAGCATCAATTCTGGGAAGATTGGGATTAGAAAATATGGAAATTGTTGGTGTTTGGAGATGAAACCCGTAACTGCAGAAATTCAGTTTTCGCAGACCTGCTTGATCGATCGATCGAGCCCAGAGCTTCGATCGATCGAAGGTTCAATCGATCGAGCCCCAAACCTCAATCGATCGACCCCTCATGGCAGACTCCTATTTCCCTTGTTAAGTGAGTCAAACTTAATTTATCTTGAAATAATTCTTGGACATCTTTAATAGAATGTTTTGGGAGATAAGGAAGACCAGTATGTTATATGAATAAATATTGGGGACCTTTAATGTGAGACGAGGATTTGCATTTTGGGATAATTACTTAAGAGTCAATGAATTTATGTATTAAAAGGAGAGGTGCGTAAGAGAGTTACGTTGGAACCTTAAGAGAATACTTACTGAATTTTATACTTGGAAAGTTAGAGCCCACGAGTGTCACGTAGTAAATGGGAAAAGCCATTCTAATCAAGGTTAGAAACGAACCATTATAAGTGTATACTAAATTATGATAATATGGAAATGTCGTAATTATGGGAAATGAGAATTTATCTAATATTGATATGGTAATATTAGTATAGTTATATGATTGTGTATGCATATACTATCTATGTGTGACAATCATGCCCACGCTACTTGCTATCCCTGAGTTTCCGCGCTGGGACAGTCTTATCTCGATGGGACCTTTATGGGGGATATTGACTTGTACCCTAGAAGATAGATATCCTTGGTATAGGCTATCAGAATGATAGTTCAGACGGTCCTAAGAGACGCAGGCATGTGCCATCCTCTTAGAGACTTGGAATCTATTCTTCGCCTCATCTTGTTTGTGTATAGATATCCTTGGTACAGGCTATCGCAGTGATAGTTCAGACGGTCCTAAGAGACGCAGACAGATGCCGTCCTCGTAGAGACTTGGAATCTATGCTTCGTCTCAATATTGTTTGAGTATGTGTTAATACAATTCGAGAGTGATTCCAAATTTGTATTCCCCTTAATGTGAGTGATAGGGGGTTTGGATAGTAGAGTATGCCCGCACCATAGTTATTATTTGGGGTACTGTTATGATATATATATATTTTACGAGTAGTTAATATATATATGAAATTCTGAAATTTGGGACTACCTATTGTGAATTGATATGTAGGGCATGGTTGATGACTCAAATTGTAAATACTTGTTTTGAGAAAGTATAACATGGCACTGGAAAACTTTATTGATTTATAAAGTTAAAATGAGAACTTTGTTTATTAATTGAAATATTCTTGTCAAGTAATGGAATCGTTAAATTTTGAATCCTGCGAATATTCTAAGATTAGTTAAATCATTGGGAAGATTAGTGCGATAAATGATAAGTCAAACCGTTGGGGAAGTTAGTGCGATAGGTGTGCACATTAGATGAGAGGTGAGAATTTCTCAAGGGAGTGTCGCACTAATATGTTGTTGCATTGGCCTGTATCAATTTAAATACTTGCTAAACGTATTTTAAATCAAACACACTATCGGGCTCTGACCCGTTTCTTTTTCTCTTTCTCTCTCTTGTATATATATATGTATGTATTACAGGTGCCCAGCCACAGGGGCGTCTTGCTTAGGATCCCTTGAAAGGAACGTGCTGCAGCTTAGGTGGGAGTTGCATGCCACTTGCGTAGACGACTTCGTTCACTTGATTCCACATCTATCATACTCATTTATTGGGCATGTGTCGCCCTTTCCACTATTCGTCTGTTTATTTGGGACATTTGTATTTCAGTTATTTCTAATACTGTTACTATGGGATTTAATTCAGTATGGATGTTTTACCTTAAGTCTTAAATGTTGGGACTTGGAATGTTGAATGTTTAAATTTATTGGATTATGTTCCAGGATAATTGTTGTATGATTCTTACTTATGGAAAATGTTGTTACTAATTAAATAAATAAGTTTTTCTTTAAAAATAAATTTTTGGTTATAAAGGTTAAAAATGGTTTTGACACTTAGCTTAATTAATTAGGGTGTTAATTTGGAAAAGTTTATTTTTACGACAGTGATGCTAAGAATGAACCAACTGTTCACCTTGATTTTAATTTAATAAAGGAGTGATCGCCCGGTATTTAATTAGGCGGGGTGTCACAAATTCATGGAGCATCTGATGTCAAACAGATTAAAGGATATTCAGCTCGAATGGAGGTAAAAAAGATTACAGCGGTAATGCAAGCTTTTCAGATCGATCCAGCAAAAACACAGTCAGGAAAGCATCGGCGAGCAGATGCATCGACTATAGTAAGCATATTGTATTCACAGATGAAGATCTGGAAGGAGTGAGAACCCTACATCATGATGCTTTGATCATTAGTCTCAGGATAGCTAACTATGACATCGACGAATTGCTCGTCGACCAAGGAAGCTCGTCTGAGGTAATGTATCTCGACCTGTTCAGGAAATTGAAGTTAAGCATCGTCGACCTAAGGGAAGCCACTGTCCCTTTAGTTGGCTTCGCTGGAAAAGTAATTATGCCCATGGGAAAGATCATACTGCCAGTACGAGCAGGAAATGTCTCCAAGATGATTGAGTTTTTGGTCGTTGACATCGACTCGCCATACCAAGCCATCCTCGGTAGAGGATGGCTTCACGCGATGAGGGCAGTCTCCTCGACGTACCATCAGAAACTCAAGTATGTGACCGAGCGAGGAGTAATGGATATCCATGGCGATCAGGCAATGGCAAGAAGGTGCTTCATAGCGACCATCCGTCCAAGACCAGAGAAGAAGGTCGACAAGCCCAAAGAGAAAGTTGAGGAGCAAGAAGGTCTGACACCTTCGAAATAGCAGTTAAAGTATGGAAGACCCGGAGTGGAGGAGACCAGGATCCTCCCCTCTGAACGGGTCGTCGAGGACCTGGAGGAAGTTATAGCCGAAGATAGCAGCAATGACAGGATTTTCTTAATCGAAGCTTCTCTCAATGATCAAGAGAAAAAGGAATTGACAATTCTGTTAAGAAGCAATATAGATGTTTTTGCGTGGGAGCCATACGAGCTACCTGGAATCGATCTTAATGTGTCTTGTCATCGGTTGCATGTCGACCCCATTTTTAAACCTATCTCGCAGAAGGCACGACGAACCGCCCCCGAGAAGGCCAAAGTCGTAAAAAAAGAAGTTGAAAAACTACTGGATGCAGGATCCATACAGGAAGTTCAATTCCCTAAATGGTTATCCAACCCAGTAGTAGTTCCAAAAAGCAATGGGAAATGGAGAGTTTGCAGCGACTTCACTGACCTTAACAGAGCATGACCTAAAGATAGTTTTCCCCTTCCAAAAATTGATCAACTGGTGGACGCCACAGCAGCTCACGAGAGAATGAGTTTTCTGGACGCATACTCAGGGTATCATCAGATCCCTGACAAGACAGCATTCATCACCACAGTTGGGTTATACTGTTACAAGGTCATGCCCTTTGGACTTAAAAACGCAGGGGCAACCTACCAGCGGTTGGTCACCAAGATGTTCAAAGACCAAATGGGAGACACCATGGAGGTCTACATCGACGATATGCTCGTCAAAATCAAGAAGAAAGAAGACCACCTCTCAGACCTATCAAGAACCTTCGAAATCCTCCGAAAGTACCGAATGAAACTTAATGCAAGAAAGTGTTCTTTCGGTGTCCAGTCAGGAAAATTTCTTGGGTACTTGGTCAGTAAGAGAGGTATCGAGGTTAATCCAGACCAGATCGATGCTATAAACAGGATACAACCTCCTCGCACAATCCGAAACGTACAGAAACTCACCGGTATGCTCGCTGCCTTGAACCGTTTTATCTCAAAATCCTCCGAGAAGTGCAAACCATTCTTCCAACTCCTAAAGGGAAACAAAATAGAAGAATGGAATCAAGATTGCTCGCGGGCATTGGACGAGCTCAAGGCTTACCTTAGCTCGCCACCACTGCTCGTCATACCATAAAAAATAGATTCCTTATACTTATACCTCGCCGTTTCTAACCACACCGTCAGTTCTGCATTGATGTGAGAGAAAGAGGGAACCCAACACCCCGTTTACTACGCGAGCAAGACCTTATTTGACGCCGAGCAGCGGTACCTACCACTGGAGAAGCTCACATTTGCACTAGTAGTGGCTTCAAGAAAGCTGAAGCACTACTTTGAAGCTCACACTATCATCGTCCTTACATCGCACCCCCTTAAAGCAATCCTGAGGAAGGCGGATTTGTCGGGCAGACTGTCTAAATGGTCAGTCGAGATCAGATGATTTGATATCCAATTTCAACCAAGGAACGCAATCAAGGGGCAGGTCCTTGCTGATTTCATAGCCGAATTCACAGGTGAGCAGCCCCTCGGCCAATCTCAACCAATAATGCAAAGAGAAAACCACGCAACAGAGGGAGTCTAGAAATTATTCATTGATGGAGCCTTCAACTCAAAGGGGGCAGGAATTGGCATTGTCCTTATTACTCCAGAGGATACAATCCTCGAACAAGGAATCAGGCTTGGATTTACAGCCTCCAACAACGAAGCAGAATATGAAGCTTTAATAGCCGACCTCCAAAAGGCACACACTTTGGGGGTAAAGCATTTACAGGTGTTAGGCGATTCTCAATTAGTCTCTAATCAGATAAGTGGAGACTACAATGCAAAAGATGAAATAATGGCAGCTTACCTCGCCTTAGCAAAAAGGCTAATGGCTAGCTACGAGGAAGTCAGTGTCCAACAGTTTCCTAGAGGACATAATAGCCATACCGACGCCCTAGCAGCCCTGAGTTCGACAATCGATTTCGATTTAAAAAGAACAATCCCCATCGAATTCCTCGCTCATTCGAGCATTAACCATGACAATGAACTAACAACCGTCGAACATGTGCTCCAAATTGAATCAGCACCCAGTTTGATGGATCCTTTAAGGGACTATTTGAAGGATGGATCACTTCCAACCGATAAGAAGACCGCCCACCAGATAAGAGTCAAAGCTGCTCACTTTCACTTATCTCCTGAGGGCAAGCTGTATAAGAGATCGTTTTTCGGTCCCTACCTTCAATGTGTTCACCCGAGGGATGTCGAGCAAGTTTTACATGAACTTCACGAGGGAATCTGTGGAAGCCATATTGATGGAAGGTCTCTGGCTTTTCGAGCAATGAAGGAAGGCTATTGGTGGCCATATATGCAAAGGGACTCTGCGGTGTATGTTCGCAAGTGCCTGAAATGCCAACTTCATGCTCCTATGGTCCATCAACCTGCTAGCAACCTAAAATCACTTTCCAGCCCATGGCCATTCGCCCAATAGGGAATGGACATCGTAGGACCACTTCCTACCACCGCCGACAATCACAAGTATCTGTTGGTCACAACTGACTACTTTACCAAATGGATTCAGGTGAAACCCCTAACGAACATCCGAGATGCAGATATGATAAGATTCATATGGAGAAATATAATCACCCATTTTGGCATCCCCAGAACCATCATCACTGATAATGGAACGCAGTTCTAGAGTGGCTCCTTTCAGAGTTTCTGTGACGAGCATGGAATCAGACACCATTTCATCTCGGTGGCCTATCCTCAGAGCAATGGCCAAGCTGAGGCCTCTAACAAAACGGTGATTGACGGATTAAAGAAATGATTAGAGCAAGCCAAAGGCGCATGGGTAAATGAGCTACCACATATTCTATGGGCCTATCGTACTACTCCACGATGAGCGATAGGGGAAATCCCATTCTCATTGACGTATGGAAGGGAAGCGGTCATCCCACTAGAAGCAGGATTGCCAATAATGAGGTCCAGCCTTATCGACCAGGGCCATAATGATGCAGCATTGCTCGCTGAGCTCGACCTAGCCGATGAACATCGAGAGCTAGCCCTAGTAAAACTAGCGAACTATCAGCAACAACTCGCAAGGCACTATAACAAGAAGGTCAATCCAAGGGCATTCCGAGTTGGGGACTATGTCCTAAGAAAAGTCCTGGGCAGTGCAGTTAAACCATCAGACGGTAAGCTAGGGCCAAACTGGGAAGGACCATTCAAGATAACAAGAGATGATCTGCAGGGAGCTTATCACTTAGAAACCCTGGAAGGCAGAGAGATACCCCGAGCATGGAATGCAACCAATCTTAAGAAATTCTATTTTTAGATTCTTCTTTTACTCTTTAGTTATGAAACTGGAAGTTCATTTCCTTATCATTAATAAAAGTTGTTTGGCAGTTTCATTCAACGAAGTATCAGTTAACTAATTTGCATTCTACGAGGTGTCAATTAACTAATATATAAACTTTATAACCCACACACCTTTTCCAAGTGACAATCACACTGATCATTACACTATAGCAGGGAAAGAACCCTCCTCAGGTTTTCGTTATGAAGCATGAAAGACCTCTTAGCATTGCCCCTGACAATATATGAAGCCCTATAAGAGACCCTTAGGCAATATGTCCAAGTCAAAATTGGTCACCAAATAATGTTTGGTTGAATAAAATCCTGATCGGATAGAGCATCCAATACCAGGTGTGTCCTCGCCAATTGCCACACTTAGGCCTAAGGGAGTGTGACGACACAACCTAAAAGGTAAAGTGGGGCATAATGGTATCTCGTTGGCATACTGGACTGGAGGGACACTTACTTGATAATGCAAACTTACAAATTTAGTCAGCCAAGAGAGGCTCAAGATTATTGAGCAAAGATGTGGAAAATATAAGACACTTGTTTAGTCGGCAAATTCGCCTAAAACATAAATTTATATTAATTAATCACATTTACAACAAATACAATACATGCTTAGTTGGTGAGCTTGCCCAAATCATTAAAATTACATCGCTTCATTACATATATACACAGGGTTACTACTGAAAAAAATCTTAATGAGGTCGAGGCCTCTGAACGAGATAATCAGCCACTTGAGCTCTACGACCGTCGTCAGGATGGGGGACTAACTCCTCCTCGACTTCATTCGCACCCAACTCCAGTAACTGCCGAGGGATGGCATCAATGGGGATCCACTGATCATCTCTCCGGAAGGGGTCAGGTATTAGAGTGGAGGGAGAGATCTCATGGAGATACCAGAGCATTGAGTTCATTGGGACTTGCATCTCCTTCAGAGCACTCAACCATCCCCTGATAAAGGCGAGCTTTTCAAAATCTGTTAGCCTCGTTAGAGCATCTAACCAGCCTTGATCATAATTGTCGGCCCATACTTGCCGAGGTCCTCTCCTAAACAAATGCCTTAGCTGGGTGACGTCCCTTTGAATCCCAGCAGCAATCACATATGCTCATTGGACATCACCTCGAAGCTCTTCCATTTCCCTAACTGAACTCCTTGCGCTCCTACTGGCTCACAGAACAGTTGGCGGGGTCAAGCCTCGCAGCACCGGAGGAACATCGCTCGGGCCAGTTTTAGCTCATGACGAGGAGGAACCTCGTAATAATACAGGAACGATGCTCAGCTCATGCTCCCTAAGTCACGAGACCTCTCTCCTCAAAGAATCATTCTCTTATTGAAGAATTTACCCAACCTGGTTGATCTCAGAAGCATCTAGAAGCTTTGCTCTCCGTGTATTCACCTCTTCTTGGACTAAGGCACCAACTTCCTCCATCTCTTGGAGCCTGTATTTCAGTTTAACGACAAGCTCAGTCTGATATATAAAATGCTTATTCCTCAATCGCAATGATTTATAAATCCTCACAAAGGTATAACGAACTTCAGAGCTTACATCAGTTCCAAGCATTCTTCCTAATTAAGAAGTGGCTGGTATATAATCATCAACATCAATCAACTACAAGCAATAAAAGAGCAATGAAAGACATAATCATTCAGTACACTAAAGGAATGAAAAACCTTCTCATTTTATTTATACAAAGAGGATCAGAATACATTGACGGGTCAAAAGGAAAATTACCAAAAAAAAAAAATACAAGAGCAACCCTAAGGGTAAATTAGCTAGCAACCTCAGGCTGCTGAGAAGAGGCTGGATGCTTCCCCTTATCAGCGGCAATAGAAGCACCTCCCTCAGTAGGGATAACCTCTGTCGCCTGAGCAGGAGGGGAATCAGTAAGAGCTATCTGGGGGGCAGGATCAACACTTCCAATGGCTGGGGCAGGGGCTTCATCCACAATTGGCTTTGGGCCCAGGTCGTGCTCGTCGAACAGAGGAGATGCAACATCCACTCCGGTAGCTAAGAGGGTCTTGTTCCAGCCCTTATTGAAATTCAGACGGCTAATATAGCCTATCTGAATCTCGGCATCTTCGTATGCAGCAACCCACCCGGAGTTATATGAGTATTCCTTGGCGGTGGCTGCCTCAGACTCCTTCTTCTTCAGCTCCTCGGTTCGCACTTTATTCTTCTCCACAACAACCAGCTTGCTCGAGTAGACCAGATCGTAGGCTTGTCGCAGCTCATTCAGTTCTTTGGTCGCCGCATCCCTCTCTCGATTGGCATTAACAAGAGCCAGATCGAAAGTGTCTCGAGCAGCATCAGCGACCTTCAAATCAGCCTCGAGCTCTATACCCTTCAGCTTCAAGGCAGCATTCTGTTGCTCCAGCTCGCCATTTTTCTTCACCAGCTCATCGCGAGAGCGATAGAGCACGATGAAGTCAGTCACAAACTACAAGTAAAAAAAAGATATCAGAAGAAGGAAACAACTAAAATTTATCAAAGCATTAGATAAAGGAAAAGGTCTTACTAAGGCTAGCCTCTGACTAGCTTGCAGAGCCAATTGATCAGACCCCGTCGCCCTTTGGCGATCTGTAGGAAGGACTGCCCTCTCGAGCAGTGAAGGGGCCAGTTGAGGAGAAATGGCAACTGAGGCCCCCTCGGGCAATGCGAACACAGGGACTAAGGCCTGCCTAGCCTTCATCCTCGATTCCATTTTTCTCCTCTCTTCCTCTCTCTCCTTCTCCTTCTCCTTCTCCGTTCTCTTCTTTTCCTCTATCCTCTTCTTCTCTTTTATCTTATTTCTTTCCTCTTCCTTTTTTTCTCTCTCTCTCTCTCATTTGTTCTACTTCTTTCCTCTTCCTCTCCTGAGCAGTAGATCGAGAACCAGTGGTAACATCCCCAGTACCGGACTTCTGCTTCTTCGACCTCTGAGCGAGGAGCATATAATCATCATCATCGTCATCCCGGATCAAATTTTTCCTTGGAGGAACCATTTCCTCGCTTGAGCTGCTGGACGTGCTCGAAGGTTATTAGGCTTCAAAAACCTCTTCTGAATCAGAAGAACTATCACCACTGGAGCTCCCCTCGCCAAAATTGCCTTCAGCACCGCCGACGATATTACTCTCAGAACTGCTCTCCTCCTTGTCTAACTGAATAGGATCGACAACAGTCTCTTCAGAGGTATCAAACCCGAGAATGCTATCTATCGGCCTCGCTATAAAGATAGAACCGACATTTTTATACTCAAGCAAGAAAGCAGCAGACCGAGGATGCTCGCCGTCAGCTAGGGGCTCCCTGATATTCTAAGCTTTGACCAACTCAGAAAGATAAACCTCGCTGAGAGCAGGTTCCAAGTTCTTCGACCTCGCTGAAGAAAAAACAGGAAAGAGTCAGAAAGATCACATATTAATAAAGAAATTGAAAGA
This sequence comes from Sambucus nigra, assembly GCA_949130495.1. Lineage (NCBI taxonomy): Eukaryota > Viridiplantae > Streptophyta > Magnoliopsida > Dipsacales > Adoxaceae > Sambucus > Sambucus nigra. The sequence continues at coordinate 221,587,758 of OX422207.1, forward strand.
ACAGAGCAAAGACTACCTATATACTCTTCCCCATAAAAGGGAACAGTGAACCTATCAGACCTCGACCCCTCAGTCTGGGGGGAAAACTGCCAATTTCTAGCAAGAAAGCCATCTTGCCAATAGTCCTTATGGGAATCAGGTAGGTTTACTACCAATACCCTGTCAGGACTCCTGGCTTTGAGATAGAGAACACCAGAACTAGTTCGAGAAAAGGAATAGCAAAAGCAGACTTCGGCGAGCCCTAATTTGGTGCCATAAAGCTGATTTATTCTATGGACGCCATTGATTATCTTTCATACATTGGGAGAACACTGTGCAGGAACAATGTTGAAATAACCAAAGAAGTGCAAGAATAGATTGTTTGGAGGAAAAGTAAGCTCCTATTGGGAAAGCAACAAGACGTGAATCCAGTGGGAACCCTCTATCTCTCTAACATTTCTAGGGGGAGAAGCGCACTCAATCTCCACCCACTCTCGGATATTGTAAAACTTCCTAAACTCAGACACCGAACAATTACCAATATTTGCCATTTGTAAACCCTAAAACTACAAATTCAAAGAAAAAACATAAAAGAGGAGGCACAGGAGACTTACAAGATGGAAGTTTGACTTGACCGATGAAGAATCACAAGCCCAAATGACGAGGGAGATCGAAAGAGAAAAGAATGAAGACCTGGAGAAGAGAACGCAAATCGCTAGAACCCGCAGAAAATGGAAGAGTACTAAGAAGCTTGAAACGACAATTGTGAAACGACTGCTCAGAAAATGACTGCTCAGAATAACTTTTGAATGTTACTAATCATAGTGCACAGAACACGAAGCAAGTGCCGCCTAAATCAGTCCTCAAACTTTGGGAATAATTACACGATATGCAAAAGAGCCATTATGGCTAATCATTTAAATTTATAGAGCCCAAATTGTAGCCCAACAAATTTAGGGGCAATTGTGGGTACCCGGATTTGGCATTACGGGCCCGGACGAGTAGCCTAATTAAAACGGCCCAAAGTCCAAGCCCGGCGCACCTTAATTTAATTCAGTTATGACTTAGTCCTTTACTAAAATCTCGGACAGAGATATTCCAGGAGAGAAAGATGGACGTGGGGGAGTCCAACACCCCCACTCCCCGAAGATATGCGTGTATAAAATAAACCCTAGGCCTGGGGCAATGGGGACGCACTGTATTCTCTGTAAACACTCCTCGGAGTAAATAAAAATAATACTGACTGCACCACCGTGGACGTAGGCATTCTTGCTGAACCACGTATATCTCCTGTTGTGCGATTGGCATTTACATTTTTTATTTCGTTCGGTGATTGCGTTTCTCTTATCTATTTGTGTTGAATATTATTTGTCACCACAAAGGTTAACAAAGACAAACTAGTAGTTGGTTTCTCTAAAAATGACCTTCCAGGAGTACTATATCCTCATGACGACCCACTGATAATCCAAGTCAGAAAAGAAGAAATCATTATCTCTAGAGTATTAGTAGAAAATGGTAACTCGACGGATATCATGTTCTATCCTTATTTCAGTAACTTGGATTTTAAACTTAGCCAATTAGAACCTTATCATCGACCACTAATAGGCTTTGCATGTGAGAAAGTCTTCCTTTTGGGAACCATTAAAATAGAGGTGATGATAGGCACCTGGCTAGCTAGCTGAACAGAGAAGATTCGTTTCTTTGTAATGGATAAAAATGTCCATTCATATTACAATATAATCATGGGAAGAGTGGGGCTAAAGAAGTTCGAAGCAGTATCATCCACCGTTCATCAGTGTCTAAAATTCCCTACTAATTTTGGTGTGGGAATTGTGAAAGGTGATTAGAAAGTAGATCGGGAGTGCTACTATTCTTCTTCCGATCAAGAAGACTTTGAAGAAATAAAGAAGAAAACCACTACCTACCAAGTGGATACTCCTGAGCTTAACGAATAATCTGAGGTTGAAACCTTAGATCTAAGAGAGGAAACAGAGTTGGTAAGGGGATAGATTGTGGAAACAACTGAAAGCATTGTGTTAGATGATGATAAACCAGAACGCACCACTCAAACCGGGAAAACATTGGATCCTGTTCTTAAACATAAACTAGTGAGCTTCCTTAAATAGAAAAAGCATGCATTTTCCTGGAGTCATGAAGATATGCATGGGATAGATCCCAATTTCCTTTGTCATGAGCTCAACATAAACAAAGAAGTTAAACCAGTCAAATAAAGGCGAAGAGTGTTCAGCCCTGAGAAGAACCAAGCCGTATAAGAAGAGGTCGAAAAGCATAAGAAAGTAGCTTTTATTAATGAAGTGAAATACACAGACTGGTTGGACAATGTAGTTATGGTCAAAAAGAAAAAATAACAAGTGGATAATGTGTGCAGACTTCACGAATTTAAATAAAAAATGACCAAAGGATCAATTTCCTTTACCCTGAATAGATCATCTCGTGAATGCTACATCAGGACATGAGCTTCTAAACTTTATGGATGCTTATTCTGGTTATAACCAAATAAAAATAAAACACGAGGACATGGAAACACTTATTTCATCACTCCCCGAGGAACATATTATTATAATATTATGCCTTTTGGTTTAAAAATGCAAGTATTACATATCAAAGGCTTGTCAATAAGGTGTTCGAGGAATAGATATGCAAGAATATGGAAGTTTACATAGATGATATTCTTACAAAAAGAAAAAAGTCATTCTATCACATTGTCAACATTAACCAGACTTTTGATCAGCCTGAGAAGCACCAGATGAAGCTGAATCCGACCAAATGTGTTTTTGGAGTGCAAGAGGGAATGTTCCTCGAGTACATAGTAAATAAAAGGGAATTAAAGCAAATCCAGACAAGATCAAGGAACTAATTGAAATGCAATCTACAACTTGTAAAAAGGACGTGGAAAGACTGACTGAACGAGTAACAACCTTGAACAAATTCGTGTCCCGAGCTAAAGATACATGCCTACCATTCTTCAAGGTGCTCAGAAAAAGCTTTGAATTAGGGGTGGGAGCGGTACGGTTGTTTTACCGTACCGTACCGTTTTGGTCCAAAAAAATATGGTTTTGGTTTCATATATTATTATACCAGCAACCGATCTTACCGAAACTGAAATTACCGCAAAAAAGTTGGTTGGTTTTGGTTTTAATATCTAAAAACCGATTTATCAAAATTACCGTACCGAATTTACCGAAACCAGAAAAAACCGTACCGAAATTACCGTACCGTACCAAATTTACCAAAATTATCGTACCGAATTTATCAAAACTAGAAAAAAGTTGGTTTTGGTTTATTTAAAAAAGTTGGTTGGTTTTGTTTTTGATTTTTTTGGGCTTTTAGTGCTGTTTACAGAAACTAGAAAAAACCAAAACCAGAAACTAGAAAAAACCAGAATTTACCGAAACCAAAAAAACCCAGAAGAAACCAGAAAAAACCATAATTTACCGAAATCAGAAAAAACCGAAATTATCGAAAAAACCATAATATTGACCGGTTTGGTTTTGGTATTGATTTTGGTGTACCGGGTGGTAAATTGGTACAGTTTGGTTTTACCATCCAGAGTTTGGTTTTGGTATTGGTATCTACTTTTACCGACCAAATCGTACCGCTTACACCCCTACTTTGAATGGAATGAAAAATGTGAAAAAGCTTTTGGGGATTTGAAAAAGTATTTGGGGTCACCTCCATTGCTCTCCCGACCAATCACAGGTGAAGAGTTATACCAGTACTTAGTTGTTTCTGAATCGACAGTAAGTTCTGCATTGATTCGAGAAGAGAATGGAGTTTAAAAACCCGTCTACTATACCGGTAAGGCTTTTTTAGGTGCAAAAATCATATACCCTCATTTGAAGAAATTGACATTGGCATTAATTGAAGCATCTAGACGCATGAAACCCTATTTCCAAGCCCATATAATCATATTTTACACTGATATACCTTTAAGGCAAGCTTTGTATAAACTATAAAAATCTGGTAAATTAATGTACTAGGCTGTGAAATTGGGGGAGTATGATATCATATATGAACCAAGGTCTTCTCTAAAAGGCCAAGAAGTGGTAGATTTCATAACGGAGTTCACGTGCTCTGAGGTCCTTGAGCAATAAAGTGATCAGATAGAATAATAATCAGGAGAAAGTAATGTTACCAAGAAAGCTCCCGAAGAACTTTCTTCAGAAGAAGCGAGTGCAGACCTACCAGAATCCTCTTTATGAACGCAGGATATAAACGAGAAGTATGAAGAAGAAAAGAGAAAAATATTCCACTATAGGAGTTTGACAAATCAAGCGTTCGACAACAACGTCCCCATATGGAACTTATATGTTGATGGATCATCTTATTCAAGCGGAAGTGGAGCAGGTATAATACTTAATACTCTTGATGGTATTGATATTGAGTATGCACTACGTTTTCAATTCTAGACTTCAAACAATAAAGCAGAGTACGAAGCTCTTATTGTAGGCCTAAGTTTAGCCCACTCATTGAGCGCCGAGCAAATTTTGGCACACAGTGACTCTCAGCTGGTAGTAAATCAAACACTGGGTTTATATGGAGCCAAAGGAGAATTGACAACCAGGTATTTATCCACGAAGATAGAAGTCAATGCAAAATTACCAGCCATTCAGATGGACATAATCCCAAGGTTGGAAAATGCCCGAGCTGATTCCTTTGCTCGGCTCTCCTACCAGAATTGAACTCCGACGAACTATCCCTATTGAGATTTTAGCCAATAGGAGCGTAGATGAAGATTTGATGATCAATTTTATTACTATAGATATGGGCCCCTCCTAGATGGATCCCATCATAGTATACACTGAAGAAGGAACTCTACTAATAGATACGGTGGAAGCAAAGAAGTTGAAATACAAAGCAACGCGGGATGTATTAGATAAGGGTGTTTTGTATAGGAGAGGGCTAACAGTCACTTTGCAGCGCTGTGTGCATCCATCAGAGGTCCAAGATCTAATTCAGGAGGTAGATGAAGGATCACGTGGAGCTCACATAGCAGGGAGAATATTTCTAAAAAGAATCAGTACTCAAGGGTATTACTGGCTAATAATGCGAACAGACTGTGCAACTTTTGCCAAGAAGTGTGATAAATGTCAGCGATTTTCTATAATTTGCAAAATTCCACAGGCTGATCTCACTTCAATCACTTCACCATAGCCATTTTCCATGTGGGGTATAGACCTGGTCGGGCCACTGCCAACCACCTGAGGAAGATTTAAATACTTGGTGGTCGTCGTGGATTATTTTACAAAATGGGTGGAGGCAGAGCCTTTGATATATATGCCTTATGAAAAGGTCTATTAATTCATATGAAAAACATTATTTGTAGGTATGGGTTTCCCTACGCTTTCATTACCGACCATGGAACACAGTTTGACAATGATGAGTTCACAAATTACTATGCTCAATCCAATGTTCAAAAATTATATTCTGCTCCAGGACATCTTCAGAGTAATGGACAAACTGAAGTAACAAACAAAACCTTGCTTAATGGGCTGAAAAAAGGGCTTGATGATGCCAAGGGAAATTGGATAAACGAGCTACACTATGTCTTGTGGGCATACATAACAACAACTGGAGAATCCCCATATATGTTAGCATTTGGGACTGAAGTTGTTATTCCTGCCGAGCTAGGCTTACCATCTCATCGAGTTTTAAATTTTAACTCCCCTATAAGTGACCTAATGATAAGGTTGGATCTAGACATGTTAGAAAAAGTAAGAGAAGATGCTGCCCTGTGCAATGCAACTTATCAACAAAGAATAACCGGTTTTTATAATAAAAGTATGAAACCAACCAACTTAAAGGAAGAAGATTATGCATTGAAGAAAGTGCTGCAGAAAAATAATAAGCTTGAAGCCAATTGGCATGGTCCCTACTGTGTTTCAGCAGTGATCCGACCTGGAACCCATCGAATTGAAACCTTGGAAGGTGAAGAATTAAAAAACCCATGGCATGCAGAGCATCTCCGAAAGTATTATCCATGATGCTGTAATCGGTTTTCAACTTACAATATTAATAAAATCTGTTGAAGCTAGCCTCTCTGGCTTTAGCCCTCTTCACCTTCTCAACACCCAGGTCATTCTGTAGCTGTACCGACTTGACTTTCTCAGCATCCAAATCCTTCTGTAACATTTCAGCCAAACCCCGAGCAGTCGCATCAGCTTCTTGATAAGAAGCTTTTTGCGTTCGGTCGTTGTCTTCAAAAGCCACTCTCAAAATTTTCTTGAGTACCTACAAAACTTATCTAAAAATAACTTGTATTGCGATAAGTACGGGTATCAATCCTACTTTTAAGGTGAAACAATAAATGTGAAAACGTGCAATTCCAATTTATTTTTTTATGAAAATATTTTTTTCTTTTTTTTATATTTTCAAAAATCCCAAAAATATTTTTTTTTCCATATTTAAAATACCAAAAAGATTTTCCTTTTCTTATTTTCAAAAATCACAAAAAGATTTTCTTTTCTTTTGAAAAATATTTAGAAACCAAAAAATATTCCTCTTGTCATGGCCGAAGAACGTCCTTTATGGGAATACTTTGGCCATTTCACATTCTCTCAAAGTTTGTTTGATGATAAGCCCGAATCGACCCTTGATTCATTAATTCAGGGCTTTAACTCTCAAATGCACACCGTTGATACTCCTGTGTCGTCCATGCAAACATCTCATCTTCCACCGCCTCCGGTGACAAGTGTCAACCCATCACATGCTTCACCGTGCACACACTGCATTCTTAGCGATCACTTATCCCATGAGTGTCCATTTATATTCTCTCCGTCTGAATCCACCTTAGAACATGTGTATCCCCATGACACTGTTTTGGACCCACCCTCGACGTATTATCACGACATATTTAATGTCGAGGGGTATGAGTGCCCAAGCTATTCATGGAGGCCTGATCATCCTTCCATGCAATATGAATTCCAACGCCATGTTGAGGATCCTTACGATTCCCAACAGTCGTCATCGCCTCCTCGTGCACCTCATACCTATTAGTCCCCTTCATATGCTCCTCATGCTGATCACACTTTTGTCCCTCACGGATATGCTTTTCCACTGAATGCTGCACTTGACCCTGTTCCACACACTTCCGATGAGTATTCTCTCTATCCTGGTGTCTATAGTGAGTTGTGTCCACCTCAACCACCACCTCCACCCGCCGACATCTCCCCACCACCTCGCACGTCCGCTCTCAAAATCCTCTTACAGAAGTTCGTGCACACTCTTCAATCTCAAAATGAAGTCCTTCAACGGCTTGAACACATGTTTAGTGCATTTGAGTGTGCGAACGAGTCAGATTTCACCACAAGTTAATCCATTATTGCACCCGTGTGGGATGATGATGTGTCGTCTTGTGCCACTGATTTTGAGTGTGACCAACCCTATCATCCTGAGAATCTTGCAGTTGAGACCACCCAGTGGTCGGAGCCACCCAGTGGTCGGAGCCCCAAGTTGAAAATTGTGTTGACGTATCTACTGTTTGTGAGACTGACCCCACACCACCTTATCCTTTCAAACCCACCATTGAGTTTCACCTTTCCCCTTCCACCGAATCCATACTTATTCCCGAGTCTACACCTTTTGACCCTTTTATGTGTGTTCCCGAGGAACTCATTATTTATAGGTTAGCTACGGGTGCGAGTGCTACCCACTGTCCTAAGATTGAATCTGAGATGATTTCTACCTCTCTAGATATGGATCCTACCCCACCATGCTTGACTCCCGTTGAGTCAGATATTAATGTTGATTCATCTATCTCGGATTTGGATGCCTCGTTCGATTTTTCCACCACTTTGGATGGTGACTTTCGGGTGTCTAAGTTGATAACTCCCTCATTTATTTTCAAACCTCCTCCTACGAGTGCCCTTGAGGATCACTCTGGGCCTCATGAGGAGTGTGTGTCTCCTACTCGTGCGTTAGATCATTTCCCCCACCCTTTGTCCCACCCGATCCACCCACTGTCCCTTCCACCCCACCACTTGGTTTGGACCTTGTTATTTCACCTCACCTATTCCCATCTACGCATTTAGGTCCTCACCTCCACCCACCCTCCACCCTAGTGCTCCACGATCCGATTTGTACACTTTTCATAGACCCCACCATCCGTGTGAGTATGCGTGCTCCTCTCCCCATACGTGACACCGAGCTTGTTACTCTATGCAAGCCACTTCTTTTTGGTGTTGATTTTTTCCATTTAGAGCTCCCTGGCATGTCACAGTGCGACCATTATCGGCGTCTATTTATAGAACGATCGTGCACTTTCTATGAAGCCCACCCCTTCACTATTGCCAAATAATTTTCCTCCCCATCCAATTTGAGCACCATTCTTATAGGGCCCTTGTTGCCCTCAATTTTACGCTCAATAAGGCCCATGACCGGTGCCTGTTCAACCTCACCCTTGCCCTTCTTCATCCATGTACCCTCCTACCCACCCACCCATGGTCCACCGATGCTTTGCATCAAGTGATGCACTTCGCTATACAAGTGCATTGACCTCTTCTTTAGCCTTTATCCAGCAAGATCGATGCTTCAGTCTTGTTTGGGGGTGATTTTCATCACCCAATTTTTCTGCCGCCCCGCACTTTCATAGCTCTTATCTATAGGGTGAGAATGGTTCGGTCTGGATGAAGACGTTAAACTTAGCGCTATAGGGAGGCAACCCGTCGTTCATTGTTTCTGAGTATAAGTCTTATCCTGTTTGGGGGTAGTGTTTCACACCACCCAATGGTTTTCATACGTGTCCATATTTTTTTTGTCGCATCGGTTCTTCAGGTTTCATATATGCTCCATCATGCAATACATTTTCATTTTCGGTTCATTATGGTAATATCTTTCCCCCCTTGTGCTTTCATTTTTATATATGGTTTTAAACATCGAGGACGATGTTCTCTTTTGTTTGGGGGTGGGAAATTTATCAAAATCGTACCTCTTTTGAAAATTTTCAGAAACAAGTGATTTTAAAAATTTTGTGCAGTTATGATATGATTTATCTATCATCCCTCTTTTAAAAATCTCGAAATACCTGTGTTTGACCCAAAAAATTACGCTTTTAACCTTAAATTAATTAATACCTCCAAAAGCGTACTTACACTATGAATTCCTAAACTCGACAATGTTACACTATCACGTTTACAATCAAAAGTTGAAGTGTAACAATATTCTCAAGAGAGCCTTAAAAGATCACTAATGGTGACTTAAACCCGTGAGATTTGAGCTTTTCACCTTTTTTAGGGTTTTTACGTATCCTCGAGTCATAAGTTGACTCAACTTTCTTTGGATACCGCACTTAGTCGTTGCATGGTCTCATTATTTTTCACTTTTGGCTTAATCACTAAGAATGACATTACTTTCGAGTTGTAAGAAACATGTGTCTTGTAGTTTGTCCTGAGCACTAAACCGATTTTTCCATACACTTACCATTTTTACCCTTCACTCCACCTATTATCATTCCATGTTTTCCTTATCCATATGTCCCAAATACCATCCATCATTGCCATCGTTTTTGAGAAAAATAGTGTTTGAAATTATCAATGTAAATTATCTTCATTTTCATTATGAAAAGAAAAATGCATCGGAAAAAAATATATAAAAAAAATAAAAAATAATAAAAAAAGTAAAAAAAGGAAAAGAAATAGAAGAAAAAGAAAGATGCGATCATAAGTTCAAATGATGAAGACAATAGGTAGTCAAAGTGTGTTTCACTCTTCTCAAAAAACCCTATCATTCATCTTCTTCATTTCATTATCCCCTCATACCATTCATAAATGAAATTTTTCACCCTTGGTAAAGTGTTCGGACAAACGAAAAGATTATATGGTGAATAACTCGACATTCTCGACATAGTGTTTAGCATTCCTTCATGAGATCAGATTTTTTTCACGTATCCTTCCTTTTTTATAAAGTGTGTGAGACGTTTGAACTTGTTTATATTTATTCACCTCCTCACGCACTAGAGAGATACACTTACCCAATTCTCAGAGAGTTCGATTCAGAGAGATATATCCAGTGAGAATTGAAGTTAAAACGTTGATTCTATAAAGGCGATCTTAGAATTACTCTAATGATACTCAAGATTACTTCACACTACACATGCTGAGTCTTAGGAATGACTATGGTTTTGGTATTAAGAAATTTATATCTTATTTTGATAGTTGAATGCGATGTTCCTTGACGTCTTTTAAAGTTGGGTTGTACAGCATTTCATCATCTACTCAGATATTGCATTTAAATAAGTTTTTGAATTTTATGGGTACATTCTCTGCAAACCCTCACGAGACACCACTCGTCCTGTAGGGCAACCTACAGGTTTAACGACTTGTTTCACATGCTAAGTGTAATCGCCAGTGCCTGTGAAAGTGGCACACTTTTGGTTACTTATCTCTGTTTTCTCTCTCATTTTGCTCGAGGACTAGCAATGTTCTGTTTGGGGGTGGTTTGATAAGCACCTAAAAGTGTATAATTTATACCCTGAATATGTGCATTTTAGTCCCTCGCTTTAATAAAAATTGGCCTTATGTCGTATTTTATTATTTTTCAGGTCAAACGCAATCGCAACATCAAATAATGCTAAATCAAGTCAATTGCGACTCAATAGCGGTCAAAAGCTTGCATCGAAGAAATCAAAGGAGACCGTGAAGTCTGAGTTCCTATTTGAGCGTGTCGAGATGTGTTTCGATGCCCCGAACCAGTCCCATAACCTTAACCTAGCCCAGACCGAGCCAAGTCCATTACCCGAGCTTGTGTGTGTTGAGTTTGTACCTTTTTGGATTTTCTTAGATTTTTATTTTGAGTCGTTTTATTTTTAAGATTTATTTAGGATTTTTAGAATTTATTTGGATATTCTATTTTTATTAGTGTATTTTTATTTTCAATTCTTGATTTTTTATTAGTTTTGAGTTTTTATTTTATTTTATTAGGATTAGTTTTTAGGATTTCATTTTTTTTAGATGTTACATTTTTAGGATTTTAGTTTTTAGTTTAATAGATTTTTATTTTTATTTTTATTTCTTTTTAATTTCATTTTTTTTATTTGAGTATTTATTTTATTTTAGAGCAGTATTTTATTTTTAGATGTTTAGTTTTGTTACTTTTATATTTTTTTAGTTGTGTTATTTTTAGGGGTACAAATTAAACACACACACAAGCAAATCCCAAATACTCACTCACTCATACATAACTTGTCCTACACTTTACAACACACCAAACACACCCTCACCCTCAACCCTACTTCCTATGCACCTCACCCACACATAACCCTTACCCAAACCCATCTTCAACCTTCCAACTACCCACGACTCTCTCTCCTCCCTCCATTACCAAACACACACATCAACAAACCCACCTACTAACTTCAACAATCTTGAACCCAAAACCCATAATATGAAAACCGCGACCCCAACCTCCTCTCTCTCTCCTCGATCCACCTGAAAACCCGTCGGCGACCTCCCTCCGGCCTGAACCCGCCGACCTGCTCTCCTTCACCCCGGCACACCCACTACCCTTTGCGACCCAGCTTGCCAACCCAAAACTAACTCGAACCCGGTGCGACCCCATAGCGTTGGCGATTCACCCACCCCGACCCGTGACCCTCGTCCAGCTGCCCCGGCAGACCCCCGTACCCGAGCCCACTCCACCTCAAATCGGGATAGACCCATTCAGCCCAACTCCGATCCAACAAAAAGCCAATGTCGGACATACCCAATCCATTTCACTATAACCCGAACCCATAAAATCCCAAGAAAATAGCAACCCAAACCACCTGTCAAAACCACATGCCTCTCAGTGATTAAGCCAAAAGTGAAAAATAATGAGACCATGCAACGACTAAGTGCGGTATCCAAAGAAAGTTGAGTCAACTTGTGACTCAGAGATACGTAAAAACCCTCAAAAAGGTAAAAAACTCAAATCTCACGGGTTTAAGTCGCCACTAGTGATCTTTTAAGGCTCTCTTGAGAATATTGTTACTCTTCAACTTTTGATTGTAAACGTGATAATGTAAAATTGCCGAGTTTAGGAATTCACAGTGCAAGTACGCTTTTGGAGGTATTAATTAATTTAAGGTAATAAACGTAATTTTTTGGGTCAAACACAGGTATTCCGAGATTTCTAAAAGAGGGATGATAGACAAATCATATCATAAAAATTTAAATTTAACTGCACAAAATTTTTAAAATCACTTGTTTCTGAATTTTTTTAAAAGAGGTACGATTTTGATAAATTTTCCACCCCCAAACAAAAGAGAACATCATCCTCAATGTTTAAAACCATATATAAAAATAAAAGCACAAGGGAGGAAAGATATTACCATAATGAACTGCTAATGAAAATGTACCGCATGGTGGAGTAGAGATAGAATCTGAAGAACAAATGTTGATAAGCACACAAAAGTGTCTATTTTATACCCCGAATAGATGCATTTTAGTCACTTGTTTTAATTAAAATTAGCCCTATGTTTGTATTTATCTATTTTGCAGGGCAGTACGCAATCGCAGTGTTGAATAATGCTAAATCCAGTCAATTGCGATGCAGAAGCGGTCAAAAGCGTGCATCGAAGAAATCCAAGGAGACCGCGAAGAAATCCCCGACAACGGCGCCATTTGATAAGAAGATTTTTGCGTTCGGTCGTTGTCTTCAAAAGCCACTCTCAAAATTCCCTTGAGTACCTACAAAACTTGTCTAAAAATAACTCGTATTGCGGTAAGTACGGGTATCAATCCAACTTCCAAGGTGAAACAATAAATGTGAAAACGTGCAATTCAATTTTTTTTATGAAAATCTTATTTTTTTATTTTAAAAACAATTTCAAGGGAAAAATTAACTAACAAATGCTAAAAAATATAAAATGACTACATAATGAAAAAGAATGTGTAACCGAGTGTGAAATAATGTGAGAAAGTCAAGAGATGGGATTACACTGCATTTTCAATTATTTTGATTTCTCAATTTATTACTCTGAAATATTTCGAGATAATATTAAATCGATAATCTAACTCTCGCTAAATTATAAATTTAATAAAATCTTTTTCAGAAAATTAATTTAAAAATGTCACACAATGAAAAAATAGGACTTATACTATTTTCAAAAAATTACCCGCTAGGATCAATTTAACGAAAACAATAGCAATATTTAAATTTCAATACCGAATTAATATTCAAATTTTGAAAAAACCTATCTCTAGTTCGATTCCTAAATTCGAACATTAATTCGTTCAATTAATTTACTAACTCTCATTACATAAATTAATCGGTGACAGTTAAAAATTAATTTACCTATAAATATAAAATTAAGAAAAGCAATTAATTAAATTAACATCATTCGCAGTGCATCCCACCCCTTGAACGGAGTGTTTAGCGAAATATTTTCATGTGTGCATAAACAACAATAAATAATATATCAAGAAGGAAATAAATTGAAAAGAGAATGTAGAAATACAATACGCAATTTTTTCCATAAATTTGTCTTGAAATGCGCCTTGACATGCGTCCAACTTCTTCACAATTTTCAGCGCTTGATTGCAAAAATAAGAGTAGAAAGTAAACCTAAAAATTATCCTAAAGCTAAATTTTTTTTTTTGTATTTTTCTGCATTTTTTCATGATCCTAAAGTGTACATAATATACACTCTGTTTTTTTGTCTCTCTATACGTCTTTTTTTTTTCCCTGTGTATCCAAGTGTCTCCTTTTTTAAAGTGAGTAGCCCCTCCCCTTCAATAACAATACCCACGACTTGTTTGTTTCTTAAGAGATTTTGTGGGATTTGGAGATGGTCAAGTTGGATAATAATGGACGCCTACTTTCTTGGGATTTTATTTTGGATTGTGGTTGGATTTGATTCACGAGTTGGGGAAATTGTTGGTGCATCTCGGTTTGCTTAGTTCGCGGGTCAGGATGGGTTTCGGGTTGACTCGGGTTGGGGTTTGGCGAGTTGGGCAGCGAGTATAGGGGCGACGCGATTCCGGAGGGTAAGGGTTGGTGATGGGTTGAATCAGGGTTCGAGTGGGATAGGTGGTCGGGGCAGGTCGGGAGAGAGTTAAGGCCGCGGACGAGAGGGTGTGTCCGACCGGACAGCAAAGGCTGAAGGTGGAAAAGGTTTAAATCGTCGGCGAGTTGGGTGGTTGCGCTGGGCACCGCCGGGTTCGCACCGGAGGCAGGTGGGAACGGGGTTTGAAGTTTTTGGGTTTAAATGGGGTTGTTAATGGAGGTGAGATGGTGAGTTGGGTTTAATGGTATAGAGGAGAGAGAACATGGATTGGTGGGGAAGATGAAGTGTGGAGGGATTTGGTGTAGTGTGGGTGTAGGAGAGGTTGGTATGGGTGAGGTTTTGGATTGTGTTGTGTGTATATGAGTGTACGGAAGTAGGATATATGTGTGTGTTTAATTTGTACCCCTAAAATTAACACAAACTAAAAAAATAAAACTAAAACTAAATAAAAAGAGAAACTTAAAATCTAATAAAACTAAAAAAAAAAAAAACTAACATCTCAAACTAAAAAAAATGAAAATAAAAAGAAATAAAATAGAAAATAAAAAATATAATCCTAATAAAATAAAACTTAAATAAAAAAGAAATATATATATATATATAAAATAAAATCTAATAAAACTAAAAAATTAATTCCTAAAAATTAATCCTAATAAAATAAAGATTAAAAATTAAAAACTAATAAAAATCAAAATCAAAATAAAGAAATAGAAAAATAGAAAATAAATCCTAGAAATTTCAAAATAAATATAAATAAATCCTAAAAATAAAATGACTAAAAATAAAAATCTAGAAAAACAATAAAGGTACAAACTCAACACACACGGGGCTCGGGGAATGGTCTGGGCTCGGTGCAGGCTTAGGTTTGGTTCGGGACAAGGTTCGGGACATCGGAACTCATCGGGCAAGCTCAAATAGGGACTCAGGCTTTGCGGTCTCCTTTGATTTCTTCGATGCAAGCTTTTGACCACTATTGAGTCGCAATTGACTTGATTTAGCATTATTTGATGTTGCGACTGCCGTTTGACCTGAAAAATAATAAAATACGACATAAGGCCAATTTTTATTAAAACGAGGGACTAAAATGCACATATTCGGGGTATAAATTATACACTTTTGGGTGCTTATCACTTCTTCAGTAGTTTTCATTCTTTCCTGCCAATTTTTTATTCAGTAGACAATGCTTGTTGGGAATCAAGTAAAGACTTTTTCAACTCGTTGAAAGCTTCTTCAACTTCACCAGAGGAAGAAGCTCTCAAAGCCTCATCTTTTTCCAACATATTATTGAAGTCAATGAGGAACTGGACAAGAACAACAAAGAAAGTTAGTATTGTGAAGAACAAATCAAGAGATAGTAATTAAATAAGGTAAAAAGAATATACCAGAGCAAGGCTTTGATCAACCCTATCAGAACTCTTGGAGCGAGGTAATGTAGAAGAAGCATTCCTATGGTCTGGCAAAGTCCCAGACTTTATTAATTGTCTTGACAATCCAGATCCAAGGACCACTGGAGAGGCAGGAGAAGGTATGTTGACCAACTCACGTTGGTCGGGATAAGCAGAAGAACCTTCTACTAACTTAGAAGGCAACCCTTTCTTTATTCTTTTCAGGGGGCTCTCTTCAGTTTGCTTGGCTGGGGGCTTCTTCCCAGTCTCATTTTTATTTTTTACCCGTGTATCAACTTGTTTTGAAGGGGTATTGGCAGATATGTCTCCCAAAATGTTGGGAATCTTCCTCTTCCTCTTCCCCATGGATACGACAAGGGGAAAATCTGAATCTAAGGAAGAGGGAGAAAGGGCGATAAGATCACCACTGCCAGATGCAGTGGCTGAGGAAGTAGAAGGAGTTTTTTGCTCAAGGTGAATTACAGGGGTAGGAGTAGGACGAGAAATAAAGGAAGAAATCGTGTTCTTATACTGTAGTAAATGAGATGCAGACCTGATGTGCTCCTCGACAATCCTTTGATGAAGTCCCCAAATAAACTTAAACTCCCTAAAATTCACTTCAATTTCCTTGGGGCACCTTCTCTTCTGATCAACTGCAATAAGAATTTACAGAGCAATAATTAGTGTAACATTTAAACAGATATGTACAAGTTAAAATAGTTAAATGACGAATAACCTATCCCACTTCCAGAAGGAGGGTACATAGGCCCTTGGTACTCAGCATTTCCAGTCAAACGGGTGTATTTCCAGTTTTTTACAATAATCCCATGCTCAAAATAATCCATATTAGAGTCTGGAAGATTAACTACTAACGCTTTATTTACAACCCTAGTCTTTAAATAAAAAGTGGTGTCACTAATTACCTATTTATAACAAAACATTATCTCTGGAATTCCTAGATGGGTTCCATGAATTTGATTCAACCTATATACTCCATTCACAACCCTCTAAGTATTGGGGGCTACCCTAGATGGGACAACATCAAAGTATTGACAAAATTCAAGGCACAGTGGTTTAAAAGGAAAAGTAAACCCACATTCAGCTATAAAAATAGATGG
Source organism: Sambucus nigra (assembly GCA_949130495.1). Classification (NCBI taxonomy): domain Eukaryota; kingdom Viridiplantae; phylum Streptophyta; class Magnoliopsida; order Dipsacales; family Adoxaceae; genus Sambucus; species Sambucus nigra. Next base: position 221,604,242 of record OX422207.1, read on the forward strand.
AAACCAGTGACCCTCAGCAAGTGAGAAAAAATCAATAGCTAAATTACGTGTTCTAAAACAACGCAAGATGGAATTTTAAATTCATTTCTAAATTCATTAAGAGAATCAAGAGACTAAACCATGGTGAAGAATAGAAGATAAAAGAAAGAATTCTTACAGGAATTAAGGATTCAGCAAGAACTGAAGAACATAAAATGATTGTTTAAAAAAGAAAAAGAAATCTTGAAGACACTGTAGTCTAGAAATACTCAAAATATTTGAGATAGAAAAAGTTCATGGCTTTTCCCGCTCTTTATAGGTTACCTCGAAAACCAAAAAAGTAATGATTAAAAAGCAGCGTAAATTAAACTGGTGGCGGCTAAAAGACAGAAAAGCCGAATTTTCCCCAAAACGATTCGTTAAATTTGTGGATAATTTCAAAAATGCCACGCGCATTATATTCCTATAAACCACAAGTAGAGTAAGTCGACAATCGACCAGTCCTAAAATTGTTGCCCGAGCAACTTTAAAAGCCAAATGCTCCATACTCTTGTAAAAAATTTAAGCATGAAACATTGGGGGCTTCTGTTAATACCACAAATTATTTATCTACATGGACCATTCAGCTAATGACACGTGTTATACAATGGGAGATTAATCATAGTCATTAAGGATAGAATACCGACCAACTCCAGAAATACCGACCAACTCCAGGAATACCGACCAACTCCAGAAATACCGACCAACTCCAGGAATACCGACCAACTCCAGGAATAACTACCAATATGCTAGGCAAACACCAACAATTGTATATATTAATGATTGTACATATGTAAATGTCTAAGATATAAAGACATTCCATATTTTGATATTCCAGCTCTTGTACACCCCTTGGGGACTATAAATACATTGTAAACCCTATATACATGGACAAAAAAAAGAAGAGGTAATTGAATAATCCCAAAGCAATACACAATAGTGGACGTAGGCTCTTCCACTAAGCCGAACCACTTTAAAAATCTCTTGTCTCTTTATTTCTATTTATCTATGATCAACTAATTAGCCTAGTCTAGTTTTTTGCATCAGCAGGACCTAAGGGTAATATAGAGATAAAGTAACTTAAAAAAGAAAAGGGGAGAAAAAGGAGAAATGGATTTTTTTGACTTCTTTTGGGTTCGAATGATGAGAGAGAAGTTAGTGATATAAGTTAGGACTCTAGATCTAAACTTAAACAAGGATTTGATGACAAATGAAGAGGGTTTTGGGGATATTCGGAGAAAAACTCCTTCTGGACATAATGCTCAACATTTAAGAAAGCGAACTTAATTTCCTGAGTTGGTAGGTGATGGCCTCCTTTTATAGGTAAAATTCTAGGACTGGGTACCAATCGGTCAAGGGAACTATACGCCCATGACCGATCGATCAAGCATGTTTCACCCGGGGTCTGAGGGGACTTTTTGGGTTGGCTTGACTATTTTGGGAAGTTTTATGGGTTGATTTATGTTTTTTTGAACTTTTGTGAATATGTTAATGAGTTTTGGATTGCTTTTGATCCTTTGGAAGGACATGGTAGGTATTATTACCTTTATAAAGAAGAATGGGGTGTCTACAAAGCCTTTCAATTGTAGAGTTAATTTTTTGACGAATAGTGTTGGAAAAAAAGACCCACAATCTGCGACTGTTGGGGATTTTGCTTACTCCTGATGGGATGTCTCAGATTAATCTCTTAAGATAGATGATCTTTTGGAATTCTCGCAAAGGATTGTGATGCTTACTCAGCCTTACTCTTGATGTGAAGGAAAATATCTATAAAAAATGACGATACCTTGTGATGTTATCTGTCGATGTTTATCATACACATGGCACGAGGTGAAACATTGAATCAGTTGGAAAATCGTCTTTATGAGACGGGGTGTTCATCGATATACTGGATTATTTTGGAAACCGTTTGCTTGGGAAGAGATGTTTAGTGATACACCGAATCGTTGGTGTTTGTCGATACACTGAATCATTTTTAGAAACCGTTCGCCTGGGAGGAGGTATTTTTCGATACACCGAATCATTTGGAAATGTTCTCTTGAGATGACGTGTTTATTAATACACATAATCGTTTAGAAAAGTGGTTGCTCGTGATAAAGCATTTATCGATACACCGAATAATTAGGAAAGTGTCCGCATGGGATAAAGCATTTGTTCATACGCCGAATCATTTTTAGAAACTGTACGCCTAGGACGAGTTGTTCGTCGATACACCAAATCGTTTGGAATTGTGTCAGCATGGGACAAAATGTTTGTTAATACGCCAAATCATTTAAGGAAAGCATCCGCTTGGACAAGTTCCAATAGAGTGAAGAGTTGTTTGGAAGTAAGAAATCTAAATTTGATGAATTTGAGAGATGAATGAATTTGATTTTTAGATAAAAATGAATTTGATTTTGATGATTTTTTTAGAGAATAATGAATTGTAATTGGTTCTTGGGTGCTTGACCGCTCATGAAAGCGCGCGTTTAACCGATCGGTCAGGCGCCTGTCCCTTTCTATATAAGGTAGGTTTTTGGCTTATGACTTCATTTTCACTTCTCACTCTCTCTTTACTTTCCTCAGAGCTTCAGTTTTCTCTTTTTTTTCAAATGTCTTGTGAGTGTTTTCCCTCTATCATGGCTGAAGGACATATCGGAGATCTTCATGGGCGATCTCCCTGACGGGAGGTGTGTGCCTGACGATGATGAGAGCGATGAATGGGCAGGCATAGAGCTTTTAGCGATGCTTGTGGTGAGGGATTTAGGCATGCTCCATCATGTTCCTTGACTTGGACACTAGGATGACTTGCTATGGGAGCCCATCGAGCACCTTTCTGACGTTGTGTGTCGCAGTCAGGTACGCATTTAGCATTAATTTATTATTTTTGATACATTATTTATTTATATATGCCTTTATCCATGTACTTAGGAAGTGTTATTTTATTTTCATTATTTTATGCATTATTTAGGCGCATTGGGAGGATAACGCCACCCGCGTCCGTCTTAAGGGTCTCCCTAAGTGGGTGGTGGCTCTCTGGGAGAGTGAGTATTTTGCTTTTGTCATCCGGTACATAGCGTGAGCTTGGGGTTCAACCATTTTTTTGATTTGTTAGTGAAGATTTGCCGTACTTTTGCAATTCAGGCATTAGTAGAGAGGTGATGGGACACGACCTCTACCTTGCATCTACCGATGGGTGAGATTACGCTCACCCCTTGGGACCTCTATACCCCTTGGGACCTCTATATTTTGACTGGACTGTCGTCTAACTAGTTCTTTGTGATGAATCACCACCACCTTAGGCTCTCAGAGGAAGTTATTAGGGCAGCTCTAGGGTTTTTGCCGACTATCCTTATTGGTGCAACGCTCGTTCTCACCTCCGTAGGCACCCACATGCACAGGAGTATGAGGGGTTTAAGAGACTACGAGATGAGAATTCATCGATATATGCGATGATTTTGAATATTTGCCTTCAACAACACTATATACTCCTCTCATACCGAGGCAGTTCATGTTGGTTTTCTCTATCCTCTCCGTTACTTTAGCCACATTGGCTAGTATGATTGGTGTGGTTAAGACTTGGGCCTATTCTATTCCAGTGTGAGTGCCCTTTCGAGATGCAAGGTTAAGAAACCCATCAGTTACGTTGATTTTTGGTAGGTATGCCCTCTCTATGTCTTCTCTCTTTGATTTTCCTTTGCTTTTGGATTTTAGTTTTACTGCGTTAGCGATATTTTGCATTTTCTTGGCGTAGTTATGGGCTCTCGAGATTGTTGGGTTTGACTGGAGCCCTTTGAGGTTATAGAAGGAGGACTATTGACCTCTCTAGAGAAGATAGAGGAAGGGAAATAGGGGATAGGGATTTTCGGTTTACTCTCTAGGAGATATTCACACATTATTGAGCGGACTGACCACTGACAAGGTACATATTTTCTCATTTTCTTTTCAGTTTTCTGAAGGTATTTTCATTTTTGTTTCATTATTCTTCCATAACTTGTAGGTTGCCTTTTTCCCTTGGGCTATGACTCGAGGGCATTGGGTTTCGAGTAGGGCTGCTACGCAGACCGCTTCTTAGGTTCTCTTTTGCAGTGATTGTGCTAAATATTTCTTCTTAAGGGTAAGGGTCGTTCATCAGTGGCCTTTATCGGCTAAGTTAACCACTCCGGTGGCACCTGCTTTTGGGATGAGGGAACTGCATTTGTCTGTCCCAAATGATTTGGAGGCCTTCACTTGGGGAATATCAATAGGGGATGCCCACTTCGACTATACTGTCTCCTACGTAGATTATATTATAGAGAGGTTGAAGTCATTGGTCCTCCAGGTTGGAGAGGATCGGGATTCTAGGGATGCTCCTCCGACTATGACTTCCGTTACTCCCTTTGAGGGACCTTCCCATGGGATTTACTGCAGATTCTGATTGTTCTTTAACTTCTCCACTAGTTTTTTAGGTTCCAGTCTTGTCTATTCAGTACACCGGTGATGATGGTGTATAATACAAGGCATCAGTTCCTCCCTCTCACCCTTACTCTGTTGTTCTTGAGGGAATTGAGGTAAGTAATGGTTTTAATTCATTTTTTTTGTTACACCCATTTATTTTTTAATTTACATTGTAATACATCCATCTTTTATGGCAGCATTTTATAGTTCCTTGAGTGGTACTCCAACAGATGTCCCAGGTGATGGGTTCTTATCTGGCTTATATTAGAATGATGATGAGGACTCATGGTGAGGGGAGTCTAGTGATCAAGAACATGTTGGGCCCATTCCCTTGCGGTGGTTTAGGAGTTCATGCAGCGAACATTCCGGAGTCCTCCTATAAGTGTCTCCTGGATACAAGGATCTTACTCTCCCCATAACTCCTCGTGAAGGATTGTTTCTAATTCGGATGTTAAGGAGGATGAAGACTCTTCATCCTTTATTAATCCATGGTATTGACGTTGACTCTCATATTTTTGGGTATTTTGTATTTTTTGTATTTCATATTTAAGGTTTAAAGGGAGTTATCCTTTATTCCTAAGATTAAGTAGAGAAAGCATGTTTATTTATGAGAAATGATTTTATTTTTGGGTTATTTGAGTGATTTTAATATAATGATGACAAATATAATGAAATAAATTTGCAAAGATTTAGTTAAAACTAAAAATGGCAAAGAATCCAAATTTGACATTTTCAGTTTCTTTACATTTTCCATTTTTGTAATGAGTCTCGTCAGGTGGATTTTCAATTAGCAAGTCTGCAGCATCGTATGGAATATTCTATTTTTGATGGGATGATCGATCGATCTATAGAGGGATCTATTAGTTAATTCCCTATCCCTATAAATTGGAAAGAGTATTGGCCTTAAAAGGATCACACCTTCTACATCCTTTCTCTCATAATCTTAAACACTTAAATCTATTGTATCTTTCTTATTTTAAATGGCATTTTCGAACTCGGATTACTAGGCTGCTCTAAATTACCAGATAGATAATTTTATTCACAGCTTCAATGACTGTTCCCTTTCAGGTTTTGATTATTATGGTTTGGTCCTTTTTCTATCTTGGAGGACCATATCAACTGACTAGGATATCTTATAAGCAGTTTCTCATTTATGGTACTCAGAGGATCATTTATTCTACTTTGCTTTGGAGGAAATATGTCCAACATTTAAAGACTATTGCTGCTTGATAGGATTTGGTATCGAACAACCCAGTGCTGACCCGTATCTGAATCAGGGAGGAGTCTCTTCTCATGTTAAGCTTCTAATGGTGGAGTATTTTGCTACTTAGGAATTCTTCACTGAGGAGAGGATTGATATGATGGTGGTTGCTATTTTCTTTCTGTATGTTATTCCCTAAAGAGGGCATACGGGTATCCGAGGAGGTGATCAGGCTTTAACATTTGTATCTCAACACTTTTTAGTTACCCCTACCACCTCTGTTGACATTTTTTTGGCAGATGTGGCTTTACAAATGAAGGAGGGCAAAGGACCGATACCCTTAATTCTGTCTAAGACCATTAATGGTCTTTATGCCTTTCGTTCTCATATATTTCCTTTTTTGTGGGGAATCCCTTTGCTTCTATACATGTGGCTTCTGGTCTTTCCCTTATAGACCAATTGAGTATATCTTTTTTGAGCTTCTAATTCTCATGAGGGAGACTAAAGAAGAGTGGGTAGACAGGATCCTTAAATTTGAGCATTCTTATATCCGTGGGTACTTCCCTCGGAGACAAATCATGATACCTCATTTATCTCAAGGGCCATTCCCCTACATTATCTTGTTCACTGTGTGCTTTACCTCATTCTACCACCCGAAGAGCGTAATGTGTCAATTTGGAAGAACCTTTTAGGTCAACTATATCCGGGCACATCATTGTCTTCGTATCTTGTGATTATGATCTTTGATCTTTAGAGGAGTGAGGATCCATTCTTCTTCCCTGTTCCACTTTTTCTGTTTGGTATACCGATGATCCTGTCCAAGGACTACTTGCCCTAGCTCTAGGAGAAGGTAAGGGATGCAATTATTATTAAGGAGACTTCACTCTGCGACCCTTTTGAATTAGCTCTCCATAGATTCTTGGATGTTCGAGGGATTTCCTTGTTGCAGGATAGAGAGTCATTTGATGGCTTTGAGATGAGCAGTGGTTTTTGAGACATGAGTATTTCAGAAGAATAAGTTGATGGCTCCGAGTCTTTTGATAATGCACGAAGTAACTGGCCTTAAGTAGCTTTCGATGATCTTTTGTTTGATGATGATAAATGTGTACGTTGTAATGAAATAATTTTACTTTTTTTAATGAAAAATGAGTCCCCTAAGGTCTCTAAACCTTTCTTTGTCATCCTAATGACTCCGTGACTGGCTCTTAAGAATCTAAAATTCAAGATAAAATCGTAATACTCGTCCCCAATATTTTATTATTTTTCCCCGTGTAAATTGTAATCATATGAAACCCTTGGCATTTGGATCATTATATGTGGGCTTTTATCTCTATTTGATTATTATTTGAGCCTTGATGTTAATTATTGAAAGTTTGCAGGTAAAATTGGAGATTTTGGGAATCTGACAAGATCGAACGAACTTGAAAGTCATTTGAACGAGATCCTTGCTTCATTCGTACGAGAATCAAGTTGGTTCAAATGAGAATCCAATGTCGTTCGAAGTTGGGTTGTAACCATGATCTAATGAGATGTCATTGTATAAGGTTTATACTTTGCTAGACGGTCGTTTGATGGGATATTGAACGAGATTGACATGTCATCTGAGAAAAGTTCCATTATCGTTCGAACGACATATTTAGAAATTTTATATCGGGATGTCCTTGTGTGCTATCACATTTTGGACCGTTAGATCGATGGCGTGTTGATTCCTGATGCACCCAGATGGTCAAAAATAGGATTTTAGTGTTTGAGATTGTTTTTATAAGGGTTTGTTTGGGCTATTTGTGGGTTAGAAGAGAAGAGGGTGGGGGTGGATTTTCCCCACCATTATTAGATTTCTCCTCTCTCTCTTTAGCTCTTGAGAGCTCCACCACCCTTTCCCACCACAAAAAACCACCATACACAACCATGTCTCCACCTTGTGTCACCACATTTTACAAGTGATCCAACCATATATGAGCCTTATACATCTATTTCCCCCATTTATGGGTAGATGTACGAAATTTGAAGTGATTGTTGGGGTATTTTTGAGGAAGAAGAATAAAATATTTATGGAGGTTGAAGGGGCTTTCTAATGGAGCTTTCATGGTGGCTAACTTTGTGGAGTAAGGCAACCACCTTGAGGCCACTTTAGAAGTTGGGGGTTGCCATCACCTTCTTATTCGTCTAGCGTTTTTAGAGCTCCATTTGAGGTGGGAAAAACTTTACTCTTCAGTTAAAAACTCTACTTTCCATGTGTTGGTCATGTAGTTAGAGTTTGTAAGAGTATGGCTCATTTATGATATAAAAATGATATTTTTTATGGTTTATAAAATGGGTTTAAAAAAGGGATTTCAATGGGTTTGAGCAAAATGATATATTTCAAGAAAACTTAATGTTTAAAAATTTTTATGGAATGAAAATGTTGGAAGAATGCTCATTTGTTGGGAATATTTAATGAATAAATGTTTTAAAGTTTTCTTGTGAAAATTGGGAATTTTATATAAATGGAAATTTTATTAAACTTTTGAAGAAATAAAAATGTCTTTTGCTTTGAAAAGTATGTTTATGCAAACATTATGAAATTTCCAGAGTAAATCACATGTTAGACCCATTTGATAGGATTTTTAAACTTAAAATACATCTTCTCATGCATATAAACTTGTAGCATTTTTGATTTTGAACATATAAACAAGTTTAATGAGGATTTTATTGGATTTAAACATGAAATAAATAAATTAGAAATTTCATCCCTTAAAGTGTGAGAAAAAGGTGATAAGTGTATAGTTTTAAGACTATATGTATTTGTAGGGGGTGCTCACTTATTAAATAAATTTTAAAAGACTAGGGTGAGGGGGTCCATTTAGAGTGGCCCCACTGCCCAAGACTGACATACCACAACAGAAAGGCCCATGGCTAGGGGACTCACCTTGAATAGCCTCTCTGCCCAAGATTGACATTACTAAAGAAAGGCCCAGGGTGAGGGGACTTACCTTGAATGGCCCCTCTGCCCAAAATTGATGTACTGCAGAAGAAAGGTACAGGGGGAGGGGACTCACCTTGAGTGTCCCCTATTCCCAGGTACTACATAAAACATCCTAGGGTGAGGGAGTCCACTTATAGTGGCTCCCACTGCCCCAAGGTTGACTCACTACAGAAAATAGCCTAGGACTAGGGGGTCCACTTCGAGTGGCTCCCACTGCCCCAAGTTTAACATTATTGAAGATGATTCAGGGCGAGGGGGTCTACTTCGAGTGGCCCCACTCCCCAAGGTTGATACTATAGAAAAAGACCAAGGTTGGGGGAACTCACCTTGCGTGGCCTCTCTGCCTAAGATTGACTTCATAGAAAACTAATCAAGGCGAGGGGATCCACTTCGAGTGGCCCCTTACCCAAACAATCACCCATAAATTACTAAGGGCGAGGGGGGTCCACAACGAGTGGCCCCATCCCCTAGATTTCTACTAAAAAATTAATAAAGTACCGATGATTATTTTTCTTGTACTGGTAGCCTTAGTTAAGAAAGTGTGGCTCAAGCAGGACAACTGGGATCTCTTGGGAGTTTTGGTTTGGTGGTTGAGGGACAAGGTTCGTTGAGCAAGATCAACCACTTGACACTTTAAGATAGAGATAATACTAGTAGACGGACTCTAGGAGTCACTCAAGAACTCATATAGCCTACACTTAGAATAAAGAAGTGAATATCCCAAAGGCTACTCACAAGGATAAATACTTTACAAAAATTTAGTTTAGAGACGGTGGTTCTCAAGGCCACTCTCAAGTTTTTTGTAAAGTTTGTACAACAAGTTACCGTTTGAAATGATATTTACCAAATCAAATATTTTGTCACCATTAATAGACACATTTTTTTTGACTTTGTTAGGCACCGAGTGTCGTCTATCAATGGAGATATGCGGCTAATAGACAGATAGGGACAAAAGGTACATTGCAGACCTTGTCCCTAAGTTTCCTCTCATTTTTGGAGCCCAAAATGCCGAGTCATCCCTACCATGTACCTATAAATAGGACCCTTGGGTAAGTTCAAGATAGACACAAAAGAACTCAAGTTACACCATACTCTGCCAAAATAGCACCAGAACTGGTATTCTCTCCATGCTCTCTCTAAGTGCCAAAGTGCTTGTCTCTTTACTCCCCTCTTACAACCCTTATTTTCAGGATATCTCTTTCTCCCAGATGTCATTATTGTTTGTAAAGTTTGCTCTTTCCAGGAAGAAGGTCATAGTTATTACTCCATTTTTACCAAAATTGGAAGGTCTTCTCTCATAGCTGCTCTCTAAACTTTGAAGGCCTTGAAGACGGAGTCCATTAGAGTGGGTCACGCCTCAGCCATTCCAGTTATTCACAGACCCATTACCCCCACCCACTTACTTTTGGCGACTCCGCTGGGGAGGTATCCTCATTACCATGGACAAAGAAGGTTATAATGTGTTGAAGAAACTAATTTTTAAAGATATTCTAGCTGATAATTGAATTCAGAGCGAGCAGACCACACAAGAAGAGGTGGTGGTGATAGGAGTGAAAGAATATGCTCCTCAGGCGGGCTGTCCAGCACGACAGGAGCTACACCATTGGCAGGTATGAACATAATGAGTATATTCTTTGAATTTTTGAATCAAAATAATGTCGATTTAGTAATCCTAAGTCAATCTTGCACAACACTGATGATGGCCCCTGCTGGAGGGGCAACCACAATAGGAGAAATAATTAAAGAGGTGGATCCATCACATAAAGTCGTAGCAGAGCAAGCAGTGACACTAGTGACTTCGCCAACAGTGAAGAAGGTTGTCCTGGAGGAATCTCCTTCTAAGGTTATCACTATAGAAGAAGTAAAGAAGTTTCTTTCCTCTCAGAGAGAAGCCCATCATATGTACGAGGAACTGTAGAACCCTTATCTAAAAAATATCAATGAAAATCCATACCCAGAGAGGTATGTTCCTCCAAAGTTCATAAAGTTAAATGGAAAGGGAGAAAACCCTAGAGAACATGTGGAGAGGTTTGTAGAGTACTTGGGTGTGCATGGAAATAATAAATACATGAAGTTGATAGAGTTATAAAAAACTCTCACAGGGAAGGCATACACCTCGTACTCCCACCTTGCACCTAACAACATCCCAACATGGAAAGAGATGCACATACAGTTGCTCGAAAAAATTTTATAGGAGAAGATGAGTTCACATTGAGGCACCTCGCTCAAGCGGTACATAAACCAGAAGAAGAACTGATGCAATACATCAAGAGCTTTCGCGAGATGGCTTTGGATGTTCATGAAGATGTGGCTTAATCAAGACTGTTGCAGATATACATTAAGGGACGCCTAAAAGAGTAAAAAATCCACTTACTCAATGAGACCAGGGTTGGGACATTTAGAGAGTTCACGTAAGACGCCAGCAACATCGCATTGATCATCAAGCCCAGGCCATCAATCTGGAGGACAAAAGTGCCTCTAACCTCATGAAATTTTCAAGTGTAAAAGACAAGTTATCAACTACGTGGATGGAAACTCAAAGGGAAAGAAGGGAGGCTCAGGTTTAAATGAAGTAGTCCAAGAAAAAGGAAGCATGGGGACTATGTTCCACCACCGCTGCCTTGCCGCTTGGCGAAGCCCATGAATTTCTACTGCACTTTGGAGTGAGAGGGAGTAGCAGGTCCACCCCATTATAATGGGAAAGTCCTAACAGTAACAGTGAAGGCAAATGCCACATTTTGTGAGCTCTACCATAAAGTGCAGCATGCTACCAAATATTATTTTTACTTACGAAGAATTATTGGCGAGCAAGTGGCCAATGGTACTTTGCAAATACCACCCATAGATGTTAATGAAAATCCCCTCCTAACCCATCACTATGGCATCGAGTCCTGAAGAAATGGCGGAGTAACGAGAGAATGTGTGATGAACTAAGGGGGTTGAGCCTTGATAGAGAAGAGGAGGAAAATGAGGAGGTTGAGCAAGTAAACCCCTTGGAAGGTAGTGGATATGTAGTTCTTACCCTAGATGAGGGAGGAACATTCGAGGAAAAGTATGTATGTAATGAACAAACATACGAAGTGGAGTTAGATTCAGAGTGTACAGCTATAGCGAGGAGCCCAAAGTTCAAGTTGTTTTTCATCCAAATTCGAGTGAAGAATGACACCCGCATGGTCATCACAAGGAGGATTTTAGAATCGATCCCACAGTCAGAGGATCACACTCTTAACTAGCATGGGACCATAGTATGATTGAGTAAAAGTTACACCTCAGAGGTTGTCTTCTCTGAGGCTGATATGCAGGTGCCTTATTTTCACAATTGTCCTCTCCACGTAATTACATTGATTAATGGGATCAATTTTCCTAGAGTGCTAATGGATGGATGAACGTCCATAGATATCCGTGACCATCACCACATTATATGAGACGGTCATCTCTTAAGAGAAGTACTAGTGCCGTTAGTGATTTTGGGTTTTGACAGTATTGGCATGTAGTGACTAGGCTATATGAATGTGGGAATCGAGCTGAGTAATTTTGCTTCCCATATTAAGTTTCATATCATCAATGCCAATACCAACTTCCAGATTCTAATAAGTAAAGTGTGGATGCACACTTATGGAATAGTGTGCTTAACATATCATTGATGCGCTAAAGCAAACATTCGCAGTACTAAGATAGTGATAAAAGCGACAGAGAAACCATTTTCTATTGAAGAGGCCCATCTGGTGGATGCGACATTGTACACCAAACTGGACGATTAAAGAAGGAACTTAGTAAGAAAGTTAGAGGGGATGCAGGTTATAAGAGGATATACTTAACCAAGAATGTTTGTCCATGACAGACTGGGTCAAATCGTGATCCCACAAGAAGAAAAAGGGAAAGGAAATAGGAAATGTGAGGAAATGGCTGTACCACCTCGCACATGTAAAAAAGTTGTGGGAAAGTTATATAATGCTTATAAAGGTCTAAGCGGGTGGCGTTCTGGGATGATAGCATCGAACTAGAACCATAATGCTTCATAGTAGATGCATCACACATCATTGAGCATGTGGAAGAACCTGAAGAAGCCCCAGAATGTATGCAACATAGTCCAAGGGAGCAGCTCCATGAGTGAGAGGAAATAAACTTGGGATTTAAAGGGGAAACACGACCCATCCTAATATCCAAGGGGCTAGATCCAAAACAGAGAGAAGATATAATTGGTTTGCTCAAGAAATTCACAGACGTGTTTGTATAAAAGTATATAGAATTGTCTGGGATAGACCCAGAGGTGAGTTCTCATTAATTGACCATCTTTCCCAATGCCCTACCAGTAAGGCAAGCCACTCACACATACAAAGTGGAATTGTACCTAAAGATCAAAGTAAAAGTGGAAAATCTGTTAGCATCGGGGTTCATTAAGCTTATCCAACACTCGATATGGCTCTCCAATATTATGTTTGTAGCTAAGAAGGACAAGATCCAGATAAGAATTTGTGTAGACTTTCGATATTTGAACTGGGCCTGCTCAAAAGATGAGTTTCCTCCGCCCAACATCGATAGATTGGTGGACGCCACTGCAGGACATGAAACGTATAGTTTTATGGATGGGTATATTGGCTATAACCATATTAGAATGGATCTGGCTGATGCCAAAAAAATACTTTTCGTACCTCATTGGGGAATTTCCATTATACCGTCATGCCCTTTAGGCTAAAGAATGCGGGTGCCACGTATCAGTGTACTATGATGGCCATATTTCATTATTTATTTCATGACATATTGTGGATGATCTAGTGGTGAAGTCAAAGAAGGAGAGTAGTCACATCCAAGATTTGCGGCGGGCGTGTGAATGATGTCACAAGTATAAGATGAAGTTGAATCCCTCAAAATGCACTTTTGGGGTAATATGGGGAAAATTCTTGGGTTTCGTAGTAAACTGGCAAGGAGTGCAAGTGGATGAAGAAAAGAAGAAGGCCATCATACTGATGCCACCGCCAAAGAACCAAAGGCAACTTAAGAGTTTCTTAGGGAAGGTTCCTTACCTAATGTTGATACAAAAATTAGTCAGCTGACGTGGACCAATTACCTAAAGACATGTGTCGACCTACGTGGAAAATACATACTTTCACCAAGCTACTCAAGCGTTCCGAGCTACTCAAACGTTCCAAACTACTCAAGCGTTTCGAGCTACTTAAGCGTTCCGAGCTACTCAGGCGGTCCAAGCTACTTGGCGTGCAGAACATCTAGCCTAGAAAATTAAAAGACGAATACGCATTCAATGAATGTCATATTTAATGCATATTCTTATTGTACAGATGTATATGTCTACTAAATGACAACACGTTGCCTTTTCATATATACAGCCTCAAGGCTATAAATACGTTGTAACCCTATGAGATAAGGGAGATCTCTTTGAAAACCACTTATCGAGATTTGAGGCAAACAGTCAACAATACAACAACAGTGGAAGTAAGCCATTTCTATAAGGTTGAACCACTTTAAAAATCCATTGTCTTATTTACTTATTCATTATTTATCTATGATTAATAAATTAGATTGCATCTATTTTTTTACATCAACACCTAAGGAGATTTATGCCAACACTGGCAGAGGTAACCCATTTGTTCGCTCCACTGATGAGAGAAAAAGCCAAATCGGTTTGGGGAGATGTGCAGAAAAAGGATTTTGAAAAAATCAAAGAGATATTGGCACCCCCCTCAAGTATGGTATCGCTAGCGGTGTGGCAAGCGCTACTTCTTTACCTGATTTCGATAAGGAAGTCCATAGGGGCCTTACTTGCCCAAGAAAGAGCAGGGGTAGAGAGACCTGTATACTACTTATCGCGTGTAATTTTGAGCACTGAGTCCAGGTACACCAGCGTGGAGAGGCACTACCTATCCTTAGTATTTGTTGCCCAGAAGCTGAGGCACTATCTACTGTCCTTCACAGTACATATCATTACCAAGTGCGATCCTATCAAGTACCTTTTGGCTCAAACGGTCTTGGTAGGATGAGTAGTGAGGTGGTTCCTGATCCTATTTGCATACGATTTGAATTTTATAGCCTTAAAAGCTATCAAGAGTCAAGCGGTAGCAGATTTGTTAACCCACTTCCCAAGATAAAATTTTGAGCCTCCCAACAAAGAATTGCTAGGAGAGAACTTTCAAGCCTGTTTAGATAAGGAAATGGAAGAATAGAAGATGGAGTTTGATGATTCCTATGTCTAAGGGATAAGCGGAGCGGGCATCGATTTCTCAAGCTATAAAGAAAAAGCACCCTATCTTTCAAGCTCGATTTCAAGTGTTCAAATAATGAAGCAGAGTATGGGGCTCTCCTCTTGGGCCTGTTAGTAGCATTGAGGATGGGGATCAAGGTGTCTACATTCGAGTGGACTCTAATCTGGTAGTGAAGAAAGTTAGTGGAGAGTTCACCCTCAAGCATGCTACCCTAGCCCCGTATCGATCAATTATTCAAAGACTGCTCAGTCAATTCTTAAAAGTGACAATTAAGAGGCATGCCCAAATAATGAATTGGCACCCTGACGCGTTGGCTACTATAGCAAAAAAGCTAGATATGGAACGACAGGAAGCCACTATCAAAGTACGACGAAGGACATTGCTAACCACAACAAAGTCCTTATATCTAAGTGATGAGCCAGATGATTGTAGGTGCTCCATAGTTACACAGTTAGAGACAAGATAAGGAAATATGAAGATATTCGAGTTAGAAAATTACCACCTGCTCCAGAGAACACTCTACTTTAAGAACCCTGAAGGATTTTTATCAAGATTTGTAGGAGAGGAAGAGTCCAAAGAAAGGATGGCAACAATGCACGAGAGCCATTGCGGGGATACAAATATTCACCTTTATTATCGATTGTAGCCGGAGGGGGCTAATATTGGCCCACCATAAGCGCATAGGCCTCTCTTCTGCAGCAGGGTTGCTTAAAGTCCCAGACCTAGTTCCATCAACATGTCAGGGACAACTTCATGGAAGAATTTTAAGATTGGAGGCAACCCTACATATCATATCTGAAAGATAGAGAGCTGCCAATAGAAAAGGCGGATGAGATCTATTTTAAAAAGAGAGCAGCTCGCTTCTATCGTATAGTGAGAGATTGTTGAAGTGTGTGGACAAGGGTTATACTGAAAAGGAGTTGAAGGAGGTCTATGAGTCTTCTCATATGGGAGGAGTTGAGTTATACGATCAGTTGATGATACTGGGGTATTATTGGCCAATAATAGAGGCTGATTCTATCCGTTAAGCGAAAAGGTGCAGGGCATGTCAAGTGCATATTATTATGGTGCATGACCCCTTATTCAGTCTATAGATCTTAGCAACCCCGTACCCCTTCCACACTTGGGCATTTGATCTAGTAGGTAAGATCAACCCAGCCTCTCATGGAAAAGCTTTCATCTTAGGAGCTGTATACCAAGTGGGAAGAAGCAATCCCCTTAAGGAGAGTGGCCCCTCATGTGCTGACCCAATTCATTAGGGAGTACATCATATGAAGGTTTGGTAACCCTAAGGTGATTTTCACAGATAATGGGAAGCGGTTCGTATCCAAGGATATGGGGCTCCTGACTGACAAATACAAAATTGTGCATGACAGTTCAACCACCTCATATTTAAAAAGGAATGGACAATCAGAGTCTGACAGCCCACTTAAAATAATAACAGGTGTCCAACCCTATACTATAATTAATCAGGAATCTCAAGTGGATCATTCTCAGCACCTACTGACGATACCAAGATAAACCAAGCTAACTACCCAATACCATAAAAATAGGGTGCCAAAAAAAATTTAAAACATACAATGCAATAACCCACCAACAATATAATAACTACTGAACATGATAATGAACACACACATGCTAAGATAAAAGAGAATAGTTCTCTAGTACGCCAAAAATACACAAAAGGAAATACCCGAATATGCTGTCGGGTCACAGACAGTACAACAACTGTGAAAAGAAATATAAACAAAATGATACAACTACAACTCTTGGGTGTAAACCCGATATACAAACTGAATCCTAATCTAGTTATACAAAAGATAGGAAACGACTATAACAAAACCCCGCAGCAGTCCGCAGCTGCTACAACTCCACAAATACCCTGGATAGAAAACATCATTGGCGTCCTTGCGGAGGAACACCTAAAATAATACAATATATATAACAAGAGAAAATATAAATGGGTCAGAGCCCGAGGTGTGAAAACATTTTAGCAAGTGCATTAAAATGCATAATAATTATAAATGCACTATAACATGATTTAAGTGGAGTCGCACTCTCCTGAAAATCCAACTCACCCCTCAACTAGAGCGCGCACCTAAACGTATGCACACGGTCCTTAAATAACTGCCAACACTAAGGGCAATACAATCTAACCTACGCCCAAAACCACACTCGCGTAACCCATCAATTAAAACATAACCATAAATCTCTGATTCTACCATAACCCAATTATGCATCTAAACTTATTTATCATATAAATATACATATACAAAACTCTTCCTAGAATTCATCGGATTCTAGTTATTAACTTACACGAGTTAATAACATCTAAATGCTAAGGACAAAACTTCTCCCAACTCTCAATGTTGCACTGCATTTCGTGCGTGGGACGTCTCGCAAGCGAAATAAAAAAGGAACCCCCTGATAAACTACTCCTTGACAACGTTGATCGTCGAGATTCATTATGTCCTCAATGAATGACGCATATAACATCAACTACTTATATAAAATATTTCTCCAGTTTATTCTCATAAAACCTTATTTCACCATAACATATAAAACTGAGCACTAAGGACTAAACCTATCCCCACTCCCAACACTGCACTGTGTTTCGTGCGTGGGACGTCTCGCAAGAGAAATCTAAACTAGGAACCCCCCGATACACTACTCCTTGACAATCTTGATCGTTGAGGTCCATTATGCCCTCGGTACCCCACACAAACTTCAACTACTTATGAGGAGCAATAATCTCTAATCACATAAATAAGATAATGCTCCGAACCATTGGGGTCTATAAAATTACTCTAGTTACAAAGCACAATCATTCAATCCCAGCAATTAAGTACACATAACACACTTAGCGTACAATTAAATATCCAAAATCCAATTACTTAAGGATGTACAAAATACTTCACAACGCTATCATCTTCTAGGAATTACTCACTTTATCCCGAGTTACCATATATCGAATTATTATCACACCGTCATGGTAATAAAAAAAATCACAACGAATATGAAGCGGTCATAGTTCCAAAACTGAAAGTGAGAACGAATCATACCCAAGACTTCTCACTCAGAATAAAATCACACAATAAATAAAGGATGACTATGACCTGGGGACTATACGCACCCTTCTCCTCAAGCTAGGGGCCTCACCCACATCGCGCAACTTCCCATGATAGCACTGGAGGGTATGCTCACATAATAAGTATATATATATATATATATATATATATATATATATATAATCACATCCTATAAAAGCAAACCATCACACAAGGTATTTACATCACGCCATATAGGTATACATGCTCTTTTACGCTCGTATGTGTAAGAGAATTAAGTTAATTTATAAGTATATAACTCTCATGTTATACTAACCGTTTCTAACTCGTAAGCTTCCCCAATTCATTTTATAATACAATCTCTCACTTGAGGTTTACTCACCCACCACACCTATTAAATATGAATAGTCTCTCAAATTCAATCAACATTAAGGATACCATCTAAATCCGAATGCAAACCGATTAACAATAATTATCCCCAAATAGAAATCTTGATACTAAGAGGATTCCCCACTAAATCGACACGAAAACTCAAACCCGTACTCTATCGAAATAGCTCAATACGACCCCAACATATCATCTAATTCTCTACATATTCTACTCTCAGTTCTTTAATGAAAGAAGCACTAAACACTTAATTCCATTATGAAATAAACCCCAAACATCTCCTCACCATCCTAAAGTCATCAATCCCCTGATATAACCGCCTAAACCTCTTTGATACGATAACTAAAAAGGTCCATAAATATAAACCCAAAAGAAAGAGGGTACGATTAAAATCCCAAACTTGGACCAAAAATAGAGGACCGGTCGATCGGCCCCTGACCCCCGGTCGAGCGTGGTTTCCAGTTCTGTCTAAAAAAGAAGGCAGTGGGCTTTTCCCCTGAGGTGCGGTCGACCGCCCCCTGGCCGCGGTCGACTGGCCATAGCAGATACCTCGGCCAACCATTCTTTTAGGATGGAATCCAACATTCCAAAAACCTAAAACACCAACTTCTAACCACAAATTTTCAACCCAATCATGTTTCTAACATTAATACTTTTCAAATAACTTAACCCCACTAATTTACAACCTCAAATCCATATATAAACACCTCAAATGCAAGATTTACCCAAAATATAGGTTTTAACATTTATAACCCACAATCCATAAATTTTTCCACAAATCATGAAATAAATGACACACATAAATTATTTAGCAAGTTTAATCACTTGCCTCAGAGTTATAGAGTCTGAATCTTCCTCGAAATTGCTCAATAATCGGAATCCCCAAGCTTTTCTTCTCTTTCTCTTCTTCCTTTGCTCTTCTCTCTCTCTCTCTCTCTAGGGCTTTCTCAATCTCAAGAATGAGATTATTATCCCACGAAGGCTTTTTAAGCCTTATTTCCAAAATACCCAACTTTAAATGATAATACATAATTTAAATGACTCGGTTACTCCAATTCGAGCCAAATAAACTTAAAAATAATCCAAAACCCGAATAAGACCCAAGTACAGTTATTTCAACTTTCTCGACCCATCCGAAATCAACTGCACACTCAGAATCATCATTCGAAATACTTTCTAACATCCTCATATTTTGACCTCAATTGCCAAATTAAAATTCTTCAATTTAAATAAATATTAATTCTCCCAAAAATAAAGTAAATTATCAGCCCAAAAATCACGGGGTATTACAGACTTCCCCCCTACAAGAATTTCGTCCTCGAAATTAAGCTAAGCCTAGTACTCCAAATCTTAACTAGCTCCCATAACACCTATCCTCACGATTTCTAAATCTATTCCTCCCACTTCTCACGGCGAATCATTTTAAATTTAAAACCAAATCTGCCAACCAGGGCACCCATACACCCTGTACCCTGAGCTCGACTCGTATAAACATAACCCGACTTCACTTAGCCTCAAATAGTACAATAACTCGAAACAATTTAATCCATTATAACATACTAATTATATAAAATTTTTGAAATGTTCGAAGATTTAACTCTTCTCAATTCCTGACATTCGCTACTTTCATGCGGGGGAGGTATCGCAAGCAAAATCCAAACAAGGAACCCTCCCAATCTACTATGTAGCTCTGTTGGGGATTGAGATCAGTTAGATCGGGATTAACGTTGAAAAGAGATATTTTTGAAAAATCATTTTGATGTTTCCCGAAGGCCTATAAAACATTTTTTTTTAAAACCAACTTATGACTTTCGACATCCAAATCAAATACCTTATTCCTAAGACACAGGGCGCCAACAAATACAATCTCTTAATCACCATTAGTTCTCAAAACTAGCATAACCAGGAGCTAAAATTCCTAGCTCAACAATAGCCCACTAAAACCTGAATCTCTTCAGTAACAAGAATCCCTTACCTCATAACAAAACATTACTATACACCAGGCTCTTCCATAACTGGAATATTACAAATACATAAGTCTAGCACGACTACAAAATGATAGCCTTACCGTTACTACCCAACGCATTTCAACGATTACCATATTCAAAACAAAATCGCAACTCTCTACTAGCACATCACAAGATAATCTATTCTCCCAAAAGATATCATCTAAGAGCCTCACTTGCTCAATCTTCCCTTTTGGGTCATTCCATATATAATAGGGCTATAACAACTAACCACTCATTAAAATCTTGCTTGCGATACTCCCAATGCCTCTCAAAGCATAATCCTAACCACAAAGGAAAATAATTTACATAATACCTCTCTAGTCCGACTGCATCGCTTCATCGATGGGTTCTTGCTCAAGGTCCTCCGACCCAAACTGGACTACAATCTGTTATAGGGGTTGCACATCCAAAACATCCTAAAAAAGTTATCCTTTACCTCTTTCGGGATAATCCCTCTTCCTAGGGCCTATTTATTTACAAAAGAAACATCTACCAGCAAATCCTCCCTGCCCATCCTGAGGAACAAAATGCTGTTACGACCCTTAATAATCCTATTTATACCATCTTGCCCCACTGGCACTCTCTTCTCCAAACTTACTTGATGAACCCGAGTCTCTAAAGTTCTTACCCCCTTATAAACGAAGACGATACTCCTAACACTGTAACAATGTCGTATTCACTACCTCAGTAAAAGTCAATAATGCTGGGTTCCCTATTAAATGCTACCGAATTTACCATTCTAAACCTCCCACGAACTTCTCTATTCGCTTCTCCTCTCTATTTACCTCATCGGGCACTAAATTCACCAATCGAGTAAATTCTTCTTCATACTAGGCCACCGTTCGATCACCTTAAAACACATCCAACAATCTCCTCCTCATTTCCTTCTGGATCGCGGAAGGAAAATACTTTCGATCAAAGAGTTCCTTAAAATATGCAATGGGTAATGCATCTCTCTGTTCCGATGTGGTGATTGACTCCCACCATTGGAGAGCTGCTCCCGTTAATTTAAAGGTGGCGAGAAATTGCTTATGCACCTCACTGCATTCAACCATTCGAAGGTGCCTTTGTATACACTTCTTCCAATGATTTGCAACCATCGCATCAACTCCCCCTACAAATTCTGGAGGATGCCCCTTCCTAAAAGCTTCCCGTACTCTTTCCCACGTAGATAGCCCTGGGTGGGCTTGGGATGCAGGTTGATGTGCCATCGTAGAAATGGAAGCAGTTACTGCTTGTGCCACAATTTTGGTAACTTCGGCTGTGGTCATCGTCCCTTGAGGCACTAGGGGTTACATATTCTCAGCCCCTCTATATTCCATGCCAAGATGACCTCTCTTCGGTGGCATCTGAAACAAGAACAATTGTACCAGAATGCCGTTCAAATGATTTCACATCGTAGAAGAAAATATAGATGTAATGAACACAACCGTCCTAATAATAGGAATCTACATTAAGAATGCTTACGGAAGAACGCAGAAAACCCACACAGATTCTAAAGACACTAGAACATGATGCTCTGATACCACCTGTAACACCCCGCTTAAAATAATAACGAGTGGCCAACCCTATACTATAATTAATCAGTAATCTCAAGTGGAACATTATCAGCACCTACTGACGGTACCAAGATAAATCAAGCTAACTACCCAATACCATAAAAATAGGGTGCCAAAAAAAATTTAAAACATACAATGCAATAACCCACCAACAATATAATAACTACTGAACATGATAATGAACACACACATGCTAAGATAAAAGAGAATAGTTCTCTAGTACGCCAAAAATACACAAAAGGAAATACCTGAATATGCTGTTGGGTCACAGACAGTACAACAACTGTGAAAAGAAATATAAACAAAATGCTGCAACTACAACTCTTGGGTGTAAACCCGATATACAAACTGAATCCTAATCTAGATAAATAAAAGATAGGAAACGACTATAACAAAATCCCGTAGCAGTTCGCAGCTACTAAAACTCCATATATACCCTGGGTAGAAAACATCGTTGGCGTCCTTGCGGAGGAACACCTAAAATAATACAATATATATAGCAAGAGAAAATATAAACGGGTCAGAGCCCGAGGTGTGAAAATATTTTAGCAAGTTCATTGAAATGCATAATAATTATAAATGCACTATAACATGATTTAAATGGATTCACACTCTCCTGAAAATCCAACTCACCCCTCAACTAGAGCGCGAACCTAAACGTATGCCCATGGTCCTCAAATAACTGCCCAACACTAACTAAGGGCAATACAATCTAACCTACGCCTAAAACCACACTCGTGTAACCCATCAATTAAAACATAACCATAAATCTCCAATTCTACCATAACCCAACAATGCATCTAAACTTATTTATCATATAAATATACATATACAAAACTCTTACTAGAATTCATCGGATTCCAGTTATTAACTTAAATGAGTTAATAGCATCTAAATGCTAAGGAAAAAACTTCTCCCAACTCTCAATGTTGCACTGCGTTTCGTGCGTGGGATGTCTCGCAAGCGAAATCCAAAAAAGGAACCCCCCGATACACTACTCCTTGACAACGTTGATCGTCGAGATTCATTATGCTCTCAATGCACGACGCATATAACATCAACTACTTATGTAAAATATTTCTCTAGTTTATTCTCATATAACATATAAAACTGAGTACTAAGGACTAAACTTATCCCCACTCCCAACATGGCATTGAGTTTCGTGCGTGGGACGTCTCGCAAGTGAAATCCAAACAAGGAACCCCCCGATACACTACTCCTTGACAATGTTGGTCGTTGAGGTCCTTTATGCCTTCGGTACCCCACACAAACTTCAACTACTTATAAGGATCAATAATCTCTAATCACATAAATAAGATAATGCTTCGAACCATTGGGGCCTATAAAATTACTCTAGTTACAAAGCACAATCATTCAATCCCAGCAATTAAGTACACATAACACACTTAGCGTACAATTAAATATCCAAAATCCAAGTACTTAAGGATATACAAAATACTTCACAATGCTATCATCTTTCAGGAATTACTCACTTTATCTCGGGTTACCATATATCGGATTATTATCACACCGCCATGGTAATAAAACAAATTACAACGTATAAGAAGCGATCATAGTTCCAAAACTGAAAGTGAGAACGAATCATACCCAAGACTTCTCACCCAAAATAGAATCACACAATAAATAAAGGACGACTATGACCTGGGGACTATACGCACCCTGCTCCTCAAGCCAAGGGCCTCAGCCACATCGCGCAACTTCCCCATGATAACACTGGAGGGTATGTTCACACAATAAGTGTGTATATATATATATATATATATATATATATATATATATATATATATATATATATATATATATATATATATATATATATATATATATATACTAGGGTATGCCCGTGCCTGAAGGCACGATGAAAATTTTCAAAAAATACGTAAACGCAGAATGACAAAATTTTTCAAAAGTACGTAATTGCGAAACGAAAACAATTTCATTCCCCCAACAAAATTATTTAATCGACGTTAATTTTCGAAAGTGTTCGCCGTTGATAGGACCATACATATTTCATTTTGTTCGCAACGAATAAATAATTTTTTAAATAACCTGTGGAACGAACCTATTAGATTAAAAAAAATGGAAAAAATTTGAATTTTTTTATATATATACATACACCGTGTTTATGTACATACATACATACACTGTCGTACAAACTAAGTCAAGTTTTTTTATGAACCCATTTGATTTTGATTTCAATTGTTGTTTTGATGTCCCTTATTTTCATCTTTAGATGACCTACCAAAAAACTCATGTCAATAATAAATCACAGATAACATAGCTATACTACTATTTCAATATGTACTCATTGAGAGGGGTCGTTACTTGTTTGCATTAAACCTCAATAGTGTTGAGGCATAATTACTATCAACAATCAGAGACCAACTAATCTCACAATAGAATGGTCTTTGCAAAGAAGGAAATTATTGCATAAATTGGATTGGATACAAAAATAGCATTTTCACTATGTTCTTAACAAAAATTTGATGAAAACAATTGAGCCAATAATTACGAAGGCAAGCCAAAAAAAGACTACAAAACAATTAACGCATCATGGGAATAGGGGTTTAAAGAGTACATGACAATGAATCTAAAAGAATAAAAAAAATCACTGAGCTCTTATGCTAAAAAAGTACTCTCCCACTGTCAAGAAACACATGCTCTCCTGGATGGTTTTCAAACACTGCACACTAACCATCAGTCAAATTATTAGATTCAAAAGAATAATGTGGGGATAGATACACCATAAGCAAAGAACAATATAACTGAGATTGTATTAATATATAGAGAATTAAAACATACAGTAATGTCGAAAATGATCCAAAGGCCACGGTGAAAACTGTAATCCTCCCTCAATGCTAGGATGCAACAGTTGAATTCCCTATGCGGGGAACAATTGAAATCTTTGCAGCTTAAATGATAAAACAAACAATCATTTACCTGGAATACTTCTACCAAATACTTGCCTTTCCGGTATGTCCTGTTTGTGTCCAACACCACCCACCCAAAGGACCTATATGCCCATTGTCGTTACCAGTCATGACTATAGAAGTTCCAATGACAGTACATAATCATTAACATTAGCTTTGTTAAAAGGATATACACGCTGGCATAGAATCATTGGTAAACATAATGTGTACATAGTTACCCTTACGACGCTAATCTCATAGACTATGAAATAAAAAATAAATAAATAAAAAGCAATTGGTGCCATATACAAAAGCAATATCCCAAAAACCATTAAAGTATCCAATTGATTACAGCAGATCAATGCATACCCCAAACATAAAAGTGAAACATAGGCTCCAAATCTTCCACATCTGTTTTGTGTCTAACTAATGTACTATGAAAAGTAAAGGCAATTGTGGTAGTCCAGAGAAAAAAAACCACCTAAAAGAAATGGGTGTTGTAACCTTGAGCAGAACAAAAAAATCCTTTTGATGGATCCCTGCATAACCAAAAACATCCTTAAGAAAATTTAATAGTCCATTGGAAAGCAAATATCCTTTTGATGGATCAAGTAGGTATTACTAAATACCCAATTATGCTGAAGAAACTACAAAGCATGTCCTCCAGAAACATAAAAATTCACTAAATTAGCTATTTCTTATTGGGAAGCATTTACTGGAAGTTGGGAACAGTAAAAAATAAAATGCTTAGTTTTTAAAGACTTAATATGATCCATAATACTGAAACATTAGTTAAAATGGGAAGAAGGATATTCTAAGTCTAATATTCCTTACATTATAACTAAAGCAAGAAAAGATGCCTGTACAATATATATATTTATTGGGTAAATTACTCATATTCCCCTTTAACCATCCCTCTAAGTTCTAAAATGGCCCCTCAACTACACTTCGATATAAATCAAGCCGTAAACTACAAAAGGAGTTATATAGGTATCCATTGCTCGGACACGCATTAAAAAGTGGGTTATAGAACCTGAAAGATCTAACATGAATGATTCAGATATAGAAACTTGATGTTTCATTGCCATAGCAACCATTTTTTCTACTCTGTTGTATGAACCGTAAGAAGGTACAGTTATTCTAATTTACCTAGCATGCGGTGCACGCATGACGATATGTTTTAATGTTGGTAATTTTGTCATATGCAATCAATAGATGACAAATAGAATTATATTATGCAAACAACTAATAGTAGCTAGATATATGAATGAGAGTTTAAACTAAACCCACCTAGTACATGTGAAGCTGCTATGTTGTAAATAAGGAGTTATATAGTTGTTTACCTGACTTGAAAGAAGCACGTAATCTCTATATATATCCCAGAAATGTCCTCCTGGATCTCATCATAAGCATATCAATTTTTCAAACCGGTCTTAGGCCTCCAGTCAATGCAAAAACTAAATCCAATTGATATTTCAGATGCTCTCAAATCAATATAATACTCAAACTTGAAGATTGTCGTTGCATCAGATCATAATTTTCAAAAGTTTGGGCGAAACAATTAGAATACTTAGTGATTTCTCTCCCAATGATAAGCAGCGACAGTTGTGTCTCTTAGAAACCCACGTAAAGAGTTTCATGGGTAGACATACCTGCACCTTAAAGTAAGTTTAGTGAGATTTAGTAAAGAGAGCACTGTGTAATTATATCAGTTGGTCTATAAATGATGAGTGTAAGATGATAAATAAGAACTATTTGAATCATTTCGAACCAAAACAACCTTGGGTTTCATTGTTGATTCTAACTTGAATTATATCCACAGAAAATCTGAAGTACAACAGATACAGTAAAATAGGGGCCCTGTTACAAAGATACAGAAAATCTTAAATTATTTCCATAACATATTATCATAACTTGAATGAACCCCATTACAAAGTGACCACAGTAAAATAGGGGCCTCGTTCGTGTGTGTGTGTGTGTGTGTGTATGTGTGTGTGTGTAAAACAGGGGCCTTGTCATTCATTCATTGATCCTATATGAAACAGGAAATAGGTAAAATAATCGTCGAGCAAATGTCAATAAAATCCTTGATAGAGAATGAAAATTCCCCGAAATCTCATAACCAATGTCCATAGATTTGAGAAGTTAAGAGGGTAAAAAACAGTTTGTATGTTTTGTTTCCACCTATTATGGGACTGAAGGCAAACAAAATAAAAGGCAGGATGGGTCCCAATAAAAACATCACGAATGGAATTTAATTCAAAAAATCTAAACAATAAACATACAAAACAAATTGAACTAAAATCGAAACGAAAAGCGTACAAAAAGCAGATATTAAAACTATTTAAACCTTAGATCTGTAACAGTTTTGAGGCTCGTGTATCTGCAGATCGTCAGATAACATATTAAGAAAAGACAACTGCCAAGAATACTGTTACTTTCATACTGCTATTAACCCAGAGATGGATCTCAAGATGGATTGAATTGAGTTCAAGTAACCTAAAAACAAAACAAAAATGACTCAATAAATGAATTGAATTGAAGTATATTGCATTAGCAATTAAAAATGTAATCATGGAGTATTGAATTGTGTTTCCACATGGATTATTGAATTGTGTTTCCACATGAAGACTTGGCGAGATAATAAGATGGAAAACTCACAATCATTTTCTTCGGGTTGAATCGCAGCTCAGTCGAATCTATCACACCATAACTGATTTTATATAGAAGATTCGAGTGGCACCTGGTTTTCACTATAGTGCAAGCGAGAGAAAATTTGTGGGACCATTGGCGGCCTAGGGTCACAGACTATGGTTCAATAATAGTTATAATATCAGTTGTATAGTTATTAAATATTATCGAATATCCGTTATTAAAAAATATCAACTATAGTTGAATAATATTAACTATACAACTGATATTAGTTAAATAATATCAACTAAAAAGGAACACTCACGTGAACACATGATGCAATATATACTTTAGCTACCAATTAAACTTCTCACAAATGTAATCAAAGTCGCACGATAAAAGTCAACTATAGTTGAATATTTTACCTACCAATTAAAAACAAATGCATTTGAAGGGAAATGCTCACCTAACACAACGACCAATACTCGTAGTACCATAGTTCAATCCCTAAAAAGAACTACATCAAAGTACATCATATGCTTAAAAATTAGTAAGACCCCGAGAAATAGCCTCATTAGTTTCCTATATCCCTACAAACCTAATATAAGGTTGTCTAACTGTAACCGCTCTTTTGTGGCTGCATGAGAAAAAGGAGGAAATAAGATAAAAAAAAGTTTTTATGTCAATGATGGATATTCAAACAATATATTAAATAACCAATTCATAGTGTAGAAAATTCTTTTGATGAGGATGAATTGGAAACTTAAAATATGCTGTCAATTCCCGTTATGGTCAATATTGTACCAGGTACAATTGTTTGGAAAAGATGGCGATCAACTGATAGAAGCAAGTTCCATTTAAAGAATGTTCCAACTGATTCGTAGTCTCTCACTACACCTCTGATTCAATAGAAGTCGTGCCTTAAAAGTTCCATTTAAAGTTGTTCAGATATGGGGAATCTATAAATTTTAGTAGTTACTCTTATAAACATATCCCAAAGTAGAAAAGTAGAATGGTCAAAACTAACACATTAGAAGAAATAATAAAACAATGCATACTTATGAAATGCTAACAAACTTTTAATCCTCAAATTTTAATACATAGAAAGTCCGAGAGAACTCATGCAAAAATTAGATGACCCAACACCAACCCATTATTTATTAGCACTCGGAGAGAACTCACTGCCTGTTTGAAATTTATCAAAATAAAATCAATTATAGAGATGCTACTTAAAACCACAGATTTGACAAAATCCAAGGCACAAAGCATGAAAAATATCGTAAATCAAGGAGCAGCCCAAGAATATCAAAGATATGTAATACCTCAATGTGTGGGATCCAAAATGAAAAGTGAAAAATTAAAGTGTTTGACCCCCCCCCCCCAATATCCAAGGAAATAATATTGATATTTTAAAGATAGAGTATGCACAACCAACTTTGGAAAATTGTCAATTATAGACATGAGAGAGGAGAGTTTAACAGCGCTGTAACCCAAACTGGCTTGTACACACAGAGACGTAAACCAAGAAAACACGAGTTCATCCATTGGATCAAAATTCCAAACAAAACCACAAAAAATAGAAATTTCCTGATCATCATCTTTAATTATTACCTACTTTTCCTGGACCATAGACATTATTATTGCGGATTGGAGCCTCCACGTTGGATATATCCTGTTCAGGTAGTAAAGAACACAAGAATAATGGTGTTACTACATCAAAGTTGTTAAAAAACAGATATTTGTACTATGCCGTCCAAGTAATGTGCTATTTAAGATGGTTAGCATGTATGATTTTACCACAATTCATAATAACTTACTAAATCATATCCTTGAACGAAGTATGATGATGGCGCATCTATAATACAACCTATGCTGAGAAATGCTTCTAACATTTCAAGTTCATTTCGTGTACAACTTTCAACCACGAACACACATTTTGACAGCTAGAGAGACACCATATTGGGCAGTAAATAAATTCATTTGATGTCTCCAATGCCATATCTGTAAAAAGAAAACAAAACACGATACTCATACACTAACACGATAAACTAACACGCACACAACTGATCAGTACCAAAGTGTAACAACTGATGATCAGTATCTTTTACTTCAGAACAACTCACCAAAGTGGAACAATTGATTTTCATTCCTTACACTTTAATTGATTAGTAGATTTTACTCCTTACACTTCAATTGATCAACACTTCAATATGAGTGATGCTGAAGATGTGTATATTTCACTCTGATTCCCGATGTGATAAATGTTTTGAGGTTTAGAATAGCTGCATTGTCATCAGTAGAAATAGAAGTTACATAAATGTTTTGAGGTTTAATGGAAGTAGAAATAAAAGTTATATGAAAGACTCGAAATGCCTTTAAAAAGGACCAAATTTGTGTAAATCTCAAGCACACTTTCAACACACAAACGACAGGATGGTTTATCGAGATGTAACTGACAATTCTTAACATCAAACATTAAACGATTCTTCAAATAAACTATCAAATTACCGAACACCCTAAGAAACATAAAAGGACCAAATTTGGAATGCATAAAAGGCCCAAGAAAACGAAGTGTTGATGTTATTAAAACCAAGATGAAGATGATATGAAGTGTTGATGAACGATGAAATTAAAAAAAACAATCCCACATGCAATATCGAACAAAAGAATATGTGAATGCAACCCCCAAATAAAATTGAAATCAAATAGGTAGAATAGTATATCTACCTGGATGTTGAAACCCACTATTAGATAACTCTGCAAAATAGTAAAATGCAACTAATTATAACAGTGCCCATAAATGCAGCTAATTAGAACAGTACCAATAAAATTGAAACAAAAAATCATTATTAGATCTGAAAAAGGGTTGCTCAAAAAATAAAAGACAAACCAATACATGAAGCAAAAACATCTGAAAAATGAAACCTAAATATGGTTTGATCTCCAAAATGCACAAAAACATAGAAAAAATCAACAGAGATTGAAAATGTAAACAATATAAATTTCAGTTGTACAATAAATTTCAGTTGTACGTATAACAAATCAGCATAGATTGAAAAACAAACGCACTAAAACTGAACCTATTTTGCAAACGAAACCAATATGGCTAAAATCGAAACCAATCTAAACAAAAGATAAAATCTCACCAATAATTAAACCCATAAATATGCCCAATTTCTTATAACAACTAAATAAATGCAGCAATACTGAAATGAAAGCTAAAATATTAAACTAAAGCTAAAAACGAAACCAATCAAACCCTAATTTCTTGAAACAACAAAACCTAAGCTAAAATGAAACGAAATAGAAAGTTAAAATCTAAACCAATTCTAAACAAATACGCACAATACTAAACAAACGAAAGCTAAAAGTAAGAGGAGCAGTGTGTAGAGAGAATCAGCGACGTGGAGAGATGAGTGACGACAGGTAGACAGGAGGGGCGGCGGCTGAAGCGGGGATGTTTTAGGTTAGGTTTTCTTAAGGGTTGCTGATGAGAGAACGGGAGATACGTTTAGAATGAGAGAAAAGTTTTCTTTGTGTGAGAAATGAGTATGAGAGAGTGTCTGAGCGGGAGAGAATTTGAGAATGAGGTGGTTTAGACCAAAATAGCCCCAATTTTGAATTCGAGTGTAATTTTTGTAAGTAAAAAAAGAGGGGGAACTCAAATCCTTGAGTGGAAAAATAGGCTTTACAGGATAAAATCATAATGATGACATCATACTTGAAGCTTATGACATACTTAAGTTTCATACCTTATTATATATATATATATACACAATCACATCATATAAAAGCAAACCATCACACAAGGTATTTAGATCGCGCCATATAGAGTCTGAATCTTTCTCAAAATCGTGCAATAGTCGGAATCCCCAAGCTTTTCTTCTCTTTCTCTTCTTCCTTTCCTCTTCTCTCTCTTTCTCTAGGGCTTTATCAATCTCAAGAATGAGATTGTTATCTCATGGAGGCTTTTTAAGCCTTATCTCCAAAATACCCAACTTTAAATGATAATACACACTTTAAATGAGTCGGTTACTCCAATTCGAGCCAGACAAACTTAAAAATATTTCGGAACCCAAATAAGACCCAAGTACTGTCATTTTGACTTTCTCGACCCATCCGGGATCAACCGCACACTCAAAATCATCATTCGAAATACTTTCTAACATCCTCATATTTTGACCTCAATTGCCAAATTAAAATTCTCCAATTTAAATAAATATTAATTCTCCCAAAAATAATTAAATTATCAGCCCAAAAATCACGAGGTATTACACAGAGGCCACGAATAAGACATTGATTAACACCCTAAAGAAAATGCTGGAAGATATGCCTCGAGGATTGGACGAAAATTTCCGATGGTGTTATGGGCATGGGCCTATATAACATCAAAGAGAGAGCTAACCGGGTTCAGTCCATTCTCACTGGTTTGTGGGACCGAAGCTATCCTACTGATGGAGTTGGCGCTGCCCTCAGCTAGAGTGGCTTTAAGTAATGGATTCATACCAGATCCCCGACATGTGCAGTTGGAAGCATTGAATGAGCATAGAGTCATGGCCAATGAGAACTTCAAAGTCTATACTCAACAGTTATCTAGGGCTTATGAAAATATAATTAAGCCTAGGAGTTCCAAGTGGGGAACTTGGTATTATGGGCATCCACTCATCATCTGTGGAGCATGTTAGCATCTAAATTCAAGCCGAACTGGGAGGGACCCTTTGTGGTACGAGGGGCAAGCAAGTCAGATTACTGTCAGATATTTGATCCAGAGAGTGAATGCCTCAAGTACATTAATTGTAAGTAGTTAAAAAAGTACTTTGCCTAGTTCTTGGCAAGTTTCATTTCTCTTGAAAGTTTAAATAGCTTGCTCTAGCACGAAAGTTTTTTTTTGTAAGATGAATCATGAGCACGATCATTGTAAACAATACAAACACTGACTATAGAGAAAGAAAATGAATACCGGTTATTTTGACCAATATTTAATAATTTGTACGTGATTTATTTACTTGCCTGGATTACTAATGGACTATGATTACTCACTCACTAATAAGTTATGAAGTGGGTGCATCTAGATTAGTGTTTAAAAAAAATAGGTAGTGGAACCCTCCAGTAGACTGAACGAGTTTTGATATTTCAAAGTTTTAGAAGAGGGTCTATGACACAAGGAACTTTCCTCATTATACTTCGGTGGTACATCTATCCCAAAGATAAAGTTTAGTGAGAAAAGTCCCTACAGACACAACAGTTTAATTATCCCACACACCAGTATGAGGTTGCCCTCTTAATAATAATTTTTTAAAATTATTTTTCTACAGATCTATAATCTAAGAAAAAGTTATAACTTACGTTCTAAAGAATTATTTGTTTGACTGCATAAGAATGTGCAGTGTCGGGGTCCTCCCTCCCTTCAATGATTTTTTTTCTTACAGTTTAAAAGTTCCCAAGTAAAATGGGGAACAAGGACCCCGCAGATTAAGGGCAGTTAAAAAAGAAATAGTTGTTCATTTTACTTATTTCCATTTTGATATTTATCCTTTGATTATTCGGGAAGGAAAAAGGGGTCACCCTCCTCCAAATTGTTCCCCTAAAAATGTATACACGACAAGTACCCCAAAGTTAGAGGGGCAATATTAAAATGATAACTTGCTCTACGGGGCAGTACAACAAACTAAGGCTCTCACAGAAAAGAGAGTTTTTCATAGTAAACAAATGCCAAGTAACACAGAGGAAAATAAAA
Organism: Sambucus nigra; assembly: GCA_949130495.1. NCBI lineage: Eukaryota > Viridiplantae > Streptophyta > Magnoliopsida > Dipsacales > Adoxaceae > Sambucus > Sambucus nigra. The sequence continues at coordinate 221,637,381 of OX422207.1, forward strand.
ATAGAGAAGACAAATAGATGAAGACAAAATGATTCTTTCATTAATATAAGAAAGGCCTTTACATGCACAAGAAAAACTAGAGAGTACATAAAAGAAGGGCAAAATCTACATCTCAGAGGAAACCTTTCCATTGGATAGAATAAAAAAGATTCTCTCCCGTGAGCATATGTTAGCATATGCTGGATCTGCCTCCTCAATGAACTGCTCCTCAAACATTGCCATCTTGGCTTCATCCTCAGTGTCACCAGCCTCAAGCTTGGCTAACTTGTCTTGGAGTGACTGAATCGAACCTCGAATCCAAGTGGTTTCAGTCTAATGCTGCTGAGCTCTGGACTATCTGGACACGTGAAGCCTCATCATCATCCTGAAAGGGATGCTTAGGAAGCGACGAATGGCAGCGTCAAGCCAATCTAGCTAAAAATGATAGACCCTCTAAAGATCATGGAGGGCTTACAGGAATAGTGAAGTCTGAGTGCTAGTCAAGTCAGCAGGAGGAGTGGATAGGAAGTCGTGGATGTGGCTGAAGAGGGCCTTGAAGTTGACACTTTGGGATGTGAATGTCTAAGGGTGATGCTTAAAGATCATATCTAGCACCTCACGCTCATGGTCCTGAATCTCTTAGGCCGATACTCACGCCACAACTCCCTCATAAAGGCCTAAGGAACCTCCATCTCAATATCGTCATATCTAGTATTACATGATGCAAGTTTAGACGGGAGTAATGATGATTCCTTACCTGTACCACCAATGCTATCCGAGTGAGTGGACTCATAACTCTGCCCCTCCTCACCAGTTACCTCAGCAAGCTCACTCATGGGACCCTAAAAATAAGAAACATAGAAATGATAAGCCAACGAAATAAAGACAAACAGCTAAAAGATTTTGCTCAGAAAAGGAGCAAGAAATACAAATTTTATCCCAAGGCTCAGAGGGGTGAGTATGCTGCCATAAAATCAAGAAAGTCCTCTTAGAGGCACAAAGCCAATCTGGAAATGATGAAGCAAGTATAATGTCAACAAATGCTTTTCTAAGTAAAAGAATTTGAAGAAACAAGTTAAAATAAATCAGGTATGAAAGTTTAATACCTAAGGAGTGCTGTGTATAACACTCATAGTCTGTTCCAAAGAACTAGGAACATCAGCCTCGCTAACCTGAAAATAAGAAAAGAGGGGTGTGATGGCAAGAAAGTTGTACAGTAAATGTAAGAGTGAAATGGGGAAAATAGAAAAGAGTAAGATGTATGACAATATAATACCTCTCTTACATCCACTTCCCTAAGATGTTCCACTGTCACAGGGACAGTCGCGGTACTAACTTGAAAACAAGGAAACATGTAGGTGTTAGCGAGCACTTGCATAGAAAAAGCAAGTTAAAAAGAAATAATGCATTAATTAAATACCGAGGTAGTCTCTCTTAGGATACTAGCCAGATATTCCATAGACACGGGAACAAGTGGTGTACTGACCTGAAAATAAAGAAACAGGGAAGTGTTAGCAAACACTTGCATAGAAAAAGAAAGTCAGAAAGAACCAACATATAAAAAGAATAAGTACTAGGGAAACCTCCTCCACGATGCTAGCCTGCTGTTCCATTGTCACATGAATATGCGCTGTATCGACTTGAGAACAAAGATAAAGGCCCCACAGATAAATGGAACTGAGCTACAGATATGTTCAGAAAAGAGAATTTCACAAAAAGAAAGAATGATATAAGTATAACAGATTAATATATCGAAAGTAATAACTGAAAAGTCACCACCATGGTACTCACGATGGATCCCGTAGGTAATGGGACCTCAATCGTGCTAACTTAAATACAAGTAGATAAAGAAGTGTTAGTAAGAACTGGGGGAGTAAAAGGAAGAGATGTATGTAAAATACATAGCACCTGTGGGGTCACCTCCTCAGGATTCGCAGCTGAACCCGCAAGCAAAGGCTCAGCAGTGATAGCCTGAGAGAAAAGAAATAGATTAATGTTAGTAGATGATTTACATGAGAAAAATCTCAAAAGGTTTTTTTTTGAAGTGAATATCTGGAAGGCACTATTATGGTGCCCATACTCAACCCCGTAGAAGAAAGGGCCTCACAACCAGCAGGAGTCATCCAAGGAATCACCATAGAAGTCGTTGGAGAAGAAGTGTTATGAATCAACTAATACATAGATAGACAAGAACGAAGTCTGGACTTAGATGAAGTTGTGACCACGAGCAAAGGCGGTTCGAGAATAACAAAGAAATGTCTAAAGTACCTGGTCCCCTGATAAGGAGGAAGGTTATTAAATGACTAAAGGAGTAGCTGAGGTAGTGGCGGTGGTCTGTTCATTGATAAGTATGTTATAAATGAACATGATCAAAGAAAAAATGATGTTGATAATGTGATTAATACCTGAGAGGATCCAAGAGCCTGTGAAACAGGCTCACTGGAAGCGGTTGTGAAAATTGACTGAGATGGAAGGGGATGTATGTGGGGCCTATTATCCATGGGTACACAAACTTAGGGGATAAATATCTTTCCGTAGGGTGATAGCCTTGGAATAGTAATCCCAGTGAGCAACACCATCCCCAAGTGGTGGAGGGACTATATAAAGGGGATCCTTGTAAAAAGAAAGACAAAAGTAGTAAAGACAACATAAATTTTAGTCATTCACAAGAACTTAGACGAAAAAATATAATAGAAATAAAAAATTCAAATACCTCTAGAGATGAAGTGGTAGAAGGCCTAGTTGAAGAATTGCCCACTACAAAAGAGGCAGGAAGTGGGGTAGTACGATTAGGATGAATAATCCTCTGCAAGTGCATAGGGAGATATACATCAAGATACGTTTAAAATGCAATAAAACATAAGACTTAAAGAGGCTGATTCTTACCTGAATAGAACGAGAAGACACAAAAGAGGTCCTCGTAGCGGTGGAAAACACATAAGAAAGCTGCAAGTTCAACATAAGTGAAACATGTTAGTAAACATGGCAAAAACTAGAAAGAAAGAGGATTGCTAGAATTATCAAGGAAAACCTCTCTAGCCAAGCCTAAGGAAGAAACAAGCATGGAGTTCCTTTTCATTGGAAAGGGCGCTCGAATAAGAAGATCAATAGGTGAGGTGGTGGTCCTCACCCCTGAGGAGTCTCTCACCCCAGCAGCAGAAGCCTGTGCACAGTAATAAAATTTTAAGTTAGTAAAACACGAAAGATAAATTTAGGAAATATGAAATAAAGAACTAAGAAAATAAATAGAAAAGGAAAAACTTATAATAGTTAGGTGAGTGCTTTGCCCATAAGGTAGTTGTCAAGTCGTTGGTCTTGTGGCAAAAGGGGAGTATATCATGTCATCATCCTCATTGATCGATTCCCTAAAAAATGGTAATAAAGTACAAGCATCAGGTCCACATTCATCATGAAGATCAATGACACCCATGTCATTTGAAGACAAACTGATGTCATAATTGGAATGAGTGGTTCCATAATCAACAAACTCCTCTTCAAGTGAGCGAGAAGGGGAACTAGCAAGTGAAACCTCATGACTAGCAGTTTCACTAAGTAAAGATGAGTTAATTAGAGTACCTTCAGTAACATGGGAGATTAAAATGGAAGGCTCCAAAGTATATACGACCAAGGCTTCATAGCCTTGCTCCTGAATGGTCCGATAGGTCTCCTCCACCTCAAGGGTATCTGTGAATGACCCTTGGTTCGGGACAAAGGAGGGAGCAATAGCCTCAGTACCAACCTTCTTCTTCTTACTCGCTCTAGTCTTCAGAGGAGAAAGTGGGGAAGCAGGAGCACTAATAAGAGCAGAAAAAATGTTTCACACATTATTTTCTCTTAGAAGAAGCTTGGGGCTTAGACTTCCTCTGTCTGTTGGACTTAACAGGTTATAACTTAAGGTGTTTGGTGTAGATAAACTCATTGAACAAAGGCTCACCCGAATAAGTGTGACCTTATCGAGAGGGGTCTACGATACCACTATTTTTTCAAGGTCTTTTTGACCAAGTACTTATCTTTGTTGGGGATCTTAGTGGGGATGGTCTAATGAGGAGCACTATTGACACAATTCTGAATAAGCGACACCTGCCTCTACCACGTAATAAACCAAGAATGAGTAAAAAAAGGTAGTTCGTCATGAGTAGGCACAAACAGGACACCAAGACCATCCTCTCTATGAAGCATCCACTTGAAAGTGAAATTAGCATAGGCATCAAAGATAACTCTGAGGGGGAAGTGCTCAAAGTATAAACTGGGGAGTGAACATCCTGATCATACCGAAAATGTTGCCTAACTCTCTCAGAATGATAAAACTCCACACCTTAACCCAAATCATTTAAGTAAGGAAGAATACATGTAAGGAGCATGGCTATCACGTTAATATGGGGCAAGTATCCAGAGACTCCACATCACAGGGGTAGTAGAAGGTGACTTCAGAGGATGAGAAAGACTCCCAAGTGAAAATTCCTTATACTCGCTTTTAATATGGGCAAAAATAAAATTCATCAATATTGTCTATTAAAGGCCCCGATTGGCTCTTTGGGGATTTCTTGTGCCACCTTGTAATTTGAGCAGCCTCGGTATGACAAGCCCTCACCTATGGGGTAGAGTGTGGAAATCTCTCAAATAGAAAAGCCATTAGGAGGAAGGAGTTGGTGAAGTTGGTGGCATCATGACGACATTAAGATTACTCGACATACACTTGAGCACGGTCAAGCCAAGTTTATAAAAACCATAGATTCAAAGCTGCGAGGGGAACAATTCTCCCTCAAGCAAGTCTAACTTCTAGTCTGAATAATAACTTGGGAGGGGAGTCGTCTGGTCTCCCAAGAAATGGAAACCTACTAAGAAAAGTGAAAAAAATGCAGCCAGTTGTGAAGGAGATTTGATTTTAGTACCATCTTAGCTCTTGGCCTCCCTGCTCAAGCTCTCTCACTTAGGAAGCTGCTTGAAATCTCTGAACTAGTACCTTTTCCATTTGGAAAACGAGTTCTTAGTTGAACCAGTTTTATTGATGGAAACATATTTAGATAAGATTTGAGTGAAGCTCTCGCAACATCTCTTCATATTGGGCATCCTTAAAGCCATTAGATGACCCCCCAAATAAGGCAAGCCTGTTAATTCACAAATATCCTCCAAAGTAATGGTAAATTCACCCCACCCAGTCACAAAGGTTTGCGAGTCTCTTCTCCATTGAGAGACTAATAAATTGAAGGTAGTTGCATATTTGGCTATGCTGCAGGTCTTCAAACTGTTGATGACCCTAGTGAGCCCAATACCCTTGATGACAACCTTGTGAGAGGGAGTGGCAATGACACGATTCGTCCAGAGATCCTATTTTTCTGGGGCACCTCAACAAACATTGAGATTATTATTAGAGCATGGGAAATCACCCCTATACACTCTAACTCTAAGAATGCTATTAGGAAAAATTATGGGAAGGTCAAGGGACTCACCTAGACCCACTTGAGGCTGCTCGACTATCTTGGCAACGATTTCCTGATCCAAATGGGCCAATGAGGGCATGAAAGTGTCATTCTCCTAAAGTAAGTGGCAAGACGATACAAACCAAAATATCTCTTTGAGTGTTTGGCCAAGTATTCCTTCTGTGACTTGTAGAGGGTGGCCGTAAATGAGATGCCCCTGAAGAAGAACCACCAATGGAAGTGGAAGCAGTGCCGCTGATCGTCATGGCCACGGTGGTAACACCGGTGGCCAAAATAGTGGATATCGTCACAAATATGGGCAAAGAACCCACCAACAAATTATTGTTATTGGCGGTTATGACAAAAAAGGCGGTTTTGGAAGAAGAGGCCATTAAAATCATGTTTGAAGGTTGTAAACTGAAAATGTTTATGGAAGTTTTTTCGCTTTCTCTCTATGTAAGCTCTGAGGAGTTTGAGATGGTAAAGGTAAAAAATAAATTCTAAGTTTAAAAGAGCCTTTTATACTAAAAAGGACATGCACGTTTGGGAGGCCAAAAGACAGATAAATAATTACTCAAATTATGAGATGTTTGTTCCCAGATTGACATGCGTCTCCTCGAGACCATAATGGAAGCTGAAGTGATAGGACCATTTAATATCCCAAGAGGAATGGTAAATGGGATAATTAACCTTTCAAATTCTAAGAATAAAATATGATTTCGTCCAAAGTCCTTTGGTCTACCCAACACAAAAGACTTTGCATGAGTGGACTAATGTAGAGGGGTGCCCACTCGCTAAATAAATTTTAGAATACTGGGGAGAGGGGGTCCACTTAGAAAGGACCCACCACCCAAGATTAACATACCACAAAAAAAGGCCTAGGGCAAGGGGACTCACCTTCAATAGCCCCTCTGCCTAAGATTGATATTACTAAAGAAAGGCCCAGGGTGAGGGGACTCCCCTCTACCCAAGATTGATATACTGCATAAGAAAGGTACAGGCGAGGGGACTCACCTTGACTAGAACCTATGCCCAAGTTTGATACTATATAAAATATCCTAGGGCAAGGGGGTACACTTCTAGTGGCTCCCACTATCCCGAGTTTACCATTATTGGAGATGACTGGGGGTGAGGGGGTCCACTCCCATTGCCCAAGATTAATACTATAAAAAATGACCAAGGTCAAGGGGACCTTGAGTGTCCCCTCTAGCAAATATTGACTTTATAGAAAACTACTCAAGGTGAGAGGATCCACTTTGAGTGACCCCTTCCCCAAACTATCACCCAAAAATGACTTAGGGCAAGGGGGTCCACCACGAGTGGCCCGATCCACAAGATTTCTATTAAAAAAATAATAAATTACTGATGATTATTTTTCTTGTACATGTAGCCTTAGTTGAGAAAGCAGGGCTCAAGTAGGCCAGTTGACATATCTTGGGAGGTTGAGAGACAAGGTTCGTTGAGCAAGCTCAACCAATTGACACTTTAAGATAGAGAGAATACTACTAGAGAGACTCTAAGAGTCACTCAAGCACTCACAAATCCTATACTTAGAATAAAGAAACGAGTAGCCCAAAGGTTGCTCACATGGAAAAATACTTATATAAAATGTAGTTTAGAGAGGGTGGATCTCAAGTCCACTCTCAAGTTTTTCATAACAAGTTACCGTTTGAAATGACATTTACCAAATTAATTATTTTGTTATGAGACACATTTACCTTTTGACTTTGGTAGGCACCAGGTGTCATCTGTCAGAGGAAATATGCGTCTAATCGATAGATAGGGACAAATGGTACATTACAGACCTTGTCCCTAAGTTCCCTATCATTTTTGGCGCCCAAAATTCCAAGTCATCCCTAGCATGAAACTATATATAGGACCCTTGGGTAAGGTCAAGATAGACACAGAAAAACTCAAGTTATATCATTACTCTGCCAGAATTTTACAAGAACTAGTATTCTCTCCCTTCTCTCCCTCTAAGTGACAAAGTGCTTGTCTCTTCACTCCCCTCTTATAGCCATTATTCTTAGGATATCTCTTTCTCTCAGATATAATTATTATTCGTGAAGCTTAGCTGCTGTCGAAACTTTGAAGGCCTTATAGATAGAGCCCATTGGAGTGGGTCACGCCTCACTCGTTTCAGTTCTTTACAGACCCTAGTAAAGCCACCCTCCTACATTGTTGATGAATGAAAGAGGTATTTTTCTTATAAAATAGTCTTAGATGTTCAATGACTTCCTAAAAACAAAGTAATGAAATAAAGAGATTTCTAACTTGAGATGTGTGTTACTTCAAAAGTGTTAAATACATGTTAATGAGATAAAAACACTTAAGAAGTTAGTGTGGGTAACTTAATAGTGTTTTGGGAAATAACACTTGTGAAAATGGAGAAAAAGGACAAGTTTGGAAATAAATGGGTAAAATGGTAATTTTATGCAAAGTGAAGTATTTTATGAAATAAAAATATTTGAAAAAATGTTACACAAAATGGTCCTAAATGAACATGATTTTTGGGATAAAATTAATTCTAAAATAAAAGAGATAAGAAATGATGATTTTAAAGTGTAACACAAGTTAGGGTGAAACCCCGAGTTTTGGCTTCGGACGGGTAGAGGAATAGTGGAATAATGTGGACATTCGCAAAATATTAAAACACATAAATATGAACTTGGATGAAACCAGAATAACTAAGGAGGACCTGGATCCCTAAGGTGAAAGACCCAAATCACTAGCCAGAGCATATGGTAGCGTAACTGGTGGTTGTGGAGCCCATTAAAATACGCATATATTAAAAGATTCCGAGAAAAAGATAATGAAAATGGAACATGTCAAGAAATGGGTTGTGTGGTGAATATGTGAAAAAAACCCTAACTTGAATGAATTAATAAATGTTACGATAAAGGATAAAGTGGACAAGAAATGTGAAGATTGATTAATGCCCATAAGGTAAAGGAATGGTAAAGTGAAATGATTATATGGGTAGTTAAGCAAACTAAAGAGGTTTAAGCCATAATTAATAGAAGGGTGTGTTTATGAAAGGTTTTCAAAGGAAAAATAAGTAGTTTCTAACACGGTGTTTACGTGGGATGAAAGGGTGTTTTTCAGTGAAAATACTAAGTGAATTGGTATGAATAAAAGGGTAATTTTGGGGAAAGAAGTGATTTTCCTTAAACAAAGTGTATTTGTTTTAAGTATTTAACAGGGTGCGTTAAATCAGGAAATAAATATTGAGTCAAGTAAAAGGGAAATTATTTTACAAGATTAAGGTGAATTAATCGGGGTAAGTAAAGTTTTTGGAATAAAAACAGTTTCATGCATCTCTCCCTCTCTCTCTCTCTCTATATATATATATATATATATAAGTTAGTTGCATATGCACGTAGATATAATGTGTTAGTGTCTCCTTTATGTCGTTTATTTATATATTGCATTGTTGCAATTTCCCACTAGAAATTCGACTCATTCCCTTGACTTTGTTACGTAAGGTTGGGTGCAGTTTTGTATTTTGAGAGCGTTGTACAGGTAAGTGTTCTCCTTTTGTTTTACATTAGTAGCTCTGTATGCTTGGATTCTGGGGATGCTTTCCATAGTTCCCTCATGTAGGTTGATTTAAACGATATGCTAAACAAGTGGAATGTTAATTAAATAAAACTGGACTAAAAACTTGATGTGGGTTATTTCAATGCACTTCACACCTAACGCTGGGGTCGAACCGGGTTTAGCTCAGTTAACCCATAAATCTGGGTCGGGGAGTTACAAAAATAGAAAGGCTTCATTCCACTGGAGGGGTGTGGTTTTGTTGATCGAACATCGAGGGGTTGCCTACGTACCGCCATTGTGTGACGAGATTGATTTGGTAATTATTTTGAACGATTTATTTATTTTATGGAGGATCATATCGTACGTAGTTGTTGTGTTATTATCGATGCCTTTTTTTACACATAGTATTTCTTGAGGCGATCTAGATTAGTCATCTTGGCTAACTCTATTACATCAATATCGACTAGGAGGGGTCACGCCTCCTAAGAGGATCTTCTTATGGCCCTGGCCAGTTGGGACAAAACTTGTCCCTATGGTCCCATATGGGTTCAATGACTTCTATGGCTCCTTGATTATTGACTTTGTTATTAAAGGCTATGACGACCTGCTTGTGATACCCCTACATTTGTTAATGTGCTAATAACCATCATTCGTCTAACAATGCAAGCTCCTCATATATGGTTTTTACCTAATATGTCTTAGAGATTTGGTTTTCCAGTAGTACCCTCAAGGAGGGGATTTCCATTTCGATAGTTAACATGGCTTCCATCCCATATGTGAGTGAGAATGGTGTGGACCTAGTAGGTTTTTGATAGTATTCCTCTATCACTATAGTGCATACGGAATAAGGTCGTCCCAATATCGACATTCCTTGATCATTTTTCTTAGTATTTCTTTTATGTCCTTATTTGCTGATTCCACAACACTATCGGTTTGAGGGCAATACGAGGATGATTTATGTCTCTAGATTCCATAATCCACGATGATATTTGTGACTTCCACTTCGAAATTCATCCTATTATCAGATAATAGTTTGAATGGTACCACATATCTACATATGATATTCTTACGTATAGATTGAGCCACCTTTTTCGTATTTAACACATCGTAGAATTCTACTTCACCCCATTTAGTGAAGTAGTTTGTGGAAACTAGGATGAATTCATGTCGAATTGATGCTTCTAGCATTACCTTCCGGATGATATCGATCCCCCAAGTTGAAAAGGGCCACAAAGATGCGACGCTATATAGTTTTCTCGGAGGCAGATGCTACAAATTCACAAATTGTTGGCACTTTGGGCACCTCTGGAAATATTTATTACAGTCATGTTAAATAGTGATCCAATAATAGCCTTTTTGAATAATCTTTTTCGCGAGCATGTAGTCGTTCATGTGGGGATCGCATTATCCCCAATGAATTTATTTCACTACCCTTTCTGCTTCACCTTTGTCAACACACCGTACATGGGTGCCTTCTGGATGTCTCTTGTATAAGTTTCCCGTGCATATAACGAATTGGGTGGTCCATTATTGGAGTTTTATCTTGTCTTTCTTGTTGTATCTAGAAGGGTACTTGCCTTTTTGGAGGAGTTATTTACGTCTTGGTACCAAGGACCTTCATCTATGGCCTCCATCATGCAGATTTCTTATATGAACTCGAGTTGATTTTGTTTGCATACGTCTATTTTACTTTATCCATATCTTATAGGATGTCTACCATGGAGTCTATGGTAACAAACGCATCAGCAAAGATGTTCTGAGCCTTTGTAAGATTGAAGAATAGAATGTCATTGAATAAGGAAGTAATTTCCTTTAGACACTGGTGATAGGGTAAAATTTTTTATTCCCTGATGTTCCAATGTCGCAAGATTTGATAGATGATGAGGGATGAGTCCACATACACAGCGATACTTTGAATTCCTATTTTTTGAGCTATTTTCATTCCCACAATACACGCTTTGTACGCGACGATATTATCGTAGTTAAACTTGATGGCCGTAGGATGGTGTCTCCTAACTGAAGAAACTGGTAACATATTAATGCCAAAACCCTTTTTATTTGTGACTCCGTTAAGGTATAATTTCCATCTGTACTCTTTTTGACTCTCATTTACCATCATGTCTTCATCTAGAAAATTGGTAGCGATCTTATCTCACACATCTAGAGGGGATTTAGCTAAGTAGTCTACGCTGGCTCACCCTTTGATGGTTTTTCTTGATGAATGTACTCGATGTCAAACTCTATAAGCATGAATATCGACTTGTCCATTTTGCTTGTTAATGCAGATTTTTTGAGAAGGCATTTTAAGGGATCCATGTGGGAGATTAACTTGATTTCAAAGGCGTCCATTTAATGCCTTAGCTTCTATATTGCCCATACCAGGGATAAGCAAGATTTTTCCAAGTTTGTATACCGTTCTTCGCAGGCATTTCTCTTTCGACTATAATAGCACATGACTTATTCTTTGAGGTATTCTTCAATGAGATGAGCTAACATGGCCCCTATCACAGTGTCAATGATCGTGAGATACAAGAGAAGGGAATGCCCAGGTCAGGGGGGGGGGCAATACAAAGCTTCTTAGCAAGATGATTTCTAGATGTTTATAGAGTCTTTGTGGAAAATCTTGAATATCGGATCACATATAGAGGCCATCTGTAAGATAAACCTACTGATATATTGTAGCCTTCCTAGGAAACCCATGCCTTCCTTCTCGATGCGTGGAGGTGGCATTTATAAAATGGCCTTGACCTTGGTCAGGTCCACTTAGATTCCCTTTTCACTGATGAGGAATCCCAGTAACTTCTCCTTAGTGACTTCGAAGATGCACTTTTTAGGGTTTTATGCGCATTTGATATGTCCTTAGTCTTTCAAAGAACTTCCTTAATGCTAGAGCATATCCTTCCCATATCTTGGACTTGACGATCATGTCATCCATGTATACTTTAACCTCTTTTTGGATCATATCACATGTCAAGGTAGTATCCCCTTGTTGATAGGCACATAAACATTCTTAAACCCGAACGACATCACTGTATAACAAAAGGTCCCTAAGGGGGTAGTAAATCCATTTTCTCTTGGTCTTATGGGTGAATTTTAATCCAATTATAACTGGAGAAGCCATACACGAAGTACTTTAGAGAATGGTCATTAGTGTTGTCGATGATCAAGTCGATGTTTAGCAGTGGGTAGTCGTCTTTGTGACTAGCTTTGTTAAAATCTTTATAATCGATGCACATCCTCACATTTCCTCCCATTTTTTGGGCGAGTACGATGTTTGCTAACCATATGGGGTATTCGACTCCCTTTAGAAATCCTACGCTGAGTTATTTCATGACTTCCTATTTGACCTTGGGGGACCATTCTGGCATTAGATTTTTCTTAATTTGTTTGGATTTTGGATACGTAGGTATGCGGTGAACGATAATCTCTTAGTCGATCCCTGACATGTTAACGTAAGAACAATCGAATACGAATGTATTCTTTGAGGAGCTAGATGACACTATACCAAATCTGCCGAATTGTCAAGGTCATTGACCTTGACAAATCCAACTTGTCAAGGTCAATGACCGTGACATTTCGAGGCGAGACAACTTTTTTTGTCACGGTCGTGTCACGGTCATTGACCTTGATACAAAACTCGCGTTTTGTGTCACGGTCGTGTCGCGGTCAATGACCGTGACACGTTTGTCACGGTTTATAACCGTGACAAAGCCGTGACCCCTTTAAAAAAATTGTCACGGACATTGACCGTGACACGTCCGTGACAACTTTTTGTCACGGACGTGTCACGGTCAATGACTGTGACAATTCTGGGCAGAATTTAAAAAAAATCTGCTGGGCAGTATGGCCACTGCCACTGCCCAGCAGTATATTTGTACCTGTTATAGCAACGTTGTACCTGTTCCAAACATCATATATCCAAACAAACTAAAGATAATGCAAATATATATTCAAAATAGAAGCTATTTAAGAAGAAACAACATCACCATCAATTATCTCAAATCTACAAACTATTTTTGCCTTGCTAAGTAGAAAAAAACTACGTGTATGTCACCCAAGTAAAAACATTTATAAATCTAATAATAAAAGATGAACCATGAAGCAGCCTTATTACCTTTACATCTCCTTCTCCAATCTGAGCATTATTGATCCCCTCCACGCAAGCAAGAGCACTTTCTCGGGAAGTAAAACTGATAAACCCAAAATATTTGCGTTTGTTCCGAACTAACTTAACTTCGGTAATCTCACCGTATTCTTTGCAAATTGAATCCATTTTTTCTTCGTTCCAATCGTCAGTTAGGCCTTCCATATACACCCTCTTAATCTACAAGAAAATAATGTAAATATGTTCTTTAGATGGATGAAAAACAAGAAAAATTATTTTTACGAGAATAAGAACAAATTAGAAATGAAACACTTAATGATACCCAATCAAATCAATGCTTTAAAAGAAGGTCGTATTTTGTTTTAACACTTCATGTATACAAGAAATATCATTGGATAAACAACTGATGAGAATATTTTAATTTATTTTAATTTCTTTCATAACCAACAATTGATGAATATAAACTGATAACTAGCACAGGAGAGTACCAAAAATTATACTAGCAGATATCCGTTGACCTACAGGTAAATCTCCATTTATAAAGATAAATATGCAAAAATTAAACGGTCAGAAAATTAATGTTATTCAATGTGGAACCAATTCAGATGCCTTGAATTTGGGGATGGCTAAAGTCATTAGCCGTTACAAGGTTGACCAAATTAAACATTCATCTATGGATAGACACCCTTCTACCAAGAAAAATATGATTTACCTAAAAGATATCAATTACCCCTATTCCATGATATTCGAAACTTTAAGTTTTGGCCATTGATTAGATTAATAAAAATTGCTTTCAAACATGGATTAATTATAGGATAGAGGAAGTATTAACCAAGAGCATAAGATTGACTTCTAACCTGTGCCAAATCTTCCTCACTGGGATGCATAAATTTTTTTGTGAAAGTAACCTTCGCACTTCTATCAAGGCCAAAAACCGCATCTGGTTTTTTTAGTCGTTGAAATGCTTCCAATGCATTAGGGTGCTTGCTGAAGTGCAAATAAGAAAAACCTTTATTCTTCCCTTCATTCTCAGGGTCATCTGGCAACTGTATCTCCTCGATGTGTTCTATTCCATATTTTTTCAATGTTTCCACCACCTAAGAGGGGTAAAAAAGAGAACACGCAGATTAAAGTCATCAATGCTGCAGTGATACTGATATGATACTAAAGGGTTATTTGAATCGGGCATATTGCTAATTGTTGTATTCAAACTAAGGTACCTTTACAATTGTTTTTATAGACTTAAGTACCTTTGTGTCGTTGAATGTTAGGCAAAAATTTAACCATTCACTCGTAATTAAGAGGGTATTTTTGGCTTTAAAAGATTCGAATTTTGTTTTAGAACTGACTAATGATTATGTAAGAATAAGGGAAGTTTAGGCAAAATACATAAAATTCATTGAAGGACTAATATGTGTGAACGTGTGCTGTGTGTGTATACAAAATCAACATTTAGAACCTCAATTCCATCCGACAACTCGGAAAGAGCATGCATGGCTTCCCCAACTGTAGCATATTGATGTGTAATGTAACGTTATATAACGACTGTTTTCATTATAATTACCTCTTGTGTCAACCATAGCCTAAATTCGCTGTCTGATTGTACCATTGTTTTTCGTCTTTTATTGTTCTCACAGGCTTCATATTTACTGCATATTACAAAATTAATCATGTATAAAATAATCTAAAATAATGTTAAACATTATAATATTCGAAACTTACTTTTTCCATTCTTCGACATCTTCATGTGTGTCAAATAGATAATGAGCTACTTGTTCATGTTGCAAACTCGTTAATTTCACTCGTTTTCCCATCACATTACCACCATCATCGAGGAATTCATCAGTGTCATCAACGCTGGTCGAGTCAGGCATATATTCCCGAGTATATATTGATGACTCCACGGTGATGTATTCCTCTGCAACTGATCCTGCAATATATCGCGTATTCTTGACGTAATCTTTAAAAACTTTCATCAATCTTTCAAGTAGCTCTCTCCACACCCCCCACTCACCACATACACACACACACCCACCTCCCTCCACACCCCCCACTCACCATATACATACACACTACCACCCCCACTCACCACATACACACACACACACACACAATAGCCCCCCATCCACCACACACACACACACACACACACAGTAGTGACTATCTATTTAAAATAACCTCAATGTTAATTTCATGTATTGAATTTCTACTATTGTTTTGTGCTTTTTATAAATCATATTCAATGTTAGATATGTGTCTTGTTAAGATATCTAAGCTGTTCTATAGAATTATTTTTTGTATCTTGAAGTTTAAGTTCTAAAATAATCAATCTAAAGTTGTGGTTCATAAAGTATTATCACAAATATAAACTAAGAGTGATAAAATAACTCTGAGGCATATAAATTAATTGTGACAAAGTAAGATTATGCACCAGAACCTAAAATTTTAAAAAAGTGTTTTTATTTAAACCCCACTTTTCTTTCTATAACTCCTATTTTATTAAACTTTAAATATAATTAAGGGTGTATAGAAAGAAAAGTTAAATAGGAATAGAAACAACATTTTTAAAATATGAAGGGCTCACCAATTTGATCAAATTTTTCAACAATATAGACTAAATGATATTTTATTTTTCATGCTTTTAGCAATTTCGGATGCCATTTTAACCCTTATTGTAGTTTTTTGTTGTAATGTCATTTTAAAAAAAAATCATTTAGGTATGTAAATATATTGTAATAGATCTTGCCTTCCACAAAATGATATTTTATGGTAAAATTTTATTTGATGGATATAAAGTCATGTGATACCTATATGTGTTATTGCATCTAATAAAAACAAAAAACGCCATATATGGTTTTTTTCTCCATTAGTATAAGTATATAGCGATTATTTCACACTTAAATCACATATTAAGCCGGCCTTCATTTTTTTATGAAATTTGTAGAAAATTACTTATTTATTTTGAATGAAAATAAATTGTTATCCAATATTTTTGGATATTATTTATAATTATGAAACTCATACACAAATTAATGTTGTATCAAAATAATATTATATTTTTAACCCCCTATCCCCTACCCCCACCCTACCCCACCCCCTAGTCCCACTCTGCCCCCACCCCACCCCCACCCCTACCCCCGCGCACACACACGCACATATATACACACATACACACATATATATACACACAAACATATATATATATATATAAATGGAAGAGAGAGAGAGAGAGAGAGAGAGAGAGAGAGAGAGAATTAAACCTGAAAGTAGAGAGAGAGAGGGGGGGAACGGCGGGAGGGAAAAAAGAAGGGGGAAAGGATTTTTGCTGCAAACATTGTCACGGTCCTGTCAAGGTCATTGACCGTGACAATTCTTTGTCACGGTTGTGTCAAGGTCAATGACCGTGACACAAAACGCGTGTTTTTTATCACGGTCAATGACCTTGACAAGGGTGATCGACTGACAATTTTGTCATTTTGGTGTAGTGTGAGTGCATACCTTTCTAAATCGTCTAAAGAGGATGTGAAAAGTCCCAGTTATATGGTATAGGTACAATTTCGTGAAATTTACCCAAAAGCACAAACATAGAAAATAGGCATTTAAAAATCTAGGCAAACAATGTTGATTATTTCCAATTTTAATCTTGTTATATAATTACTACGTGAGCATGTAAGATTAAAATTATAAAGGAAAACAAGAAACCACAACACGCCGATGTAAGAGAAAAACCCAAATGGGAAAAACCTCGGATAACCAAGCCTAGACAAATTCACTACAAATATGATGTTTAGAAGAAAAGACAAAAGACTTACAAATACTTGATACAACAACATAATCTGATGTAGTCTTCAAAACCTCCGTCCGCAGTTTTGTGAAATCCAACACGATACATAGCACCTTTGTGCCTTAGTATCCACCGAATGCCTCTACTATCTCCAACAGTGCAGAATCCACTGCACCAATGATAGTGAATGAAGAGGATGAACTTCTGGGTTTGATTTGTGAAAATTGATCAACAAAGATCAAGGATTGCTGGAGAGAGTTTTCCAAAATGTAATATGGATTTTTAGATCTTTAAAAAGTGTTGGTTTCTTGCAATTTTCATGCACCCCTTATATGTAAGAAAAAAATCTGAGTTGATGGGTGTAAAAGTTATAAGCAAAAACTGCCTGAAAAACTGCATTTTTTGAAATTCGCACCCGATCATTCGAACGAGATACCATTATCATTCGAATGACATACCCAATATAGTTCGAACGTGAAAGAACGAGAGATCTAATGAGATTCCAATGAAAGCAAGAAAAATTGAAATTTTGCCTTGTTAATACTTCGTTTGAACGAGGGTACTAATTTCGTTAGAATGGCCAAGGTCATTCAAACGAGGGTACCAATCTCATTCGAATGCCCTTCAAACTCCCTTCCCAACGAGATTCCAGAGAGGCGGGGTTTTGGATAAATTTTCCTCATTCGAAAGAGGTACAAAGGTACAAAGCCTCGTTCGAATGAGGTAATGTTCCTCATTAGAACGACCTGGAAAAAACTTGGAAAATTATCAATTCAAGTAATAAAAATATTTATAGAAACTTAATCCATTAAAGTATCTTATCCAACAATGAAAAATAGGATTATTTACCTTTTGATAATGAGAGCACTCGGATTTGAATATGTCATGCAAGTACGATTGCTCCAATTCTTTAACGACATGAATGTGATACGACACCCTAACAAACTACATGTTTGTCCAACGGAATAAGACAATACTATAAATTGACCTAATGTGGAAATTTGTCCTTACAAATATCCCCCTTTGGCTATTATGGGAAAAACATAAAAATAAAAAGACTGAATTCACTAAGCCGGGCCGTCAAGCCGATCTAATGCCTATCCTAAACCCAAAAAGGAAAAAGACATCAGACACAGCAATAACCTAATAGTAACATGCGTATCTTTTCTATGCATCATCCACAAGAACAAGTGCCTACACATATGAAACAAAACCTTATGTGATGCATGGGGGATTATATAAAAAATAAAGCTTCCCCCAATAATGTTCTCCCCGTTTTTGCCCAGAAAGACAAAGGGATAGAATAAAAAACCTGCAATGTTAGCGTAGACAATAAGAAAAACAACATCGTAATAATCATTAATGAATCATAATAAATATGATATAGGAACATGGCAATGACAATAAAATAGATATACATTTCAACTACATGATATAGTAACATGCAACCACAATAAGGTAGATAAATATTTCAACCACAAACATGATATATAGATAGATAAACATGTGGATAGATTAAACAAGATAAAAACCAAATGTACATGACAACCACTCAAAGGTATCAAATATCTGAAGTACAAAATGAGAGAAAACAAAATATTAAAGATCACTCTTAAAAGTACAAAAAGAAATAAAAGAGATGCATAGGGGAATCACTAAGAAGATCTATCTCCATCACCATCTGATCCGTCGCCAAATGAAGGCCCCGAATGTGGTGGACCTGCTCCATGGCGCATATCAACCCTATTCAGCTCCTTAATCCCCTGAAATAAAAAGGACTATTTGTGGGCTTGTGACTCCTTTGCTCTCTCCCTATCACGATGCATGGTCTCCATAAACTCCTGGAACAATATCGATCTCTCCTGATGTTGCTCCTATACACTCTGAGCCATCTACACATGAATAGTACTAACCTCCTAGGACTCTATGGGTGTATGAGAGTGTGAGGATGATATCATGGACTGGGAGGAAGTGTATATGGGTACATACTGAGATGACTTGGAGTGAGACATGGTAGGTTGTGTCTCAATATCTATCAAGTGGTTTCATGACCGACCTATGGAAGAGGGGTCAATGGTTTGGTAGAGAGTCACGGGAACATCGAATTGGAGGAGTGGGTAGTGGACATCTAGACAATGGAGAGTGATAATGACTATAAAGGGTAAGGCCTGTCTAGAGTGAGGACCCAAAGTTTCAAACCATACGAAGAGCAGAAAAGATGTGCTCAAGGAGGTCAATGATGGTGCCAAAACTGATGGCATAGATTAGACGCACGTGATCCCACGTGATTTGAGTATGGTTTGCACGTAGAATGAGGCATGCGTAAACAATCTAATTAAGGATCCTAAAATTAGCCTTTAGGTACATGTGGTAAATGGTAGTGGTGTCGTGTTGGATTCTCTCTAAGATAGCAAATTTGGTGACATCAATATTCAGACACTAGCGAGTGGTCTAAGGATAGGAGGCATGGGGGTATGGGGTAACTCAGCAAGTCGAGCAATGGACTCAATGGTGATGACCACCATCCCAAATGTTAAACACTCAATGGATTATGCTTCCATTCGGTCACTTGTACACTCAATATAATCCTAAGATAACGTACAAGTGAAAAATGCCAAATAATATTCCTAAATGTTAAACACTAAAATCGACTTTTGTGTAGCCATAGGAGGACTCGATAGAAGCCAATTCACTTCAACGAAATTCCTTAGAAGTTCGATGATTCTTCGACTAATAGTGTCATACATAACGAATTATAATGAATTATTATGTAAATCCATTGATCTTCGACTTATAACACTGTCAATGATGATAATTTTGAATCTCAAATCAATTTTTGAACAAATCATATTTTTTTCTTGCTTTGGAAGCATCAATGAGAAAAAAATTGGCCTTAGAAATTCTGTTTTTCTATGTCGAATATTCTTTTAGGCTCTTTTCAATGGTGGCTTTTAACACAAAGGAGTTTTCTCCTTCATAGCCCATTTCTGCTGCTCACACAAGTATGATGAAATCCGTAATAATGGCGATGATTCTTACATGCACAATTTTTGGTCTATAACTTATAACATTAAGTGACAAAACTTCAAAGAAAACACCTGACTTTACCTAACACGCGCAAAGTCAGATTAACATTCTAAATAACTCGTATAAGGTGTGTGCATATAAGGTGACGATATGACACCAACATAGAAGGAAATACCATAAAAGGTATCTAACGACATTATAATGAATAAAGGCACAAGTAAGACGAAATCAAGTCTAGCTATCCATTGTAGTCACGTGAACATGAAATGATGGGGTGTCCCGAATATCTTAGTTAAACATAAAAAAAGGGACAAAAAGGAAATTTTTTTATTAAACAAAGAAAAGGAAGAAATTTTTTTTTGGATTTTTTTATTTAAAATATGTACAAAAATATAATCTAGTTCATATGGGGAAAGAAATAAAATGGGAGCACACCCTAAACTAGGTTTTGACACCAAACTCAATCAATGGGGAAAACCCTAATATATTTCCTAAGATCTTCGAACCTAAGGGCATCTAGATGTTTGGTGAAATTATCGACCAATTGGCGCTCGGTCCCAACATAGCTTCAGGAAACAATTTTCTCCTCAACTAATCCTAATATGATTTGTTCGAGAATATTAGATGGGATTTCGAGAGATGTGAATTGCACTCATATTACAGTAAATAGTCATTGCACCTTAAAAGTGCCATAGTCCTCTAAAATTTGTTTCATCCAAATGAGTTGTGTGCAACAAATCCCGATAACTATGTATTCGACCTCCGCCATGGATAATAAAATGGAGTTTTGCTTCTTTCTCATCTAAGAGGAAAGGTCACTCCCAAAATGGTAACACCCACCTGAGGTGCTTATGCATCCATCAACATCTCCTGCCCAATTGACATTCGAATAAGTCAATAGACAATCATTGGTGTTAAAAGAATACGAAATCCCTACAGACAG
Source organism: Sambucus nigra (assembly GCA_949130495.1). Classification (NCBI taxonomy): domain Eukaryota; kingdom Viridiplantae; phylum Streptophyta; class Magnoliopsida; order Dipsacales; family Adoxaceae; genus Sambucus; species Sambucus nigra. The sequence goes on from OX422207.1 coordinate 221,658,179, forward strand.
GGTCCCATTCACACATTTGATTATACATTTTAGCGCAAGTAAGTGTGACTCTTTCGAGGCGCCTGATAATAGGCATAAAATCCTACACTATATGAAATATTTGAACAAATAGCAGTTAAGTAGAGTAAACTACCTATCATGCTCCTAATGAGTGTGTGAACTATGTCATTTCCCTCAGTATCTTTGCTAAGCTTAATGTATGAACTCATAGGTGTGCATGCATGCTTAGCTGAGTCTAAATTAAACTTTTTTACAAGATCTTTAGTATACTTAGATTGGGATAAGAAGATCCCACTATCGAGTTGGAACACCTGAAGACCTAGGAACAAAGTAAGCTCGTCGAACATAATCAACTCAAACTCACTTTTCATTTCTTCCACAAAGAGATGAGTATGTTGATCACATGTGGATCTAAAAACTATGTCATCGACATAGACTTGGGCAACCAAAATAACACTATCATCCCAAGGAATAAACAACGTCATATCATTTCACCTTTTATGAATCCATGAGTAAGAAAATAAGATGTACGGCTTTCATACCAAGCACGCGGTGCTTGCTTCAAACTGTACAAGGCTTTATTAGATAAAAGACGTGGTTTGGGTGCTTAGGGTCTTCAAAACCTGTTGATTGTTCCACATAGACCTCTTTCTGAAGAATGTCATTAAGGAAGGCACTCTTGACATCCACCCAATAAATCTTAAACTTAATATGACATGCGATGGCTAATAAAAAGCGAACGGACTCTAGCATTGAAACAAGCGCAAGTGTCTCATCAAAGTCAATACCTTCTATTTGGGTGTAACCTTAATAGATTTATTACGAACAATGACACCATTTCCATCCATTTTGTTCTTATATATCCTCTTGGTACTAATGACATTAGTATCGCTAGGCCGTGGAACTAATTCCTAGATATCATTCTTTTGAAACTGAACCAACTCTTTATGCATAACGTTGATCCAATGCTCATCTTTGAGTGATTCTTTGATATTTTTGGGCTCAATTTTTGAGGTGTTATATAAATAGGTAACCTCATTTTAAAGTTGATATCTAGTCTTGACACCATCGTCGGATTACCAATAATGTTATCGGGGTCATGACTTCTATGAACCCAAGTAGATGTGTACCCTTTTTTAAGAGTGGGGTCCACTGAATCATTGTAAGGAGCAATGTGATCAACACCGGGGGCATCGCTGTCATAAGAAAGATCATCATCATCAACATATGTGGTAGGAGAATCATCTTTTATGGTGACATTTATTGATTCCATAACCTTTGAGCAAGTAAAGTTGTAAACTCTATAAGCTCGACTATTCGATGAATAACCTAGAAAAATTCCTTCATCACTCTTCGAGTGAAACTTCCTTAGAAGCTCTCTATCCCTAAGTATGTATCATAGACTCCAAAAGATTCAAAAATAAGATAGGTTGGATTTATTACCTGTCCATAATTCATATGTAGTTCGATTAGTATGAGGACATAAGTATATCCTATTCACCGTGTGACAAGTGGTACTAACCGCTTCCACCCAAAATCTCAGTGGCACTTTCCTTCCAAGAAGCTTGGACCTTTCCATCTCTTGAATTATTTGATTCCTCTTCTCATCATTGCCATTTTATTGAGGAGTACATACGACCAAAAATTCATGCTTAATCCCAACTTCATCACAAAACGCATTCACATCGGTCACTTTAAACTCAGTGACAATGTCACTACAAAATCATGTATACAGATACCATGTTGAATTTGAAGGAGTCGACTCTTAACTGTCAGAAACTTAACAACATTGAACTTTTCTCTAAGAAATCTAACAATTGAATATCTTGAAAAGTCGTCAATCATCACTAGGATGTACCTCTTCCCACTTATGCTCTCGATACGTGTGGGACTCATAAGGTCCATGTGAATCAACTTTATAAAATATGTGAGGTGGTAATGGAGTTAAACTTCTTAAGAGGAATCTTGATTTTCTTTCCAAGTTGTCAAGTACCGTAGACCAATGAGGTTGGTTTTCCTAGTCATGGAAATCCATGAACTAGATCTTTCTTCACTAGATGCTCGAGGTCTCTAAAATTAACATGACTATTCGTTGATGACAAAGGTCATTAGTGGAGACCTTAGCACTATTGCAAACAAATGAAGACTTTGGAATGACACTGCAATAATTATCAGTAATCCTCACACCTTGAAGTATAGTCTTGCCAGATTTATTATAGACATTACACTTCATCTGGATAAACTTAACCATTAGGTTTTAGTCGGATAATTGGCTAATGCTAATTAAATTTTCTTTTAGTCCATCAACATAAAGAACATTTTCTAGTATTGGAGACCCATAAACTTCAATGGCATCTCTTCCCATAATCCTAGACTTACTTCATTCACCAAAGGTGACCTTACCATTTTTGTGATCCTCAAGTGTGGTAAAAAGAGATCTATCACCTGTCATATGTCTGGAGCACCCACTATCAAAATATCACTGAGAGGTATTTTGAGCCTTAAGAGCAACATGAACAACTAAAGCCATATTGGCCTTATCTTTGGCAACACAAGTGTAAATTGTGTTCTTAGTTTTCTTACCGCTGTTGTTCCTAGTCTTTAGGTTGGAATAATTCCTTTGAGGCACACACAACCTCAAATATTCTTCTATTATACCTTTGTATGTGTTGACTAGATACTTGGCTTTCTTTTCCAGGCTAGCCAGTTGGCTATAGTGTGGTGTAGAAGTATGATGGTGAGTGTTCTTCATAAGCTTGTAATAAAAGTCTCTAAGGTGACCTCTTTTGTTATAAAAGGTACAAACATAAGGTTGATTGTGAATCACCTTAATAGGTTTCTTAGTTAGATTTCTCTTTGTCGGGTTAAGTTTTGGGGTGGTTGTTTTGGTAACAAACTTGGCTATAGGTTTGAATTTAGTATTGGATGATTCACCCTCAACATACCCTATACCTTTTCTATCTTAATAACCCTTCTCCTTATAACTTAGGACTGGTCAGAGAAATAACTTACCCATTTTCCCAGAGTTGTCCTCAAGAGTGACTTTGAATTCACGTGAAACCTTAAGATCTTTCTCAAGTTTGACAATTTTGTCTTTAAGCATCTCACAAATCTCCAAAGAGTCATATAGATCTTTAGTAGCACGATATAAAGTGTCAATGACATTATTCTTTCTTTTCCCACTAAAACGAGTTTGTCAAAAAGAAATCACCTTGAGTCGACTAACTAAGTCCTCCTCCTTCTTCAACTTTTTTTTTTGTGTCAACACATTAAAAGTTAACTTCTTGTTATTATTTTGAATTCTCAGAGACTTTGTTTATATCTCAAATAAGCAGACTGAAAATAACCTTAATCAACATCACTATAGCTCAAACTACCAACACTATCACTTCATTGTGAGTGATTAGACACAACTTCAAGGGTTCTATGCATGAAAATATCAAAATTAGGATGTGACATACTTGTGGAGCTAGCATCACGAGCCATGAGAGTGGTGAAGTTGTTCTCATATGGAACGGAGTCGTCAGAGTCTTCAGACTCATTGTCACTATCACTAAGGGTAGCTTTATAGACAACTTTATCTTTGCCCTGTCGCTTTAGCTTAGTGGGACACTCATATGCTCTATGAACTCATCACTCACACTCAAAACACCTTTTCGAATCATCCTTTTTAAAATTGTCTCTTTTAAAATTTTCATTTTTATGTTCTTTTGATCCCGATCATTAGAACTTCTTCCCACTATATTTTATTTTTTCTCAAATTTTGATATATTAAATTTGGAAAATTTATTTTCTTTTTTATTTTTTTTTTGAATTTTTAGCGAATAAAGCCATATCATTAGGATCAATATTGAACTCATCGGATTTAAAAACTTCCTCTTTTCGAGCTGTTATAGTAATTCCCTTATCTTTCTATCTTTTATTTTTTGGGTATATGTCTAGTTTGTAAGTTTGTAGATCACCTATGAGCTCTTCAAGTTTTAAAGTATTTAACACACCAAAAGACTTGAGAACAATGACTTTGGCATTAAAATGATTGGGAAGTGATCTAAGAATATTTTTGACAACCCGATTCTCTGGAATCCTATCAACCAAGTTATAACATGAGTTAACAATATCGGAGATATATGCATGAAACTCATCAAATGTTTCACTCTCATTCATGGTGACGATTTCGAATTGGGTGGTGAGATTTTAGAGTTTAGTCGCTTTAACCTCATTCGTTCCCTTATGAGTAACTTGAAGAATGTCCTATGTCTCCTTTGAAATTTCACATGTGATACGACAGAAAATCCTTATGAGTAACGACATTAAATAAAAAATTTATAACTTTAGAAATAAAATTACATAATTTCAACTACTCATCACTCCATTCGTTAACATGTTTTAAAACAGTAGCTTCCCTAACTACAATAGTTGAAGGGGACCACCCTTTTTCAACAATAAGCCAAACACGTTCATCAATTGATTTTAAAGAATATCTCATACGATCTTTCCAATAGGCTTATCTAGTTCCATCAAACACGGGTGGTTTATTTGACGAATAACCTTCCATATAACCTCCAGGATTCATCTAAGTAAATTTTGAAAACTTGATCTGATGCCAATTTGAAAAGTCCTTATTATATGGTATAGGTACAATATTGTGAAATCTATCCAAATCACAAACACACAAAACAGTCACTTAAAAATCTAGGCAAACAGTGTTGATTCTTTCTAATTTAAATCTTGTTATATAATTACTACACGAGCATGTAAGGTTCAAATTGTAAAGGAAAGCAAGCAACCATGACACACCGACGTACGAGGAGAACCCAAATGGGAAAGCCATAGATGAGCAGGCCCAGAAAAATTCACTACAGATATGGTGTTTACAAAAAGACATAAAAGACTAACAAATCCTTGACACAAAAAGATATGCTGATGCAGTATTCAAAACCTCCATCTATAGTTATGTGCAAAACCAATATGGCACACAACACCTCCGTGCCCCGGTATCCACCGAATGACTCTATCGTCTCCAAAAGTACAGAATCCACCACAAAAATGATAGTGAATGAAAAGGATGAACTTCAAGGTTTGATTTGTGAATGATAAAAAAAGATCAAGGATTGGTGGAGAGAGTTTTCTAAAATGTGTTATGGATTTTTGGATCTTCAAAATGAGTTGGTTTTATGTGAGAAAAAAATCTGAGTTGAGGGGCGTGGAAGTTAAAAATAAAAACTTCCTCAAAAAATACATTTTTAAAAATTCGTCCGGTCGTTCGAACGAGGTACAATACACATTTGAACGATATACCCAATCTCGTTCAAACATGAATGAATGAGAGATCTAATGAGATTCTAGTGAATAAAAGAAAAATTAAAAATTTTCCATGTTAGAACTTCATTTGAGGTTCGTTCGAACGAGGGTACTGATCTCATTAGAACGGAAAAGGTCATTCGAACGAGGGTATCAATCTCATTCGAATGCCCTTTCCAATGAGATTTCAGAGAGGCGTAATTTTGGAGAAATTTGCCTCGATAGTATGCTCATTCGAACATGGTACAAATCCTCGTTTGAACGAGGTACTGTCCCTCATTAGTTAGACTTGGCAAAACTTGGAAAATTTTCAATTCAAGTAATATTTTTTATAATAAAAACTTAAGCCATCAAAATATTTTCTCCAACAATGAAAAACTGGGTCATATACCTTTTGAGAATGAGATCACTGGGATTTGAATATGTTGCTCCAATTCTTCAAAGACACGAATGTGATACAACACCTTAACTGTGGCCATCCCCGTCGATCCCCGCCGCGGAGGGAGGAGGAATCCTTCAGGTCCCGCACGTCCCCTCTCGGGAGAGCGCTTCGGCCGGCGTCGATTTTGTGAGGTGTGAAAAATGTAGAGAGATTCAGAGTCGCCAATCTATTTTACTCAAAACAGACAGAAGAAAAAGGGGAAGCCACCCCTAAGGATGGCATCCAAAGACATACTGGTGCGTGCGAAACCAAAATGATTTGAAAAGGGTTCAGAGGCTTAGTTACGAAATGGGAAGGTGTTAGGCACCCATTCCGCCCTTTCGGTCTCTCATGGATATTTGCTATTTTCCTATATGTTTCCCCTCGTGAGATGTGTGCATGTGTATATATATAGAATGGAGGTAGGAATCCTCGGCTTGTATCATGGAAAAGATAAAGCGAGTCATCCATAGGAAGATTATAAAAGTAATATTAGAAAAATAAGATTTACGCGGTTACCCCTACGTTGATCGCTATAAAGGAACGATAACGCACATGGAGTAATGTGTCACTAAGACTAAGGATATATATAATTAAGAAAAATGGATTTAGAGAAAATAGGAAATGAGAGAAAAAGTGAGAGAAAGGACTCGAGTCTCGAGTTTTACCCCGAGACGCCTGCGTAGCCTATAAAGGCATCAAAGTCCACGTAGTTCGCATACAAAGCAAAGGGGTGGGGTTTATCCCATAAATCCAAATGTGGGATCTCTTATTTGTAAGTGTGTGTGTGTGTGTAGAAAAGGTGTTTTAGTTGTGAGAAAAATGTGGAAAAAGTGTGAGAATCCCTACTTGGAATTTATGAGCAAACCCTCTTTTTCTTGTTTTGGGGTTTTTATTTATATGAAAATAAGAGATGTGCAATAATACTAAATAAAAAGTATATTAGGATATGTGAGATGAGATTATAAAAGTGCTAAGTAAGAAAATAAGTTATTGGGAATTCAAGAGAATTTAAGAGAGAGAGTTTGAGAAAGTTGGACCTTCTTGAAGATCTTGAGCTTGATCTTGAATGTTGGAGAGCAGACCTTGAGCTTGGATGATGATGGAGAGTGTCTAATTCACCAAGTTTGATGAAAAGGATGATGAAAAGTGAAGGTAAAAGAGGGATTTGGAAGTTGAAATCACGCTGCCTTCGAGAGAGGTTCTGGGATTCGTTCAGAGAGATTTCTATCAGATCTGGGCTCCCTCTGCAAATGAGGCCAAGGCCTCCTTTTATAACCCCAAGGGACTTTCGATTGGCCCTATAATGGCACTGCCTATCGACAGGTGCCGATAGGCATGATCTGGTACCTGCCATTTGGCAGTGCGCCTCAGGCTTTTTCGGAAAATTGGCCACCGAGGGTAAACCGTTGGTCAGAATCACGTACGGGGCATACCGTTGGAAAGGTATTAAGAGACATACGAAAGTCCTTTGGACCTCTCCCGAGTTTGGGAGTTGACTTTGGGTCAAATGTGGCTGGGAAGCGTTTGTCGGCCCATTGGACGGGGAATCGCGCGGACGCAAACGGTGTGTTCGTCCGCATGGTAAGTCCGAATCGCACACGGGGCATACTGTTGGAAAGGTTAGGAGATGTACTTCGACATTCCAAAGAGTTTGACCCGGTTTGGAGAGTTGACTTTGGTCAACCGGGCTCGGGAAGCGCTCGGTGGCTTCCCGGAGTCAAACGGATCGTTCATCCGCATGGAAAGTCGGACTTGCGCACGGGACTTACGCATGGGAAAGTCGGACTTGCACACGGGACTTGCGCACCGCATGGGGAAGTGATCAGGTGATCCTTAGGGATTTTCCAGAGCTTTGCCGGGAGGAGTTTTCACTTAGTTTTTGAGGATTCCGCTGGGGAAGAGGGGTTCCACTGGGAATAAGAATTTGGATCTGAGATTTCGCTGGGGAAGAGGGGTTCCACTGGGAATAAGAATTTGGATCTGAGATTCCGCTGGGGAATGATGAATGGGCCGGGGAAAGTTTGGATTGTCTTTTGGGAGAGATTGCTCGGGGCGAGTGGTTCTTCTGATTTTTGCTGGGAAAAATACCATGTGATAATGTACCGCACCGGATAGCCGATGGTTGTAAAGTCTGACGAGGAGGTGATTCAGTGGTCCGGGCACCTTGCCCGAGAGGTCAATCGCTTGGATTTTGAGGGCTCCATTGGGGAAAACGGTGTGTTGCCCGAAGGAGTGCAAAATTTCCTTAATGAAAACGTTCTAAATCCTTCCTGGGATTTTTAGGAATTTTTCGGGGATTTTTCGAGGCTTTCTGGTATTTTCTGGGAATTTTTGCACGAAATTTTAAGGGGGATGCCGGTCGGCATAGACTGAGAGGTGCCATTCGGCAGTGGCACAGACTTTTGGGCTGCCTCGGAAAGGTGAGGAGACAGTGCCGATCGGTATGGTTATGTAAGTAACCTGACCTTTGGCATTCTTTCCTTTTTGGGTGATTTTTCCTTTTCTTGACTTTTGACTGAATTTTTCCTTTCGCCAGTCGGATATTTCTTTGAAGAACATGCGTGCCCGCGGGACGACGGGGCTTAGGGATGTTTGGGAGCATCTTCCACCTGTGGTGTGCTGGATGGTATCATCAGCGGGTTTTGGGAGGTTGGCGGCTGCGCTGGATGAGACGCCTCGTTCGACAACAGTTTTGTGTGCCTTGGGGGAGAGGTGGTGGGACACTACCCACACTTTTCATTTTGGCTTCGGGGAGATGACGGTGACTCCCATAGATGTGCAACAACTGCTGGGGCTGGATTGTGACAGGGAGCAGATAGAGGTGGACCGCTCTTTGCGGGTGAGGCCGGAGGCGGTGTATGCGGCACTCGGTGATGTGAGGAGGATAGTTTCTGGAGATTCTATCCGGCTGTCCTTGCTGAAGGATGTTTTGCTGAGCAGGGTGGTTGATGTGGAGGACGGGCTGCAAGTGAGGCAGATGGCCTGGTTGTTCATTTTGTTGGTGCTGGGAGGTTTCATGGTGGCGTCGAGCGGCGACGTCGTCCATTTGTGGTTTTTGCCATACTTGAGGATGCTTTCGAACATCCCTTTCTATGATTGGGGGAGTCTGACCTTGGCGACCCTTTACTCTTCTCTGGATGCGTTCAGCCGGTGCTGCCGGAAGATTTTTACTGGAGCCACGTATCTCCTTGAGGTATTCTTTACTTTGCGCATTTCCATTTCATGCATTCACATTTTCCTTCTGCGTCTCTTTTTGCTCGTGAATTCAGACGTGGTTTTATGAGGTGATTGGGTGCAACACCCCACTGATTGCTCTGAAGGATGACACCGTCGAGGACTTCTGTCGATTGTATCGATGGCGTAAGGCCAACCGGCAGTCGAAGGGATCTCTCTCCCTAGAGGCGGTGCGTTAGGTCTTGAATGACCTGACTAGTGGTAGGGTAAGACTCTTTCCGTTTCAGCCTTAGTTTTTGCACCTTCTGATTCTGTATTGACTTATGCCTACTTGGGGATTTTTAGGTGACCTTTTATCCTTGGGGGACCGCCATTCAGGATACGGGGGTGACTGGGGTGAACGCGCAGATGAGGCATTTGTTGGCGCATAAGTTTGGCCATTCCTGGTACCTCGGGGAGAGGGTGATCCGTCAGATTGCTGAGGAGGAGGTGGTGGTGCCTCCCGCGCAGCCACCTACTTCTATGAGGCGGGAGTGACAATTGTTGGAGGATGAAAGTATCGCGGTGATGATTGGCGAGTCCTATGCGTTGTATACTGATACGGCCGCGCCGTATGATTATATGGACTTTGTGACGAGCTGGTTGATGGCGCCCAGTATACATGACGCTTTGCCTTTCCCTCCTGCTAGTTTGAGTCGGGCGGTGGGGTCTTCCCACAGTGGTGGTGGTCCGTCGACACCTACGGCGGCGGCGACCTCGGAGGTCCCTTTTGTTCGGCTACACACTCCTTCGTACAAAATCTTACGGGCTGATGGAGGGACGGTGCCGATGCTACACCGTCCTCTTGCGATGGATCCGGAGGAGCTGGGCTTGCCAGAGGACGTCCTTCGTCCTGCGATAAACCTTTCGATTCTTTTCCTCTCTTTTTTGATTTCTTTTGCTTGATACTGATTCTGCCTTTCCTTTGCAGCAAATCCGGGTGTCGACCACTTGGCTCAGGGACATCAGGGATTGGATATCATCGGCGACTGCCCACATTCGGGAGGCTGTCCCTGTTCCTTCTTGCTTGGTGTCGTCAGCCTCGTCAGGGGGAGACTCTGTCTCGGGTAGTGGGGGCGTGTCATCTCGCCGTAGGGGAAAGAGAGCGCGTTGCCGGGATGGAAATTCTTGAGAGAGAGAGAGAGAGAGGGAGTGAAATGTGGGTTCGGGCTGAGTCCCATTGTTTTTGGCTTTTCTTTATTTCCTGCAAAAATGATGTAACACAGAAAACATATATATGCAATGCAATGCGGCTTTTTGATTATCTTTTATTTTAATGATGAAATGAATGCATGCGCTTTTTAATTTGCTTCTGAGACCGTAAAAAAAGGAATATTTTTAGAAATCTTTCAAAGGAAAGTTATTTTATTCAAAATGGGGCATCCCATAAGGAGGGAACAGGATTCTTGAAATTCTTTTGAGAATATCAATTTATTTTTATGGAGTTTTCTGATTTGACAAAGAAGGAATGGAGGAAATTTAAAAGAGGGAATTATATAAGGAGGAAAAGGGATTTTGAAATTCTGTTCAGAATATCAATTTTTATTTTTCTGATTTTGACAAAAGAGGAAAAAGGGAGATTTCCAAAAATGGGGGGTTGCCGATCGGTAAGCATCCTGGCCTGCCTATCGGCAGTTCAGTCCAGTCCCATCAATTGAAAGTTTTGATTGGTACCCTCTTCAGCCTTTAGTACCTTGTGGGGTAGGGTTCCTTTCGATTTCTACAGAGATTATGTCCCTTGTGAGGATTTTTATGTATAAAAAGGGATAAGGGTGGAGTGTTTTCCTCACACCTTTTACATTCTTCATACCCACCCATCATCTTTTAGTCTTGCAAGATGGCTCTCCCTGGTAGCATTGAGTTTGTCAACTACCTCGAAGCCTTGGAAGCCATGTGCTCTTATAATGTCGACTATGATGCTTTCAACATGCGTCGAGTCTCCTTGTAGCGTAATCGACCTTTTGAGTGGAATATGCTGATGGAGGCAGTATAATTTTGGTACCCCGAAGACCATGTATTCCGCTTTGGGTTGGAAGAAGTTTTTCCTACCTACGAGGAGTTTTCTGCCATACTGGGCGTGAATCCTAGTGTTGCCGCGGCTTTACCCGAATTTTCTCATTCTCCTAGGGATTTGTTAGCCGGGCTTCTTCATATCTCGCCTTCGGCGGCCAGGTCACTGGTGGCCAGAGGGATGATCTCCCTCCCGGCGGTGTTGCAGTCCGTGCGTTCGCGGGAAGTAAGTGATGCTGTCTATGCTGGAGCCGTTGTTCTGGGCTTGGTTTCAAAATTGCTGTTGGTGACTGGGGAATTGCAGGTGGACCCACAACTTGCAGCCATTACCTCATGGATGTCATACCGTCGCAATCCTGCGGCGGTGATATTGGCGGAGACTTTGAATGGCCTGGATGCCTGGAGAGAAGGCCGTTTTGACTTTTTAAGGGGTAGCCCTGTGATGCTGTTCATATGGTTGTCTGAAAGATTTCTCTTGTCGACTCCTCCAGAATATCCTTTGTCGGCCGTACCCAACTTATTTTTGCGCTATTTCATCCGCATGGGCCTGTATGTTGAGAACTGGAAGAATTGGCTTGTGGAGCATGGGGCTTGTGGGCTGTATTGGTCAGTGCCTTGGTGGGGACAGTTGCAGCCTGTTCTGGAGCTAGGAGAATATTCATATGTGCGACTGGTTGGTCTCAGGCAAACCTCTTTTTATTTCCCTTGGCGGCTTTTGCGCCAATTTGGCTGGGCGCAGGTCGTGCCCCCTCGGACCTGAAATTTCTTTTCGGTAGAAGATTTGACTGAGCGGTTGTGTCTGTTGCTAGGATCTCTGTGGGAAAATCGGCGTCCGTTGACCCGTCCCTCTCAGTCTATTGGGAAGGTTTGCCATGTCCCCAAAGATTATATGAAGTGGTTGTGGAGGGAAGTAGTCAGCAAGATGTTGGCAGTAGAGACCGGTCAGAGGTGATTTGTTTTATCTAACTCCATGGAAGGGGGTGTTGTAGTCTTTTCGAAGATGGTTAAGGCACATCGGTCCATGGAGTGTTTGCGACACTCCATTCAGGCAGGAGAAACTTGGGGTCCTCAGGACGTGGATGATGAGGGTGCAGGCTCTTCGGGTAGCTGTGGGTAGGACTCCTGGGGAGTTTATTTATGTAACAGATGTGGGGGATTTTGTCTGGTTTTTATGGTAGTAGGGGGAAGGGAGTTATTCGTTCCTTTTTCTTATGTAATCCGTACTGTAGTTTCTTATTAATGAAATAAATAAGTTTCTGATAATCCAACTGTGCCTTTCGATGAATTTTGTATTTTGAATTATCTATACCAATCGCTAAGGCATACATAATCCTTTTGTTCAAGTAAATGTTTAGAATGAACTGTCATTCTCGGGGGTAAGAAAAGAATGGTATTTTTTGAAAAAGAAGGGGCCGTGCTCATGTGAGGAGTATGAGCTGCCTATGTACCTCTGTTTTTTTTGAAAAAGTTCTTATCTGTTTGAAAATAGTTTTTGCAGAGGATCAGGCCCACGTAGCTCTGGGTAGAGGGAAATGGAGAGAGTTATTTTATTTTATTATTTTATTTTTATTTTCTTTTTTTTTAGAATAGAAGGGGGATGAGAAGAGTCGTAGCGCGCCGAGATTTTGGACTAGGGGTAGAACTTCTTGAGACGGTCCAGATTGACTGGACGAGCCATCTCTTCCCCATCTAGGTCAGTGAGCATGGCGGCACCGCCGAATAAGATTTTCTTCACAATGTAAGGGCCGCTCCAATTGGGTTTGAACTTTCCTCTGGGGTTCCAGATGGGTTCGATTATCTCTTTGAGGGCTAAATCCCCCTCTCGAACACTGCGGTCCTTGACTCTCTTATTTAATGATCGCGCTATTCGGCGATGGTATCCTTGTATGTGGTAAAGATCTTTTAATCTCCGTTCATCTAGGAGGGTCATCTCATCAAGATGGCCTTGGCACCAGTCTTCTTCACTAACCTTACTTTTGAGCATGACACGTAACGATGGTATTTCAGCTCCACAGGTAGGATTGCCTCCATGCCATAAACCAGGGAGCAAGGGGTAGCCCCAGTAGAGGTTCGAATTGAGGTTCGATAGCCCCAGAGGGCGTAGGGGATCCGGTCGTCCCAATCCCTACAACTTTCGGTCATCTTGCTGATGATGGCTTTGAGGTTTTTATTTGCGGCCTCAACTTCACCATTGGTCTGAGGTCGGTAGGGAGAAGATTTGTGTCTCTGAATCCCTTATTCGCTGACAATTTCTGTGACTTCTGCCTCAAAGTGCAAACCATTATCCGACACTAGCTCGTGCGGGACCCCATATCGACAGATGATATTCTTCTTGATGAATTTGGCCACCTTCTTGGCATTTAATACTGCGTATGACTCAGCTTCGACCCATTTGGTGAAGTAATCGATGGCAACCAGGATGAACTCATGCCCGTTTGACGCTTTTGGTGTAACCTTCCCTATGATGTCGATACCCTAGGTGGAGAACGGCCAGGGAGAAGTCATGTTGTATAATTCCCGCGGAGGTAGATGTTGGAGATTGGAGAACTGTTGGCATTTAGGGCACCTCCGAACATATGCAATGCAATCCTGGGCCATGGTGGTCCAGTAGTAGCCTTGTCGGATGATCTTTTTGGCAAGCATGTGACCGTTCATGTGAGGTCCGCATTCCCCGCTGTGGATTTTCTGCATTATCTTTTCAATGTCAGACCCTGCAATACAGTGCAAATGAGTTCCATCGAAATTCCTCTTGAGTAGTGCTTTATGGCAGATGATGTACTGAACGGCCAGCCTTCGGAAGGTAGCTCAGTCGTTCTTATTGGAACCCTCGGGATACCTACCGTGTTTGAGGAGGCACCAAATATTATAGTACTAGCAATCGACTAGTTCAGGATCTTCAGTGGAGACAAGCTCAATATGGTAGCAATGGGTCGGTCTGTCTTATTTTTGAACTAAGAAGGGGGTCATTGTTATTCCCTCGGGCATGTCGACCATGGAATCCAAAGTAGCGAGAGCATCGGATAGGTTGTTCTTTGCTCGGGGTAGGTAATGGAAGGTGATATCTCGGAATTGGGAGGCCAACTCTTTTAATTGGGCATGAAAGGGTTGAAGCTTTTCGTCCTTGACCTTCCACTTTCTGAGCACTTGATCGATGATAAGGGCAGAATCCTCGTATACATCAATGTATTGACTACCTTTTTTGAGAGCGACCTGGAGACCCACTGTGCATGCCTCGTATTCTGTCATGTTGTTGGTGCAAGGGAAATCCAATTTAATGGCGATGGGAGTGTGGGAGTCATCTGGGGCGATCAGAAGTATCCCAATGCCATATCCCTTTTTGTTGGCAGCGCCGTTGAAGAACATTTTCCATTGGGGGAAGTTTTGAGTGGTGCAGAGGATGTTTTCATTTGGGAATTCAGAGATCCAGACATCTGCTTCTTCTATAGGGTAGTCAGCGAGGTAGTCAAAGATGTCTCTTCTTTTAACGGATTTCTGTGTGACGTACACGATATCAAACTCGGTTAGGAGCATCAACCATCGGGCCATTCGGCTAGACAAGGCGGGTTTTTCGAGAAGGTATTTGATGGGATCTATTCGGGATACTAGTTTAATGGGGAAGGGGAGCATGTAATGTCGTAACTTTTGGGTGACCCAAACAAGTGCGAAACATGCTTTTTCCAAAGAAGTGTAGTTGACCTCGTATCCGTCCAACTTGCAACTGGTGTAATAGATGGCTCTTTCTTTGCGGGAGTCCTCGAGGTACTAGGCTAGAAAAGCCCCGACTGCAGTGTCTGTTATGGTTAGGTATAAGAGCAAAGGGAGACTAGGCTGTGGTGGCATGAGAACTGGAGGTTGGGTAGGTATTGTTTGATTTGATCAAAAGTTTCTTGGCAGGCCTCGTTCCAAACCTTGGTTGAATCCTTTCGGAGGAGCTTAAAGATTGGTTCACAGATGGAGGTTAGCTGGCTGATGAACCGGCTGATATATTGTAATTTCCCCAGGAAGCCTCGGACTTCCTTCTCTGTTCGGGGAGGTGGCATCTTAAGTATGGCCTTTAGCTTGGCGGGATCTGTTTCTATCCCCTTCTCACTGATCATGAATCCTAAGAGTTTTCCTTTCATAACGCCGAAGACGCACTTCTGTGGATTAAGTCTCATCTGATACTGCCATAGTCGTTCGAAGAACTTCCGGAGAGCGGGAACATGACCTTCTCTAGTTTTGGACTTGATAATCATATCATCCACGTAAACCTCGACCTCTTTATGGATCAGTTCGTGCAGGATGGTTGTGGCAGCCCTTTGGTAGGTAGCCCCAGCATTCTTGAGATCGAATGGCATAACGGTGTAGCAAAAAGTTCCCCATGGGGTGATGAATGCGGTTTTCTCTTGGTGGTCGGGATGCATCTTAATTTGGTTGTATCCGATAAATTCGTCGACAAATGACTTGAGAGCATGACTGGCTGTGTTGTCCACGATCATGTCGATGTTGGGTAGCGAATAATCATCCTTCGGAGAAGCTTTGTTTAAATCTCGGTAATCCACACACATTCGAACCTTTCCTCTTGATTTTGGTACAGGTACAATGTTGGCCAGCCACGTGGGATATTCGATTACTCGAATGAAACCCACGTTCAACTGTTTGATCACCTCTTCTTTGACTTTAAGCGACCATTCGGTTCGGAGCTTTCTGAACTTTTGTTTAACTGGCCTGGTATCTGGGAGAATGGGGATCTCGTGCTGAGCTATTTCGGTATCAATACCGGGCATGTCATCGTAGGACCATGCGAAGACATCCACGAACTCCCTTAGAAATTCTTCGAGTTGTGCGCGCTCATGCTCGTCAAGGGTGGCCCCTATCCTAATCTCGCGCAGTTGGCTACTAGAACCGAGATTAATAACGACAGTCTCTTCTTCATTAACTTGAACGCGGTTATGTTATTTATTATTAACCTTATTTAGATCAGTTAATAATTGTTCATTTGCAAAATCATCACCATCAAAAGTTTGATTAAAATCCACACAATTAATGTAAGGCACAGCAAGATACTCAAAATCTTCGTTTATTTCATTGATAGGAAAAATAGCATTGAGAACCTCATCAAAAGAGGTCTCGATTACATTTGAGCAAGGATGGACAACAGTAGATAAAACAGGGTAAACATTGGGGTTGAGAGAGATTTCAAGAGGTAGAACTGGCGCAGCATGCCAGTTGAGGATAGGTGTATCAACAACTTTAATCAGACGGGATGGGTCCCTTGATGTAGTGCCTGAATGAACCATGCAGAGTGTCAGCCCCAGTGTCTGCAGGTTGAAGGAATCTTCGGAGTCGCTTTCCTCAGTTTCTTCAGTATCTTTGATAAGCGGTGGCACCTGGTATTGGTAACTTTCGGCCCATGGGTAGCTATCTTTGAAGAAGATCTCTATTCCAGGCTTCATCTTCTTATCTGTATGGTTATACCATGGTTCTAGAAAATCGCAAAAGGGGAAATCCTCACCCTCCTTGATGAATCATCCTTTTAAATAATCTCCTGAGATAGTTTGAATGAAGTCTAACCCTCTCTTTGATCGAGTCTGGCGGATCATTCTGAGTTCTGGTTCTGATGGTTGATATCCCAAGCCGCAAGGAGGGGAAAGCTTTCTTCAGTTCGATGGGCTCAAGTATCCCCTGCTGCCTTTGTCCCATCCCCAGTTCGGGCATGAAGTGCATGTTTCTAAACATCTGAATCACATTAGCATTGCCATGAGGGTCATATTCTGGACAAACCCTTTCTTTGAAAATAAGTTATAAAAGTGCTAAGTAAGAAAACAAGTTATTGGGAATTCAAGAGAATTTAAGAGAGAGAGTTTGAGAAAGTTGGACCTTCTTGAAGATCTTGAGCTTGATCTTGAATGTTGGAAAGCAGCCCTTGAGCTTAGATGATGATGGAGAGTGGCTAATTCACTAATTTTGATGAAAAGGATGATGAAAAGTGAAGGTAAAAGAGGGATTTGGAAGTTGAAATCACGCTGCCTTCGAGAGAGGTTCTGGGATTCGTTCAGAGAGATTTCTATCAGACCTGGGCTCCCTCTGCAAATGAGGCCAAGGCCTCCTTTTATAACCCCAAGGGACTTCTGATCGGCCCTATCATGGCATTGCCTATCGGCAGGTGCCGATAGGCAGGATCTGGGACCTGCCATTTGGCAGTGCGCCTCAGTCTTTTTTGGAAAATTGGCCACCGAGGGCAAACCGTTGGTCAGAATTGCACACGGGGAATACCGTTGGAAAGGTATTTCAGAGACCTTCGAAAGTCCTTTGGACCGCTCCCGAGTTCGGGAGTTGACTTTGGGTCAAATGTGACTCGAAAGCGTTTGTCGGTCCATTGGACGGGGAATCGCGCGGACGCAAACGGCGCGTTCATCCGCATGGTAAGTCCGAATCGTGCACGGGGCATACCGTTGGAAAGTTTAGGAGATGTAATTAGACATTCTAAAGAGTTTGACCCGGTTTGGAGAGTTGACTTTGGTCAACCTGGCCTGGGAAGCGCTCGGTGGCTTCCCGGAGTCAAACAGATCGTTCGTCCGCATGAAAAGTCAGAATTACGCACGGGATGAACAGTTGGAAAGGGTATTCAGTGCCCTTTAAAGATGCATTCAGATTTGGTCGAGGTGAAGAGTTAACATAGGTCAAATAGAGCCCGTGAGCGCCCGGTGGCCTCTGGGTCAGGTTTCGGACGCAAATAGCGCGTTCGTTCGCATGGTAAGTCGGAATCGATCACGGGGCAGACCGTTGGAAAGGGTATTCAGTGCCCTTCGAAGATTCATTAAGTCTCGGTTAAGATGAGGAGTTTGAATCTTGGGTCAAACTGAGCCGGGGGGTGCCCGATGGCTTCCAGGTCAGTACTCGGGACGTGACCTGGGTTTATAGTGATGAAGGGAGGTACTAGGGACCTAAGGAGAGTTAAGGGGTAACAGAATGAGGTGTCTACATTAACAAACTACATGTTTTATCCAACGGAATAAACTAATACTACAAATTGACTCGATGTGGAATTTTGTCCTTACAGAGTCCTATTTTTATTTCTTTTATCTAGTTTAAAGACCCTAAGTTAACCATTGTCATTTCGTCAACATGTTGTATGCGATTAGTTTATTTGTTGCTAAACTCTTTTAGGTGGTACTATAATTCATCTTTATGTAAATTAATTTTGTTAATTTGATTTTCACATTTATCATCATCAATTTTTTTGCACAAAAGGAATCTCAAAGTAAAATTTTATTTCATCAGCAAATGGATGGGCATGATCGAGTACATCAAAGTAGTTCGTCGTAATGGAATTCTTCTCAAAGGGGAGATTACACATAGTAGTCGGGATCTTCTTGAAGAATGTAAGTGATTTCATTCTCGAAAGGGTTCTCAATCTCTGGCAGGTGGCATAAGGTCCAGTTTTTTTTCTCTTCCTTTATCACAGTATTCCTAAAATCTTTGAGAGGATCCTAGTTGGTAGAGGGCATATCTTGTTTTTTAATTAGATCTACTATCTAATGTACTTCTTATCGTATTCATGCGGGGTGATCGGCAAAGAAAATTTCCCATTCTGGTATCTTCCTTCCTGTGTTAGCCTCTAATCATGGTTCTAGAATCCACAGACAGAGATGTCATCCCCTTCCTAGATGAAGTGCCCATTGAGACTGAAATGACTAGTCACGTGGGAAGCTCCTGGTTTCTTGAATTATATCTTCTTGACCTTTGTCACTTTAGAGAAGAAATCATTATTTTTTCATTTATATCCCAATCCCCAGGTGTTAGATTGTCGAGGTACTATGATGTGTTCACTGATTCCTTGCTGATTTCTCCTAAGCCCCATTCCTCATAGGAACTTCATTATCTTCGTCATATGGGTGGCATCACAACACTAATACTTAGAATATGGAGGTGGGATCTCTTCCTTCCTTTTAGCTAATATGGTTTGTACCAGTTGATCAAACTGAAAATCATTGATATACATCTCGCAACTTTCACGTCGGATCTCGAGAACTGGAGTGTTGGGTCCTTCCCCTATGAGAAGGCTGAATCTTCAAAAACCATTACCAGACTTTACCTATGAAAGAGTTTAAATTTCTGATGCATTAATGAAGCAAAACCTCCGACCTCCTCAAGACATGACCTTTCGAGAAGGAGGTTGAAATAAGGAGGTATATTAATTACTTAAAACTCGATGATGCTATTGAGTGGGATGATTCTAAGACCGAGCTTAATAGATCCCATCACTTACCGAAAGGTATTATCGTAGGCCCTCATGGACTGGGTGGTAAATGTGAGATCTCCATATTTTATTCCCAAACATTTGATAGTTTTTAAAGGGCAAACATTCAGAGCGAACTTGTTATCTATAAGTACCATGAGAATCCTCTGTCCATGGATGTTAATATTAATGTTTAGGGCCATGTTGTGACGAAATCTTACCTTTCGTAGCTCGATGTTGACAAAGGAAATACTTTTTGTGAAGTTTAGTTTATCGACCATTTCCATGAGTTTTTCAAGACCGATTGTGATAGGTACCACTTTTTAAGAAAATTATTTGATGATATAATCCCGATGGGGTTGGGATGACATGAGAAGTCCCCCTACGAAAATTTTAGCTTTTGTCTTCTTTAGCTGCTCCAAGACTCTATTATCCTCGATCTCCTCTGCGGTGTATTTCTTGAGTATCTCATTTTATTTATTCTTATCCTCCTCCCTGGAAGGAACGAGGTTCAAGACAAGGTCTTTGTAAAGTCTTTCAAAGCGAGTTACGTGGTGACTTTCATAGAGTTTCGATCTAGAATGAGGAAGTTGGTCATTATCTTGTTGATGTTTAGACAAGCAAACCATCAAAGTGGAAGATCAGTTCTTCTTCGAATTATAGCTCAATTGTTGAGTTATTTGGTGATAACCATGACCACGAGTCTTGATTGTTTTCAGTTTCAAATTATTCACCCCATCTGATTGGGATGATTTCTTAGTTTTCTAATCCTTTGGTCTACCATGCTGCTTGTTGCGCTTCATCGTAGATCACCTCACAATGATCGTAGAGTTTCTTAGATATATGCATGGTGTTTGATAATAAAAGATCAAAATTTTCTCAGAATATCAAATACATCAGCTGATATAGGCTTATTTCTAATAAATCTCACCCAGAAGCCTTCAAAGCTTTGAGTGTTTGAACCATAAGATCCACGTGGGTTTGTGTTAGTACTACATGATCCAAGTGTCGATTGACAAGGCTCCCAATACTTTGATGTTTTGTATCTGCTATTGAGTTGATCGATTTAATTAAAAGGGAAGGGTCCCCAAATTCTTCCTCTATAGTGATGACATTCACCCCCGTGCCATGATTAGGTCGAGGGTCATTATTGGCGTTGGGTTTTGACTTAGATGGTGCAGTAATTTTCCCTTGATCGATAAAATTTTGGACAACAAACCTCAAATCTTGACATCCCTCCAGGTTGTGCCCTATCATCTGATGATATTCTCAATAAAGATCATTGTTGAATCCTTTTGGAAAGGGATCGGGTAAAGGCCTAAGGTATCGGGCTTTAAAAGCCCCTTATTGTTGAGAGATTGATAGATTGTACCTATGGGAGAGTACATGGAATGAAAGGTGTGTTGGACACTCTCAGTATTCCAAGGTGAAGGTGGTAATGTTGGGGTTTGAATAACATTAACAACAACCATTCCTGACTTGTCAGTCCTCCTATTTGTAAATGGAGGGACAATTCTTCTTCTATCGATCTCAATTTTAGGTGGTTAATTCATGAGATCGTCGTCTAGTAGTGCCCCCACATCCATTAAGGCTTTGAAGTGGGGCTAGGTATTGTGTTTTAAGCTGGTTCTGATAGGTTTGAATTTGATTCTTTTTCATAATGGCCACCTTCTCTTCCTACTGAGGATAGGTTCACCATCTGGGCATCCTTGTTTCGTTAGTGGGCGATGAAAGTGCCCAGGTGCTCGTTAATTTCTTTTTCTGTCATTTTTAGGTAATCTCCAACCCATCGATGTATCTATACTGCTTCGTGAATTATTGACAGATACCATTCCAACTGGTGGTTCTCCAGTATTCAATGGATAAGAACCACATGAGCTCTCCTCCCTATAGGGTGTGCTAAAACATTTGCACTATGACCTCTTTAGAAGCCTCTAGGGGTTGCATGGCTCAGAGGTATAGCTTGAGGTGGACTCTCAGTGGTCCCATCTATATGAATTTCTCGATATCTTGTAAGATTAAATTTCTTAATTGCTCATTATATTTTTTAGTTTGGCGTATTCCGTTACACCTCTACATTATCATGTACATTCTCAAAACTTTAATAAAAATAAGTTAGTGACTGAATGCAATTATCGAAGATCGAAGAGTTAAGATCGTCACTACAATCATTTGAGAAGGTATATGAGGTTGATCTTGTGTAATTATTATGTTCAAGGGTATTTTTAAAAAGGTTTGAAACAAAATATTTTTCACAAGTTTAAAAAAAAATCATTTTTAAGGCGGCTCATTAGAACAAGATATGAAGGGTTGTTCGAACGAGGTTATTAATCTTGTTGAATATCATATGTTCGAATGAAACTTCAAATCAACCATTTTCCTTGTCCCACTGGAATGTCGTTCCATTTCTCATTCTATGCTATTCGAACGAGTTTGAAAAAGTCAGTCGAACGAGGCCTAGTTCGTTCAAATGAGCGTGAGAAAATTATAAGGTTTCAAATTCAATCTTTTTAAGTCTATCTCTTGGAGATTTTTCTCCTGATTTAAGAGATACGAACTTACACTTTTCTGCAAGACTTTTTACACATTTTTTTTGATAAAGCACTTTGGTTTTCCAAATCTAAACCACTTAATGTTTTGTGATCACTTTATCAAACCTTGAAGAACACATCACATGTTTATATGCCGGTGGAGTTAATTCTTCACTGCTGAAGATAGGAAAGGAGTTTATTGAGTCTGATCGGTGGACACCGAGGCAAGTGGATCGAGCTGTGGAGCATTGCTAAATATGTACCGCCTTTTGTTATCAATAAAGAAGGAGGCATAACTGCGATACTTAGTGGAGTCTAAGTCTATAAGTATGTCTGTGTCATTCAATAATACATTGGTTATAACGGTGATGGAAAAAGGTTTTTTTACGAAAGGGTATTTTTCCTCACATCTTATGTTGTGGTTCGTTTGATTCGATTTAGACATGTTTAGTTTCACCTAATTAATCAATATAAAATTGAATTAATTTGAATTTGGTTTGTTTGTGACCTAATATACAATTTCAACATTTGAACATATAATGGGACCACTCTATACATATTTTAAACTTGGTATGCGAGCTTGTCTCTGCTAATTTTTTAGATGAATTTTAGTGATTATATAGAGAACTAATACAGTAGTCCACCTTTGTTTGATGGAACGAATTATGCTTGTTGTAAAGATCGAATGAGATAGTCTCTAAGATGGATCAATGAGTGCATTTTGCTTGCTTTTTAAAGGGGTTGGACTCCTCCTATTGTGACTAATGAAAATTTCATTAGTCTCAAGCCAGTCGCAAATTGGACAGGAGATGATTTTTGAATGAGCAATTATAACTCTTGTGGTTTGACTGCTATTTATTATACTGTCACACCCGATGAATTTCATCGTATCATGACATGTTCCCTATTTAAAAAAGCTTGGGATATCCTCCAGCTCACACACGAGGATACCAATGAAGTAAAATCATTTAAGCTTCAAAACCTCCGGGCATAATTTGAGACTATACGCATGCTTGACTCTGGTATTTTTGATGAATTTTATGCTCGTATATATGATATTATGAATTCTTGTTTCAATTTGGGTGAGGAGATTCTGAAAGTGAGAGTTGTTAAGAAAATTTTGAGGTCTCTCCCCGTCTAGTTTAAATGAGAAAGTTACCGTCCTTAATTCTTTGGGAATTTTTGACACAATTAGGATAGAAGAGCTTGTAAGTGATCTCCAAACTTACGAATTAGACATTTTCCCGAAACCCAAAATAAAAAGAAAAAGGAATAAATTTAAAGGCTAAATCGGGAGAAGAGAAGGTTTCTGACTTCGATTTTGAAATGGATCATGATGATCTTGTCCTGTTTGCTTAAAAAATCAAAAAGTTTATCAAATTAAAGAATCAAAATTCATCCAAATTGGAAAATACAAATTTTGAGGGAAAAAAATTCAAAGCGGGTAATTTTTTTAATGAGAATGATAAAAAGAAAGATAAAGATTAAAAATCTGAGAAAGTTGAATCGGAGAGGTGTTATGTGTGAGGGAAAAGATCACAAAGCCCATGAGTGTCCTAGTGGGCTTAAGAGACAGGGCAAAGTCAATGTCTCTTATAATGCCAATCTAATCGATACTAATGTTGGGTCGGTGTATTATAGGGATGAATCACCGCATGAACATAATTTTTACACATTGATGGCTAGTCACGTTAACATTACAAGTACGTCCCATAACGATGGGGATGTTTCTAAACATGATAGCCTCAACAATGAGTCGAATCATTCTGAAGATTTTGAGGATGATGATGAGAATTTGAGTGTGGGAGAACATGGTATCTATGGCCATCCTCGAGTTTTCTTCGCTCTGCCCCTCCCCTTCCTCGGGGGGAGTTCTCGGCGCTGGCGCGAGTGTGGTTAGAGGGAGAAAAGTAGAAGGGCCTCCCACCTTTTTCAAGGAGGAGCACTTCGACCATCGTCAATGTGGGGTGATGTAAAGAGATAGAGTTGCTAGCCTATTTTGAACAAAATAACCAAAAAAAAATGTTACTGCCTCAAGAGAACGGCATCAAAGACATATTGATGCTTGTGAAGCCAATAGTTCAAAGGTCCGGGGGCTAAGTTACAGAATGGGAAGGTGTTAGACGCCCATCCGGCCCTTTCAGTCTCTCATGGGCTTGTGTTAATATTCTCCTTGGAAAACTCTGTGAAGTGTGTGTGTGTGTGTATGTATATAAATGGAGAATGGAATTTCTCAACTCACGTCATGGAGAAGGGCAGAATGAGATCATCCGTAGGAGTGTTCCAAAAATAATAATGAAAAACAAAATGTGTACACTTATCGAGATATCAATCGTTATAATGAAATGATAATACATGTTAGATAAAACGCGAATAAGAATAAAAAATACAATATGATAGGGTAAAGATGCTTCGATAGCACTTGTTGATGTGAAAATTCGAATTTTTAAATTCTAAAGGGATGGTTCACCAAATATTCCAAATTTAAAATTCTTACACCAATACACAAATTTAATTTCTTTAAAATTAAAATGAAGTTGAAACAAATAGATATTTGAATTTCTACTTAAACAAAAATTAATTCAATTCAAGTTCTAAATTACGCCAAACAAACCAAACATAAATATTACCAAAAAAAATTAAACTAAAATTACCCAAATTAACTTTGCACCAACTTACACAAATGTTGTGATTTAAACCAATTTTATCTTTTTCAACCTAAGCATGCATCTACGTGATTTTTGCAAGATAAAATAAAAACAATCACAACGCCGCAATATACGAGAAAAACCCACAACGAAAAAAATCTCGGACGACCCAACCACAAGTTCACTAGGTATGGTTTTACAAAAGACATGATAGAAAGACTTACTTAATAACCTGAATCCCTTTCAAGCCTTGGCGCTTCTTCATTCCTCCACCTCTGCCTAGTCGACAACTCAGGAATCCACCTTTGTCTCGGAGTCCACCGAAGGGGCACAACTACCATCGACACATGCAGTCTGCCTCCATGAATCAACAAAATGGAATCCTCCGTAGGAAACTATATCTATTTAGGGTAGAGAATTAAACCCGATGCCAATAAGATGATCTCAAAGAAAATATATATATATATATTGGTACTTCGATCAAAATAAACTATTGGGTGTAAAAAAGTTTTTATGTTGAAATTAAAGCATTGTGAATCACAAAACAAAATGGACTTTTTAGTTATAGTTGTGGCTCGCAAAGGCTCTTGAAATTCTAGATAAAGTCACCCAAAAACATGTATTCCCATATTCTTAAAAGTGGGTAAGAAAGTAATGGGGAAGTGGGAAGTTTTTGAAAATAAAACTGTCGAAAAAATGTTGGAAACTGCCGTTTGTTCGAACAACACTGTTATCTCATTCGAACAACTTTGAAGAAATGAATGTCGTTCGAAAGACTTTATCGAATGAGACTGCAAACGAGATTATAGATAAAATCTCATTTGATATCTCGTTCGAACAACCTAGGAATCTTGTTCGAATGAGATTCAAATTTTGTTAAACGACTTCTCAAAAAAAATATTTTTCTAAGAAATAAAATAAAAACCCATTTGCAACTTAATTAAGTGAAAAAAATGACACGCAATAAAAATAAATTTCCAAGGCTCTCTATATATATCATATGCATTCATACCTTTAGAGACCATGAAAAACTTGAAAGGTTAGTGACGTTAAACGTGGCACAAAAAGCGACAATGATGATATTTCAATTTAGTCTTGGCCGCTACGTCATCAACACAAACGTTATAGGCTTGAAGGTTACATACTTCTATCCTACAAATTGACTCAATTGAAAATTTGTCCTTACAAATCTCCCCCTTTGGCAATTTCGGGACAAAACCAAAATAAAAATCCTATGGGCGGTCAAGCTCATCTAAAAAGGCACAATCCCACACAAAAATAAAAAATTACCGACGCTTAACTGACACATAAATGAAAAGATTTGCTTGCTTTAAAATGTTGCCGCTAAGATGAAAAATCTGCACACTTAAACACACCATCAAATGCATAGGGAATATAACATTATAAATTGCAAAATTAAATTCTACCCCTATGAAAATTCTCCCCCTTTGTTTAAAAATATCTTCCCAAGAAAGGACATCTCTCCCTAAGATAGATCTTGCCAAATTAAAAGGTTTAGATACCATTTCTCCCCATTTTTGTTCAGGAATAGACAAAGGCTAAATGCATATAATAACCCATTTCTCCCCAATTAAATCAAATTCTCCCCTTAAATGTAACAAGGCGTAAGTATGATGTAAAAACAAGTAGTTACAAGTACAATAAAGCAACATGGCAATAAAAGAGCAACTAATACACATAACGATTAACAGATACCAACTATGATGCGATAGTAAAACGATATCAACTAAAGTGTAATAATGTAAGCGTGGGATATCAATGAAAAGTCGTAACAAGATAGATACCTATATCAACAAATGGCATACATGGACAAGATAGCAAGGCAAAGACTAAAAAACAAATGATACCATATATATAAATACTCAAAAAAATACCAATGTCGCACAAGCACACATATATAGGTATAAATACCACACAAGACACAAAATACAATAAGTTTTCCACACTAAAATGGAATAAATATATCTAAAGAATCATTTGGTAAATAGAGTGAAGGGGTGTCAACTAGAGACTAAAGAATTATGATCCAATCACTTAAAAATATTTTAGGAGTTCTATTTGATTGCAAAGACTTTATCAAACATAGATTTAGCCTCATGTGATAAGATAAAGTGAACTCAAAAAATAAACAATCACAATACATACAAGCCTAGAATTTTGATGATTCTACAAACACATAGAGTCATGACAAAATCAGCATTACTAGGATATATAGTCAATGTGCAAACCCGTTGATATTTCCATCCAAACTCCCTGATAAATAATACTTATTTTCCTTTCTTTTAAAGGAACATGTCGAATTAAACTATGTTGGCCTTGGCTACTTTTTACAATGCTACACTTTTTAGGCCATTTCTCGTGCACCCTCATATATATTTTTTTTATACAATACAGATAAATATCACGTGTAACGGTTCTTACGTGCACAAATCCTCTATAGTCGTAGCAATATTTAAAATTGATAGGAGATAATCTCACTTAGCTCAAATATACATGTGGAGTTAAAGTACAAAAGAGCTCGTGAATGTGTGTGAGAGGCATATAAAAAGAGAATTCATTAAGCAACTCAAAATCAAACTTCTCCGTGCAAGCATGATAAAGAACATTTTAAGAATTGAAATTCATAACCAAAAGTTCTAGCAACATGGAAGTGGGGAAATGATATTGGATTCAAACACAAGGACATGCCACATAAAGTGAGTAAAACTAAAATACACAAAAAAAATCTTTTTGATTTTTTCAAAATTTTAAAACAAACAAAAAGACAAACAAAATCTTTTTGTATTTTTCAATAAGACCCCTCCAAAAAATAAGATACAAAAGATAAAAATATCAAAATCCTATCAAAACATATATAATAAAGCAAAGACTAGAAAATGACAAACAAACATACAACTAGCAAAAATCTATCATGAAGCACAAAAGCTAGTGTATGTAAATAAAACTAACACAATCAACCTTTAGATTTAGTAAAGAAGGAATCATGTTAAAGTAAATGAGAATCATAAACCCTATCATGTAAAGCCTCTAAATCGAATGTCCTAACCCATATGAGTGAAACACGATGCTCTCGGGATTTGGTGACCTTGGTGACTTTACCCTTGAACTTCCTAGGATCATTTCTAAGATCAAAACAAAACCTCTTAAGGTTCCCCTTCCGACCACAATGTGTACAAGTGAAAACATGGCGTGAAGTATCACCTAAGGATTGATATTTTCTAGTGTTCCTAGATGACTCTCTCAATATCATGATTTTGGCTTTATTGATGGAAGCATTTTGAGTATTGAAGCCAATACCACACATGTCATCTTTGATTTGGATAGTGCCTAATATTTTATCTAATTTCTCCGACCTACACTCCAAATCAAATTTGACCCGACTTGACTTTCTCAATTTCTCTTCAAGCTCCATTATTTTAGATTAAAGTAAACTCCTACTCTCTTCAAACTCAAGAAGCTCTTTTTTATAGCCTCCATTAAACCTCTAAGGCCATCTCTTTCACCTTCAACATACTCTATAGTCTCACGAAGAGTTCTCTCACATGCCCTAAGATCTTTAATTAAAACACTCTCATCATTACATGTGGCACGTTCTCTCATTTTTGCTTCTTGTAAGAGGGTAATACTAGTTGAGGTGTAATCCTTATAGGTATGGTGATAGATGATAACACAGAAACTCTTTAATGAACACAAATAAATAGACAATATTATATTCGATTAACACTCAGATTGGACTCACGATACACTCGTGTATAACCCAAACAATAATAAAGGAAACTCAGAAAAAACTCAGTCAGAGGGAGAGAGGAGTAATCACCCTAGATACAATTTGGTAGGAATCCAAACACACCAAACCCCTCAAAGATCTTCAGTTAGCTATAAAAGCTTCACAATAAATGACAACGGTGTGTGAGTAAGAGCTCTAGTTTGTAATAACTTCTACCTAGTATATTCTCTCTCTATAATAAATCTTTAGAAAAAACTTTCAAAAACCATCATCCCCCCTCAGAAGTGGTTGAGTCCCATAAATAGCCCCCATCCCCACCACTCCCGAGGTGCCTCAGTCTTTTATAATTGTGAAAGATATCCCTCATACTTTATGTCACAAACATTAACTGTCTGATGGACTAGTCAGCTCCACGTCATAAACATGAAATGCCAAGACATGCCTTTTGCCAGGGGCTGTCATCACAGAGGTGGCTCACCAGCTGTCTGACAGACCCAAATGCCACGGTGGTTAAATCAAGTGCATATTTAACATTACTTATCTGTAAAGTAGATGTGACATTAAGTAGAGGGCTATTTGGTTCACAACACAACGCACAATAGAAATCAAGGCCGCTCAGCCCAAGGTTCCACGATCAAAGGTCTTTCGGTGTTTTATCAGGTGTATCTAAGATGGTCAGGACAAGCCCTAACGTTGCCTTAATTCTCAATCCTCCAAACCAAGTTCCCACGATGAGGTCTCCCGATAGAGCATGAAAGCTCTCCCAGGCCTTGCCAGGCCTGATCTCTCATGAGTATCGTTTGACCTCACACTAAATAGCTCTATAATCGTTACATCACTACAATCGTTATAGCTTGTAGCCAATATATAAATATATAACATGAATAATCAAGACAAAAAAGCTAAAGGATGAGCCCTCTCGGCCAGTTACTTCGTTGGAAGATCTCCCTGGGCTGTCACGCTGAGCTGCCTCACTTGCGCTGTCATGGTGAGCTGCATCGCTTGAGTTGCCACGGTGGGCTACCTCGCTTGAGCTGCCTTATTGAGCTGCCTTACTGAGCTGCCTCATTTGAGTTTCCTCGCTACCTTATTCTCTCGAGTTTGTTGTATTAAATAGGGGGGATTATCTCCAATCCCCCTACATTTTCCCCTTCGTGTAGAGATTTGTTGAGGTAACAAGAAATGTCTTCACGAAAACTTCTCAATCCGATGAACCTTCTACGTGTGAAAAAAAATCTTGCATTTCTTTTTACACTATAACTTCTGCCATTATCATTGCCAGGAAAAAGTAAAATTCTTCCTGATGTACCTGAAATAAAGCACTGCGAATCGTCGGCGAATGGCGAAGGGACATTGTAACTTTTTTCTGTTATCGTGCCTCATTCGTTCTGACTCTTCAAAAGAAAAGTTCTCCCATATATTGGCTGTTCCGTGCCATCTTTTTATCTTGTTCAAAAAATAAAAATTATCGCCGATATACCCAAGTCACAACAAAACTCCGTTTGGACTTGTGTCGAGGGGACATCGTAGCTTTTTAAATCGTGGTTACAGCCTCTGTATTATGGGACATCCGATGTGCCTAATAAAAAATTATGGCACTAAAATCATAACTTCTTTTGCCCTTTCTAATCCCCATACATCACTTCATTAATGACGTGGTTCCATTTTTTCAACTGTCAGGACACTCCCCAAAGTGCCATGTGTCCATTTGAAATGATTGTGGGCGAATTTGCAAATGTGTTAGTGGGAAACTCAAAAGCCAACTTATGAGTTTCAAACAACTATTATTCAAACACTTAGCCATTCTCCTCATTCACATTTTCTTCATCTTTTTCAACTCTCAGAGCATTTAGAGAGAGAAAACCCCTCAAATCGCCATTGTTACCAAGCTTTTCTCTGTTTTTTTTCTTCGTCATCTTCTTCATCGCCTCTTGTGGCCATACTCCACTATTTTTGTCCCTATCTCCTCCTTTTTAAGATTTCTTCTTTCATCGCTACCTGTTATGGCTTCTTCAAGTGTTCCCAACATGCCTGCAACCAGTACTCCTCTTGTAATAACCCTTGCCCATGCTGCTATCTCCGCCCTAGATGCCACTACCCTGGTGGTAGTGAACCAAGAGAAGTTGTGCTTCTATCGTTGCTCCCTTATTTTTAGTGAATAAGATTATTTTCAGGGTGCCCTGAAAACTTATGCTCTATATGCTAAGTATGACCATTTGCTTTTGGGTGATGAATACTAAGATTCCATTGCTTGGGGTTATTTTCCTCCAAAGGGGACTATGAGGTTCCGTCTTGACAAAGGTGACTTCCCTTGGTCCCACATTGATTTTGAAGTACCCAGTGGTTCCCCCTCCCACTTTTCTGCTTGGAACTCGTTCATACAGACCACTTACTCTGACTCTTTTTCCAAGGTTGGTCTCCATCGAGCTGCCTGGTTTGGGGTGTTCACTATCTCCAAGCACAACCCTGATTTTCAAATCTTGGTCTCTCATTGTAACATTATAACTCACACATTCGTTGTTTCATGTGGAGAGTTCATCGTTGCATTTGAGGACATTTGTGAGATGCTTGGGCTTGGGCCCATAGGGACTTCGGCTTATCACGACGAGGCTTTAGACGCCGAAGAGACAAAGGCCCGAGTAGGCTTGGACCAGATTTATAGGAGGTGTATCAGTACTTCCAATAAGGCTACCTTCACTCCCCTCATAAACGAATTCTATCGTACTAACCCCACTGTTGAATTTGTCCCAGGAAAAGGTACATCTCTTGAGTTACCATCCTACATACTTGTGATTCTTTCCCGTTTGGTCTTGCCTGGCAAACCCAATGATTAACCATGTAGGGACTTGATTAATCTATTTGTCCATTTAGCTAGAGGATATAGGCTTCCTCTGGAAGCCATGGCCTTAGGGTCACTTTATATATGGGTTGACATGACCCATCTGGACATGGAACAGTCCTTGAGCAGATATAACTTGACCAACTTTGCTAATGTCATCATTTTGACTAGTTTTCTTTACCTTCTTTTTCTCGAGATATCTACCAATCGTATTCCCCTTCATGCTGAAAAAATCATCAAGCATCATCGCCTTTTTTATTTTCATAAGAAACAGAGTAGAAAGATGCTTTTGGGCATTTTTGACAAAGCAAGCAGCTTTGTGATGAGGCCCTATAGTGAAGATTCCTTTGCCCACACTTGGAACTTTTTTTGTCCTGTACCCAGGGTGGTGGGGCCCATTTATGAGGATCTTATAGTGGAGGATCCTTCTTTTTCCATCGTTTTAGCCTTGACTCCCAGCTATCCGCCCTCTTGCACTGAATGGGGATACTCGTCTAAACATTACAACCCCAACCGTTGCACCCGTCAGTTTAGGTACAACCAAGGGATTCCTCGGTCGGTGTTTCATGATTCTCACCCCAGGGCATCTTTTCTTGAGGCGCGTTCCTTTTACATCGCGTCAGTTGCTTCCACTATCTGCTCAGCCATACGTGACCGTGTTATCATTCCCATACTTTTTAGGAAGAGGGATGTAACTAGTGAATTTTCCCTTAAGTATTGGCCAAGACAGATAGCCAAAACTTACGAATTCGTCCAAAGTCCCCCTGTTAACCCCATGGTACAGAGTTTTCCTCCTTTGGAGTTGGGTGATAGGCAGGGTTTTATCGCGGCGTGGGAGTCACAAGCGCCCCGGTCGTTTTGAATTAGACTCACCTGAACTATACAAAAACTTAAATTACGACTACACTCAACGGGTGAGTAGAGGTAAGTCGGGTATCGAAAATCCAGAGAGACGAGTTGCTATAATTTATAGGATTTAATATTTCAGAAACAAAAGTGTAAAAGATAAATATGAATAAAAAGGAAAAGATGCAAAAAGGGAAATGATTAATCTAGGCGTCGAAAAATAAAGCTAGACTAATAAAGCGAGTAAAAACTATAATTTGCGTCGAATATCCCTCACCCGAGTTGATTAGTATAAAATGGTTACATGGGTCGACGAGTTATTACGAATGCGTCTTGTTTCGGCAGTTAATTAAATCAAGGGTTGTCACACCTCTAAATTCGCATAAAAGCCTTCTATGATTTTGGCATCAATAAATACCCCGAAAATTACGCACGCGAGTTCGTAAGCACGGAGCATACATGATATGCCCCGTCAAATCTCCTAGGCATAATAACTGGGACAACGCACCCGAAATAAACCCGTAAACTCCATCACCAAAGCAAAACAACATGTCAACCCGGAATGATTTCAATCCGACACAACCTACATTAACTTAGCTAGAAAGCATATTAAAAATACTAAAAATGAAAGCGGTAAATAAACGCAATAAATCTACACTACAAAGCAAGTAAATAAAGCTATGAAAGAAAGTAAATTAATACAAAGCAAGAAAATAATAAAATACAACTATATTAATGGAGAGGGTAAAGAAAAGTGTAACTTACAAACCCAAATGGGTGTCAACCAACTGAAGAAGAAGAAAGATCTCCCAAAACCCTCAAACCCTAACCTAAAACTATCTAAAATCTAATATATTTGAATATTACAACAAAAAACCTTTATATAGTAAGTGGAATAAAAATAGAAAAGAAAAGAGAAAAGAAAATAAAAGGACCCGAAAAGGCAAATATCTGGAAGGATCGAATGATCGACCAAGAGCATCGATCGATCGATCGACCAAGACCATTGATCGATCGATCGAGCAGGTACAAACCTTCTGTCTCAATTCGTAGGCTTAGTTTCAAACCCGATCGACCGGGGGCCCAAGGCCGGTCGACCGACACTCTGTTTCATGCAACATTTGGTCCATGAAGAGGGGGGAAATGGTTGCAAACAGAATACCCATATCTTCTTCATTCTAACTCCAAATGACGCACCGTTTGCGGCCACACGATGCTAACTCAACGAACTAAGAATCCGTGAAATTTCTGTAACACCCCGCTCACCCGGGGAGAGCGAACGGAGCATTAATGTCGATAAACTAAATCAATTCCACAAATAATAAGGTATAGAGCATCTAAAACTCCCACAATAAACAAGAGAGAAACCACAAATCTCAATTTCTTCAAATAAATACAACAAGTCTCTCGAAATAAAACAACTATCTATCTCGATACAGAAATAAATCTCCAATGCTCTATACATATAAATAAATAGAATCTTCTCAACTTATATTAAAAATCTTCCAAAATAATCCATGCTAAAATTATCCCAATTGGTCCATAGCACTAAAATCCGTGCTCACCTGCCAACTAAGAAAAAGATGGGGAAGTACACAATACGACAGGAAAGATGCTCAACAATAATATGTTAGCGATGAATAAAGCGCAACAATACGAATATGAATATTCAAATCAAATGCGAATCTCAATAGCATTTTATCAATAAATTTCGCAACAACACATTAACCGGGTCACCAGGCCTCACCCCATCCGCATATGCTTTATCAAGTCATAGCCCTTGGAAGCAGGAATTTTGGCCGGTGCCCAACGTTCGTGCCATATTAAAATCTCATGACAACGTGCTTAACAACAACATGAATAATACCACATGAATCAAAATAATTCCAGCAATTATTTTTCCAGATTTCAATGAATTTAACAATTCAAAATATGAGTTCAATTAACAAGAATTCAATGGAATAAACACTCACGAGATTTAAGAGCAATTTGTGTAAAACCCCATACCTCAAAATCATCACAAGAATTTCAGCCTCAAAATCTAATCACACCATCACGTTCTTCTCGTGAAAATAATCAAATCTCGTTCTAGCCCAAACTCGAGAAAACACCAAATAAGCCTTCTAATCTAAGGTTGAAATCTTGAATAAGTTTTGGGCTATGGTTTTTATATGAAAGGGAGTAATTTTGGAGAGGTCTTCTGGTTGAAAAGTTTGAGAAAAAGTGATTTGAAAAGCCAAGCCATGAATTGGTTGATATATAAAGGATTAAGAGTTTGATTAAGAAAAGAGTTCTAATCAGATACAAACACTAAAACATTTATTCCGGACGATCGTACCGTTGTAATTAGATGAAATTTTACAGAGAATTAGCTGAAGACGAGAGGAAGCTATAGAAAAAAATTCAGCTCGATCGGACCATTCAATATTTTTAAATATTTTTTTTTGCTAGAGAGTTTTATGTTTTGAGGAGTCTTAGAGAGTTTTATGTTTTGAGGACTCTTCTATATAATAAAAATTCAATTAAAACTCCATGTTAATTTCAATTTCGAAATCGTTTGAAATTCTCGCCTTCAAAAATAATACCCAACAAGTTTGAGTAATAAAAATAATTTTATCTCAAAATTTATTTTTCCTCTTAATTTTGAAAATACCCCCAAAATTACGCGGGTTGTTACAATTCCCATGAGCTGGAGATGACTAAATGCCCTTGAAGTAGCGTCCGATGACGAAACTTCTCCGAAATGCAACGGATCCTCACTGTTAGCGTTCCAATACCTACAAAAGCACAAGTAACCCTTGAAAAGCATATATATATATCCAAATCCAAGGTTGTCTGGTTAATGAGCTTAAATATAGGCATTAAGGACCATAAAAGGGCTAGAATGCATAAAGATATAGGGCGAAAATATGCAATATTTGTTACAAATCACACTCCCTATCTTAAACATTGCTAGTCCCTAGTGATGAAACAAACAAAACTAGTCCACAGAGGGAAGTACAAGACGTATATATGCATCGAAATATAAATGCCACTTTCGTAGGGAGCACGATTGCATTTAGCATATGCAATAAGCCGTTAAAATCCCTAGGTTACCCTAGTCGACGAGTGTCATCTCGTGAGGGTTTTCAGGGATGAAACCCACAAACATCATATGGTTTGCTCAAAAAATGTCCAAACCAATATGCAACGAGACCAACAACAACGAAAAAGATTTCATCCGCATTATTAGCAAAATGAACGAATTTAAATGAAAGTCCAAATCATTAACATTACAGAATGCACCTCATAGAATTGAAACCTTAAAAAGTGGGAGGGGAGCGAGCTCATGCAAAGTGTGATTTGGAAAAAACTTAAATAAATCAGATACTAAATAAATCAAGCATATATTCAATCCTCACAGGCATTACACTCATCAAGTGAATTCACTCAAAACAGGGAGGTAACACATGGAACATGCAGGCATAAAGATTAAATGTAAATGGAAACTAGGCCGCGCACATGTCACAAATGAAGAACGCTATATATAAAATGAAAAATACGTAATCTCAATAAAAGTTACTGCTCACTAAAGTAGGCGAAATGTATTTTCACAGATTATCAAAACTATTTAAACCTTTGAATTACATCTACTTAAGATCACATAGGACTTTAATAGGGTTATAGTGTAGGTTTGGCTAGGGTACGAAATGAAAGGGGTGTATGTACGGATTCAACATGTTCGGGATGAAAACTCGGGATAATGGGAAGAATGCGGGAAATATCGAAATTGGAAAACAAGTTCCAAATAAGCATTGGATATAACAATTGGTAGAGTAATCAAATCTTATTGAACTATATACAACATTTACAACTTTCTCTTTATTTTCTTTTTTTCTTTTTCTCATTTGTTTTCTTTTTTTTTTCTTTTGCTTTTTGCTTTCTCTTTTTCTTCTCTTTTTCACTTTTTCTTTTCTTTAATTTCTCACTCTCATATGCCTAAATTTCAAGTGCAACACAACAACATTCAATCCCAAGTAACATTCCAAAAAAAGGTACATAATGTGTATGTATGGTTCAAAACTCCAATGTGGAGTTGGTTATGGGATTTGGGTAATGAAACGAAAGGCTAGTATTTAGGCTCAACTGGGTTGACAAGGGGAAACATATAAGGTGAGGTCAAGGCTAATATGGGTGATATACAAAGATGGCCTATGGGATTTTCCAAAAATTTACGCAATTCTCGAGCCAAAACAAACTTTGAAAATCATGCTCAAGTAATACATAACAAGATATAAAATCAATTAATGAACGATAAAATGAAAGAATAGAGAGATTACCGACGAATTTAACGTTTTCAAAGAGGAAAGAATAGTGTATACACTCACAAACGACGAAAGGTACAAAGCTTACTCGGTGTAAGTATATACAATGCAACAAAAGATTATCGACTTATAAAAATCTTAAAGAAAATCAATAACGCAAGAAAAGTGCATGTGCTCATAGGATTAAAGTTTAATTCATGAAGTTATTCATAATATCAATAATTGAGGACTAAAGACTAACAACTTCTAAAATCGAGAACATGCATCGTTGAGTTGTCAATTGGATCGAGCAATTTATTGAAATTTATCATTGGAAATAAAGGCAAAATGCCCAATAAAGGAGAAAAAAGAAAGAAAATCTTTTTGAAATTTTTGAATTTTTCTAAGAGAGCATACTTAGTAACTATCATGTGAGCAAAAACATGGACTAACTAAAGACATGGATAGAATATCCCACACCGCCTAACTTAAAACCTGACATTGTCCTCAATGTGAATTAAGAACCAAGTTAAAGAGAGAAGACGAGCGATATTACCCAAAATTGGAACGATTCCCATAAGAACAAGTCCAAAGAATCTAAAAAATAAGTTAGTATCGAGCATAGCAAAAACAAATAATAAAAAGTTAACTAATTTGACTAGACTAAATTAAAAAGAAAAGAAAAAATAAAAAGAATAAAAAGCTAACTATATACAACCTACTATTTAGGCTTCACACTAACTGTACACTAGAAGTCTAAATAGTTGAGGGTCCACCGTAAAAATGATTTGACTTTGGAGGATAACCGGTGTACCCTCACGAGCATGCCTTCTGAAAAATATAAATTTCGTTTGAACAACGGAAGGCATGTGTATAGCGGAAGAAAGGAACCATCGTCAATTAAAAGTTTTGGAGGGACGATGGGGGATTTGGATTGAACGGGTGACAAAAACATGTGGGGACCGAGAAAAGCCAAAAATCCTCCCAAGGACTTTGAAATTGGAATGGGAGGTGGCACATACGAAGGCAAAGATGCGATCGTGGAAGGCGACTCGAGCAAGTACTCCTCATAGACGAAAATGTTTAAAACATTAAAGTTTGAAACCAAATCAACGGGTACTTGTGACGATATGATAACATAAAATGAAAATGGGGAGGAAAGAAATTCAAACTCAAGAGATGAATCATCATCGCTTGAAGATTGAGTTTTGAAAGAAATAAGATAATTTTCAATGAAATGTTCTTTTTTGGGGGCCAAAGAAGAAATCATTTCATTGAAAATAGATATTATGTCATTTTCATTCTCACTTTCAATATCTATTACGCAATTGGCCAAGTTAACAATGCTTTGTTCCAAAGTAGGCACAAAGTCCTCATTTGGTTCAAAACATTGTTCGACTTCAAAAGTCTCGAAAGAAAAATCGTCGTCGGATTCAAATAATAAATCCAACTTATGTTCCCAACAATGATTTTCTTCCCAATAACGATTTCCAATTTTCTCATTCTCAAGCATACGCAAACCCTCGCCAAAAGTCATAGGTTGAGGTGCAGATACTTGAAAATGGGAACATTGAAAATTATCATCGGACTTAAACTTAAACTCATTATTATAGGAATTTTGAAAACTATTGCAATTCGTTTCAAAATTCTTACTATAAGGAGTTAGAGGCCCAAAATCATTATCATCATCATCATCAAAATTCCAATAACCCAAATTTTGACTTTCGTTATACTCGCCCAAAGTCATTTTTGAATTTGTAATTTTTTAAGACTCTAAGTATTCACCGAAAGTCAACGAATTACGAGAATTTTGAAAATTATAACAATGATTATCGAAAAAATTGGAATAAGACATGCTTACCCCAAAAATGGCTCGAAGTGGCGAATTCCAGAAAGTAGATGTGCGCAGGAAATTCAAGCGTTTCTTGGCGCTCAAATGTAGAAGTCCTACAAAAAGGTTAGAAAAATAATACAAATAGAAAGAAAATACTACGAAATACTAAATCAAATAAATTCTAAAACAAACTCATCCCCGAAAACTGTGCCATTTGATAGGCAGGGTTTTATCGCGGTGCGAGAGTCACCTGCACACCGGTCATTTTGAATTCGGCTCACCTGAACTATACAAAAACCTAAATTACAACTACACTCAACGGGTGAGTATTGTGGTAAGTCGGGTATCGAAAATCCAGAGAGACGAGTAACTAGAATTTATAGGATTTAATATTACAGAAATAAAAGTGTAAAAGATGAATAGGAACAAGAAGGAAAAGATGCAAAAAGGGAAATGATTAATCTAGGAGTGGGAAAATAAAGCTAGACTAATAACGCGTGTAAAAACTATAGGTTGCGTCGAATATCCCTCACCCGAGTTGATTAGTATAAAATGGTTACATGGGTCGACGAGTTATTACGAATGCGTCTCGTTTCGGTAGTTAATTAAATCAAGGGTTGTCACACCCCTAAATTTGCATAAAAGCCTAATATGATTTTGGCATCAATAAATACCCAGAAATTACCCACACAAGGTCGTAAGCACAGAGCATACATGATATGCCCCGTCAAATCTCCTAGGCATAATAACTAGGACAACGCACCCGAAATAGACCCGTAAACTCCATCACCAAAGGAAAGCAACATGTCAGCATGGAATGAGTTCAATCCGATACAACCTGGATTAACTTAGCTAGAAAGCATATTAAAAACGCGATAAATGAAAGCGGTAAATAAACGCAATAAATCTACACTACAGAGCAAGTAAATAAAGCAGGTAAACCTAATTATGAAAGCAAGTAAATTAACAACAAAGAAAGAAAATAATGAAATACAACTATATTAATGGAGAGGGTAAAGAAAAGTGTAACTTACAAACCCAAATGGGTGTCAACCAAATGAGGAAGAAGAAAGAGCTCTCAAACCCTAACCTAAAACTATCTAAAATCTAATATATCTGAATCTTGCAACAAAAAACCCTTATATAGTAAGTGGAATAAAAATAGAAAAGAAAAGATAAAAGAAAAGGACCCGAAGAGGCAAATATCAGGAAGGATCGATCTATCGACCAAGAGCATCGATCGATCGATGGGGGATCGATCGATCGACCAAGACCATCGATCGATCGATCAAGAAGGTCTAAACCTTATGTCTCAATTCGTAGGCTTAATTTCAAACCGAGGTCGACCAAGGGCCCAAGGCTGGTCAATCGGCACTCTGTATCAGGTAGCCTTTGGTCCATGAAGAGGGGGAAATGGTTGCAAACAAAAATGGCCATATCTTCTTCATCCGAACTCCAAACCACACACTGTTTACGGCTATGCAATGTTAACTCAATGAACTATATATCCGTGGAATTCCATGAGCTAGAGATGAAATGTAAATTGACTAAAATGCCCTTGAAGTTGTGTTTGATGATGGAACTTCTCTGAAATACAACAAATCCTCACTTTTAGCGTTCCAATACCTATAAAAGAACAAATAACCCCTGTAAAGTATGTATATATCCAACTTCAAGGTTGTATGGTTAATGAGTATAAATATAGGCATTAAGGACCGTAAAAGTGCTAGAATGCATAAAGATATAGGGCAAAAATATGCAATATTTGATACGAATCACTGGGGCTAAAGGGGAATTCCGTTATGGGAATTGAGTTCCCTCTCAGCCGAACACCGAAGGATCCTCCTAGAGAGATGCTTCTATAGTACCCAACAATCCCCATTGCTGCAGCTAAGGCTAAGAAATATCCAACGCCTAAACCCCCTGCTAGAGGTGTTGTGCCGCTGCAGCTTCTGGTGAGGGTCCCTCGTAACCCCTTCATAAAAGTCAAGGAAGACCAGTAGTGGGGCCTCCTCAAAACTCAAGTCCACAGGCAAGTCCCAAGCCCATTTAGATGCTTTTCCCATTGCCTCTGCTCCTCCCAATACTGATGTGCCCGAGGAAATATGGGAGGCAGTTAGAAAGGAGGTAGAACGGCTACGATAAATATTTCAACAAACTGCGCCATTAATTCCTCCTCCTGAGTCATTTCCCACTATCGTGATGTACCTCGCTGAAGGAACTTAGTGAAGAAAAAGGGGTTCCCACAGTCCTTTTGCTACTGGTGCTTATGGTAAGAGGAAGAAAACTTTGGGAACCAAGGCAAGTAAAAGGCAAGCCTTTATAGTGCAACCAATAACAGTTACCCATAATCCTAGAAGTTATACTTCCCCTTCTCTTGATACAGTTATATCGGTTGATGATATCCTTAAGGTTGTAGCTGATCTGACTGAGAGGGCTTCTACTCACTCTTCTCTTTTAGCTTCGCCCGTTATCGTACTATTACACTCTTCTTCTGAGCACGAGGTAAGTCTTCCCACACTTAGCGATTTATAGCTTAGTGAATTCTCTTCTCTTTTCTGACGCTTGTTCTTTCTTCTTTGTCTTCCTTAGGAGGTTGATAAAGAAAGGCCTTCTCCTCCGGTGAGTCTTTTCATGGGAGGACACTTTGGTGCTTCTATGATCGATTTATATCCTCCTTATTCAACCATGATAGGTCTCACTTATTCATGTCGTTAGGCCTCCAAATGTGTAGAGGAGGATGTTAAGAGGCCTACTACTCCCGTTGAATCTGTGGGGGTTTCCTCTCATCCAGGGAGACTCCCGTAGATTCTTTTGGTTCAACCTCTCTACCAGTGGTTCCTTTGACTGTGATTCCAGTTTTTCCA
This sequence comes from Sambucus nigra, assembly GCA_949130495.1. Lineage (NCBI taxonomy): Eukaryota > Viridiplantae > Streptophyta > Magnoliopsida > Dipsacales > Adoxaceae > Sambucus > Sambucus nigra. The sequence continues at coordinate 221,698,944 of OX422207.1, forward strand.
AGCTCTCTCGAGGTAATAAGTGCTAAGTGATTAGTAGATATTTCTTCTGTCTTTCCTTCCTCGATGTGTCTTCTAAGTGCTTTATTGTGTTTCAAGTTGAAGTTACTTTATCACTAGTTACATCACTCATTGATTCCCTTCTTCAGCTTCCTTTATTAAGGCCCATCTTTGAGTTTCCCCCCTTTGCCCATATCATTGGGGTAAGTTAAGTGTACATTTTACCCCCCTTTTTTTTTATCCTGACATTCCTTGTGCCTAACACTTAGCCTTGTATCTATAGATTTTTTTAAGTTTAATCCCTCCATCCTCACTCGTGGCTCCCCACATCACTCAGGATACCGTTGGTTCATCTGATCACCCCTGTACTTTTTTGTATTGCACAAGTGATGATGTACCTGTGGAAGATCGAACCATTCCTTCGAGTTCTCCCTTAACCTTAGCCCTAGTTCCCTTTTCTAGACAAGGTGCTTCATCAAAATGTTAAGGTTCCTTTGGCTGAGGTTCCTTTAGATGAGGTTATTGTGGAGGCTCCTGAGGGAATGAATCTGTCTGCTAATGTGCCCATCATTGCATCTTCTTCAATATCTCCCATTCTTACTCCAACCGTTGCTGAGGTATTTTGCCATTTTTTCCTCATTTCTTGCATATGTTTGTAACTCTATTATGACTTAACAATGAAAATACAATTGTTAATATTTTTTGTCAAACTCCACCTATAACTGTGACTTAACAAAGAAAACCTACTTGTTAAAATTTTTCGTCAAACTTCACCTATAACGGTAACTTAACAATGAAAACACGCTTGTTAAATTTTTTTGTCAAACTTTACCCATAACGGCGACTTAACAATGAAAACACAATTTTTAAGATTTTTTTGCAAAACTCCACCTATAATAGTGACTTAACAATGAAAACCCACTTGTTAAGATATCTTCATCAAACGGTGACTTAATAATGAAAACACACTTGTTAAGATTTTTCATCAAACTCCACCAATAACGGCAACTTAATAATAAAAGCACACTTGTTAAGATTTTTTGCAAAACTGACATCAGTTTTTTCTTTCTTTTGCAGGCTGTGAGGGATCCTGCCATCATTCTTACCATAGTTTAGTGTGCTCCGATGGTTGTTGAATCCACGCATGAAGATCAAGGCCCCTCTGAGAACTCAAACCATGACGATCGTGGTTTAACTACAAATTTGCCAGCGGACAGTGAGTCAGGATATGAGGTTCCCTCGTAAGATATGGCTCTGCCCGACTTCTACCTCATGGTACTTCACCAATCTTCTCAAGTCTCTGCGATGGATAGGTCCATCATTGAACGTATTTCCCAGCAACATCCTGAGACTTTTACTATTAATTGCCTACACTCCAACATACTAGTGATGATCCACAGGTTTCAAGGTTTGGCGGTCGTTATTGCTGAGGTCGTCAATACCCAAATGTCTGACCTTACCTGGGCGACCATCAATCGTCACTTGGGTAATTTAAAGGAAATAGGAAAGGGTGGCTTTTAACTAACTTGGCTGAGAAACTACCTAAAGCTTTTAAAGATCCACCAGTTAGAAACCCAGAGGGAGAAGTATCTGAAATAGGTCGAATGCTAGTGATCTAAGGAGCAACAACTAGTAGAGTTGGCCCCTTTACTGATAGTAGTTGAGAAGAAAGTGAGGTATCTTAAAGAATCCTTGGCAAATGCCAAGCTGGAATGGGAGGCCCTGTTGATTGAGAGAGATCAAGTGCAGACCCGGCTCGAAGGCTTTATTGCTGCCCAGCAGACCCATTTGGAAGCTTCATCGGGCTTACCTGGGGACTTCTTTCCCAGCCTGATCTATGGTTCCTCCTGGGCTAGAAGTCCTTTATTTTGATTTTATCTATTTTCTTTCTTTATACCAAATGTAGTTCTTAGGCAGTAGCTCCTAATTTTTTAAATCTACCCAACTCTTATTAATGAAAGATATAATATTTTTTCATCATGTGTTATTTTATTCCAATATCTTTATTTTATCGTAAAGTTCAATCATTTACAATTTATGAACAAACTTTTGTCATCTTATTACGAAAGTGAAAATTAGCGACCACGCCAGCCATTGCTCTTCTGAGTGGTATCACTTCAGCCCACTTTGTAAAGCACTTCGTCGCCACTAGGAGACAGATCTTTTCTCTTGATGAAAGTTGTATTGCCCCTACTAGGTTAAATACCCAAGTGTGAAGTGGATAAGGAGTGGACAAAGAATGTAAGTCCACCGAAGGAGCACCGATCATATTTGTATATAGCTGAAATGCCCTGCACTTTCGCATAAACTCAGTAGAATATTTCTCCATAGTTGTCCAATAATACCCCAATGACATTAATTGGTTATATAGCTTGGCCCCTCCAATATGAGCTGGATCGTGAGCTTGCTTCAATACTTCTACTACCTCCTCCTTTGTGATGTATCTTAATGGCTTGTTAAAGTACCCCCTTCGATAGAGCTGGTCCTCTTGGATGTAAAATCGTGGAGCCCTTCGTTTGAGCCCCATCGCATCTATTTTCTCCAAAGGAACAACTCCGTCTTTGATGAAGTCAATATAGGACTGTCTCTAATCTATTTGAGTTCCAACGAAGTGGCATTCAGCTTCTTGAAAGAAACATTGGCACTTATCACATTTTCATCGTAACTCAGCTGCATCTTGTTTCATCGTTGGCCAAAAGTATCCTTCCCTCTGAATTCTTATGTACAGAGGTATCTCTGTTATTTTGCATTGGCCTTCATGTGTTTTTTTTAATATTTGTTCTGCTTCTTCAGGGCTAACACATCTTGACAACCATCCTCCCACATTTTTGAAGTAGAGGTTACTATGATTGATGAAGTATTGCACCAGCTCTTTCAGTTCCATCTTTCCTTCCCCAGACTCCAACTGCTTTTTTATTTTTCCCCTCCAATCCGAATCACCTTCCATGGGTAGGATTGATTGCACAACCAATGGGGATGTTATTTGTTGGATCACTACAGTAGTTGAATCGGTCTTCATAGCCAGATTTTGAGCAATGGTGGCATAGGCATCATCATGTCTATTCATAGTTTTAGGATGCCTTCTTATCTTCACTTGATGGAACTGATTGATTAATCATTGGATGATCGTTTTATAGGGCGCTAAACTGAGGTGCTTCAATGCATATTTCCCATTCACTTATTGAACCACCAAGTTAGAATCGCGTTTGATGCACAGTGAACGAAGGCCCCTTCAAAGGGCCTCTAGGAGCCCCGGTACTAATGCCTCATACTCTGCTTCATTATTGGAGCAAGGAAAATCCAGCTTATAGGAATGGAAAAATTACTCATTCCCCTTAAAAAAGATAACCTCTGCCCCTCTTTTCTTTTCTATCGAAGAACCATCAAATTGTATCATTCATTCTTCTAGATCGACCTCTAGGAAGTTTACCTGCAAATTATCCCCCGGGATGTTCTCTCGGGGTGGCTCAACTACTCCCGATGGAAAGTTCGCCAATAAATTTGCATATGCCTAGCTCTTGATAGCACGAGGAACCATGCACTTTAGGTCATATTCTGAAAGGATGAGGAACCATCTAGCTGCTCTCCCAATCAAAATAGTCCTTGTTAATAAAAACTTAATTGGGTCACATCTTTTCATGATGTGAATTGTGAAAGATAACATGTAATGTCTGAGTTTTTGTGCTAAAAAAATTAAGGCTAAATAGTTCCTTTCTACACTACTATACCTTGCCTCTGGTCCATATATGATTCTACTCAGGTATTAGGCTGGCCTTTCTTGCCCATCTACTTCCTGTACCAAGAGTGATCCGATGGACCTGGTGGTAAACATTAGGTAGAGCTGCAACAATACTCCTGCTTTGGGGGGGGGGGGTCATCATTTTCAGAGAGGTTAGCAGATTCTTCAGCTTGGTCAAAGACTCCTGGTGAGCTTTGTCCCATTTGAACTGCGTGCCTTTTCATAGCAACTCCATTAATGGGTAAGTTATTTATGCTAGTCCTGGTACAAATCTCCTAAGATAGGAGACTTTACCGAGGAAACTTTTGAGCTCTTTCATCGTTCTTAGACAAATCTTCTTGTCTTGGTCCATTTGTACTCCATGCCGATCCACCACGAACCCTAGGAACTTCCCACTTATGACCTCAAAAGCACAATTCAATGGGTTTATCTTCAACTTGTATTTTCTGCAGTGAATGAACACCCTCCTGAGGTCGTTTAGATGGGACTCTTCCTTCTTTGACTTGATGACCAAATCATCCACATAGAATTCTAAAAACTTGTGAAATAAATCATAAAAAATGGCCATCATTGTCCTTTGATATGTTGCCCCAACATTCTTTAAACCAAAGGTCATCACCTTGTACATGAAGTTTCCCAATGGGGTTATGAAGGCCATCTTCTCTGTGTCCTCTCGATCCATCTTGATCTGGTTGTATCCCACATACACTTCTATGAAACTACACATTTCATAACCCACTGTTGCATCAATCAAGCTATCAATAAAGGGTAGAGGTAACTTATCTTTAAGGCGGGCTCTACTCAGATCTCTGAAGTCCACATAGATCCTTATCTGACTCTTGTCCATTTCCCCACTGGGACGATGCTTGATAGCCAAAGTGGGTGTTGTATCAGCTCAATGAATCTTGATGCTAGCAAGCATTGGACCTCCTCCTTAATCTTCAAATCCATCTCCGGCTTATAGGTTCTTGTGGCTTATTTTATCGGTATGGCTGAAGTCATAACGTTTAGCTTGTGACAACTCACCTCTTTATCTATCCCCTCCATCTTCATGTATTTCCACACAAAGACATCTCTAAACTCTCTAATCAACTCTATTAAGTCCCTTCTTTTCTCTGCACCCAGGTCTTTCGAAATGAAAACGGGCCTTGCATCGTCTCCTTCTTCAACCACCTGGGGCCTTGGGCGACTGTCATGTAGTCTGGTTCTTCAACTATACCCTCCATAAACTCTTGTATATTTGAGTTGTCAATGACCATACATTGCCTCTGCTGGTCCACCGAGAAACATTCATATATCCGTGATCTTATTTTTTCACTGCCTGCTCATCGTTACGACCACTTTTCTCTTTCTTTCCCTTGAGGCTTCTGCCAGTCTATCTCTCGAATATCTGCTCAGCATGCTCTTCCGTTGGACTTGATGTTCCATCGGATCCATCCTGGGCCTCATTCTATCCCTGAGCTACCTCAAGAGATTTTGCCTCTTGGAATCACCCAAGTGAACTTCTTCGACAACTGCTTTTCCTTTTGTCCCTTCACTGCTTTGGTCATTCACAGGCCCCATCCTTTCTCTAATAGAGGGAACTCTTGGACATTCCATCCTCCTTGTGAATACCCTAGAATCTTCCTCCAACTTTGTATATAAAGCTATAGCAACCAAATGAGCTTCTTCGGTGGCTAAAGGCTTCTTCGTGGCACGTATAATGATCTCAGTCCCTTTAATATTTGCCTTTGCGCATTGGTGATATGTCGAAGGGACTAGACCATGGTTGTGCATCCACACCCTCCCTATCAGCAGGTGGTACGAAGTGGAACTTTCAATCACGTGGAACTTGATATGCGAGGTAAGGTTCCCCATCACAATCCCCACATTCATATACCCAATACACTTGGACGATTGATTATCGTCGCTAGAAATCACCAAAGGCATTGGTATTAATCTTTCTTCTGAAATATTGGCTATCCAGAAGGAACTGATAGGCACGATATTGATTGATTCTCCACCATCCATTAAGGCCCTTACAAAACTTACCCCATTGATACTTGTTATCACGTACAGGGGTCTGTTGTGTGGGAATCTCATAATCCTATCAGCATCACTAAAAGTTACGTTAGGTAAGAATTTTCTCACCAGCTGGCCATGGGCCCCTTCCATCTTAATGAGGGTACTGCGTTCTTCCTTGCGATATCTAAAATTGCATGCGTTATCTCCAAACGGCTTTCCTTTGGTATCCTCACTTGGTCGTAGAACCACAAGAACTTAGGCGACTGTAAAACATCTTGGTACTCTAAACTTTGGTCCACTTCTTCCCATTCTAGGTTGTATACCTCCTTCACATCCCTCTCATATTCTTCATCATAGGCTATAACCACATTGGCCATGCCCCTTATACAATCTACCAATGCGTCTTCGAAGTCTTCCCGTTGGAACTCCAGTTCCCCCGTTCCTCGTTCGGCCTCCTCGTCATAGGAAACCACCAGATTTTCCTCGTGTGGTGGGAGGGGGTTAACGTTTACACTCTCTTGAGGGCTCTGCAAAGTTCCTATCTTCATGTGTTTACTGATGATTTTCCTCAGCATGAAACAAGTTTCCATTGGGTGACCCAACTTTCGATGGATCTGACAATACTTGGGATCAACTCTCGTTGCTGTATCTGGCTCCACGATTGGAATTTCCTTTGGTTCATACACCGTTCCTCCTTGGACCATGGTGTTGTAACAACTAAGAGCCTCTTCAACGGTGCAAGGCAGTGGTGGTGGGTCTTCTCTATCTCTTCCAAACTTTCTCCTGGTATCTTTCTTAGACTGCTTAGCCCCTTCACCTCAGACGATGTATTCTACCCATAACGGCTGGCCACGTGTTACAACGGGTTGGATCAGCTGCCTAAACAACCCCAGTGCTATGATCGGGTTCGGCTGAACCACCAACGATATATTTCTTGCTACTTTTAGAGATGCTGTGAAAGTTCCTTCGCGTGTTTTATTAATGAGGTGACAGATATATTTCGGGAATAAAACTTCAGAACAAAGCTGTAACAGCGTGGACTCTTTGGCCTCCTCCCTCACATCGAGGGACCTCTCTCTGAATCTTCGCACATATGCCACCACATCTTCCGTTGGTCATTGCTTATCGCTGCCTAACTGAGTCAACGTAAACTCATCTTTTCCCAGAAAAAACTTCTGGACAAATAATACATGCATCTCTTCCTATGTTGAAACACTTTTGGGCGCCAAATGGGAGTACCAAATATAGGCCTTATCGGTTAAGGATTTGGAGAACTCCCTCAACCCGAGCTTCTAGTTATTACAATGAGTTCCCAAGTATTCGAAGAAGCGTTTAATATGCTTTTTCGAGTTTCCCCCTTTCAAGTGTATTTTTTTAAATATGGGAGGAATGTAGTCCTTCAGTTAGCGCTCTTCATTGTATTCTTAAGGAAAAGGTGTATAAAAAATAGATTGGGAAGAATCTGCTATCATTTTTAGCATTTCTTTTAGCATCTCTTCCAGAGCAGACCCTGGCGTTTTCTCAATTGTTGGGGGAACGACCAAAGGGAACAGTAGTGTAACACTCATTGAACCTGGGTGGCCACCATAGGTGGAATTCCCATCACACTTTGGGTTCCCACCGTTAGAACATGAGTGGGTGTTGTGTTTGATGTGGCAGTTCCCATTGGGACTACACTTGGTGGGGCTATCGGAGCCACCGTTAGAATTACAAAGGAACTGGAATCAAATCCCCCCAATACCGTTGAAGTAACGGGGGTTAGCAGAAACTCATAAAACTTAGTCATGAGGAGGGCCACCTGGGCTGGACCCATCCCAGCACTCGTAGAAGCTTGAGTTATCCCTGGGATGCCCGTCGCCATTTGAACTGGAGGTGCATCCACCCGAGGAACCCCATCTCTAGCTGCCTCAAGCTCCCTTACAGCTTTCTCTTCTTGACGTTGAATATCATCAAAGTCTATAGCTCGGTTAACATTATCCTAAGCCATACTTTTAGAAAAATACCTCCCCAGAAGAGTCGCCAAATGTAAGAGGGTAGTCCCTTTGTAGCCTAGGATTATGGTAATACTAGTTGAGGTGTAACCCCTATAGGTATTGTGATAGATGATAACCCATAAACTCTTTAATGAACACAAATAAACACACAATATTATATTCGATCAACACTCAGATTGGAGTCAAAATACACTTAAGTATAACCCAAACAAAAATAAAGGAAATTCAAAAATAACTCAGTTAGAGGGAGAGAGGAGCAAGCACCCTAGATACACCTTATCAGGCAGCCAAACACACCAAAAACTCTTAAATATCTACAATTAACTATAAAATATTCACAATAAATAACAATGGTGGGTGAGTAAGAGCTCTGATTTGCAATAACTTCTCTCTGGTATATTCTCTCTCTCTAATAAATCTTTAGAAAAAAATTTCAAAAACCATCATCCACCCTATGAAGTGGTTGAGACCCATAAATATCCCCCCACACCACTCCCTAGGTGCCTCAGTCTTTTACAATTGTGAAAGACATCCCTCATACTTTATGTCACAAAAATTAAATGCCTGATGGACTAGCCAGCTCCACATCATATACATTAAATGCCAAGACATGCCTTTTGCAAGACCACTGAGCGTTAGGGGGCTGTCATCACAGAGGTGGCTCACCAACTGTCAAATAACCCCAATACCACGGTGGTTTACTCAAGTGCAGATTTGACATTTCTTAGATTCCTAGTGACATCATCTAAAGAAGATGTGACGTTAAGTAGATAGCTGCTTGGTTTACAACACAACGCACAATTGAACTCAAGGCCATTCCGCCCAAGGTTACACGATCAAAGGTCTTTCAGTGTTTTACTAAATGTATCTCATATGGTCAGTACAAGCCCCAATGATGCCTTACTTATCAATCCTCCGAGCTAAATCCCTCTGAAGTTCCCACGACGAGGTCTCCTGATAGAGCATGAAAGCTCTCCCAGGCACTGCCAGGCCTGGTCTCTCGCGAGTACCATTTGACCTCACACTAAATAGATCTATAATGATCATATCACTACAATCGTTATAGCTTGTAGATAATACATAAAGATATAACATGACTAATCAAGACAGAAAAGCTAAAGGATGAGCCCTCTCGGCTAGTTACTTCGCTGGAAGATCTCCCTGGGCTGCTACGCTGAGCTGCCTCACTGAGCTGCCGCGCTTGAGTTGCCATGTTGAGCTACCTCATTTGAGCTGCCTCGCTGAGCTGCCTCATTGAGCTTCCTTGTTTGAGTTTCCTCGCTACCTTACTATCTTGAGTTAGTTGTATTAACTGGGGGAGATTATCTCTAATCCCGATATTATCTTCAAGCCCCCCTACACTTTTAACTTTAAGTGTGCCCTTTTTAATTTTAATGACTCCGCATACAACTCATGAAAGGCTACTTGAAGTTCACTGTCCTCTTCCTCTTCCTCTTCCTCTTCATCATTCTCACTCTATTCTCCCTCTTTTTACCATCAAACTCATGGAATTCATAAACTTTGGCCTCAGAAGTGTCATCTATTAAGCTATCATCAACGGAAATTTTTTCACTATCGCTCACATTACTAACCATGAATGTGGTAAAATTGTGCTCAATGGGGGAATCGGGTCCCGCTTTCGGTTCACTATCCCTAAGGGTGGCATTAAATGAAATAGGTCTCTTTCCCTCCTTCCTTAGTTTATTGGTACACTCTAATTTCCTATGGCCATAACCTTCACAACCATAACATCAATTCAATTCATCCCTATTAAGGTCTTCATTATTATTTTTAGGGAGTTTCTCGACTTTATTATACTTAGACTTCTCAAACTTCTTATAATCATTTTTATGTTTCTCTTTATTAATCTTAAGAAATTTTCTAAACTTATTAGTAAACAAAGCCATATCATCTGAGTGAATCTCAAACTCATCATCTGAAATTGATGTTTCCTCCTTTCGAGCTTTCAACGCTATGCCCTTATATTTATTCTACTCATTATTGGAGGGAAACATGCCAAGTTCATAGGTTTATAAGTCACCTGCAAGATATTCAAGTTTTGTAGTGTTTAAGGTGACTAAAGAATTTAAAATGTCCACCTTTGGAATAAATATATCAGGTAATGATCTCAAAATTTTCTTTAAGACATGGTTATCAGGTATCTTTTCTCCCAAATTAAAATATAAATTCACAATATCGGACAATCTTGCATAAAACTCATCAAAAGTCTCACTTTCTAGCATCATAATGGTTTCAAATTGAGATGTGAGGTTTTAGAATTTAGAAGCCTTGACCACACTTGTACCTTCATAAGTGAGTTGGAGTATATCCCATGCCTCCTTAGACGTTTTCACATGTCATAATTCGACGAAACTCCTCCTGTGTAACCGTACTAAAAAGAGCATTTAAACCATGAGAATTAAAGTTTGCTAGTTTAAGCTCAGTCTCACTCCATCTTTCTACGAGTTTACGTACACGAACCTCTCCTTCTATACATGTTGGTGGGGACCACTCTTTAATAAACGATTGCCAAACCCACTCATCTAACGATTTAAGTGCCGACCTCATACCTGCTTTCCAATACGCATAGTTGGAATCATCAAAAACAAAAAAATTGAAAAAGGTATATTTTTCATTTTTAAACCCAAAAATGATATTAGCATAATAAATTGGTGTTCCCGCTCTGGTATGTCTTGATAAGGTAAAAATTCTCTGATACCACTTGTTGATGCGGAAATTCGCAGTTTTAAATTCTAAAGGGATGGTTCACCAAATATTCTAAATTTTAAAATTCTTACACCAATGTACAAATTTTAATTTCTTTAAAATTAAAATGAAGTTGAAACAAACAAATATTTGAATTTCCATTTAAATAAAACTTAATTCAATTAAAGTTCTAAATTAGGCCAAACAAACCAAACATATTACCAAATTAAATTTGTTGACTTGAATTAAATTAAACTAAAATTACCCAATTTATATTTGCACCAATTTACACAAATGTTGTGATTTAAACTAATATTATCTTTTTCAACATAAGCATGCATCTACGTGATTTTTGCAAGATAAAATAAAAACAATCACAACGACGCGATGTACGAGGAAAACCCACAATGGAAAAAACCTCGGACGACCCATCCACAAGTCCACTAGGTATGATTTTACAAAAGACATGACAAAAAGCCTTACTAAAAAACCTTACTCCTTTTCAAGCCTTGACACTTCTTCATTCCTTCACCTCCTCCTAGTCGATAACTTAGGAACACATTCGTCTCAGAGTCCACCGATGGGACACAACTACGGCCAGCACACAAAGTCCACCTCCGTAGGAAACTATCCCCCTTTGGGGTAGAGAATGAAACCTGGTGCCAAAAAGATGATATCAAATCAAATATATATATTGGTACTTGGATAAAAATAAACTATTAAGTGTAAATAAGTTTTTGTGTTTAAATTAAAGCATTGTGAATCATAAAAACAAAAGGGACTTTTTGGTTATAGTTTTGGCTCTCAAAGGCTCTTGAAATTCTGGAAAAATTCACCCCCAAACTTGTATTCTAGCACTCTTAAAAGTAGGTAAGAAAGTAATGGGGAAGTGGTAAAGTTTTGAAAAAAAAACTATCAAATAACTGCGGGAAGCTGCCAGTCGTTCGAACGACTTTGTAGAAACGAATGTCATTCGTACGACTTTATCGAATGAGACTACGAACGAGATTGCAGAGAAAACCTCGTTTGATATCTTGTTCGAACAACTCAGGAATCTCGTTCGAACGAGATTCAAATTTCGTTCAAACGAATTTAAAAAAAAAATATTTTTCTTTTAAAAAAATAAAATAAAAAATAGTTTTCAACTTAATTTAGTAAAAAAAATGACACCCAATAAAAATAAATTTCCAAGGCTCTATATATATTATATGTATTCATACCATAGGAGGCCATGGAAAACTTGAAAGATTGATGACGTTAAACATGACACGAAAAATCGGTAATGATGATATCTTCAATTTAGGCTTGGCCGCTATGTCTTCAACTTAAACGTCACAGGCTTGAAGGTCACATACTTCTATCCTACGACTTAAATAGTTTGGTTCAGAATTATGCCAACACTAACAAATTGTCTCAATTGGAAATTTGTCCTTACACAATATATATAAATAATGAATAAAAATATGCAAGGAGGACTCGAGTCCCGATTTTTGACCCAAAACACCTACGTAGCCTAAAAAGGCATCAAAATCGACGTAGTTTGCATGCAATAAGAGGGTGGGGTTTATTCCATAAATCCAATCGGGGATTTTATTTATATGTCTGTGTAGAAGGATATTTTGACTTGAAAAAATCTGATGAAGAATCTCGGTTGGAATTTATGGGTAAAACCCTCTTTTTCTTTTTTTTTTTTTATAGAAAATATGTTATGTGAAATACTACTAATAAAAAGTGAGATTATTAATATGTATGGACTAATAAGGATGGAATGCAAAAGTAAAGATTAGATAAGTAATGCAAAAATAAGGAAATTTAAAAGAGAGAAAATATGTTTGGACCTTCTTTGGAGTCTTTAAGATTGATCTTGATTGTTGAAAGGCTTCATTGCAAGTGGATGAGGAATGTATGAATAGAGGGAAGGGGATTTTGCTAAATTGGGTGTGAATGTGTTGGAAATGAAAGGTGGGGGGAGAGGTTTCAAACAAGGAAACTTCGCTGACTTGTAGAAGAATGTTGCTTAGATCACTAAAATTGATGTTTTTGAGGTGCCTCTCAAAGTGATCTCATGCTCGGGGGGGGTGGAGGGGTGGGGGTGGGGGGGGGGGGGGTGCAGATCGACATTGTCCTCGTCATGCCTATCGACAGGCATCCCCAGACACATTATTGATTGACGGGAAAATGTGTCTTCCATTCGGCAACGTCACACATATTTAAAAAAAATAGTCATACAAAGTAATCTGTCAGTTCGAATCGTGCACGGGCATACCGTTGGAAAGGGTATTCAGATCCCTTTAAGAATCCATTATGCTTCTCCCAGGTTCGGTAGTTTACTTTGGTTAAATGGGGTTTGGAAGCTCCTGACGGACTTTTGAACAGGAGATTCCCGAAGGAAAATGGATTGTTCGTCAACCGTAAGCTCGATTCATGCACTGTACATATCGTTTGAAAGGGTATTTAGAGCCCTTAGAATATTCATTCAGTCTCGTTTGGTTTAAAGAGTTGACCTTGGTCAAATGGGGCTTGAAAGTTCTCGATGACCCTTTAGAGTAAAACAGGTCATTCATCTATACCGTAAGGCTAATTCATGCAAGGGGCAGACCATTGGAAAGTCTATTCAAAGAAATTTTTGGATTCATTCTGTATCGTTCGAGATAAAGAGCTAATAGGAGTCAAACAGATCCTGTTCTCTGATTCAATTTTTGGGAGAAAATAGATCGTTCGTCCGAACGGTAAGGCTAATTTGTGCTAGGGGTGGACCGTTGGAAAGGGTATTCAGAGCCCTATTTATATTCATTTATATTTCACTCGGGTAAGGAAGTTTATTGGGGTCAAAATGGGGCCTGGTAGCACCCGGTGGCCTCTAAATTGATTTTTGGCAGTAAAACGGACCGTTCATCTGAATCATAAGGCCGATTCATGCATGAGGTGGACCGTTTGAAATGGGATTCATAGTCCTTCAAAGATTCATTGCACTTTTAAGCTAACAACAAAGTTGACCAGAGTTAAATGGGGCCTGAGGGCCCCCGGTGGCCTCTAGATTAGTACTCGGAGCATTACCTAGGGTTCTATGGTTAATGGGGAAGTTCTAGGGACCTAATGAGAGTCTTAGTAGGGTACTATAATGTGGTTCTTTAGAGCCCCTCGACGAGTGAGATTTGGAAAAAAGTGAATGCCATTGAATAAACACCACGTGGATGTTTGGGAAATAGGTCGATTCTGCGGGCTAAAGGGATAAGGATGATCGATTCAGAGGGCCGAGGTCGATTTTGAGGACCTAAAGTAATGCTGGGGATGTACAGTTTTGTGGTTCAAGTTTAATTCTGAGGACTTAAAATTGTGATGACCAATTCTGAGGGCCGATGTCAATTCTGAGGACCTATGGTAATGATGACCAATTCTGAGGGTCGATGTCAATTCTGAGGACCTATGGTAATGATGACCGATTATGTGGGTCAAGGTCAATTCTCAGGACCAATAGTTGAGGTTACCAATTCTGCCAGCCAAGGTCAATTATGAGCACATAGAGTTATACCGACCAATCTTGTTGGTCAAGCATAATTCTGAGGACCTAAAGTTGCAGCGACCAATTCTGTGGGTCGAGGTCGATTCCGAGGACCTAAATTTGTGACGACCGATGATGAGGGCTGAGGTCAATTTTGAGGACCTAAAGGTGTGACGAACAATTTTATAAGCCAAGGCCGATTTTTTGGACCTAAATTTATAGCGACCAATTCTACGGGTGAAGGTCAATTCTGAGGACCTAAAGCGACGATAATCGGTTCTACGGGCTGAGGTCAATTATGAGGACCAAAAGTCGAGGTGACCAATTCTACGGGCCGAGGTCAATTCTGAGGACTTAAAGTGATGACTAAGAATTCTGCGGTTCAAGTTCAATTCTAAGGACCTAACGCGATGATGACCAATTTTGTGGGTCGAGGTCAATTATGAGGACCAAAAGTTCTGCTTTATCTTCTGGGGAGTCTTTTGTATTTGCGGGTTTGTGTTGCTTTGTGATTTTTCTAGGGAAAGTCATATGACTGGAGATCATGTGCTTTTTAGGAGGAAATATCTTTACTATGGAAATTCCTCTAGGTAATTGGATGTAACCCTGTTGTGGAAGCTAAATTTTTTAGCGTGGGTGTTTTGGGGGAAAGTTTAGTTTGGGGATTTCGTTGGGGATTTTGAAGGAGCATTTGATTTTGAGTTCCGCTGGGGAATTGTAATGCCCTTTTTGGATGCACCGTTTTAGGTTTTGTGCTATGATATTAATCTAGCTGAGGATTGTGGTATATTAAAATGGTTTTATTGGTGAAGAAATGTTCTAATACTTGTCAAGATTTTTTAGGAATTTTTTTTGGAAAATTTTGGATTTTCCTATCATTTTCTGGCCTTTTTTGTCCAAAATTTTAGGGGGTATGCCGACTACTTGGTTAAAGGACATTAGGGACTGGGTGGCATCTGCGATAGCCTACATTAAGGACTCGATTCCTATTCCTTATTGTTTGGTTACGTCTGCTACCTCGGAGGAGGGATCGGGCTCAGGGAGTGGAGGTTCTACAAATCGCCGCTGGGGAAATATGTCCGTCGCAGGGATTGAGGTTCTAAAGAGAGAGAGAGATTGAGGTATTGGGTCTGAGATGAGTCCCATTGCTTTGTATTTTCTTGGTTTTTCTTCTTCCTGAAAGGAATGAAAATGTGCAAATGGCAATGAAATAGATTTTTATTTATTTTCTCTTTAATGACTTATTCTAAATGCACTCTTTAATTTGCTGCCGAGACTACAAAAAGGATAGGATGTCTATTTAGAAAATACATTATATAATTTGATGAAAAATGATGGGTAAAAATGGATAATCTTAAAGGAAATAACCCGAAGGTTTTAAAATAAGGATTTACTTTTTGAGTTTTCAATTTTGACAAAAAAGGAAAGATAGAATTTTCTAAAAGAAAGGGGTTGCCGATCGGCATTCCATTTGTCCTCATTATCGGTAGGTGAGTCAAGTAAAATCACCCTAAGGCTTTGATTGCACTTTCTTGCAGCCCAAAGTACTTGGTAGGGTAGGTTTTATTTCGGTCCCTTTAGGTTTCTTGTCTTTAGCCAAGGTAGTTAGGTATTGGGGGGGGGGGGGGGGGGGGTGTTAAAGGGGGTGCAATTTTTTTACCCATTCACATTTTCTCTCCTTTCTTATTTTTTTCTTTCCGCCTTATTATTTACCAAATTTCCCTTCCCACGAGTGCAAAATTTGCTTCATATCTCGAGATCCTAGAAGCCGTGTGTCTTTATAACGCACGAAGCCTTCAATTTGCATCGAGTCTCCTAGTGGTGCAACTGGGCTATTGATTAAAATATGTTGGTGACGACAACGCAATTTTGGTACCCTGAGGACTAATTTTTCGCTTTGGTTCGAACGAGGTCTGTCCGACCTATGAGGAGTTTTCAGTCATATCAAAGATTAATCCCAGTGTGGCGGCGGCTATGCTCGAATTCTCTCGTCTCCTCGAGCGCTGTTAGTAGAATTTCTCTACAATTTCCCTTCGACGGCTCGACCGTTAGTCACTAAGGGAATGATATCTCTTCCACCTGTTATTTATTCTATGTGTGTATGGGATTTAAATTATGTGGGACATGCCAGAGCTATTGCCCTGGGCATAACTTCAAGGCTATTGCTGGTTATCAAGGACTTAATGGTGGACCTTCAACTGGCTGCCATTACAGTGTGGATGCCATATCGTCATATTCCTGAGGTGGTGATACTAGCGAAGACCCTGAACGATCTAGATTATTGGAAGGAAGGTGGTTCTAATTTCCTCAGGGGGAGCTCGATTATACTATTCATGTGGCTGGCTGAGAGATCTTGTTTGGCAGTCCTCTTGAGTATCCCTTGGTAGGTGTTATAAATTTTTTCATTTATTATTCCATCAGATTCGGCTTATCCATAGAGAACTGGGTAAATTGGTTCGTGGAGCACGAAGCTCGATGCCTTTACTGGTCGGTACCATGGTGGGGAGAGCTGCGGCCTATTCTGGAATTGGGAGAATATCGATACGTTTGGTTAGTTGGCTTTCGGTAGACCTCATTTTATTTCCCCTGGCAACTCTTACGCCATGTCGGATGGGAGAAGATAGTGGAAGACTTAATCGAATCCATGCTCATAAGGTTGGGATCTTTATGGGATAATCGTCGGCTATCAACTCGTCCCTTTTAATCCATAGGCAAGGTCTGGTATGTGTTTGGAGATTATCTGAAATGGATGTGGAAATGGGTGGTGGAAAATATTTTGGTAGAGGAGACCAGACAGAGATGGTTCATCCTTTTTAATATTATGGATGGGGGCGTAATGGTTTTCTCCAGGCTGGTCAGGGTATATCACTCTATATAGCACCTTCAAAATACCAATCAGGAAGAGGAAGTCTGGGGCCTTAAGGAGTAGACGATGACGTGGCTAGGTCTTTCGACAGCTAAGGATAGGGTCTTTGTAGAGTTGGTGTTCATTTCTTATGAAGTTTTTGTGACTCGGATGTGTTTGTATGTTTTTGGTTTTCTAGAATAATTTTGGGACGGTTTGCTTAAGCGTGTTTTAGGGGTAGTTTGGTTAGACGTGGTGGTGGTTGTTGTTGTTTTGACTCACTATGTTGATATTTCGTGTAATTGAACTGAATTCTCCCACTATGGAATAAAAAAGAATTTTAATCATATTATTGTGCCTCTTGATGAGTTTTATATTTGAATTATCTATACCAATCGCTAAGGCATACATAATCCTTTTGTTCATGTAAATGATAAAATGAATTATCATTCTCGGAGGTAAGAAGAAGGGGACCGTGCCCATATAAAGCATATGAGCTACCTACGTACCTTCAGTTTTTTTTGAAAATTTATCGAGTTTCATTTTGAAAGAAAAAGTTTTTTAGAGGATCAGGACCCACGCAGTTCTGAGTAGATGGAAATGAAGATTTTTTATACAATAAAAGGGAGATGAGTCATAGTGTGTCGAGATTTTGGACTAAGGGTAAAATTTATTGAGACAGTCCAGGTTGACTGGACGTGCCATCTCTTATCCATCAAGGTCAGTGAGCACAGCTGCGCCACCTGACATGATCTTTTTCACGACATATGTGCCACTCTAGTTTGGCTTGAATTTCCCTCTAGGGTCCCAGACGGGTTCTATGATTTCTTGGAGGGCCAAGTCTCCTTCTCGAACGTCACGATCCTTGACTTTTTTATTGAATGATCGCGCTATTCGACGATGGTACCCTTATATATGGTATATATCCTTCAGTCTCTTTTCATCCAAGAATGACAGTCTGTCAAAATGGCTCTGATACTAATCTTCCTCACTGACTTTTCTTTCAAGCATAATGCATAATAAAGTTATTTTGAACTCAACGGGTAAGACTCCTTCCATGCCGTATACTAAAGAGTAAGGGGTAGCCCCATTGGACATCCCGACTGAAGTGCAGTAGCCACAGAGGGCGTATAGGATCCAATTAGCCCAATCTCGACAACTCTCGATCATTTTACTAATGATGGGTTTGAGGTTTTTATTGGCGGCTTCAACTGCTCCGTTGGTTTAAGGTCGGTAAGGAGAAGATTTGTGTCTCTGAATCCCGTATTCAATGACCATTTCTGTGACCTCGACTTTAAAATGTAACCCATTTTTTTACTAGCTCATGAGGGACTCTGTATCAACAGATGATGTTCTTTTGGATAAACTTGGCTACCTTTTTGGTGTTCAGTACCGCGTATGACTTGGCTTCGACCTACTTGATGAAGTAATCAATGGAAACTAGGATGAACTCATGCCCATTGGAATCTTTGGGTGCGACTTTCCTTATGATGTCAATGCCCCAGGTAGAGAACGGCCAAGGAGAAGTCATGTTGTACAATTTCCTAAAGATTGGATAAATGATAGAATTTTAGGCATCTCCTGACATAGGCGGTGCAATCCTGAACAATGGTGGTCCAATAATACCCTTGACGAATAATATTCTTGGTGAGCATATGACTATTCATGTGGGGTCCGCATTTTTGCTATGGATTTTCTGCATCATTTCTTCAATGCCAGCCCTTGCGATGCAGTAAAAATGGTTCCATTAAAGTTTTTATTGAACAGTGCTTTGTCGCAGATGATGTACTAGGCAACCAGTTTGTGGAGGGTCGCATGGTATTTCTTATTGGCATCTTGTGGATACCTACCGTACTTGAGGAGGCACCAAATATCTTAATACTAACACTCGACCATATCAGAATCTTCCTCTAGGACGATCTCAATATGGTAGCAGTGGGTTGGCAAAGCTTATTTCTGGATTTTGAAGGGGGCAATTGCTATTCCCTCGGGCATGTAGACCATGAAGCTAATGTATTAAGGGCATCTGCTAACCTATTCTTTGCGCAGGGAAGTTATGGAAGGTAATATCTCGAAATTAGGAGGCCAACTCTTCTAGGTAGGCGTTGAAGGGTAAGAGCTTCTCGTTTTTGACTTACCATCTTCTAAGGACCTGGACGATGATGAAGGCGGAGTCCCCGTATACATCTAGGTATTTGATACCTTTTTTGAAGGTGACTTTGAGGCCTACAGTGCACGCCTCGTATTCGATCATATTATTAATTAAGGGAAAATCCAACTTGATGGCAATGGGAGTGTGAGAGTCATTAGGGGCGATCAGGAGTATCCTAATATCGTATCACTTCTAATTGGAAATGCCGCCAAAGTATATTTTCCATCGGAAGTCCTCCTGAGAGGCGCAGAGAATATCTTCTTCCGAAAATTCATAGACCCAAACATCAACCTCTTTCATAGGGTAGTCATCAAGGTAATCGGAGATGGATCTCCCTTTCGTGGCTTTCTGCGTAACATCCATGATATCAAAATCAGATAACAACATCAACCATCAGGCCATTCGGCTAGACGTGGCGGGTTTATTAAGTAAGTATTTGATGGGGTCCATTAGAGAAATAAGTCTGATGGGAAAAGCAAGCATGTAATGTCGTAACTTTTGAGTGGCTCATACCTGGGCAACACAGGCTTTATGTAAGGCAGTGTAGTTGACTTCATATCCGGCCAACTTTTGACTGGCATAGTAGATGGATCTTTTTTTGCATGTTTCCTCAATGTATTGGGATAGCAAAGCCCTTACTACGGTATTTTTTACAGTCAAGTATAAGAGTAGAGGGAGACTAGGATGCGATGGCATCAGTACCGGAGGTCTGGTAAGGTATAACTTGATTCTATCAAAGGCTTTCTGATAGGTCTCATTATAAATTTTGGTAGAATCCTTATGAAGGAGTTTGAAAGATGGGTTCACAAATAGAAGTTAACTGATTGATGAATCGCCTAATTTACTGTAATCTTCCCAAGAATCCCCAGATTTCCTTCTCTGTTCGGGGCAGTGGCATTTCATGTATGGCTTTCTGTTTGGCAGGGTCAGCCTAGATTCCCTTCTCACTAACCACGAATCCTAAAATCTTTCCTTTGGTGATGCCAAAAACACATTTATGAGGGTTTAACTGCATCTAGTATTGCCGGAGTCGTTCAAAGAATTTTCCGAGAGAGGGAACACGACTTTCTCAGATCTTAGACTTAATAATCATATCATCTATATAGACTTCGACCTCCCTGTGTATTAGATTATTCAAGATGGTTGTGGCCTCCCTTTGGTAGGTATCCCCTCCATTCTTGAGCTCGAATGGCATAACTGTGTAACAAAAGGTTGCCCATGGGGTGATGAAGGCGGTTTTTCTTGATGATCAGGGTGCATCTTGATCTGATTGTATCTGATGAATCCATCGATAAATGACTTAAGAGTGTGACTGTCCATATTGTCTATAATTATGTCGACATTGGGTAATGGGTAATCATCTTTCGAAGATGCTTTGTTCGAATCTCGATAGTCAACTCACATGAGAATTTTCCCCCCAATTTTGGTACAAATATAATGTTGGCTATCCATGTGGGATATTTGATCACTCGAATGAATCCTATGTTCAACTGTTTGACTACATCTTCCTTGACCTTGAGTGACCATTCGGTACGAAGATTTCACAGTTTTTGTTTGACTGCTTTGCATTCTGGGAGAATTAGAATCTGGTGCCGGGCTATTTCGAGATCGATACTGGGCATGTCATTATAGGATCATGCGAAGACGTCCATAAATTCCTTCAGTAGCTCTTTGAATTACATGCTCTCATGCTCATCAAGGGTGGACCCTATCCTAATCTCTCACTGCTGGATACTACAATCGAGATTGATAACAATAGTTTCATCCTCATTGATTTGAACGCGATTATGTTATTTGTTATTAACCTTATTGAGACCAGTTAAGAATTATTCATTTGCAAAATCATCATCAACAAGAATTTTATTAGAATTAAGACAATTAAATTAAGGCAGAATAAGATATTCAAAATCCTCGTTTATTTCATTTTCTGGACAACGGCGTTGATAACCTCATCAAAAGAGGTCTTGATTACATTGTAATCAGAGAAATTATGAACAACAATAGAGGAAGAGAGATGGTAAATAGCTGGGTTGGGTTATACTTCAACAGGCAGAACTAGTATAGCATATGAGTTAATTAGAGGTGCATCAGCGGCCTTGATCAAAGTGGACGGGTCCGACGATGTAGTGCCTGAATGGATTATGCGGAGTGTTATCCCTAGTGTTTGCAATTTGAAAGTGTCTTCGGATCACTTTCCTCCAAGATCTCGATAATGGCTATGGCTTTCTGAATAAGAGGTTGCACTTGATGTTGGCAGTCTTTGGCCAATGAGTAGTTGCTTGAAAGAAGATTTCCATTCCTAGTTTCATCTTTTTATCCACGCGATCACACCATAGTTTCGAAAAGCCACAAAGGGGGAAGTCTTCACCCTCTTTGAGAAATCTTCCATTTAAGGAATTCCTCAAGACAGTCTTGGCATATTCTAAACTTCTCTTCAATTCTGGTTGGCAAATTATTCTGAGTTCTTCTGGTGAAGGCTGATAACCCATGCCACATGGGGGAAAGGTTTATTTTAGGACTATGGGCACGAGTATCCCTTATTGATGTCGCCCCAACCCCAGTCTGAGCATAAGGTGCATATTCTTAAACATTTGTATCACGTTGACATTGACATGAAGACAATGCTCTGGACGAACCCGGTTTTTAAAATCATCTCCTACCGAAAGGTGAAGCAAATCAACCCTGAAGCCAAAAATAAACATATCATTTATCCCATGCTATATTTTTAATATCGAATTACTGGTGCTGGCATTTTGAGTACTGTCATCGTCTTTCAAAATGGTAATGACTTACCCCTTGGAGAAGAATTTCAACTTCTGATGAAGGGAGGAAGATATCCCTCGAATGCTATGAATCCACGGTCGACCAAGCAGTAGATTGAAGCATGTGGGTATGTCAATAACTTGAAACATAGTAACCGGACTGATACAGCCATCCCCTATCGTTAGTGTTATGGATACCCTCATCTCTTATCGAGTATTATCTGTAGACACCATATTCTAGGACCCCAAGTCTCTCCTTAGGTCCCGAGCACCTCCCAAATTCAACACAAACCCTAGGTCATACTTTGAGTATCGATCTAGAGGCCATTGGGCACTCTCGGACCCCAATTTGACCCCAATCAACTTTATCGTCAGAGCTAAAGCTCTTTAAATCTTCAAAGGGCACTGAAACACCTTTTCAACAGTCCACCCAGTGCACGAAACGACATAATCTTTTGGACGAACAATTCATTTTCCACCAAAAACTGATTCGGAGGCCACTCGGCACTCTCGAACTCGGTTTGACTAAAGTCAACTCTTTAGTTCGACTAGGATGAATGAATATTCGAAGGGCACTGAATACCTTTTTAATGGTCTGCCCTGTGAGTGACTTTAATTTACGGTACGAATGAACGATCCATTTTTATCAAATGATCTCCCGTTCAAAGGACTGATATGGTCTTTCGAGCCACATTTGACCCGAAGTTATCTCTTCGACATGAGAATGATCAAATTACTCTTTAAGGTCTTTGAATTACCTTTCTAACAGTATGCCCTATGTGTGATTCGGATCAACGAATTACATTCTACAATCATTTTTCCAGGGAAATCTGCACGAGACTGCCAATTGGCAGGTTCCAGACCCTGCCTATCGACAATGTGCCTAGGGTCACCTACCGATTGGTAGGACCAGGGCTACGCCGATCAGCACCCCCTGACACTGTAAAAGGAGGGAATAACCTCACTCCAAATCACATCTACAATTCAGATCCATCAGCATCACTGATCTCATCAACATTCTCTCAATCAGAGAAGTTCCCTTGTGTGAAATTTTATCCTAGTTCACATTCCCATCCCTTTCATACCCAATTTGGAAAGATATCATTCAATATTATATAAAGCATCATGGGAGTTCTTCCAAAATCAAGGTCATGCCCTCATTCTTCAAAGAAGGTCCAAATCCTTCCCTTATCTCTTTAAATTTCTTATTTTTGCATTAGTTATATCTAGTTCTTATCTTAATTCATACATATTAATCTCGACATTTTTACTAGTATATTGCACATACTTTATTTTCTACAAAAAACCCAAAATCAACAAAAAGAGGGTTATACCCATAAATCCTGAATGAATTCATCTTTCACACTTTTATAAAACTAAAACTCTTTTTTCCACACACACTTTTATAATAAAATCCCGTTTGAATCCATGGGATAAAAACCCCAACCTCACGCCGCATGCGAACTACGTGGACTTTGATGCCTTATAGGCTATGTAAGCTTTTCGAATTAAAACCCGAGACTCGAGTCCAACTTGTAAGGACATAAATTTCTAATTGAGTCCCTGTATTGTTTTGACTTAATTCCATGTATAAAACTGTGTTTGTAATATGTCATAGGGAGATTTTTATCTTGTCACGATCCCACTTGGTCTATGACCTATTGAAGAAAATTGAAAACGTTGCGATAAAGCTTCAAAGGATTAATCATGATGAAGTTTAATTGGTGCAAGTTTAATCGTCTTCAAAGTTAATTGCATTTCGAGATCACTCAGGTATGAATGCGTATAATTAATGGTGCTCGGAATTATTTTTTATAAAAGATAAGGATGTAATTTTTATAAAGAAAAATGTTTAAAATATTTTTAAAAGTGTTTTAAATGTTTACACTTCGTTTTTATTCTGATAAGCTCGAAATAGAGTTTGACTAATTTGGATCTCTTTTGGAAGAGACGTTTTGAACATAAAGTCAACAAAGTCAAACCTTCGCAGCGTCGTTCAAATAACATAAGGATCTCGTTCAAACGAGATGCTCATGTCACGCAAACGACATGGCATTGTCGTTTGAACGACACGTTTTTCGAGGCAGTGTTTAATTGTTATTTAAAGTATGTTTTCATCAAAGTTTCGCAAGTGTGCATTCTGGAAAAATAGTACATCAT
This sequence comes from Sambucus nigra, assembly GCA_949130495.1. NCBI lineage: Eukaryota > Viridiplantae > Streptophyta > Magnoliopsida > Dipsacales > Adoxaceae > Sambucus > Sambucus nigra. The sequence continues at coordinate 221,722,805 of OX422207.1, forward strand.
CCAGTACGTTGGTTGCACATGTTTTCTAAGGTTTAAAAAGCATAAACACATCCTTAGAGTTTGCAAAGATCCGAGTTATCATTCTTATATGTTTACGTGATCTTGTGGCACCAAGAAGTTTGTTCTATCATTGAACATAAGGGTTTTGCGGTGAAGAAAAGAGAAGGAATTCTTGTTCGACATCGTAGACGAATCAAAGTCAATCGGTGGACACCGAGACATTCGTGGAGTCGAGTGTTGTGGATAGGTATCGTGGAAGATGGAATTTCTATGTGGGCACTATTGAAGAACGGTAGAAGATCATAAGAAGCGTCAAGACCCGTGGGGATCGAGTCATTGAGTAAGGCAATTTTTTTTTTGTAAAATCATTGTTCATAGTGATTGTCTGGCTTGGGCCATCCGAGGTTGTTTTCCCATTTTGGGTTTTTTCCTCGTACATCCAGCACTGTGAGTATTCTTTAATTTATTTTACTTGCTTTAATCACTAGATGCATGTTTAGGATCAAGTTTCTAAAAAATGTGAGGCGTGATCGAGGCGTGGAGGCCAAACCTTAAGCCTTAGAAGCCTAGGCGGGCCTTAGGCGTAAAAAAGCATCAAAAGGCGTTTAGGCCTTCTTAATATATTATAATATTTTTTAACCATAACAAGGCTATTACAATACTAAAATTGTACATATCATAAAAATATGTCTGAATATATGCAAATTAAAATACTATTTGATTATTTTGGATGAGATAATGGTTCGGTTTGTAAAAACATTCTTTAAAAGGCGATATCGTTTGACAAAAGTATTGTTGTTTTTAGAAAAAAGTGCGCCTTAAGGGTTTTACCAAGAATAAGGCGTAAAAAGCCTAAGGCGAGGCGTTTCTCCCAGTCTCAAGCCTAGGCGGGTTTTTTAGAACAGTGGGATTAATCAAGATAAAATTGGTTTAAAGTAAGAATTGGGTTTTTCACAACTTGGTTTGGTGCACAGTAAAAGTTGGATAATTTTTGGTAATAAATTGGTTTGATTTGAAACACACGCAAAATGGATTTTTCACAACTTTCGATTTTTCGATTTTCATAAAATATCTAGTCCTATATTTCATCATGTTCTCGCATTATTATATCTTCGTAATTCTTTGTTAGTGCTCTATCCGACATATCTTGTCATTTCTCCATAGTGGTCAATATCGTGATAAGCGCATATATCATATTCTCTCTCTCTCTCTCTCTCTATATATATATATATATATATATATATATATATATATATATATATATATATATTATCTTTAAGAACATTCCTCTGGATGATTTCACTATATTTTTTTCATGATATGAGTTGAGTGATTCCTATCTCCATTATATATACATGCACACACATTTCACAGAGAAATAAATGAAAACAATAGCGCAAGCCCATGAGAGACTGAAAGGGCGGAATGAGCGCCTAACACCTTTCCATTCCATAACTTAGGCCCGAAAGCCACCGAACTATTGGTTTTGTATGCATCAGTTTGTTTTTGATGTCGTCCTATGGAGGCGGCGACATGTTCTTTCGTCTGTTTTGAGCAAAATAGACTGGAGACTTTATCTCCTTACATTTACCCCACACTGACGACAGTCGAAGCGTCCTCGAGCGGGACGCGAGACATCTTCGAGCCACCCAAGCTCGAATCGGTATGGCCACGGTGGCGACTCTGCTGGGGATATTCATAAGAGGACTAAATTATATTTGCATGGTCATTTTGTTTCCTTGTGTGCGTATGCTCCTACCTCTATGTTCCCTTTTCCTCCTTTATTATTTCTTTCACTTATATACCTCATACTTATATCACTACTCACTCACACACTTAGAAATTCTCCATGTACACTTCACACCATGTGCACCTAGGATCACTTATACCCATATGTTGCACACATCACTTCGAAACCCATGCTTAGGTGTCACTAACACACACTTACACTTATCACACACCATTGGTAGATGATCCATGCTTAGGTTCACTACCACGCACTCACTTGTGGATAGTTGCACATCACTCACTCTCACATATCCATGCTTAGTGTATATTAACTTTATATACTCATACATGATTCCCTGCTTGGCATGATGCCCATCAATAAAGATACTCTCTCCATAAGATACTAATCAAAGAATCATGTATTTTTTCACTCCACATCACCAAAGATCATAGCTATTGACCAAATTTTCTCCCGTAACTGGAGGATATTTTTGTGATGGGCGCTGCTCTGGCAGGTCACAGTTAGCGTAAGCAATATGACTCCCACCTTCCATTAGGCAAGTACCTTTGACGTATATCGAATGGTTCCCCCCGCATTGTACCGCTTGACCGAAGCCATTACGGGAGGTATATCGTAGGGAACTCGTTCACATACGTCAAGTATATCAAATTCGCTCTCACACGTACTATCACTATGAGGTATATAGTTAGGCAATTCACGTACACTCAGGCATATCAAATGGCTTGTCCACACGTACTGATTGCCCTCAAAAGCAAGACGTATATCGTGGAAGTTATGCCAAAGGGGGGAACCCTTTCCAATTAACGCAACAAATGCATACCCTCATATAGGCGTTAGACCTAGAACACTCATATTTAATCAACGGTTTTTACCCGAAACTTTGTTGGAATTACAGTTTAGCATGTCGCCCAAATTTTCGCATAATTTTTAGAATGGGACCCTGACCATGAGCTTGGTAACAATTCCAACCATATTTTCACGTATTTTTCAAACCCATTTTTTCTAGGCTCGGTCCCATCTGACATTTCTTTTTGCATTTAGGTAAACCTAATACAAGTGAGAACATAATAAACCTAGTAATCATGTTGAGACCCGTCTCTCGTCTTTTCCCTATTTTCTAAAGAAAATATCAAAAACATTTCTTTCTTCTTTATAAAAAAAATACCAAAAATATTTCCCCCTTTCTCATACCAAAAATATTTTCCCTCCCATTTGTCCAAAACATTTTGCCTTCATCTTTTCCAAAATGTCAAAAACATTTTCCCTCATTTTTAAAATAATAGTTTTCCCCTTTTCTCTTTCAAAAATATATTCGATTTTCCTCTTTCTCAGGTCGATCGCATACCCTTGGCCTGGCTCTCTATTGGCTTCGGTCTTCAGTAGAACTGCCTCGGAGCTCCGTCAGTCCCCTCACTTCCTTCGAGTCCAAAATTCACCCGATTTCCATGGAGTGCAGCCAGATATAATGACAGTCCTAACTCAGCTCACTACCATGATTGACAGCCTGCACTGAGGTCCATAAAATATAACGAAACCGGGTCCCTATTCTCAAAGAGCTCGAGGTCCTCTTTCCCCGCACTATGGGCCATCCCACACCCGATCCTTTTTGGCTTCTCGAGGAATATCAGCATGCTCCACGTGCTCCTCCTACTAATGGGTCACTGCCTGCCCAACTTCTTATGACGAATGTTTCCCAACCAGGGGCTAACTTAATTGTGACTATTGATCCGAAAGAAGAGGAATTAAACAAGGTCAAGGACGATCTCAAGATGCTAACCATGAAATTCGACCAAGTCATAATCTCGAGAAACTACATGGACTATACCCACATGTCTCCCTATCCAAAAGCGAGGTTGCCAAAAAAGTTCAAGATGCCCAACATTGATAAGTTCGGAGGTAGCGGACCTCTGATTGTTCATCTTCGCAGTTATCACCAAGCCATGACTCTCCTAGGGGATTTTGAAGAAATAATAACCCAAATATTTCAGTAAACTTTGAAGGACAGCGCCCTTCACTGGTTCTTATCTCTCAAAAAATGCAAAATTCGTAGCTGGGAAGATGTGGCTCGAGAATCCATGTCACAATACAATTATAATGAATATTAGAAGTCACCCATCAGGAATTTGTGATACTCAAACAAAACCCTGGGGAATCAATTAATACCTTTATACCAAGGTGGAGAAAGAAAGCTGCCACCATGAACAACCGACTTTCAGATGAGGAGCAAGTCAACATCATAAAGAAGAACTTCTTACCCCATGTCCGAGCAATGATGGGAGGATAATACTACCCTCATTTCAAAGATCTTTAAGAAGCAGGAGTGAAGATTAAAGAAGGTTTTGTCAAGTCAGAAGTTGAACCGAAGAAAGTTTCAGGACAGTTTACTCCTAGGAAGTATGGAAAGCCAGCCAGTGCTATAGTCTAAACCATTAACAACATTTCTCAACAAACCAATTCATGGGCACCAGAAAGCCGCCCTGTCCCAGTCCGAAAGGAATACACCGAGCTCCATGTTCCCTCTCTAAAGTTTACCAATCCCTCCTAAGACGAAACCTTATCAAGCCATTGGATCCTCGCCCATTACCAAACCCACTTCCCAAGAACTTCAAACCAGATGCCCACTGTGACTTCCATCAAACTGCTGGTCATAACACCGGCCAATGTTTTCACCTCTGAAACATGATCCAAGGTATGATCGATCGGGGTGTCATCGCCCTACCAACCAATCCTAAGCCAAACACTACTCATAATTTGCTCCCAAATCATACTAATGCCATCTTCTTGGAAGAAGACCCAGACTTCGATCCATCAACCCAAATTACACTAAGAAAATTTCCCATCATACCCATATACTCTCCTAAACCTCTCCAAACTTGCCCATATTTCCTCCTACACCCTGCCAATCTCATCGAGCAGGCACTGTCACTCCTTAACAGAGCATGCATCATTGTTCGCACCCATTATAGAAATGGAAATATGGAATTATCAGAAGTACTGAACCAACTCCTTGAGTTCGGGCTGAAATTTCCGTCCCAAATGATCATCGATTGCTAAAGCTTCAGTATGCTGTTCTTGGAAGCACATAAATGGGCTCAAAAATCAAATAGTTGGGTAGTACCTCCCGATGAAGTCAGTCTAGATAATGTCATCCAGATTATGGCAGATTCATTTTAACAAAACAGTGATATTAGTAGCATGTACGAACTGTTAGATGCTCTGAAACTATAAGGACGCCTGGTCCCTTCACCTATATACCTCCCCACCGAATGGGAGGATTTATATCATGAAGCCATTGAAGTTGTGGAGCGTATTGACTTTTCATGAAAAGAAAATATTTTCGCCACCGGATGGGGAGATGAATTCGATGATTTAGATGAGGAGAAAATTTAAGAAAGGACTATCTCGATAGTCGACATATATGGGATGATATCATTCGAGGAGTTGCTAGGAGAGATCAACAGGGTGGCCGAATAACCCGAGATCGATGAGAAAATGGGGTTTATGTTTTTCGCCTCTTTTGTGAACCACATGACCAAGTCAGGGAGACATTACTAAGTTCCAAACCCCCCGCCATCAGCAAGTGACAAAGGGAAAGTTATTGAGAATCTTCCTATGATAAAAATAACTCTTGAGGAGGCTAAGGTCCTCAATCAGTTGAAAAATACCCGAGCTAACATCACTCTGTGGGGACTCTTCATATCTCCCCAACTGCACAAAAATACTTTGGTCAATCTACTCACTGTGTCCACAGTCCCTCCATCTACCACGCCAGAAGAAGTAGTGAATCTGTTTAGATCTCTGACCCCTACAAGAATGCTCTCTTTCTCCGAAGAGGAAATCTCCAAGATCGGTCCAAACCAAAATTATGCTCTCAATATCTCTATCGAAGTCATGGGAAAGACTGTCCCTCTTTCTCTTGTCGATAGTGGATCTGCTCTGAATATTTGCCCGCTGAGAACACTCAACTGTTTGGGATTAAAAGTGAGAGACCTTTCTCTAACCTCTATCGCTGTAAGGGCCTACGATAATACTCGTCGAGAAGTGATGGGATTCATAAAGCTAGCAATAGGGGTTGGCCCTATAAATTCTGTCATAGAATTCTAACTCATTGACATCCCTGCTTGTTTCAATCTATTTCTTGGACGACCATGGCTCCACAATATCAAGGGTGTTTATTCTTCTCTAAATTAGAAACTAAAGTTTTTAACTAATGGGAAAGTCATTACCATCTTGGGCGACAACGACAGTACCAATAACGTAAGCACCAGCAATCCAGTATTTGAGATACAACATGGGCTAAATGATATGCGCCTATCCAATTTTCGAGTTAAGCTAATTCTACTCCCAGAAGGGGACGATTTCAAAGACAGAGTTTGTCCAAAGTATGACCCCCATGGAAACATCAATGTTATCCAGATGTTCAAGAACATGCACTTTATGCCCGGACTCGGGCTAAGGCAAAAACAGTAAGGGATACTTAAACCCATTGTGCTGAAGAAAGCTTTTCCTCCTTCTGGCCTAGGCTATCAACCGTCAGTAGAATAACTCAGGATGATTTATCAGCCTTGACTGAAGAGAAGACTAGAATGTGTCACCTTCTGTGGCTTTCTTGAACCTTGGTATGACCACGTGGACAAGAAGATAAAACCTGGAATGGAGATCTTTTTCCAAGACATCTATTCACGGGCTAAGAGTTCCCAGCATCACGTGCAACTATTCATTGAGAAGACTATAGTCAATGCCGAAGATTCTAAAGAAAATGACTCTGAAGGTTCCTTCAACTTACAAACACTAGGTCTAGCACTCTTCAAGATCCACTCAGGGGCTACATCTTTTAATCCATCCCATTTGATCAAAGCTACTGACACACCTCTCCTCAACTAGCATGCTATACCAGTTCCACCTGCCAAAACTCAAACCAACCCTAATGTTTATCCTATTTCTTCTTCTGTTGTTTCTTCTTACTCTGATGTAGTAGAGACCTCTTTTGACGAGGTTCTCAATGCTATTTTTCCTGTCAATGAACCAAATGAATATTTTGAGTATCTTGTTATGCCTTACATTAATTGTATCGATTCCAATCAAACTCTTGATGATGATGATTTTGCAAATGAACAATTCTCAACTGATCTAAATAAGGTTAATAACAAACAACATAACCGCGTTCAAGTTAATGAAGATGAAACTGATGTTATTAATCTCGGTTGTAGTAGCCAACTGTGCGAGATTAGGATAGGGGTCTCCCTTGACGAGCATGAGCGCGGGCAACTCGAGGAATTACTAAAGGAATTTATGGATGTTTTTGCATGGTCCTACGATGACAGGCTTGACATTGACCCTGAGATAACTCAGCATGAGATTCCTACTCTTCCAGAATGCAAACTGGTCAAACAGAAACTGTAAAAGCTCCACATCGAATGGTCGCTCAAGGTTAAAAAAGAAGTGGTCAAATAGTTGAACCTGGGTTACATTCGTGTGATCGAATATCCCACATGGATAGCCAATATTATGCTCGTGCTGAAATCAGGAGGGAAGGTTCAGACGTGTGTCGACTATCAAAACTTAAATGAGGCCTCTCTGAAGGATGATTACTCGCTACCCAATATCGATATAATTGTAGAGAACATGGCCAGTCACACTCTGAAATCATTCGTTGATGGGTTTATCGGGTATAACCAGATCAAGATGCACCTGAATCACCAAAAGAAAACCACATTCATCACCACATGGGAAACCTTTTGCTACACCATTATGCCATTCGGTCTAAAAAATACAGGGGTTACCTACCAGAGGGCTGACACAACCATTTTACATTATCTAATACACAAGGAAGTCGAGGTCTATGTGGATGATATGATTATCAAGTCCAAGACTAGGTGAGGTCATGTTCTCGTTCTTCGAAAGTTCTTCGAGCGATTGTGAGAATATTAGATGCGGCTCAACCCCCAGAAATTTGTGCGTTACAAAAGGAAAACTCTTAAGATTTATTATTAGTGAGAAAGTGATAGAAACAGATCCTGCCAAACTAAAAGCCATACTCGAGATGCCACCATGACGAATAGAGAAAGAAGTTCGAGGATTCTTTAGAAAGTTATAGTACATCAATCGTTCATTAGCCAGTTGACTTCCATCTGTGAACCTATTTTTAAACTCCTCTGAAATGATTCAACCAAGGTTTGAAACGAATCTTGCCAAGAAGCTTTTGTTTGAATTAAAAAATACCTAATCTGACCTCCGGTACTCATACCGTCGTAGCCTAGTCTACCCCTACTCCTATACCTAATCATTACAGATACTACAACTGGGGATTTACAAGCCCAATCCCTCAAAGAATCCCACAAAGAAAAGGATATCTACTACGCCAGTCACAAGGTATCCGGGTACGAAGTCAATTACACTGCTTTGGAAAAAGCGCGTGTCTCCTTTGTTTGGGTCACCTAAAAGCTGCGGTATTACATGCTCGCCTTTCCCATAAAATTTGTACCCCGAATGGATCCTATCAAGTACTTTCTCAAAAAGTGTGCTTTTTTGCATCCGAATGGCCCATTAATTAATGCTTCTAGCCGAATTTGATATTGTGTATGTCACGCAGAAGTCCATGAAAGGAAGAAACATCTCTGACTATCTCGCTGACTACCCTATGGAAGAAGCTGATGTCTGGATTTTTGAGTTCCCAGATGAGAATATCCTTTGTATCTCCCAAGAAGACCTTCGATGGCACCGCTAATAAAAAGGGGTATGGCATTGTGATTCTCCTAATTTGCCCTGATGACTCTTACACTCCCATTGCCATCAAATTAGATTTCCCTTACACCAGCAATATGACTGAATATGAGGCATGTATGGTAGGACTCAAAGCCTCTCTCAAGAAAGTAATTTGATACCTGGAAGTTTATGGGGACTTAACCCTCATCATCGATTAAGTGCTCAAAAAATGGAAAGTTAAGGACGAGAAACTCTTACCCTTCCATGCCCACATAGAAGAGCTAGCCTCTCAATTCTAGTATATTACCTTCCACTACCTACCTCGAGTAAAGAACAACCCAGTCGATGACCTTGCTACCATAGCCTCCATAGTTGACATGCCCGAAGGAATAAAAATGGTCCCCTTCCTAGTACGAAAGTAAGACAAACCAACCCATTGTTACCATATTGAGCTCGTCATGAAGGAAAACCCTAAAATGGTCGACTGTTGGTACTATGATATTTGGTACCTCCTCAAATATAGTAAGTATCCCCAAGGCTCTTACAAGAAAGATCGAGAAACTCTTCTTAGACTGGCTGCCCAATATATCATCTGTGATAAAACACTATTCAAAAGGAACTTCGATGGAACCCATTTACACTGCATTGCAGGGGATGATATTAAAGAAATGATGCAAAAAATTTATAGAGGGGATGTGGAACTCACATGAACGGTCATATGGTCGCCAAAAAAATCATCCGACGGGGTTGATACTGGAATACCATGGTTTAAGATTGCATCACCTATGTTCGAAGATGTCTCAAATGCTAATGGTTCTCCAATCTTTAGCACTTGCCTCCTCGAGAATTGTATAACATGACTTCTTCCTGACCATTCTCCATATGGGGCATAGACATCATAGGGAAGGTTACGACCAAAGCCTCAAATGGATATGAATTCATCCTGGTTTCCATTCATCAGTTCACCAAATGGGTCAAAGTTGAATCATACAAAATTCTTAATGCCAAGATGGTAGCCAAGTTTATCAGAAGGAATATCAGCTATCGATATGTGGTCCCACACGATCTGGTATCAGACAATGGGTTGCATTCTTAGGCACAAGTTACAGAAGTTGTCGACGAATATGGGATTCAAAGACACAAATCCTCCCTTTACCAACCTCAAACCAACGGTGCAGTCAAAACTGCCAATAAGAATCTCAAAGCTATCATCAACAAGATGACTAAAATTTACCGAGATTGGACCGATCAGATCCCTTATGTCATTTGGGGCTACCGTACTTTAGTTTAGACCTCTAATGGGGCCACCCCTTACTTTCTGGTTTACGATATAGAAGTAGTCCTACCCGTGGAGCTAAAAATTCCTTCATTGTGCGTTATGATGGAAAGAAAATTCGGTGAAGAAGACTGATATCAGAGTCGTCTTGATGAGATGTCACTCTTGGACGAGAGGATTTTGAAAGCTATATACCACATACAAGGGTACCATTGCCGAATAGCGCAATCATTTAATAAGAGAGCCAAGGTCCGTGTCCAAGAAGGGGACTTAGCCCTTAAAGAAATAGTAGAACCCATCTAGGAACCCAGAGGGAAATTCAAGCTCAATTGGAGTGGCCCCTATATCGTGAAGAAAATCCTGTTAGGTGGCGCCGCAATGCTCTTCGACCCTAATGGAGAAGAGATGGTCTGTCCAGTCAACTTGGACTGTCTCAAGAAGTTCTACCCCTAGTTCGAAATCTCGGCGTACTGCGATTTTTCTCACCTCCATTATATTCTAAAAAAAATCTCTTCATTTACCCCTACCCGGAACTACGTGGGGACTGATCCTCTACAAAAACCTTTTTTCTTTCAAAAACCAAACTTTTCAAAAACCGCAGAGGTATGTAGGCATCTCATACGCATCACATGAGCACGACCCCGTTCTTTTTTCACAAAATGCTATTCTTTTCTTATCTCCGAGAACGACAGTTAATTTTAACATATACCTGAACAAAAGGATTACGTATGCCCTAGAGATTAGTAAAGATAATTCAAATTTAAAACTCATCAAGAGGCACAACTAGATGATTAAAAACTTTTTTATTCCATTATATGAAAATTTTGGTACAATTACATCGGCGTAGGGAGTCAAATGACTTCCCTTACCAATTTACTCCTACTTTGCCAAAAATAAGCCACAACTAAAAACAACCCTTCTAAAATTATTCCCACACATCACAACCAAAATAACTAGATACACTTCCAAACACCATATCAAAGGCTTCACAAATAAACTTCCTAGGGAACCATACCCGCAGCTGCCAAAGGAGCCAACCCTATCATTATTATCCATATCTTGGGGCCCCAAACTTCCCCTGCCTGAATGGAATGTCGTTGATGCTCCATAGCAGGATAAGCTCAGACCAACCTAGGGAAAACCACGACGCCTCCCTCTATAGTGCCAAAAGTGATGAACCACTGTTGATCGGACTCCACCGCCTGCATCTTGGCAATTACCCTCCTCCATAGCCACTTTATGTAGTCCCTTGAGACATGCCAGACCTGTCCAATAGACTGTAAAGGATGAGATAATGGTCGGTGATTCTCCCACAAAGAGCCAAGCTGCATGCGCATTCGCTCAGTCAGGTCCTCCACAGGGAAGAAATCCAGTGTCAACGGTGGCATAATCTGTTCCCACCTAAATTGGCACAAGAGTGTGAGGAAAAGTAGAAATAGGTCTGCCTGAGGCCAACCAATTGAACATACTGGTACTCCCCCATTTCCAGAATGGGCAGAAGTTCCTCCCACCAAGGCACTGACAAGCGCAAGCCTCGAGCCCCGTTCTCCACAAACCAATTCTCCTAACTTTAAATATCCATGCCTATGCTGATGAAGTGGCACGAAAAGAAGTTTGGTATGATTGACAAGGGATACTCAGGTGGGACCACTATACGGAATCTCTCTGACAACCACATGAACAGCCTTACAGGGCCACCCCTCAGAAAATCAGAACGACCTTCTCTGCAGGCATCCAGACCATTCAGAGTCTCCGCCAGTATTACCGCCTCAGGAGTTCGACGGTACGACATCCAGGAAATAATGGTTGCGAGTTAAGAGTCCACCAGAATCTCCCTAGTCACTAACATCAGTTTTGAAACTAGGCCCAGGATGACGGGTCCAACGTAGCCAACATCCCCAACACCTTGCATATGCACAGAATGCAGAATAACATGAAGAGAGATCATTCCCCCCACTACCATTGATCTAGCCACCATAGGCAAAATATGGAGAAGTCCCGCTAATATATCTCTAGGGGACCGAGAAAATTCAGGCATAGCCGCCGCAACACTAGGATTTATCCCTAGCATGATAGAAAATTCCTCATAGGTCGGATAAACCTCATCCAACCCGAACCGAAACACATGGTATTCAGTGTACCAAAATTCCACGGCAGCCATTAGCATGTTCCACTTTATGGACCGGTTGCGCCATAAAGAGACTCGGCGTATATGGAAAGCATCATAGTCAAAATTGTACGAACACATGTAGTTAGCAAATTCAACGCTATCAGGGAGAGCCATATCGCAAATGAAGATATGGTGAGCAAAAGACTGCAAAGAAGAAGGAATATGGAGGTTTGGGGTAACACTCCACTCATGCCCGCTATTTATTCTTAGAAAGGCTCAAACAAAGATAAAGAAACCTGCAGAAATTGGGGGGAAACCTACCCCACCAAGTATTAACCCATTAAAGAAAGTGCAATTAAGGCCTTAGATTGATTATACTGGACTGACATGACGATAGGCAGGACAAGTGGTATACTGATCGGCAACCCCCTACTTTGAGAAATTTCCCTTTTCCCTTCTTTATCAAAATCGAAAAACTCAATAAAAATAATTTTTTATTCTAAAATTTCCTTATCCTTGTGCTTTATTTCACATTATTTTAAATAAACTCTCTCAAAATCATTTCTTTTTACGGTCTCAGCAGCAAAGTAAAATAAGCATGCACATTAAGTCACCGAGACAATAAAATTAATAAAAACTTCATAGATATATATTGTTGTGTTACATCAGTTTTTGCAGGAAATAAGAAATAACAACGAGACTCAGCTCGCACCCACATCTTTTCTCTCTCTCTCTCACTCCTTCCACATACAATCTCTCTGTCTCTGTCTCTAAGAACCTCCTTCCCTTAGGCACGCTCTCTTTCCCCAGCGGGGAGACGACGTACCTCCACTCCCCGAGCCAGACCCTTCCTCAGAAGAAGTAGATGGTACCAAACAAGAAGGCACTGGAATTGTATCCCGGATATGGGAAGTCTACGAAGATATCCAGTCCCGAATATCCCTCCGCCAAGTGGTAGACACCCGAATGTGCTGTGAGAAAAATAGAAAGGACGAATCAGTCAATAAAAAACCAAAAAGAATTCAAAGAATCAAAAGGCAAAAAGATGAAAAGTATACCTCAGGACGAAGGACCTCCTCCGGATCCATCTCACTAGGGCAATGCAGCATGCGCAGCGACCCTCCATCAGCCCTCTGAATATTGTAAGTAGGAGAGTGCAGCCGTACAAAAGAAATTTCCAAGGATGTCACTGCAGCGGATGTCGATGGACCATCTGCACTATAGAAAGATCCCATCAGTCGACTCGAACCTGCCTGGGGGAGAAGTATCCCGTCATATATGCCTGGGGGAGAAGGACCCTTGTAAAATTCCCCAGCAGATAAAGATTAATATAAAAAAGGATCATCATGAATAAAAAGGTCAAAAGAAAAATAAGAAGGACTTACTCGCTCGCTCGTCAAGCCATTCAAGACCCGACGTACAGTCGCCAGAGAAAGAGGCTTCTCCGACCGTCGGTTGGACTTTCGCCACCGGTACATCCGGTAGAAGTCCCCAACAGACTCATCCTCCAAAGAAATTAGTTGGGTGTTAAACCCAATCACCTCATAAAACCACGTTTGCAAAGGACAAAGGTCGACAATCAGAAATCAGGAAATTAGGAAAATGCGGATGCATAAAGGAAAGTGAAAAAATTAAAGGATACCTCAAGAAGATACGTGGCTCTAGTAACAGTCTGTCGACAACACCGGCTAAATGCATCCAAAGAAGAACAAAGGGTCGCCAAGGTCAGGCTCCCTCGTAGAAAGAAATGTTCAAAAACTTACTCAAGTACGACAAAAACCACAAATGAATGACTTCGCTGCTCGATGCCACAGGAAAACCTCACAACACCAGCATAATAAATAATCAGGCCGTCTGTCGCACTTGAAGCCCATCCTCCTCATCAACCACCCTACGTAACAACAAATCCTTCAAAGAAGACAAACGAAGAGAGTCCCTAGAAACTATCCTCTCCACATCTCCCAATGCCGCCGTCACCATCGCTAGTGTCACCCTCAAAGACCTATCAACCTCAAACTGCATTCCATCACACTCCAGACCCAGTAGCTACTACACATCAATGGGAGTCACCGTCATCTCCCCGAAACCAAAATGAACAGCGTGGGTAGTGTCCCACCATCTCTCCCCCAATGCGCACATAACGATCGTAGAGCGAGGCTTCTCATCCAACGCAGACGCCAACCTCCCAAACCCAGTAGAGGACACGACCCATGGTACCATGGATGCAAAATTCTCCCAAATAATCCTAAGACCCGTCGTCCCCTGAGCGCGAACAGTTAACATAGAAACATCAGTCTGTCAAAGCACAAAAGAAACCCTTTGTCAAAATTCAAGAAATCAAGGAAAAATCAACACAAAAAGAAGAAAAGAAAACCAAAAGCCATTATCACTTACATACTTCCTAGGATTCACCACCCTCAAAGAACGATGATGCGTAGGCTCACGAAGAAGGGTTCGCTCATCCCCCACAGGCTCAAAAGAATCAAAGGAGTTCTTACTGCCCAAAGCAAGGGGCACCTTAGCCTTCTATTCTAGATTCGCCCAATCATCAACACTAAGCCACGCCCTGTATGTCGCATTGCTTATAAAGTTGGCCATTTTTTGATTTTGAAACGTCGGGATGGTTTGCTAAAGATAAATGTAGAAGAAAACACGAAAGAAAGCTGTGAAAAATAAGGGGAACTCGCCCCCCTTTTGTAGAAGGCTAAGGGACATGCCAATCGGCAGTCCCCTGCCACCCACTGATCGGCGCTAGCCTTCCATTTGCTCGAGGTATCCCGAAAGACCGTACCACTACCGTTTGGTACCACTCAAACCATGTTGTTCGGCACCCCTTCCGAATTTTCGTATAAAAACTCTAGAAAAATGCCAAGAAATCCAGAAAATTTCTCAAAAAATTTCTAAAATTTCCAAATGAGTTTTAGAACCTTTTTCACCAAGAAAAACATTTTTTCCACGCCCATTTCCCCAAAGAAACTCTCACCTCCCCAGTGGAATGCCCAAAATCGATTGATAACACCAATTAAAATTTCCCCAGCTAAGAGAAACCACCACCCCAGTGGAACCTAAATCACATACGAAACTGCATGCCAAATATCCCCAGTGGAGCCTCCCAAGTTCATCCCTACTTAAGCTCTCTGAATCGACTTTGACTAAAAGTATTGGTCACCTATTTTAGGTCAGAATTGACCCAGGCCCTCGATCGTCACCTCTTTTAGGTCGAAATTGACCTTGACCCTCTGTCGTCACCTCTTTTTGGTTAAAATTGACCTCGGACCCCGGTCGTCACCTCTTTTAGGTCAGAATTTTTCTCGACCCTTGGTCGTCACCTCTTTTAGTTTAGAATTGACCTCGACCCTGGGTCGTCACCTCTTTTAGGTCAGAATTGACCTCGGCCCTAGGTCGTCACCTCTTTTAATTCAGAATTAACCTCGACCACTGGTCGTCACCTTTTTTAGGTCAGAATTGACCTCGGCCCTCAGTCTTCACCTCTTTTAGGTTAGAATTGACCTCTATCCCTGATCATCACCTCCTTTAGGTCAGAATTAACCTCGGCCCGCGATCGTCACCTCTTTTAGGTCAGAATTCACCTCAGCCCCCAGTCGTCACCTCTTTTAGGTCAGAATTGACCTAGACCCCTGATCGTCACCTCCTTTAGGTCAGAATTGACCTCCGCCCTCACTCGTCACCTCTTTTAGGTTATAATTGGCCTCGGCCCTCACTTGTCACCTCTTTTAGGTCAGAATTAACTTCGACTCTCGGTCATCACCTCTTTTAGGTCAGAATTGACTTCGACTCTCGGTCATCACCTCTTTTAGGTCAGAATTGACCTCGACCCCTAGTCATCACCTCTTTTAGATTATAATTGACCTCAGCCCCTGTTCATCACCTCCTTTAGGTCAAAATTGATCTCGATCCCCAATCGTCACCTCTTTTAGGTCAAAATTGACCTTGACCCTCGATCGTCACCTCCTTTAGGTCAAAATTGACTATTGTCACCTCTTTTAGGTTAAAATTGACCTTGGCCCTTGGTCGTCACCTCTTTTAGGTCAGAATTGACCTCGGCCCCCGGTCATCACCTCCTTTAGGTCAAAATGGATCTCGACCCTCGGTCGTCACCTCCTTTAGGTCAAAATGGATCTCGACCCTCGGTCGTCACCTCTTTTAGGTCAGAATTGACCTTGACCCTTGGTTATCACCTCTTTTAGGTTAGAATTGCCTTGGTCCCTGGTCATCACCTATTTTAGGTCGGTCATATTTGATTTTGACCCCCGATCTTCACCTCTTTTAAGTTCGAATTGACCTCGGCCCTTAGTCGTCACCTCTTTTAGGTCACAATTGACCTTGGCCCCCGATCGTCACCTCTTTTAGGTCAGAATTGACCTCAGCCCCTGGTCGTCACCTATTTTAGGTTAGAATTAGCCTTAGTCCCTGGTCTTCACCTCTTTTAGGTCAAAATTGACCTCGAGCCTTGGTCGTTACCTCCTTTCGATCAGAATTGACCGTCGTCACCTCTTTTGGGTCGAAATTAACCTTGGCCCCTGGTCATCACCTATTTTAGGTTAGAATTGACCATTGTCACATCTTCTAGGTCATAATTGACCTTGACCCTTAGAATTGGTCGCTCCCACCTTAGGTCCTCTGAATTGACCTCGACTCATCCATACCCATTATTACCTTAGGTCCACAGAATTGACCTCTTTCCAAAACATCATATGGCATATATTTGGTGGCTATCATTTGTTCCAAGCTCACCCATCGAGGGGTTATGTAGAAACCACATTCTAGGACCCCCAATTCTTTCCTTAGTCCACCAACACCTCCCCAATTCACCACAAACCTTGGGTCATACTCAGCGTACCGATCTAGAGGCATTCAAGTGCTCTCGAGCCCCAATTTGACCCCAATAAACTTCGTCGTCAGAGTGAAATCTCTTTGAATCTTCAAAGGGAACTGAAACCCCTTTCCAACGGTCCACCCCGTGCATTAAACAGCATAACCGTTCGAACGAACAATCCGTTTTCCCCCGAAAACTAATTCGAAGGCCACTGGGTGCTCCCGGACTCTATTTCACCAAAGTATTCTTTGAAGGGAACTGAATACCCTTTCCAACGATCTTCCCCCGTGCGCGATTCTGACTTACTGTACGAACGAACGACCCGTTTTACTTCGACAGGCCATGGACACTTCTGGGCCCCGATTGACCAAGGTCAACTATTTGAACCGAGCGAAACTCTTTAGAATGTCAAAGTACATCTCCTAAACTTTTAAATGGTCCACCCTGTGTGCAATTCTGACTTACCGTTAAGACGAACGATTCATTTTCGTCCGATGATCTCCCATCCAAAGGACCGTTGTGCACATCTGAGCCACATTTGACCTGAAGTCAACTCCTGGACTCGGGAACGGTCTAAAGGACTCTTGAAGGTCTCTAAATTACCTTTCTAACAATATGCCCTATGCACGATTCGTATCAACGAATTACGTTCTACGATTATTTTTCCACGGAAATCTGTACGAGACTACCAATTGGCAGGTCCCGACCCTGCTTATCAGTAGTGTGACTAGAGTCACCTGTCGATTGGTAGGACCAGGGCTACACCAATTGGCAACCCCCTGGCCCTATAATAGGAGGGAATGACCTCACTCCAAATCACACATACAGCTCAGATCCATCAACATCATTGATCTCGATAACATTCTCTCAATCAACAAAGTTCCTTTATGTGAAATTTTATCCATGTTCACATTCCCATCCCTTTCATACCCAATTTGGCAAGATCTCATTCAATATTCATATCAAGCATCAAGGGAGTTCATCCAAAATCAAGGGCAAGCTTGTATTCTTCAAAGAAGGTCCAAATCATTCCGTTATCTCTTTAAATTTCTTATTTTTGCAATTATTATATCTAGTTATTACCTTAATTCGTACATATTAATCACTACATTTTTACTAGTATCTTGCACATACTTTATTTTCTACAAAAAACCCAAAATCAACAAAAATAGGGTTATACCCATAAATTCCGAACGAATTCGTCTTTCACTCTTTTATAAAACTAAAACTCTTTTTTCCACACACACTTTTATAATAAAATCCCTTTTGAATCCATGGGACAAAAACCCCAACCTCACGCCGCATGTGAACTACGTGGACTTTGATGCCTTTATAGGCTATGTAGGCATTTCGGATTGAAACCCGAGACTCGAGTCGAGCTTTCAATTTTCTAATTTTTATAAAATCTCTATTCCTATATTTCATCATGTTCTTGCATTATTATATCTTCGTAATTCTTTGTTAGCGCTCCATTTGACATATATTGTCATTTCTCCATAGTGGTAAATATCGTGATAAGCGCATAAATCATATTCTCTCTCTCTCTCTCTCTCTCTCTCTCTCTCTCTCTCTCTCTATATATATATATATATATATATATATATATATATATATATATATATTATCTTTGGGAATATTCCTCTAGATGATTTCACTCTATCTTTTCCATGATATGAATTGAGTGATTCCTATCTCCATTATATATACACGCACACACATTTCAAGGAGAAATAAAGGAAAACAATAACACAAGCCCATGAGAGATCGAAAGGGAGGGATGGGTGCCTAACACCTTCCCATTCCGTAACTTAGCCCCTGAACCCTCCGAACTATTGGTTTTGTATGCATCAGTTTGTCTTTGATGTTGTCCTATCGAGGCGGCGAGATGTTCTTTTATCTGTATTGAGCAATATAGACTGGTGACTCTATCTCCTTACATTTACCCCACACCGACGATGGCCAAAGCGTCACCAAATAGGATGCGAGACCTCTATGACCACATTATCATAGGCAAGCATTGCTGCGAAAGTAGGAGTCAGGTCATTTACATTCAATACCAAGCAATTGAAGGTTCTTAATGGGCACACAATGAGGGTGGATCCATTGTCGAAGAGTAAATGCGAGATTCTCTCCCGCATTACTTTAACGAAGATGTTGAGGGCATAGTTGGATCTGGGAAAATGTTCGGAATCTCTTTTTCAGAGAAAAAAAAAAGTCGTCTAGTGGTGGTCAAGGATCCAACAAGGTTTATGGCTTCTTCTGGAGTGTTGGAAGGAGGGATTATGGGCCCAGTGAGCAACTTTATTTGAGCATTTTGGTTTAATTGGGAAGAAATGAAGAGTCCCCATAAGGTGGTATTGGTTTGAGTCTTCTTAAGTTGGTCTAGGATATTATTTTCTTCGATGGTCATCTCCGGCATGGGAAATTTTTTGGCCACTCCCTTTCCCTTGTCTATTATTGATGGTTGAAGACTCGGATCTTGGTAGTGTTTCCCTAATCTGGTCATATGGTTTACCAAGGCGGGGAAGAACAAGAACCCTGTTTCTTTATCAATTTCTTGATGTACGACTACTTTACTGATTTCCCCCAATTAGGGATGGCAACGGGTCGGGTATTGAGAGGGTTTGTCAAAACCCAAATCCGCCTCGCGAAAGAAAATATTAACCCGCCCCGCCCCGTGACCCGCAACGGGTTATGATCTTAAACCCGAACCCCTTTAAGTATAACCTCACCAAACCTGTCCCCGCCCCGCTCGAATTAAACGGGTCGAAACCTGCCCCGCGAGCTAAAACCCGAAATTTGTTTTTTTAAACATGTTTTATTATATAAAAATGAAGGTGACTTTCTAAGCAAATAACAATGTCTCAACATCAATTTTTAAGTCTAAAATTTCAACATCAACTTAAAAGTCTCAATAATTAAAATGTCTAAAATAATACAATGTAAAATGTCAAACTACTTAGTCACAAAAAACATTAACTATTACAAAATAAGTCCTAAATAACATCAACTACCACAAAATAAGTTTCAAACAACACATGTCTCAAAAGTCTCGAATATAGCAAATGTAACACAAAAGTCTCAAATAGCTCGACTATCAGCTTTTTGCAATCTCCTCTCCTCCTCCTCCTCATCATTAACTCAAACCTGAAAAAAAAATTAAAGCATATTTAGAAAAGTAATAAATTAAAGAGAATTTAAAATATTAATTTAAAACAAAAAAATAATAATAGATTTTTTACTTGTATTACCTCTTTATTAAACTTCCATGGAATTGGACTAACCATCAATTCATCATTATTTAAAAACAGGGTAAAAAGAAGAAAACATACCCTATTATCAAATTTCTCAAGCACCAACGTTCATCAACAAAATGTGTCATTATAGCCATGTACCATTTCGTTTGCCTCGAAGACCACCATGTGTTTGTGTGGATGGGGTGGAATTAGGTGCCGGTGTTGATTCACTTTGTGCCCCGGAAATGGTATTTTCGCCTTGAATTGAATCAATTCAATTGATTCACTCATTTTTTTAAATGAATATAAATTGATAATCTATTTTTTTATTAAAGTATAGGAGAAAACAAGGAAAAAAAAGACAATAAACAAAATTCAGAATAATGTGTGAATCAAATTCAATTAGTGAATCAAATTTATATTTTTTATTATAACTTTAAACACAAAATAAATGACCCTTGTTTAATAAACACTTTGAACTGCTTGAGGTTGAGGTTTAAACAGTAGTGGCATGTCTAATTTTATGACTATGGATAAAAAATATTCAATTCATAACTTGCCCACCTCATCGATTACATCAATTCACATCAGGTAAAATATTCAATTCATAGTAGCTATATTAATTGCATACACACAACTGGACAAGATGAAATTAAATCAAAAAGGGAAACTAAATCTCTTTTACTGGACAAAAGATGAAGTTTTCATTTGGATGCAAAGTGGTCAACAAATCACAAAAAAAAGTCACAATACATCCATTTATATATATACACATACATACATATTTATTTGTGTTTTGTGCTTGTTCCTGATTGAGGGTGTGGCTGAACACACATCAATCTATATATATACACATACATACATACATACATACATACATACATACATACATACATACATACATACATACATACATACATCTATATACATACATACCTGAGCTTGAGGTTTCACCGGCCCGACAGAAGAGAGCGACTGTCACCGACTTTGTAAACCGCTAAAAAAGAGATTGTGTGTGGTTATAACTGATGAGAGAGAGAGAGCGGTTTACACACTTTTTGGGTCATATGTAACCTGCTAGCGGCGGCTGTCACCGGCCTCTGAGAGAGAGAGAAGAGAGCGGATGTGGTGGGAGTAAAATGGGTTTGACCTAGGTTAAGTTTATTTATATATGTGGTGGGAGTGTTATTAGTTTAGCATAATAAGGATATTTTAGTAAATTTACTAAACGGGGCGGGGCGGGACGGGGCGGGGCGAGGATATTCTAATAAAACTTGAACCCGCCCCTTTAATAAATGTTTTTTTTAAAACCCAAACCCGCCCCTGTTATTTTAAACGGGTTTTTAACCCCCCGCCCATTAGGGTCGGGTCGGGTTGGGAACCCTGCGGGTCGAGTTAAATTGCCATCCCTACCCCCAATAGGTCCTCGAAAGAAATCATCCCGTATATGTTGATCATTGGACTTACCTTTCCTGGCTCGATTCATCATTAAATTTATCAAATTCATCCCCCATCCAGTGGCGATGATGTATTCCTGCAAAGATAGGTGAATACATTCCACAACCTCAACATAATCTTTATATAAATCCTCAACGGGGAGGTACGAGAGCGAAGGGACCAACCACCCTTGAAGCTTTAAAGCAGTGAGTAGATCGAAAATGCTACAGATTTTCCGAATCTACCAGAACATGTTTGCCATAATCTGTACTAAATCATCCAAACTGATTTCATCGACGGGTACCACCTATTATCTGACTCTCGATCCCACTTTTGGGCTTCCACAAATAGGATGCTGAACTTCTGGCAATCGATGGTCATTTAAGAGGGCAATAAAATCCAAGTGCTAGTTCAGAAAAAGACAAAAACTCTATATATTCTCCTTTAAACTGAGCATAAATGTCAATACAAGCCCTCATGAGGAGTGACAGAGCTCGGTCGGCGAAGCAGGTAGGGTGTAGGAGAAAATATGGGAAAACTTTGAGCGGTTTGATGAAAATATGGGTATGATAGGTGCTTTACTGGGCACAATTTGGGTAGATGGGTCGAATTCTGGGTCATTTTATAGGAAGATGGCATTGGTATGGGTTGAAAGTGGGTGATGAGTAGTGTTGGGTTTAGGATTGGATGGTGGGGTGATGATGCCCCGATTAATTAGACCCTGGATTACATTCCAGAGATGTAAGCATTGTTCAGTAGTATGGCCGACACACTAGTGAAAGTCACAGTGGGCATCAGTTTTTAAGTTTTCGGGAAGGGGATTTGGCAATAGATAAGGGTCCAAAGGTTTAATAAGATTTTGGCTTAATAAGGCTTCGTAGACTTTAGAGTAAGAGGTAGCAGGCTGAAAGATATTATTGATGGTTGAGACTGTTATATTAGCTGGCTTCTCATATTTCTTACTATCCAGACACTTTTTTTTTGGCTCGGCTTCTATCTTGGTAACACTTTCTTCAATCTCCACACCTGCTTCCCGGAGGGCTCATAAGTGTGGGTACTACTGAACTCCCATAGTTTCTATAATATGGGGTAGGAAATTCTTCCTTATAATGCTAACTTGTTCTTCTTCGGAGGGCCGGTTGGTCATGATGGAGGATTTCTCCCTCCACCTTGCTATAAAGATGCTGATCGTTTCTCTAGGGTTCTACTTGAGAAGTTCTAAATCATGATGTGTAACCTCTAGTTCATCATTGTACTTATAATGTGACATGAATTCTTGAGAAACATCCTACCAACTTCGGATTCTAGATTCCTCGAAGGATAAAAACCATCAAAGAGCACTGTCCTTCAAAGTTCGTTGGAACATTTGGGCCATTATATCTTCAGAAGAACCAAGGAGAGTCATGGCTCGATAATAGCTGCGAAGATGAATAATGGGACCCACTTCCCCCAAACTTCTCAATAGCTGGCATCTTAAATTTCTTCAATAACTTGACATTAGGGTAAGGAGACATATAGGCATAGTCCATGAAGTTATCGAATATATTAACTTGGTCAAACTTCTTTGATAATATCTCGTGGTCTTCCTTGACCTTGTTCAATTCTTCCCCTTTGAGATCAACGGGGACTGGCAGGTTATCCCCTGGATGGGCAAGGTTTGGCATAGGGACTTGAGCTGGAAGTGTCCCATTATTAGGCGAGGCACATGGAGCATGCTGATATTCTTTGGGAACCCAAATAGGATTGGGAGCAGGTGGACCCATGGCATGAGGAAAGAGAACCTCGAGTTCTTTGAGAATTGGGATTCGGTTTCACTAAATCTCATGAACCTTGGTTTGAAGGTTGTCAATGTTAGCACTAAATTAGACCAGGACTGGCATCAGATTAAGTTATACGTTCAGTTCTTGATCGACATTCTCCATGAAGGACTGGTGAAGGTGGATTCCAAACTCTGATGAGGTAGTAGGGGAACTGACGGAGCTTCGAGATGATTTGATAGAAGATCGAAGCCAATAAGGAGCAAGAGCAAGAATTGGGTATGCAATCGACCTAAGAAGGAAAAAGATTTGAATTTATTTTTGAAAAAGAGGAACAATAATTATTTTTGGTAAAAAGGAGGAAAAAGGTTTTTGATATTTTGACAAAAAGGAGGAAAACGTTTTTGGTATTTTGATGAAAAGGAGGAAACAATGTTTTTAACACAAAAGGAGGAAAAAATGAGAGAAGATTCTCAACATGATTATTATTATGTTTATGTTTTCACTTGTATTAAGTTTACCTAAATGCAAAATAAATGCCAAACATAACCCAAGCCTGGGAAAAATTGGGTTTGAAAAAATAGGTAAGACCGGGTTAGACATGTTTTCAGGCTCATGGATAGGGTCCTGTTTTGGAAAGAGATAAAATCGTGGGAAAATTTAGGCAGTATGCCAACCTGATATTTTGACAAATTTTCGTGTGGTAACCAAAAAACTAAATATTAGTATCTTAGGTCTGACGCCTATATGAGGTTTATGCAGTTATTAGGTTAGTCGGAAGGTTTCCCCCTTTGGCATG
Source organism: Sambucus nigra (assembly GCA_949130495.1). Classification (NCBI taxonomy): domain Eukaryota; kingdom Viridiplantae; phylum Streptophyta; class Magnoliopsida; order Dipsacales; family Adoxaceae; genus Sambucus; species Sambucus nigra. The sequence goes on from OX422207.1 coordinate 221,746,712, forward strand.
ACTTCCACGATATACTTACTGCTTTTGAGGGTAATTGGTACGTGTGGACAAGCCATTTGATATACCTGAGTGTACGTTAATTGCCTCACTATATACCTCATAGGGATAGTATGTGTGAGAGAGAATTCGATATACTCGATGTACGTGAACTAGTTCCCTACTATATACCTCCCGTCATGAGTTTGGTTAAGCAGTGCGATGCGAGGGAAACCATTCGATATAGGTCGAAGGTACTAGGCTAATGGAAGGTGAGAGTCATATTGCTTAGTCTAACTATGACTTGCCGGACCAGCGCCCATCACAGAGTGACCCCCTAGTAAGGGATAAAATTTTGGTCAATAGCCATGCTCTTGGTGATGTAGTGTGAAAAATGCATGATTATTGATTAGTATATAATGGATAAAGTATTTTATTTGCATTATGAACACTATACTAATAGATAAGAAATTATAAGTATCATGAAAAGTAAATCTAGCATAGAGCATAAAGATTATACTAAGCATGGATACGTGTGAGTGTGAATATCTACGAGTGAGTGTGTGGTAGTGAGCCTAAGCATGTATATTCTAAGTGGTGTGTGGTAAGTGAAAGTGGGCATGGATATATATAAGTGTGATAGGTGGAGGTGTGCTCTAGTTAAACCTAAGCATGGATATTCTAAGTGGTGTGTGAAACACGTGGACATAAGTGATCCTACGTAGAAGTGTAAGTAGTGTGAGGTGTACATGACAGATATTTAGAAGTGAGTGATGGTGAAAGGTGAGTGGAAATGAAAAGTTAACATGAGATAAATATATAAAAGAAATAAATAGAGGATGAGAAGAGTGCGCTTGCGTTCAAATAAGGAAGTTATTTAATTAAACTCACTTTTTATCAATTAAATCCTAAACATGTATCTAGGTGTGATTGATGATGATAAAATCAAGCGAGAATATTCAAACACACACAAATGAGGAAAAATCCCCCAAAGGGGCAAAACCTTTTATTTTCACTATAATTTTGTAAGAAAACGACTTACAGTAAAAATACAGTGACACAGAAATACCCTCGGCTATCGGTTCTATTGTCGGCGGCTGGAACTATCTCTTTCCAGTAGGGCAGCAATGAAGAAGAGAACGGATTCCTCACAAATTATCCAGATGAATAAATGATCCTCTTGAAGGTTTAAAGATTCACACACATATATGGGAACGGTTTTGCGAATTAAAAAGGTTTAGAAAACCTTAAAAAGGTGAAGTCTTATTCTGGGCTGTTTTAGCAGAATTTTGAGATTGCAGAAAGACTTGAAAAACATGTAGAAGGAGAATGGATATTTATACAAATTTCGAGGCGGTTGATTGTTCGAACGAGATAGCCATGTCGCTCGAACGAAGGACAAAAGTTGTTCGAATGAGATCGCGCGACATGCCTATCTCGTGCGAACGACATTCAAAGTCGTTTGAGCGAGCTCGTCGTTCAAGGTACTTCGCTTCTACACTTAGAAAAAATTTTGTTTTTGATAAAAAATTAATCGAGACTTCAAAAATAATTTTCAAAAATTTTTCCAAATATTTATGCAAATATTCAAAGCTCCAATAAAACATTTTACCGATAAAGTGTAGTGGATTAGTGAGAATGAGCTGAGAAGCACATCGCATGTAGCATGATGCACGTGAAGATACTGGATGCATTGAATTCGGATAAAGTCCATCGAGGTTGATCGTGTTGACGTGCCGAATGTAGCGGTAACAGACATACAAACTGTGATCTAGGAGAAAACAAAAAATTCCTAGATTCTACCCCGGACATATAGAAAATTATGTCCTTACAAATCTCCCCCTATGTCTATGCCGGTAAATACATAAAAATCCGAATTATGGAATCAACTTACATATAAGATAATATCCCCATTAAACCCTCAAACTGAGAATACTAAATGACATGTCTTCCAAATCTTCAGCTCTTCAGTAACTTCTAAAGCTTTTCTCATCAGGGTGTGCAATCAAATAATGAGCAATGTTGTACCTACACACATGAGATAAAGCAAATACCTATGACAAGCAGTAGTTTGAAATATAATGATATGCAAAAAGTGATGATCAATAAAGCTTAAGCAAATCATTCATAAATCACCAAACACCAAAACAATTCTCCCCCATAATTCTTAAATCTCCCCCTTTTTATGATGTCCCCAAATAGACAGATATGAGAAGCATAAATGAATGCACATGGAGAATGACACACGGGAATAAACTGCTATTTTTGCATTTTTCAAAATTTTTCACACATAATATACAACAAAGAATCACACCATGAAAGAACACAAAAACAACCAAGTCGATGATAGCGTAAATATAGGGGTGTAATCAAATTCGATAGGATAATCAATGCATAGAAACATGACATATGTGCACGATGAATATCGGATACTCCTAAAGAATGAATTTAAAATCTTCCTTTGGTGTAAAAATGCGGTAATATGAGACATTGAATCAATTAAATCAACAAATCAAATCTCAAAGTGATTTCCACACCAATAACGTCCAAAACTATTTCATGTTTTTTCAGGAGTTTCAAGGAAGTGCAAACCCATTTTATAGTCTCCAACCAAACTCTCTCAGATTTATATTTTGAATAGAGGCATTCTAAATTCTCAAGTTTTGGAGAATTAATGGCGAAACCTAATGGCCCATATTTGGCATAAATTGCTTTTTATTGCCTTTAAATTTTTTTGGGCTCTTTAAACCTCTTTGGACCCCTGATAATAAAATTTCTCAATTTTTTAGGTCCTTTGTAACGGTGGCTTAGAATCTCAAAGGCTAAATGAACCTTTCACTGCCCTTCCCCGTTTTCAAATAAACACACAGTCTTACCAAAATGGTTTTTACATGCAATCCAATCTTGTCAAATTTTATCGCATATTGTTAGTTGTATAGATAGAATTGAGATGGAAACACTCAAGCCAATATGTGATAGACAAGTACAATAATCAAATATAGCCGTGCATGTGTGCAATAAAGGAGATGGGAGTCAAACATGTAGAAAGATATCACTAATCACATCTCAAAGACTCCAATCAATGTAAATCACATGGATGAAATGATGTAACGTCTCAAATCTCTATCAAACAGTCACATGGATAAATGGAATGAAATTGTGACTCGGCTATCTTCAATGCTCATCCATAAAAGGTGCATAAAAAATACAAAAATATTTTTGGGCTTTTCTAAAAATTTTATAAAAGATTTTTTTTAAGAATAAATAAATAGCTGTACAACAAAGCAATAATACATATAAAACAAACTAGCAATAGGAAGCATATGATATGAACGTGAAAAAGCATCCTATCCTAGACATAGACCAAACCCTCAGTCAATTGTGCAAATCTCCAAACACTTCCTAAGACTCTCAAATCTAAGGGCATCTAAAGGTTTCGTGAAAATATCGGCTAACTGATGGTCAATGGGTATGAAACTCAGAGATACGACTTTCTCCTCAACTAACTGACATATAAAGTGCTCGCGTATCCTGATGTGCTTTATGCGCGAATGTTGGACTGGATTGCGGGATATATGTATCGCACTCGTGTTATCACAGGAAATAGTCATGGTGTCCTATGAAATCCCATAATCCTCCAACATTTGCTTAATCCATAAGAGTTGCGTGCAACAACTCCCGACGGTGATGTACTCAGCCTCTGCGGTGGACAAAGAGATGGAATTTTGCTTCTTGCTCAGCCAGGAGACAAGAGCAGAACCAAAATAGAAACACCCACCAGAAGTGCTCCTACAACCATCTACATCCCCAGCCCAATCGACATCCGAATAGGCGGACAAACGGTCATCGATATCAAAGGAATACCAAATACCATATGAGAGAGTCCCACTCACGTATTTAATAATAGATTTTAGAGCAAGTAAATGTGACTCTTTCGGGGATGCCTGATATCGCGCACAGACTCCAACACTAAAGGCTATGTCGGGACGACTAGCAGTCAAGTAGAGAAGACTACCTATCATACTCCTATATAAGATTTTCTCTACGTCCTTGCCTGAAGTGTCCTTACTAAGCTTGGTAGTGGTACTTATAGGTGTACGTCCATGCTTAGCGGAGTCTAACCCAAATTTCTTTACTAGGTCTCTAACATATTTAGATTGGGAGATGAACATCCCATACTCTAGCTGACGAACCTGGAGACCAAGGAAGAAAGTAAGCTCACCAACCATGATCATCTCAAACTCACTTTTCATCTCCTCTTCAAAGTGATGAGCATGTTGGGAGCACGTGGATCCAAAGACTATGTCATCCACATAGACCTGGGGAACCAAAATAGCACCGTCATCTCTCATGACGAACAATGTCATATCAACTCCCCCTCTCTTGAAGCCACGGGTTAAGAGATAGGAAGTAAGCCTCTCGTACCAAGCACGAGGTGCTTGCTTCAAACCATACAAGCCTTTCCTCAGATAGTAGACGTGCTCCGGGTGCTTAGGGTCTTTAAACCCTTTCAATTATTCCACGTAAACCTCTTCCTGTAGAATGCCATTTAATAAGGAACTCTTGACATCCATCTGATATAACTTGAAGCGCAGATGACATGCGATGGAGAGTAGTAAATGGACGGACTCAAGTCTCACAACAGGAGCAAATGTCTCCCCAAAGTCTACACCTTCTATCTGTGTGTAGCCTTGAGCGACCAACCTAGCCTTGTTTCTAATTATGGTACCATTTTCATCCATTTTATTCTTGAAAATTCATCTGGTACCTATCACATTTGTCTCACTAGGTAGGGGGACAAGTTCCCATACATTATTCCTTTTAAACTAAAGCAACTCATCCTGCATAGAAGATATCTAGTGTTCATCCTTGAGTGCTTCTTTGTGATTCTTGGGCCCGACTTTGGACGTGTAGCATAAATGGGTAACAATGTTCTCTAGCTGAGCACGAGTCTTAACCCCTAGAGTGGGATCACCAACAATGGAAGAGGGGTCATGACTCTTGTGAACCCAAGCAGGTGTGTCCCCTAACATAGGAGTACGGTCCACAGAGTGTGGGTGAGGTACACGTAAATTACTTCCAGAAACATCCTAATCCTCACACTGAAGGCTGGAATCAATAAACGCGAAAGGTTCGTCATCTTGCACGGTGACGTTTATTGACTCCATAACCTTAGAGCTCTTCAGGTTAAAAACCCGATACGTTCTACTATTCGATGAATATCCTAACAGTATTCCCTCGTCGCTCTGGGAGTTAAACTCTCCTAATTTCTATCTATCCCGTAAGATGTAGCATTTACTACCCAAAACACGAAAATATGTAATGTTGGGTTTCTTGCCAGTCCATAATTCATAAGGCGTCTTAAGAGTGTGTGGACGCAGGTAAACCCTATTCACCGCGTGGCATGCAGTAGACACTGCCTCTGCCCAAAATCTCCTAGAAACCTTATAACCTAGAAGCATAGATCTAGCCATTTCCTGGATCGTCCTATTCTTTCTCTCAACAATCCCATTTTTCTAAGGAGTCTTCACAACAGAAAACTCATGTTTGATCCCAATTCTATCACAATAAAGATCTATCTTTTATTCCTTAAATTTAGTGTTGTTGTTACTACGTATCCTATTCATAGTGACTCCATGTTGATTTTGCAAGACACGACACTTGGTCATTAAAAACTCCACAGCATCGGATTTCTCCCTCAGAAAACCTATAATTGAGTATCTGGAGAAATCATCCACCATCACGAGGACATACCTCTTACCACCCAGACTCTCAGAATGAGTAGGTACCATAAGATCCATGTGAATAAGATCAAGTACACGATAGGTGGTAATGGAATGCAACTTCCTATGGGGGCTACGAATTAGTTTTCCCAACTGACAGGTCCACAAACCGTCAAAGTTGTCTTTCCAAGTGATGGTAAGCCACGTATTAGGTTCGTTTTAGCTAAACGAGATAAGTCTCTAACGTTCACGTGACCTAGACGCTAGTGCCACAGATCCATAGGAGTGATTGCGGCGCTATTGCAGACAAGTGAGGACTTTGGCTCAGTCCCATAACAATTATCCTATGTCTTTACCCCTCGCACTAAAATCTTACCGGCTTGATTATAGACATTACATGCGACCCGGTCAAACTTTACGGCGAAATCTGCGTCGCACAGCTGGCTAATGCTGAGAAGTTTTGCTTTCAAACCTTTGACGTACAAAACATTCTCTAGCTTAGGAAATCCTGGTAACTCTACAGTACCATGTCCTACAATGCTAGACTTGCTCCCATCTCCAAAGGTGACTCTGCCATCCTGATAATCCTCAAGACACATAAAAAATGAGGCATCACCTGTCATATGTCTGGAGAACCCACTATCAAAATACCACTGTGAGGTATTATGTGCTTTGAGAGCGATATGACAATAAAGGCCTTTTTATCTTTCTTAGGTACCCAAGTAGTGGTGACCTTTTGTTTACCTTTATTGTTGTTGGTTTTAGCCGGAATGTGAGAAGCATTCACTGACGGTAAAGACATCTATCCGAATTCCTCTATCAAACTCTGTGATGTGGCAGCTAAAAACTCAACTCGCTCTCTCAGACTGGTAAAATCATTAGTATGCTGTGGTGGAGAAGTAGTACGTCGTGTCCGACCCATACTATAGCAAAACTCCCTGAGGTGGCCTTTTATTTTGGAATATGTACAAAAGAACACAGTCAAAGGCGGACCTTAGTTTGCTTTTCTTGGTTAAACTATCCTTCGAGGTTTTTGACGATGGCCATACGGAGTCATAGTAAACTTAGGAGCTGGTCCAGGTGAAATTTGGGACGTGGATGCACCATCATAACCTATTCCTTGCCTATCACTAAAACCTAAAGCGGGACCGAGGAGCATCTTTCCCATCTTCCCAGATATGTCCTCGATTTGAACCTTGACTTCCCGTGCTCTCTCAAGATCATGAGTAAGTTGGGCTACAAGGGTTTCAAGTTTCTTCCGAGTCTCCATGGAGGAATGGATCTCACTCGTAAGACTAGCCACTTTTTTAGTCAAGCCCCCTCTCTCTTTCTCAAAACAACTCTCTCTCTCTCTCTCTCTAAACTGACTCTCTTTCTCAACACAGGCAGACTCTCTCTCTCTCTTAAGGTAGTGCAGGTGGAGGACTCTCTTTCTCTCGCTTTTATTAAGTCTTCCTCTAAAGCGGTGATCCTAAGAACTAACGCTTTGTTACAATTTTTAGTTTTAAATTACTCAGAATAAAGCTCGGCGTAGGCGCGTTGAAGATCACTCTCGCTCTCACTTGTGTCATCCTCCCCCTCACTCACATCGCTCTCACTGTCGAGGTGTCCCTGTGAAGCAACATCCTCATCGTTGTGAGGAGCACTGGAATTACTCACATGACTAGCCATGAATGCTATGAAGTTACACTCATGCGGTGACTCGTCTCCAGAATCCACCGACTCGACCTCACTGTCGTCACTAAGGGTAGCATTAAGGACAACTTTGCCCTTTTCTATGTTCAGCCTAGTAGCACACTCAAAAGCTCTATGACCCCTACCGTCGCACTCAAAGCATCTCTCACTATATTTCTTAGGAGGATCTTTAAAAACTTTTTCATTTTTCTTTTCAAAATTATTTTTCTCAAACTTCTTTTTATCTTTAAAATTATCATTTTTCTTGAATTTGAGAATTCTTTTGAAATTTTTAGCAAAAAGGGCCAAATCATCTAAGTCAAAATCACACTCAGAATCTAACGTATTTGTCTCTCTTTTTTTAGATAACTCTCCCCTCTTTCTTGCCGAACCCTCACTCTTTCTCTCCTGGGCATTAAGTGCAATTCCCTTATCTTTAGACTTGACAGATTTAGGAAAGATATCAATTTCATACGTTTGCAAGTCTCCTATAAGTTCTTCCAATTTAAGCGTATTTAAATTACCCATAGAATTTAACACAGTGACTTTAGGGATAAAACGCTTAGGGAGTGATCTAAGAATCTTTTTAACAACTCTAGCATTAGGAATGTGTTCACCAAGATTAAAGCTAGTGTTAACAATATCAAACAATCTAGCATAAAATTCATCAAAACATTCAGATTCAAGCCTGGTGATTGTTTCAAATTGAGTTGTTAGATTTTACAGTTTAAACTCTTTCACAGCATTAGTACCTTCATGGGTAAGTTGCAAAACATCCCATGCCTCTTTTGACGTGGTGCACGTCATTATGCGTTTGAACTCATCAGGTGTGACAGACCCAGAAATAGAACTTAAACCCTTAGAATTAAAAGATGACCATTTAAATTCTTCTTTAGTCCATGTAGTAACAGGTTTTAAATTGGTCACGTTTTCAAGAGTGACGGAGGGAGGTGTCCACCCTCTTTCAACCAAAATCCAGACACGTTCATCAATGGCTTTTAAAGTAGATCTGATGCGGGCATTCCAATATGCATAGATTGTCCCGTCAAAAACTAGCATTTTATTATATAACTTCTCCATTATGAACACACTCATTTTCAAAAATCAATTTTCAGAAAATTGATATCTTAGAAAATTTTGCGAAAAAATTACACGGTAAAGTTGTGCAATTGGCTCTGATACCAATTTGAGAAGAGTGCACTTGCGTTCAAATATGGAAGTTATTTAATTAAAATCAATTTTTATCAATTAAGTCCTAAACATGCATCTAGGTGTGATTGATGATGATAAAATCAAGCAAGAATATTCAAACACACACAAATGAAGAAAAATCCCCCAAAGGGGTAAAACCTTTTATTTTCACTATAATTTTGTAAGAAAATGGCTTGCACGGATTACAGTAAAAATACAGTGACACAGAAATACTCTCGGGTGTCGGTTCTGTTGTCGACAGCTGGAACTATCCCTTTCCAGTAGGGCAGCAATGAAGAAGAGAACGACTTCCTCACAAATTACTCCAGATGAGTAAATGATCCTCTTGAAGGTTTAAAGATTCACACACATATATGGGAACGGTTTTGCGAATAAAAAAGGTTTAGAAAACCTTAAAAAGGTGAAGTCTTATTCTGGGCTATTTTCGCAGAATTTTGAGATTGCAGAAAGACTTGAAAAAGGTGTATAAGGAGAACGGATATTTATACAAATTTCGAGGCGGTGGCTCGTTCGAACGAGATAGCCATGTCGCTCGAACGAAGGACTGAAGTCGTTCGAACGAGATCGCACGACATGCCTATCTCGTGCGAACGACATACAAAGTCGTTTGAGCGAGCTCGTTATTCAAGGCACTTCACTTCTACACTTAGAAAAAATTCTTCTTTTGATAAAAAATTAATCCAGACTTCAAAACTAATTTTCAAAAGATTTCCCAAATATTTATGCAAATATTCAAGGCTCCAATAAAAATTTTTACCGATAAAGTGTAGTGGAGTAGTGTAAATGAGCTGAGCAGCACGTCGCATGTAGCATGATGCACGTGAAGATACTGGATGCAATGAATACGGATAAAGGCCATCGAGGTTGATCGTGTTGATGTGCCGAATGTAGCGGTAGCAGACATACAAACTGTGATCTGGGAGAAAATAGAAAATTCGTAGATTCTACCCCAGACATTTGTAAAATTATTTCCTTACAGAGGAGAAAAGGAACATACAGATTAGTGCATAGGCACACATGCAGAAGAAAGATAACACCCATGCAAATAGAGTTTAGCCCTCTTATGATAAATAGTCCCCAACAGAGTCGCCAATGTGGACATCCCCAGGTTTTCTTTGCTCTTACTTTCCCCTTCCTCGGGGGGAGATCTTTGCACTCGCACGCGCGGGGTTGGAGGGAGAAAAGAAGAAAGATATCGCGCCCTTTTCAAGGAGGATTGCTTCAGTTATCGTTATTGTGGGGTGAGGTAAAGAGATAGAGTCGCCAACCTATTTTTCAAAAAATAAGAAAAATAAATACTACCTCCTCTAGAGAATGACATCAAAGATATATTGATGCTTGCAAAACCAATAGTTCAAAGGTCCGAGGGCTAAGTTACGGAATCGAAAGGTGTTAGTCACCCATCCCACCCTTTTGATCTCTCATGGGATTTTGTTACTTTTCTCCTTGACAAATTTTCGTGACGTGTGTATATATAATGGACAATGAAATTTATCAACTCATGTCATGGATAAGGGAGGAGTGAGATCATCCGTAGGTGTGTTCCCAAAATAATACTTTTAAACATAATGGGTGTGCTTATCGGGATATTGATCTTTATGATGAAACGATAATATATGTTAGATAAAGCACGAATAAGAATCATAAATACAATATATAGAAATAATGAATAAAAATATGCAAGGAGGACTTGAGTCTCGAGTTTTAACCCGAAATGCCTATGTATCCTAAAAAGGCATCAAAGTCCACGTAGTTTGCATGCAATACGAGGATGGGTTTTATTCCATAAATCCAAGTGGGGATTTTATTTAGATGTGTGTGTAGAAGGATATTGTGATTTGAGAAAATATGATGAAGAATCCCGTTTGAAATTTATGAGTAAAACACTCTTTTCCTTGTTTTTGGTTTAATAGAAAACATGTTGTGTACAATACTACTAATAAAAGTGAGATTATTATTATGTATGTACTAACAAGGATGAAATGCTAAAGTAAATATTAGATAACTAATGAGAAAGTAATAAAATTTAAAAAAGAGAGAATATGTTTGGACCTTCTTTGGAGGCTTGAAGATTGATCTTGATTGTTGAAAGGATTCATTGCAAGTGGATGAGGAATGTATGACGAGAGGGAAGGGAATTTTGCTAAATTGGGTGTGAAAGTGATAGAAATAAAAGGTGGGGAGAGTTTTCAAACAAGTAAACTTTGCTGACTTTAGAAGAATGTTATTGAGATAACTGAAGTTGATGTTTTTGGGGTGCCTCTCAAAGTAAGATCATGATCTCCTTATATAGGGCCGGGGGTGCCGATCAACATTGTCCTTCTCCTACCTATTGGCGACAGACATCCTCGGCACACTACCGATAGGCAGGGAAATGTGTCTAGCATTCGGAAACTTCATGTAGATGTTTTGGAAAAATGGTCGCAAAGTGCAATTCGTAAGTGTGAATCGTGCAAGGAGCATACTGTTGGAAAGGGTATTCAGACACCTTTAACAATCCATTGGGCCTCTCTCGGGTTCAATAGTTGACTTTGGTCGAACAGACCTCAAAAGCCCCCAACAGTGACAGGAGATTCCCGAAGGAAAATGGATCGTTCTTCCGAACTGTAGGATGATTCATGTACAGGATAAACTATTGGAAAAGGTATTTCGACCCTTTCGAAGATTCATTCAGTATCGTTCGGTTTAGAGAGTTATCCTTGGTCAAACATGACCCGGAAGCTCCCAATGACCCTTAGGAGTAAAATAAGTTATTCTCCCATACCGTAAGGCTAATTCATGCATGGGGTGAACCATTAGAAAGGGTATTCAGTGACCTTTAAGTATTCATTCAGTCTCGTTCGATCTAAAAAGCTGAGAGGAGTCAAATAGAGCCCGAGAGCGCCTTGTGTCCTCATTCATCTAAACGATAAGGCTGATTCAGGCATGGGGTAGATCGTTGAAAAGGGGATTTATAAACCTTCAAAGATTCATTGAACTTTCTCTCGGGTGAGGAAGTTGATTGGGGTCAAAATGGGCCTGGGAGCACCTAGTGGCCTCTAAATCGACTTTCGGCAGTAAAATGAACCATTCATCCAAACCATATGGACGATTTGTGCATGGGGTGGATCATTGGAAAGGGGATTCAGAGTCCTTCAAAGATTCATTGAGATTTTTCTCTGATTAGAAAGTTGACTAGAGTCAAATGGGGCTTGGGGACTCCCGGTGGCCTCTAAATTGGTACTCGGAGCATGACCTAGGTTTCTATGGTGAATGGGGAAGTTGTAGGGACCTAAAGAGAGTCTTATGAGGATCTTAGAATGTGGTGTCTACAATATCCAATACACTTACTCAAAATTTACACCAAATCGTTAAAAACTAAAAATAAAAATAAAAATATGAGTCTTAGGGTGTTATCTTTAGGGAAGGAGTTGAAAGTTTCGAGAGAAAGTGATACCTCGCTGGAATATCTTTGAGTGAGCAACTTGTGTTGGTGGGTTGGGAAAATATCAAATTAACCTACAAAGCAGAAGGTCTTAAAAGATTCAAGCATCATTGGAGATTCGTGAGAAACGTGAAGCCATGTTTTTAAACACGGGAAAGTTCTAGAATGTGCCCAGGAGGTCAAAGTCACCTTAGAGGACGTATAAAAGAAAGTTGGAAATATGTTCCTAGGTCCCGCTTGTTATTTTAAAGAGAGGCATGGCATAGGTTATGAGGTTGCATCCACTTCTAATACTACACCCAAATCGATTGCTAAATTTGTGTTAAATCCTTACGGGCCTCCACCTAACCCACTAAGGAGAACTCATCCTAGGCGTTTTAACCAAGGTCAACCTAAAAAATCTATGTTTATACCTAGTGCAAATGAAAAGGTCACCTTATGGAGTTTTGTTACAAGCTAAGCAGAGTCTCTCATACACATGCTCTCACACACCTCCATAGCAAACTTGGTAGTCTTAGGAAGCAGGTTGAGTTTCTAGTCAATACTTATAAATGCTTAATGGAAGAATTTCAAAGGATGTATATGCCTTTTGAGAAAACTTCCAACACAATGACTAGTGATAAAATTGATTAGTATAAGCAAGAGATAGGTAGATATGATTTTTCTCACACCGTTCCTTTGCACACACATAGTGTCAAACCTCCTTTAGGTAGTGAGGCTTTCTCTCATGGGTGAATATTTTTATTTCGTGCCATAGACTAGGTGTGCTTATATGTTATTTTTTCATAGTCGTGATGCGTTTTCTTATAGTATTGGATTTTTCTCTAGTGCAATATGCATTAGATATCCTTTATTATATGTGTATTATTATGTTTATAAATTGAAAAATTCAAAAAGATTTTTGTATTTTGTTTTACACCATATATGGATGCGCATTTAAAATGTTTGAATCACTATTTCATTCCATCCATTCACATTGATAATGGTGTTATGAGATCTGGCTTCATTTTTTTGCTTAATAATGCTTGTTTAGCATTGTGTCGTTCACTGTTTGTTACTTCCATCATTTTAGACTCATTATATCGCCATGATTGTACACATGCACGATCTTTTTGAACACTGCACTTGCTTGTCATAAGTTTAATAGTATGTTCTCATCTCAATTGTTCTTAATAACGAACCAAATGTACCAAGTTCTAATTGTGCATGTAAAAACCATTCCCCGGATTTTTTTACCGAAAAATTGATTGATTTATGTCTAAGCAATGAAAAGGGGATACGAAAGAAGCAATCTTCTTCACATTAAAGATGTATTGGACACATAAAAACAGAAGTGCCAAGGCCAAATTTGTTTCAATGATGCTTAATTAAAAATGTGCAATATGATTCCTTCAAAGATTTTGAGAGTTTTGATTAAAATGTAAGGTTTTTAGGGTGTTATAAGTTGAAGATCAATGGGTTTTCATAGTAAAATTCCTTTAAAAACATCAAATAGTTTGGTGTTATTAATTTAAGAAGCATTGAAATTCGAGAAATTTTATTTGCATTGAGTTAATTTTACTTTGTTCAACATTTTTTACACCGAAGGTTGAATTGAGTTCTTTCTTTTGGAATATCTCTTTCACTTCATGTACTTTCATTACATATGTGTATGTTGACTTTCCTGTGCATTATGTTCACACACATTCATTCCATACCTATGATTCAGATGTTTTCATGAAATTTCATGGCCTGTTTGTTTGTATTTATATATATATTTTCATACTTAAAAAAAATTCAAAACAGCTTGTTAGTTTATTGACGTTTCATTGCATATGCTTAATTGTCTATACTTTATGATGATATTTCAAATATTTATACTCATGATGCTAAGCTTTTAAGTTTAACTTCTAACCCTTTATCTACTGCGGACAAAAGGGGGAGGGGGAGTTTTGTTTTCTTTAAATTCCATGCGCCATCGTATTATTTCTTTGATTCACATGTGTAGGTCTTTTTCCACATTGATGATATCGTGGACTACATGGTGAATATTTTCAGTAGAGATAAAGTTGCAACTGTATTTTTCTTTTTGGGTTTGGGAGGGACATTAGTTGAACTTGTACTTATTTTTTTTCCGATTTTGTGTTTTGTATCGAAATAGACAAAGGGGGAGATCTGTAAGAGAAAATTTTATAATTACTCATTATGTTTTCTAATTTGGAATATTTTGTTACACCTCTACATAATCATTTACATTCTCAAGAGCTTCAATCAAACACAAGTTAGTGACCAAATGTGACAATCGAAGATCGACGAGTTGAGATCGTCACTACAATCATCAAAAAAGGTATATGAGGTTGACATTGTGTAATCATTATGTCCAAGGGTATTTTTAAAATAAAAATATTTTTCACAAGTTTTTTAAAATAAAAAATCATTTTAAGGCAGCTTGTTAGAATAAGATATGAAGGGTTGTTCGAACGAGGTTATTAATTTCTTTGGATATCAGACATTCGAAGGAAAGTTCAAATGAACCATTTCTCTCATCTCGCTGGAATGTCTTTCCTTATATGATGTTTGAAAGAGTTTGCATAGGTCATTCGAACGAGGTCTAGTTCGTTTGAACGAGCCTGTGATTTTTTTTACTTGGTTTCAAACACAATCTTTTCAAGTTCATTTTTTGTAGATTTTCTCCCTATTTAAGAGATACGAACTTGCACTTATTTGTAAACCTTTTTACACATAATTTGTGATAAAATAGTTTGTTTTTCCAAAGCCAAACCCCTTAGATGTTTTGTGATCACTTTATCAAACCTTGAAGAACAAATCACATGTTCATATCCCCATGAAGTTGATTATTCATTGCTAAAGATAGGAAATGAGTTTCTTAAGGCTGATCGGTAAACACTGAGACAAGTGGAGGTGGTTGTGGAGTGTTGCTAGATCTGCACCACTTTCTATTATTCATAAGGAAGGATACATAACTATGACACTTAGTGGAGTCTAAGTTTTTGAGTCTTTCTATATTGTAATGTAATACTTTAGTTGTAACAGTGCTGAAAATGGGCTTTCCTGAAAGTTTTTTTCCCCTCATATCTTATGTTGTGGTTTGTTTTATTCGATTTAGATTCAATATCTTCCCTGCTTATTTTCACCTAAGTAAACACGATAAAATTGAATTAAATTGAATTTGGCTTATTTATGACCTAATCTATGGTTTCAACATTTGTCCATATGACTGGACCGCTTAATACGGCTCTTCGTATCTGGAATCTTGAACTTATTTATTAATTTGTCATTGGGGGTAAAAAGACTGGCGTTTGATGTCAGCAAGATCATGGATAGATTGGATTATTCGAAAGTTCTGTTAGAGTTTTTGGAACTCCATTCTGAGGCGTACAAGATCTGTTGGAACCTTTGTTGTATAGGCCATAATTGTTCCTTTGATGGTTATGTTTGGAGGGTTATTGGTAGCATGTACTATAGTTGGTAGGGGTATAATGTTGGTGGGCTACAAATTTGCTCCATGACCCTCAGTATTCTCCAATCGGTTTCGGAGGGAGGCTTACTCCCGACCTAGGGTTGACATTTTACCCCTCATAGAAGTTAGGCTAGCCAAAATATCGGTGAGTGACACTATTTTTCCGTTTTGCGTGTTTTCGGTATTATGAGATATAAGAGTTCGAGTGATGTGGCTTCCATCCATTGTTTAAAATAGTGACTATAAAGTTATACGAAATTTTGGAATTAATATTCTTTGCCTTATGGCTATTTTAAGAGGATCAAGCATGAGTTTGAACATATATGATTTCATTTTTTTGCTTTTTATGTTTTCGGGTAAGGTTGGGTGATTATCCATTTCCTTCGATACTCCTCACTTAGCTTGCAGCCCATGGTTCAAAATTATGAAAAATGAGTGGATTCTTCAAGTCCTGGAGTCCCATATTATGTTAGGAAACTTTCTTAGGGGATACAAAACCCTCTTTTGGGAGATGTCACCATTCGGTGAATTTCTTAGCTTATTTATTTCGTTATGTCCTAGAATTCTATTGCCTGAGGATATAGAAAGCTTTTTGCAAGGCTAAAGGATCATTTATTTGGATATAACTCCTCACGATATACCTCATAGGTACGTGTGAGAGGGTCATTTTGATATACCCAAATGTACATGAATTGAGCCTCCTAATATAAATTGTGGGGACGGTACGTGGGAGAGCTGACTCAATATACTCGAGGTACGTGAGTGATATTCATCGAGAACATACCACTCTATATATGCCAAGGGTAAGAGGCTAGAAAGATTGGAAATTATTATTAGGGACCCGAGTTGGTTATACCCAAGGTTTCCATGGGTAATGATGTATGTAGTGATATGCAAATATCATACAATGAAGTAAGATATGCAAATGTTATCCCTACAAGAGGATGCAATACCAGTATTTATCTACCTAGTTAGGTATCTAGAAATCATAAGAATGAATAATAATGAACATAATATACATGAATGTACAATAATAACATGCTGAAATAAATAATGATCAACATTAAATTGAGTTCAGTCCTCTTTCTTTTAAAAAAAAGTCCCCTGTTGAGTCGCCACTGTAATATCCCCTGCATTTTTCCCTAGCCCGCGGGTCTTCTATCGGCTAGCGCACGGTCGCCACCTCGGTCGGGGTGAAAGCTCTATTTTTGGAGAAATGGAGTAGTTGAAAAAAATGAAGTCGTAATATTTTACACAAGACAGACAAAAAAGGGAAAAACCTTCATGGACACCTAGTGATGGCAAGGGGTCTATGTGTTTAACTAGAGAGTAAAAGGTCTAAGGACTGGGTTACGGATGAGGGAGGTGTTAGGCACCCGCTCCACTCCTTTGGTATCAAATGTGGATATAAAACATTTATTTTAACACTTTATGGTGTAAAAAGAAATGATAAAGTGAAAATATTTAATATGTATCTAGACCGTGCATTGTAGTGCAGCGTGGGGGAGTGTGTGTAGATAATACATACAAAGGATAAGTATATAAAAAGTTGGACTTGTTCACTCGGATGACAGTTCGAGTGATTCAATGTCCAGGTAGTTCATGAACGATTCTAGAGGGATTTCACCTCATATAGAGGCTCAATGCGAGATGTCTAATCTTTTCGGGATCATTGGATATGTGTTTAGAGTGAATGAAACCATATATGAAAATGTGTATGACTTGAGTTCATGAGAGAGATTGAAAAGGTTGATTCACACATAAAATCACCGACTGATGAAAGAATGACCAAACTACCGACATTAAGAAAAAAATAGTTGAGGGATTCCCCAGATCTACTAGTACCCTAACTTATATGAAAGTATTTCATAATTTTGGAGTTTTTTTCTTAGTATAAAAATGAAAATGGTTGAATATGTACATAATTTGACTTGAGTTGTAGAGATTGGGATTCTCTAATATGCATACGTATCCACCGTATGCGGAATCAAAGTCAACGTATTTCAAGCATTATAAAACAAAGAAACATATAAAATGTAGCTTGGGGTGGTGTTGCAGCACAACAACACTCTTTTTATATAAAGACTTCAAAATAAAAGAGTGAGAGACTATGTACTTGAAAACTTACATGTATTCCTTTTCGTTTTAACAACGTTCCAGCTTTAAAGAATGAAAAAGTAAGAAAAAGTGGAGAAATGCTTTTTTTTACTTCTCTTGGGTTTGGATGATGAGATAGAAGTTCGGAATCTAGATCTAAACTTAAAGAGGGCTTTGATGACAACTGGAGAGAGTTTTAAGTTTATTTGGAGAGAAAATATCTTTTGGACATAATGCTCAACATTTAAGAAAACGGAGTTAATGTTCTGAGTTGGTAGGTAAGGGTTTCCTTTTATAGGCAGAATGTTAGGCTGAGGACCGATCAGTCAAGATTACTATGCGTCCATGACCGATTAGTAAATCGCATTTCATCTTAGGCCTTTGGGTCCATTTTGGGTTGGCTTGACTCTTTTGTACAGTTTTATGGGTTGCTTAAGTTTTTTTGGACTTTTATGAAGATGTTAATGAGTTTTGGATTTCTTTTGATCCTTTTGGTGGAAATGGTAGGTATTAGTACCTTTATGGAGAAGAATAGGGTGTCTATAATCCTAAAAGTGCATCAATGCGACATCTACCACCTAGGCGCAAGTGAAATATTTTGGGTTCCCCCTGATCACCTTCTTCGTATGTCATGTTAAGCCTTAAATAAAACACTTTATATTTCGTTGGTTGGTCCTCACCTCCTTTAGCACAAACATGGACAATGTCGTGAACTTTATCTTGTACTCAACCACGGTACAAGATACTTATTGTAAAAGAGGCAATTACCTCTTCTTATATGATTTGAACGAGTAAGGAACATAATTCTCCTCAAATCGAACCATAAATTGCTCATATGTCAAGCGCTCTCCCTTGTCTAGAGTTGTTACACTCTCCCACCCTTAGAGAACATCCCAAATCAGGCAAATAGTCACTGACACATGTCCAAAAAAATCAAATGATGCTCCCTATCCCAACACTACTAATAAGTCACCGTCAGGTTCAAGGAACCAACAAAAGTAAGTGGATTATTTTTCATTAAAGAACCCCTATCTATTGAAAAATAACACCCTAGGCCCTCGTCTGGAGGCTCACTACTAAACCTACCTTTAAAGACTTGAGAATGAGCTCGTTCAGCTCCTGAGGGACAAAATGATACTTCCTCTGTGCATCTGGCACCGATACTATCGCTAGGGGTGGCAATTCAGGCTAATGGGTCATGTTTGGGCCTGGCCGGACACGACCTGACATAATTTTATCTATCTCAAAGATGACACGACACGATATCGTGTTTGTTTTTGCTAACACGAACACGACCCATTAGTAGCACGATAAAAAAATCATGCCAATTTGGCACGATTGACACAACCCGACACGATAACCCATTTGTTTTTATTTTAAGAAAAAACACAGTTCTTACCCTTAACTTACCCATCCATACAAAATCAGTTTTCCATGTACAGAGTATAGTTCTAACTAAAATCTCACAATAGCTTGAAAACAATTTGATTGAACACAGAAAATAATTAAAACATCATTAAACACACAAAAAAAAATCAACACAGCATAATCGGTAATATGTTGAATACACTGTGAAGAAACACACATCTTTGCTATCAATCTCCTTGCTAACAATTACAAATCTAACAAAAGCCAAAACCTAACAAAACCTAACAATAAAATTGGTAAAACAAATGTTTGCTATCAATCTGTTTACAGAATCCCAATTTCACAATTGTTTACAACAATCTATTTACAGAATCACATATGTTTACTACAATATCACAAATGTTTACCACAATATATCAACAAATCTAACAAATAGTCAAATACCCACCACAAAAAAAAATCTACCACCGATTACTTGTGGGTTGATGATACGGTGGGCCTAGTCCTCATTCGTTCGGACCTCCAAGTCCCGTTATTCTCATGGAAACACATTCATCGTCGCCACCATTCCAACATTTCTTCCCTCGATCGTGATACCAATCTATACAATAACATACCCACTACACGAGAGAGAGATAGAAGCTGGTAGGAGATCCCGAGAAGAACCCTCCTTTCCCGATCTCTCTCTTGTGGTAGGAGTCCGGTGGTGGGGGGGGGGGGGGGTGACTGTGAGAGTCTGAGAGAGAGAGACAGAGGAACGACTTGTGTTTGTTGTGGTGGAGGGATAATGTTAGGATTTTATTCTTCTTTAAGTTACCTTTTATATCATATTATTAGATTTTTTTAAAAGTAATTATGTTTGTTGATTATTTTTTTAAATGTAGGTGGTACCAATTAGGCCACATTTGGGTTGTAATTGGGCCACATTTGGGTTCCTTGTCGTCTTCCAATTGGGCCATAACGGGTCATTGTCGGGCCAATTTTGTGTCATTTTCTTGGCATGAACATGGCACGACCTGCTATCAGGCCAAAAAAAAATAGGCCCGAACATGACAAGCCATTTTAATTTCTTGTTAATTTCGTGTTGGGTCTTGTTGTGTTGTCGTGTTCGTGCCCGAATTACCACCCCTAACTATTGCTTCCTACTAAGGTGGAACTACATGGCGAGCCTATCCCATGCATGCTCTCAGTAATAAAACATAAATAAGATTATAAAGAAAGCCACATATCAAATAACACTACGCATGAGTCTAAGAGAATATGTAACCCTCGAGACCTATGACCATGCTTTGCCTTGATACCAATAATAATAACCCGTATAAACATTAGGGTTGATCACTCCCTAACATCAAATATACAAATTGTCAAAGTAATTTAAATATCATTCTTAGAAGGAAAACAAATGAAATAAATCACAAGATAAGAATACGATATAATAAACCTCAAATACCTCAAATGATAAATGCATCATCAATTAAGACAAAGTAAAAGATATATCTACAAGTAAACCATAAGTCTCAAAATGTGCTAATATAAAATATTACAATGACAACAAACCCATTTATTTGAAATGTAAAGTATACATGCTAACTGTCTTATCTAGAATAATACAAGACAATTAATTTCTCAAAATGCTAAATTCACACAAATTAAATAAAGATGGTACATCATAGAGATGAACCTACAATTCTCCTTGTGAGATGTCCGGAGTTGAGAGAAAGTGATAGTCTATGCTAACTGGATAGGACGTCTACTCGCGTCGAACAACCCTAGCACTTGAAAGGTTTCCACGAACAAATATGGGTCTGTAAGGGTAATATATACACAATGTTATCTGCTGGATTAAATTGTTTAAATTACTAATAAAAAAGACCTTATTTTATATGTATAGGCAAACACAAGAATTTATAATTTTTAAATTTAATTAAATAAAGAAATTAACTCAATTAAAACTTTCACCAATTTTATCAATTTTTGTGTTAAACAATTAACCCATTTTATCTTACCCTAAAACATGCATCTAGGTGATATCATGATAACATAAAATGATCAACCACAATGCTCGATGTAGGAGGAAATCCAAATGAAAAAAAACCTCGGACGTCTCAGCCAACATAAATTCACTATATCATGAATTACACAAGGACACGGCAGAAGACTTACATAATAAACTCGACTTCTTCAAGCCTTAACGCGTCTTCCATCCTTCGACCTTCTACACATCAACATGTAGGAGTTCACTTATGAACTGACCCAATATGTAAATCCACATACGTCTTAGTATCCACCAATCCAGGCTCAATAACCTTCAACGAAGAGAACACGGAGTCCCCTGATTCAAACCACCACACACACGGAGTATGTCTTATGTAAACAAAAAAATGATGCACAGAGTCCACCGTACGAAACTCTTCTCAATAAAGATGGTGAGAGAAATTTTTTAGTGCACACAAATGGAAATATCAAAGAATATAAGGATTGAATTTTGGATTTCAAAGTGTTTGGGTGTAATCAAGGGTTTTGAGGCTTTTTGATTTGTATAGAAAATTAATTTTTGCCAAAACTATCACATAATTTTTTTTTTCCAATATGCCTATTTATAGAAAACACAATTTTCAAGGCAGCAAAGACTCGTTCGAATGAAAATAGTAGGTTTGTTCAAATGAATTACACAATCTCGTTCGAACGACAATGTACATAACAGACTTTAAACGACCTTCAAACAAGATTCCAATGTAAAGAATATAAATATTGCTCGATCTTCTTTTGAACCTTGCTCGAATGAAAATCCATTCTCGTTTGAACCAACTTAAAACTTCATTCGAATGACTTTTGTAACTTTGTTTGAACGGCTAAGAAATCTCGTTCGAACGACTTTTTCACAAAATTATATTTTTCTTAAAAAACAAAATGCCTCAAACATTATGAAACAAACACCGAAATAAAATATCCAAGGATATAAAATAATATTCATTCACACCTCACGAGTTCCTTGATCATTAAATACAAAACATGGCACAAAACATGACATGATGATGTAAACGCTCTATTTTGGCCGCTACAGTCTTCAATCAAACATGTCACAGGCTTTGAAAGATAACCACTCAAGACTTAACCTAAAACTCAAACGGTTTTGTCCAAATTGAATTAATCCTATTACATATCAATTGACTCTATTCATGAATTTATCCTTATAAATCTCTCCTTTTGTCTATTTCGGGACATCACCCCAAAACAAAAACCTATGGACCTTCAAGCTCATCTAAAGACTCAATAACAACCTTAAAAGGAAAAATTACAGACTTGACAGACACAAACTCTGAGTATCTTTTCTCTTGTGTAAACTTCGTTGCATCATTGTAAACCTGTACAATTAAACACACCTTTCAAATGCAACTTGAAGATATAACAATATATACCACATATGAAAAAACTCCCCCTTTATCTAATCATTATCCACTTAAGATCCCAAAGATAAATTTTTTCCCCCGAGTGATGGAGTTAGATACCATTTCTCCCCCTTTTTGTTCAGCAATAGACAAAGAATAAGGTGCATCATATAAACAAACTCCGCCTAAATGTAATACATGAAAGCATAAAGAAAAACAAGTAATATCATGAAATAATGTGAAGTGAAACAAGAAATGACAAACAACTCGGTAACACGAGCACAAATAATCCAAATAATGAACAAGAGTTATCAATTTTGATGCATAAATGAGATAGCGAGCAAAAAAAGATAACAATGTGATCATAAACTTGCTAATATGAATCGATGATTAAGCATATGATAAGTATGAATAAAATGCAACGCAAAGACTAAAAAACATACAATATATGTAGCAACCATATGCCAATGAGGCACAAAAATGTATATAGGTATAAACACAAAAAAATACACTAAACACGTAAGTTTTCCACACTCGTATAGTATCAATATGTCTAAATAAAAACTGGTATGGACTGATGGGGAGGGAATTGAAAACAAAATAAATATGACCTAATCACTCAAAATATGTTCAAGGATTTCTATTTGATCGCAAAAACTTTTCAGCTTTGGTTTAGCCTCAAGTGAATAAAGAACTCAAAATAGACAAACAAACACAATTCACACTAGCCTATTAAATATTATTGATTCTCAAATCAATAGTGTCAAACAAGTAAGCATAACTGGGACTCATTGTGCAAACCTAATGATCTTCAGCTTAACACCCTCAAATACAAACATATATCATTTTTTTTTCTTTTGAAAGTATCAATTGAAGCATCAATAAAAACTTTGGCCTTGCTAATTTTATTTTATTTTGCCTCTCTTTTATTTTAGGCTCTTGGCAATCGTGGCCTTCCACACTAGGAAGATTTCTCCCTTCGTAACCCTTTTGCATTGCACACTTATATTTTTATCAAATAAGATCAAACTCATGCAATGGTTTTTACATGCAAAAACTCCCATAGTAAAAAAATCTATGTATACGACAAGATTGATAAGAGAACACCTCACTTAGATCGTCTAACATATGTAGTTATAATCCAAAAGAGCATGTGCAAAGTGTGCGTGAGGAGACATATGCAAAATGAATCCATGAAGCAAATCAAAGTCGAACAAATCTATGTAAAAACATTAAGAATAATGTTAAGCATTGAAAATCATAATCAAATGTCCTAACCATCGGGAAACTTGGAACAAATAGGATTTAAGTACATCGATATGGCACACAAAATATGTAAAACTAAACTATACAAAACAAATGTCTTTTTGAGGTTCTAAATTATTTTCAAAACAGGACACCACTTAAAAACAAAATTCAAAAGACAAACAAAATCTTTTTGTATTTTTCTCAATGAGACTCAAAAAAAAAAATCATAATGCAAAAGAAAAACATCATAGAACTAAAAATATCATATATCATGAAGCACGAAAGCTGGTGTATGAAAATATGCAAGCACAATCAACCATTAGATTTAGCATAATAAGTATTAAGTGCAAGCATGTGAGAATTAACAAGTCTAATGTTTAAAGCCTTCAAATATGATTTCCTAACCCACATAGGTGTAACATGACGCTCTTAGATTTTAGGAACCTCAGTGTCTCTAGTCTTAGACTTCTTAGGACCTTTTGTAAGATCAAAGTGAAAATGCCTAAGGTGGCCTTTCCTACCACAATGTGTGCACATGTAGACACGATGAGGAAAGTTACCTAACGTTTGACATTTTCTAACGGCATTGGCTTTGGTTTACCCTCTAAAAATGTTGGTCTTAAATTTAGTAGCGTAAGCATTATCATCATCTAAGCCAATGCCAAGGTTGTCGTATTTGATTCGGACAGTGCCTAGATTCTTATCAAGCTTCTCTAACCTATATTCCAAAAAAAAAATTGACGTGACTTGAGTCTCTCAATCTCTCCTCCAACTCCACTATCTTGGACTCGAGCAAACAATGAGATTTTTCAAAAACTAATAAGTCCTTCAAAATACCCATGAACCCCGGAGGTTATCACACCCCCCTAAAAAATGTGCTTCTCCCTAAGATTCTTCTCACGTGCCCTAAGATCCTCAATCAATTTACTATCATCATTTCCTATGACACATTCTTTAAACTTAGCTTTCAACTTCAAGTTCTCTTTCTTGAACTTTAGTGAATTCGCGTATAACTCCCTAGAAGCAACTTGAATCTCATTCTCCTATTTTTATTCCTCTTATTATTCATCCTCCTCACCACTCACTTGGGATTCACACAATTTGGCCTCAGAATCGTCATGCACATAATTATTGTCATCGAAAGAATTTTCATTAAAATCACATGACTGGTCATGAGCACGGTGTAGTTATGCTCAATAGGGGAATTAGGTTCCTCTTCTGATAGACTATCACAGAGGGTAGCATTATATGCCTTGTACTTCTTGTCTTCCTTACTTATCTTAGTGGGACACTCAATTTCCCTATGACTCTAACCCTCACACCTAAAAAATCTATCTGATTCATCCCTTTTAAAATTATCATTACGATTTTTAGGGAATTTGACAGCATTGTTAAACTGGATTTTCTTAAACTTCTATCCATCTTTCGATTGCATTTTAAACTTGAGAAATTTCTTAGACTTATTTATAAACATGGACATATCATCGGAATCGATGTCAGACTCATCATTCAAAACAAGTGTTTCCTTTTTTCGGGATTTCAAAGCAATGCCCTTATCTTTTTTTATCGTTTTGGAAGAAAACATGTCGAGCTCGTAGATTTGAAGGTCACCCACAATCTCTTCAAGTTTCGTAGAGTCCAAAGTTCCCAAAGAATTAAAAGCAATCACTTTGGGATTAAATCTTTCAGAGCCTTAAGATTTTCTTGACAATGTTGGTGTCAACTATTCTCCCTCCCAAGTTAAAAGATGAGTTAAAAATATCAAACAATCTAGCATAAAACTCATTGAAGGTTTCACTCTCCTCCATCCTAATGGTTTCAAACTAGGGGTGAGATTCTGGAACTTGGAAGCCTTAATAACACTAGTACCCTCATGAGTGAGTTGGAGTATGTCCCAAGCCTCTATAAACATTTTACATGTCAAAATATAGTGAAACTCCTCCGATGCGAGCTCACAAAACAAAGAATTTAGTCCAAGTGAATTATTGTTAGACAGTTTATGCTCATCCTCACCCCAAGTATCAATGAGTCTAGGGATTCTATATTAACCTACTAATGTAATGGGTGGGGACCATCATTCCTTAACAAAAACTAACCATACCCGGTCATCTACCATATTAAGTGCGAATTTCATACGTTACATCCAGTACGCATAGTTAGACCCATCATTTAACTATGGTCTAGAAAGTAACTCACCCTTCATATTAAAACCTCCCAGATTCATGCCTAAAGAAGTATCTAACACGATAATTTAGTGTTCTAGCCCCTATACTAATTAGAAAAACAGTTGATTTTATATGGATAGGTAAAGACACATGAATTTTTATTTTTTAAAAAAATTTAATTAAGCAAAGTAATTAACCCAATTAAAACCTACACCAATTATTTCAATTGTTGTGTCAAACAGTTAACCAATTATATCTTACCCTAAAACATGCATCTATATGATAGAAGGATAAAATAAAATAATCAATCGCAACGCCCGATGAACGATAAAACCCAAATAGGAAAAATCTCGGATGGCCGAGCCAATGCAAATTCACTTTGTCAGGAATTACATAAGGATTCTATAGAAGACTTACTGAATGAACTCGATTCCTTCAAGTCTTGACACATCTTTATTTCTTTGACATTCTTCACAGTGACATGTAGGAGTCCACTTACAGATTGCCACAATGTGTGTGTCCACACACGCTTCGGTATCGATCAGTCCAGGATTAACAACCGTTAATAAAAGAACACAGAGTCCACTGTATGTAAACAGTTAAACGATGCACGGAGTCCAATTTACAAAACTCTTCTCAATAAAGATGATGAGAAAAACAAAGTTGGTTCACACAAATGGAGATCTCAAAGCATATAAGGATTGAATCTTGGATCTCAAAGTGTTTGGGTGTAATGAAGGGTTTGGAGACTTTTTGATTTGTATAATAAATCAATTTTTGCCAAAACTCTCACATAAAAAAGTTATCAGCATGCCTATTTATAGAAAATGTGATTTTTGAGGCAACACAAACTACTTCAAATGAAAAAAAGAGGTTCATTCAACTGAAGTACACAATCTTATTCGAATGACAATGTAAATCTCGTTTGAACGGATTTCAAACGACCTTTGAACGAGATTCCATTGTAAAGTAAAAAAATATCGTTCGATCCTCTTTTAAATCTGGTTTGAATGCAAACCCATTGGCATTTGAACCAACTTAAAACCTAGTTCGAACAAATTTTGTAACTTCATTTGAACGACTAAGAAATCTTTTTCAAATGATTTTTTCACAAAAATATATTTTACTTTAAAAAGGGAACATTTCCACGACTGCCGTAATGGGAGGACTTAAAAAGGGAAAATTACTTTGAAAACTGACCGAGGATTCTAAAAAAATCCATGGCAAAACTCTTGGATACGGTTGGGAGATTCATGAATGCGGAGGAGGCCAGGGCGGCCATGGGAGAGGATGAGAAAGAATCTAGTGGAAGCAAGTCTCATAAAGCTAAGTGTAAGGATGGGAAAAAAAGGTCAGTCGATTAAAAGTTTACTGACTATAATATGCTCATGATAAGCCTTGATCTCATTCGAAATGAAATTGGATGACAAAGCCTTGAGATGGCCTGAAAAGCTAAAGTCTCCCCTGCACAAGAGAGACAAAAGCAAATGGTGTGACTTTCACCAAAATCACAGATACACTACTGATAAATGCTTTACATTGAAATACGAGATTGAGAAAATGATCAAGCAAGGGAATATTAGGAAGTACATTGAATGAAGTGGTTCCAAAGACGATTCTTGAAAGAGATAGGGCGAGCAGAGAGATGATAGGCCGAGGAGACAACATCAGGCCTATAAGAAGGATGAGGAGTCTGATGATAAAATCGTAGAGCCAAAAGGATGTTGCAATATGATTTCATTTGATGTCAAAATGATCAGTGGGGGAATGACTGATGGAGGGTCGGAGCCAGTCAACCGCAAAATGCATGTAGTAGAGGCCAAATCAGCATCGAAGAGGATGGAAGTCAACTCAGCTACCTCTAAGCTAAAGACGAGAAAGATTAGAAAAGTGGATATGGATACCATGGTCATGGGATTCTCTAGATTAGACTTTAAGGGCATCTTGGCCCCCCATGATTCTCCTCTGGTAATCAGCACCAGAGTCCATGGGTATAACGTATCCATGATTTTGGTAGATAGTAGCGGCTCATCCGACGCTATGTTTTGGGAGTGTTTCAAAGCACTGAAGTTTAGCAAGAAGAGGCTAATTACTTATCACTAACCCTTGATAGGCGTTAGTGGAGAAAAAGTGCAACCTTTGGGACTTTGTAAAATGGAAGTATGCATGGGCACTTGACCGAGGTACCAGATGAAGAAGGTAAACTTTTTTGTTATGGGTGAACGTATTCTTGGCTTATAATATCACCCTTGTTCGTTTAGCTCTTAAATATTTTGAATTCGTTCCCTCTACTGTACACTAAATGGTAAAATTCTCGACCACTTATGAGGTAGGGGAAGTCCAAGGTGATCAAGAGGAGGCGAGGGAATGTTACTTCGGCTCAGTTAAGAAAAGGGAGTCCCATAAAAAACTCACCACCTCATACAACATTGATAATCTCGATACTCTCGACCCAAGGGATGAGAAAAAGCTAAAGAAAGGAGAAGCCACAGATGAGGTAGTATCTAATATCGTCAATAAGGATGAGCCAAAAAACTCATCCAGATCGGCTCGTCACCGAAGAAGGAAGTGAAGTAGAAACTAATAGAGTTGTTAAATAAGGGGAATATTGTATTCCCATGGAGCCATAAAGATATGCCATGAATAAAAGCTCACTAGCCATAAATTAAACAATGATACGAAAGCAAAGTCAGTGAAGCACAGGAGAAGAGCTTATGCAAGGGAGAAGTACGGAGTCATCCAGGAGGATGTTAAGAAACTCCAGTCGACAGAGTTCATCAGAGAAGTTCACTAACTAGAGTGGCCGTTTAACGTGGTGATAGTTCCTAAAGCGAATGGAAAATAGCGCGCATGTGTGTTGACTTCACTAATCTGAACAAAACTTGTCCTAAAGACAATTTTCCCTACCTCATATAAATCAGATGGTTGATGCTACAGCAGGACATAAATTGATGAGTTCAATGGACGCGTACTATGGATACAATCAGATATTTATGGATAAAGCCGATTCAGATAAGACTTCCTTTATCACTGGTAAAAAACCTACTTCTATAAGGACATGCCTTTAGGCATTAAGAATACAGGGTCAACCTACTAAAGGTTAGTGAATAAGTTATTTGAAGAGAAGATTGGAATTACCATGGAAGTCTATGTGGATGATATGTTGACCAAAATACTCGAGGTCGAGGACCATGTGGCCGACCTTTAGAGGAACTTTAATATAATGGATCATTATCAATTGAAGCTAAATCCAACCAAGTATGTGCTCGCCGTGGGAATGGGTAAATTTCTTGGGTTCATTATCAACCAAAAGGGCATAGAGGTAAACCCAAAAAAGATTAAAGCACTAATTGAGATGAAGACTTCGAAGACTATTAAAGATGTGCAAAGACTGACAAAGAGGGTCGTAGCACTTAACAAGTTTGTCTCAAGGGCCATCGACAAATGTCTTCCCTTATCGAAGGTTGTAAGGAAAACGTTTGAGTGGAATGAAGTGTGTGAAATAGCCTTTCAAGAGCTTAAGGATTATTTAGGTTCTTTGATTCTTTTGCCTTGGCTATTCAAGGAGAACAACTATTTTTTCATTTAGTAGTGTCAGAGTCAGTAATCAGTGAAGCCATCGTCCGACATGACGAAGGGGTGCAAAAGATGATCTAGTTTAACAACAAGGCTCTTCAAGGAGCCGAGATGAAATATTAAAGATGGAGAAGCTATCACTTCGTTGATACGTGATTCAAGAAAGATGAAGCCTTACTTTCAAGCCCACACAATGGTGGTGCTTATCCATATTCCTTTAAGAATGCATGACCTGGTTAATTGAGCTCAGTGAGTTTGACATCATATACCAGCTGAGAATAATAATTTAAGGGCAGGTCTTAGACGACTTTGTGGCTAAGTTCACTTGGGAAGAGGCCGACATCAAAGAAGATGAGGTGACAATTTCAGTATAAAAAGAAATAGTAGGTCCGACCACGAACTATGATGTGCAAAACGATCTTATAAAAAATCTGTTTTTTTTTTCATAAATGGCATAGCAGTTGAAGGGTCTTTTACGATCGATAGTCCAGTTTGGAGTCTGTTTGTGGATGGCTCCTCATGTAAAAACGATAGTGGAACATGGCTCATACTGTTGACTCCGGATGGGACTGACATCAAGTACGCATTGAGGTTTAATTATAAAGCCTCCAATAAAAAATCTGAGTATGAAGCTCTGTGAGAAGGTTTATCCTTGGCCAAAGTGCTGAATGTTAGCCATGTCGTAGTTCACAGTGACTGCCTACTAGTGGTAAAACAAACCCTGGTAATTTATGAAGCAAAGGATGAGAAGATGGAAAAATAAATGGCCACGGTGAAAAGGGTCTTAGCGTATGTTGATGTAAAAAATTAGATTGCTTCTAATTATTTAATCACAGATAAATGTAAATGAGACAAAGAATTTTAAAGTGGTTCAGCCTTATAAGAATGGCCTACGTCCACTGTTTCTGTTATTGCCAAGTGTTTTGGAGTTCTCGATATGTAATTCTATCAAGAAAATCCGGTCCCTTAGAATGAGGGTGATACAATGTATTTATAGCCCTTAGGTTGTACATGTGAAAGGGTAAACAATTAATGCCCTTTAAGAGTATACGTCTGTATGATAAGCATTCAATGAATAGTTGAACTGTTGATTATCTGGCAATCAATGTTGTGGCCGAGATGCAGCTCGGACCGCCTTAGTTTCTCGTCGTTCAGGACTTCCTCAGAGTGTTGGAGTTCCTTAGAGCGTTGGAGTTCCTCGGAGCGTTGGAGTTGGTCGGGGAAATATAACTTCCTCGTTGCTATTGTGCCATGTAGATCGACACGTGTCTTCTTATGATTCGTCTATATCAGCATATTAATTTTGGTATCAACAGAAGCCCCCAATGTTTCATATTTCGAAATTTGAGGAGTATGGAACATTCTTTCTCGGTATATGACAATATTAAATGACCTTCCTAGTTTTTAGGAGCATTTTCTCCATGTTCGAATGTCTTCCAAATTCGCAGAATCCGCCTTTTTGAATTTTTATAAGCGCTTCGATCTTCGTGCACTTTTTGTCCTTTTAGCCGCCGGTAGCGTAATAGTTTCTTTTTGTAATCATTTCTTTCGTCGTTTCCCAAGGCAAAGTATGTAAGCTTCATAGGCAATCCCATCGTCTTCTACCTTTTCCAATTTCTGCTTTCGAGTCTTCCATAGTCTTTCTCTCTCTTGTGCGTTCATCCCATTCTTCGTTTGTTGTCAACAGATCTCCTTTTTCCTGTAAGATCTTCTTCCTTCTTCTTCATTTCTTTTATTCACCATGGTTTATGTTATTGAATCTCTTGAGAAATTCCGTTCTGATTTTTCTATTCCATCTTGGGTAACTCTGGAGAATCTTTCTGAGCCTTTAGATTATTTTCGTTTGGCTGAGGGACACTGGTTCCCCAGCCTCTTTATTGCTGAATGTGGATTTTCTTTTCCACCAAACCCTTTGTGCTTAGAGTTCTGTCAGTATTTTGATGTTGTCCCTACAAAAATAGCCCCCAACACATGGAGAATAGCTAATGGGGTGTATAGGTTAAATCAAACTCATGGAACCCGCATACGAATTCCTGAGATTATGTATTGTTATAGATGGGCTGTTCTAGACAATGTTTTTTATTTAAAAACTAGATTTTTAAATAGGGCTTTAGTAGTCAACCTCCCTGATGCTAATAGGGATTATTTTGAACATGGGGTAGTTATTAAAAACTGGCAACATGCCCCTTTGATTGGAGATGAAGTATATCAAGGTCCCAGATGCCCTCCATATGGCAATGGGATAGGTTATTTTCACCTTATTTTATTTCTGAAATTATGATTTCATTATGTTTGATGAAATGTATGACTGATATTTCACTATGTATTTGTTTGCAGTTGACAACAAAAGAAAGACTCCAAAAGAATAAGAAGTAAATATTAAGCATTTGAAACTTATTTGGAGTTTGCATCAGAAAGTTGCAAACGAGCACATCAGGTCTGCTTCATACTTGTTGCAGTACAAGAGTTATACAACATCCTTTACTGCTCGTCCTGTGGTCAGCACTAGTGATCCAGTGTCAGTTCCTGAGGACTCTTCTCCAGAATCTCACATTCCTCTAAGTCAGAAAATGGGCAAAAGAAGAGTTCCTGCTCTCTTTGAGGAGACTACTTCTGCTGGAGATGGGAAAAGAAATAAAACTGATGTCCAAAAGGGGACAAAGAAAATAGATGCTGCCCCTTCTGTTGCTCCTCAGAAGGCTGCCGAGAAGCCCCCATTGGCTCCTAGGAAGGATGCACCTGTGGAAGTGATAACCATCTCCCCAACCAAAAGCTCTTCTTTGGTTGAGACTGTTGAAATGCCACCGAGGAGACTGAAGAAATCCTCCTCGGTCAATTTGGTTGAAACCATTCCCCAGCCCCAAGTTAGTGGAGCTGGTGTTCCAACTATTATTCCTCCGAGCTCTGCGATGATCTCGGTAAAGACTTGGATTATTCCTGAGGTCCAAGGAATTGAGGAGAATATGTCTAGGGATATGCTTACATCCTTGGCTACTCGTCACATTGCTTCAGTAAGTTTCTCTTATTCTGAATTTTCTTTCTTTCCATCAATACATGTATCTCTGTGATGACTTATCATTATCTTCTTTTTCAGCTGGTGAGTTGTTTTAACACTGATATGCCCAAGTATAACCTCAGCCAGGGATACCTACCTCGGCCGAGATGGTGGCCGAGACATTGGTAGGCCCAATAAGGGGTAAGGACCACCGGTATCATCCCTCGTCCAGGACTACCTCGGCCCCGGCCGACGGTACTACATGCACCTCCCCAAGGATACTACGCACGTCGCAGATATCAACAGCACCCTCAAGTGCCCAGGAATAGCAACCTCGGCCATCAGTAGGCCGAGATAACAAGGAGCCACCGATCCACCTTCATCATGGATCCTACCTCGACTTGGGCCGAGGTTACCAGAGGTATTAGTAAACATCAGCATGCCACATGCCTAACCTCGGCTCAGGCCGACCCTAGCATATACCTCGGCTGACATCAGGCCGAGATTCCTCATGACACTTCGCGGATTGAGCGGACATCCAACCTTTATAGCTCAGCCTCTCCTAGGCCGAGGCCATTCACCAACATGACTGCCGAGCATCTGTTGACATTTGGATAAGGACACCTGGACACAAATCAGTTGTAATAAGATTATTCTCCACATGGGGGAGAATATTTCATCATCATTGCTTATTACATGTGACTAGGACAGGTGGCATTCCCCCATTGGTGAGGATATCACACACATGCTCACTGCATGCATGGGGGGTACATTACACCCCCTAGGCACTATATATAGGGGTCATCCCCTACCTTGAAAAAGGATCTCATTCATGCAACCCTAGCAAAAACCCTGTCAAAATATACAGTAGAGAGAGAGAGCTTGAGGGAATTGTACCCATGGTCATTAGTACCATCTGTCAGTGATATTACTCACACGCTCACTGTGGACGTAGGCCAGAACAGGCTGAACCACCCATATTCCGATGTTAATCTCCTCATATCCTCACCTCCTTCTCTCCTCTTTTTATAGCTGTACTGCCATTGTTATATACATAGAGCTTGGAAACACCTTACCTGGTGGTGCTGATTCCCAGCATCATCATTTTGGCGCCGTCTGTGGGAATTCGAGAGGCTATCTCTTCCTCTTTTTCCGCTTTACCTCACCGGAGACTCTGGTGGTGAACCAGGAACCACCCCTTGTGTGGAGCTGTTTCACCATTGAGAGAGGTCCTTTAAGGTATTAAGCTCACTTGCTATTCAAGCTCTTTATTATCAACACATGGCACCTGAATTACCACCGCCTCTTCCGCCGCCCGGAGGTGGAGGGGCTAGCTCCAGTCAGGCTCCTCCCCAGTCCGAAATGGCGGAGGTGGCAGCAGCTTTGAAATCTTTAGCTACAACACAACAAGCCATGAAGGAGCAATTTTCCCAGCTCAGCCAAACCATGATGATGAGGCCACCGGGAGTCTCCCCAGACATGATAACTCCGGCGGCAGTTCAACCCCATCCTGATGCCAGGGGACCACCCCAGGCACCCATGAAGGACCAACCTGCACCCCAGCGGAGGAGGGACGTTGCTGACCCTAGGCGCTTGCGCCTGGGGAGGCAGGGAAACCCTTGCCCAGAGGATAGGTATGATGACCTAGAAGCTGAGGAGGCCCCAGAAGATTGCTGGGAGCCGTATGAGGTGTCAGATAACACCGTACGACCCCTTAGGCAGAGCCAAAGATGTGTCGGCCGAAAAAGAGACGAGGCCCAACATAGGGGGTCGGCCTTTGATAGGCAGAGCCAAGGATGTGTCGGTCGTGGAATAGATGAGGCCCAGCAGAGAGGGTCGGCCTTTAACAGGTTGAGCAGAGGGTCGGCCTTCGAGAGGCTGGGCCCAGTCAATGACCTGAGGCAGAGGCTATCGAGGTCAAGAAGCGCGGCAGGCTCTCAAAGAGGGAATAGGAAGGCTCGGCCAGATCAAGGCCGACCCTTGGAAAGAAGAGCCCGGGAGCAGGAGGAGGTCAATAGTCAGCATGTTGTGGCTGGGGAACCCTCTGTCCATCATAGGGAGGTGGCAGGGGACAACCTCGGCCCAGCTGAAGAGAGAAGACCCTGGAATGACTCAATCCAACGTCTGGAAGAGAAGATAGGGGACCTCATCAAAAGCAGGGACCCATTACAGAGGGGCTACTCGGAGGGCTCCCTGTTTGTAGCTAGGATAGTGGGATTCCCAACCCCAGCTAAGTTCAAGCCTCCTACGGTGACACCTAAGTATGATGGCAGCACTAACCCGGTGCACCATATCGAGATGTATCAGTCGGCGGCAGATATTTACTCAATCCCTTATGAGATGAAGTGTAGGGCCTTCTCAGGGACATTGACAGGGGCAGCTCATAGTTGGTTCACCTCTCTTCCAAAGAACTCGATTGAAAACTTCAAGGGCCTAGCAGAGCAGTTCATACACAACTTCTGCTTTGGGGTAAGACCTCAGAAGAAGACCACCCACCTCTTGTATGTCAAATAGGCTAAGGGTGAAAGCCTAAGAGACTATATAGCAAGATTTAACAAGGAGAAGTTGGAGGTAGAGGATTACGAAGAGAGCATAGCCATGACCGCCCTGATAGGAGGTCTCCAGAAGGGGAAGCTATTGTGGAAGCTGGCGGAGGACCCCCCCAAGTCTATGGCAGAGCTGTTGTCCACCACAGGGAAAGTGATGAATGCGGAAGAGGCAATGGCCGCCAAATATGAGGAGGAGAACCGTGGTAGCACTGGGAGGTCCCAGAGTAAGAAAGAGGGGAAGAAGAGGTCAGCAGATGATAAGTTCGCTCATTACACTCCTCTGACTGTGAGCTGTGAGCACATCCTTAATGAGATCAAGACTGACCGGGCTCTGAGGTGGCCAGAAAAACTGAAGGCCCCACCACATAAGAGGAATAAAAACCTCTGGTGTGAGTTCCATCAGGATCACGGACATGTCACAGAAAAATGCTTCGCTCTAAAGGACGAGATCGAGAAGATGCTGAAATCTGGGAAGCTGAGAAAGTATGTGGATGGAAAGGCCCCGAAGGGTGGAAGAGAAGACCCTAGAAAGAGAAGAGATGACAGATGCCGCGGCGATGTCCCGACTAGAAGGCATGATGATTCAGAGGGTGACGATGGTGATGACCCGGATCTCCCACCTAAGGATGACAACACCCCAGTGAAGAGGGTAGGAATGATCTCCTTTGGTGTTAGCACCATATGTGGGGGATTCGCGGGAGGTGGCTCTGAGGTAGCCGATAGGAAGGCTCATGTAGCGGAGGCGAAGTCAGTGGTCAAGACTGAGGTTGTGAATCTGACCTCTTCTGATGCAGCACAGAAGAGAAAGAAGGTAGACATGGACACCCTGATGGTGGGATTTTCCAGACTGGACTTCAAGGGAATCTTAGCCCCCCATGATGACCCTCTGGTCATCACAACAAGGGTGCATGGGTGCGATGTAGGGATAATCCTCATAGATGGGGGAAGCTCAGCAGATGTAATGTTCTGGCCTTGTTCTAAGAGCTTGGGTCTTAGCAGGGCAAGGCTGGTGCCTTACCATCACCCATTGATAGGCTTCAGTGGTGAGAAGGTGCACCCATTGGGCATGTATGAAATGGATATACGGATGGGAGATGAGTGGCCTAAGAGGCTGACTAAGAAGATAAACTTTTTTGTGATGGACGAGAATGTCTTCTCGGCCTACAACCTCATCATCGGAAGAGTGGCCCTCAAAGAGTTTGAAGCCGTGCCATCAACGGTCCACCAGATGCTAAAATTCCGGACTCCTTATGGGGTAGGGGAAGTGCAAGGGGACCAGACTACGGCACGGGAGTGTTATTTCAACTCGGCCGAAGAGCGAGAGGCCCATAAGAGAGCAACCGTCACTTACAGCATTGACACACTGGATCCCAGAGATGAAACAAAATTAAAGAAGGGCGAGGCCACGGAAGAGGTAGAATCCATCGTCCTCAATGAGGACGAGCCGGAAAAAACCGTTCAGGTCGGCAAGGCCCTGGAGCAAGGGATCAAGGAAGAGTTGATAAACTTCCTTAGGAGGAGGCAGAGCGTCTTCGCGTGGAGTCATGCAGACATGCCTGGCATCAACCCTGGGATCATGACCTACAAGCTCAACGTGGATGGAGATGCTAGACCTATTAAACAGAGGCGAAGGATCTACTCTAGAGAGAAGTATGAGGTCATCAGGGAAGAGGTGAAGAAGTTGGAAGAGGCCGAGTTCATAAGAGAGGTTACTTATCCAGAGTGGCTCTCAAACGCAGTCATCGTGCCTAAGGCTAATGGAAAGTGGCGGATGTGTGTAGATTTCACAGACCTGAACAGGTCTTGCCCGAAGGACAGCTATCCCTTGCCTAGGATAGACCAGATGGTGGATGCAATAGCAGGGCATGAGATTATGAGTTTCATGGATGCTTATTCAGGGTATAACCAAATCTTCATGGATGCCGAGGACTCTGAGAAGACAGCCTTCATCACTGACAAGGGGACGTACTATTACAAGGTGATGCCCTTTGGTTTAAAAAATGCGGGTCCGACCTATCAACGTCTTGTCAATAAGATGTTCGAGGAGAAAATAGGTAAGACCATGGAGGTATACGTGGACGATATGCTAACGAAGAGCCTGAAAGCATGTACTCACGTAGCGGACCTTGAGAAGACCTTTGATGTCATGGACTCCTACAGGATGAAGCTCAACCCAGCAAAATGTGTATTCGGGGTAGGAGCCGGGAAGTTCCTGGGGTTCATCATTAATCAGAGGGGAATTGAAGCAAACCCAAAAAAAATCAAGGCGTTACTCGACATGAAGACTCCTAGGAGTATCAAGGATGTTCAGAGACTCACTGGAAGGGTGGCGGCCCTTAACAGGTTTGTTTCCAGAGCCACAGACAAGTGTCTTCCGTTCTTTAAAGTCCTGAGAAAGGCCTTCCAGTGGGATGAAGAGTGTGAAAAAGCTTTTGATCAATTGAAGTTCTACTAAGGGTTTCCCTTGCTTCTGTCCCGGCCTATCGCGGGGGAAAGGTTATTTGTGTACCTGGCAGTCTCTGAGTCAGCCATTAGCGCGGCCATCATATGGGAAGAGGATGGGGTTCAGAGACCTGTGTATTTCAATAGTAAGGCCCTTCAAGGGGCTGAACAAAACTATCCCCGCATGGAGAAATTAGCTTATGCCCTGATACACGCCTCTAGGAAGATGAAGCCTTACTTTCAAGCTCACTCCATGACAGTCCTCACCGACTCACCACTGCGACAGGTCTTGCACAAGCCTGAGAAGTCCGGAAGACTGATGACCTGGGCCATCGAGCTAGGAGAGTATGACCTCACCTATCAGGCCAGGACAGCCATCAAGGGGCAGACCCTCGCAGACTTTGTCGCAGATTTCACCTGGGAAGAGGCAGATAGAGGTTCGGAAGAGGCCGAGACAGAGAAAGGCCTGGATGATGGCGAAGAGACAAACCGTAGTGTCTTTCAAAATTCGGAAGAGGCAGAACCAAACGTCTTCCAAGCCCGAGAAGAGGTAGTCCCAGGTAAGACTCGGAGGAGAATAGAAGAAAACGAAGAGGATCGATACCTCTTCGAAAAAGGGGTAATGAGAGAAGGGGGCTTCTCTTCAGACGAAGACGTGTGGAGCCTCTTCGTAGAAGGATCCTCCTGTGACGGTGGAAGCGGCGCGGGGATAGTACTCTCGGCTCCAGATGGCGCCAACATTGAATATGCCTTGAGATTCAACTTCCAGTCTTCAAATAATGAGTCTGAGTATGAGGCCATGATAGCGGGTCTCCTATTGGCAACAACTCTGCGGGTAAAGCGGCTCCTACTGCATAGCGACTCAAGGTTGGTTGTTAACCAGGTGTTGGGGGCATGCGAGGCTAAAGACGAAAGGATGGCCAGGTACTTAAAAAAGGTAAGAGGATTGCTAGAGTTTTTTAAAGAGGCCAAACTGAAGAAAGTGCCGAGATTGAGCAACAATCACGCTGACGCATTGGCAAGACTGGCCTCGGCAATGAAGACAGACTTGGGAAGAACCATCCCAATTGAAGTCCTGGGAAAGGCAAGCATAGAGGAGGACGAGGTACGCAGCCCTTGTCACAATGTGAACCCAGGAGACTCTTGGATCGACCCTCTCGTCAGATACCTAAGAGAGGGGGAGCTACCTGAGTCTAAGATGGAAAGAAAAAAGTTGAGATACAGGGCTGCAAAGTTCTCATTGATAGGAGACGTCTTGTATAAAAAGGGGTTTCTTTTGCCCCTCCTCAGATGTGTGCATCCTGTGGAGGTACCTCGGATCTTACAGGAGGTTCATGAAGGCTCCTGCTCCAGCCACATAGGAGGAAGACCCTTAGCCAAAAGGATCATCACTCAAGGATACTGGTGGCCAACCTTGTCTAGGGACGCTGCTGACTATGTGAAGAAGTGCGACAAATGTCAGAGGTTCGCCACTAGCCCCCACCAACCCCATCAGCCTATGACATCAATCTTTTCTCCGTGGCCTTTCGCGGTATGGGGAATTGACTTAGTAGGACCTTTGCCAAGAGCAGTCAACAACTATAGATTCTTGATAGTTGCCATTGACTACTTTTCAAAATGGGTAGAGGCCGAACCAATGATAACGATTACGGAGAAGAAGACCTTTCAGTTCATCTGGAATAACATCATATGTAGGTATGGCCTCCCAAACACGCTCATCTCAGATAATGGGACCCAGTTCAAGAACTCCTCCTTAGAGAAGTATTGCCAAAGTGTGGGGATTAAACAGTTCTTCTCATCTCCTGGTCGACCTCAGGCTAATGGCCAGACCGAGGTCACGAACAGAACCATCTTGGATGGAATCAAGAAGAGGTTAGAAGACACGAAGGGGAGATGGATAGAAGAGGTCTACGCCGTGCTGTGGGCTTATAGGACCACAGCGAGGACACCCACAGGAGAAACCCCATTCATGCTGGCACACGGTTCAGAAGCCGTCATACCAACGGAGATAGGCCTACCAACTCATCGGGTTCAGACCTACGATCATGACAGCAATGAGGAAAGGATGAGGTTAGACCTGGACCTAATTGAAGAAAGAAGGGAAGACGCAGAGGTCAGGAAAGAAGCATACCAACAGAGAGCAGCAAAATTCTACAATCAAAGGGTGAAATCAAGACCCATTGCGGTAGGGGACCTAGTGCTTAAGAAGACCCTACAAAAAACAAACAAGCTACACCCGAACTGGCATGGCCCCTACAGAGTAACGGAAGAGGTTGTGCCTGGCACGTATAGGCTAGAAAACCTAGAGGGAGAACCCTTCACCAACCCATGGAATGCTGACCATCTAAAGAGATATTTCATATGATGTTGCATCTATTTTGTAAATTGTAAATGTACCATCTTATTGAGAAGAGGTTGTTAATAAAGATCAGTTTCCATGACAAATTCTCGTTCCATCCTTAACATCATTAATTTGGTGATTTATTATGAGGCTAACCTCGGCCCAGGTGATGACCTCAGACCCTAATAACATCACTCGGTGGTGACGAGGTCTGAGCTCAGACACCTAGGTTAGAGGACCTCAGACCCTTAACATCATTAATTTGGTGATTTATTATGAGGCTAACCTCGGCCCAGGTGATGACCTCAGACCCTCATAACATCACTCAGTGGTGACGAGGTCTGAGCTCAGACACCTAGGTTAGAGGACCTCAGACCCTTAACATCATTAATTTGGTGATTTATTATGAGGCTAACCTCGGCCCAGGTGGTGACCTCAGACCCTCATAACATCACTCGGTGGTGACGAGGTCTGAGCTCAGACACCTAGGTTAGAGGACCTCAGACCCTTAACATCATTAATTTGGTGATTTATTATGAGGCTAACCTCGGCCCAGGTGGTGACCTCAGACCCTCATAACATCACGCGGTGGTGACGAGGTCTGAGCTCAGACACCTAGGTTAGAGGACCTCAGACCCTTAACATCATTAATTTGGTGATTTATTATGAGGCTAACCTCAGACACCTTGGTTAGAGGACCTCAGACTCTTAAGTAATGGTTATGGCATCATATTAAATAATGACTTCAGAGATTGCATGGCATTCAAATACATTCAGAGATCAAGATGAAGGAAGACATTGGCATTTAAGGAAAGAAATTGCATAATATTTACACGTCTGAGAAATTACAAATGCAAGATTACAAGTCAAAACAAAAAAATGCAAAATACAAGGCCAAGTCAAACATCTGAGGGAGGAACATTCGATGTCTCGGCTGGATTGGTCTGTTCGGCATTGGTCACCTCATCCACTTCATTTGCAGGATCAGTCCCTCCGAGATCAGTCCCTTCCAGAGTAACAGTCTGACCAGGGGCAGCAGCCTCGTCCTCTATCTCTTGCAAGGCCTGGGCAAACTGAGCGTCGACAAGGCCGAGGCCCACAAAGTCGGAGGCCTTTATAGTGCCAACCTCGGCCTCCCTGACCTCGGCCCATTTAGTGGTGGCCTTGATACCCCTTTCAAGGTATTCAAGACCAAAACCTACAAACTCCGCGGAGACCTTGTAATCAGCAATTATTTTCTCTGAGGCATCTGCAAGAGAGGCCTTCACAGCAGCATTAACCTTCCTCTGTAGGGCATCATCCTTGTCCTTCAAGGCCTTGGTGTGGCTCTGGATGAGTGCAGAGATGTCCTTTTCTAGGCCTTGGGCCTTGTTTTCAGAATTTTGGGCCTTGGTCTCAGCATTTTGCAACTCCGTCCTCAGACGGTCGACCTCGGCCTTCAGGGTGCTCTCCACCTGCTCAGCCTCTTGCCCCTTCTGGATCAGAGGCAATTTCCTCAAGGCCCAGTTAGATAACTGGTACATGGCAGTCACACTCTACACAGACAATGAAGAGGTTAGAGGGAAAAAAATTCAGAGGTCGCACTTGGCAAAATGAACGAGCCATACCTGGACGGCTCTGTGGAGGCCGAACTCAACCAGCATATGAGTGTCCATGGCCCTGTAAAAGTTCTTATCGGCATCAGTCATCACGTTGGCAAGGGCGTCCATGGCCTGCCTGTTGTTGCCGACCACGCTCTCGGAAAGCTTCAGCTGGTCCAGACGAGCAGCTAAGGTATCGGCTGTGATAGGAATTACAGCGTCTGGAGTCCTCCTTTTCCTGGATCTCGGCCTCTGATCCTCAGGGGGATGGACCTCAGGGGCCCTCTTCTTGGACTTGGATATTGAGGGAGCAGGTGGAGGAGCATTCAAACCGGTCTTCTTGACAAGTCTGGCCAAGCTTGGAGCTGCCATCTCCCACAACTCGTCTGAAATGCCTGGTGGTCTCTCTGCAAAAATGAAAAGATAAGACTCAGAAATAAAGTAAGTATAATCAGAGGTTAGACTTGAAATAAAAATAAAAATCCTTACCAAAGTCAGCTAGGGGACTTCCACCTAAGCTCATCCCCGAGAGGTACTGGGGGGTCAACAGATGCTCGAACTTAACAAACATCCCATGGGCCCCTTGGTCTTGTAGGGCCTTCACCTTTTTGCCGTTTTGAACACTTAGTCCAGGGTCGGCCCTAGCAGACATGGTGACTTTTCCCCATTTAAGGGGTATTCTCGGCTCAAAAATGGAAGAGGGAATAGATGAGCCGAATTCCCATGGCCCTGAAGCGAAAAAATACCGAGGTTTCCAATTGTGGTTCGAGGTCTGAGTGACCAAGAGCATCTTTTTCTCAGGCCTCCGAGCCACGAAGTGATAGTAGCTCGGATGATTCTTGGCCGAGGTGGGAACGTAACACCCAGCAAAGACCTGAATTGGGAGGTCAGAGTGGTGGACTGTCCTCCACAAGATGATGGCCCCTATAATAACTCTCCAAGCATTGGGAGAGAGCTGCGAGGGGGATAAATTGATGAAGGAAAGAATGGACCTAATGACAGGGTGAAAGGGAAGACGAAACCTAGTTTGAACATCTGCTCGTACAAGCAGACTTCTCCATCTTGACCATGGTAGGCCCTCTCTTCCCTCAGAGGTCTCTTTAATTGGATTGAGGGACTGATGGAGTATAGGTATCTGAAGTGCAATAGATCTACCTCAGTGACCGTGCTCTCTTATTCGTCCGCCTCAGAGGTATCAACTTCACTTTCGGCGTCCTCATCATCGTCAGGCTCAACGTCGGCCGGAGCAGACGTAGACGGGTTACCAGGGAACCTATGAGCAAACTCGACCTCGGTAACGGCCGTCAGTGGGATGGCATTTAGAATGGGAGGCACAGCCACACTTGGCCCAACAAGCTCAACCTCTGAAGAAGAGCTTAAGGTACTTGTGTCATTTTGGGACGAGGCCCGGCTGGAAACATCGGCCTGGTCAGGGTCCTAACCAGCCTGAGGAGTGAAGTCCATGGCCTCTTGGAAAGAGTCCACAGACATCGGGTCGGAGGTGGAAGACTCAGACTCAGACATCGGCAACTTATTGGCAGAGGCGTCTGTCTGATAGAAATTCTCAGGTGGACGAGGGTATACCACCTTGAGAGGTGGAGGAAAGAGAGGTCTGACAGGGAACTCCTGTGACCTACGAGCTTCTTCCTGAGCTCTCTCTATTTGCCTAATTTTCTCTAAGGTCTTTTCTCTAAGAAATGGGAAGTCTTCAAGAAGTTGATACAGGGGTCGGAGCATCTGGGGACGACCCAAAGCTTTGGCAGACCCTAAACTTGAGGAAAAATCCTAAAAACTACAAACGAGATTGGCTTGAAAGATTAAGGGGACCAAAGATCAAACCAAAGAACTTTTGCAGAAAACCTAGCTCACCGGAAAATTCAAACCCTCACTGGAAAACTCATATGACCACCGGAAAATTCAAACCCTCACTGGAAAACTCATATGACCACTGGAAAATTCAAACCCTAACCGGAAAATTCAAGTTAAAATGCCAAAATGAAGGAGATGGAGAGGGGTAGGTACCTAAGGATGAGTTGATGAATGAAATAGAGGAAATCGCGCAAGAAACGAGGTATTCCCCTGCAGAACAAGCGCTGGAACGAGGGAGCTTCGGAGAGAGAGAGTTGCAGAAAACAGGGCGCGAAGGAGAGAAATGAGGAAGAAGAAAGGTTTTTTACCTTTAAATGCTTGAGCACGATTCCCAAGGCTCATCATTGCCTTGGGAAGCCCAAGGGACAACTGACAGCACATGCCAACCAAGTGGGCACGCCTTGGCTTGGGACAGGTGTCACGCAGGTGTTGGCCTTGGGGTGAACAGGCCTCAGAGGCAAGAATCCCCTAGCCACCTGCTCTCGTAAATGACTAAGGGCTGGGGGTGATTGGTATGCCCAAGTATAACCTCAGTCAGGGATACCTACCTCGGCCGAGATGGTGGCCGAGACATTGGTAGGCCCAATAAGGGGTAAGGACCACCGGTATCATCCCTCGGCCAGGACTACCTCGGCCCCGGCCGACGGTACTACATGCACCTCCCCAAGGATACTACGCACGTCACAGATATCAACAGCACCCTCAAGTGCCCAGGAATAGCAACATCGGCCATCAGTAGGCCGAGATAACAAGGAGCCACCGATCCACCTTCATCATGGATCCTACCTCGGCTTGGGCCGAGGTTACCAGAGGTATTAGTAAACATCAGCATGCCACATGCCTAACCTCGGCTCAGGTCGACCCTAGCATATACCTCGGCTGACATCAGGCCGAGATTCCTCATGACACTTCGCGGATTGAGCGGACATCCAACCTTTATAGCTCGGCCTCTCCTAGGCCGAGGCCATTCACCAACATGACTGTCGAGCATCTGTTGACATTTGGATAAGGACACCTGGACACAAATCAGTTGTAACAAGATTATTCTCCACATGGGGGAGAATATTTCATCATCATTGCTTACATGTGACTAGAACAGGTGGCATTCCCCCATTGGTAAGGATATCACACACATGCTCACTGCATGCATGGGGGTACATTACACCCCCTAGGCACTATATATAGGGGTCATCCCCTACCTTGCAAAGGGATCTCATTCATGCAACCCTAGCAAAAACCCTGTCAAAATATACAGTAGAGAGAGAGAGCTTGAGGGAATTGTACCCATGGTCATTAGTACCATCTGTCAGTGATATTACTCACACGCTCACTGTGGACGTAGGCCAGAACAGGCTTAACCACCCATATTCCGGTGTTAATCTCCTCATATCCTCACCTCCTTCTCTCCTCTTTTTATAGCTGTACTGCCATTGTTATATACATAGAGCTTGGAAACACCTTACCTGGTGGTGCTGATTCCCAGCATCATCAAACACCATTGTGAAGAAGGATGAAGCAATCAAGGCT
The DNA here is from genome assembly GCA_949130495.1 of Sambucus nigra. Lineage (NCBI taxonomy): Eukaryota > Viridiplantae > Streptophyta > Magnoliopsida > Dipsacales > Adoxaceae > Sambucus > Sambucus nigra. The sequence continues at coordinate 221,791,327 of OX422207.1, forward strand.
TTTAGCTCCTCGTCTGGAGTGGTGGATGCTTTGTTGGGGTTAACCAAATCTTTGAAGGATTCCCGTCAAAAGTATGACGAGGATAGGGCTGAATGGGAGAAGAAGTTGGCTGTAGTTGAAGCAGAAAAGGTGCAGTTGGAAAATAAAGTGAAAGATTTGGAGGGAGAGAAAAAGAAGTATGACGAGAAGCTCAAGAGCTTTGGGGAGCTTGAGGCCAAGATGAAAATGGCAGAAGAATAATTGTCCCTTCTACGAGAAGTGAACGGCCAGAAGGAAGAGGTGGAAGCTAAGTTGAAGGCCACCGAGGATCTTCTATCCGAGAAGCTCTCCTCGGAGAAAATGAAAAGAAAAATGGTGGTGAAAAAATCTTTCTGTACTGTTTGGGACAAAGGATGGGATAGGGGGTAGCAGCAATGATGACTTAGGTGCAGTATGGGAGTTTAAAATACTTCTGAGATGGTTGGGTGGCTGCCCGGCAAGAATTGAAGGTTAATGAGGATTCAGAGATATTTCAACAGCATCTCCCTAATCCTCCCCCAGTTATTGAAGATGAAGAAGAGGACGAAGCTTCCTCCGAAGAATCTTCAATGGTAGCGGGTGATCCAATACTTACTCATCCTGCCGACGAGGAGCTTTTATCTCTGCCTGCTCCTCCTGAACAAGTTCCAGCTTTAGCCGATCAACTCATTATTCCAACCGAGCAATCGAGCTCCTCGTCCCAGCCTCTCGAGAAAGTCTTGGGAGATAAGGAAAAGGTGTGAAGTTGTTCGGTATTCTCTTTCTATTTTTCTTCTTTTTCAAGTGTAACCAAGATCTTTGTAACCCTGCACTATGATCTAATAAAATTTGAGTTCTTTTCTTCCATATGATTGTCTCTTTTCTATCTGTACTCTGTCTTGATCTTCTTTTTTTATGATTACTTTTTCTTTCTCTGCTAGTTTCTGGCCAGGATGGATCTGCTGTCTGCTAATGATACAAAGCTGATGAAGCAATGTCATGAATATTATAAGGCTGGTCACACAGAATTGAGTGCATCAGAAGTTGCCGACATCCTTGGTCATGATGCTTTAGAGCAGGCAGTCGAAGCTTATCAGTACCTGAAAGGCTTACTTGACCGAGTTGTGGCCAATAATGTGGCTTATTACGAAATGATTGAAGACTTGCAAGGTACTCTCGATGAACTTCAGCAGCAGTATAAAGAATCAACTGCCCTGTTGCATGAGGGGTATGAGAAGAGGTATCAGCAGCTTTCTGCCGAGAAGGGCCACGAAAAGCTCCTTGCTGGGTACGATGTCAGGGAGAGAACCCTAAAGGGTGAAGTTGAAGCATGTAGACAGATTGCAGAGCTGCTGTAGCAAGAGAATAACAATTTGCAGAAAGAGCTAGCATAGTATAAGTCTGCAGCTTCATCTTCCACTGACTTGGTACCGGTCACCGATGAAGAATTCTCATTTTTAGAAGTGGAAAATGCTAAGTTGCGAGAAGAGTTAGAGGCTTTGAGAAGAGCTGGGCCTTCTACTGCTATTCGGGGACGAGGAAGAGGTTCTCGTGGACGAGGAAGAGTTTCTCAGAATGTTGACGAGGAACAAAGTACTCAACCTGCTCGGGGATGACCAAGAGGTCTTCGTCGTACTGTTGAAGAAGCTCGTACTCAATCAGCGTTGGAAAACCAAGCATTCCAATTGATGGCAAAAAATCAAGCCTTGTCTGAACTGTCCAAGAAAGTTAGAGAACTGGAAAAATAACTCTCTTCAAATAAATCAGTGTTGGAGACTAATGAACTTTTCATCCAGAGTCTTCACGAGAAGCTTGAAAGGTTAACTTTTCAATTTCACAAACAACCCAGGGAGTTTGGATGGCTGGATACAACGAGGCACTATTCCATTTGGATGATCGTATCCAGAATGCCAATAACGAGGGCTACAAGCAAGGTTAGCTGAATGCCTTGGGTGTGCTGAAGCTCGAACAGGGACACTACCTGTGGGACTATTATAATCCTGGGGTTCTTGACCTGCCTGTGCCACCATATAATTTGGACATGGAATGGATCCCAACTCGTGCCATTCCTTGGAGCTTAATTGCAAAATACCTTGGTGATTACAATCTTCATTCTCAGATCGAGGTATCTCGTCCCGAGCATTTACTGGATACACCTTCAATAATGAACGTCAGAATGCTTCGAGATATTAACTTCATTAATTCTCCCCTTTGCCTGGAAGATCCTCCTGCTGGCGAGGAGCCTATTTCAAAAGCAGAAGGGAAAAAACCAATAGAATAGGAAATTCTGATGTAATAATTAGTACACAATTTAATATCAATGTAATAAATTTGTGTAATTCATTTTGAATTTAATGAAAGAGTTTCATTTTCGTTTGCAATCTTAATTGCTATTGTCTTGTAATTGTCAAACACTTTATATTTGTGCTGGCATAACAATATTGTGTGGTTCATCGACCAACTTAATAATAAAAAAAAATTACAAGTATTAGTAATTTTCCTCGATCACTTAATAATGAAGTAGTGAGTATAAAAATGTTGAAATTTTTTCCAACCAACCAAGGTCGTTAAATTGTGGTTGTCGACCAACTACAGTTAATGGGTTTTTATCCCCGACCAGCTATACTTGGTACTATTTGGAATATTTTCTCCTCGTCGACCAACTACAGTTAGTGGATTTTTATCCCCGACCAGCCATACATGGTTCAGTTTGGAATATTTGGTTCTTCGAGGAACTTTTGTATTTTCTGTAATAATCTTACCTCCCGACCAACCGAGAGCATATCTTGTTTCCTAGCCAACCGAGATTGGCATTTTTAGGAATGTTGTTCTCGCCCTTTTACCAACCAGAGTTGGTCTGAGTTCGAACTATCATGTCCACTCGCCCTTTTACCAAAATTGGTCTGAGCCAGTGTCAACCTCCTAACCAAAGGAGTATGGTTTCCTAACCAATCGGAGCTGGTATTTTTAGGAATGTCACGTTCTCGCCCTTTTACCAACCGAAATTGGTCTGAGTTCGAACTATCATGTCCACTCGCCCTTTTACCAACCGGAGTTGGTCTGAGCTAGTGTACGCCTCCTAACCAAAGGAGTATGGTTTGTTCTCGCCCTTTTACCAACAAGAGTTGGTTTGAGCTTGAGCTATCATGTTCTCGCCCTTTTACCAACCGAAGTTGGTCTGAGCTTGAACTATCGTGTTCTTTTTACTGCCAAGCAGCATAGTGTTATACACTAGTATTCCCCGAAAAACTTTCAATAAAAGGAGAGAAGATGGTGAAATATCATCGTTTTATTCATATTGATGGAACTGCTTTACATTTTACATCACTGATAATACTTGCGTAGGTGTTCAGCATTCCATGCATTCTTAAATTCCTCTCCTTCTAGAGTCGCTATTCGGTAAGTTCCTGGTCGAACAACTTCTGTAACTCGGTAAGGTCCATGCCAGTTTGCTTCCAACTTATTGTGCTTCTGAATGACCTTCTTTAGCACGTAATCTCCTTCTTTTAAGTCGCATTTCTTCACCCTCTTGTTGTAAAACAGAGCTGTTCGTTGTTGGTAAGCAGCATTCCTAATGGCTGCCTCTTCTCTAACCTCCTCGAGCATGTCCAAATCTAATCTCCTCATTAAGTCACTGACTGGGGAATTGAAATTCAGCACTCTGTGTGTTGGAAGACCCAACTCGGCAGGTATTACGGCCTAACTTCCAAACGATAGCATATATGGTGATTCTCCAGTTGCTGCTCAGGGAGTTGTTCGGTAAGCCCACAATACTGACTGTAGCTCATTAATCCAATTAGCTTTAGCCTCACTTAGCCTCTTCTTCAAACCATTTAGTAATGTTCTGTTCGTCACTTCAGTCTTTTCATTGCTTTGAGGATGGCCTGGTGCTGAATGAACCTTCAAAATGTTTGACTGATGATAATAGGCGGCAAACTCCTCGTTATCAAATTGTGTTCTATGGTCTGTGATGAAGGCATGAGGGAGACCATATCGGCAGATGATGTTCTTCCAAACGAATTGGTACACCTTCTCGTATGTCATATCAATCAAAGGCTCATCTTCTACCCACTTAGTAAAATAATCCACTGCGATGACGAGGTACTTGAATCTTCCTCGGGTCGTCGGCAGTGGTCCAACCAAATCAATTCCCCACATGGAAAATGGCCAAGGGGAAGTTATGGGTGTCAACAATGCTTGTGGAGTTCGTCGGATGGAGGAAAAACATTGGCATTTATCACATCTCTTAGCATTGGCTGTACAATCAGCCCTCATCGTTGGCCAGTAGTATCCCTGCGTCATCACCCTTTGCAAAAGTGTCCGACCTGCTACATGGGCTCCACAAGGCCCTTCATGGATCTCTTCAATCAATTCTTTCACCTCGGAGGGATGTACACATCTTTGCAAACCTACCATAATTCCTCGTCTATACAAAACACCATTAGTTAGTACATACCGAGCAGCTTTATACTTCAATTTCTTGGCAGCGAGCTTTTCCTCCGGTAATTCTCCCTCCTCAATATATGCCCTGATGGGATCCATCCAAGATGGTCCTAAATCAAGGGTAATAATATTCATCGTCAGGTCTTCATCTATGCTCCGACTTTCTAATACTTCAATTGGTATCGTTCTTCGCAGCTCGGTACGAGTAGCTGATGCTAATCGGGCTAATGCGTCTGCTCGTGCATTCTCCATTCTTGGTATTCTGATCAACTGAATGGCATCAAATTCTGCCAACAACTCCATCGCCTTTGCATGATACTTGACCATTAATTCTCCTTTAACTGCATATGTTCCCATCATCTGATTCACAATTAATTGAGAATCACTGAATACCATCAATTGTTGCGCTTCCATAATCTTTGCTAAATTAAGACCTGCTATCATGGCCTCATACTCAGCCTCATTATTGGAGGCTTTGAATTGGAATCGCAAGGCATATTCCATGTCAATCTCGTCTGGGGTGTTCAAAATAATCCCTGCTCCACAACCTCTTGTGCAAGATGACCCATCTTCATATAATCTCCACGTAGGTAACTCGTCTTCAAATTTATTATCTGACAAAGTTCCTCGGTGAAATATTTGTTGTTTCCTTTCATCCTCCCCTGGTATTTCTCGCTCTTCTTCGACCATCTCTTCTCGCCCTTTTACCAACCGGAGTTGGTCTGAGTTCAAATTTGATGATCCTTCTACATCCACAAGCCCTTTTACCAACCGGAGTTGGTCTGAGCTTATGTCTGTTGATTCTTTAACATCCACTCGCCCTTTTACCAACCGGAGTTGGTCTGAGCTTGTGTTTGTTGATCCTGTAACATCCACAGGTTGATCAGCGAATAACTTTTGTTCCTCGGGAGTATCAGGATATGTAAACTCTGCTATAAAATCTGCTACAACCTGCCCTTTTAGTGATGATCTGGGTTCATACACAATATCATATTCACCGAGCTCTATTGCCCAGTACATCAGTCTCCCTGATTTTTCTGGCTTATGAAGGGCTTGTCTCAATGGCATGTCGGTATACACGACGATGGTATGGGCCTGGAAATATGGCCTCATTCTTCTACTTTCCTCAATTAATGCCAATGCCATCTTTTCCAGCTTTGGGTACCTGATCTCTGCACCTCGGAAAGCCTTACTTGTGTAATAAATTGGCTTCTGGACTCCATTCTCCATTCTGATCAATGCCGAGCTGACTGCATTCTCTGATACTTCCAGGTACAAGTACAACTTTTCTCCCATTACTGGCCTGGACAACAGTGGAGGTGCTCCCAAATATTTCTTCAAGTCTTGAAAGGCTTTTTCACATTCATCATTCCACTCGAAAGTTTTTCGAAGTGTTTTGAAGAATGGGAGGCATCTATCAGTTGCTTGGGATACAAATCTGTTGAGCACTGCAACTCGTCCTGTAAGACTCTGCACCGCTTTCTTCGTCGTTGGAGATCGCAACCCTAAAAGAGCTTTGATCTTTTCTGGATTCGCCTCAATGCCTCGCTGGTTGACGATGTACCCGAGGAACATTCCTTCTCGTACTCCAAATGTGAACTTCTTCGTTGAGCTTCATTTGGTATTTATCCAGTTGATCAAAGGTCTGACCTAAGTCAACTAGATGATCAGCAACTTTCTTGCTCTTTGTCAGCATATCATCGACATAGACTTCCATATTACAACTGATTTGTTCGGCAAAAACCTTGTTCATCAGCCGCTGGTATATCGCTCTTGCATTTTTCAAACCAAAAGGCATAACATTATAACAATAAGTTCCCCTAGGGGTAATAAAAGAAGTACTTTCCCTGTCCTCAGGTTTCATTTTGATCTGATTGTAGCCAGAGTAAGCATCCATGAAGCTGAGCAGTTCGTGTCCTGAGGTAGAATCCACTAGTTGATCAATCCTAGGCAATGGAAAGTGATCCTTTGGGCATGCCTTGTTGAGATCGGTGAAATCAACACACATTCTCCATTTATTATTTTTCTTCTTTACCATCACCGCATTTGCTAACCAGTCTGGATATTTCACATCTTCAATGAATTGGGCTTTCTGGAGCTTCTCGACCTCCTTTTGTATGGCTTGATTCTTCTAGGGACTAAATACTCTTCTTCTCTGTTTTACAGGCTTGATCTCCTTATTCACATTGAGCTCATGACATAAGAAGTTTGTATCTATTCCTGGCATGTCTTCATGACTCCATGCAAAAGTTTTCTTTCTGTTTCTCAAGAAAGTTATCAACTCCTGTTTTATTGAAGCATCCAACGATGAACCTATTTGAGTTGTTCGTTCAGGGTGTTCATCGTCCAGACTAACATTTTCTGTAGATTCCACCACCTGTCCTTTTACAAGTTGAGATTTATCTTTAGGATCCAGTGTTTCAATTTTTGTACCTTCATCCACCTGGTAGGTAGTAGTCTTTTTCCTTGACTCTTCAAGCTCCTCTTGCTTGGCAGATGAGTAATAGTATTCCCGAGCTATTTTTTGATCACCTTTCAAAACTCCTACTCCAAAATTTATTGGGAATTTTAAGCACTGATGTACTGTAGATGGAACTTCTTCGAACTTCTTCAAACCAACTCTTCCCATGATGATGTTGTAAGCTGATTGCACATTCTTATCCATCATAAAGAAGCGTATCCTTTCTGTTCGACAAGCAGGCCAAGTTCCAATGAATATATCCAACTTGATCATCCCAAGTGGAAAAACCTTCTCGCCAGCAAAACCTAGGAGAGGTCTGTGATAAGGCTCCAATTGAGATAATTTTAAATTTAAACTGTCAAAGCATGAGTAGAACATGATGTCTGCCGAACTACCATTATCTACTAAAACCCTTGAAATCATTACTTCTTTCATCCTCATTTTGATCACCAAAGGGTCGTCGTGAGGGTAAAGAACACCTGCAAGGTCATTTTTTGAAAACCCAATGACTAGCTTCTCTTTGTTTATTTTCCTCGGACGATCCTCCTCAGCCAAATTTATCCGTTGAATGTATGAGCAAGCCTGAGCCTCACCGAGGTAAGCTTTTCTTTATGTAGTAAGATCTCCTCTTCCTGCATCTCCGCCTGTAATAACATTACAATCAAATGTTCCAAAACGTATTGAAAATACCTCGCGTTTTGGTTGCCTTGGCCTTTTGGGAAGATCGGGGTCATCCTTTGTATCATCTTCATGATCTCTTTTCCAGTTTTCTTTTGCCCGACGAGTAGATCTAGATCTCTCTCTTGCTCGGTCTTCATTTCCTTTTTCACTTCTACGATCAACATACTTTGACAACTTTCCCCGTCTAATGAGCGTTTCAATCTCGTTCAGGAGGGCTATGCAATTTTTAGTCATATGACCATGATCCTTATGAAACTCGTAATATTTATCTCTATTTCTTTTGTCAGGGTCCGACCTCAGTTTCTTTGGCCACCTTACTTCCTCGTTATTCTTGATTTCTTCCAAGACATGATTAATACCCATTTTCAAAGGAGTATAATTATCGAATTTCTTCAGGACTTCCCATGACGACTTATTATTCTTGGAATGCTTGTCACCGCCATTGACCTTATGCTCTTTCTTCTTAGATTTGTCGACTTCCACCTTGGTTTCTTTATCCATATTCTTCTTCGCAGCCATAGCCTCCTCGGCATTTATGATTTTGGCTGCTTTTGCCATCAACTCTGACATAGTTGTAGGTGGATCTTTATCCAAAGTGTAATACAACTTGTTAGGCGACAACCCACTCATCAAGGCGGTGATTGCTGTCTTTTCTTCATAATCTATGACTTCCATCTTCTCGTTATTGAAATGAGTTATGTAATCTCTAGTACTCTCACCATATTTTTGTCTAACACTTAACAAGTGTGCTACTCGTTTTACTAGCTTTGATCCAAAACAGAAATTACCGATGAATAACTCAGCCAGTTGAAAGAAAGTTGAAATCTTACCCCGAGGAAGATTATTGTACCATATCTGGGCAGATCCAGTAAGAGTTCCTGAGAATGCTCTGCATCTCATCTCGTTGGGGATAGCATAGATGTCGGCAGCAGCTTGATATTGCTCTATGTGAAGAACAGGATCTGTCTTTCCATCGTATTAGGGGGTCACCACAGGGGCTTTAAACTTTGACGGTGTAGGAAAATCCACAATGGCCTGAACAAAAGGTGTCCCTTGAACAAAAGTTCGTTGTAGGGGATTCTTTGCCTTAGCCATTTCTCCCAATCTATCCTCCAACCGCTGAATGGACCCTTTCCACGCATCATTTCCTTCCTCGGGCTTATCAGTTTGAGTAATTGATTGTTCTGAAGTGGCCTCCTAAGATCTATCTTGACGAGCAACTGGTCGTGATTGTGCTGATCCTTCTCTTAGATCTGATGGTTGTCGGAAACTCCTCGACATGGTCTTAGGTGGACTCATATTCCTCCTAGGGCCTAATCGACTGAAAGGAGACACCCTACTCAGTCTTTCCAAGGCACTGGGTCTCTATGGAGAGAGAGTGATACGTTGATCAGTATCTGTAGCCCGTATTGACGAAGTTCGCCCAGGTTGATAAGAGAAATCATCAGATTCCTCATTACGATATGACTCAGTACGCCTGGATCGTGAAGAAAGTAAATAAGTTTGCCTCTGACCACTTCGTTGTCCCGAATGTGCAGGTGCACCGCCATGAAGGGTTTGTATGAGTTGCCGCATTGTTTCTTGCATGGCGGTTTGTCCTTGAGCCAGATTCGTCATAATTCCTGCCAGATCTGGAGGTGCAGAGGGATTTGGAGGATTTCCAGCATTTCCAGCGTTTCGATTGCTGGATTTTGGATTATCTGCCATTGATGATGAATGATTTTTGGTGAAAAATGATAACAACAGTCGTTTTCCACAGACGGCGCCAATCTGTTGATGTAAAACATTAGATTGCTTCTAATTATTTAATCACAGATAAATGTAAATGAGATAAAGAATTTTAAAGTGGTTCAGCCTTATAAGAATGGCCTACGTCCACTGTTTCTGTTATTGCCCAGTGTTTTGGAGTTCTCGATATGTAATTCTATCAAGAAAATCCGGTCCCTTAGAATGAGGGTGATACAATGTATTTATAGCCCTTAGGTTGTATATGTGAAAGGGTAAACAATTAATGCCCTTTAAGAGTATACGTCTGTATGATAAGCATTCAATGAATAGTTGAACTGTTGATTATCTGGCAATCAATGTTGTGGCCGAGATGCAGCTCGGACCGCCTTAGTAGCTCGTCTTTCAGGAGTTCCTCGGAGTGTTGGAGTTCCTCAGAGCGTTGGAGTTCCTCGGAGCGTTGGAGTTCCTCGGAGCGTTGGAGTTGGTCAGGGTAATATAACTTCCTCGTTGCTATTGTGCCATGTAGATCGACACGTGTATCAACAGCGTACTTCATAAAAAAAAGGTAAAAAGAGTTCCTTAACTTGACAATAGCTGAGCCGACATACTGGAGAGATTGGCATCGGCGGGGAGAACAAAAATCTGGAGAACTATCCTAGTTGAGATACTGCAGAGATCGAGCATTGAGGAAGATATATTAAAGATGGGGAGCTCCCAGAATCGAAGGTCGAGAGAAAAAAATTGAGATGCAGGGCAATTAAATTCTCCTTCATAGGAGATATCCTATATAAGAAGGGTTTTTTGCTTCCCTTATTGTGATGTGTTCATCCCTAGGGAGTAAGGTATATTTTAAAGGATGTGCATAAGGGATCGTGTTATAACCATATTGGGGGACGATATTTAAAAAAATGGATAACAACTCAAGGTTACTAGTGGGCTACCCTTGCTAAGGATGTGGCCGAATACGTTAAAAAGTGTGATAAATGCCAATTTTATGCCTGTATTCCCCATCTACCCTACCAACCTCTATCGTCCATCATAGTCCCTTGGCCATTTCTATTCCGGGGGATTGACTTGGTGGGATCTGTGCCTAGAGCCAAAGGCAATAATTTTTTTTTATTGTCGTGATTGACTACTTCTCTAAATAGGTAGAGGATGAGGCCATGGTTTCCATTACAGAGACGAAGACCTTCAAATTTATTTGGAGGAATATCATCTGCAGATATGGACCACCTCATACACTGATCTCGAATTACAAAAAATAGTTAAAAAATAAGTCCTGGAAGCTTACTGTCGAAGGGTCGGCATCAAATAATTCTACTCAGCTTTAGGTTGACCTCAAGTAAACATCCAGAGAGAGGTCACAAAAACAATCTTGGACAGGATAAAAAAGAAGCTAGAAGACGCCAAAGTCTTATGGACAAAAGAGGTACATGCCATTGCGTGGGCCTACAGGATGACATAGAGGACTATGAAGGGGGAAACCCCCTTTATGTCGGCCGATGGCTCAAAAGTTGTGATACTTAGCGAACTCGACTTGCCCATCCATAGAGTCCTAACCTAAGACCCAAAGACAAATGACAAAGAGAGGAAGCTGGATCTGGATCAGATTGAAGAAAGAATGGAACATGTTAAGGTAAGGCAAGCAGCATACCAACAGAGGATAGCTAAGTTTTATAACAAAAGGTTCAGACCTAGGACGATAGCGGTGGGGGATTTAGTTCTGAAGAAGGTTTGGTAGAGCCAAATAAATTACACCCAAATTATCAAGACCCCTACAAGGTTACCGAAGAGGTCGTTATAGGGACATATCAGCTGGAGAATATAGAGGGAGAACTATTCTCCAACCCATAGAATGCCAACAATTTGAAAATATATTACTAGTAGTTTTATGTATACAATTCATTTCATATAATCTTCTATGTATTTGAAAATTTTTAAGTGATGAATGAAAACCCAAGTGTTCCGTCATATTTCTGAATTGTTCAAATGCATGGTTCAAATTGTCCTAAGCTAAAAACATCATTCATATGGTGGATTGGCATTAACTCACTCTCGGTGATACGAGAAACCATGTGAGACTCGTCTCGTCCATGGATTCTCAATAATACCGAGAGGGGGGAATAGAATAGTGTGATAACATCACTAAGGTGGTGAAAAACACAAAATGTAATTAAAAATCATTAAGTTGGTTAGTATCTCTAGGATAAAGACGAGAGCGAACTTAAGATTAACATCATTAATTTGGTGGTCTCCAATTGAAAATCATTAATTTGGTTATTTATCTCTCGACTAAGGACGAGAGTAAACTTGAGATTAATATAATTAATTTGGTGGGTTGTAACTTGAAAATCAATAATTTGATCATTAATCTCTCAAGTAAGGAAGAGAGTAAATTTGAGATAAACATCATTTGATTTAGTGGCCTCCAATTTGAAAATCATCAATTTGGTTATTTAGTCTTTTGGCTAAGGGAGACATTAGTTTGGTTAAAAACCATTAGTTTGGTTATCTTTGCAAAGACGAAATTACCATTTAAAATCACATAGATTTAGCACAAAAAAGAAATGGAAAGCACAATATGAAACAACACTTCCATTTAAAAACTACTAATACAAATGAAGAAATATTTAAGTGGAGATATAAAACGAAAGGTTACGGGCCACATGTGGTCGAACTATACAATCGAATCATTGATATCGGCTGACTCCCCGGCACCCGTCTTAACCGACGCATTCACGACAGTGGCATCCCCAACTTCGATCTCTCTAGCTTCAGTTTCTACAGCAATTGGTGACTCGGCATCAATAACTTTTTCAACCTCGACTAAAGCAACATGGAAGAGAGCATCCCCCAAGTCAAGAGCTTCAAAATCTAGCCTAATAGACGAGATGATCTTATGATGTTTGAGAGTCAACCATCGGCAAGCCAACCTTATACCCCTTTCGAGGTATTGGCAACCGAAATCAATAAACTCATCAGAGGATTTGTAGACTTCAATGGCCTCGACCTTGGCCTTTTTAGTAGTTGTATCCAAGTTGGAGGTATGCTTGGTCATCAAAGAAGTGATGACGTCGTCTTTCTCTTTGGTCAGAGCGTTAGCATGCTCCTTCTTCAAGCCATCCACGACTTTATTCTGGGACTTCAACCTAACCTTTAGCTCTTCCTCGGCCTTGAGGGATCTCTCGGCCTCTTGACTTTATGGGTATTTTTTAGCTATCCATTTGGTGGAGGAAGTGAAGGCACATACAAACTGTAGAAACAATACAAATGTCAGCATAAGACGAGATAAAAATATAGTATGAGACGATGTTAAAATAAAAGATGAGGTAGATACATGTGCTAGGTGATGAAGACCGAAATCATAGACCTTGGGGGCATACATCTTTTTAGGAATTGGTAGTCGGCCTCTGAGGAGACAACGAGCATAGCTGACTTGGACCTCGACAGCAAAGGGATAAGCTACCCAGATGGACTCCAGTGGATCCGACGAGGAGCCGCTAGGCACAGATTCAGGAGGGTTGACCCTCAGCCTCGTTGACGCGACAAAATGAGTGTGGTCGTGTGTTTACCACTCAAGTGCAAGCCAATCGTTCAAGTAATAATCCGGTAAACCGGGTGTCGAACTTAGGGAATAGGAAACAGAAGGTGACGGCGAATAGGAAAGACTATTAACCCTACAGTTGACCCAAAAAAGAGAGAGAAATGATGATTGGTTGTGAAACTTCCTATAAACTAATGCAATGTAATTAAACTAGTAAATGAAATACGCATGCACGAATAAAAAAACGAGTTTTAAATCAATGTGGGAAAATGGTGTTGGGGTACACTCCCCTGAACCGTTAGTGATTACTTATAACATAAAAACCTCAAAAACCTAATTCTCAGTTCAAATAAACATAAAATACTCTCTAAGAATTTAACATATGTGAATTTTACTCCTTACGGTATCAAATTAAAAATTGTATCTGACGAGATAAATTACCAAATTGCCAATTGCACCCTTAAACATTCTGGTTACCTAGGGCAAACAGAACTAAAAGACCTACAACCTTTATTTTGATAAAAATCAAATCTTTGGAATGTTATTTACATTTTATTCTCTTTTAAATCCATTCATAACACCTAGGTTGGGTTCATGTACCCCGACCCTCTAAAAACTTAGCCGGACATAGCTACGTGTAAAATGACCAAAATTCTAACATTGCATGTATTGGAAATCATGATGAAACTATTACTAAACATGCATGGGAGCTTTAGAATCCCAGAAAAATAAAGAAATATGCAAGGGTGGAAATTATGTAAGAACAAGTAAGAGAAGACAAAATTGATATTGAAAACCTTGATAATTTGATCAACAATGGTAAAATCTTAGTGCATGAATTGAAACTAGGGTTCTTGCCTCTTCTCCCCTCTAATTATTTGGTAAAAACTAATTAAAACTTAGTCTAATATCAAACTACAACATTACATGGTTGTTTAGAAGAGTCCCCAAAACATAAAACTCCCTAGTCTGAAAAGTAGGTCCAAAATAAAATTTTCGCTTCAGATAATTTATCATGGTTTTAAAGTGTGGCTAATTTTTTTCACGGTTCTAGAGAAACTTGTTACATTGGCTTGCTTCTTCTCTAATATTTGGATATCTTTCTCAACTTAAAATGACCATAACTTCTTTATCGCAGCTCAGAATGGGACGCCATTTTTTCTAGTGTTCTCATGATTCCGTACACTTTGAATTTTCTTAGGCTCTACTTCTAGACTAAGTCTGCAAAATTACCAAAATGCCCTTCAACTCCCCATTTCTTGATTTCCTTCACTGTTTCGAGTTCTCTCTCGCACTAACTTGCATGAAATATTTGTAAAACACATGAGAGATATACAAAATGTGAAATACTCGCCAAGGATGGTTAGTAGCATAAATATGAGATAAATAGGAGTCAATTACACTACATGGAATCATAAAAAGACCATAATTTAGGGGTAAATATGAAATATTTATGCTTAATCACTCGTCTCACGGTGGCGGTAAGCGTCCCCCCCGTGAACATGCTCTTTTCTCTTCTGACCCTCTGTCAACTTGGCCCACTAGTTGTCGTGCTCTTAGGGGGATGCTTTCTCCCCTTCTTTAAAAAGAGACTTGTAAACTTGGAGCCGTTATATTCTAGGCAGTGACAAATGTGCTAGGAGGACAGTCTGCAAAGAAGAAAAGGTAGTGGTTAGTTAAACAGTTGAAGAAGAGGACAGAGTTAAAAAAATATCAAAATATTAAAAACTCACAAAAATCGTCCAATGAGGCAACCCCTAGACAAGATTTCTCGAGGCTCTGAGGGGACATCAGATCTTCAAATTCCACCAGATTCCCCTCTCTCCCTTGGCTCCTTAATAATTTAACTCTCTCTAAGTCAGCCACACTAAGGATAAGATCTAACCTTACAGACATCGAGGGATTAGCCCAATGACGAGAAACTCTTGGCTCATCTTCAAAATGCTTGTGGTCGACAGAGAATTCCTAATCCTAAGAAATAAAGAAATATTAAGGCTTTCAGAAATGGTTGGAGGTTAGGTTAACATAAAGAATCTTCTTCCACGGCCTCCTAACCCCTAAATAATTGTAAGTCGGTTGGGCTTTTGTGCTAGATATATTATAGCAGGCCTTAAAAAATTCAAGTGAAGGCTCATCCATTTACAACGAATTCCAAAAGGAAATATAGCCAAGGATGATCCTCCAAGAATTTATGGCCATCTGGGCAGGGGCAATTCCCAGGTCGACAAGGATAGCTCAGACATAAGGTTGGATGGGGAGATAAAATCCAACCCTAAACATTTGGTCGTAAATAACTATTTTTCCATCTCGTCCATCATATGATCTCTCTGCCTCGTCTAAAAATCTCATCAACATGTTAGATTTTATGCTATATGTGTGCCTCCAAATTAGAATGTCGGCCTCAATGATGGAAGAAGAAAAAGTTTAGGCATACGAGCAATCAAGTGGATCCTTGACATCGGATTCATCGTCGTCGACCTGAGCCTCAGCGATTGAGATCCCATTGGGAACTATGTCTTGAAACTCTCCCTTAGTCATGGCCATTACAGGAACATCCATGGAGGTCTCGGCCTCAATTATGCTGAAACTCTCAGAAGATTGGGATGAGGACGGTTAGTGACCGTGTGAACTCTCGACCGCGTCAGGCTCAGTACCACGAGATGAGGGTAATCTGAGTGCCTCATTAAAAGAGGTTATAGGTGAGGGACAATATTTTCTTAGAAGACAAGGACGATCCAGAAGACATCTTGTCCTTAGTTACTTCATCCTCAAAAACCTCAATTATAGGAGGAGGTATGACTACTAAAGGAACTTGAAAGTAAGGAATTGTTTTGTCGGCTCAGACTCTCCTCTTAGCTTCGGCCTCGGTCTCGATCTCGGTCTTAATCCTACGTATCTCCCTAAAACATCTTTCTCTAAGTGTCGGGTATTAAAAAGCTAACTTGTATAGGGTTTTAACATTTAAATAACTACAAGTTTTACTAAAGAATTTAAAGGATAAGTGGAACCGTTTTTAAGAAAGAACACTAAGAACACTAGATTGTTGCTTGCTGGAGAAGACGATCGAAGAAAGTTCGGTGATCCACACAGAGGATAAAAAAGGCCGTGGACACCCAAGAAAACCCTAAGCATCCCTAAACCACACCTAAACATCCCAAAACTAGCCTTAAAATCTCCATTAAAGGCAGCTAAAAAACTCAGTAACTCGCCGAAAATGCAGAAAAATCTTTAAATGGGGAAAAAATGGCTAAAACTTAAGGAAAATGGAAGGAGAAAGTTACCTGGGTAAGGAGAAATGCCTAGGAACTGAAATAAAGCTCTAAGTACCCACCGAAAACACTAGAGTGAGAAGAGAGAGAAAATTTTGGGGTGTGCAGTTGGCTTGAGCACAAATAATTTTTGGAGAATAAAGAGAAAGGGTTTGATTTCTTAGGTATTTAAACCAAGTAATCATTATGCATAAGAAACGAAGAACCAAATCATTGCTTGGTACAACTTACTAGGGCACCATTACCTAGGTCAGCCGTCACCCTGTTGTGGCAGGCACGTCAAGCCATAAACCTAAAGACAAGTGGAAAGTTCAGGGAATTCCACCCATAGACATCAAAATGACCGTTAAACACTTGAAAAATTGCATTTACAGCTTTAACACCCTCATACAACCCTAAAGACACATAAGGGTTAGTCGACTATACCCCTCTACCTTCCATTCATATTGAAGACTAAGGGCTTGGGGGTGATTGATATACCCAAGTATGACCTCGTCCTAATGGGGGTCCTACTCAACTAAGGTTGACCTATCATAAACCATTAGACTAATCATGTCATGACTCGAATAAGGGCCCATCGCACGAGACTTCATCCTCGGCCTCAACTCTAATTTACATTCTCTCGGCCATAGTAAATAACACCAACATCACTGATCTCAGGAATCAACTTCCCTCGACCTCATCTATGACATGGAGGCTGAGGGATACATGAAGACTCAGTTCAGCATGGAAACGACCTTATCATTAGAATATCGGACCTAACAACTCGGCCTTAGCCTGGCCTGAACGACAGCTAACACCTGGGAAAGTGAGTGGATCGGTTATGAATGGTAGTATGCACGTGGGTTGTAACTCATTGACCCACGTGGATAACCCGTTATAACCAGATATCTCCTTCATGTGAGGGAATATTTCATAATCATGATCTAATTGCGCCAGGAATAGGTGTCCACACCTTACTGGAGGCTTCTTCATGCACATGTTCTATACCTACTTGGGGGTACATTGTACACCCCCAACACTATATCAACCAATATCCTTCCATAGAAGAAAGTATCCGAAAATAGAAAACCCTCTCTAAACTCTGTCTTATTCATTGTAGAGAGAGAAAGATTGAGAGTTGTGTATTTTAGGCCATTAGAACCTCAATTCTAGTGAAAAACCATACTCATATGCATAATGGAGTATGCTGACATAGTCGAACCACTTAAATTTTATTATCTCTTCTCTTATCCTCATCCCCTTCTTATATTTACATTACTGTACTATAACATACATCTCCACTGTTGTCTGAGATTGAATTAGAGCTACTGATATAAATTTAAATGGCGACTTTATAGAGTCATCAAAGGTGATGGCAACAATACTTATCAATCCACCTTTAGTAATGATGACTCGAACTCGAAAGAAAACTCTCAAGAAAAATGTATATGCTAGTTTTATGGCATAAGAGAAATTCGATGAGTTAAATTATTTAGAGTATTTTGATTTTCCTCATACAGTTAATGAAGAAGTGATTACTTCTAACACCTATTTGAGAACTATTGAGTAATAATAAGATGATATTTAACCCATATATGTTAAGATTTATGAGGAGTCCATAAACGTTTAAAGGAAAAACATAGAATTCTCCACCATGATAGCCAATGTTGAAAATTATGGGGCGATGGTGAGTGGGAGTAGTTTGAACTACTTTGATTCTTAACATGTGATGAGAAGTGAACCACATTTAAAGGTAAGTATTAACGACATTATTCGACTTGAGGTATAGTTATTTAATAAATCCTTACATGAGAGTGAAAACTCAAGGATATACTTAGAGAATAAAATCTTTTTACTTGAGATTAAACTATTACCATGTTCACTCTAAAGATAGATTTGGATGATAGATATCAATAGTTGGATAAGATTCTACTTGGATCCATGTCATCTTCTAAGGATAAACGTGGTAGGTTTTGTTGATGGTGAAAGCCCATCTTCTAGCCAAACTGTCTTTGTATCCGAATCCTTTTTACCATCCACCACTTGTGATTCTTTTACTAGAAGTTTATCCAATAAGAACCAAAGGAAGGATTGGTTCATGTGTTCCCATTGTAACAAATACGTACACTTGAAAGAGTTTTTCTTTAGATTGAGTAAGTAACTAATTGTACTCATTGTCATAAGATAGGATGCCTTAGAGAGTTTTGAGTTTTACATCAACCCTCGTTACCTCTAGGTGATTTTAAGAGTGTCAATAGGAAGGGTAAGAAGAACAAGGTAACCTAAAAAAGGTTTTGAAGGAAAATAAAACAAAAGTTGACCCTCCCAAGGTAGTTAAAAATCCTGACCCATTAAAGATCGATTCTAATTGGATTAGGAAACACATCATATATAGAGCAAAGTTAAAAATCTTGTGATATCACGCTAAAGGGAACTCTTTATCCTCCACTAAGAAAAGTTAGGATTTTTATAGTCGTTTTGGAGTGTTTGGTTTACTTTTTTTGATAGGCATCTTGTTTTCTTTTCTATATGTTTAATCTTTAGGATATGCTCTTTTGCTTTGTCCATACCTTGAGATTTTTTCCATGTATGAATTTGGACTTCTATGGTTCATATTATTTTATTCCATGTTATTAAATTCAAACCTATATGCTTAGTTATTGTACAAATGACTTTATTTATGATTTTTATACTCCATGTTTAGAATTTCATAGCTTGAAATGCCTTAGAAAATTAAGCTTAATGTTTTAGAGTTATTTTCATAACTCATGCACTTTACACTGCAATATAACTTGAGAAAATTTCAAGAAAAATATAATTAAGGGATTTGTTTTATACTTGTAAGGACATATCTTATAAGTCTTGTTTACATTTGTGTATGTCGTATACCGCTACAAGTCTTCGAAGAAAAAATCAAGTTTTAAGATACATGAAGACGACCCCGAATATCAAAGTTCTTCAACATTCAAACCTCCACGAGATAAATTTTGGTAAGGTTGTGTTTTGGTTACTTAATGGTTCATTTAAAAGTGTTGGGACATTTTTTTAAAATTATTCTAAGTGTTAAGGCAGAGATTTTTATCGAAATAAAAAAAAATTATTTTTTTCACTGAGGGTCGTTCGAGCTACTACTCAATGTCGTTCAAATGACATGATCATGTCGCGCAAAGTCTCATTCAAGCGACATCTATCCTCATTCGAGCGACTTCCCTATTTCGTTCGAGAGACGCGCCGACTTAAGTTTTCTATATAAAGCGTGTTAAACCACTCCGTTTTCGTTAAGAAGACCTGACGAATTTTTTTTTTGCAGCGGAAGATTACCTTTGTCTTCTTCATTTGGGGTTCAAATACTTTTGTTTTCAATTTAAAAATCCCATTTGCTTTTAGTGCATTGTTTTGGAACCCAAGATATGATTTTTCTGGAGTTTCTCTTGTAGAGAGGATAACCTACTACCGATCTAGGTGCCACTTGAGGGAGGTGCTAGGCTGACTTGACTGCATGTCAAAGGGAGTACTTATGGGTGTTCCTGGGCTGACTGAACTGCGTGTCTTTGTGGATCTTTTGGGGTTGATTTATTAATGATTTAGGTTACGGCCTATGAGAGTTTACTGCGGTAAATTCTTTGCAGATTTTGCTTATAATCATTATGAGTTATATTAGTGAAATGAAAAATTTTTCCCTTCAGGGATTTTTCCTGAAATCTCTGAGTCAGCAATTCATATTTATTTATGTTGGCATGATCCACTACACCTAGATGTTTGTTTAGGGTTATTTAAAATTAGGTTTGATTAATTCAGTTTAAAATTGACATTTGATTAAATAAGGTTTTACTTAGAATTTGAATTTTTTATTCAAATCAGTATCACATCGCGCATTTACACTACTTTTACCAGAAATTAAAGTTTTATGTGACGTTTTTGGAAAAAAGTATCATTGTTAATCCTTTGTGTACAAAATATTTTCATCATTATGGTATGAGTTGTAAATTCATATATATTTCAAAATCAAGAGTGATGATGTGGTAAGGAATGTAACTTTGGGATTATGAGAACTATATTATATTGGCAAGATTTCTTCACCCTTTGTAATGAACGGGCAAAAGTCGCCACATACAAAATTTATTTCAAAAATAGATGTCTCAAACATTTTTATCTATCCAAAAATTGAGAAATATCAGGGATATGAGACGCAAAAGATTGTAATCATAAATCTATATTTGAGGGAGAAGAAAATGATAATTGAAATTTTATTTGTTTTCAAAGGAAAATGAGGCTTTCTCTTTATTGCATAAGGACAACAAGTTTAAAAGTGAGTTCAAACATTAATCCTCATTCTAGATTATAGGGTTAATGCTCATGTTATTCACTTTTCTATCATGAGTTATTTCTTTGAATCAGTCTATTTTTATATGGCATTAATTTAACCTTAGGCCTTTGAATGATAAATCGTTATTTATGAAGAGTATTTAACATAACCAAGAACTGTTTTATGATCTTTTGAAATATTTTTTCTATCATAATAATGGTATTTTTTGGGATTAAAATGTACATCCTTAACTAAGAAAGCATTCTTTCCGTTTTGATATATGCGTTTTGTTCACACATTTTTTTGGCTAGTATAGTGAGCTGGCATTACTGGTACTTCGTCGCAGTGAAGGTCATGACCAGCAACGATAATGATTCCTGAAGCGATGCTTTTAGTTGTGTTAAATTTTCCCAAACTGGGTTTTTGCAGGTTTTTAGCCACTTTATATTTTAAAACCCTCTTTTACCTTAGAATCCTTATACCTTCCTCCAATATTAGTATCTTGGAAGCTATTCTTAGGTGTTCTCAACCTCTTTTTAGGGTTCAACCATCATCTTTGTAAGTTTTTATCTCCTAGATTTCTGATTTTCTTCATTTATAAACTTAGGTCTTGGTGTTAGTTGTCTTGTTGGATTTTAATGAATTATTGTTTGTGATTGATAAGTTTACTTGTATTGAGATAAGATCAATTGTTCAAGAGTAACTTTTAGTCCGTATATCTTTGCTTTACTCATTTTAGGGTTGGTCTACTCTTGTGTTTCTATGTGTTAGAGTTTTTAGTCGTTTGACATCTTATCATTCATGAGACTCTTTCTCATATCTTTAGCATATGATCCTTGGTTTATCTTTTGATTATACCATTTTTAAAGGATTTTTGCGCTTTTTATATTGGTTTGTGTGATTTTTAGTGGCTCCAAAGTATTGCTCACGTGCATCGACTTCTTCTGCTCCATCTAGATTTGATGATCTCTTATCTATGCATTTTGTGCATAGGGAAAGGTCCATTGATTTGTATTTACTTTATAACACTCGTGTTCCCCATATTACGAGAGAATAATCTACCGGAGTTTGGTCTCAAACCGGATCTTGTTACCTCAATCTGGTGAGAGAATTTCATTTTGTGCTTGTGCATGGACAATACTTCTTTAGTGATAGAGTTATATCTACCAAGTGAGGGGAGTCAATGTGAAGATTTTTGCTGAGTGGATAAAAAACCACTTTCGTTTCCCGGTAGAAGATCACCCTAAGTATCCATACAAGTTAATTATTGGTGAACCTCCTAAACGTGATGTGATTACCTTTTTAAGTGACAACTATTGTCAATCTTGGACTGGTAAGAATTTTCTCTAAGCATATCGTGCTAAGGGTTTTGCATTTTCAATATGGTAGTGTTCTCATGTTTTTTCCCATAGACCACCCTCATAATGTTTCTTTCAAACATGCACGACTGGTGTATGCTATTGAAAAGGGGTGACCGTATGTATTTGTGTGATTTGATCATAGACTCGATCTTTGCTCACACTAAGGACGATATGAAGACTCACACCTTGCCCTTTGATCGTTTTACCATTCCTATTATTCCAGATGAAGATAAGGATAATACTGAGTCAGCGTTGACCATTCACTCCTATTATCGATCTATTACTCAGCTTGGTGACTACAATGGACTTCTAGTGCCACCTCATGTTGTCCATTAACAGTCTCCTCATCCTCCTTATATATACCAGACTACTACTATACACCACATGACTGAAGATGGGTTGGATTCTAATGTTTCTTAATTATCCACAAATTGCGTTCTAGTTTGTTACATGTCCTTGAGCATTCTAGGAATTAATTTTCTTCTTTAATTTGACGAGTCCTTCGTTCTGCACGACTTCCGTCAAAACTTTAACACTCAAGTGAAGAATTCTAGGGATGCCTTGCATATAGCTCATAATGGTGTTATTGACATGTGTGTTATGAAGACCTTAAAGCAGAAAAAATGATGTATTTTGTTTCGTTTTGTGCATTTTTTGTTTCAGAGTTGTTGGATTTGATTCATATTGATTATCTCTCTCGTAATCCTTGTAACTTTTAACTTTAATGAAATTCTTACTTCATTTTATCATAACTTGTATATATTTTTCATGATATATCTTATTTCTCCATGTTCAATTTATTTTTTAACTCACTATAGTAACACCCCGCCTAATTAAATACCGGGTGGCCAGTCCCATACCAAATTAAAACAGAATATACAGTTGGCTCATTCTTAGCATCACTGTCGAAAACATTTACAACTCACCCAATACTCAATTAAACTGGTGTTAAAAACTCTCCAAATTTAAATTTCAACAAAACCATTTTTAGTTTAAGAATAACACTACACATTTTATTCTACAAAACTGGTAACACAATAAATAACACAAAAGAATTTAAATGCAACTGGAATAAACATTCCCAAATAATATAAATCCTTTACAATAATCCCAACAATGTTAAATGTATTAAAAGTCCAGAATACAATAGAATTTGACCTCAATAGAAAAGATAACTGAATCCTTTGGGCGACATGCCCGAACTAAGAATACTGTGAATAAAAAAGATGATAAGCGTCTAAGCAAAACTTCCATAGCTCCATAGTTTGTCACAATCAACTATGGTTGGCGTACCTGTTTCTGGACACCTGATATAGAGATACAATAGAAGAGAAAATATGCAAGGAAACGGGTCAGAGCCCGAATGTGTAGATTATTTTTAAAACAGCAAGTATTTAACAAGTGCAATAAAGCATTTATTATGTACATGTTAGATCCAACTCTCACTTGCAATTCTCACCTCTCAACTAGAGTGCACACTTAACGTTTCCTATTAACCTCCTAGTTAATGGTTCCTCTATTCTAGTCTCCACATTATAATTCCATTCCCATATCATAATCCCCGTATGTCCCATACCATACGTCACCTTATTATTCATTTACATTTCTCATTTATGATTAGTTTCTCATTAACATGAATCATTACTCATTAATCTGAATCATTTCTCATTAACATGAGTTAAGCTATTCAATTCTATAAGCATAACATTCATTAACTTAATTCCATTATATTTTTCTATTCACCGTTATCTACAATTATCACCGTAGATAGATTTAACCACAATGTATCCATTTAATCATTTAATCTATTATATATATATTCATATATAATACGGCACCCCGAGTCACAGCTGTGGTGCAATGCATTACTGTGCTATCATGTCCCATCATCGCAGGTCGCCGAATAGGGGACTACAGGTTCGGTAAGATTCCACGAACCATAAACATCAACAAACAAATTGGAGGCGAACATAGTTCTCGTATCCATGGGTCACGCACATACCTATGTACCCACAGTCGGCGGACTTATCAACTCCCCGATAAGTCTTTCATAGACCTATGTTCTCGAGCGACAAATCAAAGATCCCATGGATTCATCAGGATATGACTGCCCTCACGCGCAAACCTCCCACCGATAGCAAGTAAGCTAGGTATGTCATACACATAAATCAATAATCAATCAAATAGGTATTATCATACCTATAATATAATATCAATAAGGTAATTATCACTACCCTAAGATATTTCCCATACGTAGCATTATATCCCTTTTAAATCCCACGTATTAACATATTATATCTTTACTTCATAATTTAATTATCCTCGCATCCTATAACATCTCTCCACTCCCGACGTCGTTAAGGTTCATGCGCGGAGCGTCTCGCAAAGCTAAATCCAAACAAGGAACCCCTCCAATACACTACTACTTAACTTTGTCGATCGAGGAGGTCCGACAACTACAACTATGCGATCGGGATAACCTCATACCTCTTTCAACCAAATGTGTTCCAAACTCCCATTTCTATCTAAGAGTCATACCACTACGCTCTTATAATTTAATTATTCATTTATCCTAACACCAATCCACTCCCGACATCGTTAAGGTTCATACGCGGAGCGTCTCGCAAAGCGAAATCCAAACAAGGAACCCCTCCATTACACTACTACTTAACTTTGTCGAGCGAGGAGGTTCGTCAACTTTAAATACGTGATTGGGATAACCTCATACCCTAAGGCTACCCTCTCTCAATGTATAAGATTCAAATAGGATTTTCCTCAACATATATTCAGTAAGAAGTCACTAATATCCTACTGGTCCATAGCATTATTTCTCCCGAACTACAACGAGTTTATTTCTCCTTTTTTTTTATTAAGGTTAAAACCGATAGTTTCAAATCTCTTATAAGCACATATTCTTTCACTTAGGATTAAACCCTCTTGTAAACCTAAGGATACCCAGGTGTTATATTCAATCACCCCTACTGGTCCTATCTTTAATCCTCATACATCTCCATTTAGAATTTAACAAATGAATCTAGCAACCGAAATTCCATTCAATATAATTTTCATCATTTTAATCACTTAAATCCAATTCACAATTAATTCAAAACTTATCAAGGGTTTACTGATATTTTCTAAGTCCCATAATCTTCAAATAATAATCACCAAAGATCCACAAAAGGTTTGGGATAAGAATTAACATTTAAAAAGAAACAACTTTACTTAAACGGGGGAGGTCGATCGATCGAAGATAGGGGTCGATCGATCGATCCCTCAGGTCCAGGCCTGATTTCCTGCATTTTCTGCAACTACGGGTTTCACCATTTTTACACATTCAAACCTTCATATTAACCTCCAAAATGAGTTATGATTATTTCTACATGATATCCCAACATATATGAACGATTTCCAATACTTCAAACATCCTAGAATCATCAAGGGATTGGATTAAAAAGCATGTTTATCTCCTTATTTCCAGAAAATTATTATCATAACATCTTCAAGAACACATCAATGGTTTCCATACTTTCTTCAACATTTTCATGGCTATTTCGTGGTTTAATATTAACCTAAAACATAAGTTCAATTCCTATATCATTTCAGTTTCCAGAAATCCATTTAATCATTCCATTATTTATTCCAAACATGAATAATTTTCTCTTTTCATACTATTCTAACATGGAATATGTACAAACTTAAATTCCCATTATCAAACACTTGCCTTTAGTGTAGGTCTGATCCTTTGGTGTAGTTTATCTCAGTTGGTTTTCCCTTCTCCGGTCAAACTCCGGTGGTGGCTGGTGGTGGTGAACCTTGGTTCTTGTTCTTCACCTTCCCAAGTGACTTTTCCCTTCCCAAGCACTCTTACTCTCGCTCTAAGAAGATGGCTGCTCTTATTTGTGAAGAGGAGATGAATAACTCCCATTCACTTAATCTACCAATACTTATAATAGTTCCAAATCCGAAATCACATTCATCCCCCCTAGAAAAATGACCAAAATGCCCTTTCGGGTTGTCTATTCATTCCCAAATGACCGGAGACTCAAAATTAACATCCAAATAGACTTTTCGGACTATTGCGAACCTCCCGGACGCAACGACGCAGTCGAAATGACTATTAGGTCGATAGAAAATAAATTTCACTTTTTAATTTAATAAACTAGTCCCGACACGTTCCATACCGCGTCTGACTAAAAATATAAATTACCGAATTTATATCATACGGTCATCTCAATGACATCACATTCATATATTACCTAAATATCTTTAAGTAATATTCAGAATCATCCATATTAATATCCACCGTCTGGATAAAATCCGAATGAATTAATTAATAATAAAATCTAATTAATCCATTAATTTAAAATATAACCCATTTTAAAAGTCATTTAAAATTACGAGGTATTACATACTTCCCCCCTTATAACAGAATTTCATCCCGAAATTCAGGATTATAAGTCATACAGGTAAGGTCAACTCTGAGTATAAATCTCACATCGCAAGAAATCCAAGATGTACCGCCCATACAGTACATTAACAAAATCCCTATCGATGTTATACGCCAAGCCTCACCGTATAGTCTCAACTGAAACAAATTTAGACTTTACCTAATCTTCCCTATACCGTCCACGTGACAAACTTTGGAAAAAAATTATCCTCTCGAAGGGAACAAATAAATCCTGAAGTCTCAAATTACTTACCTTATACCATTATGAAAATTACTATCATTCAATCATCCAGGGCGCCCATACACCCTGTCGTACCACTTTCATTATAATATTTGTCGCGAAGGTTATAAACTCATATACTAAAGACCTAACTTATTTTGACTCCCAACGGTTATTAGTTTCGTGCGTGGGGTGTCTTGCAAGCGAAATCCAAACAAGGAACCACCCCGATACACTACTTCCTAAAGTAGTCGGTCATCGAAACTCCTAAGGTCCTTAGTTAATAATGTATAAAAATTTTGTTTAAAAAAAAATATCAGGTTTATTGATTTAAACAAAAATTTAGGTTTTATCGATTTCAAATAGGGTCTACGCATCTACTCTCTTATAGAAGACAAGATGCAGACATATGCTCTCATATACCACAAGTCAATGCTCGCCGATAGTCAAATCACACTCGGACATGCTCTAGGTAAGTAATCCCATGATACAAATTAAACCCACATGATAACATGTAATATATAGGTGTCCCACACCCCTGAGTGAGTCTACGTGAATAACGATGCCATAGGCTAAGTTTAACAACCCTTTTGCTCTCACAATATCAATCACTACAAAAATCAAAACGCCTCATACTTCCTTAGATAGGAAACATACCCTCATTTGCGGGTGATGGTTGTTGAATCCCAATATTATAACTTTGCTCCGATAAGTCAAGAAAAATTTTACCCCAAATTTTCAGTTCTAGTTAACCACACTCCACTATATACCCAAGCCTTTCAATATATTGCCTTTGTTAAGGAACATACTCAATTCACGCATTTCTAGAACTTCTACTGATGACTCTCCTCAATTTTTCCATAATAGGGGTGACCTCGACTATGGTCATCATACTCGAACATAATTCATAACCTCTTAAGCACGATCTCCGCTATCCGTCCAATGGCCCTCATCTGCCATACTTCTATGTTCGATCACTCCCGAACGTAAATAAGATTCACGGATATATACGAAATCTTACCAAAGAGATCAACGTTCCTAAACATAGGGCTCTATATCAAAGAACGCTAAGATGAAAACACAGTAAGACGTACAGATCCTAAAGGACACTAGAACCTGATGCCCTGATACCACCTGTAACACCCCGCCTAATTAAATACCGGGTGGCCAGTCCCATACCAAATTAAAACAGAATATACAGTTGGCTCATTCTTAACATCACTGTCAAAAACATTTACAACTCACCCAATACTCAATTAAACTGGTGTTAAAAACTCTCCAAATTTAAATTTCAACAAAACCATTTTTAGTTTAAGAATAACACTACACATTTTATTCTACAAAATTGGTAACATAATAAATAACACAAAAGAATTTAAATGCAACTGGAATAAACATTCCCAAATAATATAAATCCTTTACAATAATCCCAACAATGTTAAATGTATTAAAAGTCCCGAATACAATAGAATTTGACCTCAATAGAAAAGATAACTGAATCCTTTGGGAGACATTCCCGAACTAAGAATACTGTGGATCAAAAAGATGATAAGCGTCTAAGCAAAACTTCCATAGCTCCATAGCTTGTCACAATCAACTATGGTTGGCGTCCCTGTTTCTGGACACCTGATATAGAGATACAATAGAAGATAAAATATGCAAGGAAATGGGTCAGAGCCCGAATGTGTAGATTATTTTTAAAACAGCAAGTATTTAACAAGTGCAATAAAGCATTTATTATGTACATGTTAGATCCAACTCTCACTTGTAATTCTCACCTCTCAACTAGAGTGCACACTTAACGTTTTCTATTAACCTCCTAGTTAATGGTTCCTCTATTCTAGTCTCCATATTATAATTCCATTCCCATATCATAATCCCCGTATGTCCCATACCATACGTCACCTTATTATTCATTTACATTTCTCATTTATGATTAGTTTCTCATTAACATGAATCATTACTCATTAATCTGAATCATTTCTCATTAACATGAGTTAAGCTATTCAATTCTATAAGCATAACATTCATTAACTTAATTCCATTATATTTTTCTATTCACCGTTATCTACAATTATCACCGTAGATAGATTTAACCACAATGTATCCATTTAATCATTTAATCTATTATATATATATTCATATATAATACGGCACCCCGAGTCACAGCTGTGGTGCAATGCATTACTGTGCTATCATGTCCCATCATCGCAGGTCGCCGAATAGGGGACTATAGGTTCGGTAAGATTCCACGAACCATAAACATCAACAAACAAATTGGAGGCGAACATAGTTCTCATATCCATGGGTCACGTACATACCTACGTACCCACAGTCAGCGGACTTATCAACTCCCCGATAAGTCTTTCATAGACCTATGTTCTCGAGCGACAAATCAAAGATCCCATGGATTCATCAGGATATGACTGCCCTCACGCGCAAACCTCCCACCGATAGCAAGTAAGCTAGGTATGTCATACACATAAATTAATAATCAATCAAATAGGTATTATCATACCTATAATATAATATCAATAAGGTAATTATCACTACCCTAAGATATTTCCCATACGTAGCATTATATCCTTTTTAAATCCCACGTATTAACATATTATATCTTTATTTCACAATTTAATTATCCTCGCATCCTATAACATCTCTCCACTCCCGACGTCGTTAAGGTTCATTCGCGGAGCGTCTCACAAAGCGAAATCCAAACAAGAAACCCCTCAAATACACTACTACTTAACTTTGTCGATCGAGGAGGTCCGACAACTACAACTATGCGATCGGGATAACCTCATACCTATTTCAACCAAATGTGTTCCAAACTCCCATTTCTATCTAGGAGCCATACCACTACGCTCTTATAATTTAATTATTCATTTATCCTAACACCACTCCACTCCCGACGTCGTTAAGGTTCATGCGCGGAGCGTCTCGCAAAGCGAAATCCAAACAAGGAACCCCTCCATTACACTACTACTTAACTTTGTCGAGCGAGGAGGTTCGTCAACTTTAAATACGTGATTGGGATAACCTCATACCATAAGACTACCCTCTATCAATGTACAAGATTCAAATAGGATTTTCCTCAACATATATTCAGTAAGAAGTCACTAATATCCTACTGGTCCA
This sequence comes from Sambucus nigra, assembly GCA_949130495.1. Taxonomy (NCBI): domain Eukaryota; kingdom Viridiplantae; phylum Streptophyta; class Magnoliopsida; order Dipsacales; family Adoxaceae; genus Sambucus; species Sambucus nigra. The sequence goes on from OX422207.1 coordinate 221,820,904, forward strand.
TAGCATTATTTCTCCCGAACTACAACGAGTTTATTTCTCCTTTTTTTATTAAGGTTAAAACCGATAGTTTCAAATCTCTTATAAGCACATATTCTTTCACTTAGGATTAAACCCTCTTGTAAACCTAAGGATACCCAGGTGTTATATTCAATCACCCCTATTGGTCCTATATTTAATCCTCATACATCTCCATTTAGAATTTAACAAATGAATCTAGCAACCGAAATTCCATTCAATATAATTTTCATCATTTTAATCACTTAAATCCAATTCACAATTAATTCAAAACTTATCAAGGGTTTACTGATATTTTCTAAGTCCCATAATCTCCAAATAATAATCACCAAAGATCCACAAAAGGTTTGGGATAAGAATTAACATTTAAAAAGAAACAACTTTACTTAAATAGGGAAGGTCGATCGATCGAAGATAGGGGTCGATCGATCGATCCCTCAGGTCCAGGCCTGATTTCCTGCATTTTCTGCAACTACGGGTTTCACCATTTTTACACATTCAAACCTTCATATTAACCTCCAAAATGAGTTATGATTATTTCTACATGATATCCCAACATATATGAACGATTTCCAATACTCCAAACATCCTAGAATCATCAAGGGATTGGATTAAAAAGCATGTTTATCTCCTTATTTCCAGAAAATTATTATCATAACATCTTCAAGAACACATCAATGGTTTCCATACTTTCTTCAACAGTTTCATGGCTATTTTGTGGATTAATATGAACCTAAAACATAAGTTCAATTCCTATATCATTTCAGTTTCCAGAAATCCATTTAATCATTCCATTATTTCTTCCAAACATGAATAATCTTCTCTTTTCATACTATTCTAACATGGACAATATACAAACTTAAATTGCCATTATCAAACACTTGCCTTTAGTGAAGGTATGATCCTTTGGTGTAGTTTATCTCAGTTGGTTGTCCCTTCTTCGGTCAAACTCCGGTGGTGGCTGGTGGTGGTTGGTGGTGGTGAACCTTGGTTCTTGTTCTTCACCTTCCCAAGTGACTTTTCCCTTCCCAAGCACTCTTACTCTCACTCTAAGAAGATGGCTGCTCTTATTTGTGAAGAGGAGATGAATAACTCCCATTCACTTAATCTACCAATACTTATAATAGTTCCAAATCCGAAATCACTATTCATCCCCCCTAGAAAAATGACCAAAATGCCCTTTCGGGTTGTCTATTCATTCCCAAATGACCGGAGACTCAAAATTAACATCCAAATAGACTTTTCTGACTATTTCGAACCTTCCGGACCCAACGACGCAGTCGAAATGACTATTAGGTTGATGGAAAATAAATTACCCTTTTTAATTTAATAAACTAGTCCCGACACGTTCCATACCGCGTCTGACTAAAAATATAAATTGCCGAATTTATATCATACGGTCATCTCAATGACATCACATTCATATATTACCTAAATATCTTTAAGTAATATTCAGAATCATCCGTATTAATATCCACCGTCTGGATAAAACCCGAATGAATTAATTAATAATAAAATCTAATTAATCCATTAATTTAAAATATAACCCATTTTAAAAGTCATTTAAAATTACGGGGTATTACAACTATATGATTCATTCTCTATTTTTTAGTATGATCAGCATGTTCTATTATATTAAAATGCTTTATTTACTTTATCTTTGTTGATAGGAGGAGTGTTGTTTTTAAAGTATGTTAGGTTGCTTAAAATCATTTGTTTCTATATCATGTTATTGAGATGGGTTGAATACTTTAGGGGAAGTTATTTTAGATATATATGATGTTTATATGTTCTTATTTTTATATCCACATGTTCATTTTTATCATATTTTCCTTAATCTTGTTCTTCACGTTGGTATTTTGATGGGTTTTCTAGTAAATGACATGAAAGTGTTTTTGTAAGAAGATCTTTTGATCCATGAATATGGTTGAGTCTCTTGTTGTGATTAGTTACTTACAACAAATGTAATCTTCAATTTTCCCTAGGCCAAACGAGTCTCAAAATGGTAGATTTATTTAATTTGCTTATAATTTTTCAATTCATGTTTTGTCTCGAAATTTGACAATAGAGGAGATTTTAATAGTGTAGTATACTCATTGTGGTCCATATGATCAGTTTTCTAAATTCCTTGCCAAAACATTATTTGAGTCTTTGTCCTCAAGGTTCCCTAAAATCTTCATCATATTCAACCCATATGCACTCATGTCGAACCTCAAGTACACCATTTACAAAAGGTATAAGATTTAGCGAACTTAGATTCACTCATTAGTTAATTATTTTCATAAATTGAAAAATCTTTTTAATGGTTAAATAGTAAAATACACTATGAAAATATCCTCTTCATATAGAAAAATCGATTTTACTAGAAATTGCAATTTTTCTGTGTATTTTAAGTATGGGTGTTCTTGATGGAATAAACATACTTACGATTTTGTCAATATATTTTTTAAAATCTTTTGAGGCAAAACTAAACAAAATCTATTTTCCTAGAAATTGTATATGTTTTAAAGTCTAATGAAATTTTAACAAGTGCCTCTTAATTTCCTTTTGTAAAACTCTACCATAGTGCATATGTCATTCTTATTGCCCATAGATTTTTCCCGTTAGTGGATTTTTTCCTCGTACATTCGATCTTATTAATATTGTTTTACTTTTGCGCATCTTTTAGAATCATCATCTTAATTTAAGAAGATAAAATTTTATACTAAAACTTAATAAAATATATTATTACGTAGACTTTTGAATTGCTTACCCTTTTGTAATAACAAATTATTCTTTATTTTTCTTGAATTAGGTGAATTAATTTTATTTGGGTGGTTACCGTTGAGAGGCACACTTTCAGGGTCAAAATTCAAGAAGTTACCAAAGCTACATAACTCAAAAGCAATTGTATATAGAAGTGATAAATCCACGATTACTAGTCCTACTACGATAACCAACCATGTTCTACAAAACCTCGCAGTACATTATAATCAACTCATTAGTTTCAAAAATTAATTAATCTCTTAATTAATTACACCCTAACCAACATGCGATCCTTCTCCCCGGCCATCTCAAGAACATGCATCACGCGCATATAAAGACCGTCACACATTCAGATGCCACCTGCCATTCCCATGGTTGGATTTATCAATAAAATCGTGTCGCATACAAATAAATCCCATCACATATCCAGATGCCACATGTGAGCAAAAATTTCAACAAAATAACGTGATCCACCAAATCTACACGCCATTCATACCACATAATGTCATGCCGACTGAGTGCCACCTTGTGATAATGTAGCTAGGACAAGGAACATCTGGCATGATACTCAAATAAAATTGTTCCTCCTCACCACGTGCAAGTAAAAGTGTTATCTTTTTGACACCCATATCCGCATTCATTAATCATTTGATTTAAAATTCGTAATGCTATCACTTCATTACTGTTCCATATTCCACATTAATCTTATCATATTATTATTATTTTTCATTAACCACACCCTTCGGGCCATTTTAAACTAGTCCCTAAACCAATCGTTATGTCATTTTATTAAATTTTAAATAGATTCCCAATTCACTCATGATGATGTATTTAACACGGGACTACTCAACAATCTAAATATTTTAATAAACGAGAAATGTTAATGATAAGGTTCCCAAATCCCACACACCTACTCAACCCTATACTCCATACGGGAACATCTCATATGTGAAGTTCAAACAAGAAACCCCCTTATACACTTTTGTTTACGTAGGGTAGTCATTAATAAGTTAGAGAATTATTGCGTAGATTTATTTAAGGATTCAAACTATACCCAAATCCCCAATTTATAAGTACTTTGAGCACTTACATATTTCCTTTGTAACAATTTAAAATCGTTACAGATGGTGGGATTTTAATAATTTTGCAACAGTTCATAACTGTTACAAATTGTCATTAACAACGCTCCCCACGATGTTCAACTAATCATAAAAATCAAATGTTCGTCGGATTTTTAATCATTTTAAATCGTTTCTAACTATTAATGAACAACGATGACTGCAACAAAACAGACAGTTGTAAGCATTGGAGGCTGTTACAAATGATAAAGAGCCGACAAAGTAACAACTATGGATCATTAGTAATATTGTGTTATGATTTATAATGTTCTGGAACTGTAAATAACTTGATTGTGAGGTAGAATCGCAACAATAATGTGTAACAGTTTAAATCCATTACAAAGATCGTATTTACTATAAAATAAAAAATATTTTTTCCAAAAATTTGTAGCATTTAAGTACAGAAGCATTTGTGCCTGTCAAGTTCAATAATTCCTATCAATACATTTCAAGATATAACAGCGTACAAATATAACCACTTAACTATCAATTGTTAGAATTATTTTAAAGAATAATTCTACATAATATGATCCAAAATTAGATTAATATTAAGAGTCACTTTGGTTAATGAAAGGTTACTCCAAATACCAAGAGTCAAAATGACTTTTGGTTATCTACCTTGATGGAGGGTTAAGATTAAGTGACTGTTGGAGATTTGGGTCTTGTCCTTGCCTATAAATAAGTGACTGATTTTCATCATTCAGGCTCATGAAAAGACAACATAATGTAATTATAGGATAAATGAGAGAAATCCAAAGACTTAAATTTGTATTTATTTTGGAATACTATTTTGGCTATAGAAGAATATTCAACCGTTGGAACGTGCTGGAATTGGAGTATATTCTTGCCGTATATAAGAGGAGGTCTTATTCCAAAATTCAGTCCGATCGGACATGTCTAAGGTTGATTGCTCCGTCAATCTTTTTATTTGTGACATGATGGAGGTATGTCATTATAATATCATTTTGTATTCCTCATGATAATTGTATGTGATAATCATGTTGATCTAATATCATAACGTTAAATGTATAATACATAACATTTGTATTATTAAAGAACAAATTACATATAGAATAGGATATTCATTCGTTCAATTTATATATCCATATAAAATTGTTAATTACATGTTCTTTAATTTATGTTTACATGTGGTATCAGAGCAATTGGTTTCTGATCTCGTGATTGTCCGTTAAGAGTTTTTACCTATAGAAGAATCCGGGTAAAAATAAAAATAAAAAAAACTTATGAATTCCTTGATTTTTTTTCCCCGATAAATTTTGTATTTTTACTCGGAATATTACGCAATTCACATGGTAACTTGGAAACATCAAAATAAACAAAACCCATTGTAAACAATGGACACCACCCTATCTCGACGATTTGACGTCATTTAGACCCCTAAAAACGCATTTTTACTATTTTTGGTAATAATGTCGACGCTAATAACTCTCGCTTAAAAATTGATTTTACGATTACGCGAATTGGAGAGTTATATTGAAGAGATTATTTATGTTATTGTAGTGATAATTCAAAATTTTCCATTTTTGGAAAAATAAATTATTTTTCATATTTTATGATATAAATCACTGCATATAATTTTTCTCATTAAATGGTTGCTCTAATATTCATGTTATGTATTAGTTGGTATTGACCAAAATATTCAATATAATGTTTTTGAATATTAGATGTATGATTAGGGGTTTGATAATAATAGTTTCGGTAAATTGGATTATTGTGTATAATCTATACTTGATTGTCGAAAGGTCCTAATATAAGAATTAATGTTCTGACATTAATGTTTATATGAAGTTAAATTAAGAAGAAAGTGTCTTAATTTATAGTCATAAATATTAGATTATTGTGCATGCATCTATATTTGTAGCGTTGATTATCAATTAAGTTTTGCGCTTAATATTATTTGGGGTATTGATTTTTATATACATTACATAATATGTCTGTGCATCTATATTCCATGAAAGTAATTTTTTTGCACAATATATGAATTAAATATTTAGGCGCAATTAATGATAAATCAATTTAGGATATCTTTGAATGCAATCAACTGAATTAATTGATATATATATATATTCACATAAAAGAAAATTTCATAAGATGAGATTTTGGGTACCAAATTTTTATGACCAAATTAAAATTGGTTTTGGTTCCCTTATTGTGATTTTCTTTTGCGACAATTTTAATTATGTATTTAAAGATCCTTATTTTATAAAACTGTAAATCTGAATATTTTGAGACATTTTCAATAACTGTTTTCTTATGCCTCTAATAAGCAATAATTGAGATTAAAATTGTCGACTTACCCGGTATTAATGAATTTTTTTATGTCAATTCGAAAGGATTTAATGATTAAAAATCACTATTTTTTTAGCGATGAACGTTATTTTGACTATTTAAGCACTTTTAAGCTCTCAAAACCTTAAATTTGTTGTATTTGGTAATAAAGTTGACAACTATTTCTTTCTCCATTTTTTTTAATTTCGCTTATTGGGGAGATTATATTTTAAGAGTTTTCTTATAGTGGTTACTAAATTTTTTCATTATTGGAAATTATGGATTTCTCCATTTTTGTGTTTCAATAAATACATCAGTTATCTTATTTTATTTGACTGTCATAATATTTTCGATATATACCAAATATTGTTATGACTATTATAGTTATGGTTAAGGTTTTGATATTAATATTTATATTATATTAGATTAGGTGTCTATTAAGGTGCCTTAGTCTATAATTATAAATATTAAATTACTGTGTATAAATTTTGTTGTCCAAATATAATGTTGAATGTTAGATTGTTGATGCAATGATGATGTAGCTTGCTCATTGTGCCAAAGGATAATTTCGATTATCAAATGAACATTGATGAGCAATTTTTTTTCACATCAACTTACCTCGAAGGATTTAAATATTTCCTTGAAACTAATATTTGTGTAAAGTTTTATTCGATGTTCAAAATTTTAAATATTAGATTAATGTATATACGCTTATTATGCTCAATATGAGTAAAGCAATATTAGAAGCATGCCCTAAAGTTTCCTTCTTAGCATCTATATCACGATTAGATTATGTTTCCACCAAAATGGTCTAGTCTAATAAACTGTAAATGTTGAATTGAATTTATGATAACATGTAATACTATATTTAGTCATGTTATCTCAGTATTTATATCACAATTAGATTACGATTCCCCCAAAGTGGTGTAATCTAATAAATTATAAATGTTACATTTTGTGATAACATTCAAATACTATGTTTTGGTTTGCTCCAAAGAATCCAAATATAGTTTTGAGTGTTCGGGTTATTAATGATTTCATTATGATTAAGCCATTGTGATTTAGTTGCTCCAAAGAGTTCGGTTACAATGGTGAAGTTAATATTAAAGGGAATATGTTTATTTATTAAGGTTGGTATCCGTTGCTCCAAAGAGTCCATAACCTTCCTTAATTTATAATCTATTGAAAACATTAGTGATTGTTGAAATTATTATTCAATCCATAAAATAATTTAATATTCATACAATGGATAGTTTGGTAGCCACCAAAGCGATCCAATAAGAATGCTTGTGAATATTAAATTTAAAGATAAAAGTTGTAGTAATAACTTATTATGCTTATATATGTGAAGACATTAATGGGGTATATTTGATTTATTTCGTCAAGAAAAATAATTTCCCAAAGAAAATTTATTTTGAGTAAATGAAATAAATATCCCCAAGCTCTTTTTTGGCGATCCTAGGGTTTCTCAACTAGGGTTTGCATGGCAGACCTTCCTGATATTCTCCCCCCTCTCCAAAACCACTTAATTGGAAACGATCCTTTGCAAGTGTTCTTTCATCCTCTTCCTCTTCAGATATTCATCTGAAAAATCCTTCCACGTATAAAGGAGCTCCTGCTGTCATGTTTTCCCAAGAAGATATTTCTACATTGGCGGCTCCATTCAAATATGCAATCATGGGTAAGTTTTCTCATGGCAGGCCCTCGATGGAATTTATTCGTAAAACCTTTCTCTCTCTCTCTCTTTGAAAACAACATACAATATAGGACTTTTGGATTCTAAGCACATTCTAATCCATTTGAATTGTGAGGGGAATTCGTACGGCTATGGGCAAAAGACCAATGGTACCTAGGGAAATTCCCTATGAGAATGTTTAAATGGACTCCTTCTTTCAAACCTGATGTTGAAAGCCCTCTCACACCCGTTTGGATTAATTTCCCAAATCTCCCAATACATTTTTTTGCCAAGTCTCCTTTATATTCCATCTCCCAGCTCATTAGAAAACCTCTTAAACTGGATGCTTCAACTATGTTTATGTCAAGGTCTAGTCTTGCACGTGTTTGTGTTGAATTGGACCTCACAAAAGAGATGATTGATCGAATATGGATAGGTACGGGGGAACAAGGCTTTTGGCAGGAGGTTACATATGAAGAATGTACAAGTTATTGTCCTTATTGCTCTAAAAAAGGCCACTGCATAAAAAAATTATATTTTCAAGAATCCTTCCAAAAAGAAAACCACCAAATAACCCAACCAATCAAATCCACCAGCCACTTGGATCATAAAATCTAATAAAGATGCTTCTAAAGTGAATCATACCGAGCCAGAACCTCCTAAAGAACCATCCTTGTTAGCCCCTATGGTCTCAGTTCAGCCTCCCATCTAACCTCAAGTAAGTCAGATGCAGACCTTTGAGAAAACTACCTATGCTGCACAGGTTCTAAATACTGGTGAAGTTAGAACAACTAACAGATTTTCGTGCTTAGATGCTGAAATGCGATAACAAGAGGTTCATCCAGCTCATGAGAAAGAATATGCGTCTGATTCGGATTCAAGACCAAAGTCAGTGATCCCTTTACAAGAAGAGTTGTCCATGTTTGCAAACCAACTAGACATTAAATGGAAGAACTATATGGAGGTCAAAGCTAGAAGAAACAAGAAAGTGGAGGCACACTTGGAGGATCATCCTCAAAAAACTCTATCATCAGGTATTCCCATAAATTCAAAGGCTAAGATCATTAAGGATCCCATGTTTAAGCGAATAACCAGGTAGGGTTCTAAGCAAAACTCATCCATTATTCTTCCATCATCTAAATGATTAACTTTATTTATTGGAATATAAGAGGTGTGTCTAATAAACCCTCTATCAGAAGAGTGAAAAATCTAATCAGATTGCACCATCTTCCTGCGATTGCTTTAATTGAACCTAAACAAGATGTTTATAATATTGCTAGTTTCAAGTTCAGATTAAATTTCGAAGGGTGTTTGTCAAATACCTCTTCTAAAATCCAATTTTTTTGGAAGTTTGGATTAGTGGTAGATATAGTCGCAAATTAAGAGCAGACCCTTACTTTAAAAATAGAGGACCAATCCCTTGTTTCCCCTATTTTTGTTTCTATAGTCTATGCTAAATGCTCCAGAACTGAAAGAATGTATTTATGGGATAAGCTGGATAGTATTTCTTCCCAAATTTAGAATTATCCTCATTTGATAATTGGGGATTTTAATGTGGTATCTTCTCAAGCTGAAAAAGTAGGGGGTAACTTAATAGATTTTCATTCAACTCAAGACTTTAGAGATTGTATATCTTCATCTGGAATGACTGATCTTGGTTATAATGGTTCGAAGTTTACTTGGTGTAATAATAGAGAAGAGGATGGGGTTATTCTGGCTAGGTTGGATAGAGCATTGGCTAGTCTCAAGTCGTAAGAAGTCTTCTCTTCAACTTCTGTTCACCATTTGAACAAAAATTGTTCTGATCATTCTCCTATTCTGGTATCTATCAGATCTTATTCTGATTCTTTCCCTAGGCCTTTCAAATTCCAGAAGCTGTGGACTTCACACTCAAATTTTAAGGATGTGGTTAATGTGTGTCTTGGAATTTTCCAGTTCAAGCTGCCCCTATGAGGTTATTCTCTCAAAAGTTAAAAAGGCTCAAAGCATCTCTGAAATCGTGGAATAAAGATAATTTCAAGGACATTTTCCAAAATATTAAAGATTTGGAAGATTCTCTTATAACAGATGAAATTGCCTTTGAACAAAATCCAACTTCGGAGCTTAGAATTGCAATGCAAGAAACCAAAGCTAATCTTAATCAAGCTCTCAAAGTTGAAGAGATCTTTTGGAAGCAGAAATCAAAGATTAGATGGTTGAATGAGGGTGATCTAAATACTAAGTTTTTCCATTCTACAGTCAATGCTAGGAGGAAAAATTTATGTATTCAAAAAATTATTTCTTCGGGTAAAAAATGGATGTCAACTTAGCAAGATATTGTGCTTGAATTCATCAATTATTTTCAAAATATTCTATCTTATGAATCCACGTCCATCTTGCCAGATCTTCTTTATGTTATTCCTAATCTCATTTCTCCAGAATTTAACGAATCTCTTATTTCTTATCCTTCAGATATAGAAGTCTTAGATGCTATTCAAAACTTAAACTCGGATGCAGCTCCTGGTCCGGACGGTTTTGATGGTAACTTTTATATTTCTTGTTGGGATTATATTAAAACTGATCTTATTAAAGCCATTAAATCCTTCTATACTGGTTCCTAAATTCCCTCTATTTGGTCCTCAAACTTTATTGCTCTAATCCCCAAAGCTATCCAAGTTCCATCCTGCTCTAATTTCAGACCCATTAGCCTTTCTAACTTCTCTTTCAAAATCATCTCAAAAATCCTCAATACTAGACTTTCAAAGATCCTTCCTCTCATCATCTCTCCCAATCAGTGTGGGTTCATTAAAGGTAGGAGTATTACTGAAAATATTCTTTTGGCTCAAGAGCTCACTGCTGACCTCGACAAGAAAATTCATGGTTCCAATCTTATTCTCAAGTTAGACATGGAAAAGGCTTATGACCGAGTTTCATGGATGTTTCTGCTATCAGTTTTGAGAAAGTTTGGATTTAATGAAGTTTTCATAGACATGATCTGGAGATTGCTTTCAAATAATTGGTTCTCAGTTATCGTTAATGGGCATCTTATAGGTTTTTTCAAGTGAACTAGGGGTCTAAAACAAGGTGACCCTCTCTCTCCATCTCTTTTTATTATTGCAGCAAAAGTTTTATCTAGAGGCTTAGATAAACTCATTTTAGATAAAAAAAAATCAATCCTTACAAGCACCCTCCTGGTACTAACATTATTTCCCATTTGTCATATGCTGATGACTTAATCATATTCACAAATGGAAATAAAAGAAGTACTCAAAATTTGATGAAATTTCTCCATGATTATGAATCTTTCTCTAGTCAGAAGATAAATATGCAGAAAAGCTCTTTCACAACTGGTAGAAATATTCATATAGATAGAAGAAATGCGATATCTTTGAATCTTGAGCTGCCTCATAAGCCTCTGCCTTTAAAGTATCTCGGATGTCCTCTATATAAAGGGAGACTGAAGTTATGCTACTTCTAAAACTTGATTGATAAAATCAGATCCAGAGTAGCTGGTTGGAAGCTGAAATATCTTTCTACCGGAGGTAGATTGATCCTTATAAATCATGTTCTTTCTTCTATACCCTTGCATACAGTGTCTGCTATTCAACTTCCAAAAACCATCATAAGAAGAATAGAAGCTCTTTTAGCCAATTTCTTTTGGGGTTCCTCTCAAAATGATAATGCAAAGCATCATTGGACAAACTGGAATCAAATCTCTCAACCTTTTGCTCAGGGTGGTCTGAATATTAGAAGTATTTCTGGAATAGTCAAGGCTGCGAGTTTAAAATTGGGCTGGTCCTTATAATCTTCTCAAAGTACGTGGGTTTCATTTTTGAGGCAAAAATACAAGTTCTTTATTTTCTGGAAATCAAGGATCTCACGTTCTTAAAAGAATCATAGCTGTGTCTAGCTGCTTAGAAGACATCATTGTTCATGATGGGGATCATCCTATTTGGTCCATTTCTAAAGATGGTAGTTTTGTTTTTAAATCAACCTATGACTACAACATCACTCTTTATCCATCCTCTTTTGTATGGAAATATCTTTGGTCCACCAAGTGCCCTCTTAAATAATCTATTTTCTCCTGGAAGCTTATGCAATATGTTATTCCTGTAGATTCTGAGATTAAAAAGCTAAACATCCCCTTGGCCTCTAGATGTCAATGTTGCTTTTCTCAAGAAGAATCTATTTCCCATACTTTTCTTTTTGGTCCAGTTGTGCATCAGGTGTGGTGTTACTTCGGAAACCTTATGTGGATTAAACTGAATTTCCTTTCCTGCCACTCCATGTATGTCTCTTGGTGGTTTAAGAAGTTCCCAGTCCATATGCAGTCCATTTCTCAACATCTCCCAATCATTATCTTCCGAGAAATCTGGAATGCAAGAAATAAAAGTTTGTTTGATGGTTTTTCCATGAACTATCAGACCATTATCACTAACGTTATTTCATATGTCAGACTTTTGATTGCAGGTACTATTTTTAACATTATTCCAAATAAAGAGGAGTCTTATATTGTTTCTCTATTTGGCCTGAAGACTCAGTTCAAATATCCATCTTTGATAACTATTTCTTGGATCAAGCCTCCTCAAAACGTTTTTAAGCTTAATGTAGACGGTTCTTCCCTTGGCAATCCAGGGGCTAGTGACTGTGGTGGTATTATTAGAGATGATAAAGGGAACTTTATTTCAGGTTTTTCTCAGTTCGTGGGTTTTCAATCTAGTTTATATGCTGAAGCTGAAGCTCTTAGAATAGGTCTGGATCTATGCGTGCATTTGAATATCAAAGATCTCTTGATAGAAACAGATTCTAAGTCCCTTTTTCATATAGTGACAAACTCATGTTCCTCTCCTTGGAAGTTGAACAAGATCATTGAGTATTTCTCCAAGATTATCCAGTCTAAGCATTACACTATTCATCATGTTTTCAGAGAAAGAAACTTTGTAGCTGACTCTCTGGAAAATAAGGCATCCTCTACTGCTAATTCTTCTGTTTTTTCATGTTTCCATCAACTTCCAAGTATCACCAAGGGCTGTCTGAAGATTGATAAGCTAGGCCTTCCCTCAATCAGAGTTGTTCCATAATTTATGTCTTCTTTTTGTTCTTTTGTAAAAGGAATTCCTTGTAATTCCTTCTTTTTTATTTCTTTTCTTTCAGTCATTGGTTTTTTTAGAGTCTCTCTTTATTTATGTTCCTTCAATTTATTTATGCCATCTAGGAGAGGCTTTTTCTCCTAATGGGGATCTCATCCCTATTCCTAAAAAAAAAAAATTATGCAAATAGGTGGTGAAAAGTTATCCTAGATAGCATGTAAATCTAAATTACATAACATGGTACCCAATAAAGTCATATATATAAATATTCAACGTTATTACGAAAGAACGTCCACATTTATAAAATGTTATTAATGTACGTGTTGTCAACTCATAGCACTAATGCAGTGAGCTATTTATTTCATTCATTTTATATTACTTTATTTCTCTTAAATTGCATGTTTTCCCCCTTTAATGTTCTTGAGACTGACTTCTTAGAATGAAATAAAGAAGCTAAGTTTCACTTAAAATTACTAAATCGTTATAATTCAGTTTTACTTGAGGATCTCACTATTAATGAATTATTGCGTGAAATTCTTTTAAAACATTGAAGAATTATTAAACGGATTAAGCATAGAGTTTATGCAAAATCGCATAATGTTAGAGATTAAAATGAGTACCCATTATATAACATACATACTTTAAGTTTTATTATGTGAATTATAATATATCATTCAATATGAATGAAATCATTTGTTTTATTTTTCAAAAAAACTAGAGTGCTACAAAACATAATTCTAAATCGATATGAGAATGCTTACAAGATAAACCATAAAACAAACGATAAATTCTTGGATTCCTTTTTCTTATGTTATTTTGGAATCATTTCAAAAACCCCTTAGTGGCCTTTCAAAATATTTTTCTCGAGTATATGAAACATCTTTACGTTTATATGAGAATATATTTTCCTTAATTATGGTATTCTCATTTGTGGTTTGTACAATTATTTTTATGAAACTTTTATAAGAAAAATGATTATGATCCTATATCATAATGTTGAACTTGAAAGTAGCTTTTCGTTGTTATGTCTCTTTTAAATCTAGACTTGATTTAATATATTAGATTTTCTATGGATTGTCACTTATGAATCTTGACACACGCGTTTGAGCTCTTAAGGTTTTACAATTTTAGAACGATATATGTGGCCCAAGTAGTAGGTTATAGTCCTTGGATAGTGGACCTACATAGGTCATGTCGTTATAAAGCAAGAAATCAAACGTAACAAGTCGACATCGCTACAAGATTTATTCACACAAAAAAGATTGTATAAGGTTAAAAGAGTATTTGATAAATTCTACTTTATTTACCCAATTTGACACACTCACATGATTGGGAATGTTTAGTACATACATGCATGGATTTAGAATCCACTAAAAGAATTAGAATTTATAATTATGTCTACACTCGAAAGAGGGTACATTAATTAGTTTCAAAATCAAAAATATTAAGTGTCAAATTCTTTAAAGAATAGTGAAATTAGTGGGAGTATTAAACCAGCTAATGTGGTTATAAAAGAAGTTAAGATACTCAAGTCATTCCTTAAACATCCGAAGTAATTGTTGGTTAGTGGATATGAATAGTTTTAAGAAACTCTTAAATGAGTTTACTATTTTGACTGATAGTGAGATTTATCACAAGAATGCGAATTTGACAGAGGAGTAAGAACATATTCGATTTTGATAATCAACGATATAAAGCTAGACTTATGGTCAAAGTTTTCATTACGAATAGACAAAGGGGCGTAGATAAATATTTTTACCTATATCTTAGAATATTAAAATTTTATAGCTTTAGTAGCTCCTTTTGACTAAGAGTTACATTTAGTGTGAAAACTTATGAGAGTTTAAGAAAATAACTGTAGAAGTTGAGAAATCACTATATAAACTTATGTCAGTTTCCTATTAATGGTATTTTAAGAATACTTTATGTATTTTGACTAAGTATATATATACCTTGAAGCCAGTGGGAGTAAATTTATATATTTCTTGAATTTCTCTTAATAATGAATCACTACACCAAATCTGTCGACTTGTCACGGCCATTGACCGTGACAAGTCCAACTTGTCAAGGTTAATGACCGTGACAAGTCCGAGGATGACAACGTTTGTTATCACGGACTTTTCACGGTCATTGACCGTGACAAGTTCACTATATCTGTCAAGGTCATAGACCGTGAAAAGTTTTGTCATGGTCATAAACCGTGACAATCTTTAAATAATTGTCATGGTTATTGACCGTGATAAGTCCGTGACAAAAAAAATTTGTCACGGTCAATGACCGTGACAATTCTGTGCAGAATTGAAAAAAAAATCTACTGTCAAGTATAGCCACTACCACTGCCCAGTAGTATATTTGTATCTGTTATAGCAACGTTGTACTTGTTCAAACATCATATATCCAAATAAAATAGAGATAATGCAAATATACATTTAAAACAATATGCATCACGATATAATTCAAATATAATTCAAATGTTACAACTTAAAACAATTCAATTCAAATAATGTCACTATATGTCTGGGATAACGTTAACTCTGAGGAGGTGAGTAGGCCACACGATATACGAATTGACACAACCAACAATATACATCGTGCCGCATTGTTCGCGTAACCACAATGGGGAGTTCTGCTTCCCGGGTATCACATACGTGATGAGAACCTTGGACTCGATGTCTTGAAGCGAACATCCATGAACTAGTGCACCCTGGACGATATCCGGTCCCTCAACCCCCTCCCTATCCGCTGGACATCAAATATGTACATTATAAACACACTCGGCCAACTAAGTGTCGACATCGGTCGGTTGAAGGGAGCTAAATAGGGGAGTGGATCATCAAAGTCCGCACGTGTCGGCAATGAAGCAGTGAGGTCCACCTCCTCGCCATCCTACACCTCCTCCTCCACCACCTTCTCCTTCCCTTTCCCCTTACGTTTTCCGCTCAACGAACGCTTCACAAATGAGAACATATCTTGGACCGTCGCCTCTAAACGGGACAACTTTGCGTCATGCGAGTCCACCATTCGAGCCAACCCGGTGTTGCTCGTCTCCAATCCGATGATCCTAGATTTGTCCACCCGCGAGCTCACCCCCTTGTCCTCCCCTTGCGATCAGCGCCAAACACTTAGCTGAGTGCATCTGTGGACAAAGATGCCTTGTCGACATCATACTGCGGCTCATGCACTTCCTTAAGCTTTACCTTAAACGATAAAAAGCACATGATTACTTAAATAAGTAAATAAAAATATTAAAACGTAATTAAAGAAAAGTAAATTGTCGGATTACTTACAATCGTGGACGCGACACTCGGGAACACCTCCTTATCCTTCCCCTTCTTCGTCCGAATAGCCACATAAGTATCGAGCTTATATGGCATACCCCTAGGGCCACTCCCCATCCCCTAAAATAAAATAATGCAAAATTAGTATCGGCCCCGCAAAGTAAAATAATGCAGAATAACATATTTCTGTAGTTATAAGAAAATTAAATCTTACCATCATCCTATGCTCTACCTTGGTGTAAGACGTCCGGCCGGAGTAGTGCACTTCCGTCTTTTTCGCCTGATTTTTCCTCCCCGATTGGCAAGATGCCAATTGTCGCTCCTCGATCTCATTGTCAGTAAACTTTTGCCATTGTGCCAATGAGATCAGCTCCTTCGACGGGACGGATTCACGCATTCGGATAACAGACTCTCGGGTCTTCCCAAAGTACCGGGTTCGCATATTTTTTTTCCACGTCTTGTGTTTCTCCCTCAACTGCTCCAAAACGGAATCGCGTAGTTTTAGGTCCAAGCTGAATTGTTCCTATCCAACAAATACAATGTTAGTTGCGAATAGATATAAATTGAAATTGAAATTGAAATCGAAATTGAAATGGAAATTGAAATATTCATATAAATATAAATATAAACACATTACCTGTAGTGCCGCCCAAACAGCTAACTTGAGCTCACTTGGCTGTAACACCTCACCCGCCCGGGAAGAGCGAACGGAGCGCTACTATCGATATAACTAACTAATCCACAAATAACAAGGTATAGAGCATCTATGTCCCACAATAAAATAAGAAACCACTATTCTCGTCTTCAAATTAATACAACAAATCTCTCGAAATAATTACAACAATCTAACTATCTCGAAAACAAATAAATCTCCAAAATAAATCCAAAGCGCCCAAAAATCCGCGCTAACCTGCCACTAAAAGAAAATATGGGGAAGTACACAATACGACAGGAAAGATGCTCAACAAATATTAGCGGTGAATAAGACGTAACAATACGAGTACGAATATTCAAATCAAAGCGAATCTCATAAGCAATTATATCAATATAATTTCTCAACAACACATTAACCGAGTCACCAGGCCTCACCACCGTACCGCGCCTATGCATTCTTTTAGCATATCCGGAAAAAGGAATATTGGCGGGTGCCCAACCTCAGTGCCATATTAAAATCTCATGATAACATGCTCAACACCAAATATAATACCACGTGAATCGAAATCAGATTCCAATAAATATTTCTAGATTTCCAAATGAATTTATCAATTCAAATATGAGTCAATAATCACAAGAAAACAAAGGGAATAACACTCGCGAGATTAAGGAGCATATTGTGTAAAACCCCATACCTTAAAATCATCACATAATTTCAGCCTCAAACTCTAATCACACCATCACGTTCTCTCTCGAAAATAATCAAATCTCGTTCTAGCCCAAACTCGAGAAAACACCAAATAAGCCTTATAATCTAAGGTTGAAATCTTGAACAAGTTTGGGGCTATGGTTTGTAGATGAAAGGGAGTAATTTTGGAGAGGTCTTCAGGTTGAAAAGTTTGAGAAAAAGTGATTTGAAAAGCCAAGCCACGAATTTGTTGATATATAAATGATTAAGAGTTTGATTAAGAAAAGAGTTCTAATCAGATACAAACACTAAAAATTTTATTCCGAACGATCGGGCCATTGGAATCACTTGAAATTTTAATATGTTGTAGAGAACGGCGAGACAGGACTGCTGACAAAAATTCAGCTTGATCGAATGGTCGGATTTCTAAAAATATTATTTTTACTAGAGAGTTTTATGTTTTGAGGACTCTTAGAGAGTTTTATGTTTTGAGGACTCTTCTAAATAATAAAAATTCAATTAAAGCTCCATTTTAATTCCAATTCCCAAACCGTTTGAAATTCTCGCCTTTAAAAATAATAACCAACATATTTGAGCAATAAAAATAATTTTATCTCAAAATTTATTTTTCCTCTTAATTTCGAAAATACCTCCAAAATTACACGGGTTGTTACACTTCCCCACTAACAATGAAATTTCGCCCTCGAAATTCGCCGAATGCCTAACTCTCAAAAATCAGGCCAACAATCTCCAAAAATAATCTCGTCTCCAAAATAATTTCCTCACATCTAATCTAGATGCCTAACACGAAACAATCATCTAAATATTCTATCTCCAAAAATACGTGCCACAAAAACGCAACAGACCCAAAACCCGAGGGGTGTCGTATACCTAAGCTCTGATACCATTCTGTAACACCTCACCCGCCCGGGGAGAGCGAACGGAGCGCTACTATCGATATAACTAACTAATCCACAAATAACAAGGTATAGAGCATCTAAATCCCACAATAAAACAAGAAACCACTATTCTCATCTTCAAATTAATACAGCAAATCTCTCGAAATAATTATAACAATCTAACTATCTCGAAAACAAATAAATCTCCAAAATAAATCCAAAGCGCCCAAAAATCTGCGCTAACCTGCCACTAAAAGAAAATATGGGAAAGTACACAATACGACAGGAAAGATGCTCAACAAATATTAGCGGTGAATAAGACGTAACAATACGAGTACGAATATTCAAATCAAAGCGAATCTCATAAGCAATTATATCAATATAATTTCTCAACAACACATTAACCGGGTCACCAGGCCTCACCACCGTACCGCGCCTATGCATTCTTTTAGCATATCCGAAAAAAGGAATATTGGCGGGTGCCCAACCTCAGTGCCATATTAAAATCTCATGACAACATGCTCAACACCAAATATAATACCACGTGAATCGAAATCAGATTCCAATAAATATTTCTAGATTTCCAAATGAATTTATCAATTCAAGTATGAGTCAATAATCACAAGAAAACAAAGGGAATAACACTCGCGAGATTAGGGAGCATATTGTGTAAAATCCCATACCTTAAAATCATCACATAATTTCAGCCTCAAACTC
Source organism: Sambucus nigra (assembly GCA_949130495.1). NCBI lineage: Eukaryota > Viridiplantae > Streptophyta > Magnoliopsida > Dipsacales > Adoxaceae > Sambucus > Sambucus nigra. Next base: position 221,840,051 of record OX422207.1, read on the forward strand.
TAATCACACCATCACGTTCTCTCGCGAAAATAATCAAATCTCGTTCTAGCCCAAACTCGAGAAAACACCAAATAAGCCTTCTAATCTAAGGTTGAAATCTTGAACAAGTTTGGGGCTATGGTTTGTAGATGAAAGGGAGTAATTTTGGAGAGGTCTTCAGGTTGAAAAGTTTGAGAAAAAATGATTTGAAAAGCCAAGCCACGAATTTGTTGATATATAAATGATTAAGAGTTTGATTAAGAAAAGAGTTCTAATCAGATACAAACACTAAAAATTTTATTCCGGACGATCGGACCATTGGAATCACTTGAAATTTTAATATGTTGTAGCGAACGGCGAGACAGGACTGCTAACAAAAATTCAGCTTGATCGAATGGTCGGATTTCTAAAAATATTATTTTTACTAGAGAGTTTTATGTTTTGAGGACTCTTAGAGAGTTTTATGTTTTGAGGACTCTTCTAAATAATAAAAATTCAATTAAAGCTCCATTTTAATTCCAATTCCGAAACCGTTTGAAATTCTCGCCTTTAAAAATAATAACCAACATATTTGAGCAATAAAAATAATTTTATCTCAAAATTTATTTTTTCTCTTAATTTCGAAAATACCCCAAAATTACGCGGGTTGTTACATTGGCACCTCCCTCCAACTAGTGTACCCCAGGCCGATGATAGTCTTTACCAGCTCGAGGGATCTCTCTAATAGCCCCGTCTTGTTCTCGATGGCCATCCCCAATTTGCCCCATTTCGGGAGCCTAGGGGCCAAGGTTCCCTCCTCGCCTCCGCTACCACCGAACCTAGACGACATCATCATAATCAACATCATCATCCTTGTCTTTATACCTGAAGGAAATATTTTCTGTAAAAAAATATTGTTATTAGTACAAATCCAAATGAATTTTAAGAAGACATGCAAATATGTACAAGAAGACAACACACAAACACTACACACACATCCCCCCCCCCCCCCCCCAATACACACACACGAACACTACACACACATTGCCCCCCCCCCCCCCAACACACACGAACACTACACACATATATATATATATATACAAAGGAAATAGCAAAGATAAAAAGAGTGAGAATGATAAAGTGCAAATAAATTAAAATCAGTGAAAATTGATTCATGAAGTACAAATTGGAATATTTATTACAAATTGAAAAATTGTTTCGAATTCGGGTTATCATAAAAAATGGATTGATATTCGGTAGGAGCAACCAAGTCATCCACACTACTATTTAGACTCTTTGGCGCATGTAGGATAATTGACCACGTCTCGTTGTTGATATATTCCGAATAAAACACTTGGTTGACCTTTTGAAATGCACAAACAAATGGCTCATCGCTCACATGATTGTTGCTCTTCAACTTGGACAAGTCAACCATGATAAAATTGGTGCCAAGATCAACTTTACAAGCATTTTTATCCTCAACTCTTGACCAGTCACAGTAAAATACAACCTCTTTGAAGCTTATAAAATCCAATTCAAATATATTTTGAATTACACCATAGTAAGTCATTTCAGCTTCAACGAGGTTTTTATCTTTTGCGCTCGCTCGAAAGAAAGTAAGAGCCTTGTATGAAATGCTCGAGTTTTCTACATTTGTACTTTCCTCGTAAGATTTACTTTCAATTTCTAAACTTGAAAGTTGTCTCGGTGGTAGCCTATGTTCAACCCCGCCCGATAAAAAATTGGAACCTTTCTCAAATCTGAAACTATGCGCCAGGGGTAAAAACCTCCTATGGAAATGGTATACATTTTTTGAGCTAGTGGAGAGACGAAGAGATTCAGTCTCCTCTCCACAAATAAGACACCCCAAATAACCATGTACTACACAACCGGATTATGTCCCATAAGCTGAAAAATCATGAGTTGCCCACATCAACATAGCTTTCAGCGTAAACTCTTCTTTTCTAAAAGAGTCAAATGATTGCACACCCTATTCCCACAACTCATTTAATTCTTCTACTAAAGGAGCCAGGTAGATGTCAATGTCTTCACTTGGTGCCTTTGGCCTAGGTATCAACAAAGACAACATCAAAAATTCAGATCTCATACACTGTGAAGGAGGGAGGTTGAGTGGGGATACGATCACTAGCCATACACTCTGACTGGTGCTTAGATTTTCAAATGGATTGAAACCATCTGTTGATATAGCCAAATGAATGTTGCGTTGTTCTCGAGCAAAATCGGGATACTCATAATTCATCCTCCTCTAAGCTGTAGAATCAATAGGATGACGCATGAGATTACCCCCTACTTCTGCCCAAGCATGCCAAGTCATTGCCTCCGCTATCTATGGTACTGCGAAAAATTGCTTTAATCTAGGCCTAACGGGAAAATATTTCAACACTTTTTTAGGCACTTTTGAGCTTGTGCATTCCTTGCCAGTAGATTGGACATATCTAGGTTCATCGCAGACCGGACAACGATCGATATTTTCATACTCCTTTCGGTATAGTATGAAATCATACATACAAGCATGAATCGATTTATACTTCATTTCCAAACCTTTCAAACTGTTCTTCATAACAGGATAGCTAGTTAGAAGCATATTCTCCTTGGGTAGTAAGCCCTTCACCCAATTCAGAATTTCTATCACGCTATTGCCAGACAAACCGTACTGCGTCTTCAAACTGTGCAAACCAACCATGGCATGTAAAGTTGTTTATTCTTTCTCACAGCCAGAGTGTAACGGTTGGGTCGCCTTAAATTTTAAACTTTGATAGTCATTGTCAAGGTTTATTATAATATTTTCACAAGCACCTGAACCTTGTACATCATCAGTAACCTCATTCTCCTCCGCTTCATAAACTCCGTACGCATCATCAACTAAATCCTCTAAAATATTATGATCTACGTTGTCCCCTTCTACATCTATCCTAATTGTTGAAGGTTGTTGTGAAGGTTGTTCGGGGATAAAAGGAACTTTCAATTCACCGTGAAAACTCCAAAATCGATGAATATCTTGCATACCCCATCTTAACAAATGTAGTTCAACTATTTTCCACTCAAACACCTTAACATTATTACACCTAGCACACGGACACGAAAACTCTTCATCATTATGACATCTCTTTGCGTATTTCATAAATTCATTAGCACGTCTACGAAACACATCCCCCATTCTATTTGTCTCACCCATCCACTCTTTATATTTCGGATATCTCATCACAGTTACCACAAATAATCACATATTAAAGGTAAGAAGCGTATATTTATGGATTAGTATAAACAAAACTTAGATTTATAGTATGTTTCATTTAATTATGTCTTGTTTATATTCGATTTTTAAATTTCAAACTCAAATTCAATTTATAATAGAAATTCCTATTTCCTCCATCTCCTCTAAAGGGTGAGTGGTCATATCCCATTCAAGACCGCATATTTCTGTAATATACTTAATAGCTCATGCACATTGTTATGATTTGAGAAAAATTCGGTTGCATATACCCGTAGTTCTCCTAAGTACACGACGTAAATTGGCTAGTGTGAGTGTTATTTCAATTGATCAATTGAAATAATAGCCACACTTGTCAATCTAGTATGTACCCAGAGAAAATTAGGATACGTCAGCAGAACTTCTTCCAAAAGTAATAACTTTAAGCCACTAAGAATATTATTATACATAAATTATGCAGTCCCAAACTGTCCAAACGGGACAATTCGAGAGATCTCATTACAGGGGTAATGACTCTCGAACGAGTCTACGGCTATTGAATGCGTACGCATAAGAACTAGAAGGCTAGTATTTATGCGCACTATATGTAATTTTAAGTATGTTTCATTTAATTATCACTATATGTATATTGTTCGTTATACAAAGTAATTTTCAAAAAAAGTTGAAAAATCCCACCCCCATATGAACAATAATCCAGTGGCCACGCCACTTATAAAATTAACCACCCCAACATCGATCCACTATAATCCAACCGCAATAGAAACAACAAATGTGTATCCCTTACTCCTTCTAATTCATCTACTCAGTCAATTCATTTCATTAATTAAACTAACAATTAAAGTATACAATTATTAATTTACTAATGTACAATGAGGGGTAATCCTACTTTCATATGAAAGGGCATTAATTTACTAAAAAAATTAATAATCAATCAATTCGTTTACAAGGGACACTACTTGCATATGAGGGGAAATATCTAATAAACCAATCAAAATTTAATAAAAAAAATTAACAAGCCCCACCCCCGCCCCATTTCCCCTTGCCCCACCCCCATCCCCCTTCCCCACACACACGTGCACGCAGACCCACCCCCCGCATCATTTCCCCCTCCCGTACATACGCACACACGCACACTACACACATATATACACACACACGCACATACACACACAGGCAGCCCTACCCCCTGCCCCACCTCCTTCCCCCACCATCATACACACGCACATACACATACACCCCCTCCTCTCCCCATCCCCCAGCCCCCACCACACACACACACACATACACACACACACACATATATACAAATGGAAGAGAGAGAGAGAGAGAGAGAGAAAGAGAAACCAACCTGAAAGTAGAGAGAGAGAGAGAGAGAGAGAGAGAGAGAGAGTGGAGGGAAACAAAGCAGTGGAAAATAATGAGGGGAAAGGATTTTTTGCTGTTAAATTTGTCACGAACCTGTCACAATCCTTGACCATGACAATATTATAAGGATTGTCACGGTCATTGATCGTGACAAGAACAGTTGTCACGGACTTTTCACGGTCAATGACCGTGACAAAAAATGCGTATTTTTTTTTGTCACGGTCAATGACTGTGATAATGCTCGCCGGCTAAAGGGTGCCAATTTGTCCTTTTTGGTGTAGTGAATGATAGATTAGAGAAATAAAATAGTTTAAGAATATGAAGTAATGAGATGCTTAAAATATTATATGCTCACATTTATGATAATTGTTCTCTCTTGATTAAGTAGGTTTGTGACCAATATTATGAAAAATTGAAAACATTTAAATATTGTATGTATCATATTTTGGGGATACAAATAATGGATTATGGCTGCGAAATTTTTATTTTGGGACTTGGAGTTGTCGACACTAGTACCAAATTGTTGAAATATTATGATAATGTCACTGCAATCTTCGTCATGAAGAACTGATAGGTATTTTAAAGAACCTTGGCACATTAGTGTATAATACCTATATATGAACGAAGAAGTTCAGAAATAAAAAGTGTTAGTTGAACACATTAGTATAAGTGTTAACATAGCATATCCACTAATAAAACAGCTCTCACCATTCTTGCGTGTAACCAATTAAGTATGAGTATTAGTGGATTGTTTGGTGCTTATATTTTGGCACTATACTTAATATCGATTAAAGTGTATTCTGAACATTTCGATTTCTGTCTTGCAATATAGGTTTACATGCATGTGAATTGATGAATGTGACATAAATAGTCTTTTATATAAGACATTATGGACCACTATTGAATAACCCAATTATGGACCTTGTTGGACGAATTATTACTGTTGTGATACTTGGAAGCGATCATGCTCTTGAATTAGTATGTGAGCGCCATGACCCGCATTAATGGTTTGTTTGATTAAAGTGTTTATGAAAAACCATTTAAGGATGACTCAAAGATTATTGTGCGTCTTATGATAATTATGGACCAAGTGGAAGAATGTTAGAATTATTTTAAAGAATAATTCTATATAACATGATCCATAATTAGATTAATACTAAGAGTCATTTTGGTTAATGAAAGGTTACTTCAAATACCAAGAGTCAAAATGACTCTTGGTTATCTACCTTGATGGACGGTTAAGATTAAGTGACTGTTGGAGATTTGGGTCTTGTTCATGCCTATAAATAAGTGACTGTTTTTCATCATTCAGACATATGAGAAGACAACATAATGTAATTATAGGATAAGGGAGAGAAATCCAAAGACTCAAATTTGTGTTTATTTTGGAATACTATTTTGGCTATAGAAGAACATTCAACCATTGGAACGTGCTGAAATTGGAGTACGTTCTTGTCGTATACAAGAGCAAATCTTGATCTGAAATTCAGTCCGATCGGACATGTCTAAGGTCGACTGCTCCGTCAATCTTTTCATTTGTGACATGATGAAAGTATGTCATTATAATATCATTTTGTATTCCTCATAATAATTGTATGTGATAATTATATTGATCTAACATCCTAACGTTAAATGTAGAATACATAACATGTATTATTAAAGAACAAATAACATATCGAATTGGATATTCATACGTTAAATTTATATATCCATATAAAATTGTTAATTCGGTGTTCTTTAATTTATGTTTACACCAATTACCCACAAATTCAAATTAAAAGTGACATGAAGTTCTAGCGATTACACCAATTACCCACAAATTCAAATTAAAAGTGACATGAAGTTCTAGCGAAACATTGAGTCGTTTGTAAAGTCATATAGCACATATATCTGTTGGCAAAATTCCGCATTCCATTTTTTGTAATTTCTGATCCATATTCAACTTTGGCAAGCGCACAAGAAAGTCAGTTTACTAACACCATACCTCAATTAATTAGTAATCAAACATATGAAAAGGAATAATTAAAAAGTAAAGGTGGACCAGCAGTCCACATCACAATCTAGAGGCAATTTCAATACCAAGTAAGAAATAGGACACCACAATCCGAATAAAAAATAGCTTAGTCAAAATAATTTAATGAATATGACATCATAGATAATTGGAATAACAACGTGTGTGTTCAGTTAGCTAAGGATGAACATTAATGAACCACACAGAGATAGACGGTAGCATATTTTTTCATATATTCAACTAATGAAACTGATGACTAGCTATGAGCAGAAAGGCCTAATTTGTAAGAACAATCATAGTAAGTGATACAGAGCAAAATAGTTACCAATTCTAACTACAAATATTACCATAAACCAAAACAAAGAAAAACGTCATGCTTTTCAAATATGAACTATTTCACCAAAAAAAGCTAAAAAGAAAAACAGCTTGAATAGAGGAAAATACCTTGGATCAAAATCCATTGCCAGTTTAATTAGAAGACCAGTGGAGGCTCAATAAAAAAGAGCAACTTCCGTAAGAAGTGAAACCCTCTTTTGATGCTCATCGTCACCAATAAAAAAAGAACAATTTCAGTATAAAACAGACTAACTAACTAGGGTACATAAAGAAAGTAAGAGGCATAATAGATAAATCGACCACCTCTCCATATAGTGTTATGAGCAGACCACCAATGTTCCATAGGATATTAAGATAATCCCCAACAGCCGATGTGATCAGAGCGCAATATAATGAGAGGTAAACCTTCAATTATGCAAATAATAATATTTAGTTTGGATTGTCGATTAAAAACCTTCGAAGTCACTCAAATCACCAAATAAATATGAAAAACTCACCAAATCAGGTGGCAACCAATTATTATTACGCATGTATGTAACATACGCAATACATAATACATCCGAACTTCAAAAAAATGAAGGATTATTTCTATGCCAAAATAAGATCAATAATAGTCTTAAGTGTGCTTATTATAAGTAATGGATAATTAAATATTGAGTTCCTACGAATGTAACTTTTTCATTCAACTATGATTGAATAACTTATCACACTTATATTGAAATCTGTAATATCTATAATTTTATGTATATAACTTTTTATTTCAAATTTATTGGCATATCAAATCTTTACTAAGAGCTCGTAGATGTCAATGAAGTGCCACATGTAATATTCCTTCCATTAGCATCACCCTCTATATTACACAGATCTTTTGTGTTATCCATACAAAAGTCACTGTTAATAGATACCCAAATGAATAAATAATCATTGCAAATTTTCATTTAAACTTGTCCAAATCATCAAGTAAACAGGGGTAAAAAGATGCCAGAAATGAAGAAACATGTGAATAACAATCCTGACTCAAAATTATAATGTGTTAATGAAGAAACCATATGAGAGTGATTATACATTGGCTGATCTGTACAATTTGAAGGTGTCTGCTGGGAAGGGAATATGAAAGGAAATGGGTAATTACTTCGGGTTCTAGTCTATTAAGTGTCCAATGTTAAATATGACATTCCTTAAATAACTATGGGTATATTTGTCATTTGGTTATTGAAACCTCTCTCTTTCATCCTTTTCCTCTCTCTATCTTTCATCTACTATTCTTAAAAATTTATTACCTCGGTATCCTTTTCCTCTCTCTATCTTTCATCTACTATGAGAATTATGAAAAAATCACACCGACCTCTGACAGCGTCGTTCCTTTCTTCACAAACTTGAAAATTTTCACTTCAACTTGAAAAATACAAAATGTATATTTTTATCTCTCTTTACATACACATTTATATATATCTATATAATATGGAAGATGTGTGATTGAATAGTAAAATGATTTAACGGTTGGGATCGAACTTTTTGGGGTGATTTAAAGGTGTGAGGGTTTACCATGTCACCACTTAGAATTGTGACATGGCAAATAAAGGGAGTACCCCTTGAACCCCAACCCACAGCCCCCCATCTTCATCTCATTCTCTTGCAACACAATCCACTCACCCAAAAAACCCTACCCGTCCACCTTATCACAGATGCCGCCGCTCCTACCCGCTGCCTCTCCCTCTCCCCCTCCCCCTCCCCCTCCCCCTCCCCCCGCTGCCTCCTCCCTCCCTAACCCTAAACACCTCCACTCCCCCGCTACTCTCCCCCGTTGCCCCCTTACTTTCCCCTCCCCCGCTACCCTCACCTGTCTCCCTCCCACCCTCCCACGTTTCCACCTTCCCCTAACGAGTTTTAGGTTAGATTTCTTTCAACACAATATATGTACATACACTCACACACACTAAGACCTCAGATCTGAAATTTTCTCATACAAGACCTCAGGTCTAAAAATTTTCACACACGCACAACACACACACACACACACACACACGCGACCACATATCTGAAGATTTTTAGGTTTGAATTTTTACGAAAATGGATTTGGGTGTTTTTGATTTATAAAAATGGTTGATTTTTTGAGTTACTCACATTATAATTTTTCATGAGCTTACAACAGGTATGGCTGAACTTGCAACTACCTGAACTCACACAACAGGTATGGGAGCTCAAATGAGGTTTGGTTAATTACATTTTGTTATTTTTTTTAGCAATTTATATTTTTGTCTACTTTTCTTATTTTAGTTTGCTACCAACAAACTTCAGGTCTCCGTGAAAGGTAATAATCCATTCTTACTTGGATACTTTAACAAATTTTTGTGGGTTTATAAATAATTTTTTTTATTTTTTCTGTGCATGTACATGGGAAATGCTAAATCTGGTGTTGGGAGAAATGTTGTTGCTTTGGGATTTAACTGTGTTGGAAGTTAAAGTCAAGGGTACACTTAGTCTAAATTCGGGGGTCATTGTTGACGAATTTATTTAGATGCCTCAAACAGATTTTGCGATGTGTGTTTATAGGTGTTTCCTCATTGGACTGAATGAAATTAATTTCCTTCTCCCCTGCCTAATTGAGTGTCCTGTTCGTCGATACATTTTTTTTAGTTTGTGCTTCTAGGTTTATAGTTTCATTTGTAGCCTAATTGTGTGGCATGGTGTTTTGTATTTTAATTCAAATTAGTTTTTTTTTGGGTGAAACAAAATTGATCCATCTACCTTTTTAAATTGATCCATCCGTGTCTCTATTTGCGTATGATGTTGAGGCCGACGGGTGTGAGCCAACATTCTAGGTTGAAGGTATTGATCTCCCTCTCACATTTAAGTGTTTTTAGTCTGAAATTATTTTGTTATTACATCTTTGTTTTCTTAAATTGTGTGTTCATGATTTTGTTATTACATCTTTGTTTTCTTAAATTATTGGATGTTGTTTGGAGCCATCAATTATTTAATTTATGCCCAAGGTATGGTCATCAGTTATGCCCAAGTTTTATTTTAGTTTCTTCGTTTCTTATTTTAGTCCTATTAATGGTTCAATTATCATCTACACAGGCCAGTTATGTCGATAAGAGGCGTAGAGACTTCAAATCCACTCGATTATTGGATTCATTCAAGGAAGATATATTTTTGCTATACGCATGGTGTAATATGCTTTGGTTGTAAATAGAATTTTCTTCGAAATTTTGAATTGTTAATTGTGATACGTATTTTTTTCTGAGTTGAATAGTTGATGATATATGCGAGGTCCAAGATGGACAATTATTATTGTTGTTATGGTATTTTGTATTGTCTAAACATGATGGATAGACGTATAAACAAAGGAAACTCTGTCCAATTTTTATAAATTATTTGTATTATGAATGGAACTTGAGCAAACTTGAAAATTTGGAATTTTTATGTAGTTATGCACTTTGATTTTTTTTGGAAATACGTTGGAAAATTTACGTCGTTTCGCTATTACGTACTTTGAAAAAATTTCGTCGTGCCTTCAGGCATGGGCATATGCATTCAACACATATGTTGTTTGAATGTGATTGACTGTGATTTATGTAGTTAATCACAGTCAAATGGATGCTATGACGTTTGAATGTGATTGACTATGCATTCAACACATGTTTATATTCTTTTTAGGTGTCATATTCTTCTATAGGTTAGCAATGGTTTCGATTTTAGGTTTAATCAATATTCATTGTGTAATATTCATGTTGTTTGGATTGTGTTTCATAATTGAATGTTTATATTCTTTTTAGGTGTGATATTCTTTTATACCGGATTTCTCCACGTATGTGCAATCTCAAGTAACCACCTTTTTATTTACATCTTACGTTTGTAGAAGTTTGAGATCTGTGGTTGTTGTAAGTTTTATAATTTGTTAAAACTATTTGTGATTTATATCATTGTGAGTGTGTAATGTTAATTGTGTTTGAATTTATTAGGTCGGTAAAGCTAGCGGATATATATGGAAGTCCATGTCAGATTCTGTGAGTAATTTTTGAATAAATTATTGAATTGATTAGTTTTTTATTTGCTGATTTTAACAACTGATTATTTAAATATAAAATTTAGGAGAAACCTCCTGCTGTGTTGAGTTTGGAGAAAATTATTCTCGAGTACGTTCCAAATGCGGTGGGCTCTGTCAGACTAAATAACTTTGTTAGTGCTTATGATTTTTGTACCCCTGACATCTTTTAACAACGCCTCTTCTCATTTAGGTTTCTCGCATTTAGGTTTCGGATTTGGTTATTGGAATACAAAAAATCCAGGTATGTTATTCATTGTGAACTTATAGTTTAGTAAGTTTTCAGATTTAGGAACTTACGGTTTAATAAGTTTCCCTACACACGACTTTTACCTGTATGTATTATTTTTCAGATAATTAAATTTAAGGATCGGGTTCGTATAATTGTTTTGTGATTACAATCACATAATTATATATTGATTTTTATTGTCATTTTACTGTCATTTTGAGTTTTATTGATCATGTTGATAACATACATAGATGGCCTGCTCGCACATATCTCATATGGCCTACTCGCACATTTCTCACCATCACTGGATTGAGAAGTGGTTAAATAGGAGTACTACGTTTCCCTAACCCCTTTTCGGAACAGTTTCCCAGGAGGTACTGATGAATGAAACGAATGTATTTCTCTTTATTTTTTTATTGTGTTTCTCCTTTCAAGTTTCGATAAATACATGTTATAATGTTTGGTATAACTTTGTCATGACAATTTTTGTTTTTGTTTACTTTTAACAGGGAATTTGTTTTCAAGTGATACGTATTATCCTTCTAAACATTGGGTTGTGATCGAGGTATTGAAGTTCCTGTACTTTGATGTGTTCTCTTCCACGATCTTATATTTAGTTTTGACCACTAACCTCTTAATAACGTTGCTTATGTTAGAGGTATTGAAACTCCTATACTTTGATTCTAAAAGAGTTTGGTTCTCTTGATGTGGAACCCAGTGATCTGAAGTTGTTCAATTATGATTCTCCACTTTATCAGGAGAAAATATAGTTTCCATTAAGGGTTCGTTATCACTTTATCTAGACGAAGACAAATTCTGCTTAGACCATCAATTTTATTAAATCAAGCATATCTTGAGGTTAAGATACTAAAATCTAATAAGCCAACACAGTTAATTACGTCTTGAAAGTCATTAAGAATGGTGCAATTGATCGTGCTCCTACCTTCTCTTTCACCTTATAAGAGAACATTGTTGAAATCCTCCCCAATTGTCTAAGGAGTATCCACTGCCACTAATTGTGAAAAATTCCATTAAGGCAAACTTTTTTTCTTAGGGAAATTAGTATACACCATAGAAACCTGAACTGGACATGAAATTTGAGGGGGCTCCATAAACATAGTAATACACTGGGCCATTTGGGATGGGACAGTGTATTTGAGACCATGGTTTACAAAAATCTATATTGCGTTTGAGTCATTAGCCTCACCTGATTCAAATCAGTCTTTCTCACAAAATCTCATACCTTATCTTTGGCAAATTTTGGATCTATAATAACTAACACGGATAAATTATGAATTCTTCTAAGTCTTTCTGACCTATTAACCGATCCTTTTTAGACACACACATGACATTCCATAAATGGTTATCATATGCTTTCGAGTTTGATCTTAAATTTCTCTTTTATCCACTTTGATTCTTCTTGAACAAGAAAGAGAATATATCTTTCTTCTATGTTCAAACTAATCTGCAAACTTGGTCAAATATCCCCATATCTTATGTTTGGACAATCTCCACTGAGCATTCTAAATTTGATTAACACACATGTTTTTCCATTGCCACATTAACAAATTTTATTTTGAGCCCCTAACATGAAAACAGGTACACAAAGAAATCAAATTATCACCATGACGATTTACTACTATATGGTGTTTAGATACAACTAATGGAATGTATTTTAGGCATTTCAATTAATGTTGGGTATGCCTTTCACTATTGTTGCCTCAAAAAAGTGAATTCAATTGTTGTTGTTGGCTAAAAAAGATGAACTCTATTAGTGGTCTCAATTTTAATTGTTCATGAAATGAGGAACCCTAATTTTTTTTATCTCAGTTCCAGTAGAAAACTATTGATGTAATCATTCTCAACTATTGATGCTGAAAAGTTACCTCTCTTTTTGACAGGAAACTTCTATTGATATCATTATGAGGTTTTGTATGAGTGCCCATACCCGCTTGATTATTTTCTTTTAACTAATTTCACACTGATCTTTTTAATTTACCTTGACATTTTCAATCGATATGGATCTGTACAGATAATGCAAGCGTTTGAGTGGGTAAGCAATGATGAGGAGCAATATTGATTGCATGTGGACAAAGATTGAAGTGCGTAAACTGAGTGTTGATATGTTTGGACTAATGGAGCATTGTAAGGTATGTATTTTCCTTGACTGAGTGGTGTTTATGTGTTCAGATTTTCTTATTCCACGTGTTTAGAGTATTTGAAATGACCACGGAGGCTTCGAATCAACAGAAGCTAAGGAGTGAATCGAATACACCCTAATATCGGTTTTTAATTTTAGTTTATTATAATTTCATACACCCTGATATCAATCATACTTTTAGTCTTGCCTCAATTTGATGGCCCCTCCCAATTAAACTTTTAAAAAAATATTTATTTTGACACTCAATTTAACACGAGTAAAAATAATAATACATGACGTCACACGACATCATATAACTCTAAAAGATAATATATTTTTGTGCATTTTCTCATTTATAATACTACTTATGTTTTTTGAAGTGTCTTGGAATATTTATAGGCCTAAATAGTATGGCACGTGAAACAGTGACTATCTAGCATCTTATACTTTTTGTGTTCCCACATAAGTTGACAGTGCTTAGTCAATTTCCCCCTTTTTATTAGTGTTCAATAATGGGTTTGATCTAAGAAACTATTTTGATTTATCATGTTAAATTTTTATCAAACTATATTTAACTGGGACTAACTATATATTCATTTGTTATAGGTAAATTTATTAACATTTGAGAAGAGTTTGATCTAATCTTTATTTAAAAGGGATTGAATATTTGACACTACACATATGGATGTGCAGGAAGGTTTGCAGTGACACTACACTAATGATGGTGTATTACCATTACCACTTAGACTGGAGGGATATCACGTCCAGCGTTGTGGTTACACACATATTGGAATAATGATCCATGTACTATCAAGATTTTTGGAGGGATTTGATGTGACTACATCGGTAATTCGCTTATTCAAACAGAGGTGGTTACCTCTTATAGTTTTTATTAGTTTTGTTGGGTAATAATTTCTTATTGTTTTTATTAGTTTTGTTCGCTTATTAATGGTACGAGGTTGCATTTGTTGGTTAATAACTTCATTTGAGACCGCATTTGGGAAATTAGAAAGTTGATGTGAATTTTTATGACAAAAACAACTCACCCTCTTTTGAGACTGCATTTGGGAAATCAGCTCACCCTTTTTTGAGACTGCATTTGGGAAAACATCTCACCCTCTTTTGAGACTGCATTTGGGAAATCAGATCACCCTCTTTTGAAAAATTAGAATGGATAATGAGCTCAATAATAACCCAAATCTTTTTGTCTTGAAGTGAGTAGAATTCTGAAATCTGGCACACCAGCACATGGTTCAACTCACCCTATTAGAGAACTTACAATTGTATCAGTAGCAGACATTGAAAACTTTATGATATAACCTATTAATAGCGACTATTAAATCACATAATAACAGTTACTATTGGATTACCAGTGTTATAGACCTAGAGGGAACAACAGTTATATGACAATAAAAGCAAGTGCTTATTTATATGCCAACGGTGGAGTACCTAAGTCACATAATAAACCATAAAGGGGTGTCAACTGATCCTCTCCTAGAAAAGTAGTGGTTATGCAGCAATGTCTAACACCAAATAGTGTGAAAGCATTGAGAGGATTTCTTGGGATGACTATTTTTTATAGAAGGTTTATATAGTGGAGTACCTGAGTCACATGATAACACCACTATTTTTTTTTTGTATAAATGTGTTTCTACTACAATGCTTTTTTTCAGTTTCTATATTATAATCATGTGTTCTTTTCCTCTGCGAGATCGAAATAACAACCATATCAGGACTATGAATGGAGAGTGGTGGATAATTCTCAACCAAATCAAACAACATCCTGAGGTACCTATGGTTGTATTTATGGATCCATACAATATCTATTTGTTTTATTATCTTTGCTCAACTTTATACTAACTTTTCTGACACGTGATGAGTCAGCATTCACATATGTTATCATTTAACGATTCTTTGAGGAATTGACTAAATGATGAAACATGGGGATGTTATGTTTATTTACCGAATAACACGAGTTATAAATTTATCACAAGCACGGCATTACGTGATTTCATATAAAAAAGGCACCGTCTCAAACACTACTTACAATGTCAATTTTGAATCAACTTTGTGTCGATTTGTGCCGTATTATCTGTTGTGTATAATTACCACCCCTAAAATAAGTCGATTAAAATCCTTATATTACATTGCATTGTGTCTGTCTTTTGCAGAGCAACATTCAAATTAGTGTTGGTTTTATTCATGGCCCTATTTTCAATATTGATGTTACAAGTTCAAATGTACAAGGACGTGAGAAGGCCTTTGATGTACTAATTGGTTTCTTTCAATTTTGTTTGGACCGTTTTCTTAGTAGTGTCTTGCATTGTGATTTTAGCACCCAAAACTCTGGCATGTTTGACACACCAGATGAAATGTAATTTTTTGTGCTTTTTGTTAGTTTTTTTATGTCAGCCTTTTGTGCTCAACTTTGAGAACCACTATTTTCTTTGCCATTTTTGGATATACTACTTTATTTTGTTGCTAAATTTGTGTGTAATTTATTTCTTCTTTACATGATTTGATGTCAGGGAAATAAAATATATGGCTTGCGAGCCCAATATAGTCTCTTAATTTTTGGTTCTTTTTGAAGTAGTCTTGAAAATGGAGCTCGATTTGATTAAGAGTGGTAAGTTTTCCCCTTTTTTGGTTTACTCACTTAATATTTTTGAACTCTTTTTAAGATCATAATTTTAACAGTGGAAATTCCTAATCAAATATATATTGCAAGGTAGTGAATGGAAATTTGTTGCCAACTTTGAGAGAAATTTTCCTAACATGATTAAGCAACTGGCCTTAGACAAACATTTTGACATAAACAATGTCAAGAGAGTAAGAATTCTACTGCAATTATAATTCATTTTTTTGCATTTGTTTTCTAAAGTTTGTTTTTTCTATTGTTATATTCTTATAAGGTGACCCTTTTAAATGGTATCAGATTGTGCTAGAAGCAGATGATGCTTAGAGTTGAATGAACACTTGAGGTTAATTACTCATTTACTCATTTGGTGAGTTAAAATGTAATTCATTGATTTCTTATTTAGTGACTTTTTAATTTTATGATGTGAATGACAGTACCATAGTTAAATTTATAAATTTTAGTATGAATTAGGCGATATTAGTAGTTATAATGCCCAAATTTATGCTTTCTAATAGTAATTTGACACGCCCTGCCGATGCAGCCCTGCTGCCGGTCGATGCCTGCTGCTACCCTGACGAGCTTCCCTCCTTCCCTCCTTCCCTTCTTGCTGCTATTGCCGTCGATGAGAGGTATGTACTTTTTTTTAGTTTTGATGTGATGTGGGTTTTGGTATTTGAGATTCGGTTTACCAATAAGGTTTAGGCATACTATGTATAAAACTTGAATTAACCGGAAAAAAAAAAATTCGCATAGGGGGCTCCTACCCCTGAACCCCCAGCACCACTCGAAAAGGCTCACCCTCGACACAAATCCTGGATCCGCCACTATCTCTATCTAACTATATAATATTGTTGCATATCTACACGCTAATGCTTTTACTGTTCTTGGTTGTTCCATGTTATAGGACCATTGGAATTCATGGAGAGATAGTGCGGAAGAAATTAAAATTTTGATTGTCCAAGCATGTATATATTTGAAAATTTTATGTACTGAATTAGATTCTATGGAATCAATTATGTTGTTTATACGAGTTCCGGAATGGACTAAACAAAGTGAATTTTCCCCAAATTTTGTAAATTGTTAACTCTTAGTTGTGTTAGTAATTTGCTACTTAAATTAAGAGGTTGTTTATACGATGTGCAAGTTGGACTATTAATATTGTTGTTGTTGGGAGTAATTTTTATTTTTTAAACAGAGGATAGTCCTACATACAGAGGAGGTTATGTCCAAATTTTTTAAAAATATTTACACGATGTTGTAAAAATAACTTTAGGACTTCAATTAGTATGTTTATGGATATGATGTTTATGCGAGGTTCAAGCTGTACGATTAGTATTGTTGGGGAATGATTTCTTTCCCGTTGTGATTACATACTTTAAAATTTTCGTTGTTTTGCGATTACGTATGTAGGTTTTTTTCGCTGTGCCTTCAGGCACGGGCATACACTAGTATATATATATACCGGAGGGGTGCACGTGATTTCGTCTTACACATATTTAGAAGAGGTTTTGAGTCAACTCGGAGGAGTTATCTTGTAAGGTACAGTTGATGCTGAGATACTTTTTCTGAAAACAACAAAAACAAAGAAAAAAAATTCATAAAAATCCCTATAGGTTAAGGGCTAGCTTGGTTGCACAAATTGTTTGATTATGGAAATTTGTTCATTATGAATTTGTAAATTACAAATTAGTGGATTTGAAATGAATTAAATACAATTTTATGAAATGTTTGGTAATTTGAAATTGATGTTAATGTTCTATGAGATAAATGATAAAAACAAATTAAGAGAGAGAGATGGGGGGAGGGGAGGAGGGGAAGGGAGGGAAAGAGAGAGGGGTCATTCACTTAATGAAATTCCTATTTCAAACATAATCTAAAATGGGGCAATTAATGAATCATTTCATTAATGAGTCAATTTGTAAATGGGCCAATTTATGAATGAACCAATTTATAATTTTTGGGAAAACCAAATATGGCCTAAGACTATCCATTAATTGCTCTCATACACACACACACTCAAACATATACATATATACATTCACACAAACATATATATATATATATGCACACATGCACACACATAAATACTCACACTCACATAAATAAACCATCACAGAGACACACACTAACAAACATACCCATACACAATCGCAATGAACATGGGTTTAAATTGAAGTAAATACATCCATTCAAAGTTTTTTTATTCAAAAAATACAAGCATATTTTACAAATACAACAAATTCATAAGGAAAAAACACAAATTTTCATTCAATTTCAATTTCTTAAAAAAACAGATAAAATAGGTATGAAATCTAAGTACTAACTTCCTCAAATTCTCCATTCAATAAAGATTAGCTGATAAACCTCAAATACAATCTCATCCTTCGCATCAGATTTAGCTCAAAACAAACATTGAAGTTTATATTGCAACTTGTGGTGATCTTTTGTCAAAAAAGGATGACCATAAGGATTAATTAAAAGTACATCCAACTTCGGCTAATTAGGGGTTTTATCCGATCACATTAATCTTCTAAATAAAATAAATAACTAAATTTTCAATAAAATTTCTTAAATGTCCTTCGTTATTAACATAAACGCCTAAATTAATGGATGTTTGATGTTACTTGTTGGTGCACAGGTACGTTGCATGTGTGGCCAACTCTCATAATTGCAAACACCTAAAATATATTGAGGCCCCAAATCCCTCTAGATTCCAAGAGAAATATTTCCATCCCCGACATTTTTAAATTTTCATCAACTAATTAAATGCTACGTAAATTATAAAAAAAAGGTTAAATGACGCTGATCACCAAGCTCCATATTTTTTTAAGCAAAGATCACATGGAGCTAAATATATAAAAATATAAAAAAAAAATAAGAAGAGTAATACCACCTCCAAGGTGTACATCCCAAACAATATAGTGGGACTATGATATGATATCTAACCATATCAGTGAATGTGTTGGATTTTGTTATGGAAAGAACGGAATATCTTAATTAATTTCTATAAGGCACGTTCTTGGAACGTTTCTTTTAGGCAAAATTTCTCCCAATCCGGTTGAGACAGAACCGCGAGTACACTATGTGTTTTTATAGAATTTGCCTTCAGGATACAATGCAGTGTATAAACAGTTGTTTGATTCAAACTATGTACTGTTTGATCAAACCGAGAACACTTTGAATTTGTAACTTGATAATGCCAAAATATAGAGGACGGAAAGAGGAGAAATTAGCAATTTTTTGGTGTCCAAAACAGAGGTCTGGAACTCTTTTTATAGCCATTTCAGTGACTGTTCTTCAACAGTCACAGCTCTTCATATAGCGACTCAACAACCGTTGGATCGTGCCTATTTAGAATAGCTTCGATCTAACGGTTCAGATTAGGCGTCCCATCGTAAGTGAATGGACATCCCCTACACGAAACGCTACGAGTTCATCTAACGGTTCAGATCAAGTCGTTTCAGATATTAAAACCTTTGATTAGATCGTTTAATCACAACCGTTGATCTGTTTTACCTCGTCAAAACTTTAGGCTCCCACGCTCCAAGCGATAATGCGCACGTGCGCGTAAAAGCACGCAATGTGCCCTAAGTCGCCCAATCGCCCTTTTGCGCGCCACGTGTCGCGTGTCGCGATTGGTGGTGCTTAAGCACCACCACAATGCGTAGGATCAAAGCCCCTTGTTTTGACTTGTCAACCTAAGAATCTTAGTTGTCCTTTAGTTGATATACCACTACTTTTTGGGTTACTCTTTCGATGTGGGACAATAAAGGATTTTGAGCACTCCCATATTTTCACACCCATTTGCTCATGTCTCTACCTTCTAAAATAAAACCCAAACTATGTTTAAAATAAAACGCTAATAATATAATAAAATATTAACAACTAAAAAATAAAACATCAATAATATAATTAAATTATTATGTTATATTGGAATTTATCCAACATTCCCCCGCCAATTTCAATATACACAAGAGAGCAAAATAAAGAGACAATAAATAACTTTTGGCACTATTGCTAAAATCTAGTACATAAATGAGAAGTGTCTTTCGAACTTGAACTTCCATATAGTGTAAATAATTCAAAGCTTCATCAAGGTGCTATGGTGAACGTATCTTGAACCAAGGACCTTTTAAGACTAGCTGGAACTATCACATATACCTATTTTCGAGTTTATAAGTGTTCTTCTAGCATGCACTTTTATGGACTTGTCTTAATCCTGATTTCACGAGCGCTTTAGGATCGGTCTTGATTCCATAGAAGTCGGCCACACTTTCGACACTCGTATAGGTAAATCAACTTTAGTGATTCTGCGAGTCACACTTATATGATTTATTAAGAAGTAACCTTCATCCTCTAACATGCAGAAAATCAACACTAGGCACATAGGAATGGAACTTTTGTATAAAATTTCTAGTGTTTCATAACTATAATTTAACTTGTTTGTACCACATTGAACTCTATCTATATTTTCAAGATATGAGTTGGGTTACCATTAAATATAGTTGTGTCATTTAATAGACCTTAGTCCCATTCCTTTTGAGGTGATATATATAATCTCCCTAACAAGACCTTTAGTCACAGGATCTGCTAAATTCTTGTTCATTTTAATATAGTCGACTGTAATTACTCCTTCCTTGAGTAATTCTCTTATAATTTGATGCCTTAGACTAATGTGTCTAGATTTTTCGTTATAGGTTTTGTTCGAAACTTTAAAAATTGTAGCTTGGTTATCACAACTTATCATAATAGAAGGAGATGGATTTTTCCATAAAGCAATATCATACAACACATTTCTAAGCCATTTTGTTTCTTTACCTGCATCTCCTAGGGCTATAAATTCAGATTGCATTATTGAATCTGATATACATGTTTGTTTCTTGGATCCCCATGAGATAGATGGTTCTCTTAGCATAAAAATCCAACCAGTAGTTAACTTGGATTTTGATTCAATATTATTCTTACTTGAATCACTATATCCTTCTAAAACAGATGGATATCCTACATAATGTAATCCATAATCCAAAGTCCTCTTCAGGTATCTAAGCACCCTAGAAATTGCATTCCAGTGCTCTTATCCTGGATTACTTGTAAATCTACATAATACACTCACTGCATAAGTAATGTCTTGTCTAGTGCAATGCATGGCATACATCAGACTCCTAATAATACTAGTCTCACACCCCAAACCCAATATCCATACTAATCATTTGTTATTAGAATAATTAGATCATAATCTCGAACCCATTGAAAATTTAATTCCTTTATCAATATTTTTTTTTGCATAATGAACATAATATTGTTCTTGTGCCATAGCGAAGTCAAAATCATAGTCATAATTAGAGATTATACAATACTACGATTAACTATGATCAACTCAATCCATACTAAATCAATATATACAATGTGTGAGTATATCAAAATCTTCAGTGTGACAACGATAAAATCTCCATACTTAAACCCCAACTCTTCTAACGGTGCAACTCTCAAAGTTACCGGTCATATATTATCCTAGCTGGCAGCGTACAAACCTGAAATTGTTAAAATATAAACCATAAGCATTAAGCTTAGTGAGGTACTCCTTCCCTGCAATAGAATAACAATTCTATATCGAATATGTGAATATAAAATCTGAACAATCCTGCCCATTGGCAATAACAAATCATGGATCATAAGATCCAAATAATTCTTCCCGTTGGCAATAACAAATCCTGAATCATAAGATCCAAATAATTATGCCCATTGGCAATAACAAATCCTGGATCATAAGATCCAAATAATTCTTCCATTGGCAATAACAAATCCTAGATATTTGAATATCCAAACAAATCCTGAATACCGAAGTATTCAAACCAATCCTGGATCATGAGACCCAAAAAAATCCTGGATATTTTAATATCCAAATAAATCCTGAATACCGAAGTATTCAAACAAATCCGCTCGTAGAGCTATATTCATATTTATATATGAAACAAATCATAAGTACACTCACCTTGACAGTTTAACTGGCTTTTCCCTTGCCTTTATCCGGTACTTGTTCAATCAGATCTTCTTCCCTTCCTATCATTCTTACAATGTTAGTATCATCATAAGAATATTAATAGTCCAAAGAATAACTTCAACCATAACTCAATTCATAACCATCATATTATTCAATTCAAATCATTCATTATAAATGAAGTCCCATCTAGACTCAGGTTCTAATATCTAACATATTCAAATTACAGCCCAAATCTTATTTAATTATTCTTGGTAATACAATCCTTATCATATCATGTTCCCAACACAAAAGACGGAACATAATTCTGATTTTCCTAGAGCAAGATATGCCTATTTCTTTTCCACATAGCAAATCTGCCCTATTGGCTCTTTTATCGTTCATTCAATTTCCAGGAATTTTCATAATTTTTCTACATCATAAATTTCTATGATATTTTACCCAACATCATTAAACATATTGAACAATACATAATTAAAGTTTCATAATTTTTAAGGTTCGTTTGCTATGTCAAGCAAAACATCGAACACATGGCGGCATACTTTCACCCTTATGGCAGATTTCATACCCGAATTTCAAACTCTCACCAAAGACTCATTTATGGGTATTTTCACATGATTTTAGGATATGTCATACATATATGAGTCCAGGTTAATATCCAATTTGAATCAATCAATTCCAGTAACTATAGAGAAATATATGGAAGTTTGAATAAACAAGGTTCCTAAACAAAACAATCTCAAGGGTTTACACATTCAAGTTTACTTAAACTTGCATCTATCCATAAGTGAATATCAAGACATGGAATTTCAGTAAACAAATGATTATTTAAATCATTTAAATAAGTAATACAAATAAATAAACAAGATTTATGGATGGAAATACCTTAGGGGCTTTTACGTAATTTCTAAGTATTTTTCTCCAATTTTCTCCTCACTTTTCCTTCCTAACTTCCTAATTCTCTTTCTTTAAGCTTAAAATCTCTCATGGCTGAATTTTGATGAATAAGGAGATAGTTATAAAGGTTTGAAGTCGGCCAAAGCCAACCTCCACCTCCAACCAATCAATTTAAGACACTTATTGGGCATAAAGGACAAATTTCCACTTAAATGAATGGACAGATTTACCCTTCGTTAGTAATTTCGGTATAGCTTCTTACTCGAACCTCCGTTTCACACACCGTTTGTTGTGTCACAACCCTAACTCACCTGTCTACAAATATCTAGCTTTCACCCCAAGTCAATTATTATTTTATAAAGTTCAAACTAGCCTTAATACATGCGCATTCGTACCGAAAACTTCAAAATCTCACATTCGTAACTAATTCATTTTTCATGCTTTATGAAGCTAGGATTAGACTAAATATAATGACTTAACATTATATATACTAATAACATATTATCCATATCACATAGTCTAATCATGATTTAAACATAATTTATCGTAATTATATTCGGGTTGTCACAATTCTCCCCTTGTTAGGAAATTTTGTCCCCAAAATTGACATACCTTGGTTGTCTGAATCAAACAAATACGGATAATTAATCTTCATGGTATCCTCGCTCTCCCATGTAGCCTCTTCCATGGAATTCCTTCGCCACACAACTTTCACAAGTGGGATCACTTTTGATCTTAATATTTGTTCCTTCCTATCCATGATAGCAAGTGGTTCTTCCACATAACTCAAGTCTTCATTTAACTCAACAGGCTGTTCCACCAACACATATGAAGGATCCGCTACATACTTTCTTAACATAGAAACATGGAAAACATCATGTAACCGAGCTAACTCTGGTGGTAATGATAACTTGTAGGCAACCATCCCGACTTTTTCAAGGATTTCATAAGGTCCAATATAGCGTGGACTTAATTTCCCTTTCTTTTCAAACCTCATAACTCCTTTCCATGGCGATATCCGAAGAAACACATAATCCCCTTTTTGGAATTCCAAATCTTTTCGTCGTTTATCCGCATAACTTTTCTGTCTGCTTTGAGCTATTCTCATTATATCTTGAATAATCTTCACTTTTTCAGTGGTGACTTCAATTAATTCTGGACCCTCTATCTGCCTTTCACCAACTTCAACCCAACATATCGGTGTACGACATCATCTACCGTGCAAGGCTTCATATAGAGCCATACCAATAGTAGAGTGAAAACTATTGTTATATGCAAATTTTATCAAAAGCAAATATTCATCCCAATTACCTTTGAAATCAAGCACACAAGCTCTAAGCATATCTTCCAAAATCTGTATTGTCCTTTCAGACTACCCATCTGTCTGGGGATGAAAAGCCGTACTAAACTTCAAGTTAGCACCCATAGCATACTGCAAGCTATCCCAAAATTTGGATGTAAAAGTAGGGTCCCTATCTAAAACAATAGATACCGGTGCTCCATACAATCGAATAATTTCATTAACATACAATCTAGCATACCTATCAACTGTATACGTAGTCTTGACTGCTAGAAAGTGAGCGGACTTCGTCAATCTATCCACCACTACCCAAATCGAATCTGACCCCTTCTGAGATCGAGGAAGACCAACCACAAAATCCATTGTTACATGATCCCATTTCCATTTCGGTATTGGCAATGGCTGAAGCAGACCAGTAGGCTTCTGATGCTCCACTTTCACTTGCTGAAATATAAGGCACCTGGCAACAAAATCAGTTATTTCCTTTTTCATATTATTCCACCAATAATGCTCCTTTAAATCCCTATACATTTTAGTACTTCCAGGATGCATAGTATAAATGGAATTATGAGCCTCATCTAAAATTTCCTCTTTCAATCCACACACATTAGGCACGCATAATCGTTGCTTATACAATAAAGTTCCATCATTCATAATACAAAAATCTTCAGACTTACCATCTCGTACATCTTGTCGTTTCTTCTCAAGAAATGGATCTTGACTTTGCAAATCATGAATACGGGTAGCTAACAAAGGCCTTACGCTTACATGAGCAAAGAACATATCCCCATCTGCTAGATTCAATTCTACTCCCATCAATCTCAACTCCATGACGTGGGCAACTCTAGCACACCGAATACAAGATAACCTGCCTGAAGCCTTTCTACTCAGAGCATCTGCAACTACATTTGCCTTCCCTGGGTGGTAGTGAATTGTGCAATCATAATCTTTAATTAACTCCATCCACCGCCTCTGCCTCAAATTCAACTCCTTCTGAGTAAATAAATACTTAAGGCTTTGATGGTCAGTAAAAATTTCACATACCTCACCATATAGATAATGACGCCACAATTTCAAAGCAAACACAATAGCAGCAAGTTCCAAATCATGTGTAGAATAATTACGTTCATGTGTACGCAACTGCCTAGAAGCATAAGCAATAACTCTACCATGCTGCATAAAAACACAACACAACCCAAACCCTGGTGTGAAGCATCAATATAAATAACAAAACCATCTCCACCATGTGGAATAGTAAGAACAGGGGCAGTTACCAACCTCTTTTTCAATTCATCAAAACTATTTTCACAATCAGAATTCCATTCAAACTTAACATCTTTCCGGGTTAGTTTAGTCATCGGCAAGGCAATTGAAGAAAATCCCTTTATAAACCTCCTATAATACCCAGCTAAACCCAAAAAACTCCTCACCTCAGTCACGTTATTGAGCCTCTCCCACTTTACAATAGCCTCTACCTTTTTAGGATCAACACATATACCGTCTCCTGAAACAACATGGCCTAAAAATACAACTTCTGATAGCCAAAATTCACACTTGCTAAACTTGGAATACAACTTCTTATCTTTCAACAGATTCAAAATAGTTGTGAGATGCTTTTCATGTTCAACCATATCACATGAATAAATCAGAATATCATCAATAAAAACTATCACAAATGAATCAACAAAAGGATGAAGTACCCGATTCATAAGATCCATAAATACAGCTGGAGCATTAGTCACCCCAAAAGGCATCACCAGAAATTCAAAATGACCATACCGAGTACAAAAAGCAGTTTTAGAAATATCACTCTCCTTGACCCTCAACTGATGATAACCAGATCATAAGTCTATTTTTGAAAACACTTTAGCACCCTGTAACTGATCAAACAAATCATCTATACGAGGTAAAGGGTATTTTTTCTTAATTGTAGCTTTATTCAGTTGCCTATAATCAATACAAAAATGCATGGTACCATCTTTCTTCTTCACAAATAAAACTGGCGCACCCCATGGAGATACACTAGGCTGTATGAACCCCCTATCAAGTAAATCTTGCAACTGAATCTTGAGTTCTTTCAACTCAGCAGGTGCCATTCTATACGGTGCCATAGAAATAGGGGTTGTCCCCGATGCTAATTCAATACTAAATTCAACTTCTCTTTCTCCAGGTAACCCTGGCAACTCACTAGGAAACACTTCAGGAAAATCCTGTACAATAGGAACATCGACTAATTGTAAAGCCCCCTTCCTAGTGTCAAGAACATATGCAATAAAAGCCTCACAACCTTACTCAATAATTTCCTCGTCTGAATAGCAGAAATGATGCAACTGGGAACAATTTTCCTTTCCCCAAAAAATTTAAATTCAGGCTCACCAGGCATATTAAAAACAACTTCCTTACAGAAACAATCCATAGATGCATGATATTTAGATAACCAATCCATTCCCAAAATTATATCAAAATCAGAAATATCCAATGGAAGTAGATCTATAACTGTATCTCTAGACCCCACAGTCAAAACACAATCACAAAAAGCATATTCAACTACAACCATATCCCCCATAGGCATATAAATACCCAACCCCACATCTAAACGAGTACATGGTCTATTCAGGTATACAGTAAAAGCATAGGACACAAAAGAATGTGTGGAACCAGAATCAATCAAAACATAAGCAATTCTATCAGTAACATAAAGTGTACCTGTCACCACATCTGGAGTAATCTGAGCTTCTTTCATCGTAAAGACTCGTCCACCTGGACTGGAACCACTAGCTTGTCCTCTACCAACACTTTTCGCTCCACTACCTGGAGGTAACACTTTGCTTGCTGCTTCACTAGGTGCTGCTGGAGTCTCTGCCAACTGCGGACAATTCTTCTTAACATGCCCCACTTGATGACAATGGTAGCATTCCACTCCTTTAAGTTTAGGAAACTCGGATTTATAATGCCCTTCCTCTTTACAAAAGAAACATGTAACAACTCTTGTCGGTGCCTCACCCTTTCCTGACCTCCTAACCAGACTAGAAGATTCTCCACCCCTAATATCTCTGCCAAATCTCCCCAGATCTCTACCACTATCTCTACCACCTCAATGGAATTTATGAGGTTCCATCTTAACACTTCCACCCTCACCTCCCTTAGAGTGAGATGCGTCGAATCTACCCTTCTTAAAACTCTCTTTACTCGCCACCCCTTGGTTCATTTGCCTTTCTGCTATCGTGGCTTTGTTTACCAGAGAAGCATAATCTTCTAACTCATAAGTGGCCACTCTATTTTGAATAGGCCAAATGAGTCCATCTTGAAACTTACTACATTTATCTTCTTCCTCTTGCACATACTTAGTAGCAAATCTAGACAAATCAGTAAATTTAGCATCATACTCCCTCAAAGACATATTCCCTTGGGTTAAATTTATAAACTCCCTCAGCTTCTCCCTCCTATAGACCTTAGGAAAATACTTAACATACAAAGCTTTAATAAATTCAACCCAAGTAATAACATCAGTACCTTCCATCCTGGGCACCAAATGGTTGCTGGCTTCCCACCAATATTTCGCCTCTCCTTTGAGCTTAAACACAACTAGATTCACTTTCTGGTTATCTGGAACCTTCATAACTGCAAAGATAGTTTCTAGATCCCTGACCCACATCTCAGCTTCTATAGGTTCAACTGACCCTGAATATTCTGGAGGATTCAACTTCAAAAACTTCTCATGCATGAAATCTTTCATTTCCTTCCTTGCCTCTTTCTCAATCCTGGCCACAGTCTTTGATTCTAGATATCTAGCCTGTTGTTCTGCCATTTACGCCATATTTCTTTCTTGTTGCTCTTCCATCCTCATCATTGCCTGTGCCATTATTTGCATCTCTGTAGGCTGCTCTTACTCTCTAGCCCTTCCAGCAACACTTTGCTCTACTTCAGTATTCTCTGTACGAGAAGTGACTCCCTCTTCTCTAGGTTGTCCATTCCCAGGTTCCATCTGGAATAATCTGTAATACAGCAAAGTTATAACATCCAATATAAACAGTTTATGATACTAAACTATTGGTTAGTATATAAACAATTCATAAATATAAAAATCAACTCAATACTGCCATCTAATCATCACACACGTCCATAATTAATAACCACGCTCTGATACCACTAATTGTCACACCCCAAACCCAATATCCATACTAATCATTTGTTATTAGAATAATTGGATCATAATCTCGAGCCCATTGAAAATTAAATTCCTTTACCAATATTTTTTTTTGCATAATGAACATAATATTGTTCTTGTGCCATAACGAAGTCAACATCATAGTCATAATTAGAGATTATACAATACTACGATTAACCATGATCAACTCAATCCATACTAAATCAATATATACAATGTGTGAGTATATCAAAATCTTCAGTGTGATAACGATAAAATCTCCATACTTAAACCCCATATCTTCTAACGGTGCAACTCTCAAAGTTACCGGTCATATATTATCCTAGCTGGCAGCGTACAAACCTGAAATTGTTAAAATATAAACCATAAGCATTAAGCTTAGTGAGGTACTCCTTCCCTGCAATAGAATAACAATTCTATATCGAATATGTGAATATAAAATCTGAACAATCCTGCCCATTGGCAATAACAAATCATGGATCATAAGATCCAAATAATTATGCCCGTTGGCAATAACAAATCCTGGATCATAAGATCCAAATAATTATGCCCATTGGCAATAACAAATCCTGGATCATAAGATCCAAATAATTCTGCCCATTGCTCATAAGATCCAAATAATTCTGCCCATTGGCAATAACAAATCCTGGATCATAAGATCCAAATAATTCTTCCCATTGATCATAAGATCCAAATAATTCTGCCCATTGGCAATAACAAATCCTAGATATTTGAATATCCAAACAAATCCTGAATACCGAAGTATTCAAACCAATCCTGGATCATGAGACCCAAACAAATCCTGGATATTTTAATATCCAAATAAATCTTGAATACCGAAGTATTCACACAAATCCGCTCTTAGAGCTATATTCATATTTATATATGAAACAAATCATAAGTACACTCACCTTGACAGTTTAACTGGCTTTTCCCTTGCCTTTATCCGGTACTTGTTCAATCAGCTCTTCTTCCCTTCCTATCATTCTTACAATATTAGTATCATCATAATAATATTAATAGTCCAAAGAATAACTTCAATCATAACGCAATTCATAACCATCATATTATTCAATTCAAATCATTCATTATAAATGAAGTCCCATCTAGACTCAGGTTCTAATATCTAACATATTCAAATTAAAGCCTAAATCTTATTTAATTATACTTGGTAATCCAATACTTATCATATCATGTTCCCAACACAAAAGACGGAACATAATTCTGAGTTTCCTAGAGCAAGATATGCCTATTTCTTTTCCACATAGCAAATCTGCCCTATCGGCTCTTTTATCGTTCATTCAATTTCTAGGAATTTTCATAATTTTTCTACATCATAAATTTCTATGATATTTTACCCAACATCAGTAAACATATTGAACAATACAGAATTAAAGTTTCATAATTTTTAAGGTTCGTTTGCTATTTCAAGCAAAATATCGAACACATGGCGGCATACTTTCACCCTTAGGGCAGATTTCATATCCGAATTTCAAACTCTCACCAAAGACTCATTTATTGGTATTTTCGTATGATTTTAGGATATGTCATACATATATGAGTCCAGGTTAATCTCCAATTAGAATCAATCAATTCCAGTAAGTATAGAGAAATATATGGAAGTTTGAATAAACAAGGTTCCTAAACAAAACAATCTCAAGGGTTTACACATTCAAGTTTACTTAAACTTGCATCCATCCATAAGTACATATCAAGACATGGAATTTCAGTAAACAAATGATTATTTAAATCATTTAAGTAAGTAATAAAAATAAATAAACAAGATTTATGGATGGAAATACCTTAGGGGCTTTTACGTAATTTCTACGGATTTTTCTCCAATTTTCTCCTCACTTTTCCTTCCTAACTTCCTAATTCTCTTTCTTTAAGCTTAAAATCTATCATGGCTGAATTTTGATGAATAAGGAGATAGTTCTAAGGGTTTGAAGTCGGCCAAAGCCAACCTCCACCTCCAACCAATCAATTTAAGACACTTATTGGGCATAAAGGACAAATTTCCACTTAAATGAATGGACAGATTTACCCTTCGTTAGTAATTTCGGTACAGCTTCTTACTCGAACCTCCGTTTCATACACCGTTTGTTGTGTCACAACCCTAACTCACCTGTCTACAAATATCTAGCTTTCACCCCAAGTCAATTATTATTTATAAAGTTCAAACTAGCCTTAACATATGAGCATTCCTACCGAAAACTTCAAAATCTCACATTCGTAACTAATTCATTTTTCATGCTTTATGAAGCTAGGATTAGACTAAATATAATGACTTAACATTATATATACTAATAACATATTATCCATATCACATAGTCTAATTATGATTTAAACATAATTTATCGTAATTATATTCGGGTTGTCACAACTAGCATATTTAAGTTGGTCCATAACACGCCCAGTAATTTTCATTAATTTGATATTAGGATCCATTGGTGTAGCAGCTGGCTTAAGTTCAAAATGATTATATCTTTTAAGAACTTTTTCTATATAATGAGATTGAGATAACGCTAAAGAATTATCCTTTCTCACAATTTTGATTTCTAAAATCACATCAGCTTCTCCAAGATCTTTCATATCAAATTTTGATGAAAGAAGCCATTTGGTTTCTTCAATATATTTGAGATTAGACCCAAATATTAACATGTCATCCACATATAAGCAAATAATAACACCAACACCATTTTCAAATTTACTATATATACATTTGTCGGCATCATTAACTTTATATCCATGGGATATAACAATATTATCAAACTTCTCATGCCATTGTATAGGAGCTTGTTTAAGGCCATAAAGAGATTTAACCAGTTTACACACTTTCTTTTCTTGGCCATGCAAGATAAACCCTTCGGGTTGTTCCATATAAATCTCTTCTTCTAAATCACCATTTAAAAATGCAGTTTTAACATCCATTTGATGAATAACTAAATTGTGAATAGAAGCAAGAGATATCAATATCCTAGTGGAAGTGATTCGAGCAACATGAGCATATGTAACAAAGTAATCAATTCCATGTTTTTGCTTATAGCCTTTAGCAACTAGTCTTGCCTTAAAATTATTTATAGAACCATCTAGATTTAATTTTCAATTAAATATCCATTTGCACCCAATAGGTTTAGCCCCAGGGGGAAGATCGGAAATAACC
Organism: Sambucus nigra; assembly: GCA_949130495.1. Classification (NCBI taxonomy): domain Eukaryota; kingdom Viridiplantae; phylum Streptophyta; class Magnoliopsida; order Dipsacales; family Adoxaceae; genus Sambucus; species Sambucus nigra. Next base: position 221,871,534 of record OX422207.1, read on the forward strand.
CAAGTTTGATTTGACAAAATTGAGTTCATTTCATCATTTATTGCTTCTTTCCAAAAGACAGCATCCCTAGATGTTACCGCTTCATGAAATGTTGCCGGTTCATCTTCTACATTAAGAACAAATTTAGTTTCATTCTTAGTCTCATTTAAATCCCCTTCAACTAAATAAATAACAAAGTCGGGCCCAAATATTTTTTCAGTTCTTTGTCTTTTACTCCTTCGCGATTCAATGTCATTCGTTGTTTTGGAAGAAGATATTGATTGTGAATTTTCTTCTAAAATTGAGGAGTCAATGGTCGAATTATTATTTTCCAAATCTTGATTCGAAGTACTAAACTTTGTTAAATGTTTACAGAATTGCGCATCTACCGACTCAATGATTTCTTGAGTTTCAAGATTTAAAAATCTATAAGTCGTACTGTTACTAGAGTATCCAATAAAAACACATTTGTAAGTCATATTTCCTAGTTTATGTCTTTTAGGTTCGGGTTTTCGTACATAAGCAAGACATCCCCAAACGTTAAGACGTTTAAGATTAGGCTTACGATTAAACCATAATTCGTATGGTGTAACATCCTTATTTTTCAATGGAACTCTATTTAAAATATAACATGCGGATAAAACCGCTTTTCCCCACATCGACAAAGGTAAACCAGAACTGACTAACATTGCATTTATCATTTCAACTAAAGTCCTATTTTTCTTTTCCGCCGTTCCATTTTGTTGTGGCGTATAAGGCATCGTAACTTGATGGATTATCCCATGAGTATTACAAAATTGTATAAACTCACTCCAGTAATATTCACCACCCCTATCGGATCGTAGGACTTTAATTTTTCGATTTTGTTAAATTTTAACTTCTGCTTTAAAAATTAGAAATTTCTCGAAAACGTCATCTTTAGTTTTAAGTAAATATGTATATGCATACTTAAAGTAATCATCAATGAAAGTTAAGAAATATTTATTTCCACCACGAGTCAAATTACTCTTCATATCACATACATCACTATGAATAAGATCAAGCATTTCGAATGTCCTCTCAACAGATTTGTGCGACTTTCTAGTTATCTTCGATTGAGCACAAATTTCACATTTAGAATGGTTATCAAATTTACAATCCAAGAATAAGCCGAGATTAGTCATATTTTTTATACTTTTATAATTCACATGACCTAATCTACTATGCCATAAAGAAATAAACACAACCATATAAGCAGAACTAATATCATTGATTATATTAATTTTTATCATGTCTTTACAAGAGTACCCTTTCCCAATAAATTGGACATTCTAAGACAAGACAAACTTATCAGACTTATACATTAGTTTTGAAACCACTCTTATTGAGAAGGTCCCCAGACACAAGATTTTTACACAGATCAGGTACATGAAGTACATCAATTAGAGTAAGTGTCTTTCCAGAAGTTAGCTTCAATTCCACTGTGCCATTTCCAACTACATTAGTGCGAATATTATTTACCATCTTCACTTCTTTTCCATCAATTTCTTGATATGCTTTGAATGAAGAGAGGTCTTTACATATGTGGACCATTGCGCTGGTATCCAGCCACCATCCACTTTCATTATCTATTGAATTTGCTTCTCATACAGTAGCAATAAGATCTTCAACAATGTTGGTTTCATTCGACCCTTATTTTTCCTTAAATGCCTTCTTTTTAAGACGACATTCTCGAGAATAATGTCCCGGTTTGTCACAGAAGAAACATTTTCCCTTCTTTTTCTTATTTGCACCTTGGTTCATGAATTTTGAATCATTCTTTGCTTTAAATTTTGAGTCTTTGGTAATCTTGGATTTTTTATTCTCAACCATATTGGCTTTTGAATGACCCTCACCTTGTTTATCCTTCTTTTCTCGAATACGAGTATCATTTTCAGTACGAAGGTGACGAAGAAGGGATTCCACAGTATAAGTCTTTTTATCATGATTAATTTTCTTTTTAATGCCATTCCAAGAGGATGGAAGTTTTGAAACAATCACCCCTACTTGAAATTCGTCTTGAAGATTAATTCCAGCGGCTTCAAGGTCACCAACAATTTGTTGGAGTTCATGTGCTTGTGCAACGACAGATTTATCATTACTCATTCTAAAATTCATATAGTTTGAAATCAGAAACTTACGGTTGATCGCTTCCTCGTTTTGATACTTTATCTCCAAAGCCTTCCATAATTTCTTTGCCATTGGAATCATTCGATGAGCGTTATAAACAGTTTAAGATAAGGCATTGAGGATATGACCTCGACACATAAATTCATCTTCTTTCCTCTTCACGCGTTTTTGCTTTATTTCTTCGGTGTCTTTGGGTGTGGGCTCGGGAATTTGTTCAAGGTTTACATCTAGAATGTATGCAAGGTTTAGTGATGTGAGGAAGAACAAAACTTTCTCTTGCCAACGGGTGAAATTTCCACCGTCAAAACGGTCGAGTCGGATTAAGTCTTGAGTCATGACTTGGATAGATTGCGCCACTGTTCCTTCCATTTTAGTGGAGTAATAAGAATAATTTTTTTTGCCTAAAACTGTTGGATTTTGTTATTGAAAGAACGAAATATATTAATTAATTTCTGCAAGGCACGTTCTTGGAATGCTTTCTTTTAGGCCAAATTTCTCCCAATCCGGCTGAGACAGAACCGCGAGTACACTATGAGTTTTATAGAAACTGCCTTCAGGATACAATGCAGTGTGTAAACAGTTGTTTGATTCAAACTATATACTATTTGATCAAATCGAGAACACTCTGAATTTGTAACTTGATAATACCAAAATATAGAGGACGGAGAGAGGAGAAATTAGTAATTTTTTGGTGTCCAAAACAGAGGACTGGAACTCTTGTTATAGCCATTTCAATGACTATTCTTCAATAGTCACAGCTCTTCATGTAGCGACTCAACAACCGTTGGATCGTGCCTATTTAGAACATCTTCGATCTAACGGTTCAGATTAGGCGTCCCATCGTAAGTGAATGGACATCCTTTACACTAAACGCTACGAGGTCATCTAACGGTTCAGATCAAGTCGCTTTGAATTTTAAACCCTTTGATCGAATCTCTTAATCACAACCGTTGATCTGTTTTACCTCATCAAAACTTTAGGCTACCACGCTCCTTCGCGATGATGCGCACGTGCGCGTCAAAGGGTGCAATGCGCCCTAAGTCGCCCAATTACCCTTTCATGCGTCGGCGTGTCGCAATTGGTGGTGCTTAAGCACCACCGCAATGCGTAGGATCATAGCCTCTGGTTTTGACTTGTCAACTAGAAATCTTAGTTGTCCTTTAGTTGATATACCACTACTTTTTGGGTTACTCTTCCAATTTGGGACAATAAGGGATTTTGAGCACTCCCATATTTTTCACACCCATTTGCTCATATCTCTACCTTCTAAAATAAAACCCAAACTATGTTTAAAATAAAACACTAATAATATAATAAAATATTAACAACTAAAAAATAAAACATCAATAATATAATTAAATTATTATGTTATATTGGAATTTATCCAACATTCCCCCGCCAATTTCAATATACATAAGAGATCAAAACAAAGAGATAATAAATAACTTTTGGCACTATCGCTAAAATCTAGTACATAAATGAGAAGTGTCTTTCGAACTTGAACTTCCATATAGTGTAAATATATCACAGCTTCATCAAGGTGCTGTGGTGAACATATCTTGAACCAAGTACCTTTTAAGACTAGTCGGAACTATCACACATACCGATTTCTGAGTTTATAAGTGTTCTTCTAGCATGCACTTTTATGGCCTTGTGCTAATCCTGATTTCACGAGCCCTTTAGGATCGGTCGTGATTCCATAGAAGGCGGCCACACTTTCGACACTCGTATAGGTAAATTAGATTTAATGATTCTGCGAGTCACACTTATATGATTTATTAAGAAGTAACCTTCATCCTCTAACATGCAGAAAATCAACACTAGGCACATAGGAATGAAACTTTTGTATAAAATTCCTAGTGTTCCATAACTATAATTTAACTTATTTGTACCACATTGAACTCTATCTATATTTTTAAGATATGAGTTGGGTTCCCATTAAATATAGTTGTATCATTTAATAGACCTTAGTCCCTTTTGAGGTGATATATATCATCTCCCTAATAAGACCTTTGGTCGCAGGATCTACTAAATTCTTGTTCGTTTTAATATAGTCGATTGCAATTACTCCTTCCTTGGGTAATTTTCTTATAATTTGATGCCTTAGACTAATGTGTCTAGATTTTTCGTTGTAACTTTTTTTCAAAACTTTATAAATTGTGGCTTGGTTATCACAACTTATCATAATAGAAGGAGATGGATTTTTCCATAAAGGAATATCATACAACACATTTCTAAGCCATTCTTTTTCTTTACCTGCATCTGCTAGGGCTATAAATTCAGATTGCATTATTGAATATGATACACATGTTTGTTTCTTGGATCCCCATGAGATAGATAGTCCTCCTAGCATAAAAATCCAACCAGTAGTTGACTTGGATTTTGATTCAAGATTATTCTTACTTGAATCACTATATCCTTCTAAAACAGATGGATATCCTAAATAATGTAATCCATAATCCAAAGTCCTCTTCAGGTATCTAAGCACCCTAGAAATTGCATTCCAGTGCTCTTGTCCTGGATTACTTGTAAATCTACACAATAAACTCACTGCATAAGCAATGTCTGGTCTAGTGCAATGCATGGCATACATAAGACTCCTAATAATAGTAGCACGCCCACTATTTTTCATTAATTTGATACTAGGATCCATTGGTGTAGCAGTTGGCTTAAGTTCAAAATGATTATATCTTTTAAGAACTTTTTCTATATAACGAGATTGAGATAACGCTAAAGAATTATCCTTTCTCACAATTTTGATTCCTAAAATCACATCAGCTTCTCCAAGATCTTTCATATCAAATTTTGATGAAAGAAACCATTTGGTTTCTTCAATATATTTGAGATTAGACCCAAATATTAACACGTCATCCACATATAAGCAAATAATAACACCAACACCATTTTCAAATTTACTATATATACATTTGTCGGCATCATTAACTTTATATCCATGGGATATAACAATATTATCAAACTTCTCATGCCATTGCATAGGAGCTTGTTTAAGGCCATAAAGAGATTTAACCAGTTTACACACTTTCTTTTCTTCGCCACGCAAGACAAACCCTTCGGGTTGTTCCATATAAATCTCTTCTTCTAAATCACCATTTAAAAATGCAGTTTTAACATCCATTTGATGAATAACTAAATTGTGAATAGAAGCAAGAGATATCAATATCCTAATGGAAGTGATTCGAGCAACATGAGCATATGTATCAAAGTAATCAATTCTATGTTTTTGCTTATAGCCTTTAGCAACTAGTCTTGCCTTAAATTTATTTATAGAACCATCCAGATTTAATTTTCTTTTAAATATCCATTTGCACCCAATAGGTTTAGCCCTGGGGGGAAGATCGAAAATAACCCAAGTTTGATTTGACAAAATTGAGTTCATTTCCTCATTTATTGCTTATTTCCAAAACACAACATCCCTAGATGTTACCGCTTCATGAAATGTTGTCGGTTTATCTTCTACATTAAGAACAAATTTAGTTTTGTTCCTAGTCTCATTTAAATCCCCTTCAACTAAATAAATAACAAAGTCTGGCCCAAATATTTTTTTAGTTTTTATCTTTTACTCCTTCACGGTTCAATGTCATTCGTTTTTTTCGAAGAAGATGTTGATTGTAAATTTTCTTCTAAAATTGAGGAGTCAACAGCCAGATTATTATTTTCTAAACCTTGATTCAAAGTACTAAACTTTGTTACATGTTCAAAGAATTGCACATCTACCGACTCAATGATTTCTTGAGTTTCAAGATTTAAAAATCTATAAGTCGTACTATTTCTAGAGTATCCAATAAAAACACATTTGTAAGTCCTATTTCCTAGTTTAGGTCTTTTAGGTTCGGGTTTTCGTACATAAGCAAGACATCCCCAAACGTTAAGACGTTTAAGATTAGGCTTACGATTAAACCATAATTCGTATGGTGTAACATCCTTGTTTTTCAATGGAACTCTATTTAAAATATAACATGCGGATAAAACCGCTTTTCCCCACATCGACAAAGGTAAACCAGAACTGACTAACATTGCATTAATCATTTCAACTAAAGTCCTATTTTTCTTTTCCGCCGTTCCATTTTGTTGTGGCGTATAAGGCGGCGTAACTTGATGGATTATCCCATGAGTATTACAAAATTGTACAAACTCACTCGGGTAATATTCACCACCCCTATCGGATCGTAGGACTTTAATTTTCTGATTTTGTTGAGTTTCAACTTCTGCTTTAGAAATTAGAAATTTCTCGAAAACTTCATCTTTAGTTTTAAGTAAATATGTATATGCATACTTAGAGTAATCATCAATGAAAGTTAAGAAATATTTATTTCCACCACGAGTCATATTACTCTTCATATCACATATATCACTATGAATAAGATCAAGCATTTTGGATGTCCTCTCAACAGATTTGTGCGACTTTCTAGTTATCTTTGATTGAGCACAAATTTTACATTTAGAAAGGCTATCAAATTTATAATCCGAGATTAGTCATATTTTTTATACTTTTATAATTCACATGACCTAATTTACTATGCCATAAAGAAATAGACTCAACCATATAAGCAAAACTAATCTCATTGGTTACATTAATTTTGATCATGCCGTTACAAGAGTACCATTTGTCAATAAATTGGTCATTCTTAGACAAGATAAACTTATCAGACTCATACACTAGTTTGAAACCTCTCTTATTGAGAAGGTCCCCAGACACAAGATTTTTATACATATCAAGTACATGAAGTACATCAATTAGATTAAGTGTTTTTCTAGAAGTTAGCTTAAATTCCACTGTTCCTTTTCCAACTACATTAGTGCGAAGATTATTTTCCATCTTCACTTCTTTTCCATCAATTTCTTGATATGTTTTGAATGAAGAGCGGTCTTTGCATATGTGGACCGTTGCGCTGGTATCCAGCCACCATCCACTTTCATTATCAATTGAATTTGCTTCACATACAGTAGCAATAAGATCTTCAACATTGTTAGTTTCATTCGACCCTTATTTTTTCTTAAATGCCTTCTTTTTAAGACGACATTCTCGAGAATAATGTCCCGGTTTGTCACAGAATAAACATTTTCCTTTCTTTTTCTTATTTGCACCTTGGTTCTTGAATTTTGAATCATTCTTTGCTTTAAATTTTGAGTCTTTGGTAATCTTGGATTTTTGATCCTCAACCATATTGGCTTTTGAATGACCCTTACCTTGTTCATCCTTTTTTTCTCGAATATGAGTATCATCTTCAATATGAAGGTGACGAAGAAGTGATTCCACAGTATAAGTCTTTTCATCATGATTAATTTTCTTCTTAAAGCCATTCCAAGAGGATGGAAGTTTTGAAACAATCACCCCTACTTGAAATTCATCTTGAAGATTAATTTCAGCAGCTTTAAGGTCATCAACAATTTGTTGGAGTTCATGTGCTTGTTCAACGACAGATTTATCATTACTCATTCTAAAATTCATATAGTTTGAAATCAGAAACTTATGGTTGCTCGACTTCCTCATTTTGATACTTTGTCTCCAAGGCCTTCCATAATTCCTTTGCCGTCGGAATCATTCGATGAGCGCTATAAACAGTTTGAGACAAGGCATTGAGGATATGTCCTCGACACACAAATTAGTCTTCTTTCCTCTTCACACGTTTTTGCTTTAGTTCTTCGGTGTCTTCGGGTGTGGGCTCGGGAATTTGTTCAAGGTTGTCATCTAGAATGTATGCTAGTTTTAGTGATGTGAGGAAGAACATAACTTTCTCTTGTCAATGGGTAAAATTTTCGCCATCAAAACAGTCGAGTCGGATTAAGTCTTGAGTCATGACTTGGATAGATTGTACCACTGTTCCTTCCATTTGAGTGGAGTAATAAGAATAACATTTTTGCCTAAAAATCTTGGATTTTGTTATGGAAAGAACGAAATATATTAATTAATTTCTGCAAGGCACGTTCTTGGAACGCTTTCTTTTAGGCCAAATTTCTCCCAATCCGGTTGAGACAGAACCGCGAGTACACTATGGGTTTTATAGAATCTGCCTTCAGGATACAATGCAGTGTATAAACAGTTATTTGATTCAAACTATGTACTGTTTGATTAAACCGAGAACACTCTGAATTTGTAACTTTATAATCCCAAAATATAGAGGACGAAGAGAGGAGAAATTAGCAATTTTTTGGTGTCCAAAACAGAGGCCTGAATCTCTTTTCATAGCCATTTCAGTGATTGTTCTTCAACAGTCACAGCTCTTTATGTAGCGACTCAACAACCGTTGAATCGTGCCTATTTAGAACAGCTTCGATCTAACGGTTCAGATTAGGCGTCCCATCGTAAGCGAATGGACATCCCCTACACGAAATGCTATGAGTTCATGTAACGATTCAGATCAAGTCGTTTCGGATTTTAAACCCTTTGATCGGAACGTTTAATCACAACCGTTGATCTGTTTTACATCGTCAAAACTTTAGGCTCCCACGCTCCAAGCGATGATGCGTACGTGCGCCCTTTCGTGCGTCGCGTGTCGCAAGGTGGTGCTTAAGCACCACCGCAATGCGTATGATCATAGCCTCTTATTTTGACTTGTCAATTAAGAATCTTACTTGTCCTTTAGTTGATATACCAGTGCTTTTTGGGTTACTCTTCCAATGTAGGACAATAAGGGATTTTGAGCACTCCCATGTTTTCACACCTATTTGCTCTTGTCTCTACCATCTAAAATATAACCCAAACTATGTTTAAAATAAAACACCAATAATATAATAAAATATTAACAACTAAAAAATAAAACATCAATAATATAATTAAATTATTATGTTATATTGAAATTTATCCAACAAAATATGGTATAATAATCAACTAGTCGTCTGAAAATTAAATTTTCCAATCAACAATCCTCAACATCAAGGGGTAATCGTGGAACTATGATATGTTATTATACGCCGCTAGATTAGTATTGAAACTGATAAAACATCATATGAAGACACTTAATACAACACGGGATATTTTAATTTCACTTAATTGAGAGGAACTTAAGGAAATGTAGGTTTGATTACCTTAGACCTAATGCCTTCTCCATTGCCAAGATTCTTGTGGAAATCTCTTAAGACGCTCAGAATGGGCACAATAGTAGTAGTGGCTCCCCCACCCCCAAATGAAGCTGCAGATTATATTAAAAAATGAGTTGGAGTTCAATTGATTTTATCACCTATTCTAAGTTTAAGGAGGTAAATACCTTCTTATGGAGGGCGGTATTTACTTAAGATGGACAAAAATATAATAATTGCAAATTTTATAAAATTAAGGTGGGAAAATCTTTATATTGATAAAATTTCAATCTTCTTATTGTGAGAAAAGCTAAGGTACTTATTATTTATAGAATAAGTTCTTAGAAATCAAGGTGGGCAATTGCCCACCTAACTTAAGCTAAGGCATAGATCCGCCCATGTTCTTATGTACAGTAAAGATAGTAGAGAATTATCCCAAATATGTACGCATATAGCATTCTCAAGCTCTGACATCATTTCCTTGTTCCCCAAATCACCCCACCGAATCTTTTTCTTCTCCGTCTTCGCAACTTTTTCAGTTTTTAGTTTCACAACCCTACGATAGGAACCGGATAAATTTCTTCTTCCCCGAACCTATCTTGAAAAGAAAGGTTTTATATCAACCCTTTAATTTTATCTAACCATCCCAAACGAGATAAATTGTCTTATATTAAAGGGATTAGATAATTCCAATTAAACCATCCCAAGTGATTAATCTTAGTAACTAAGGGGGTGTTTGGTTGTCTCCAAAATTATAAATTAGCGTATTTAAAATTAACTCATTCATGAATTGCCTTATTATTAATGTTTGGTTACAAGAATGAACAAATTCAAAAATGAACTAATTTATGTTGATTCACAAAAACTTAAATTAGTTTATTTCATCAAAAGCTTGAAATTGCACAATTTTTAATTACAATATGAATTTTAAATACACCACTCTCATAGAGTACCTCTCACCATACTACTCTCTCCATCTCTCTCTCTCCACACACACACACACACACACACACACATATTAAAAGTAAATAACTCCATTTTTCTTTTCCAAACACACCAAAAATTATATTTAAATCCATTTAAAATTTATACATCGATAATTTATTCATTTCAAATTGATCAATTTATAAAATTAAATAATTTACGCTACCAAACGGATCATAATAGAATTCCTGCCCACAACAAAGAAGTTAGCTTGTTGGTTCATTCACACAACAGTGTTCATTCGCTTAGCATTCACTCAACATATGATGAGATTTGTAGATAACAAATTGATACCATGTTGTGAGTAAGTTCTGGAATTTTTTTCTTTTTTCTAAACATTGAGAACGTACCAAATAGAGAAAAGGTAAGGAGAGAGAGCATGCATGAGAATATTTTTAAGGTTTATATAAATTAATAATTTCCTTAATTTAAAAGATAGTAGAGTAACCGAGACTTTAAATCCGGCTCATTCGGGCTAAATTGTCCATAACAAATTATTGACACATTAAAACAAAAAAAATTCCCACTCTCATATATTTTGTTTTTGATAAGTTATTAACTTAGCTTCCACCAACTTGGCACCACCTTCAAATTATATTTTGATTTTCATTTAAACCATCCCATGGGGTGGGGTGGGTAAATAAGAAATCAACACAACAATAGAGGTATATTAAAATTAGAGTGATTAGAAAAAAACTAAGGGGTTGAAATAAAACCTTCCTTTAAAAACTATTCGGCCTTCTCGGTATATATTCATAAAATTTTATTTAAATAATCTTTTTAAATTAAATTTTCTATATTTATAAATATTGGTGTGTATTTGGTAAACTTATTTTTAAATTTAGTTTCTCAAAAATTGATGAAATTGGTATATATATATATATATATATATACATATATGAGAAAACTCACCTACATCATGCTCTATACATCATCCATGCATCACGCTTAATTATAAGCCCTCAAAAACTTTTTTTTTCAAATTTTATATTTTTTTCTTAAAATTAACCTTCTAATCAACCCATATGCAAAAATTAGGTCAAAATACATTTTTGTAACTATTTTTAAAAAATCCACAAAAACTGCTAAAATTACCTTATTTATAAGGGTCTGTGCCAGCATTTTTTTGTGAATTTTTTAAAAATAGCTACAAAATGTATTTTGACCTAATTTTTTGCATATGGTTTGATTGGAAGGTTAATTTCAAGAGAAAAATATAAAATTTGAATTCTTTTTTCTAGGGCCTAGAATTAGGTGTGATGTACGGTGTGATGTATAGTGCATGATGTAGGTGAGCGTTCCTCTCTCTCTCTGAGAGAGAGAGAGAGAGAGAGAGAGAGAGAGAGACTCCTGTGCACACTAAGTTTGCACATCAGTTTTTGAAAATAGCAAAAAAAAATATTTTTGACCAGTGTGACACCCCGACTAATTAAATACCGGGTAGCTACTCCTTTATTAAATTAATTCAAAATGCCAAGTTGGTTCAGTTAATAGCATCACTGTCGAAAACATTTTAATAATTACTAACCACCTAGTATTTAAAAAGTAAGTGCCAAATTTTAAGTTAAGTCTGATTAACATGCAGTAAAAGAATAATGGAAGAGTCAACATAATCCATTCACCATACGAAGTAATGAAATAACCAACAATAGTACTAAGAAATCCGGAGGAAAACTCCTCACAATAATCCCAACAAATGGAAATAATACTACAAGTCTGAATCCTGAATAATTACATGCCAAAAGTCTGAATAACTGAAATAAATGCAAAGTCTCTAAAAGAAATGGGCGACATGCCCAACAACTGATAACTGATGAATATCGAGTCAAGATCGATGAAGCGTCTACAAGCAAAGTCCTGTAACTTCCACAAACAGCTACAGCTCGTCACCTGAATGAGAATCCTATGCATGGTGTCCTTGTGGCTGGGCACCTAAAATGGTTTTTACAAAAATAGATTTGAAAGCAAATGGGTCAGAGCCCGAAAGTGGCAAACATTTTTGAAAACAGCAAGTGTTTTAATAACATTAAAACATTAAATGCAAAATACATGTTAGGACGTGCACTTGCATGAAATTCTCACCTCTCGACTACATGTGCACTCCTAACGTACATTACCCATCTAAATGACATATATATCTAACCAAAACGTAATAAGTTCTACCTCTTACTACTCGATTCCCATATTACATTCTAACGTTACCAAAGAAAAGAGGGCTTTACTTAAACTCAGATTCTCAATATGTAAAACATTTCACTATTGGTTAACCCGTTATGTTTTCTCAAAACAATACTATAATTTTATTCACAAAATTAACATGAAAGTTCCCATTAATTAAGTGTATATTATTCACGTCATAAATATACAATACAGGCACCCCGAGACTAGCTGCGGTGCACACATACTCTGCTATCCATCCCGGTACATCACGTACATAAGGATCACATATTCCGAATCTCTTAGGAATAGTTCACAGATAACAATATCACAAATAATGGAGGCGAACACAGTCACATCACATGGGTCACGCACATACCTGCGCTCCCACGATCAGCAGACTTATTAACATCCCAATAAGTCCTTCTCTGACCTATGTTCATCGAGGTAACCAGTCTAAATCCGAGCAACACAAGGATTAGAGGGCCCTAAGCGAACGCAAACCTCCCGTGATAGCAAGTATGGTAGGTATGTCATACACATAAAATCAATACATATATACTAAGTATGCACACGTCTTAGTAATCACCATAATATATTGGTACATATCTCTTCTCGTACTGACATATAGTACTACACCATTTATATGTTCCCGGTTAATATAATTAATTAAGCCGTCAATAGCTCACATCGTAATAGACACTCACGTCCTACTTCATATTTTCCTTTAGGTTCCAACTACACTTCTAGGTTTGACTCCTCATTATATCCCAAACATCACAAATATATCAAATACTCATCAAGGAAAGGCTATCTTTACCTATACACAAGGTTATGGGGTACTCGGGATCAAAACAGGCTAAAAAGCCTAAACTGTCAACTCGTTCGAAGTCTCGTTCGAACGAGGCTGTTCGAACGAGACTTCGTTCGAACGAACTGAGTCTTCTAACGAGATCTCGTTCGAACGAAGTGGGCTTTCTAACGAGATCTCGTTCGAACGATCTTATCGAACGAACTTCACCCTCGTTAGAAGTCAATGGTCAACTCGTTAGAAGCTCATTCGAACGAGCTCGTTCGAACGACCTGGGCAAATCTCCTAACGAGTGGCCAGTTTCAAGCCCAGAATTCCTTATTTCGTTTTTTTCCTCTTTTCTTCACTTCTAATCTTCTCTAAACATTAGTCCAACAATATATCAAGGTTCCTAATCGTCTCTAATCATACATAGGGCACCTACTAACGTTTTTGTGGGGATTATATCATTATAACCATTATCCAAATATCAAATCTCTACATATTTTTCCCCAATTTCAAACACATGAACCCTAGAATTTATAAGTCATCTAGAAGTCTAATTAAATCCGTTTTTGGTTTCATACTAATTGTAATATCATCAGAATAATCATCAACTACAAATCTACATGCAATTTCCTCAACAAGAATGTAATTTCTATTTCTAATTTAATAGGTTTTCCATTAACTCCCAAGAACAAATCAGATTTTTAACAATTCCTACACATGGAAGAAACATTCTCTATAAAAACGAAATTAAATCACTTGCCTTAATGGTAACTCTGGATTTGATGACGAATTTGATGAACGGATCTCTCTCCTCTGCAGATTTCTCCTCTCCTCTCTTTCTACAAGCTCTTCTCTAATGGTGGCTATGGAGGCTAGGGTTTTGTCTTAGGAATTTTTAGGAGCAACTTTCAATAACCTCCGTAGTCTATTTGGGTATTAGTGGGCTTAGTGGGTTAATGCCTAATCAGATATTAATTCCCAATTTTCGTAGCTTTTAATTCCTCAAAATTCAAAATTACCAAACTACCCTTATACGTTGCCGGTATGGCCTAAAAATGCCCCGGGACCCAAACCAAACCCCCGGCTAGTGTTTTCTGACTATTTTGACCCTTCCGGACGCGTTAGCGCACTCAAAACGACCATACGGATAATAGAAATAAAATTCACTTTTTAATTATCATAATTATATACCATGACGCGACTGTCACACGCGTCTCAACAAAATTTCCAAATTGCCGTATTTCAATCTCACGACAAATTTCATAATTCAATATTCATATATAATCATATATGCACATATAATCAAATACCAACTCGCATCTCGCTAGTATTTTAATCCGGATTAATTTCCAATTAATACGCATTTAATTAAATTAATCCCATAAAATAAATATTACAAAAATACGGGGTGTTACAACCAGATTTTTTTATGTGCTATTTAAACATTTCAAGGAACCCATATAAAAAAATCAGCCCAAATTTTTTTTTTTTACTATTTTAAGAAAATCGGTCAAACTTTCACAGTTTTTAAAGTGCGTAAAAACTGTGAAAGTTTGATCAATTTTTTTAAATTAGCAAAAAATATTTTTTGAGTTGATTTTTTTTTATGATATTTAAACATTTCAAGGAACCCATATAAAAAAAAATCAGGTCAAACATATTTTTTTTTATATTTAAAAAAAATGATGTGCAAACGTTAGTGTGCACATGAGTCTCTCTCTCTCTCTCTCTCTCTCTCTCTCTCTCTCTATATATATATATATATATATATATATATATATATATATATATATATATATATATATATATATATATATATATATATACTAGGGTATGCCCGTGGTTGAAGGCACGCTGAAAATTTCCAAAGTATATAATCGCGAAGCGGTAAAAATTTTGAAAGTACGTAATCGCGAAACGACGAAAATATTCAAAGTACGTAATTGCAAAACGAAAAATTTCCGTTCCCCAACAACACAAAGTATAATTTTAAAAAATTGGTCATAATTTCGAAGTCGTGCGCGTGCCTGAAGGCACGATGACAATTCTCCCAAGTATGAATCGTGTGGTTAAGTCATAAAAGTTTTATATTATAATAAAAATTTTAGAATATCAATCGTGGTCAATATTTTTGAAGAACGAAAATTTGTCAAAATTATTTAATCGAGTATAATTTTTTGAAATAACCTATTGTACAAACCTCTTAGTTTAAACAATTGGAAAAAATTTGTAAGTTTGTTTACATACATACATACAAATACGTGGTTTATGTACATACATACATGGCATGGTACGAACCTATTATGTCAAAAAGTTTTTTTATAACACATAATTGTAAATAAGTTAAACAATTTGAACAAATTTTCATATGTTAATATTACTACTCACCGTGTTTAATCCCGCATGTATTATTCACGGGGCAAACTTAAGCCCTATTAGTGTTAGTTATGATTGACAAATTGACAGAAAAGGAATGACATTAAAATCTTACGGTGTAAGAAATTTTTTAATTAAATGACAAAATTAATAGAATGTTCCAACTCTCCTTTCATATCTAATATAGAAAATCAAAATCTACATAATTATTATGGAATTACAAAACACATAAAGCATAACAATTTTATTTTAGTGTTTTGCCTCCCATATAATATTGTTGGGAATGGTGTTCATTGTTTCTTCCCACGTGCTGTAACAATTCCAATTATTGAGCTAAATGACATCCTTCTACATATTACTCAAACTACTTTCTTGAAGAGTATAACAGGTTACAATTCCAATAACGAACATTTTTTTACCTTTAGTCACAATATAATTATAACTGAGATTTTTTAGTCACAATATAACTTTTTACTTTTAGTCACAACGTGTACCATCACTACTTAATTCAATCATTCAAAAATTACAAATTACAAATGAAACTGAGATTTTTTTTAATCCCTAAATTTCATAACTATTTTTTAAACTCCTCCAAATATCATGTAATATAAAAAGTTTATAGAATTTAAAAAGCTTAAGTAATCCTTCAAACCAAGTTCAAGAAATTTAAAAACTTTATAGAATTACTTTCCAGACTACCAAAATTCAATGACTCGCATACACACATGTATCAAATTTCATATAAAAGATTGAAAAACATGCGACAACTACATAAGCAACATCATAAGTTACAATTTCAACATAAAAAGCATATAAGAGATGCAACAACCCAAATGAGAACCTTGTGATACTAATCTAAAAAAAATGTTGGTATTATAACTCAAATATGAAGAATATAACAATCATCAAGGGATTAAATCTAAAAACTAAAAAAATTATTACTAAAATTATAAATAAATTTAGAGCATGGAAGGTGAGGCTTATTTTGCCGACCCAGGAAAGGGTGAGGGTGATTTCGTATGTTGGCAGACTATTTTAGGTGTTGAGGTTACGCATAAACGTTGAAGCCACTCTAGTGCCCATTAAGATTATAATTTAAACAAACCTTGAAATCGAGATTACTTGAGCCTTGTGCTTAAGATAAAGTGAGACCATCAAATCTTGCTTTTAATCCCACAAATATATTATATTTTTATCACTTTGTACCACAAATTCAAATCACTTTATTACATTTCATTTCTCTATAATTCTGGCAATGTAGAATGCATATATATATATATATATAAACCAATCAAGCATCCTAGCAAAACTGTGTTATGATTTAAGACCAACATTTAAATCTCAGATAGTATATAAAATACTACCACCACCACATTTAACAAAATTGGAAATGTGAAACAGTATTCCTACCAACAAATTAATGCCACGACTTAACTGAATGGATAAAAATAAAACTCATTTCAAATCTCA
Organism: Sambucus nigra; assembly: GCA_949130495.1. NCBI lineage: Eukaryota > Viridiplantae > Streptophyta > Magnoliopsida > Dipsacales > Adoxaceae > Sambucus > Sambucus nigra. The sequence continues at coordinate 221,888,485 of OX422207.1, forward strand.
AAACCTATAAAAATTGAATGGATAAAAGTATAACTGGAACATAATCAATATTTCATAAGAGAAATCATATAACAGTCGTAAAATTTCTAGTGCCTAAGAAAAAAAATGAGAATAAATCAATTCAAAGAGTCCCTCCGTTGACAACCCCCTTACACTGCCTCGACCTTTTGAACCGACACCAAGTCCAAAACTGGTGAACATTGCTTGACCCGACTGAGTTCTAATCCTTTGAAAATCAATCTGAGATTACACAAATCAGAAAATCATATAAAAAACCATAAGCCAAAATAGAATATCATGTAAAAACCCATAAGACTTTATATAATGAAATAAAAAGCGATTGGTGTCAAAGTACCCGTGTAAGTGCCCAAACATAATATTAAAATGAACCCACCGAAATATAAAACCAAAAGTTTCAACAAAAAAGGTTGTCTTGAGAGAAAGGGCATATGCATAACTGGTGATTGTGAGAGCTAGTTGAACCGCATAATAAAAAGGAAAGGTTTGGTATCAGTGAAAAAGACACACAAATGTATGGGTATAACAGAATAAAGTGTGGGTAAACAATTTTATAGCCCTTTTTCCAAGATACACAACTGTTTGGGAAGGACAATACGTGATGCATGAATTACTGTACCCCAAGACAACCTTCTACGTGTCACCATATTTAACCATAAGATTCAAAGCCAACATTCATCTCAACCGGCGAACTCCATGGCAGTGATGATGAGTTACCAATACAAATGTGACATTCTTTGTCTCGTGCTAAAAACTCACTGTAAATTCTTATCAGTACAGTGTAAATAAGTAAGTAAACAAATAATAAAATGAAAAAACATGAAACATAACTTCGAAATATAAAAAATTGTGTATATACCTGAGAGAGAAGTCGAACCCAAAAAAAATCATGGAGAAAAGAACTTTGGTTGGTTCCTCTGTTTATGGTGAACAGTAGAAGTCGGTCGGTGTTTAAGATGGTGAGTAATTGGTGCGTGAGATTCTCAAATGCAATATAAAACAAATTCTGGATTGATTGTTTATAAATAAAAAATAACTGTTTGAAACCCATAATTTGAATAAATAACTCAAAACATCAAAAAGGGAGGGAGAGCAATGATATTAAGCTGACCGGATATTTTCTTTACCATTCATGGAAGAGGTATGGTGGAGGACTGATATATGGGAACTGATGGCTGGGCAAACAAAAAAAAACAATTAGTTCAAAATGGAAGAAATGGGCAATACAGATCTAGACTACAAAAGTAAAAAGAAAGAAGAAAGTACCGTATGGACTACAAAAAAAAATGAAACCAAATTTTTCAAAGTTCAGGAAATCGTCCATAGATCTGTTATCTTCGAACCAAATAACAAAACAAAATCGTCCATAGATCTGGACTGCAACTTCACAACGCTCAAATCGAAGAAACAATAGATCTGTTATCTTCGAACTAAATAACAAAACATAATCGTCCATAGATATGGACTATAACTTCACAACGTTCAAATCGAAGAAACAATAGATCTGTTATCTTCGAACCAAATAACAAAACAAAATCGTCCATAGATCTGGACTACAACTTTACAAAGCTCAAATCGAAAAACAATAGATCTATTATCTTCGAACCAAATAACAAAACAAAATCGTCCCTAGATCTGGACTACAACTTCACAATGCTCAAATCGAAGAAACAAATAAGTCGAACATAAAATACATACCCAGAACCAAGAAAAAAAATGCTAAAAAAATTAGTTAATTACCTTGCAATTCTAATTAGTAACGTCTTCTCAGCGATTTCTTCTCAGAGAGTTTACCTAAGAGATATTAAAAACATTGCCGTCGGCTAGTAGAGAGGGGAAACCTCAGATAGGGAAAGCGTGGGTGAGAAATGAGGGAGAGAGGTGTGTGGTTAAAGTGGGTGATAAATGACAAATGCATCAAAATGGGTCAATTGCTATTTTACCCTTATTTTGAATTTTGACGGAGGGGGGGAATAAATTTTGGTATGAAAAAAGAGGGGAACTTAAATTTTGGAGGGGTAAATTAGGTAGAGCATAAATAATTCCTCTTGTGATGTTATAATTGAATCTTATGACATACATAAATTTTCTCCTTTATTATATAGATACATAGATATATGGAGTGGTTCAAAACGAAACTTAAAAGATGAACATTTTAATGAATCTTAACAAAAAAATTCTTTAACAACCCATTAATTTTGATTCCTATGTTATAATTGGTCCGCGAATACGCCCCTTCATACGGTCATTTTTTAATATAATATCTTTTCAATGTGTTTTTTAATATACACTCTTCATATGCGCGTCTGTTCCTGCTGGCGCGAACCAATTATAACATAAGAATTAAAATTAATAGATTGTTAAGTATTTTTTTGTTAAGGTTCATTAAAATGTTCATATTTTAAGTTCACTTTTGAACCTCACATTTTATATATATATATATATAAAGAGAGAGAGAGAGAGAGAGAGAGAGAGAGAGAAATTTTAGTTTGAGAACCCTGAATGAGGCCATTTTTATAAAATAGTAAAAAAAATATTTTTGGGCTAATTTTTTTTTTATGATTTTCAAACATTTCAGTAGGACCATAAAAAAATAATCAGCTAAAAATGATTTTTTTTGCTGTTTCAAAAAAATTGGTCAAATTGTGTCAGTTTTTAAGCTGTTAAAAACGGACAAAGTTGACCGATTTTTTTAAAATAGTAAAAAAATTCATTTTGAGGTGATTATTTTTTTATGGTCCTACTGAAATGTTTAAAAATCATAGAAAAAAAACAGCTCTAAAATATTTTTTTTACTATTTTGAAAAAATGGACCTCATTCAAGGTCCTCAAACTATATATATATATATATATATATATATATATATATAATGCTCTTGTGCAGACTAGTCCGCAATTTAAGAATGCGGACCGAACATGTGTCACCTAACGGTACCCCTAAAAATTATCGCCTAAATTATAGGCACACTCTCTCTCTTTTCTGGGCTCACCGTGAGGTGACACATATCCGGCCCGTATTCTTAAAATGTGGACTAGTCCGCACAAGGGCAGGACTATATATATATATATATATATATATATATATATAATGATATTGCATATATAATCCATAAGAAAATTATATACATGCATGAATTGATAATATTATTAATATATATGTACTATATATAAATTTATATTACAACATACATGTATAAAACTGTATATAAGTATCATGTATGTATTGATAATATTATTTAACATATAGATCTTGATATATTATAGAATTGAATAATATATACATCTACGTAATTTCGTGTAAATGTACATACATATACATGCATGAATTGATAATATTATTAATATATATGTACTATATATAACTTTATATTACAACATACATGTATAAAGCTGTATATAAGTATCATGTATATATTGATAATATTATTTAACATATAAATCTTGATATATTATAGAATTGAATAATATATACATCTACGTAATTTCGTGTAAATGTACATACATAATTTTTATTTATTTATTTATTATATATATTTATATATATATATATATATATATATAAGATCCCACTATTTCGACTCCTTAATAAGTTTCCCCCACTCCACTTTTGTATTAAAAGACCCTAATACCCTCAAAGCTCATTATTTCTTTTTCATTCATCCAAAACTCACTTATAAAAATTAAAAAATATTTTTATTATATAAAAAAACTGTTTATTAACAAAAACTATTTTTAAAAAATAAAAAATGTTTTCACTTTTTATAACTATTTAAAAAACATTTCAACTATTTTTAAAATAAATAAATTTGATGGCTGTTTTTAAAAACTATTTATAAAAATTTGCCTTTTATATATAAAAAAAAACTATACATTTTATTTCAAACTATTTTATAAAAAAAATTAACACTGTTTTATATAAATATAAATAGCTGTTTCTAAAAAAAGTTTTTTGCTTAAAAATCAACATTGTTAGTTTTATATTTATAGAAAACAGTTTTTTCAAAAAAAAATTATTACTGTTTTCTATAAATATAAATAAAACGCTAAAAATAGTTTTTTGTATAAAAGTAAGCATTGTTAATTTTATATTTATAGAAAACAGTTTTTCTAGTGTTTTATTTTATTTACAGAAAACAATGTTAATTTTTTTTAATAAAACGATTTTAAATCAAATCTATAGTTTTTTTGAAAAGTTTAAATAAAATCTGCATATTATTTAAAAAACAATTTTAAATAAATTTACATTTCAACTATTATTTTTAAAAACACTTAGTAGTTCTTGTTCTTAAAAACTAAAACAATTTTCAATATAATATAAAAACCGTTCTTTACAAAAAATAAACATTGTTAATTTTATATTTATAGAAAACCTACAGTTAAAAAATCTACAGTTTTTTTATAAAATAGTTTTAAATAAAACCTACAATTTTTTTTATTATAAAAAAGAAAAATTTTTAAAATTTAAAAAAGTTTATTTTTTGTAGAGAACAAATTTTATATTATATTGAACATTGTACTTTTTAAAAACAACAACTAAATTTTTTTTTTAATAGTTGAAATGTAGATTTTATTTAAAAACTGTGGGTTTTATTTAAAAAATCTACAGGTTTTATTATAAATTGCTTTATAAAAAGTCTGTAGATTTCATCTAAAAAATCTGTAGATTTTATTTTAAAAAGTCTTTAGATTTTTTTAAAACTAAAAAAAAAATTGTAGATTTTATTTTAACTTGTTTTATTAAAAAAATTAACAATATTTTCTATAAATATAAATAAAACACAAAAAAAAACTCTTTTCTATAAATATAAAATTAACAATGCTTACTTTTATACAAAAACTGTTTTTAGAAACAACTATTTTGTAAAAAAAACTATTTAACTATTTTTTAGTGTTTTATTTATATTTATAGAAAACAATGTTAATTGTCTTTTCTAAAATAGCTTTAAATAAAATGAATAGTTTTTTTTATAATAGTCAAATTTTTATAAACAGTTTTTAAAAACTGCAGTCAAATTTATTTATTTCAAAAATAGTTGAATGTTTTTTTTAAATAGTTATAAAAACTTAAAACATTTTTTTATTTTTGAAAAACAGTTTTTGTTGATAAACAGGTTTTTATATAATAAAAATAATTTTCTATTTTTATAAGTGAGTTTTGAATGAATGAAAAAGAGATAGTGAGCTTTGAGGATATTAGGGTCTTTTAATACAAAAATGGAGTGGGAGAAACTTATTAAGGAGTGGGAATAGTGGTATCCTATATATATATATATATATATATATGTATGTATAAATGAATAAAAATACAGAGGATGAAAGATTCTATGTTGAAAAATAGAAAGCATAATTTAGAAAACACCCTTTTGTTGTTTTTGCAAACTTGATTATAATATAGAAATATTATAATTGAATATTTAAAAACAGATGTGCCAAATGTAAATTCTTGTTAGAATTGTATTTAAACACATAAAACATAATTATAATTCACAACCAAACAAGCCCATAGTTATCACAACCGCCTAACTTTTGGACATGATTAGATCGGTTATCTTATTAATCAGTCTGAAAATAAATAACATACACACACACACACACACACATATATGCACACACATATGCACTCATAGATAATTAAGTGATAATGATCTCCAACAAGTTTGAGACAAGAATTCCATTCTTTTTCATTCTTACACAATGCCAAATGGGTCCATTTACTTAAAAAAAATAAGAAGTGTTCTTATCCCACCATTAATACCTACCAATTAAAGCTCTAAAAATAAATTTATAAGATACAAAACATAGAGATTCTAAAAATACCTACCAATTGAAGTTCTTTTACATTTTTGAAGATCACAAATTCATGAAAAAGGCATGCACTCAATAGGCTTCATATGTGTAAGGACAATTTGTCCATCTTTATGTATATGTTATGTCATACGCCGTTACAAGATTGATGGTTGAAAAGATCACATCGTCATCAACGAAATTCGAAATCCGAAGATCAAAAGAAGAAGGAATCTGGAAACAGTCAGCCGGACCGGTCCGCTCCAAAATAAAAAGAACCGATCCGACTTCGGACCGATCCGCCCAGGACCGGACCGGACCGCCTTGCAAAATGAGTCAAGTGAGCACCGAACCGATTGCGAACCGAATCGGCTTCAAATTATCGGACCGATCCGCTATCGGACCGATCCGCCTAAGGCCCGGACCGGTCCGCCCTGGATAAACTCTGCCAGATCGTGTAGCAGATTTTTTAGGATTTTGACTCCTTATTTAAACCACGATCAGTAGTTGGTTTCGAGAAGACTTTCCCACGTTTTTCAGAGCATATCAACCCTAAAGTCTTCACCTATTGAGTCCTATGATTCTAGGTTTTTAGATTCACACATCTTCCATATCTATGTGAATCAAGTTTGGTAACCCAAGAACAACCTTGTGTTTGTTCAAACCTTTGTGGAGAGATCTTTGCAACCGAGGGCTGCGTGTCATTGCTGAGGGAGTCTCAACAAAGTTTTATGGCTGCGTGTCATTGAGGAGTGCTGCGGTTCTTCCTTTGTTAATTGGACTGAGGTTCATGTGGGTTCGCTGCGTGTGGATTCATTGCTGACGACACCGACCGACGCCTGCGGGTATTCGTGTGTCACTGTATTTCATTGTAATCTGTGTAAGTTGCGATTTACTTATTATATTGAAATAAAAGGTTTTGCCCTGCGGGGATTTTTTCTTAACTTTGTGTCGCATGCTTTATTTATGGTTTGACACACACACACACATGTAGTTGTTTGTTTATGGGCTATTTCTAAATAGACTCGAATTAAATAAGGGTTCTTGGAATCTTGCGAATTTAATTTTAATCAATTATCACACACCGAACCTATCCGATTTTCTCAAATTGGTATCAGAGCAGGTTGCGCTAATTTATTGCGTATTCCTATTTTCCGCAAAATCGTGTGATATTGATTTTTTTTTTTTTTTTTAAATCAGTTTTGTGAAAATTCGCATTTTTTTTATGGAGCACTTATATAATCAGATACCTATTTTTGACGGGTCTAATTATGGCTACTGGAAAGCTCGTATGAAATCGATTTTAAAATCTATTGACGAGCGTGTTTGGTTGCTTTGCGAAAATGGCTGGACTCCTCCCACGGTCACTGTGAATAACATCACCACTTTAAAACCCGTGTCAGCCTGGACTGAAGATGATTATAAATTGTCCAATTTTAATTTCCGTGGTCTGAGTGCTATTTCTGGAGCTGTCTCTCCTGATGAGTTTCGCCGAATTATGACGTGCACCACGTTTAAAGAGGCTTGGGATGTTTTGAAATTGACACATGAGGGTACGAACGCGGTTAAAGAATCAAAATTACAAAATTTGGCCACCCAATTTGAGACTATCACCATGTCTGAGTCCGAATGCTTTGATGATTTTTATGCACGATTGTCGGACATTGTTAACACATGTTTTAATTTGGGTGAAGTGATTGATAACACGCGTGTCGTTAAAAAGATTTTGAGATCTCTCCCAAAACGCTTTATTCCTAAAGTCACTGTTTTGAACTCTTTGGGAAATTTGAAATCACTTAAGTTGGAAGAACTTGTAGGAGATCTCCAAACCTATGAGATTGACATGTTTCCCAAAACCATTAAGGCTAAGGATAAAGGCATTGCTTCAAAGACTCATTTTAAGAAAAAGAAAGAAACCGTTTGTGAGTCAGATTCTGAGGGAGATTTTGATTTTAATGATATGGCCTTGTTTGCGAAAAATTTTAAAAAATTTCTCAACATGAACAAAAATAATTCTTCCAATAAAAGGATTTTTTTGAGAAAAATAAAAAGAAAGGAAAGGCCAAAGAAAGTAGTGAGAGGGAAAAAGAGAATAAATTCGATGAGGAGTGTAAGGAAGATTTTGAGAACGTCACTTGTTCTGAATGTGGGGGTAAGGAACATAAGTCGTTTGAGTGTCCTACGTGGCTTAGAAAGAAAGGAAAGAATGTAGCTATGCCCGCCACACTTAGTGATAGTAGTGAAGGTGAGGGTGATGAGACTAGTGGTGAGAAGTTTGTATCTTTTTCTAGTCGTGTGAGCACACCCACCTTGTCCCACAATAGTGCACACGAAAGTGATAGTGATGGTTTGAGCGCTTCAAGTGAGGGAGAAAGTGAGAGTGAAAGTGGAGATGAAAGTGAGCTCCAAAAAGCTTTTAGAGAGTTGTACACCGAGACCTTGAAAATAAAAAGGTATAATAGGGATTTAGGTCGTCGGGTTTTAGATTTGGAGAAAGAGAAGGAGGTTTTGAGAAAGGAGAAGTGTGATTTGGCCGACACGTTGTCTAGTCTGACGACACGTGTATCCCAACTCGAGAGTGATCTCGAACGTGCCAGGGTGGTCAAAGTCAAGTTTGAGAACGCACCTAAGAAGGTTGAAACGGTGGTTCTTAAGGGTAAAGGTGAGAAGTTAGGAATAAGTCATGACGGTGCCTCTTCTTCCCAATTAGCACCCGAGCCGGTTCCCACTTTAGTGACAGTTTCACACGTGTCTCACCCTAACCCACCTAGGCGTCCCATTCCTTTTAGGAAAGTGCGCCCTAGAGTTTTTGAGAGAGGTGTTCCTAGGCCTATTTATGTTTGCTCACATTGTAAAAGGAGAGGACACCTTAGGGAATTTTGCTTTAAGTTGGGGTATGTGTCACGTTTTGCTTCTACACGTGTTTCTGGCACACATGCACCCACACATGATACTTTACATGCTCCCGGAGACTACATGAGAGAGTTTGCACATTTAGGAGAGCAAGTTAAGTTTTTAGTCAAAACTTCACAAGAACTGATGGAGGTTTTTCATAAGTTGTCACCACCTTTGGAAAACCCCTCCGCATCTAATGATTGAGGTTTGACTTGTTTACTAGCATAGGGTGGTTTTCATGATGTCATTGTTTGCCTATTGCTAGTATGTATCATTTTTGTATATATTTTTGTTTTGAAAAATTTTGAAAAATACAAAAAGATTTTATTTTGATAAAATTTTTGAAAAATCCAAAAAGATTCTTTCTTTTGTTTTGCACCTTTTATGGATGAGCATTTAAGATAGCTAAGTCACAACTTCATTTCATATATCCATGTGACAGTTTGATAGAGATTTGAGAGGCTACATCATTTCATTCATGTGCTTTACATTGATTGGAGTCTTTGAGATGTAATTAGTGATATCTTCCTACATGTGTGACTCCTATATCCTTTATTGCACACATGCACGGCTATATTTGATTATTGCACTTATCTATCTCATGTTGGCTTGCGTGTTTTCATCTCAATCCTGTCTATACAATGTACAATATGCGATAAAACTTGACAAGATTGGAATGCATGTAAAAACCGTTTTGGTGAGACTGTGTGTTTTTGTATAACGGGGAGGGGCTGCGAAAGGTAATAATCTATCCTTTGCGCAAAAGCCACCGTTAAAAAGGACCTAAAAAATGGAGGAATTTTAATATCCGAGGTCCAAAGAGGTTAAAAGAGCCCGAAAAAATTTACAGGCAATAAAAAGCAATTCATGCCAAATATGGGCCACTTAGGTTTCACCATCAATTCTCCAAAGTTTGAGAATTTAGAATGCCTCTATTCAAAATTATATCTGAGGGAGTTTGGTTGGAGAATCTTTAAACGGGTTTGCACTTCCTTGAAAGTCCTGAAAAAGCATAAAATCATTTTGGACGTTATTGGTGTGAAAATTATTTTGAGCTTTGATTTGTTGATTTGATTGAGTCAATATCTTATACTGTCACTCTTTTACACCAAAGGAAGCATTTGAGTTCATTCGCTAGGAATATCCAATATTCATCGTGCACATATGTCATGTTTGTATGCATTGATTTTCCTATCGAATTTGATCACACCATGTCATTTACGCTATCATCGACTTGGTTGCTTTCTGTTTATTCATGGTGTGCTTTTATCCTAGTGACATCCCGCACTTGCTTATTTGATTTATTTCTCTAATTTGTCTATTTGGGGACATCATAAAAAGGGGGAGAAAGAATTATCATATTATGGGGGAGTTTGAATTTTGGGGGAGCTTTTGAAATGTTGCTTATGTTTTTATCATATATTGATATCCATGTTATCTCATTTCAAACTCGATATGTCACGTGGTATTTACTTTGTCTCATGTGTGTAGGTATGAAGATTGCAGATCTATATGTTGCACACCCTGATGAGAAAAGCGTGAAGATTCCTGAAGAATTGAAGAACAAACGATGCAGCCTTAGTCATATGTACCTCTTTCAGTTTTGGGTTCATGGAAGGGTAGATTTGTATAGGCATTGTTCATACTTGATAATTCGGATTTTTTATGTTTGTTCCGGCATAGACATAGGGGGAGATTTGTAAGGACAATTTGTCCATCTTTATGTATATGTTATGTCATACGCCGTTACAAGATTGATGGTTGAAAAGATCACATCGTCATCAATGAAATCCGAAATCCGAAGATCAAAAGAAGAAGGAATCTGGAAACAGTCAGCCGGACCGATCCGCTCCAAAATAAAAAGAACCGATTCGACTTCGGACCGATCCGCCCAGGACCGGACCGGACCGCCTTGCAAAATGAGTCAAGAGAGCACCGAACCGATTGCGAACCGAATCGGCTTCAAATTAAAAGAGCCGATCCGCTATCGGACCGATCCGCCTAAGGCCCGGACCGGTCCTCCCTGGATAAACTCTGCCAGATCGTGTAGCAGATTTTTTAGGGTTTTGACTCCTTATTTAAACCACGATCAGTAGTTGGTTTCGAGAAGACTTTCCCACGTTTTTCATAGCATATCAACCCTAAAGTCTTCACCTATTGAGTCCTATGATTCTAGGTTTTTAGATTCACACATCTTCCATATCTATGTGAATCAAGTTTGGTAACCCAAGAACAACCTTGTGTTTGTTCAAACCTTTGTGGAGAGATCTTTGCAACCGAGGGCTGCGTGTCATTGCTGAGGGAGTCTCTACAAAGTTTTATGGTTGCGTGTCATTGAGGAGTGTTGCGGTTCTTCCTTTGTTAATTGGACTGAGGTTCATGTGGGTTCGCTGCGTGTGGATTCATTGCTGACGACACCGACCGACGCCTGCGGGTATTCGTGTGTCACTGTATTTCATTGTAATCTGTGTAAGTTGCGATTTACTTATTATAGTGAAATAAAAGGTTTTGCCCTGCGGGGATTTTTCCTTAACTTTGTGTCGCATGCTTTATTTATGGTTTGACACACACACACACATGTATTTGTTTGTTTATGGGTTGTTTCTAAATAGACTCGAATTAAATAAGGGTTCTTGGAATCTTGCGAATTTAATTTTAATCAATTATCACACACCGAACCTATCCGGTTTTCTCAATAGGGTCCCTGTTTTATAAAACTCACATGTTGGACATCATATTAATAAAGGGTATAACAGTAATTCAAATTAATAAATGGCTTCTAAAACCTATGTCTCCTCTTTTATCCGGTATTAGGACTGACAACAAAAACAAATCAATGCATTAGTGGAGATAAGAAGGGTTTTTACCTAATATATTACAATAACAAATTTTTTCATAATCAGGATATGTCCTATAAAAAAATAAGAATATGGATGACAAACAAGCAAAAATCATACAAGTCCTTGAATTAAAATTAGGGTAAATTACACCAGTCCCCCTAAACTATTGATTTTTACACCCAGCCCCTTTATTTTTATAAAAAGGGGTTCGGTGTAATAAACCAATAGTTTAGTGGGTTTGGTGTGATTTACCCTTAAAATTAAAACCATAAAGACTACCATCAGATATGCATGAAACAATAGCGGCTAAACATAACAAGCATAATCTGCCAAATGTCCCTGAATTTTAAAACATTAAACATTCCACCAGAATATGCATTAAACAAATCATCCAACATGATTAACAAATACGATTAGCCATGCCACCTAACTCTTAGGGCTAATACCTCTAAAAAATTTTGAAAACCATCTTTTGTCATGTAAAGAGGAGCATTGTGATCTAATATACAGTCCAATAATAGTGTCACATTTTTTTTTTATAATCAACTGTGTGATTATTCACTTTCATTCGAGGGGTAACATCTATATCCTTCCTTTGACAATAATCTTACCATTGAACCATTGTATCTCACATAAGACACAATCATCTACTGCACAGGATAAGACACAATCATCTACTACACAGGATACTCCATTTCATGAAGTTGATGTCCCTTGAATTGTACTTCCTCCATCTATAGGGGTAGATTGGGACTTCCCCATCCCACCTGTCACTGTCTTTGTATTAGAGAGCTTATTACTTATGCCTTTCATTTATGTTTCCAATGTATGTAATGCCCCACCCTTGAAAAATAAATATTTAATGATAATCAAAGTATTTTATTCAAAGAAAAATTTGAGGAATATATATATATATGAATGTTACGCCAAATGGCATGAAACGTAACGCATTACGAAGAGTAATTAAGGAGAAAAATACTCACATCGCATGGTTCACATGGATGCGTATTTTAAAATCTAATAGTCCTAGTGAGTATGTTAGTTAAGTTTGGTACAAAAATTCCAAGGAATGATTGTGACACGGTCATGGTTAATACAACGTGATTTTTATCATCACATGTCGCGCACAACGTGAACTTGCGTGATTTTTGTAGGATAATTGAAAAGAGATAAAAAAAAAATGACCACTTTTATAAAGTCCAAAAAATATATATAAATACCATGGGATCAAAAATGGAAAGAAAGACACTTTTGTCAAAAGTATCGATTGATCGACAAGAATTAATCGATCGATCGATCGATACAAGAACTCGAATATGCAGAAGTTCTTTTGTGGTATCACAATACCCACCCTAGGATTAAGTGTGCTGTCAAATTAAGGACCACCTAGGACCTGGTATGAAAATATTCCCATTTATACCTAAGAGGCTAATAGTTTGGTTATAATAGAGAGAGAAATCGAAGGGGGGCCATTCTCACCAAACCCATTTGATTTTCTAAGTCCTTCTCTCTCTAGCTTGGGGCTCCCATGGAGGAATACCTTCTACCCCAGATGATATCCACCATCTTACCACACTCTTAAGATTTTATATCTCCATTAGAGACTATTTTTAAGATCCCAAATACACATAGAAACCCTAGATGGCCTTGTTAGAGTGTAGATGTGGTGTTCTTGAGGTTTTGGAGGGTACTTAAAAGAGGTTCTTAATGATTGAAGGTGGGTTTTCCATGAAGACAAGGTGTAGTTTCTTTGGAGCACCATTAGAGAAAGATAGAGGAAGCTTTTAGTAAATCTTTGAGGCCACATTTGGAGGTGGGGGTTGCTCCTCCTACACCAACCTTCTACCATCACTTGGAGTCTTTAGAGGTGGAAAAACTAATTTTGACATAGGTTTACTTTGTGTTAAATTTTAATGTACCTATTTACATATATTAGGCTTAATATGTATAGAATATGAGTTAATTTGAATCTATGAGTTAATTAGTTGCACTCCTATTATTTTGTATGAAAATGGGTTCCAAATAAGTGATTTCAAGTGATTTTTAAAGGTATAGAAATTTTAGAATGTATTCTTTAAACATTTTATGAAATAAAATGTGTTAAATGATGTTCTTGATGGAAGATAACATGATTTTATGAAAAGGAATGTATCAGGCTTGATTAATCCATTTTATGAAAATAAAGTATATTTTTCTATATGAGATAATGAAGTTAAATGAGCTTTCATTTTAATGGGTATTTTAAGGTGTGTTAAACTCATGTAGAAAGTAAATTGGGTTTAATGTGTAAAAAATAAGAAAAATAAGGATTTTTCATAAGTTGTTGGTTAATAGTTAATAATGGAAGTTAAAGGTTTCAAATGTGTAAATAGTAGCAAAGTGGGTGTTAAGATTTAAAATCCCATAACTAAAGTGTGTATTTCAAATGTCTAGAAAATGGGACTTTAATATGTGAAAAGGTGTTATTTTATATATTAAAGGTGTTAATGTGGCAAATGTGAAAGTTTAGTAAAATTAGGTATTGAACAAGTGTTAAAAATGACTAAAAGTGTTTTAAATCTTAAGTTGAAAACTTAATAACCATTTTGGGAGATAACATTCGTTAAAGGACCAAATTTCAAGTTTTAGTAAATAAAGGGTAAATTGAAAATTTACTTAAAGTGGAACATTTTTATGGAATAAAAATGTTAATGAATGTTTTGCACTAGTGTGAGTGAAAGTAAATTAAGTTCCTAAGCATGAATGATTTTTGGTATAAAATCAACGTGTATCTAATTAAAGAACTTAAAGGAGAAAGAAATAAATTTTCAAGTGTTAATGGAAAAACGAACGGTTAAGTCCAGACTTTTGGCTTCGGCCCGTAAAATGTGGATTAATGTGAACACTGGAATAATATTTAACACATTGAAAAGATAAAGGAATATTCATATGATGCTGGGAATTAATTAAGAAGGGCGTGACATCCTTAGTGGTGAAAGACCCTAAACCCAATGCACAGTTAGCATATGGTGACTGGAACTGACGGTGTGGAGTCCGTGAAGTCTAGGGATATAGGAGGATTCCGAGAAAAGATAATGGTATTAATTAGAACACGATAAGAAATGGGTTGTGTGATGTAAATAATATAATTTATATGAAATGATAACTGTTCCATTTGGTTTATAATATGGGCAAGTAAATTGAGTAATGACTAATGTCCATAAAGTAAAGGATGAAGTCAAGTAAGATGACTAAATGGTTAAGCAAGGTGATTTAATAGTTGATTAAGATACCTAAGTGGGTTTAAAACCATAATAACACAAGTGTGTGTGTTGTATAAGACCTTCAATGTTAATGAATATTTTCTAACACGATGTGTCTGTCTGTTGAAAAAAAATCTTAGGTGATGATTAATAACTCTAGTGTGAGTTAATAAACGTTGAGTAATAAATGTTTTGAAAGTAAATAAAAGGTTTTCCCAACAATTGATAATCATTTAACCTTGTGCATTAATGGGAAATAATGCTAGTTTTAAGCATAAAGATACAAAATGATTATTTTGTAAAGTCAATGAGAATGAACCGTATCAAATTACGTTTTTGGAATAAAACGGTTTAATATATTGGGACATGTATTTTAAAAAGGTACATATGTAGATATATATGTATTTTCACAGGCATGTGGTTGTAGCGTGTGAGTGTTGTTTCTGCCATTCGTTTTTTGTACTGCATTTGTATAAGTTCCCATTGAGCATTCGGATTACTCCCTCCTTTTTTTATGGAAGGTTGTATGTCGCCTCGTATTTTGAGAGCATTGTACAAGTAAGTACTTTATTTTATTTTATGTTAGTAACTCTGTTTACTTGTCCTTGGGGTCACTCTTTTGGGTCACATCACGTAGTTTGATGAAAATTGGAATCACATGTTAATAAATGTAATGTTAAATAATTATAAAACTCGACTAGAAACATTATTTTGGTTTTTCCATTACCCTTCACAATTAACGCGCGAGTCGGATCGGGTCGATCATTTATTAACCCTTAAATCTCGTAGTGTTACAACGTAGCATTCGCCCTTTCATTTTGCGAACTTGGGTCTTTTAGTGTCAAGAAAACACAAAGCTAGAATATAAGCCTCGATGGATTTTTTTTTTGAAATAGTACACCCTAAACAATGAGTATTACCCCTCAAAACCAGACCTCCAATATCCACCAGAATTTCGACACATAAGAACTCAACGCTCACAATCCTCCATCAAGGTGTATATCTTTTGAGGAACTTTTCTTATTATAAGTTCATCCATTGATGGGCTCTATAAAAACCCCATTTTATTACTCTCTTTCATTGCATCCAAACACAGTCCCTTCAAGTTTAATACCCCTGGTTCTACTTTAAAACCTAAACGGAGAACAACCATGCACTATTTGATCCCTATTTAACTTTAATTAATTAACAAACATGGGAATATTTTAACAAACGTTCATAGAGATCTGAATACTTTTTACAACGGTCCCAATCGTGAATGAATCGGACTTACAGTTTGCATTTTATGTCCAAAAAAATAATTTTACCTGCCTACAGGTAGGTGGTGGCTTTCTTGGCCACCAAGTTTTTTGACCCTTCCGTTAGGCAGAGCAACCTATATGCCAGTCGACAGCTCCCCTAGGGGAAACTTGACGTTTTTTCTCCTTTAGAGTTTCCTATTTAAGGTGGCCTTGACCTCACTATTCAGGACCTTCAGCCTCGAAATCATTTTGGCAACTTTTATTCTGTCACTCTCAAAATATTCTCCATACATTCTCTTACATCATCCACACCTCACCACTAGCCACCACAATTACCTATACTCAAAAATCATAAAACAAAATCCAATAAAACATAAATCAAGTAGTTTTGAAGGTTTGAATCCTTTTCATTCCATTTTTGCCAATTCGTTCTTATTTCACGTACTTGATCATTTCTAGCATATTATTAGTTAAATGTTGTTTCTCTCATCACTAGTATCAACCTTTTATTATATATATCTTCAAACATATTTGTTTAAAAACCCTAAAAATGGGGTTTACCCCATAATTCCTAAATTTAGGTTTCCTCGCACTTTACACACCTTTTCATAAATAAAAGAAGAAGCTCTAATTTTGGATTATGGGTTAGACCCCAACCTCACTTTTCCTACAAACTACATGGACTTTGATGTAATTTTCGGCTACGAAGGCATCCCGAAATCACTTTTGGAATTCGAGTTCTATTTATTTATTTTCTTTCATGCTCATATTCACATGTTGTTATTTCACCCATATACTTAGTTAATTTTTCCACATAGCTAGTTTCTTTATGTTTGTCACTTTTTAACGGTCCCGTGACTCGCGTTCTCACCTTTCTACAGTCATCATACGATCCGGTATACCGCTCACATTTTAATCGTTTCACTCATTTTACTTATTTAGTTAGGTTGTCTATATTTATTATCTCTTAGCGGTTCAGTGACACACGTGCTCACTTTTCTATTGTGATGCTACGATTCGGTACATCGCTCACATTTTAGTTATTCTTTTTATTTATTTAGTTTTTTTTTTATGTTTGTTATTTCTTAGTGGCTCTGTGACATGTGTGCCCACTCTTCCATAGTGGCGCTACGATCTAGTTCACCGCTCACATTTTAGTTGTTCACACACTTTTAGTTAGTTATTTCTGTAGAATGATTCGTTCCCATATTTTTCATGATGTGGATACGATGATTTCACTCCTCACCCGCACGCACACAATTACACATATTCACATTTTTATTATGCCCACTTTGCATGCATGTCGCATTCCATACTTTATACACATGTACATATACTTTAGGAGGAGGAGGATATCTTATTGCCCATGAGAGACCAAAAGGGAAAAATGGGGGCCTAATCCTTTTCCATTCTGTAACATAGTCTTCAAGCCCACATCTTTTTGGTTTCATACACACTTATAGTCTTTTATTTTGTCCATTTGAGTAAAATAGACTGGCAATTCCTATATCTACACATTCAAACTGATACACCGATGATGAACCCTTTCATAGTCCTCCTTCACCCCCAGGGAAAACCATGTGATTGACCTTTACATGCAAATGCATTCGGTGACGAGGGGCTCAGGATAAACACACCTTGTATTCTAGAAAAAATAATCGTATAGCTTTAATATTCTTCCCTTTTAGAAACTTTCCATAATAACAACAATGCTCTCAAGGACAGACCCATCATTACTTGTGTAGGATTTTATCCTCACTTATACATGTGTCAGATCTTTCTTGTTTTTCTCCCTCTATACAATGCTATGCTATAATTTTAGAGCTTGCATGCCATTCCACAATGTCCAACAAACTCAATAAAGAGAAAAAACATAATAAAGATGCAACATTAATATAATGAAATATAGGAAAAAATTTAAACTCACAAGCATATACTTGACTTGTGTTTTTCTATTATGACCATTTATGGCTCCAATCTAAACCCTTATAATTTTACGCAATTCACTTTTCTTTTTAGCTTTGGTTGTAACCTCATTATCCAAAAATTCCTTATATTGATTTGGCTGAATAAGTGGAGGAATATTGAACAACCTATCTACACCCGTAGAATGCATGTTATATACATCCTTTCATAGCTTTGCTCTCCAGGACTTAAGTTGCAATCCCATGGTAATATAACATCGGCTCTTATAGATTGGTGGAACTTTATTTTAGTCTGACATAATAATTAGGGTTAGTAAGCATTATATTGTTTTGAATTTATTGAAATAGTGATACATCACAAAATTTATTTATATTAATGATGTTTTACATGTATCTCATTCCAAACATCCTCTTTGTAAGTTTTAAGGAAACTTTATCCAATTGGTGTATGTGATTGGAATGTGAGAACATACCGAATTTCCAAGTTGTGACTTAGATTTACCATTTGTCTTACCTGCTAATTGGTTATATTTACTAATCTCAAGTGTAATTCTTGAGTCCAAATATGACCCATCTAGACCATCTTGCTGATGAGAGAAATTAGTTTCGCTAGACATGATACCGAAATGAAACTCATTTAGATGAAAATTTAGGTATTTAAATCAAAATTCTTGGCTATATATCAATGATTATATAGAAGAAGAAATGGTGTGGTAAAACATGCAACTGAATTTAGACTAAAAAGGAACAATATTTGATAGCATAACCAATTATGAAATAATAGCTGAACCAATGCGATAACTCACAAATCAAGGTTCAAGTTTATCGACACTTGTTGTCGATCTCTTTAGTTCATGTAAGATGATGGACCATCCATCATCAATTATATCCTTGGAGTAAAACACTTGAGCTACTTCTGAAGAAAGAAACAATGGTTTGTCGTCCATTTTCTCTTTACTCCTAAGCTTAAAAAGATCTTGAATATATCCCGGCGTAAGGAATATGATATGAGGTGTTTGATCACAAAAAGAGAACTCAAATGGTGTTTTTCTTTATGAAAAATAGTTCTTGGAATATCTGATCCCATTCAGTCTTTTTATAAGAAGGGGAGATAAAAAGATGAACAAAAAAGATATTGGGAAGATATTCTTTAAAAAATAAAATCAAGTCCGATCGTTCAAACGAAAGGTCAGGTCGTTTGAACGATAATGGATCTCATTCGAACGACACTTAGAACTTATGATTATAATGAGATTTTAGCGTGAACCAAAAAGGATCTCGTTTGAAACTTCGTTCGAATAATATCATCTAACGAGATTATGAAACAGTTATGTACCTCATTAAATATCATTCGAATGACTATGGCCCTCGTTCAAACGAGGCATCATTTTTTGGAAATGTTTTCTTTAAAAAATTTTGAGTTCCTATATATAAAATATTGACTCATAAAAATAATCAATCCCCCAAAAACTACTCGGAACCTTTTTATCACTCGAAATGCATACTTCTTCCATAATTGTTAAGATGAGCAAATCTTGCATTCTTTGATGGTCTTCACCATAGTCTTCAAGTACCGATAAGTAGTGACGTATATGTGTTTAGGTGTCGTTTTTGTGTAAGGGGATATGCCAAACAAAAATAAATAAAAATGGGAGCAGTGATTAATTTTGCTCTTACAAATATCCCCATTTAGCTATTTCGGTACAAAACACCATACTAAGCCAAATTGAATCCTACGACTTAATACAATAATCTACCCTCCCAAAATATAAATGAAAATGGAGTAGAATTTGTGCAAGTCTTGAATTATGAAACTAGATGTTGCCTTTGGAAAACATTGTCTTCATCCTGTGTGGGTCCAAATAATCATCATCCAAGTGGAACATCCTACACACATGAGACAAACAAGGATACCATGATGCATAGAGTTTTAACTGGAAATAAAAACTCCCTCTCAATTTTTTATCCCCCTTTTTATCCATAATATAGAGAGAAGTTGAAACAAAGCATGAAATATCGACATCACATGAACAAATAAGATAACACAAGTATAATTAAGTAAGCATAGGTGATGATAATATCAAAGGCATCATGATGGAAAATCGATTAATACATGCCTCTATTTTTTGAAAATTTTCAATTTTTTGTAAATACAAAGTATAAAAGGAACAAAACAACACACCATGTAATAACAGTAAAATATCCGAAATGTGAATGCAGAATGTATGGGTGTGAGCATTTTCCATAGTTAAGTCAACATATATAGTCATAAAATGTGTGCATGAGGTTTTGAGATACCTCTAATGAAAGAGCTCAAAGACTACCTTAAGTGTAATAATTATGAACTCAAGTGAAATTGACTTAACTTAATAAACAAGTCATGAACAAAAATGATTCTCATACCAATGATGCCAAACTATGTAATGTTTTTACGAGACATTTTAGTTGTGCAAAATCCATTGAATCTCACATATAGGATGATAAGCTCTTAATAATTTTTGAATAAATTAATGCACATATGTAGCGAAGCATCAATGTGCGAAAATTGACATAGCACTTATGTTTTTAAGTGCCTTTAATCTTTTTAGGCTCTTTTATGCAAATGGTGGCTTGTCACGCAAAAAATATTTCTATCTTTCGTAGACCCTTTCCATTGCTTAACATCTAACAATATTTTTAGGAAATAGATGTAATCCGGGCAATGGTTCTTACATGCACAACTTTATCTCTTTTTACATTTGGTCGTTATAAAGCAAACGTGAGATGAGAATATCTTATTCGACAAGTGACAAGTAAATGCAGTGTTCATTCAAGTTCATGCACGCCTGCATTAAAGGTGACTAGGAGTAAAAAATGTAGAAAGTAGTCATCAAATATCAACGTAATGACTCCACACATTATTAAGCACACTATAGAAATGACGTCACGTGTTAAAATACTACGAAAATCACGTGGAAATATTGAATGAACGGGTGATCCGAACATGTTAAATGTTCATCCATATATGGTGACCCAAAAAAATACAAAAATCTTTGTCTTTTTCAAATTTTTTATCAAAAATAAAACCATTTTGCACTTTACACCTTTTTCATAAAAACCAAAACTCTTTGTGTATTTTTCAAAAAAATTCACAAAAACAAAAATCTTTTTGAATTTTTTTCAAAATGATTTCAAAATGAAAAATCTAGATACAACATTATCGCTATGATAATACAATCTAGCAATAGGAATAAGAAATATAAGCATGATAATCAACCTACACTAGATAAAATATCCGAACTGAGTCAACAGTGCAAATACCTAAAGATTTCTTAAGATCATCAAATCGAAGTGCATCTAAAGGTTTTGTGAATATATCGGCTAACCGACGATCGGTGCTCACAAAGCTCAAGTGTAAAACCTCGTACATTTTGACGTCGGATACAGCCAAACTGCGTCGGGCTTCACTAAATAAAATACCATTCTCAACTAGTGATAGAAATATGAGAGGGTAAAAAAAATTTCCACAAGATAGAGTTCGAATAAATCCAATGATTATAAACATCCAAACAATAATATCCATCACCATGCTAACTCCAAAATCAAACCCGCTCCAAAATTATTAAAACTTAAATGAAATAATCCAACTATAAATATCTCACTGAAACCATAAATAACTATGGAACCGATTGACCCATCAAATCCATAGTAATTGTCTTAAAATAAAACGAAGGAATGGAAAATAATCTAAACTATTATAGCAATAAACGTAAATTTCTAGTTTCACTCCACACATATCCAATCCATCATACGCAGCTACTCCATTAACTATACCTGAAATGTTAGTCAACACAACGGGTCAGATTCCACTGCATGAACACTAGCTACTCCTCCCAATTAGGGTCCGTAAACCCAGACATAAGCATTATACATGATAAATATCACAATAAAGTATTTTAAATTAAATGAGATATATACCAATATGCGAGAAAAAATAAACCACAACTATCTACCCACATAACTAAACCAGCCCAATGTTCATGTCCAATTATGATATTTCGATCATTCAATAATGTTAAAGCTATTAATTCAATTTAATTCGATTAACCAAATTATTATTGTAGCGAAACCACTATAGCCAGCCGACCTTTCTATTGTTCTTGCACATATTCGGGCCCATCTAAATTTTTACACCACATACATTTCTCGCGTTATAGTTTGTCGACCCAATTTCGTTATCCCTGCACTTATTGGTGAGGTTCCACACACGACACATCATAATAGCCACCCAGCCCAATTTCCATTAGCCTGCACTTATTGGTGATGCCAACACACACACCAATCGTTATAGACATCCAACCCAATTCATTAGCCCTACACTTATTGGCGACACTAATTCATTTTAATACTCGTTTATGATCTTAGACATTAGTTATCAATTTATTATTAGTTTATCATTTCTCTCTATTAGCCCACCCTTTGTTCGGGTAATCCAGTCCAAATCATCCCTAGTCCCATACCTATAGATCATTAAAACTAAAAATATTTCTTAACCTATCACTTAGGAAGAATACCTACCATAAATCATCACTTATTTTCGTACCTAGGCTAACGAAAAATATGCGACAGCGTACTATGTAGCCCCACCCTGAAAATACCCAACCGTATGATCCTACACTCCCTAGTCCCATCCCCAAAAAGTGTTAACAATAACGAGGCCTACCTATTAGCCCCATACCTAGCAAGTATCCTAAACTAAGGTGAAAGCATAGCTACCCAAAATCCCAACGTCCCACACTATTGAACTATTAACACAAGCAACATTTAAATAACACATTTTCAATTTATAGCTACAATTCTTCCAATTTCAATATTATCCAAATTACGCCATTTTTATTTATATAACAAAACAAGTCTTACTAATCACCACACAAGTTTCCAACGTTCATAAATTCTATACGAGTGATATTTATCGGTTAGCAAAAGATTCCATTTTTAACATGCATATACACCTATTACGCAATAATAAATCCAATCTACACTTTACACATAAGAATCGTGATTTTTCAAATCGAAACATTATTACTAATTCATATTTTTAATATTAAAACGCGAAATGTCTCGCAACTCTAGCATAATACCAATATCTAATCTAAGCGTGCGATTGTTTCAAGTCTTAGATATATTTTTATATTTGAATAAAAACAGCCCCGAAATTATTTTCACTTTCCCTAATTAGTCTTTCTAATTTATTTTGAGAAAAAATAATTTATTAATGTTTAGACAATATATAAAACGCATAAAACTTAAGGGGAACAATAGAAGCATTCTTGTCTATGAAGAAATCATCTTGAAAATCTCATTATACGGTTCGCGAAAATAGCAAAGGCACGTACTTGTTTGCTCTTGAGAAAATTTGATTTAGATCTTCAAAACTTGGGCTGAAACTTATTTTTAATGGGGTTTAGGTTTCGTAAAAGAGAGGAGATAATAACTTGGGAGGCTACTGCTTTTTGAGAAGGGTTAAAAAAAATTTAAAAAGTATAAATGCATCCATTATATAAAGGATTTAAAAAAGAGTCCTAATCAAACATAAACACACAAAAATACATTTCGGACGATCGAACTGTAGAAAATTATTGAAATTCTAATATGTTGTAGCTGAAGGCAAGCCGAATCTACTGTCCAAAAATCGAATGTCATTAAGTCATCCGCATCATGTTTTAGAGATGGAACTGTCACATTTCCTTGAATTTTCGATATGTTCTAGCTGAAGGAGAGACAAAGTCGAATAAGAAAAATCAACCCGATCGGACAACGTTAAGATCCTCTGTATCACGTTTTAGTGATCGAACAGTCGAATTTTTTATCCTCCTTAGGTCGGATCCTCCCCCTAAGAATCCTTATTTCAATAATTAAACTAATTGTAAATTTCAATCTTTTTTTAGTAAGATCTACATGAAAATTTTCATAAAACCCAACTCAATATAAATTTCCAATTTTAACTAAAAAAAATTTGTTTCCCCCAAATTTACGGGATATTGCATCAGGAACATGACCTTCTCATTAACCAGGTCACGTATAAAGTGCTTGTATATTCTAATGTTCTTTGTGCGCAATTGTTGGACCAGATTACGAGCAATATGGATTGTACTCGTACTGTGACAAGAAATAGTCATCGTGCCTTGTAAAATACCATAATCCTCTAACATTTCCTTTATCCATAAGAGTTGCGTGAAACTACTCCCAATGACAATATACTCAGGGTGGGATCAAGTTTCGCATGCCTTTCTTCAGAGCCAATAGTCCCTCAGAAATGGGCAAGAGCTTCAATGGCTACCAAACTTGATCCCGGCCTGAGATTGGTTAACTAGGAAAATATCAAACTAATCAGAGAACAAAGGGATGGCGGTGGGCTCGCTGAATTTGAGCAACTCATGACCCTCAAAATTTTGGTCGAGACGGGGTTAGGTGTTGACCCCCTGACCGAACTACGTAAGTTTTAATCTCAAGTGTAGTCTCGTCTTGACTTTAATTGCGAGGTCTTTGGATGTATAATTCTGAACTGTGACGTCGTCTACTGCAATATTATTTTTGACATTCTACAAACCTTTTTTTTTTGCTTATTGACCGGATAACACTCCTGAAGCAATTTGGAATATGGTTGCCCCCAATATTTCGGTGATAATTAACAAACTTGGTAAGAAATTTGCTCTCGCTCCTCCATCAAAGAAGACTACGGTTAGCCTAGCAATCCTGAGGCTTGGAAGAAAATAAATGAGGTGGATGACACCGCAGTTCACCACCAGTAGAAGAAAAATATGAATGAGGTCCTGTCAAAGGGAGGATATTAAAGGGTGATTCTGATATCGTCTGACAATGCTCTTACTGCTCATCCCGCCCTGTTAAAACTTAGTGACGAGATTTTGATGGGTGATGCTCAGAGGACACGGACTACTATTTTCTCCATGGTTCCCAATATCGACAAGCGCTTTTTGGAATCACCTTTGTTGCTTTTCTTTGAAATTGTCTCGTACTAACCTATTCTCTTCAACTTCATGCAGTCTCTCGTTACCCTTTGACATCTTGGTGATTGGATTCAGAAGAGGCTTCCCTTAATCCAAAAAGGGAAAGATGCAGAGAAAATAGAGAAAAATTTGAGGGACGAGCTAGTTGCTAAAAACGCTGACCACCAGAAGGCTATGGATGCAGATCAATAAAGACATCAGAACGAGATGAATAGATTGAAGAGGAAGCATGCTGATTACCTGAAGGAGATGGATGATAAGAGACAGGCCGATATTGACTCAGCTATCTAGAAGGCATTGGACCAGGTTAAGGCTCGGGTTGTGGTCAAATTCAAGGCCTCTGAGGAGTTTGGGGATAATGCTTTTGAATACCTTAAGAAAATAGCGAGGATGATGTATCGTTGGACCTTCCTTAAACACATCGAGGTTGAAATGCTGACCCCTGAAAACTTTGAGGGCTTTAATTTTTTGGACCCTTTGCTTTGCACTGCCCTAGCGGATGTCGAGAACTTTATCAAAGCCCCAGCTGACACAAGTGATCAACTAGCAGCCGAGGTGGCTGATCTGGTTGAAGCTGATACAAATGAAGGGGAAGTCAATAATGATTGTGTCGGCACTGAGCTTACTGCTGACAATGTTGCCACCAACCAGGACGATATTTCTCAAGAAGAGATTGTCTAATTTTTCTTTTTGTTACTCTTTGGGTGACCACCTGTGGACTAATTTTCCCCTTTTCTCATGTGTAACCTCTAAACAATATTTTTTGGCAGTATTTGAATACTTTTAAGTAAAATCTATCTCATCGTATGTACATCGTGTTCATTAATTTTTTCTATGCGGTGAACGCAACTTTGAGGATCCTTCATTGTCACCTTTTATGTGATGTTATCTATTTCTCATTATATCATATCGGTCTGCTTTGAATGTTTATAACCATTTATAGACTTGTGATCATTAATGAGATATCTTTTATCGTCCTTGGTCGTGGTCGAGATAAATAAATGAACAACTTATTGATTTTCAAACTACCAAATTAATGATGTTGAATTTTAAAATCGCCGAATTAATGATGTCTACTCTCGTCCTTAGCCGAGAGATAAATAACCGAGTTAATAATTTTTGAAATTTCAAAATCACCAAATTAATGATGTCTACTCTCATCCCTAGCCAAGAGACGAATAACCAAGTTACTGATTTTGAAATTAGAAACCACCAAATTAATGATGTTTAAGGTAGTAGATCACCAAACTAATGGTGTTAGTCCAATCTCGTCCTTAGACAATATAATTTAACCAACTTAATGATTTTGAAATTTGAAACCACCAAATTAATGCTACAGCGGGTGAATAAACTTTCACGAATGACAGTTCAGTCTGGAGTCTATTCGTGGATGGCTCCTCATGCGAAAGCGATAGTGGGACAGGCCTCATACTGTCGGCTCTAGATACGACATACATTGAGTATGCATTAAGATTTAATTTTAAGGCCTCCAATAACGAATCTGAGTATGAAACTTTATTGGCAGGCTTATCCCTGGCCAAAGTACTAAATGTCAGCCACATAGTAGTTTACAGTGACTCCCAACTGGTGGTGAACTAGATTTTGGGAATTTATGAAGCAAAGGATAAAAAGATGGCCAAATACTTAGCCAATGTGAAACGGGGCTTGGCATACTTCAGAAAGGTGAAAGTAAAAAGAGTCCCTCGACTTGAAAATAGCTGAGTTGATGCATTAGCGAGGTTAACATCGGCTACTAGAACAGAAATCAAGAGAATCGCCCTAGTTGAGATGTTATACAGATCGAGCATTGAGGAAGATGATGGGAAACTAAAGTTTTGCTTGAATTTAAATCTTGAGGATTCTTGAATGGACCCTCTCATCAGATATATCAGAGACGAGGAGCTACCAGAATCAAAAGTCGATAAAAAATTGAGATATAGGGCAACAAAGTTCACTATCATATAAGATGTCCTATATAAGAAGGGTTTTCTGCTCCCCATACTACAATGCGTCCACCCCTCAAAGATAGAGTGTGTTTTGAAAGACGTGTATGAGGGATAATGCTCCAGTCATAATGGGGGACGATTTTTAGCAAACCGGATAATAACTTAAGGTTACTGGTGGCCGACCCTTTCTAAAGATGCGACTGACTATGTAAAAATGTGTGATAAATGCTGAAGATACGCCTGTATCCCCCATTATTTCCATCAACCTCTATCGTCCATCACAACCCCTAGCCATTTTCACTTTGGGGGATTAACTTGGTTGGACCTCTGCGTAGATTCCCGGTTGTTGCTGCTGCACACCTGGAGTTTTTAAAAGAAAGCAAGAAAAATATTTTGCCCACGGGTTAAAGCTCGAAAAGTTTGAAAATATTTTCCAAGTAATTAATTGTTTTAAGTTGATAAAACTTATATTGTATTACTTTCATCATTAACCGGTCGTGATATACCCAAGTATAACCTCATCCCAGCCTGGGACCCACTTGGCCAAGGTCGACCATACAAACTGTCATGACTAACATTTTGTGCCCTCCTATAGTAGTCTTGTACCAGCAATCTCGGCTTCGTCCAGTCTCATGGGTCATTATCTCTTCATAAGTCTCTCCTCGTCTTGGCATCCCTCAGTAGTCGAGACCCCTCAACAGTCTTGATGGCCTTGCATTAGTCCCGTCCTCTCTAGGCACCTCCAGATAGATGCTTGAGCGGGATATCAAAAGTATCATTCAACCACCAGTACCCTTCTTTGATTTCTCGAATGTAAAAGATCTTCCTCTTGTGTCGCTTCTATATATTCCATCATGTAGTTCGTACAAAACTTGGTTGACGTCACTTGGATGCACATATTGGAGATTGGGGTTAGTGAAGGATCTTTTGTACAATTTTCCATCGGGCACCAGATAAAATTGTGTAGCTTTAACCCTAACTTGATGGGATTACTTTTTACCAGACGCTGGGATGACATTTTACAAATAAATAATTATTCGATCCATCCAACTAGGACTTTTTTATACGGTGAGAACATGCTCGGTGACCATAGGCTTTGTAATGCTTGTCTTGACAAGGAATTCTAATTTAATTGTTTTTCTCAGATCCGAGTCTACTTCTAAGCTTAAAGGTGCTAAAGCATCGGCATGACTATTATTCCCCCAGGGGAACTGTTGAATGTGTACTTTATCAAATTTAGACATTAAATTTATAATCCACCTGCAAGTATGCGTCCATTCGTTCATATTTATCATTGAAATATCCAATTACTTGGTTGGATACCAGCTTTGAATCATAATATGCGTTAAGGTGGCTTGCCTCTAGTGAGTGAGCTTTACGTAGTTTGGCTATGAGGGCTTCATATTAAGTTTCATTATTAGATGCCTCAAAGCCAAGACAGATTCTTTACTCGATCATGGTATTCTCTGGTATGACGAACACGATTCATGCCCCGCCCCCTTAGAGTTAGAAGTGTCGTTAACACACAGTGTCCATTTTCAAGACTGGTCAATCTCGAGTCATCTCAACTATTCGGTAATATGTTAGTCGATATGGGGACATTCTCTCCTTTCAATTCTATATCAAAATCAGCCAATAATTATCCCTTAATCATTGTTCTTAGTTGATAGTGTATATCAATCTTCCAAGTTCGATCGACCATTTGGACATCCGTCCAGATAAGCCGACCTTTCGAAGAACAGCTTTAAGGGAAAAAGATTTGATGACTTTGATTGAATGAGCTTCAAAGTAGGGTTTCAACTTACCCGATGAGACGACCAAATAATAAGCCAATTTTCCAGTGGGAGGTAGCGTTGCTCGATGTTTAGGAGTGTCTTATTGACATAGTAAATGGGGGATTGGCATCCCTTTCTCGCTCTCAAACTAAGGCCGAATTGACTGGAAGACTTGAAAATGCTAGGTGGAGAAAAAAAAGATTTCTTGAATTTGGGATGGTCAGCAGAGGAGTTATACTCAGATAGGATTTGATTACTTCAAGGGACTTTAATCATTCCTCATTCCAGGTAAGGTAATGCAATGCAAAATGTGTGTGCTACATGCGTACCTATGACTCAAGTGCAAGTTGATCACTCAAGTAATACCCGGTAGGCCAGTGTTGAATCCTCGAGGAATAGGATGATAAACGTATCGATGACGACAAGGTAGGCTTCTAAAACCTAGATATAGACTCTCGAAATGACAGAAAAGGTGATTATTTTTGGGGAAAAATCTAATTAATTAGGAAAACTTAACTAGCAAGTGCAATTTTAATTTGAAAGAAAACAAAAACAAAAAATTTGAGTTTTGAAAACTATTTGGAAAAAATAGAGTTGGGATCCAATCCCCCGAACTGTAGGTATTTTTGTTAGATAAAAAACTCTTGATAATTATATATTTAATTAAAAGAAAACATTAATTGCATTGAAGCACTAAATGTGTGAGAATATTACTCCGCACAATATTTAGTCAACAACTAAATTAGTTAGAATAACAAATATTTTGACATGTATATTATATCCTCAAACACTCTGATTACCTACGACAAGCGGAGTTAATCTCAATAAATATATCAAACCCTACTAATTATGTACATGTATACATAAAATTTTATATCTAACATTCATACCTAGGTTGGATCTATGTTCCCCAACTCTCTAAAAATATAACCGGACATGATCACAGTTACTATGCATGAAATTATTGAATTGCATGTAGACATGATGAAGAAATAATGATGAAAATGCAAAATTGTATGTTAGCAATGACGGAGAAAGTAAGGCATGCATAAGAACAAGGCTTGAATGAAAATTCGGAAATAATAAGATCTTCCATTGGATTTGGAGGGCAAGAATGTATGAAAATGGCTCCAAGAAGTTCTTAATGTTTTCTTGCCTTACATTAAGTGATGATGATGAAGAATAACTCCTAATAGGTATTTACAAGGGTTAGAAGTCTCTTTAGGGAAAATAGGGTTGTTTTAAGAAGTCGTTACAGGAAAAATAAAAAATTCTCGTCTTTGACCGAACCCATTGACCGACCCTATTGGGTGACCGAACCGTTTTGGTCAAAATCTCTGCTCACCTTTTCTAATTTTTCATAATTGCAGTTTTTCCCCGAACTTTTTCTAAACGTGAGGTGTAGTTTTTCTAGTATTCTCATGATTTCAAGCTCTTAAACTTTTCACTTGACTCCTCCATCAGATTCCGGATGGAAAATTATGAAATTACCCTCGACTTCCCTTTCTTACGATTCTTTCACCATTTTGGCTTTTCTCTTCCATCCTTTTACACAATTTTCTTGTAAAAAATGAGAGAAATATACAAAACACGAAATACTAGTAAAAAAGAGTTAGTAGCATAAATATGAGATAAAATCGGGCTAAATGCATTGTACGAGACTGTAAAAATACCAAAATTAAGAGGATAAATATAGAATATTTATGCCTAGTCAACCCCCCCTAACTTAGGACGTTGCTAGTCCCTAGCAATGTAAAAGAATGAGAGTATGAGTCTAAATAAATATCTACACAACTAAAGTGATAGGATACCTATTTTGCGGACAAGCGATTGCATTTATCGTATGTAACAAGTCCTTAAATCCCTAGGTTACCCTGGTAGGACGAGTGGTATCTCGTGAGGGTTTGCAGTGAATTTACCTATAAAATTCGTTTGTGCACGACTCAAAGAAAATATTAAATAATTAAAAACCATACAATTTAAGTTCCTAAAAAATAATCACATCAATTTTTTATTCAACAATCTCAATTCATAGTGTGTGTGTGTGCGCGCGCGCGCAGGCGAAGCCAAAAATTCTACCGCTAACTTCCATCGATTGATCATTACGTTACTTTCCAAAAATTTACTTTGATTTAATTTCTCACATAATGCACTCACGAACAAATCTCTCAGGTTATGGCTCTTTTCTCTCGATTTACGTGATATTAAGAGTAAATGTAATTGGACACAAGTTCATGCACACAAATTGAAAGATGGAAATATTTATGGTGAAAAGATCTCATGAACGAAATAAGGTCGTTGGAATACGAAAACATAACATTCTTTATCCGCACTGTTTTCTCTCTTTATTATCTTTTAGTGTTTTAGCTCTCCACACGGTAATTAATTTCGTTATTTGGACTCGGTTATGACTTTTGGGGGTAAAGGTGCTTTGGGTAATAATGGGAATGCTTGAGAAGTTTTGGAGTTTCAAATTTTCTTGCGATGTACTTTGCAACTTTTTCGGGCTTTTTGCTCATTTTCTAATTTTCTCTTTCTTTTCCTTCTATTTTTTTCTATTTTTCTGCTCCCTTTTATGTACCGTTTGGACTTAATTGATGAATTTTTCAATTTTCACAACTCCGAGCTAATTGAGTTTTTTGGGTCAACAAATGAAAAGTGATATCATTTAGGCTCAAGTTGGCTTTCAAAAGAATATTTTCATGACTTCTTATAGAAAATATTTTTGGGTAAATAATATGTTTGAATTACTAATCACATTCTCATATGCATCTTGAGATTAATTTAAATTTTGAGACATTTTTAGTGCATTTTCAAAACAATATTTCACTCGTCTTTCGTAACCAATCAAACAATGATTTAGAGGTCCTCAATGGCTTTTTATCACTAAAAATAACTTTTTAGTTAATTTTAACTCGGATTGATTTCATTACTTGGAAAAATGATAGGATCAAAAATCTCACGGTTAAAAATCTCCACACTGACTCGTTAAATCATCAATTTTTGCTTAATTTTCATTTTTGGTCAATTTCGGCTTAGTGCATTAAGATTTTTTACAAATTGAGACTTTAAAAAAAACTTAGTGATATTTTTGAAGACTTAAAAAAATATTTTTGAACTTTTTTGAAAATTTTCAATTTTTTGGATTTTTTTACATTTTCAATTTTTTTCACATTTTAAAATTTATGAATTTTAAAAGACGCACATATACCCCTTAACTTAGACTTTTGCATTGTCCTCAATGAAAAGGACTAAATACTAAATAAGAATAGAATAGTGCAAAAATAAAACAAACAAATGTTAAAATACAATAGACACTAATAAACCCAAACACAATTCGCATCAACACACTCCTAAACACTCTACGCACTCACAAGACTCAAAGATACAACAAAAACACGCCCCATACGCGTTGGGGTGAGACAACCTCTCTCCAAAAACCTACTCATCCCCATATACGGGGTCTGATAATAAAATCGTCTCCATCTCCTCCAAGTCATAAATCAAAAGTATAAATTATTGGGAATCGACTTAATAGCAAAAATGGAAACTTAGAGGTATATGATGAATAAAGTGAGTGAAATCAATGAGGTGCCCAATCACCTTGTAGCATAAATGGTCAGACTTAGAGTGACTATCATACTAAAATTTTGAATGACACGCTAAGCCTAGTTTACCCTTAACTCGAGAATGCATGGATCAGGCTCTAAATCAAACGATACTCTAGTCATGCCCTTGATCGCATCCGAGAAATCGCATGGCATGGGTGGACGTTCACAAAGAAGGATTCGATATATCTTATCTTTTTAGTTGCTCTCATCTAAGTGACAAAACGAGTCCAATAATTATTAGACTTCAACAGTGAGGTTCTCATCGACCAGGCTGAATTCTTTATCAAAATTTTCAAGACTTATATCTAAATATAAATCAGGTGGCCAAGCACGTGGATTGGTTGTATTATTAAACTCATTCTCACCTAGGATCTCTCTCGTCATACCCATCTCTCGATATATTTTCAAACGCTCTCTCTCTCTCTCTCTCTCAATAGTTGTCACTAAACACGGCTCACGTGGATCCATAAAATTATTACCCTTAAATTGATCATGTACTACCTCCTCATTGAGATCTGTGTCGTGTAAATCATCCACATCACCCATTTTCTTGGTGATGTTGATATTCATTTCAAGTGTCATTTTCCCGAACGTGAGTTATATTTGGCCATTACGCGTGTTAATCAACACATTAGCCATGGCTAAGAAAAGGCAACCAAGAATAAAGGGAACATGATGATTTAATGGGGAGGAGGGAACATGATGAACATAGCGTACGCGGGAATTTACTTTATAGCCTCAAGAAAAGGTAGGTTTAACTTTACTTGCTTGAACACCTCTAATATGTCATCACGGACAGCCACTCTAGGAAGAGGGACCAATCGTTGAGGGTAAGGTTCGACTATAGGGGGTTTAACTACCACTTTGGGCCTAACTGTGACTTATTTTTCACTCTCTTCCAAGGGACATCTTCGGCCTCTTGCGTGTTGGGCAAAACTTCCTTGTATTTTTGTATGTCTTATGGAGGAGGTGACAAATCAACAACTCTTCTGCTACATAGAGTGGTAAGCACTTGATATTGCTCTTGATTTTCATCGGGAGTAGAGCTCACATAATTCTGACCTTAGGGAGGTCGTTGGCCTTGGGAGAAAAACTTTCCCTTCTCTTGTACACTTAAGGAAGATTGTAATTTAAAAAGTGATGCCTTTAAGTCGACAAAATTTTGAGCATTTTGGTCATTTATCACTGACTAAGATTGCATAATTGAGCAAGAGTGTCCTCGAGACTCTTCTGCTGTTGGATCATATAAGGTGTTGGAGGAGGCGCTTACATGGGTGGCACTTGTTGGTAAGGTGGGAGTAGTGGAGGTTATTGGGAAACGTGTGGATTCGGGTTCATAGCTGCATTCAGTTGCTTGTAATTAAAATTAGGAAGGTTTTCCATGAGGGATTAAAAGAATTCTCATGAGGGGCGACATTGAAACCACCCTTATAAGCTCCCACGGCCCCAACATGCTCTTGGAGCATAATTTTATAGCACTACACCAAATCCTGCGAATAGTCACGATTTTGGGGTCACAGCCCATAATCATGACCAGCTGGTCACGGCCCAGAACCATGACCATATCAAAAATGGGCGTGATGAAGTCCATAACTCATGTGGTCATGGATCGTCTTGCATTTGGTCACGGGCCACGATCGTGACTTGTGTGAGTCACGGATATGAGCCGTGACCCATCCGTGACCATTATGGCGTCAAGTTTCCCTCCAAATGTGGTCTCGGATGGGGTCACATTTTTGGACCATGACCATATTGGGAATGGAGTCATGGTTTCAGGTCATTACCAGTGTATTATTTACATGCTGACATGTTAAAGTTTAAAGGGGTTACGGCATGTGGTCACGACTTAGGTCCGTGACCAGTGTCTTTATACTTAATTCCCAGCCAAACTTTTTATTTCCCTCAAAAAATTCTAAACCCTATAAAGTTTCCCTCTCTCCGGCGATTTCGGCTCTTATCCGACGATTTCGGCTCTTAATCTCAGTCTCAATATCAATCTCTCTTTCAATCCCAAAGGTAATATTTTGTGCATTTGTATTTATGTGTGTGTATTTCTATATGCATATGTATATGTGTATTTATGTGTGTGTGTGTATGTATTTCATTATGTATATATGCGTGTACGTGTGTGTATACGTGTATATATTTTACTGTGTATATGTGTGTGTACCTGTGTGTATTGTGTATGTATATGTATATGTATACTGTATATGTGTGTATGTGTATTCTGAACTGTACATTTTGTACCCCGAATAGACGTATTTTTGTTGCTAATTCTCAATAATTTGGGTTTTCTGCGCTTAAATATTTATTTTGTAGGTCAAATTCTGCATTGCAGAGTTCAAACACTTAAATCAAGGCAATTGTGCAGAAATGGTGCTAAATACCTTGTCCCATAACTCTAGCCGACCCCAACCCGAGTCTAAACATAGCCCAAATCATCATCCCAAGCTTGTTTGTGTTTAGTTTGTACCTTTTTATATTTTTTATATTTTTAGTTTGTGTTATTTTTATTTTTAAGTTTTATTTTAGATTTATGTAGAATTTCTAGGTTATATTTTCTATTTTTATTTTATTAGTGTAATTTTATTTTATTTTATTTTATTTTGATTTTTATTAATTTTTAGTTTTATTAGGATTATGTTTTAGGAGTTTATTTTTAGTTTATTAGATTTTATATTTTAGGACTTTTGTTTTCATATTTTATTAGATTTTTTAATTTTTTTTATTTCTTTTGTTTTATTTACTTTTTAGTTTTTAATATCTTAGGATTTTATTTTCTTAAGTTTTAATATTTTTATTTTTATATTTTTTAGTTAGTTAGATTTTGTTTGATTATTTTTATTTTTAGGTAGTTAGTGTCATTTGTAGGTGTCCAAATTAAACACACACACCCTACTTACATACACTCACCTACATCTAATTAACCGCTCACTCATACCATATACTCACATAAACACAAAACAACCCTTCACCCTCACACACCATCCCTTACATCCTCACCCACCTAATCAAACACCACATCATCTTCCCCATCAAACCCACCTTATCTCTCCTCCATTAACAAAGAAAACAAAATCCACCATTACCAACCACACACCCAATTCTCTCTCTCCACCCCTCTCACCATTGAAACCTCCATAACATCATCACTCTCCCTCTCTCAACCCTTAACCCATCCCACAACCCGAACCCGACGATCCCCCTATAACCCAATCGCACACCACCGGACCAGACCGCCGTCACCCCTGTCGCCGGTTAACTTCTGTCCACGGCGCCGGCGAACCCCTTCCAACCTCATATCACCCATCCTGGCGCCAAAACCCGGCGTCTACCCCACCGGATCCCCACTTGTCGGAGCGCTCTCTCTCCTCTCTCTACCCCACCGGAGCCCTTAACCATCTAGCCGTCGGGGCTGCCCAAACCTCCGCCGTCACCAATTCGACCTCCGCCGGCGAGCCCTCTACCCTGCCGAACCACCACACCCGTCGGACCACTCCGGCGTCCAACCCCGGCCAGCCAAGAACCCGGCGAACCACCGTGACCACCCGAACAAAATCATGCCTGACCCCTTGCCTTCTTCAATTCCAAACCCATTTTCAATCCATGGCAAAACCCATTTCCCATTTTAAACCTTATCCCCCCTTTTGCTCATACCCATTTCTAGCTCAAGCCTTGCCCGATTTTTCTTCACCTGCCAAAACCAAAAATAAACCAAACCAAATAACAAATGCCCACATGTGCCAAATAAACCCAACTTATCTCTACTACTTTAAAAGATGAGAGTTTCTCTTTAATGATATAAAGACTATTTTATCCTCATATAATTTAAAAATTCATCAATACCCTTCTATCTTTCTCTTTCATTCAAGAATATATTATACATTGTATTTTAATTCCACCCACATACACTGCACTTTATTTTGTACACTGACAACGATCTCCTATGCACAACTTCCAACCCAATACACGAAAAAGCCCAATTTTTGCTACGAAGACTTTCCAAGTGAAACCCACTTCTCAAAATATCTCATCTCTCTCACTAAACCATCCTCTAACTAATCACAAAAAAAGCAGGTGGACTAGAAATAATCTTAGCAACACTAAACCGTCCCAAACATATATGCCATTGTGGAAGATAACTCAAATATGAGGTTCGAATTTACATTTAAATTTGTGATCATTTTGTGTAGATCTGTTTATCACGTTGTTTATTTTATTTTAGAGATTAATATGTTTCATGTTACATAATAACCTGTTTAAAGCCCCCAAATTTGAACACATTAATTTATCATTTTTTTATGAGTTTACATTATATAATTGGTGTAGTGATGTATATAGGTTTAATTCATGTGCATAGGTTTTAACAGTTTTAAGAACAAAAACTGTTTGAAAATGGATGTTTTAACAATTTATTGAGTTTTTAAAACTTGAGACTGTAATTTAGTATGTTGAATTTTGATCTTGAGACTGTTAAAATAAGGATTTTGATCTTGATACTTTTTAAATAATACCTGAACAGGAATCCACTTGGAACATATTTGGTACGAAATTTACATGGGTGAAGACGTTATTCGATTTTTAATCAAGACTCCGGTTCATCTGCATTATCTTTATTTATTTCTTTGTGTGTATACTCCCTTTGTCAGTATTACCGACAATTGTATTTTTTTCATTTTGACAGTAAAAAGACACGTATGGAGAGAATCTGGTTGATCTGACTATGTTCTTATTTAAAATTATGACATTTAATCATTATTATTAACTCGAGAGAGTATAATTGTAAAAAAAACACGGATGGAGCTCTTTAGATTTCATATTAATTATTTCCTGGGGTTTCATGATCTCTGCATCTCTGAAATTACACATCTATCTCTATCTCTTATACATAAAAAGAGATGATTTCCTCTTTAATGGTATAATTTTTTTATGAAAATTATATTGTTTATAAAAACCTTATTTTTTAATTAAAATCTTCATTTCTTATAAGAAAAAATTGTATTCTTAAAAATATGTATAGAAAAAAGCAAAAATATATAGAAAAAAAATTGTATTTTTTAATATAATTTGTATTTTTTAAAAACGTTACTTTTTTATATAAAAAATAATAATTTTTTTTTGTTTTTATAAAAAAAAATAGTATTTTATTTATTTATAAAAAACAGTATTTTTATAAATGCATTTTTAAATTGTATTTTTTATGAATACAAATTTTAACAATACAGTTTGTTTTAAAAATTAAGTTTTTTAGTAATACCACTTTTATACACAAGAGTTTTTTTATTAAAAAAATTACAATTTTTATTAAAAAAAAGTTTCTTTTTCTTTATATATATATATATATATATAGTTTTATAAAATAATATGTTTTTAAAATTTACCGTTTTAAAAAAAAATATGAAATCCTAAAAAATATATTTTTTAATCTTAGGATTAGATCTTGACATATGTTTACAACCTCACTGTTCCAACTTTTCAGGTAAGTTTGTCTTACGTTTTTAACAAATATCTATAAGCGCAATTTTTGTTGTTCATAATTTGGGCACGCTATATTACCATTATTGGATATTAACTCATTGTTCAACCAAACACAAGGTACTTTCTTCAATTAATGGTTCAAGATGACAACGAAAGAGCAACAGTCACACTGTTCAAGGAAACATAGTCTTTCATTGCCTGCAACATTCAAATTTTCATCGTTTCTAAAGAAAAGGTAATATCATTCTTATTAAAACTTAAAATTCATGCATACATTTCAAACGTTCTATACTAATTTCATATACTTATTTTTTTATGCTAATTTATTCCACAGGGGATTGTGCACTCGGACTATATTTGAAAGTTATATACGTGCATTGTCAAAATTAGCAGATTCTACATTAAAGGAAAATTGTTTAGAGATTCTAATCGAAAGCCTGCACATTTTGTCGCTCATAAAATTGAAGATGAATAAGACACATCGAATTCTAACAAATGTCAAAAGCGACATATTTGTTTGACGATTATATTTTAATATTTTATCATTACACTTTGTTATTATCTTAGTTCTTCCATAAACAATTTATCTCTTCCTTTGCATTTTACATTTTAAATAACTCGGATTCATTGACATTGATTTTTACTATTTCATGAGATATCATATCTTATTATGTGATTATCGCTTCATTGTTTTACACATTGATTTCATATACTTCATTACTTGTACATAATTTGTTAAAGTTTTTATGCTTTATATGAATAATTTTTGAATTCACAGCTTCTTATTCATTTATTCAGCTAATCCAATTGAATATTTGGATTTGCCAACACGTGCAAAGCACGTGGGCACATCTAGTTCCCTTAAACCCCTTTACCCATTTTACCCCCAACTAACTACTTATCCCCTTTTTCCCAAACTACCCTCATGTGCACACAATTCAGATTTTTATCACCTCACACATTTACCATGCACATGTACTCACCCCATACTACTCTCACCATTTCCATACACACTCAAGCCAATTCCCAAAAATACCCCCATGCTCCATGTGCCTACTATAAATGCAGACGAAGACCCCATTTAAAAAAGAGCTTTTTAGATAGGAATAAATAGAGAGAGAATTGTAGAGAGATAAACACCATTTTGTAAATAGTTTTTGTTTTATTTTTTTAGAGATTTGGTGAGATTTAATTGTGAGTAATTGAATTGTATGGAAGATGATAGAGTTCAAATTGCCAATTTCAAGGAGACTTGTTGAAGATTTGTTCTCTTTCTCTACTCTTTTATTATATATGCCTTTGATTATTTGTTCATCATGTTTAATATCATGTTAGGCTAAATCCCCTTTCAAGGGGTGGGGGGAACCCTTATTTGATGTTATTTTAGTTTAATTAGTTTGATTACTTGAAAATTCCATTTGAATGTTAATTTTGATCCCTCACCCTTAGATTTACGCCTCGAGAGAGGGTAAATGATTTTCGAGAGAAAATGGAAATTCTAGTTATAATACCCATTTTAGATTCAAACTAGAGATAGGGGTTTCTTAAGTGGTGTATTATAACTTGAATTTCAACTCTAAATTTATATTCTAAGATTTACATAAATTTTAATTGTTCGATCCTAGCGGGTGATCAATTAAAAGGAGTGTGGATCTCTTCTCTAGAGTTGTGGGGTGCTAAACTTAATTTTTTAAAAGGTACTATTAAAATTACATTTGCAACGAGAGTTGATTTGTAATTTTGATATTAATTTGGGAGAATTCAATTAATTAAATTAATTAGTTAGAATAGCTAAAATTTGTGGTGTAATCCCATTCCTTGATTGTTCTCACAATTATTTACCTCACTTTATCTCTTATTTTAGTTTAGACTTTATTTTTCATTTTAGTAACTTTCTAGTTAGTTGTTATCATATCAAATTTAGTTTAGTTTAGTTTAAATCATCACCTCACCCAATTGTTTTAATATTTGAAAAAGATAAAAAAAAAAAAGTAGAAAAGTGAAAAAGCACAAAAAGAAAATAAAAAGTGAATTACAATTGTGTTCCCTTTGCTTTACCCCCCTTGGAAGTGGATTGATACCCTTACTTACCACTACACTTGAGATTGTTATATATTTGTAGGTATTTGAGGTTTTGATTAGAAGGACTTTTCAAGCAACGACGAAAAATACACGCCAAAGTTATTTCTATCATATTCTAGAAAAAAATATATGACTAATGTTAGTTTAAGTTTTGGGATGAAATAGAAAAAAATGCGTGTCCTTTAATATTGATGCTAAATTCGGGATTAATTTTAGGGGTAATATTTGTAAGGGATTAATTTTATGACTAATGCTTGTAAGGGTTAATTTTATGACTAATGTGTATAAGGGTTAATTTTAGGGTTGATGTTAGGATTGATTTTAGGGATTGTTGGCTTAAATGACAAAAGCAGATATTCAAAACCTAATAAATTAACAGTGAGATACAAACACTTACATGAGATTCACTCATGGGAGACTACATATAGCTCCACTGGTTTCTTTGGAGTTTTGTCTGGACAGTCTTTGGACCAGTGCCTTGGCTTTTTACAATTATAGCAAGTGTTCCCATTACTGATTTTAGATGATGGAGTTCGATTTTGTTGAGTGAGGGTAAGTAAGTCTTGTTATGAAACTATAGTTTGATTCCATGATCTACTTCTCCAATTCCATTGGTGGGAATTTCTATTGTAAAGAAAAGACTTAATATGAGCGAGAAAGTAACCGTTGTGTAAAGTAAATCAAAGGTCGGTTCACAAAGATTTCCGCCATCGTTGTGTGAAGTAAGACCATAAGGATCGCAAAAAAGTGAGGTCTACTTTGGGAGTATTCGCCCCAAAGTGACTCCACAATCGCATTCATATATCTTTACGTAAAATTACCACAAAACTACCAATGTAACCCGCAGGAACCGATCGCGTAGTCACAGGACCCCCGGTCTATGTGTATTTCTGTGTGTATGTGCATATATTTGTGTGTGTGTGTGCACGGGATTCATGCCCTCGTACATAATAACTAGTTAATGATTCATTAGAGCCATTATTTATAGGAATAATATTCATGCCATCGTTCATTTTTCTCAGAAAAAATGAGTCACGGTGATTATAAATGGCAACAAGAGTGTGAAGGGTTGCAATTGGCCCGCACTCATACCTCTTTCATTAATGAGCCTCATTCAGTGGGTACTCCGATTTATTGGTATGGGAATAGGAAGATCGAATAATTTAACTACCTTATAAACCGCAGAGTTTATCTCCAGCAAGAGTACTTATTCAATCGCATTCTGTTTTCCCTGCCAGAATACTGGGATGAAGCTGTACAATATATATTTCGCATACATAGTCCTGATAATGCACTGACCTTGCTCATGCTGTTAGAGAAGGAAGAAAAAAATTCACCCATTATGGATAGAATTACGTACAAAGATCATTGTCGAAGACTGTGATGCCTCGCTACACATCCACGTCAAACTCAATCTTGCCAATAAGCTGAAGAGGAAGAGATTTCAAGTTCATTTCGCTGACATCTATGCATCCATTATAGATACGCTTCCTCCTAATTTGTCACGTGCAAAAATCCATAGGTTTTTAAAAACAAATCCCGAATGGATAGA
The DNA here is from genome assembly GCA_949130495.1 of Sambucus nigra. Taxonomy (NCBI): domain Eukaryota; kingdom Viridiplantae; phylum Streptophyta; class Magnoliopsida; order Dipsacales; family Adoxaceae; genus Sambucus; species Sambucus nigra. Next base: position 221,929,881 of record OX422207.1, read on the forward strand.
GATCAGACACATTGAACTTTTATTAAAGTCTTACCATAAAAAGGTAAACTATAATATATGGTCAAAAAAATTATTTTGTTATTATAATTTCATGTTGAACTTTGAAATTATGCATCTATTTTTGTAGACAATGTCGGATAATAATGAAAATAACGCTCTAACCGAGGACGTGACACCAGCACAAGGAGAATTCTCATGACTAATTGGTGAGCAATACTCAACTCCACCAACGGTTCACTCCCCTACTCCGAGTTGTAGTAGGCAAGGTACTCCCACTAATCCAACAAACACGTCCAATGCTCCTGAAACTATTGGGTTAACTCAGAAGAATCCCATTGAGTTCTCTATATTTGGAAATAACCCCACAGGGGATATGAATCATGTTTAACAATTTAAAGACCAGTGTTTGTCCTTGGCAAAAATGAATGTGGGAGTGGGAGGAGATGATAATTGGAACCTCGTAGATAAAGCTATTAAAGATGACATCTATGAGCAACTCAACAAACGGTTTGAATTTTCTGCAAACTCAAAAAATAAGGTTCTTTCTCGAGTTGCTGAATAACTCCGAACATATCGGAGAAACCTTAGGCTGAAGCATTTCCCTAAGGGAGCATCGAGCTCTGATATTTTGGTGATCAAAGATAAAGTCCCTACGAACGTTGAGATTCCAGTCAGTTAATGGAAAGGTTTTCTGGAAAATGAGGTGAAGGACTCTAAAATGGTGCAAAGGGAGAAAAACAAACAGAATAGGGCCAAAAAACTGATGTTCACCGGCTTGGCTCAAAATTTTATGAAGATTTAAATAACGAGTAGTCGAGCAAGATAAAAGGCAGCCCAGATGAAGGAAATACACTGAATGGGGCCACTTTGTATGTGCATGCAAGACAAGACAATGATAATAAATTCCCTCTTCACTTGGCTAATACTCTAGAATCAATATAGTCTCTGAGTAGTCAGTCAGCTTCAAGCCCGTTAGATGACATTGATAATGATGCCCTCGCACAGACCTTAGGGAAGGATCATAGAGGGAGTAAGAGAGGGTTGGGGTCGCATATGTCAAAAATAAGATTCAAATACGCTAAACCTCTCGTGGACGATCTTTCTTCTGTTAATAAGTATTTCTCGTCCAACGATGAACGTCATTCTAAGCCTGAAGGGGGTGTAATGGGGCTTTGAAATGAATTGGGAGGCGTGAATGATAAACTTTCACAAATTGTGTCCCTTTTAACCGATCGTATGCCCCTACAACCCACAATGCATCCCTATTTCCCCTTACCTCCTAATAATTTTCCTCCTTCTCTATTTCCCTCAATGATGTTAGTTCCTCCTTCAACATATCCCTTCTCAGCACCTCGGCATGCCATAGGTCTTGGATCATTGTCAACAATCCATGCTGACTATGGTGAGAAATACTATATTAAGGACCTGAGCGATAAAGTTGTCGTTAGGGTGTGCACACTCATCTCCACTCAAGTAGGCACTTTAATAAATAGTTGACCTTTACAGGAGGGTGAGTGTCAGATCATGGTTGATAAAGTATATGTTGGTTGCGAAGATGCTCCAGTGTATGTCACCAGCGAAGAAAGGAATTTATTGAAAAATAATGTAGACTCTATTACAACTTGGCTAGTTTATCATTCGACGAAGATGTAGTAATATTTTTCTTATGATGTAATAATATCACTAGATAAATTTATTTAATCTGAGTTTAAGTGGGTGTGTTCTTGTATTTAAGTTATTGCATAGTTTGATTGATTAGTGCGTTGTTGATATTTACGATATTTATGCTTTACTATGCAACATGATATTTATTTTATCATGTTAACATAGGACTCCAATTTGAAGATTATTAAATGAATTTTCCACAATACAAATAGTGGATGGGGGAGACTGACCGAATAGCTAATAGTTATGTTAAAGGCGTTATAGAATTTATTAGCCACGCTCTTAAGAACCTTAAAAATGAGAATATTTTGTGTCCATGCACCCATTGTATTAACGGAAAATATAAATCTTTAGAAGACGTCGAGTTAGGTTTAATAAAGTGGGGAATTTGTTAAGATTATAACAAATGGACATACCATGGTGAAAAATATGTACCTTGTGTTCACGAAGAATTATTGGTAACTGACTGCGAAACAGACCACCAACGAGTGGAAGTACTAAATGATTCGCCAACACATCGTCCATTGACCGTAATTGACGATGCTTACGGAGTCCACCGTGACCAAAATCACCAACTTATGGAGACAAATAATGCGAACAATGAATAATTTGATACTGAACTACTAGGAGACCGAGAATATATACGGTTGAAAGTCGATGTGAATAGACTGTTGTATAAAGATTGTGATGAAGATGACTCAGTATTATATGAAATTATTGGTTTGCACAATATGAAGAGTCATTTTGGTTTGTCTGGGAACAGTGTAACCGGAATTCTTAAGTGGGTTAAAGAAATTCTCCCAAAAGAGAACACGTTACCAGATAATTATCCTACCATGAAGAAGAGAATGAAAGGTTTGGGATTGAAATATAAATCTATTCATGCACGCAAGTATGATTGCATATTGTATCGCAATAAGCACGGAGAGAAGGATGAATGTCTAGTATGCGGTGAGCTTAGATATGTCGTTTATGAGAATGTAAATGACAAATATGCAAAATATCAAAAGAGCTTGCAAGTCCCACAAAAGGTTTTTAAGGAACTCCCACTTGGGCTACAGTTAAAATGATTTTTTACTGTACCGTGGATAGTGGAGGCCATGACATGGCATGCTCGATGCGAGGTTGGTAGGAATCTAATGCGTCATTTAGTTGATTCACTCGTATGGAAAATTTTAAACGCACATCATGTTGAAATTGCAAAGGAACTGTGAAACATTCGTCTTGCAATCTCAACCGATGGGTTTAACCCTTTCGATAATTTAAGTACTAGTCGGAGTTATTGGCCAGTTCTCATGATGCCTTTAAGTCTCCCTCCAACACTGTGCATGATAAAGGAGTTCATATTGTTATCTTTATTAATACCAGGGCCGAAGGCTCCAAGCGTTCATATTGATATATTCTTAGCCCCATTAATCGAAGAACTTAAATTGTTGTGGGATAAAGGCGTGACGGCGTTCGACTCTCACAAGGGTGAAGAGTTTACATTTAAAGCACTGGTGATGTGGGCGATCCACGACCTTCCTGCTTATGGACCTTGTCCGGTTGTAATATTCATGGTTATTATGGATGTCCCATATGTGGGGAGGAAACTGAAGCCACTTGGCTATAACATAGCCGTAAGATGAGTTGCATGAGTCATCGTAGATTTTTGCTGACCAGTCACCCTTTCAGGAACGATAAGTCTAACTTTTATCCTATTGGTCAAGAACGCCGGATGGCACCTGCTAGGTTTGCTGGTTAGCAGATCGAGGAAAAGGCAATGGATACAAACGTGGGGAATAGGTACGTAGGCAAACACCATAATTTTGTAAACCTGAAGCGTAAAGTAAGGGGAGATCCTAACGACCCTAAGAAAGCAAAACCATGGTACAGGCGATCTATATTTTTTAATTTGTCGTATTGTAAAGATCATCGTGTAAGGCGTATAATTGATGTGATGCACATATAGAAAAATGTTGTAGAACATCTGATAGGAACATGTCTAGGTGGATCACATTCCAAATATGGAGAGCGGCCCCACCGAGATCTATAGGATATGAAGCAAGAAGAAACTCTAGTTTAAAAATGATCCTATAACAGGAAGAATTTCTACCCCTCCAACTGCTTGCACTTTGATTACTAATGAGAAGGAGATCCTCTTAGACATGTTGTTCAACTTGAAGACTCCAAGGGGTTATTTTTATAATTTACGTAGAGTAGTAAGCTACCAAGAAAGTGACTTAAAACATTGCAAGCCTCACGACTGGCATGTAATAATTCAATTAATCCCTTTGTTATTTCGACATTGCTTCTCTGAACACAAAGATCTCCGTTGGACAATTATGCAAATCAGTTTGTGTTTTACCCTAGTTTGTGCAAAAATGGTAAACATAAGGCACATTAAAGTTGAAAAATCAACTTTAACCGAGGTAATTTGTGTATTAGAGAAATATTTTCATCCGTCGTTCTTCGATATCAGCATCCACTTGCTTGTGCATTTATGGTGATCAGTCCTAAATCAAGTTAGAAAAGGTTTCTCAGTTGGTCCATTCTTAGCATCACTGTCGTCTTTTTAAATTACTAACCACCTAAGTGAGAAAAGTAGAGTGGTGCCAATTTTTATCTTTCAATTAATTAAATTAAAACTCATGCGGAACATACAACAATACACAATCACAGTTAATTAAAATAACCATCCACAAATAAAACACCTAACCGAATAAACCATCGGTCCAAATATCCAATACAAGTAAATATCAGAAAAACATCTCAACAAGTCTACTACTGATAAATGAACTGTGAGCGACAAGCTCAGATAACTACTAGAGAGTCTCTACAAGAATGGAAGAAGGAGGCGTCTATCAAAACCCCGCAACATCCACATGTGCTGCAGCAAAGGATACCTGGAATAGAGTCAAGCTTGGCTTCCTTGTGGTTGGACACCTAAAAGGTTTTTAAAATTTTTATAGCAAGGGTTAGTACCAAAAAATATTTGAAAAACATTTAACAAATGATTAACTTGCAGTAATAAATAAATATGCATGCTCTTCATATTTTAGTTAGTGTCGCACTCTCTTGAGGACTTCCTCACCCCTCCTCTAATGTGCACTACTAACGCTTCCGTTTAATTTACTAGGTCCCACGCTCCTGACCCAAATGCTTATTTTAACCCTTGAATGTTACCTACTCTAACCGAGTATGCCTTAATTTATGATTTTTAAGTTATTATAAACGTCAAACTTAATTAAATCATTACTCCTTTTAATTTCATATAACATTCACACCTGTTATGCACATAATACATTTTTCACTATGTATTAATTATCCCATATATAATTATTTACCTAATTATATATTTAATAATATTACAGTATTCACAAACATACTGAAATAACATTTAATACGAACTCTCGACCGAGTAAGAATACTCACAAAATATAAATTTTCCCCAAGTGCTATCCCACTAGGTGTATTCACGTAACCTAGTTATCCAAGTTAGATTCGCTCACTAACTTAGTTTAACATACGAATTGGAGGCGGTCATATTCCTTCCCTGAAAGTGAGATGCCCCTCACCCATATAACGGACGCTATGACCTGGGATTATACTCGCCCTACTCCTCAAGCTAGGGGATTCATCCACTACGCGCAACCTCCCCCTATAGCACTAGAGTATATAATAGTAATATTCAATCTCTGATATTAATGCACACACACACTATATATATATATATATATATATATACTATCACACACCGTATATATATATAAATATAAAATGTCCTGGCTACACCATGTACTAAATCCGTAACACAAGCCTATTTAATTTATTAAGAGTTTATGGTCCAACCCTAATTATTAATTAATTTGCACATTAATTAATTTAGTCACCATTGGTGTCGCCCCCACCATAAATTTGGACTTACTCTCGTAGCCCGAAATAACCTCACTCGAGTCTAAATTCCCGACTCTCGAATTTATAATCATGACGTGTCACCCAAAAACTCCCTCAAATCCTAATTAACTTTACTCACAATTAATTATATTTAATCTCATGTATTAATTTCTCAATAATTAATTACATAAAGATTATTATGTAAATTCCCTCATATATACATAACTGGGCGAATCTGCCAAATTCTGCCGACCTTCGATCGATCGACCCCATACCTTCGATCGATCGATCGAGCAGGTCTTCGTCTTCTTCGCGAAGACAGAATCAGCCATGGACGAAATTTCTCAAACCCTAGTTTCTTCTACCAGTAACCTCAATCCCTCTTAACCTCAATACATGTTAGAAAACTTATTAGGAACCTCCAAGATGTCCACCAACATTATTAATTCGTCCATTAACTACAATTTCTAAATTTGGGGAAAAATTCATCTTTAACCCTTAACCCATTTACACCCCAAATTCCATCATCAAATCCGTTTTTAATTGTCCGGATATCATCCTACCAGATATGTATCAACTTATAAATATCAGATTTTACATGAATCCTTACTCAAATTCATAAATCATATTATTATTTTCAAAATCCCATGTTTATGCCATGAACACCCAAAACGAATTTTAATCAATCACATCACATGAATATGAATTGAAAAACAGATTCAATACTATTGCAAGTTATCCACTTGCCTTAGGTTTCGTAGTGTCTGATTCGGAGATGAATTCCAAGGTTGAAGATGATCCTTGTTGGCTCTCTAGTGATCCCAAAATTGCCTTTAACTGCTATTAGGGTTCCTTAATACACTTAGCCTTTTTCTAAAACTCTATCAGCCGTTTTCTTATTCCTTCTAATTCCTTAATTTACCTAAATCCCGTTTTTTGCCTAATGGGCCAAGCCCAAGTGACCCAAATGCCCCCGTGTGGGCCCGGCTATGTCAAAAAACGCCCCGTGACCCGTTTACAACCCCCAGGTACACTTTTCCGACTATCTCAGCCCATCCGGACTCAATCGTACACTCAAAATTGGCATCCGAATTAATTTATAAAAATGTTTATCCCCTCACCCCTTTAGTCTATACCGACTCCCGGTTGAGATAAGTGCATACCCTGTCATTAATACTCGAAATGACTTAAATAAATAATTACTATTCACTTAGTAAATAACTTCCCGTAAATATTAACCATTTACTCCTCTATTAATATTTAAATAAAAATTTCCCTAATTAATTCAATTAAATTATGACTCACAAGTAATTTTCAATTCCCGAATTAATTAAATATTTAATGCATGAAAATGAGAGGTGTTACATACTCCCCCTCCCCCCCCCCCCCCCTTACAAAGGAATTTCGTCCCCGAAATTAGGTCATACCTGTGATAAAAAGCTCTGGATATTGCTCCCGCATATCCTCCTCTCGCTCCCAGGTAGACTCATCAATGTTGTGATGACCCCACTGTACTCTAACTAGTGGAACAACTTTGGATCGTAATTTCCGCTCGCTACGGTCTAGGATAGCCACTGGCCTCTCCTCATATGAGATGTCTGGCTGTAAATCAATTTCTTCGAGTGGAATGTGCCAGAAGGCCCTCTCACTCCTGTGATATTTCTTCAACGATGCTACATGGAACACATCGTGTATCCGTTGAAGATGCTCCGGTAATCCCAGCCTGTAGGATACAGGCCCCACCCTCTCGATAATAGGGAAAGGTCCCACGTACCTCGGGGTTAGCTTACCCTTCTTGCCGAACCTCATCACCCCTTTCATGAGGGACACCCTGACCAATACCTGATCCCTAACCTCTAACTCCACGTGTCTCCGTGAGGCATCCGTGTAACTTTTCTGCCTATCCTGGGCTATCTGAATCCTCCCTCAGATCAGCTCTATCTTGGAAAATGTCTCCTGAACAATCTCCGACCCCAACAGTTTGTTGTCCCCCACCTCTAACCAACAAGCGGGTGAACGACAAGGTCTCCCGTATAATGCCTCGAATGGTGCCATGCCGATCGTGAATTGGTAAGAGTTATTATACGCAAACTCTACCAGAGGAAGATATTTCTCCCAACCTCCCCCAAAGTCTAGTATACACATTCTGAGCATATCTTCCAACATCTGATTGACTCTCTCGGTCTGCCCGTCAGTCTGTGGGTGATAGGCTGTACTCAAACGTAACTCCGTGCCCATGGCCTCCTGAAAACTCTGCCAAAAATGGGCCACAAAGATTTTATCCCTATCCGACACAATATTAATCGGTACCCCCGTGCAGTTTAACAATCTCCGCAATGAATAGTTGTGCATAACGCATCGTCTCAAAGTCTGTGCGAACCGGTAGGAAGTGGGCCACTTTGGTCAACCGATCCACAATAACCCATATGGAATCGTGACCCTTCTGTGATGTCGGTAACCCTATAATGAAGTCCATAGAGATGCTCTCCCACTTCCACACAGGAATTTCAAGTGGCTGTAGCATCCCTGATGGTCTCTGATGGTCAACTTTCACAAGCTGACACGTGGCACATTTCGAAACAAATTTTGCTATGTCCCGTTTCATCCCCGCCCACCAATACTGCCTCCTCATATCTTGATACATCTTATCCCCACCGGGATGTACCGCGAATCTCGACCCATGAGACTCCGTCATAACAGCGTGCCTCAATTCCGCATCCTCTGACACAATCAACCTCCCATTATGGCGTAAACCTCCCTCTGAGCTGATCGAGTACCCCTCTGCTCCCTCATCTAGCAACTGGCTCACCCTATCCCGGCAGGTCTGATCCTCTGCCTGAGCCCCCACAACCCGCATAATGATCTCGGGTGCGATGGATAATGCTGACATGCAAACCCCGGCTACATCATCCTCGTATCGAAGTTCTCTCCACTTTGCTTTCCAGACTTCTGATATTTCCCCAGTCGGTCTCCGACTCAATGCGTCTGCCACCACATTAGCCTTACCAGGATGATACTGAATATCAAACTGATAGTCTTTCACAAATTCTAGCCATCGCCTCTGTCTCATATTCAAATCCTTCTGAGTGAAGAGATACTGAAGTGATTTGTGATCCGTGAATAGCGTGAACTGCTCCCCCAGGAGATAATGTCTCCATATCCTCAAAGCAAAAACGACTGTTGCTAACTCTAGGTCGTGAGTGGGGTAATTCTTCTCGTGGGGCTTTAGCTTTCTGGACGCATAAGCTATAGCCCTTTCCTCCTGCTGAAGCACACCCCCAAGTCCCTGTAAGGATGCGTCAGTGTAAACCCGATACTCTAATCCTCCTTTTGGCAATACAAGCACGGGTGCAGATGTCAACTTGTCCTTTAACTCGTCGAAGGCTAATTGACAGTGATCATCCCAAGTGAAAGGTACCCCTTTTCAGGTAAGATTCGTCAAAGGGCCCGCAATATTTGAGAATCCTTTGATGAACCGTCTGTAATAACCGGCCAACCCCAGAAAACTGTGCACTTCTGTCGGTATCATGGGCTGTCCCCGCTCCCTCACCGTCGATACTTTACTTGGATCCACCGCGATACCCCGGTCTGATACCACGTGGCCAAGGAACTGGACCTCTCATAGATAAAATCCACACTTACTGAATTTGGCATAGAGTTGGTGATCCCGTAATGTCTGTAACACTATGTGTAGGTGCTCTGCGTGCTCTTCCTCGGTACGCGAGTAGATCAGGATGTCATCAATGAACACGATAACAAACTGATCGAGAAACTCCTTGAATATTCTGTTCATGAGGTCCATGAACACTACTGGTGCATTGGTGAGTCCGAATGGTACACCCTGAACTCGTAAGATCCATATCGCGACAGGAAAGCGGTCTTCGGAACATCTTCCTCTCGGATACGTAGTTGATGATATCCTGACCTTAAGTCGACCTTAGAGAAATAAGACGCCCCTCTCAATTGGTCAAATAGGTCGTCAATCCTAGGCAACGGATACTTATTCCGTATCGTGACCTTATTCAGCTCTCTATAGTCCACACATAACCGTAGTGAGCCATCTCTCTTTTTCACAAATAACACCGGTGCACCCCACGGTGATGTACTCCGTCGTATGAAACCTTGACCCAGAAGGTGCTGAATCTGCTCCCTCAGCTCACGCATCTCTGAAGGGGCCATACGGTATGCGGCCTGGGCAATTGGCCTCGTCCCCGGTGCTAAATCGATCACAAATTCGATTTCCTTTCTAAGTGGCAACCCTGGTATCTCCTGAAACACATCCTCAAAGTCTCTCACCACTGGGATTGAATCCAACGGAATAGCCACCTCCTGTGAGGTTTCCTCCTCAATGTAATACAAGTGTGTGCGTGACCCTCCCTCGGGTAGTGGAATTGCTATTAAGAACATCTCCTGCCCTGGAATGGATAACACGATAGTCCTTTCGTAGAAATCCACCGTCGCTCGATAACCTGCCAACCAATCCATACCCAAGATGACATCGTACCCCTCCATATCTAACACTAGTAGGTCCGCTGCTAAACTAAGTCTCCCGATCAAGATGTCCACACCCCGACAAATCGAGTGAATCGTAGCCCCGCTGCCAACTGGCGACTCTACACACATCCGAAGACCTCCCGCGGTCTCTAGTAGTCCGGCCCGTTTAGCAAAATTTAATTTAATGAATGAATGTGATGCTCCCGTATCAAAGAGAATACTACCCTCATAACCATGAATGAGAAACATACCCTCAACTGCTGGCGGTGCTTGCTGCACCGGGGGATTTGGAACATCCCGAACGTTATACACACGTCCGTAGTGCATCTGCCCCTGCTGAGGTGGGGCGGGTAGGGCTGGTGCTGCTGGTGGTAATTGCCCCCGTTGCCCCTGTTGGGCCTCCTGCTGTTGACCTCTGCCCCTCTGTGGGCATTCCCTCTTGAAATGTCCTGGCTGGCCACACACAAAACAGCGTCTCTGACCATCCCCTTGTCGTTGGCCTTGTTGGCCCTGACGCGGCTGGCCCTGCCCCTGCTGGCCTCCCCCATTGTTCCCTTGGCCCTGACGGCCCTGAGGAACCTACTGCTGCTGATTCGGGCCCGGCTGCCCCTGCCTGAACCCCTGTCCTCCCTATCGGAAACCCCCAGGCTTAAACTTCTGAGCCTGATTCCCTTGCTGACTACCCGCCTGCTGTTGAGTACCACTTGTGTCACTACTAGTAACAGCCTTGCCCTGTTGGCTCGGCTCCCCTGTTCGCTTGCTCCCCTTCGCATGGAAGCGATGGTCCTGGCAGTGTACAAGTGCGGCATTAACGACGTCTGTATACGTTACTAACGTCGGATTCCCAATCAAGTGTTGCCTGATTCGCCAGGCTAAGCCGTCCATAAACCTCGATTTCTTCCACTCCTCATCGCTCACCTCATTTGGCACAAAGTTTGCCAAACGGGTGAACTCTTCCTCGTAGTCTGCCACTGATCGGTCACCCTGAACTAAATCACTGAATTTCTTCTTCATCTCAGTCTCTACTGCTGGTGGAAAGTATTTGCGATCGAACCGCAAACAAAACTCTGCTATCGGCATCAAGTCTCGCTCCCCGGCGGTGGTAACTGACTCCCACCACTGTAAGGCTGCCCCTGCTAGACGAAAGGTAGCAAGCATCTTCTTCTGTACCTCGGTACAATCTAGCATGCGCAGATGGCGCTGAATGTTCTTCTTCCAGTCACAAGCCTCTATCACATCTGTACTACCCCGGAACTCAGGTGGGTGACCCTTCTGAAATGTCTCCCTAACTCTCTGCCAAGACGGTGGCCCCACTGGACCCTGAACTGCTGGTACCACTGGAGGCGGGGCCAGGGGCTGTGGAAAGTGAGCTGCCATAGCTCTCATTGCTGTTTCGACCGCCTGGGCCACTATCACTGCCACCTAAGTAGTGGAAATCAACTCGGGTGGGGGTGGTGGTAGCGGTACCTGTGGCTCCTGATGAACCTCCCTGATGTCATCCCTAGCCTCAGCCCTCTCTGCTCTCTGCCTCTTCGGTGGCATCTGAAATAGATTGAATCGCGTAAGTACACAATTTACACAAAAATATACACAGCAGAAATATGATATCTCCCAAGCGGAAAATGAATCAACAGTCCTAATAATAGGGCTCTATAACAAACGAGTGCTACACTGAAAAGTAGAAAGCCGCACAGATCCTAAGGACACTAGAACTTGATGCTCTGATACCATCTATGACACCCCGCCTAATTAATCCCGGGTGATCAGTGCTAAATCAAGTTAGAAAAGGTTTCTCAGTTGGTCCATTCTTAGCATCACTGTCGTCTTTTTAAATTACTAACCACCTAAGTGAGAAAAGTAGAGTGGTGCCAATTTTTATCTTTCAATTAATTAAATTAAAACTCATGAGGAACATACAACAATACACAATCACAGTTAATTAAAATAACCATCCACAAATAAAACACCTAACCGAATAAACCATCGGTCCAAATATCCAATACAAGTAAATATCATAAAAACATCTCAACAAGTCTACTACTGATAAATGAACTGTGAGCGACAAGCTCAGATAACTACTAGAGAGTCTCTACAAGAATGGAAGAAGGAGGCGTCTATCAAAATTCCGCAACATCCACATGTGCTGCAGCAAAGGATACCTGGAATAGAGTCAAGCTTGGCTCCCTTGTGGTTGGACACCTAAAAGGTTTTTAAAATTTTTATAGCAAGGGTTAGTACCCAAAAATATTTGAAAAACATTTAACAAATGATTAACTTGCAGTAATAAATAAATATGCATGCTCTTCATATTTTAGTTAGTGCCGCACTCTCTTGAGGACTTCCTCACCCCTCCTCTAATGTGCACTACTAACGCTTCCGTTTAATTTACTAGGTCCCACGCTCCTGACCCAAATGCTTATTTTAACACTTGAATGTTACCTACTCTAACCGAGTATGCCTTAATTCATGATTTTTAAGTTATTATAAACGTCAAACTTAATTAAATCATTACTCCTTTTAATTTCATATAACATTCACACCTGTTACGCACATAATACATTTTTCACTATGTATTAATTATCCCATATATAATTATTTACCTAATTATATATTTAATCATATTACAGTATTCACAAACATACTGAAATAACATTTAATACGAACTCCCGACCGAGTAAGAATACTCACAAAATATAAATTTTCCCCAAGTGCTATCCCACTAGGTGTATTCACGTAACCTAGTTATCCAAGTTAGATTCGCTCACTAACTTAGTTTAACATACGAATTGGAGGCGGTCATATTCCTTCCCTGAAAGTGAGATACACCTCACCCATATAACGGACGCTATGACCTGGGATTATACTCGCCCTACTCCTCAAGCTAGGGGATTCATCCACTACGCGCAACCTCCCCCTATAGCATTAGAGTATATAATAGTAATATTCAATCTCTGATATTAATGCACACACTATATATATATAGTATCACACACCGTATATATATATATAAATATAAAATGTCCCAGCTACACCATGTACTAAATCCGTAACACAAGCCTATTTAATTTATTAAGAGTTTATGGTCCAACCCTAATTATTAATTAATTTGCACATTAATTAGTTTAGTCACCTTTGGTGTCTCCCCCACCATAAATTTGGACTTACTCTCGTAGCCCGAAATAACCTCACTCGAGTCTAAATTCCCGACTCTCGAATTTATAATCATGACGTGTCACCCAAAAACTCCCTCAAATCCTAATTAACTTTACTCACAATTAATTAGATTTAATCTCATGTATTAATTTCTCACTAATTAATTACATAAATATTAATATGTGAATTCCCTCATATATACATAACTGGGCGAATCTGCCAAATTCTGCCGACCTTCGATCGATCGACCCCAAACCTTCGATCGATCGATCGAGCAGGTCTTCGTCTTCTTCGCGAAGACAGAATCAGCCATGGACGAAATTTCTCAAACCCTAGTTTCTTCTACCAGTAACCTCAAGCCCTCTTAACCTCAATACATGTTAGAAAACTTATTAGGAACCTCCAGGATGTCCACCAACATTATTAATTCGTCCATTAACTACAATTTCTAAATTTGGGAAAAAATTCATCTTTAACCCTTAACCCATTTACACCCCAAATTCCATCATCAAATACGTTTTTAATTGTCCGGATGTCATCCTACCAGATATGTATCAACTTATAAATATCAGATTTTACATGAATCCTTACTTAAATTCATAAATTAGATTATTATTTTCAAAATCCCATGTTTATGCCATGAACACCCAAAACGAATTTTAATCAATCACATCACCTGAATATGAATTGAAAAACAGATTCAATACTATTGCAAGCTATCCACTTGCCTTAGGTTTCGTAGTGTCTGATTCGGAGATGAATTCCAAGGTTGAAGATGATCCTTGTTGGCTCTTTAGTGATCCCAAAATTGCCTTTAACTGCTATTAGGGTTCCTTAATACACTTAGCCTTTTTCTAAAACTCTATCAGCCGTTTTCTTATTCCTTCTAATTCCTTAATTTACCTAAATCCCGTTTTTTGCCTAATGGGCTAAGCCCAAGTGACCCAAATGCCCCCGTGTGGGCCCGGCTATGTCTAAAAACGCCCCGTGACCCGTTTACAACCCCCGGGTACACTTTTTCGACTATCTCGGCCCATCCGGACTCAACCGTACACTCAAAATTGGCATCCGAATTAATTTATAAAAATGTTTATCCCCTCACCCCTTTAGTCTATACCGACTCCCGGTTGAGATAAGTGCATACCCTGTCATTAATACTCGAAATGACTTAAATAAATAATTACTATTCACTTAGTAAATAACTTTCCGTAAATATTAACCATTTACTCCTCGATTAATACTTAAATAAAATTTTCCCTAATTAATTCAATTAAATTACGACTCACAAGTAATTTTCAATTCCCAAATTAATTAAATATTTAATGCATGAAAATGCGGGGTGTTACATGAAACTTTATTATGTGGTCCCGTTAGGTATCATTGGATGTATCCTTTTGAGCGCTTGATGAAAACCTTTAAAAATTACTTAAAGAATACACAGTATATTGGAGGGTCAATTGCTTTAGAATACGTAACTGTGGAATCATCGTTATACGCTATGGAATATATGCCAGAACAAGAAGTGGGGAGGTTCAATCCGAGTGAAGGAGGAGTGATAGAGGAACCTCGCGAGTTTGAGGACGAATTACCGTTTGGGAACCCTTAAAGATGTGAAACTCACAAATATACAATACGAGCAAGCAACTCGTTATGTCTTCGAATCGCAAGATGAAATCGAAGACTGGAGAGAGTGAGTATCTACCACTATAACAAATATTACATTTAACAACGATTTATTTAGCTGTAAAGATGATTTCATGGCTAAATGATCACTTTTAGCAACGAAATTTAAATTTTGGTCATTAATTAAACATTGGCCACGAAATTGCAATTTTCGTTGTTAAATTGTCAATAAAAATTAGGCGCCATTTTTTTCCCGCACAAGATATAAAACACGAATGTTTTACCAACGAAATAATCAAACTCAACCACGAAATATTTCGTTGCAAATTTATTTACTATTTTGTTTCAAAATATTTTTGTAGGCAAACGTTAAATTTTAGGGGGGAAACAAAAAAAAATCCTCCCCATACCTTTTCCTCTACCTCTGCCGCCAATCTTCTTGCTCCTCTGCACCTCTCCTCTGCTCTGCCACCGCTCCGCCACCGCAGCTGTGCCACTTCTGCCGTTGCTCATCACACACATATGCACACCACTTCTCCAGCCGCTGTTGTGCCACTTCTTAAGGTAATTCTCACTTTCTCTCTCTCTCACACACACACTCGCACATTCCCACCCCCACCACCCCCCCCCCCAAACACACAAAAAAAACAAATACAAACCACCGTCAGAAACCAAGTCAATTATGGTTTGCTTTCGAGTACGAAATTGTAAACATATAAATCGAAATGGAGATTTCAGAACGGATGTTTTTGGATTGGAACCAAGGTTATGGATATTTTAGATTTGTTCCTTGATCTACTAGGTTTTGGATCAGATTTGTTCCTTTGATCAGCTGTGTGTGTATTTTCAAACGATTTTGGGAAATTCTAATTTTTATATTAAAATGTATTCAAGTTTAATATTGAAAATTAGTAATGTATTAAAGTTTTTTTTAATAAAATTCAACATAAAAAGGCTTAAAAATGAAAAACGAATCCTTAATGCCATTTTACTTCTTTACTACATTAAACATTTAAACTTATGATAGGTAACATTACTGCGATTTCAGGTCTGCTAATTATAACGATTTTATGAGTACGAATCTTAAGAAAGTCTTGCTTAGCCAGCCTAGTGTTAAATTTTTTAGTATTTTTACCCATGTAAATCATGTCTTGTTGGCTCATCCATTTACTAATTGCATATATTTCGAATCCTACATTTTGTGAATTAAATGAGGATCCGTTTGGTTGTCCCAAAATTTTAAATTGACCAATTTATTAATTAGTTCATTTACATATTTATTCATTAATTATGTTTGGTTTCATTAATGAAGTGATTCATTAATTGTTCCATTTTAATTCTTATGTAAAATTTGAAATTATATCATTTCACAAAAAACGTGACATGCATCCATTTGAAATAGGAGACACATAAATTGCATGCTCCTCTCTCTATCCCACAAACCTGAATCGTGACTGACCCGAACCGTGACTGACCCGCATTTAACCAGGCCTATTCATAATAACATCAACAAAAGAAATAGATTTTCAATACCAACATATTTAATCTTAATTACATAGTGAGGGTATATATTGGTTTGGTACAGTGAGGGTATTACATCAAAAGAAGTTTGTTATATGTTTTTCATATATTTGGTTATATATGATTGAAAATTTGATAATTGCCACTAAAACTTATTATAATGTGCCTCTGGAATGTCATGATACATCTGAAATTTGGTAAAATGCCTCTAGAGACATGCATTCACAAAATTCGGGTTGAAAAACTTTGTTAACATCTAAAATGGTTCTGAATTTTCTGTAAATGATTCTAAATTTGTAATTAAACATTTTTAATTTATTTTCCAGTTTTAATTGTTGAGAATTATTAGTTGAGGGTGACATGAGATTATTATTGTGTAAGCATATACAAGAATCATCATTTAAAAAGGAAAAGTTTGTTGTCTCCTATGATTTTTTCATAGATGGAGCTACATTTAATAACTAGGGAAAAGTACTCTTAGGTCCCTCGCAAACAAATTTTAAACACTAAAGGAATTTTGACTAATTTTAAACACTTAGGTCCACTAATTCTCTTCTTGTAGAAGTCCACACTAGTGGCATAACAAGTGGACCTAATAGTAAATTGTCCTTAAATGTTTAAAAATTATCAACAAGGGACCTAAGTATAAATTGCCCTAATAATTAATGGTTGATATTGCTCACTATTGAACCTTTGCAATTGGAACTATATGATAATAGACCCTATAAAACATAATTGAATGTCAATTATACTCATGTAGATTGTATCTACTTTAAATTTTCATTTTGAATAATATATATAGGCCATTACGCGCATTAGATAGATTAAAAAGTAGTTACATTATCCTTTGTCTAGTGTAATGTATACCCTTCCCCCCCCCCCCCCCCCCCCCAATATTGTTTTAGATATTCACAATATGTGCAGATATATACATAACATAATTTATGAAAACATAATCCATAAAACAAAATGTAAACTTATAGAATTTATGTAATGTAACTTTGATTTAGAACTTTTTGAAATTCTAATTTAAGCTTTAGAAACTTAGGTAAGAATTCAACGTTTGGTTTTGAAAATTGTTTGAGAGCATAATATGGATGTTTCAAAATCTTGTATGATCGTCATGTGTATTAATTGATGTTAGTTTCCAAATAGAACTAAAGTACATCAGTGATTAAGACAAGGCTCAATTTTAAAACATTTGTAATTCATAATTCACACTATAGACCTTAATATTTATTTTTATGATTTATAATTCCCATATGTACCTACTTTGATTTTTCTTTGAATGTTATAACTGCTCTAAGGTCGATACTATTCCATATGCATGCATTTTTAGCCTGACTGGAATGTAGGACACACTTTTAACATGCCTAGAATCAATATTACAAAATATATGGTCTTGTTCTCGCGTATCTATGTGTAAATAAATTGAGTTTCTTTTGTTATTTTGTTTAAAATTGGATGAATAAAAGTTGGATGCACGAAAAGGATCGATTTTGTGAGAAGTATGTGATGGGAGTTAGATCATTCATTTGATTAGCGAAGAATCATATGGGGCAAAAGAATGAAACTAGATGTCCGTGTTGCGATTGCTTGAATATTGATGTTAGAAAAATTGATGAAGTGGAGGATCACTTATTTTTGAAAGGTTTTTACACAACTTATACTCAATGGATATATCATGGGGAGAGCTCTGAACGCTTGGTGTATGGTAGTGCAAATGCTGATGTAGATGGTGATGATGTTGATGAAGAGATAACAGACAATGAAGAGGATAATGGTGATGAAATGTGTGATATGTTAGAAGACATACATAGAGGAACATTCATAGTTCCTAGTGGCCCATTTGATTCGTCTCATAGTGATTCTCCCATAGATGTTGGTGGTGGGGAGAAGAAAAGCTTTGAAAAATTATTGAGTGAAGCTAAACGTGAACTTTACCCCAATTGTAAAAACTTCTCTACATTATATTTTCTTGTCAAGTTGCTACACTTGAAGGTAATTAATCACTGGAGTGATAAATCACTCAACATGTTGCTCGAGCTATTGAAAGAAGCTTTTATGGATAGCGAGACCGTTCCAAAGTCATATTATGAGGCGAAAAGCATTTTACGTGATTTGGGATTAGGATATGTGTCGATTCATGCTTGTATAAATAATCGTTCGTTATTTCATAAGGAATTTGAGAATATGCAAGAGTGTCCAATATGTGGGGAGTCTAGATGGAAGATCAATGATGGAAAGGGTAAGAGGATTCCACATAAGGTTCTTCGTTACTTCCCGCCAACACCAAGACTCCAAAGATTGTTTATGTAAAAAAAATAGCTGAGGATATAAGGTGGCACAAAGAGAAGTGTGTAAATGACAATGTGTTGAGACATCCCGCTGACTATAATGCTTGGAAGGAATTTGATAAGGAGCATGAGTGGTTCACTCTAAACCCTCGTAATGTGCAGGTGCAGCTTGGCCTAGCGAGCGACGAGTTTAACCTGTTTGGTAACATGAACAACTCATATAGCATGTGGCCTGTTATACTCATGCCCTACAACTTAACTCCATGGAAATGCATGAAAGAAGAATTTTTATGATGTCATTGCTCATTCCTGGACCCAAGGCACCTGGTAAGGACATCGACGTGTATTTACAACCATTGATTGATGAATTAAAGGAATTATGGGATGTTGGTGTGGAGACATATGACGCGTATGCAGGAAAGACATTTCAAATGCATGCGGCAGTTTTATGGATAATAAATGACTTTTCAGCCTACGGTAACTTATCCGGATGGAGCACTAAAGGATACGTGGCATGCCCTACTTGTACTAAGCATACTTCTTCAGAAAAATTAAGAAGTAAGATTTGTTATATGGGCCACCGTCGATATTTGGAGCCAAACCATAAATGGCGGAAGAGTAAAAAAATTTAATGGCATGCAGGAGCTTCGTTCAAAGCCTACGGAGTTTGATGGGAAAGATATATTGGAATAATTGAATTATCTTAATGATTGTATCCCTGGGAAACACTTCGACAGTAGGAAGCGAAAACGTACACCCGGAGAGCTGAATTGGACCAAAAAAAGCATTTTCTTCCAATTGCCGTATTGGGAGACACTGACGTTGCGCCATAATCTTGATGTCATGCATATTGAGAAAAATATTTGTGAGAGTGTACTTGGGAAATTATTAAACATCTAAGGGAAAACAAAAGACACGTATAAAGCGAGACAAGATTTGGAAGATATGAAAATAAGAAAGGAGTTACATTTGAAGCGGAATGGTGATAAATATATGATGCCACCAGCGTCATATACCCTTTCGAAGATGGAAAAACAGGGGTTTTGCGAGTTCCTAAGATCTGTTGAGTTTCCTGATGCTTATGCTTCCAATATCTCTTGGTGTGTAAATGTTAGTGACAGTAAGGTATCGGGACTGAAAATTCATGACTGCCATGTTCTATTACAACGATTATTGGCTATTGGTGTTCGTGGATATTTATCCAAGGACGTATATACCACATTGGTTGAATTGGGGAAGTTCATTAATGACTTGTGTTGTAAGACTCTAGATTAAGAAAAACTAAGGAGATTGGAAAAAGACATCGTCCTAATTTTGTGCAAACTTGAAATGATTTATCCGCCGACATTTTTCGATATAATGATCCACTTAGCTATTCACCTACCACGAGAAGCTATGCTCGGTGGACCAGTTCAATGCAGGTGGATGTATCCTATTGAAAGGTGTGTTTTTGTATATATTTAGTCATTATTGTATATTTTGTGTTGTAGTTTGTGGGTTTATTTTGACATGATGTGACATTTTATATGTATAGATACCTATGAATGATTAAGGGTTATGTTCGTAATAAAGCCCACCCCGAAGGCTCCATAGCGGCAGCATATATTGTTAACGAATGCTTAACATTTTGTTTTATGTATCTTAATGGAATTGAAACGAAATTCAATCGTGCGGAACGAAATTACGATGGAGATACTCAAGAGGATGGATTGGATGTGTTCACTCAAAAAGTGCGTCCTTTTGGGGCATGTTCATATGATTTTCTTACCGGGGTCGAGCTTGAAATGAAGAGTTGGTATACCTTGAATAATTGCGAGGAAGTTGCGATATATATCGAGTAAGTCATTATTTATTTTAAATAAATTTTTAATTAGTAATGAGCTTAATAAATTCAATTATACCTTTTTAATGTAGTGAACACATGGAAGAACTTAATAAAGAAAGCCCCTTGAATTTGGAGGAGAGACAACAGAGATAACAAAATTCAATCATACAAAATTCTTCTAAAAAATAATTGAGGACACAACAAAATTTACATTTAAAGCATTAAATAAAATAATTGTGCCAATATTGTAGTGTCATTCAAGAAGAATTCATCAAAAACAGTCATCAACTAATGCTTCAAAATAACTCAGTTAAATTGGATGGAAACATTTATTGGATTTTGTAATAGAACAGAACACTATTTGATTTTTGGTCATATGTATGAGTACAATGAATCCAATAAACATCTTCCCAAATCCAAATTAGAGTGTCATACCCAACCTCAAGAGAAATGTGAATTAGAAAGAAATGAATCCCGTTTGAAATAAACTTCGCAGAATTCTATAAGAATATCAGAATCCCTTTCCTTACTTTTCAACCCATAAGGATCCTTATTCTAGAGAAGTTTTCAGAGTCATTTGCTTCAATTCTTCTTCATTATAGTTCGTATTATGTTCGAGTGCAAAAAAAATAATGCTAGATACTTTAACAGCTTTAATGGAACACAAAAGACTGAGTAGAGACATGTTAAGTGCCTAAAAATATAGCATATGGCATCTAATTTGTTTATTACATATACATTCAAATTTCATACAACCAGTGATTATATATGCACCAACATCTAGAGTGATGTAGATGCAATGCCCAAAACATCTATATTACTCTAGAAACATTGTACTTTTTGAGCTGTTGAGAGTTCGGTTTACTCTAAGGGTGTCTTTGCCAACCCAAGTTCCAAGCTTTGGAATTGGAATTAAATTTCATTTCCGTTGTTTGTTTCCATAAAATTGAATTTGAAATTGTCATGGAATTCCTAGTCAAAGAATTCTAATCCCATAAATTGAACACACACTGCGCACAATGACTAACAATTTCTAATACACACAGTTTCACACATGCACACACTTCACACAGATTTTCACACTACAGTTTCACACATGTACACACTACACGCATACAATTTCATGTGAAACTGTGAGTTTATATGAAATTATATGTGTGTGAAACTATAAGTTTTGTGTGTGAAATTATATGAAATGGTGTGAAGTGTGTTGACCTGAGTATGTGTGCAGTGTGTGAAGCTCTATGTGCAATGTGTGTGCGTGTGTGTGTGTGTGTGTGTGTGTGTGTGAATGCCTGACTGTGTAATCGATTCCATAAAATTATGTCTTTGTAATTATCTACTTTTACAAACTATATCATATCACATTCTCTGTTTTCTTTTGAGAACCTCCAAGATAACACTAATTTGCTAAGTATATTTAATTTTATTTGATTTGATATGCCTATAAACTATATGATATGTACTTTGATTTTCTTTATAAATGTCCTTAACCACTAGCCTATCTTTGATTTACAAGATCTACATCTAACACGATACCTTCACTAGACATCAATTTGATATGGCATAATGTACCTGGATATGAAAACCTTTAGTGCTACAATTTAATTTTGTCATTAGATAAAATAGAAAAACATTTATTGTGATGTAGAAGTAAGATTGGTAATTTTAGCCCTTATACTTAAGCATCTACACTATATGTTAGCTATGTTAAGCCCCTAATGGTTATTTCTTTTTATTGCCTAATTAATCTATACATGAACAAATAACTACAGAACTCCCTAATTGTACAAAGATTTTAGCTTTAAATATCTGGTTGAACACGATAATTTCTACAAACGAGGTTACACCACGGTCCTTCTCAAATGTGTACCCCCCCCCCCCCCCCCCCCCCGCAACATCCAGGAGTTGTTAAAAGAGGTACATGAAGTGGAGCCTCAGGTGCCCATAATTTTCCTCTGGCCCTTTACTTTTTGTCATAAATAGTTTCAGGTCACTGCCTAAAGGAAGAAGTCAAGTCAATTTGCCCTGAACATAGTAGATTACTAACTGGGTTGAGGTTGAGGCACTGAGTACAATCACCAGGAAGAAAGTATAATTTTTTGACAGAAAAACAATAATTTATCGGTTTAATATACCTGCACTGCTGGTTAGTGACAATGGGAAACCGTCTAACAATGAAGACTTTCGCGAAGTTTGCTCAGCCTTTGGGATCAACAATCACTACTCTTACAGGGAGATACACTCACGAGACAATAGTCAAGCCGTGATCACTAACTGCACCATGAGAAGTAGTCAAAGTGTTTGAACCATACACAAAACTATACTGGTCACCGTAATGAGTTCCAATAAAGGGCTGAGCTCTATATCCACCGATATCTGTTTCTTGAGGACCACTTAACATCGATGAGTGCCTTGAATCCATAGATTGTAGAGAGACCCCTTATGGTCCCCCACCAAAATAAGAAGGTCCCAACTTCACCATCCAAAATATGATTTAAAGACAAAGAAAATCATTAAATTACGGTGTTGAAAAAAACAAAAGCCCTATTAGCCTAAGGCCATTTCAATTTTCTTGTTTCATTATATTTCTTTCAGGTAACAGAAATTTGTTTATAAGAAAACAAAACCAAACATGCATTAACTAAGGGGAAAAACTTATGCTCTTTCCATAATCAGATTGTTCAGAGTAAGGCGGCTGCTACTGCTGCCCGTATGAATTACTCCCTCGAGACGGATACATTATCTCTCAGTAAATGAAAATCCAATAACCTGTATAGTAATATGCCAATTGTAACACAAACATTACGATCACAATTTATGAACACAAACTAAAGGAAAGGTTCGATAATGCCTTGATGCAAAAAAATGTGAAAATGATAAAAGATGTTGTTATTTTGTTTTAAATGAGATTGGTAAGAACAAACCGCTGATCTAGTGCGTTTTACGTTGACAATGAAAGTCAGTTCTATGGATTTGAGTAACATTTAGAGCTGACAGAGATTGGTGATGTTTCAGGTTCCATATTCACAGCCATATCATGAATTGTGATTAGATGAAAGTTCTCTTCATCATATGCTTGGAGGGTAATTAGTGGATTGTAATTTAGAGGAGGGTTATTTGGTCATTTGACCATTCCAATCACACTTCGCTCTTTTTAGGTAGTAGAGATATTTATATGGTATATGTTTGTTATCCATACAGAAATAATTTCGTTTCATTTTTATACTTGATACCAATTTTAGTAAACATTTTTATACTTGTATCCGAGGCTAATGAATGAAAATGGTTGTTCCTATTCTCCTTCAAATCATTTCTAGTTTTGGTTGATGATTATTATCGTAAAAAGATTACTATTGCATTATTTATATCAATGTGATGTTTAGTTTTATATTAGTGTACTAATCAATGCATGTACATAGCCTCAACTAGGGTGAACAAAGAGTTTGTGGACCTACTAAAGGTAGAGGGTTAGAAAAAATGGTCAAAGCAACTAGGAAGAAGATGCAGATAGAAATTTCCAAAGAAAATGGAAGGCCTCTTGAGCAGGAGCAGGCTGCCAAACTTTTAAGTGAGATAGGGATTATAACTCGAAATCTTATTCCGGTGCCAACTAAATGTAAAGCACTTAGTGAGCGTGATAAGAATGAAGCTTTTGATAGAATTAGTGTAAGTATATATATTTTTAGTCCAGTGACTATCAGTATTATACATTTATGTTTAACTTGATTAATTAATATTTTGTATTTATAGGAGAGATTTGAAATTGACTTGGATGAACATGGAAAACGAAGTTGCGAATAGTTCATGAAAGGGAGGAGTAGGGCTCGAAGAAGCCAACTTCATAAATATTATTTGACATTTGAGTCAAAGGAGGTGGCACGGGCAAATCCACATAGTAGTTGTACCAAAGCGAATTGGCATGAATTGTGTGATTTATTTGTTGATCCAAAATATGAGGTACAAGATTATTGCAATTATTTTAATAATCTAATATGACAACTTTTATATCTGATTTAATGATTTATCATATATATATATATATATATATATATATATATATATATATATATATATATATTGTAGAAACGATGTGAGATAAACAAAAATAATAAAGGAAAGCAATCTGTAAGGCACAATAAGGGATCCAAGGCATTTGTGGTTGTTCATCATGAACTGGTAATATTATTTACTTTAGATTCAAATTTTTTATCTTTAAATATGTTTTCTGATTATATACTTATTATATTTTGACAGAAAGTCAAAGCGGCTAGTGGTGTTCAGCCTAATAGGATCGAATTTTATAAAGAAACCCATTGTAAAAATGGAAATTGGACGTCTCCCGAAGCTGAAGAACTCTATATAAGTAAAATTGCGATTAGTTTTATGTTGCGCTCTTATCGGATTAAGTATGTTTGGTTATTGGAGGCGGACGTTTGGAGGCTGGGATTAACTATGGTGGATTATTGTGTTGAAGTTGATTTTTAAATGGATTGAACAGGTTGGTTTTATTGTAAAAACAAAGGAAACTCATATCCTACCAGGTGTCTATGGATCGAACAGGTTGGTGTGGCATTGAGAAATAGGTTCCCTTGTGATGTTCGTAGGCATGGGCCTTGGTGTCTATAGGCAATACGTGGCATCTCATATCCTACCAGGCTACTAAAGTATATAGTTGTGTTGGTTGACAGATTAACACTAGTATGATATTGCATAGTGAGGCAGTTAGTTGTTATGGTTTAACACTCATTGAAAATTAGATGATGTGGCCTAATGAGATCGACTTCAGGTTAGTGACATAGATAGGCATGTGAAACCATATTGAAATTCCGATGTACACTAAGGTTTATCTAGTGAGATGTTAATGCGAGGGGTATACATTCCTTAATAGTGGTGAATTTAAGGTTGTGTACCGTTTATTACAATGACGATAGTTTCTCTCCTCAGAACCCTTGGGAATCACTGTTACATCGAGGTTTATACGGTGATATAAAATCGTATTGGTAGCCCCCAGGATGCATAGCTTATGTCATGATATAACTTGCAATTTCTTAGAATAGACGTGTAAGTTGTTAGAGAGATAACTGAGTTTGGTGTCATCATCCACAAAGTATTTGGGAATCATTATCGTATTTGAGTTTGCCTGGTCATAGTAAATCATTGATGATTGTAGTAGGTTGGGGTCACGTTAATTTATAGAAGTACTTGGAGTTAGCACCACGGTCTTTATTTGCAAGCATGTTCTATGATATGACCTTTGAGGATAATGTCAAAAATAGATTGATCAATGCTAGGTGGTACACCTGGGAGGCTTTAAACACGATGACGTTCGTCATGGGTGTAGAGATAGAACTCGAATGAAGTGTTAAGCTTGGTTATAGCACCTACGTGTACTACCTGTATGGTTTACTGTGACTCTGGTGAGGGAGATTCGTAGGCACGAGTAATGCTCAAAAGTAGAGATTCCATTAGAACGGTTATGATTTGGGATCACGTAGCCGATGCTGAGGGTGGTAGCAACGGTTCATGAGTTGGATATTTGAGACTATATGAGCGTTATGTTTCACTTGATAAGAGTGATCTCGAAAACTGAGGTTAGTTATCACATGTTGAAATTTTGGAGGACTAGCAGTGATAGGTCAGTGACTAACGATAGGCGTTGAAAGAACAAAATTTCATTTGGTTCAAATTGTTATACTAGCCAATTATGGTTATGTAGCATTAGTCCTAACGAGGGAAGCCTAACGTTTTAGCTTTATGAAGTAATTGGTTTTGTATTCCACTCGTCCAGTAAGGAAGGGTGATCCATAGTTAGAAATTGTCAGGGTTAATGGGCCAAGCTAGGATACGTGGCAAGACTAAGACTCTACCAAGATATCGATAAAAAAATGGGAAACTTTAAGTGCACGTCATAGGTTCGTACTTCGTGTTGTTTAATTCGTTGTCGAAAGCAGACTGTCTTCTTAGGCGTGGTGCTCACCCGATTTGTAGCATTCTTATGTATTTTATATCCTCGTAATAAAAGGTTATTGATCAGTTTGATTCGGGCGTGGCACTGCATAAGCGCAGTAGTGATGCGGGTTAGATATGCTGTGGCTTGATGATGCTGGGATCAGCACCACCAGGTAAGGTGTTTTCAAGCTCTATCTAAGAACAGTAATGGCAACATAGTTATGTAAAGAGACAAGAGAATGAGGGGAGGAGAAGAGGAGAGTACACCAGTATATATATGTGGTTCAGCCAATCTGGCCTACGTCCACTGTGAGTGTGTGTGAGTAATATCACTGAATGAAGGCACTAATGGCCATGGATACAATCTCTCAAGCTTTCTCTCTCTACTGTCAATCTAGACAGAGTTTCAGCTAGGGTTGAATAACAGGGATCCTTTTGCAAGGTAGGGGATGACCCCTATATATAGTACCTAGGGGGTGTAATGTACCCCCCATGCATGTAATGAGCATGTGTGTGGTAGCCTCACTAATGTGGGAGTGCCATCTGTCACTGTCACATGTGGAGAATGATGATGCAATATTCTCCCCACGTGTGGGGAATAATCTTGTTACAACTGATTTGTGTCAACGTGTCCTTATCTGGATGCCGAAAGGTGCTCGACCATCGCGCCTGGTATATGACCTCGGCTTTGGTGAGACCGAGGTTGGTGAGCCTTGATACCTGTTCAATCCGAGTGCTCCATGGAGGTCTCGGCCTGATCCTAGCCGAGGCAATGGACAGGGTCTGCCTGATATGAGGTTGATCTGGTGGCATCCTGCAGGCTCGGCTTATGAAATGGCCGAGGTTGCCATTTCAAGTCATATACGAGTACTGTTGATCCTTATGAGGTCCCTTGGAGAGGCTCATAGTAGTGTCAGCCTGGGCCGACCTTGGTCTGGCCGAGGGATGATATCGCGTGTCCAAGACATGCCCAATGTCGGCCACAATACTGACCGAGGTTGGTGTCTTTAGGCCGAGGTTGGTGCCTCTAGGCCAAGGTTACACTTAGGGCATATCAATCACCCCCCAGCCCTTAGTTATATGTGAGAGCAAGTGGCTAGGGGATTACTACACCTCCGAGGCCTGTCTGTTCCAAGCCAATACCTGCCTGACACCTGTCCAATGCTAGAACATGCTTACTTGGTAGGCGTGTGCTGTCAGCCGTCCTTTGGGGCTCCCAAGGCAATGATGGGCCTTGGGAGTTGTGCCTGAGTATATAAGGGTTTTGAACCCTTCTCTCTCTCCTTCTTCATTTCTTCCATTTCTGCCGCCATCGTTTTTACAATTTTCTCTCTCTAGAAAGATTTGGATTCAAGGCTTTTGGGTGGTGATCTCTCGCGTTTTCTCCTCGCTTCCTTACCATTTCCTCCTCAAGTAAGGTTTTCTATACATTTTCCTTCATTTTACCTGCAAGCACCCTTACTTTCGTACTTTTCGGTGACCTTCTTAGTTTTCCGGTGTCACTACCATAGTTTCAGGCGAGATTTTCTTGCCAAGTTTAAGCAGTTTGATCTTTAAATTCCTTTGCCTACTAGCCAGTCTTGTTTGTAACTTTTGGAGTTTAGGAAAATCCCCAAGTGTAGTGTCGTCCTCTGATGCTCAGACCTTTATATCAGCTTCTTGAGGAGTTCCCTTCTCTTAAAGAGAAGACTTTAGAAAATATTAGGCAAATAGAGAGAGCTCAGGAGGAAGCTCGTAGGTCACAAGAGTTTCCCATTAGACCCTTGTTTCCACCACCTCTGAGGGTGATATATCCCGACCCCCCGGAGAACTTCTATCAGACAGGGATTCCTGTTGATCCCATTCCTATGTCTGAGTCTGAATCTTCTACCTCAGACCCCATGTCTGTGGACTCCTTTCAAGAGGCCATGGACTTCACACCTAGGCCTGATCAGGCCGAGGTCTCCAGCCGAGCCTCGTACCATAATCACTCAAGCACCCGAGGGTCGTCCTCAGAGGTTGAGATCCTTGAGCCTAGTGTGGCCATACCACCACCAATTGACGCCATCCCTATGTCGGCTTTCACCGACGAGGAGTTTGCTCAGAGGTTCTCGAGTAACCCATCAACATCTGCTCCGGGCGACGTTGAGCTGGATGATGATGAGGATGAAAGTGATGTCGACGTATCTGAGGCGGCCGAGATCGAAAGTACTATCACTGAGGTAGACCTTCTCTGCTTTAGATGCTTGTATTCTATTAGCCCCTCCATTAAACTTAGGAGACCTCTGAGGGAAGAGAGGGCTTATCACGACCGAGACGGGGAGATCTGCTTGTATGAGCAGATGTTTAATTTGGGTTTCCTTCTGCCCATTCACCCCATCATCAGATCCATCCTCTCTTACATTAATTTGGCCCCCTCCCAGCTCTCTCCTAATGCATGGAGAATCCTAATAGGGGCAATAGTGTTATGGAAGGTCGTCCACCATTCAGACCTTCCAGTTCAAGTATTTGTGGGTTGTTACATCCCCTCCTCGGCCAAAAATCATCCGAGATACTACCATTTTGTAGCTCGGAGGCCTGAGAAGAAGTTACTTCAGGTGACCCAGACTTCCAATCATAACTAGAAGCCTCGGTACTTCTTTGCCTCAGGGCCATGGGAGTTTGGCCCATGTGTTCCCTCGTCCCATCTGGAGCAGAGGATGCCCCTGAGGTGGGGTAAGGTCACCATGTCTACCAGGGCCGACCCTGGCCTAAGTCTTCAAAACCTCCAGAAGGTGAAAGCCCTTCAGGATCAGGGGGCAAATGGTCTGTTTGTCAGGTTTGAACATCTGATGACTCCCCACTTCCTTTCTGGGACAGGTCTGGGTGGGAGTCCCCTTGCCGAGCTTGGTAAGCATTTTTATTTTTGAAGTTTAACCTCTGAGTTTATTCATGTCTGTTAATCTAACTCAGGTCTATTAATTTTTTGTTTTTGCAGAGCGACCCAGGGATATTCCTGACGAGCTGTGGGATATGGCTGCACCGAGCTTGACACGTCTTGCCAACTCCCTCGGCCTCTAAGCCCCCGGCCAAAAAGAAGAGGGCTCCTGAAGATCACGCCCCTGAGGATCAGAGGCCAAAGAATAAGGCCACTGAAGCTGCTATTCCTATCTCTTCGGCCGACATCCTTACGGCTCGTCTGGATCAACTGAAGTTAACCGATAGTGTGGTCGGCCACAGCATGCAGGCCGTGGATGCCATCGGCTCTGTAATGATCGAGGCTGATAAGCGCTTTTACAGGGCTATGGACACTCCTCTGCTGATTGATTTCAGCCTTCACAGAGCCGTTCAGGTATGATTTGGTACTTTGATACAAATTCTTCCAAGTGTAACATCTGATTCTTCTTCAACTTACTCATGATCACTAAATATGCAGGGCTTGACCGCTATGCACCATCTATCAAACTGGACTCTGAGGAAGTTGCCTCTCATCCAAAAGGGAAAGAGGCCGAGAAAGTACAGGGTGCTCTGAATGCAGAGATAGAGCGCCTCAAGTCCGAGCTGAAGGACTCTGAGGAAAAGGTGAAGGGGCTGGAGAGGGACATCTCTCAGCTCGGCAAGGACCATGCTGCTGCACTGAAGGCTAATGACGACGTTCTTCATCAAAAGGTCAACTCGGCTATTAGGGCCGCTATTGAGGACGCCTCAGGGAAGATCATTGCTGATTACAAATCCTCTGATGAGTTCATGGGGTTTGGCTTTGAATACCTTGAAAGAGGTATCAAAGCCACTACTAAATGGGCTGACATCAGAGAGAGAGAGAGGCCGACACTTTGAAGGCCTCTGACTTCGTGGGTCTCGGCTTTGCTGATCCACAATTTTCCCAAGCTCTTCAAGAGGTTGAGGAAGAGGCTGCTGCTCTTGCCGAGGCTGCTACTCTGGAGGTCACCGAGGTTGGAGGGTCAGACCCTTGTGATGATGCAGCCGAGGTCTCTAACCAAGCCGAGGGTGTCAACATTCCCCCCTCAGACTCTTAGGATATTTTTTATTTCTGTGTGTAATTTTTGTATTGTGAAACTTATGTCTGTAATAATTGAACATCAATTTTCTGAATGTATATATATCAACCTCTGATGAGGATCCTCTTCACTTTCTTTTCATTGAATGCCATGTGATGCTTTCCATTCTTAGTTCCATTGCTATGGTGTCTGCTAGAAATAAATTTGTTATCCTCACAATAAATCTCACCAAATTAATGATGTTAAAGGTCTGAGGTCATCTCATTATGGTGTCTGAGCTCAGACCTCGTCACCACTGAATGGTGTTATGAGGGTCTGAGATCATCACCTAAGATGTTAGCCTCATAATTAATTTCACCAAATTAATGATGTTAAGGGTCTGAGGTCATCTCATTATGGTGTCTGAGCTCAGACCTCGTCACCACTGAATGGTGTTATGAGGGTCTGAGATCATCACCTAAGATGTTAGCCTCATAATTAATTTCACCAAATTAATGATGTTAAGGGTCTGAGGTCATCTCATTATGGTGTCTGAGCTCAGCCCTCGTCACCACTGAATGGTGTTATGAGGGTCTGAGGTTATCACCTAAGATGTTAGCCTCATAATTAATTTCACCAAATTAATGATGTTAAGGGTCTGAGGTCATCTCATTATGGTGTTTGAGTTCAGACCTCGTCACCACTGAATGGTGTTATGAGGGTCTGAGGTCATCACCTAAGATATTAGCCTCATAATTAATTTCACCAAATTAATGATGTTAATGGTCTGAGGTCATCTCATTATGGTGTCTGAGCTCAGACCTCATCACCACTGAATGGTGTTATGAGGGTCTGAGGTCATCACCTAAGATGTTAGCCTCATAATTAATTTCACCAAATTAATGATGTTAAGGGTCTGAGGTCATCTCATTATGGTGTCTGAGCTCAAACCTCGTCACCACTGAATGGTGTTATGAGGGTCTGAGGTCATCACCTAAGATGTTAGCCTCATAATTAATTTCACCAAATTAATGATGTTAAGGGTCTGAGGTCATCTCATTATGGTGTCTGAGATCAGACCTCGTCACCACTGAATGGTGTTATGAGGGTCTGAGGTCATCACCTAAGATGTTGGCCTCATAATTAATTTCACCAAATTAATGATGTTAAGGGTCTGAGGTCATCTCATTATGGTGTCTGAGCTCAGACCTCGTCACCACTGAATGGTGTTATGAGGGTCTGAGGTCATCACCTAAGATATTAGCCTCATAATTAATTTCACCAAATTAATGATGTTAAGGGTCTGAGGTCATCTCATTATGGTGTCTGAGCTCAGACCTCGTCACCACTGAATGGTGTTATGAGGGCCTGAGTTCATCACCTAAGATGTTAGGCTCATAATTAATTTCACCAAATTAATGATGTTAAGGGTCTGAGGTCATCTCATTATGGTGTCTGAGCTCAGACCTCGTCACCACTGAATGGTGTTATGAGGGCCTGAGGTCATCACCTAAGATGTTAGCCTCATAATATATCTCTGATCTAAGAATGAAGCAAGAACTGTCATGGAAACTGATCTTTATTAATAACCTCTTCTCAATAGGATGGTATATTTACATAAAATTCTATGCAACATCATATGTAATATCTCTTTAGGTGGTCAGCATTCCATGGGTTAGTGAAAGGTTCTCCTTCTAGGTTTTCTCGCCTGTAAGTGCCAGGCACAACCTCTTCTGTTACTTTGTAGGGGCCATACCAGTTTGGGTGTAGCTTATTTGCCATCTGTAGGGTCTTCTTTAGCACTAGGTCTCCCACTGCAATGGGTCTTGACTTCACCCTTTGGTTGTAGAATTTCGCTGCCCGCTGCTGGTAGGCTGCTTTTCTAACCTCTGCGTCTTCTCTTCTTTCTTTGATAAGATCCAGATCTAGCCTCCTCTCTTCCCCATTGCTATCTGGGTTGTAGGTCTGAATCCGATGAGTTGGTAGTCCTACTTCCGTTGGTATGACGGCCTCTGAGCCATGTGCCAACATGAATGGGGTTTCTCCTGTTGGTGTCCTTACCGTGGTTCTGTAGGCCCATAACACAGCGTAAACCTCTTCTGTTCATCTCCCATTTGCATCTTCTAACCTCTTCTTAATTTCGTCCAAGATAGTTCTGTTTGTGACCTCGGTCTGACCATTTGCCTGAGGTCGACCAGGAGATGAGAAGAACTGTTTAATCCCCACTCTTAGGCAATACTTTTCTAAGGAGGAGTTCTTGAACTGAGTCCCATTATCCGAGATGAGAGTGTTTGGGAGGCCATATCTGCATATGATGTTCTTCCAAATGAACTGGAAGGTCTCTGCTCTGTGATTGTTATCATCGGTTCTGCCTCCACCCACTTTGAAAAGTAGTCAATGGCAACTATCAAGAATCTATAGTTGTTGACAGCTCTTGGCAAAGGTCCTACCAAGTCAATTCCCCATACCGCAAATGGCCATGGGGAAGAGATTGACGTCATAGTCTGATGGGGTTGATGAGGGATAGTGGCGAACCTTTGACATTTGTCGCACCTCTTCACATAGTCTGCAGCGTCCTTAGACAAGGTAGGCCACCAATACCCCTGAGTGATGATCCTCTTGGCTAAGGGCCTTCCCCCTATGTGGCTAGAGCAAGAACCCTCATGAACCTCCTGTAAGACCCGGGGTACTTCCATGGGATGCACACATCTGAGGAGAGGCAGTAGAAACCCCTTTTTGTACAAGACGTCTCCTACCATTGAGAACTTGGCAGCCCTGTATCTCAACTTTCTCCTTTCTAGCCTGGACTCAGGCAGCTCTCCCCCTCTTAGGTATCTGACGAGAGGGTCAATCCATGAGTCTCCTAGGTTCGCATTGTGACAAGGGCTACATACATCGTCATCCTCGATGGTTGCCTTTCCTAAGACCTCAATTGGAATGGTCCTTCCCATATCTGTCTTCATTACCGAGGCCAGCCTTGCCAATGCATCAGCGTGATTGTTGCTCAGTCGAGGCACTCTCTTCAGTTTTACTTCTTCAAAATATTCTAACAACCTTCTTACCTTCTTTAAGTACTTGGCCATCCTTTCATCTTTGGCCTCGTATATCCCCAATACTTGATTGACAACCAACCTTGAGTCGCTATGGAGTAGGATTCGCTTTACTCGAAGAGTTATTTCCAATAAGAGACCTGCTATCATGGCGTCATATTCGGACTCGTTGTTTGAAGCCTGAAAGTTGAATCTCAAGGCGTATTCAATGTTGGCACCATCTGGAGCCGAGAGTATTAGCCCCGCGCCGCTTCCACTGTCACAGGAAGAGCCATCAATGAAGAGGCTCCAGACGTCTGTATCTGATGAGAAGACCCCTTCTCTCATAACCCCTTTCTTGAAGAGGTATCGATCCTTTTCGTTCTCTTCTATTCTGCTTCGGGTTTTGCCCGAGATGACTTCTTCCCGCTCTCGGAAGACGTTTGGTGCCGTCTCTTCCGAATTTCGAAAGACATTATGATTCGTCTCTTCGCCGTCATCTAAGCCTTTCTCTGTCTCGGCCTCTTCCAGACTTCTATCGGCCTCTTCCCAGGTGAATTCTGCGACAAAGTCTACGAGGTCCTGCCCCTTGATGGCTGTCCTAGGCTGGTAGGTAAGATCATATTCTCCTAGTTCGATGGCCCAGGTCATCAATCTTCCGGACTTCTCAGGTTTGTGCAGAACCTTCCTTAGTGGGGAGTCAATGAGGACTACCATGGAGTGAGCTTGGAAGTAAGGCTTCATTTTCCTTGAGGCATGTATTAGGGTATAAGCCAACTTCTCCATTCGGGGATAATTTTGTTCA
Organism: Sambucus nigra; assembly: GCA_949130495.1. NCBI lineage: Eukaryota > Viridiplantae > Streptophyta > Magnoliopsida > Dipsacales > Adoxaceae > Sambucus > Sambucus nigra. Next base: position 221,964,077 of record OX422207.1, read on the forward strand.
GACCCTTGAAGGGCCTTACTGATGAAGTACACTGGCCTTTGGATCCCATCCTCTTCCCATATGATGGCCGTGCTGATGGCTGATTCAGAGACTGCCAGATACACAAACAACCTTTCCCCCGTGATGGGCCGAGACAGCAATAAGGGAGACCCTAAGTAGGACTTGAGTTGATTGAAGGCTTTTTCACACTCTTCGTCCCATGGAAGGCCTTTCTTAGAACTTTAAAGAATGGAAGACACTTGTTCGTTGCCCTAGAAACAAACCTGTTAAGGGCAGCCACTCTTCCTGTGAGTCTCTGGACATCCTTGATACTCCTAGGAGTCTTCATGTCGAGTAATGCCTTGATTTTCTCGGGGTTCGCTTCAATCCCCCTCTGGTTAACGATGAACCCCAGGAACTTCCCGACTCCTACTCCGAAGACACACTTTACTGGGTTGAGTTTCATTTTGTACGAGTCCATAACATCGAAGGTCTTCTCAAGGTTCGCTACGTGAGTACAGGCTTTCAAGCTCTTCGTTAGCATATCGTCCACATACACCTCCATGGTCTTACCTATTTGCTCTTCGAACATCTTATTGACAAGACGTTGATACGTTGCCCCTGCATTTTTCAGACCGAAGGGTATCACTTTGTAGCAGTACGTCCCTTTATCAGTAATGAAGGCTGTCTTCTCAGAGTCTTCAGCATCCATGAAGATTTGGTAATAGCCTGAATAAGCGTCCATGAAACTCATGAGCTCGTGCCCCGCCGTTGCGTCCACCATCTGGTCTATCTGAGGTAAGGGATAGCTGTCTTTTGGGCAAGACCTATTCAGGTCAGTGAAATCCACACACATTCGCCACTTCCCATTGTCCTTAGGCACGATGATTGCATTTGAGAGCCACTCCGGATAGGTAACCTCTCTTATGAACTAGGCCTCTTCCAACTTTTTTACCTCTTCCCGGATGATGTCGTACTTCTCCCTGGAGTAGACTCTTCGTCTCTGCTTGATCGGCTTGGCATCTCTATCCACGTTGAGCTTGTGGCTCATGACCTCAGGGTCGATGCCAGGCATGTCTGCGTGACTCCATGCGAAGACACTATGTCTCCTCCTGAGGAAGTTTATCAGCTCTTCCTTGATTCCTGGCTCTAGGGCCTTACCGACCTGGACGGTTTTTTCCGGCTCGTCCTCATTGAGGACGATGGATTCTACCTCTTCCGCGGCCTCTCCTTTTTTCAACTTTATTTCATCTCTTGAGTCAAGAGTGTCAATGCTGTAAGTGGTGGTTGCCCTCTTATGGGCTTCTCTCTCTTCGGCCGAGTTGAAGTAACACTCTCGCGCCGTGGTCTGGTCCCCTTGCACTTCCCCTACTCCATAAGGAGTCGGGGATTTTAGCATTTGATGGACCGTCGATGACACAACTTCAAACTCTTTAAGGGCCACCCTTCCTATGATGAGGTTGTAGGCTGAGAAAACATTTTCGTCCATAACGAAAAAGTTTATCTTCTTGGTCAGCCTCTTAGGCCACTCATCCCCCATCCGTACATCCATCTCATACATGCCCAAGGGGTGGAACTTTTCGCCACTGAAGCCTATCAATGGGTGATGGTAGGGCACCAGCCTTGCCCTGCTAAGATCCAGGTGTAATACCCCGTACTTTTATGCTATATTTAATTTGGGGATTTATTAAATTTAATGTGATGATTTATTTAATAAAAATCCGGAAATTAATTATGTTATAATTATTAACGTGACTAGAGTTAGTAATTATAAGAAACTTGTTGAATATTACTAATGAGCATAGTAATATATTACATTGGTTATATTGAATGTCATAGGTGTATTAAATGACTATTTCGAAAATTTAAGTCGGGACGTGCCCGTGTCACGTCGGGACTAATTATGTTAATTAAAAAGTAAATATTTTATAAGTTGTCCGTATGGTCGTTTTGAGTGCGCCAACGCGTCCGGAAGGGTCGAGATAGTCAGAAAAGTGTACCCGGGGGTTTAGTTCGGGCCTCGGGGTGTTTTTAGGCCTAATTAGTGACCCGGGAGGGCATTTTGGTCATTTTACAAAATAGGGTAATTAAACCCACGAATTTCAGCCATCCTTAGCAGCCATTTAAGTCAGCCTTTTAGGGTTAGAACATTCAGAACCCTAGAACGGCCATTGGAGAAGAGAGGAGAGAGCTCTCAAGGTGATTCAAGGCCCAAAACACCACCAATTTCACCGCCGTCACCACCAACGCGTAGATCGCGAGGAGGAGAACGCAACCACACCAATATCAGCAGGAAAGCAGACCTCTGAAATCCCAGGCAAGTGTTTAACTTGCGTATTTTCGTTAGTGCAATAATCATATTAGTGTAGGAATGATTAGGAGTATAATTAAAGGAAGAAAACCCCAATTTTTGATAGGGATTTGCATGTAGAAATCGTTATAACCATATTCTGAAAATAATATGTGAAGTAGATGATCAACCCACGAATTTGTGATGTTATGTTAGAAGGAAATTTTGGAGAAAACTGATTAGAACAAGAGTTAAGAAAACTTAGGGATCTTGATGATTAGATGAGATTTTAGGTTGTTTAATCATGTTTAATGATGGTTATATGCATGCTTAACGTTAGAAACATCTGGAAATATGTTACCATGATTGTAGTATAAGTTTTGGGACGATTAGTGTTGGAAATTATGGATTTGAATGAAGAATATTAGTCAAACCCGTAACTGCACTTCTGCAGAAATCGAAATACCTGTTTGATCGATCGATCGAACCCAGAGCGTCGATCGATCGAAGGTTCGATCGATCGAGCCCCAGACGTCGATCGATCGACCCCTCCTGGCAAACTCTTTTTCCCCTTGTTTAATTAGTTGAATTAATTTATCGTGGAATATTTCTTGGGCATTATAAATAAAATGTTTTGGAATATAGAAGAGACCAGTAGGACATATGATTAAGTGTTGAGAACTTTATTATGAAATGATAATTGGGTTTAAGGGATAATTAATTAAGGAACGACGAACTGCGTATTTCAAGTGAGAGATTACAACGAATACCTACGATAGTGAATAGACGTCTACCTACTGAATTTGTTACTTGGATGGATAAAATCCACGAGTGTCACGTAATTAGTGAGAAAACCCTCCGAGTTAAGGTTAGAGACGAAACCTTATACGAAATCTTAAAAATGTAAAATTAAGGTTAAATGTTGTAATTATGGGTAAGGAGAGTGACCTATATTAACATGATGAAATTGGTATATTTATATGATTGTGTGTACATATATTATATACATGTGAAAAACGTACCCGCACTACTTGCTATCCCTGAGGTTACCGCGCTGGGACGATCTTATCCTGTGTTGCTTTATGGGGGATATTGATTCGTACCCTAGAAGATAGAGATCCTAGGTACGGGCTATCAGATTGATAGTCGGACGGTCCTAAGAGACGTGTGGGTATGTACTGACCTCTTGGACTTGGAATCTATGCTTCGCCTCAACGTTGTTTTGTATATGTTAATACAGTTCGAGAGTGATTCCGAACTTGTATTTCCCTTTGTGTGAGCGATACGGGGATTGGATAGCAGAGTATGCCCGCACCATAGTTTAGTTGGGGTGCCATTATATATATATATATTATACGAGTAGTTAATATATATATGAGGTTATAAACTTTGAACCGCCTACTGTGATTTGATAAGTAGAACATGGTTGTTGACTCATTATTAAATACTGTTTTGGTGAAAGTATGAGAAGACACTGGTAAACTTTATAATTTAATGAAGCTAAAACGAGAGGAGTGCTACATATTGAAAGTAACCTTTTTAAAACATTGTCATCGTTCGGTTTTGAAAACTTATGAGTAAGTTAAGATAAACTAAATTATTTGGGAAGGTTAGTACGATAGGCGTGCACATTAGAAGAGAGGTGAGAATTTCCTCAAGAGAGTGTCGAACTAATATGACTTGCATTGGCCTGTATCAATTTAAATACTTGCTTAACGTATTTTAAAAATCAAACACACTTTCGGGCCCTGACCCGTTTCTTTTTCTCTCTCTCTCTTTTGTATATATATGTATATTTTCAGGTGCCCAGCCACAGGGGCGTCTTGCTTAGGATCCTTTGTGAAGAACGAGCTGCAGCTTAGGTGGGAGTTGCAGGTCACTTGAGTAGACGGCTTCTGTTATTGACTCCACTCCTACTACTCTCATTTATTGGGCACGTGTCGCCCTTTTCATCATTTCATTTATTGTTGGGATTTTTATATTTTCAGTTATTCCAGTATTGTTTTATGGGATTTATTCAGGATAGTTTATGATTTTTAGTTTTATTATGTTGACATTCGATTGACGAATGTATGGTTTTATTTTAGTTCATCATGGTGTGATTCTATATCGTAGAAATGTTGTTTTGTATATAAATCTTTTCTTTAATTAAAATTTGGAAGTTTGTATGAAAAATGTTTTTGACACTTAGCTTAATTATTTAGGGTGTTAAATTGGAAAAAAAAAATTTATCGACAGTGATGCTGAGAATGAACCAACTGTTTACCTTGATTTAATTTAATAAAGGAGTGATCGCCCGGTATTTAATTAGGCGGGGTGTCACAGGTGGTATCAGAGCATCAGGTTCTAGTGTCCATAGGATCTGTACGGCTTATTTCGCTTTCAGCTTAACGTTTTTGCTATAGAGACCTATTTTTAGGATTTGTTGTATTCCTGTTTTTACGTTTAAGTCTTCAGTTAATTGAGATTCGATGATAACTGTAGACTGATAAATTTTGTTCACGTTTCAGATGCCTCTGAGACGTGCTCCGAAAGATAGGCGTGCCCAAGCCGAGCAGCCAGCAGCTCCGGCACCAGGCACAATGAATGCTAATGAAGTGGCCGCCATAGTTGCTCAGGCGGTGAATGCCGCGATAGCGATGATTCAGCAGGCCCCACCACAGGTTCAGGTAGTGGCGCCAGTACCAGCACAGCTTCCATCTGCATGGGAGAGGGTTCGGGATGCTTTTCAGAAAGCACATCCCCCTGAGTTCTCTGGTAGCTCCGACATTATCACGGTTAGCCAATGGAAGAAAGACATCCAGCGGCATCTTCGCATGTATGAGTGCACCGAGGTACAAAAGCAGTTATTGGCTTCTTTTAAGCTGGTGGGAGCCGCATTACAGTGGTGGGAGTCCACTACTACTTTGGAAGAGAGGGACACGATCCCTATTCAGATGTTCTGGGAGCGGTTTGACCGCAAGTATTTTCCACCTGCAGTACAGACGGAGATGAGGCGGAAACTACTAAATCTGAAGCAAGATAATCTTACTGTAGCAGAGTATGAGGAGGAGTTCACGAGACTTCTCACCATTGTCCCAGATGAGGCACCCACTGAGGGCAAGAAGATTTTGCTGTTCGTCGACGGGTTAGCTTGGAGGATCCGTCAGCACCTTATTGGAAATCTATCCCTGAGTACTTTCACTGATGTACTCAATGCAGCGTTACTACATTGCCAGGATCACCGCTTCCACCTTCAGGGAAGCAAGAGAGCAGGAGAGTCCAGCCAGCAGGGCAGGACCGGGGGTAATAGTGCCGGTGGGGCACCAACTCATGGACAAACTCGTCAGCACGAGCAGAGTTCCCATCAGGGGGACCCTGCTAAGCGATTCCGTTCAGGTGATTCTAGGCAGGGATTCGGGGGATACAGGCAGGGCCATCAGGGTCAGCCTAGCCAGCAGGGCCAGCCTAATCAGCAGGGTCAGCACCGACAGCAGGGTCAGCAACAGGGCCAGCAGGGGCAACAGCGTGCACATCAGGGCCAACAGGGCCAATGGCGTGGAGGTAACGGCCAGCAGGGCCGTGGTCAGCAGGGACAGAGGGGAGGTAATTTCAGAGGCCGGTGTTTTTTATGCGGCAAGCACGGCCATAAGCGTCAGGATTGCCCAGAGGGTGATAGGGCCCCACAGCAGCAGGGAGCCCGTAATGAGCCACAGAGACCACTCTTCCCACCTGCCCTTCCAGCTCCAGCCCAGGTGCCAGCCCTACCAGCCATTCCAGCAGCTCCAGTGCAGCAGGGGCAACTGCAGTATGGACGTGTCTATAACGTCCACCAGGCAGCAGCTCCACAGGCACCACCCACGATTGAGGGTATGTTTCCTATCCATGGTACTATGGGTAAAGTTTTGTTTGATACGGGGGCAACGCATTGTTTTATAGCTACGCATTTTGCGAAGTCCTTAGGATTATTAGCCACAGCAGAGAGCACCGTGACGTGTGTCGACTCACCACTGGGGAGTGGGTCACTTATATTCTTTATATGCCGGGGAGTAGGGGTAGAGATTGGTAGCTTGGTATTGCCTGCAGACATGCTAGTCTTAGACATGCACGAGCATGATGTGATCATTGGTATGGATTGGCTCGCATCTTATAGAGCCATGATTGATTGCTTCGGTGGGAGCATTGTTTTTGCCATTCCGGGGTAAGAGATGTTTGTAGTAGCGATGCCTCGCCCAGAGGGAGGTTCGACCGCTCATTTATATTATATTGAGGAGGATACCTCTAAGGAGGTTGTGATTCCTTTGGATTCGATTCCAGTTGTTAGGGAGTATTCCGATGTGTTTCAGGATATACCAGGCCTACCGCCCAGTCGTGAGATAGACTTCGTTATAGATTTATTGCCGGATACGAGACCTATAGCACACGCACCGTACCGTATGGCTCCGGCAGAGATGCGAGAGCTACGAGATCAGATTGAGCAGCTATTAGGTCAGGGCTTCATTCGTAGGAGTACCTCACCTTGGGGCGCTCCAGTCTTATTTGTAAAGAAGAGAGATGGTTCACAGAGATTGTGCGTGGACTACCGGGAGTTGAACAAGGTCACGATACGGAATAAATATCCGTTGCCTCGAATCGATGATCTGTTCGACCAGCTGAGGGGAGCAACTTTCTTTTCGAAGATAGATCTGAGGTCGGGGTACCATCATCTACGTATTAGGGAGCAGGATGTTTCGAAGACTGCTTTCTTGACGAGATATGGGTCTTATGAGTTCCGGGTGATGCCGTTCGGACTCACAAATGCTCCAGCCGTTTTCATGGACTTGATGAACCGAGTATTCAGAGAGTTCTTGGATCAGTTTGTCATCGTTTTCATAGATGACATTTTGATATATTCACACTCCGAGGAGGAGCATGCCGAACACTTGAGGCAGGTTCTTCAAACTCTACGAGAGCATCAGCTGTATGCTAAGTACGAGAAGTGCGGATTCTGGTTACGAGAGGTACAGTTCTTGGGGCATGTTGTTTCTGAGCAGGGGATTGCAGTTGACCCGAGCAAAGTGTCAGCGGTGAGGGAATGGGGACAGCCCACGATACCGACAGAAGTGCGTAGTTTCTTAGGGTAGAGGGTTACTAGAGGAGGTTCATTCGGGGATTCTCCAAAATAGCGGGTCCGCTGACAAATTTGACTCGCAAAGGGGTACCGTATGTTTGGGATGATGCTTGTCAATTAGCTTTCGACGAGCTAAAAGACAAGCTTACTTCGGCACCAGTCCTTGCTTTACCGAAGCCGGGTGTAGAGTACCTGGTTTACACAGATGCATCCTTACGAGGACTTGGGGGAGTACTTCAGCAGGAGGAGAAGGCTATAGCTTTTGCTTCCCGCAAGCTTAAGCCGCATGAGAAGAATTACCCCACCCACGACCTGGAGTTAGCTGCGGTCGTCTTTGCATTGAGAATTTGGAGGCACTATTTATTGGGCGAGAAATTCCGTTTGTTCACAGACCATAAGTCACTGCAGTACCTGTTCACTCAGCGAGAGCTGAATATGCATCAGCGCAGATGGTTAGAGTTTGTGAAAGATTACCAGTTCGATATACAGTATCATCCGGGAAAAGCCAACGTAGTTGCTGATGCGTTGAGCCGTAGACCGGTTGACAATGTAGCGGACATCTGGAAAGCAAAGTGGAAGGAGTTGGGTCACCAGGACGCAGTAGCACGTTCTTTCATATCCGTGATGTCAGTCACACCCGAGATTGTTACGAGGGTGATACAGGCACAGACCACAGACCCGTTTTGTCAGGAGCATATTGTACGACTTCTAGCCGAGGGTGCTGAGTCCTATTCTGTTAGTTCGGATGGAGGGTTGCGATTTAATGGGAGATTAGTGGTCCCAGAAGGAGCGGAGCTGCGTCATGAAGTGATGACTCATTCTCATGGGTCCCGATTTTCAGTACATCCGGGAGGCGATAAGATGTACCAGGACATGAGACGACAGTACTGGTGGAGTGGGATGAAGAAGGACATCGCTGAATTTGTGTCCAAGTGTTCTACTTGCCAGCTAGTGAAGGTGGACCACCAGAAACCGTCAGGATTACTTCAGCCATTGGAAATACCCGCGTGGAAGTGGGAAAGTATTTCCATGGATTTCATTACCGGGTTGCCTACATCACAGCGGGGCCACGATTCTATCTGGGTGATTGTAGACCGTTTGACCAAGGTGGCTCATTTTCTGCCAGTGAGGATAGATTATACCACGGGTCAGTATGCCCAGTTGTTCATCGCTGAGATTGTCAGATTGCATGGGGTGCCCCTGAATATTGTGTCAGATAGAGACAAGATTTTTGTGTCGCGTTTCTGGGAAAGCTTTCAGGAGGCTATGGGTACAGAGTTGAGACTGAGTTCAGCTTACCACCCACAGAAAGATGGACAGACAGAGCGTACTAATCAGTTGTTGGAAGATATGCTAAGCATGTGTGTTCTCGATTTCGGAGGAGGTTGGGAGCCACACCTTCCACTGGTAGAGTTTGCTTATAATAACTCCTATCAGTTTACGATTGGCCTGGCTCCATTTGAGGCTTTGTACGGCAGGCCTTGTCGTTCTCCAACTTGTTGGCTCGAGGTGGGGGACAACAAGTTATTAGGGCCAGAAGTGATTCAGGAGACCTCCGCGAGGATTGAGATAATCAGGAGTCGTATTCGGGTAGCCCAAGACAGGCAGAAGAGCTACGCCGATGCGAAACGGTTCTTCCGGGAGTTTAATGTGGGAGATCAAGTGTTGTTACGTGTATCTCCTATGAAAGGAGTGATGAGGTTCGGGAAGAAGGGGAAGTTGACTCCGAGGTACGTAGGACCATTTCCCATCATCGAGAGAATTGGGCCAGTAGCATACAGGTTGGGATTGCCAGAGCATTTACATCGCATCCACGATGTATTCCACATCTCGTCGCTGAGACGATATCTTCGGGATGATATGGCCCATACTCACATCGCGATAGACGAGATCGATTTACAGTCTGATAGCTCTTACGAGGAGAGACCGATGGCTATCCTAAACTATAGTGAGAGGAGATTGAGGTCGAAGGTAGTTCCACTTGTGCGAGTCCAGTGGGAGCATCATAATGTGGAGGAATCCACTTGGGAGCGTGAGGCAGATATGCGCGAGAGATATCCAGAGTTGTTTTTACCAGGTATGCCTTATTTTCCGAATTTCGGGACGAAATTCCATTATTAGGGGGGAAGTATGTAATACCCCGTACTTTTATGCTATATTTAATTTGGGGATTTATTAAATTTAATGTGATGATTTATTTAATAAAAATTCGGAAATTAATTATGTTATAATTATTAACGTGACTAGAGTTAGTAATTATAAGAAACTTGTTGAATATTACTAATGAGCATAGTAATATATTACATTGGTTATATTGAATGTCATAGGTGTATTAAATGACTATTTCGAAAATTTAAGTCGGGACGTGCCCGTGTCACGTCGGGACTAATTATGTTAATTAAAAAGTAAATATTTTATAAGTTGTCCGTATGGTCGTTTTGAGTGCGCCAACGCGTCCGGAAGGGTCGAGATAGTCAGAAAAGTGTACCCGGGGGTTTAGTTCGGGCCTCGGGGTGTTTTTAGGCCTAATTAGTGACCCGGGAGGGCATTTTGGTCATTTTACAAAATAGGGTAATTAAACCCACGAATTTCAGCCATCCTTAGCAGCCATTTAAGTCAGCCTTTTAGGGTTAGAACATTCAGAACCCTAGAACGGCCATTGGAGAAGAGAGGAGAGAGCTCTCAAGGTGATTCAAGGCCCAAAACACCACCGATTTCACCGCCGTCACCACCAACGTGTAGATCGCGAGGAGGAGAACGCAACCACACCAATATCAGCAGGAAAGCAGACCTCTGAAATCCCAGGCAAGTGTTTAACTTGCGTATTTTTGTTAGTGCAATAATCATATTAGTGTAGGAATGATTAGGAGTATAATTAAAGGAAGAAACACCCCATTTTTTATAGGGATTTGCATGTAGAAATCGTTATAACCATATTCTGAAAATAATATGTGAAGTAGATGATCAACCCACGAATTTGTGATGTTATGTTAGAAGGAAATTCTGGAGAAAACTGATTAGAACAAAAGTTAAGAAAACTTAGGGTTCTTGATGATTAGATGAGATTTTAGGTTGTTTAATCATGTTTAATGATGGTTATATGCATGCTTAACGTTAGAAACATCTGGAAATATGTTACCATGATTGTAGTATAAGTTTTGGGACGATTAGTGTTGGAAATTATGGATTTGAATGAAGAATATTAGTCAAACCCGTAACTGCACTTCTGCAGAAATCGAAATACCTGTTTGATCGATCGATCGAACCCAGAGCGTCGATCGATCGAAGGTTCGATCGATCGAGCCCCAGACGTCGATCGATCGACCCCTCCTGACAAACTCTTTTTCCCCTTGTTTAATTAGTTGAATTAATTTACCGTGGAATATTTCTTGGGCATTATAAATAAAATGTTTTGGAATATAGAAGAGACCAGTAGGACATATGATTAAGTGTTGAGAACTTTATTATGAAATGATAATTGGGTTTAAGGGATAATTAATTAAGGAACGACGAACTGCGTATTTCAAGTGAGAGATTACAACGAATACCTACGATAGTGAATAGACGTCTACCTACTGAATTTGTTACTTGGATGGATAAAATCCACGAGTGTCACGTACTTAGTGAGAAAACCCTCCGAGTTAAGGTTAGAGACGAAACCTTATACGAAATTTTAAAAATGTAAAATTAAGGTTAAATGTTGTAATTATGGGTAAGGAGAGTGACCTATATTAACATGATGAAATTGGTATATTTATATGATTGTGTGTACATATATTATATACATGTGAAAAACGTACCCGCGCTACTTGCTATCCCTGAGGTTATCGCGCTGGGACGATCTTATCCTGTGTTGCTTTATGGGGGATATTGATTCGTACCCTAGAAGATAGAGATCCTAGGTACGGGCTATCAGATTGATAGTCGGACGGTCCTAAGAGACGTGTGGGTATGTACTGACCTCTTGGACTTGGAATCTATGCTTCGCCTCAACGTTGTTTTGTATATGTTAATACAGTTCGAGAGTGATTCCGAACTTGTATTTCCCTTTGTGTGAGCGATACGGGGATTGGATAGCAGAGTATGCCCGCACCATAGTTTAGTTGGGGTGTCATTATATATATATATTATTCGAGTAGTTAATATATATATAAGGTTATAAACTTTAAACCGCCTACTGTGATTTGATAAGTAGAACATGGTTGTTGACTCATTATTAAATACTATTTTGGTGAAAGTATGAGAAGACACTGGTAAACTTTATAATTTAATGAAGCTAAAACGAGAGGAGTGCTACATATTGAAAGTAACCTTTTTAAAACATTGTCATCGTTCGGTTTTGAAAACTTATGAGTAAGTTAAGATAAACTAAATTATTTGGGAAGGTTAGTACGATAGGCGTGCACATTAGAAGAGAGGTGAGAATTTCCTCAAGAGAGTGTCGAACTAATATGACTTGCATTGGCCTGTATCAATTTAAATACTTGCTTAACGTATTTTAAAAATCAAACACACTTTCGAGCCCTGACCCGTTTCTTTTTCTCTCTCTCTCTTTTGTATATATATGTATATTTTCAGGTGCCCAGCCACAGGGGCGTCTTGTTTAGGATCCTTTGTGAAGAACGAGCTGCAGCTTAGGTGGGAGTTGCAGGTCACTTAAGTAGACGACTTATGTTATTGACTCCACTCCTACTACTCTCATTTATTGGGCACGTGTCGCCCTTTTCATCATTTCATTTATTGTTGGGATTTTTATATTTTCAGTTATTCCAGTATTGTTTTATGGGATTTATTCAGGATAGTTTATGATTTTTAGTTTTATTATGTTGACATTCGATTGACGAATGTATGGTTTTATTTTAGTTCATCGTGGTGTGATTCTATATCGTAGAAATGTTGTTTTGTATATAAATCTTTTCTTTAATTAAAATTTGGAAGTTTGTATGAAAAATGTTTTTGACACTTAGCTTAATTATTTAGGGTGTTAAATTGGAAAAAAAAAATTTATCGACAGTGATGCTGAGAATGAACCAACTGTTTACCTTGATTTAATTTAATAAAGGAGTGATCGCCCGGTATTTAATTAGGCGGGGTGTCACACCAGGCTCTTGAAGCAAGGCCAGAACATCACGTCTGCTAAGCTCCCCCCGTCTATGAGGATCCTCCGTACCTCGCACCCATGCACCCTTGTTGTTATGACCAAAGGGTCATCATGGGGGCTAAGATACCCTTGAAGTCGAGTCTGGAGAACCCCACTACGAGGGTAAAGGGTGGACAAAAAAAAGACCGACCCGATTGACCCGATTGGACCGGACCGGACCGAACCCATTTTTGTAGGCTTTTTTATAAATCGGTCCTAAATTAAGAGACCCGAAATATTCGGTTCGGTCCAAAAAATCCATTATAAATTCGGTCTTAAGACCGGACCGGACCGGACCGTTTAATTTAATATTATATAATATATATTAATTTTATATAAATATACCATATACTAAATACCAAAACCCTAATTTTGACTTAACCTTTCAAGATATCACTCACGAGTCACGGTCGCTCCTCACTTTCTCTCTAACAAAACAACTCTCCTCCTCACTTTTCCTCACTCTCTCTCTCCACTCCAACTCTCCGACCGATCACCATAGCCACCACCATGAACGCACGATCCCATCAACATAGCCACGGCCACCACGGTAGCCCAAAATAAATGGCCACAGCAGCTGATCCGAGTCCGACGCACCTCGCCTCCACCACAACAGCCGATCCGACGCAGACGCACCTCGCCTCCACCACAGCAGCCGATCCGACGCTGACGTACCTCGCCTCCACGCCCACGGTAATATTCTGATTTGATTTCCAACTGATTTCAGTTTTTTGCTTCAGTTTTTGCCTCCACGCCGATCCGACGCTGACAACACCATTTTTTGCTTCAGTTTTTTACAAACCCACCAAACTGATTTCAGTTTTTTACAGTTAGTTCATATAACCTTTATAAATTGTAACTTTGTAAGGTTTAAAAATTGATTTTGTACATAAAACATCTAGATCTAAAATTGATTTTGTACATAAAACATCTAGTTCTAAAACAGTTTGTTCATATAATCATAAAACATTTGAAATCTTTTAAAACATCTAGATCTAAAATAATTTTGGTCAGATTTCAAAATTAAAATGTTATTTCAAAATAAGTGTTTCAAATCTTGACTTTACAATATTATTGTGACGATGATCAGTTTTGAGTGACTCTAAAAAGTTTTCCAAAATTTTCTATTTTATTTTATATGTTGAGTGACTCTAAATATTTTCTGTTTGTGGTGGATTTTACATTTTGTGGATTTTATATGTTATGGATTTTACAATTGAGTGTGCAAAAAATATTTTCTGTTATTTGTTTTCCATGTGTAGATGGATGGAGTGAGTGAAGATCCGGCGAATGCTACTTTACATGGTTCGCCAGCGTCGCCAAGATCTCATCCCGTGCAACAAAAATGGAAAAATGCATCTACGGTATGGGTTCACTTCCATAAAAATAATGATGTAAAAAAGCCTAGAGCTATTTGTAATTATTGTGGCATTTCTTATGCGTGCGACTCTAAAAAGAATGGGACTAAAAATATGAAACAACACACTCCTTCTTGTAGAGAGTTACCCGCAAATAATAGATTAGTAGAGGAAAATGGGCAAAAAAAGTTGTCATTTATGTTGAAAAAAGAACCAAACGGAAATGAGCCAAGTTCAAATTTATTGGCTATCTCTTTTAATGCGGAAGCTTGCCGTCAAGGGCTAGATGAAATGCTTATAATTGACGAGCTACCGTATAAATTTGTGGAGAATGAGGGGTTTAGGAGGTTTATGGCTCTCGCACAACCAAAATTGCATATTCCTAGTCGTCGAACAATTGCACGAGATTGCCTAAGCATATATGTGGATTTAAAGAAAAGGTTCAAAAAAGATTTAAAAGGTCAAAAGATTTGCCTCACCACCGATACATGGACTTCCATTCAAAATGTAAATTACACGTGTCTCACCGCACATTATATTGATGAAGAATGGAACCTACACAAAAAGATTTTGAACTTTTGTCAAGTCAAAACTCATAAGGGTGAGGAATTAGGACAAGTTGTTGAGGATTGTTTGTGTGATTGGGGGATAGATAGTATTTTCACTCTCACGGTTGATAATGCTAGTTCCAATAATGGTACCATTAGTTATTTGAAAAGAATGACAAAACATTGGAATGGTACCATTTTGGACCATGAGTATTTACACATGAGATGTCGCGCACACATTCTCAATCTTATTGTTGGAGATGGATTAAGGAATTTGAATGAATCAATTGCAAAAGTGCGTAGGGCGGTAAAATATGTGAAATCGTCACCTTCTAGGTTAGTAAAGTTTAAAAATTATTGTGAGAAGCAAAAGATAGAATCAAATGGTTTGTTATGTCTTGATGTTCCAACGGGATGGAACTCCACATTTATGATGTTGGAGGCGGCCATTAAATTTGAGAAAGCATTTAAAAGGATGGAGCAAGATGACAATGATTATTTGTCCTACTTTGGTTTAGAGGAGGAAAATGATGGTGATGGTGATGAGAGGGGAAGAGGGTCGGTGTTTGGAAGAAATTTAGGACCTCCAAAATTTGAGGATTGGGAAAAAGCTAAGAGTTTTGTGAAGTTTCTTCGAATCTTTTATAATGCTACCCTAAAATTCTCGAGCTCTTTATATGTTACATCCAATGCTTTTTTTCATGAACTTGTGATTATTGAAAGTAAGTTGGTGCATTTGAAAAATTATGGTGATGATTTTTTATCTTCAATGGCCGAGAAAATGATTGCCAAATTTGGAAAGTATTGAAATGTAGAGAAAATTAACTTCTTGTTGTTTATTGCCATTGTCATTGACCCACGTTACAAGTTAAAGTATGTTGAATTTTGGTTTAGTGAGTTGTATGGTTGTGTTAAATCAATGGAGTTGTCAAGAAGAGTTAAAGATGCATTAATTCGTTTGTTTGAGTGGTATGATGGTCATAAATCATCTAATGCATCTTCACACAATATGAATCCACCAATTAATGTGGTTGGGGTTGATGAGGATGAGGATGGTCGTGCATTTTTAACATCTCAATTTAAAAGGCATTTAGAGTCGGAGGATAATTTAGGTGCAAAATCGGAGGAGCAAAAGTATTTATTGGAAACTTGTGAAGTGGAAAATGATAACTTTAATGTTCTTGGTTGGTGGAAAAATAATCAAGGTAAAGTATCAAGTGCTATCTCGTATGGCACGAGATGTATTAGCTATTCCCGTGTCTACCGTTGCCTCCGAATCCGCTTTTAGTACGACTGGTCGTGTGCTTGATTCTTTTCGTAGCTCTCTAGCTCCTACAACGGTGGAGGCACTTGTTTGTGCACAAAATTGGCTCAAATCTTCAACAAAACCTATCAACATTCGAGATGCCATGGATGAAATTCAAGAAATGGAGAAACTTGATACAGGTAATAGTTAAATTTAATATATATTTTTCATAATTTAAATGTTAAACTTTTGTTATTGAATTTTTATTTGACATAATCTTTGTTTTGTATTTTTTCTAGAAATATTGGGAGAAAGATTCAAGACCTCAATTTCAACTATTGTGGTGGATTTATGCACCTTTTGGAGGAGACTCGAGAACTTTGTTTTACCTTACTTTTGGTTATGGTGGATATGTAATATTTTCTTATGTTGCTTGCTTGGGCGTAGTTGGACATGTAATATTTTCTTATGTTTCTTGTTTGGACTTAGTTGGACATGTAATATTTTCTTATGGTGCTTGCTTGGACATGTAATATTTTCTTATGGTGGACATGTATTACTTTTGAAGCTATTTTAATGTTTGCATATCATTGTATATGTTGGAGGTGCAAAATAACACATTTAAAGTTGCAAAACAGCATGTTTTATTCTACTAAAATTGGACAAAACAGGACATCACATTTGAAGGGAAAAAACAACACCTTAAATGGTGCAAAACAGCACCTTAGATGGTGCAAAATAGCACATTTGAAGTGGCAAAACAGCACCCTTAGATGGCGCAAAACAGCACCTTAAATGGTGCAAAACAGCATTATTGTTGTGCCAAAACAACATTATTTCAGTGCCAAAACAGCATTTTTTCAGTGTCAAAACAGCCTTTAAATAGTACAAATATAAAAAAATTAACAAGTTTTTATTTTAAAAAAAAGTAAATAAATTTAAATGTCGACCGATTATTAACCGAACCGGACCGAAAATAGCCTAGACCGAATAAATAGGCTAAACCGATTAAATCGGTCCAAATACGGTCTTCTCAAATATAGGACCGAATAATTCGGTCCGACACCTAAAATGACCAAAAACCGGACCGGACCGGACCGCGCCCACCCCTATACGAGGGTGTTTATGTCTACCTTCTTCCTCTTCTGCACTGCATCGGAAGACGTTAGATTCACAACCTCAGGCTTGGCCCCTGACCTGGCCTCTGCTACATGAGCCTTCCTATTGGCTACCTCAGAGCCACCTCCTGCAAATCCCCCACATATGGTGTTAACACCAAAGGAGATCGTACCGACCCTCTTCACCGGGGTGTTGTCATCCTTTGGCGGAAGATTCGGGTCATCTTCGTCATCTCCTTCTGAATCATCGTCTCTTCCGGATGGGACATTGCCGCGGCATCTGTCATTTCTTCTTTTCTTTGGGTCATCTCTTCCACCCTTTGGAGCCTTACCATCCACATACTTCCTCAGCTTTCCAGATTTCAACATCTTCTCAATCTCATCTTTTAAAGCGAAGCATCTATCTGTGACATGGCCATGATCCTGATGGAACTCGCACCATAGGTTTTTGTTCCTCTTATGTGGTGGGGCCTTCAGTTTATCTGGCCACCTCAGAGTCCGGTCAGTCTTAATCTCATTGAGGATGTGCTCACAACTCACTGTCAGAGGAGTGTAATGAGCGAATTTGTCATCACCTGACCTCTTCTTCCCCTCTTTCTTGCTTTGGGACCTCCCAGTGCCACCGCGGTTCTCCTCCTCATATTTGGCGGCCATTGCCTCTTCCGCATTCATCACTTTCCCTGCGGTTGCCAGCAGCTCCGCCATAGACCTAGGGGGTCTTCCGCCAGTTTCCACAATAGCTTCCCCTTCTGGAGGCCTCCTATAAGGGCGGTCATGGCTATGCTCTCTTCATAATCTCCCACCTCCAATTTCTCTTTGTTGAATCTTGCTATGTAGTCTCTTAGGCTTTCACCCTTGGCCCGTTTGACATACAACAGGTGGGTAGTCTTCTTTTGAGGTCTTACCCCAAAGCAGAAGTTGTGGATGAACTGCTCAGCCAAGCCTTTGAAGTTCTCAATTGAGTTCTTCGGAAGGGAGGTGAATCAACTGTGCGCTTCCCCTATCAAGGTCCCCGAGAAGGCCCTACACTTCATCTCATCGGGTGTCGAGTAAATGTCTGCTGCCGACTGGTACATCTCGATATGGTGCACAGGGTTAGTGCTGCCATCATACTTGGGAGTCATTGTAGGAGGCTTGAACTTAGCTGTGGTTGGGAACCCCATTATCCTAGCCACAAATGGGGAGCCCTCTGAGTAACCCCTTTGTAATGGATACCTGCTTTTAATGAGGTCTCCTATCTTCTCCTCAAGGCATTGGATAGAATCATTCCAGGGTCTTCTGTCACCAACTTGGCCGAGGTTATCCCCTGCCACCTCCCTGCGATGGACAGAGGGTTCCCCAGCCACGACACGTTGGCTGTTAACCTCTTCCTGTTCCCTGCCTCTTCTTTCACAGGGTCGGCCTTGGTCTGGCCGACCCTACCTATTCCCTCTCTGAGAGCCTGCTGCGCTCCTTGACCTCGACAGCCTCTGTCTTAGGTCATTCACCGGGCCTAGTCTCTCGAAGGCCGACCCTCTGCTCAACCTATCAAAGGCCGACCCTCTTTGTTGGGCCTCTTCACCTCTTTGGCCGATACATCCTTAACTTTGCCTAAGAGGCCGTATAGTGTTATTTGACACCTCATACGGCTCCCAGCAGTCTTCTGGGGCTTCTTCAGCTTCCAGGTCACCATACCTATCCTCTGGGCAAGGGTTTCCCTGCCTCCCCAGGCGCAAGCGCCTAGGGTCAGCAACGTCCCTTCTCCGCTGGGGTGTAGGATGGTCCTTTATTGGTGCCTAGGGTGGTCCCCTGGCGTCAGGATGAGGCTGAACTGCCGCCGGAGTGATCATGTCCGGTGAGACTCCAGGTGGCCTCATCATAGTTTGACTGAGCTGAGCAAATTACTCCTGCATGGCTTGTTGTGTTACAGCTAAAGATCTCAAGGCTGTTGCTACCTCCGCCATTTCGGACTGGGGGGGCGCCTGACTGGAACTAGGCCCTCCACCCCCGGACGGCGGAAGAGGCGGTGGTAGATCTAGTGCCATATGTTAACACTATAGAGCTTGAGTAGCAAATGAGATTAGTACCTCACAGGACCTCTTTCAATGGTGGATCAGCTCCACGCTAGGGGGAGGCCTTGTTCACCACCAGAGTCTCTGGTGAGGTTAAGCAGAAAAAGAGGAAGAGATAGCTTCTCGTTCCCACAGACGGCGCCAAAATGATGATGCTGGGATCAGCACCACCAGGTAAGGTGTTTTCAAGCTCTATCTAAGAACAGTAATGGCAACACAGTTATGTAAAGAGATAAGAGAATGAGGGGAGGAGAAGAGGAGAGTACACCAGTATATATATGTGGTTCAGCCAATCTGGCCTACGTCCACTGTGAGTGTGTGTGAGTAATATCACTGAATGAAGGCACTAATGGCCATGGATACAATCTCTCAAGCTTTCTCTCTCTACTGTCAATCTAGATAGAGTTTCATCTAGGGTTGAATAACTGGGATCCTTTTGCAAGGTAGGGGATGACCCCTATATATAGTACCTAGGGCGTGTAATGTACCCCCCATGCATGTAATGAGCATGTGTGTGGTAGCCTCACCAATGTGGGAGTGCCATCTGTCACTGTCACATGTGGAGAATGATGATGCAATATTCTCCCCACGTGTGGGGAATAATCTTGTTACAACTGATTTGTGTCAACGTGTCCTTATCTGGATGTCTGCAGGTGCTTGGCCATCGCGCCTGGTATATGACCTCGGCCTTGGTGAGGCCGAGGTTGGTGAGTCTTGATACCTGTTCAATCCGAGTGCTCCATGGAAGTCTCGGCCTGATCCTAGCCGAGACAATGGACATGGTCTGCCTGATATGAGGTTGATCTGGTGGCATCCTGCAGGCTCGACTTATGAAATGGCCGAGGTTGCCATTTCAAGTCATATACGAGTACTGTTGATCCTTATGGGGTCCCTTGGAGAGGCTCATAGTAGTGTCGGCCTGGGCTGACCTTGGTCTGGCCGAGGGATGATATCGCGTGTCCAAGACATGCCCAATGTCGGCCACAATACCGGCCGAGGTTGGTGTCTCTAGGCCAAGGTTGGTGCCTTTAGGTCGAGGTTACACTTGGGGCATATCATGGCTAATGTGTCACTGTCTGTGAATGCGCTCTCCTTCGGATGCACCCTCATTTTACCCAATCCGTGTGTGCGCATTATTTCGCGTTCTCGCATTTAGTTGCATGTGTTACTTGATGACTTTAGGTTAACATGTTGTCAGTTAGTCAGTATAACTAGTTACGACTTGGTCGTGTGTTCCGAGGTTGTGACTTAATAGTATTTGTGAAAATTGGAACCTGTTAAAATATTGGATGATATTATTACACTTGGTCTGGAATTTTGGAGACCTAGGAGGTGATCGCTTGTATATCCACATCTTGTGGTACCCAGGG
Organism: Sambucus nigra; assembly: GCA_949130495.1. Classification (NCBI taxonomy): domain Eukaryota; kingdom Viridiplantae; phylum Streptophyta; class Magnoliopsida; order Dipsacales; family Adoxaceae; genus Sambucus; species Sambucus nigra. Next base: position 221,984,266 of record OX422207.1, read on the forward strand.
TGACCCTAGGCCAACATAGGGATCTCGCAGGAGATAGCGGTCAGGTAGAACAATGTGAGAGGGCAATTATCTTTGATATATGTAATCGAGGACTGTTGAAGTCGTATCATCCTAGGCTAGGCATGATCCAAGACTGTTTGAGGAAACTTAGGTTGTTAGTCCTAACGTAGGAATAATTCATGTTGATGAATCTATAGTTGATGTTGCGATATTTGATGAGTATCAACAATCTCGAGGTTTTGTTTAAATAGACACGTTAGGCATGCTTGAGGACTAGCAATAAGACCTTAGGTTTCATTGCGATTGGACTAACAATGATGATTGGTTAAAGTGAAATCTTGGGGTTTAGGCCATAGTATTGAGGACGCCTAGGATTGAAACTGGACACAAGTAACTAGTAGGGGTGGACAAAAAAAAGACCGACCCGATTGGACCGGACCGGACCGAACCCATTTTTGTAGGCTTTTTTATAAATCGGTCCTAATTCGGTCCTAAATTAAGAGACCCGAAATATTCGGTTCGGTCCAAAAAATCCATTATAAATTCGATCTTAAGACCGGACCGGACCGTTTAATTTAATATTATATAATATATATTAATTTTATATAAATATACCATATACTAAATACCAAAACCCTAAACTTGACTTAACCTTTCAATATATCACTCACGAGTCACGGCCGCTCCTCACTTTCTCTCTAACGAAACAACTCTCCTCCTCACTTTTCCTCACTCTTTCTCTCCACTCCAACTCTCCGATCGATCACCATAGCCACCACCATGAACACACGATCCCATCAATATAGCCACGGCCACCACGGTAGCCCAAAACAAATGGCCACAACAGCTGATCCGAGTCCGACGCACCTCGCCTCTACCACAGCAGCCGATCCGACGCTGACGCACCTCGCCTCCACCACAGCAGCCGATCCGACGCTGACGCACCTCGCCTCCACGCCCACGGTAATATTCTGATTTGATTTCCAACTGATTTCAGTTTTTTGCTTCAGTTTGCTTCAGTTTTTGCCTCCACGCCGATCCGACGCTGACAACACCATTTTTTGCTTCAGTTTTTTACAAACCCACCAAACTGATTTTAGTTTTTTACAGTTAGTTCATATAACCTTTATAAATTGTAACTTTGTAAGGTTTAAAAATTGATTTTGTACATAAAACATCTAGATCTAAAATTGATTTTTTACATAAAACATCTAGTTCTAAAACAGTTTGTTCATATAATCATAAAACATTTGAAATCTTTTAAAACATCTAGATCTAAAATAATTTTAGTCAGATTTCAAAATTAAAATGTTATTTCAAAATAAGTGTTTCAAATCTTGACTTTACAATATTATTGTGATGATGATCAGTGTTGAGTGACTCTAAAAAGTTTTCCAAAATTTTCTATTTTATTTTATATGTTGAGTGACTCTAAATATTTTCTGTTTGTGGTGGATTTTACATTTTGTGGATTTTATATGTTATGGATTTTACAATTGAGTGTGCATAAAATATTTTCTGTTATTTATTTTCCATGTGTAGATGGATGGAGTGAGTGAAGATCCGGCGAATGCTACTTTACATGGTTCGCCAGCGTCGTCAAGATCTCATCCCGTGCAACAAAAAAGGAAAAATGCATCTACGGTATGGGTTCACTTCCATAAAAATAATGATGTAAAAAAGCCTAGAGCTATTTGTAATTATTGTGGCATTTCTTATGCGTGCGACTCTAAAAAGAATGGGACTAAAAATATGAAACAACACACTCCTTCTTGTAGAGAGTTACCCGCAAATAAGAGATTAGTAGAGGAAAATGGGCAAAAAAGTTGTCATTTATGTTGAAAAAAGAACCAAACGAAAATGAGCCAAGTTCAAAATTATTGGCTATCTCTTTTAATGCGGAAGCTTGCCGTCAAGGGCTAGCTGAAATGCTTATAATTGACGAGCTACCGTATAAATTTGTGGAGAATGAGGGGTTTAGGAGGTTTATGGCTCTCGCATAACCAAAATTGCATATTCCTAGTTGTGGAACAATTGCACGAGATTGCCTAAACATATATGTGGATTTAAAGAAAAGGTTGAAAAAAGATTTAAAAGGTCAAAAGATTTGCCTCACCACCGATACATGGACTTCCATTCAAAATGTAAATTACATGTGTCTCACCGCACATTATATTAATAAAGAATGGAACCTACACAAAAAGATTTTGAACTTTTGTCAAGTCAAAACTCATAAGGGTGAGGAATTAGGACAAGTTGTTGAGGATTGTTTGTGTGATTGGGGGATAGATAGTATTTTCACTCTCACGGTTGATAATGCTAGTTCCGATAATGGTACCATTAGTTATTTGAAAAGAGTGACAAAACATTGGAATGGTACCATTTTGGACCATGAGTATTTACACATGAGATGTCGCGCACACATTCTCAATCTTATTGTTGGAGATGGATTAAGGGATTTGAATGAATCAATTGCAAAAGTGCGTAGGGCAGTAAAATATGTGAAATCGTCACCTTCTAGGTTAGTAAAGTTTAAAAATTGTTGTGAGAAGCAAAAGATAGAATCAAATGGTTTGTTATGTCTTAATGTTCCAACGAGATGGAACTCCACATTTATGATGTTGGAGGCGGCCATTAAATTTGAGAAAGCATTTAAAAGGATGGAGCAAGATGACAATGATTATTTGTCCTACTTTGGTTTAGAGGAGGAAAACGATGGTGATGGTGATGAGAGGGGAAGAGGGTCGGTGTTTGGAAGAAATTTAGGACCTCCAAAATTTGAGGATTGGGAAAAAGCTAAGAGTTTTGTGAAGTTTCTTCGAATCTTTTATAATGCTACCCTAAAATTTTCGGGGTCTTTATATGTTACATCCAATGCTTTTTTTCATGAACTTGTGATTATTGAAAGTAAGTTGATGCATTTGAAAAATTATGGTGATGATTTTTTATCTTCAATGGCCGGGAAAATGATTGCTAAATTTGAAAAGTATTGGAATGTAGAGAAAATTAACTTCTTGTTGTTTATTGCCATTGTCCTTGACCCACGTTACAAGTTAAAGTATGTTGAATTTTGGTTTAGTGAGTTGTATGGTTGTGTTAAATCAATGGAGTTGTCAAGAAGAGTTAAATATGCATTAATTCGTTTGTTTGAGTGGTATGATGGTCATAAATCATCTAATGCATCTTCACACAATATGAATCCACCAATTAATGTGGTTGGGGTTGATGAGGATGAGGATGGTCGTGCATTTTTAACATCTCAATTTAAAAGGCATTTAGAGTCGGAGGATAATTTAGGTGCAAAATCGGAGGTGGAAAAGTATTATTGGAAACTTGTGAAGTGGAAAATGATAACTTTAATGTTCTTGGTTGGTGGAAAAATAATCAAGGCAAGTATCAAGTGCTATCTCGTATGGCACGAGATGTATTAGCTATTCCCGTGTCTACCGTTGCCTCCGAATCCGCTTTTAGTACGACTGGTCATGTGCTTGATCCTTTTCGTAGCTCTCTAGCTCCTACAACGGTGGAGGCACTTGTTTGTGCACAAAATTGGCTCAAATCTTCAACAAAACCTATCAACATTCGAGATGCCATGGATGAAATTCAAGAAATGGAGAAACTTGATGCAGGTAATAGTTAAATTTAATATATATTTTTCATAATTTAAATGTTAAACTTTTGTTATTGAATTTTTATTTGACATAATCTTTGTTTTGTATTTTTTCTAGAAATATTGGGAGAAAGATTCAAGACCTCAATTTCAACTATTGTGGTGGATTTATGCACCTTTTGGAGGAGACTCGAGAACTTTTTTTTACCTTACTTTTGGTTATGGTGGATATGTAATATTTTCTTATGTTGCTTGCTTGGGCGTAGTTAGACATGTAATATTTTCTTATGTTTCTTGTTTGGACTTAGTTGGACATGTAATATTTTCTTATGGTGCTTGCTTGGACATGTAATATTTTCTTATGGTGGACATGTATTACTTTTGAAGCTATTTTAATGTTTGCATATCATTGTATATGTTGGAGGTGCAAAATAGCACATTTAAAGGTGCAAAACAACATGTTTTATTCTACTAAAATTGGGCAAAACACGACAACACATTTGAAGGGAAAAAAAAAACACCTTAAATGGTGCAAAACAGCACCTTAGATGGTGCAAAATAACACATTTGAAGTGGCAAAACAACACCCTTAGATGGCGCAAAACAGCACCTTAAATGGTGCAAAACAGCATTATTGTTGTACCAAAACAACATTATTTCAGTGCCAAAACAGCATTTTTTCACTGTCAAAACAGCCTTTAAATAGTACAAACATAAAAAAATTAACAAGTTTTTATTTAAAAAAAAAGTAAATAAATTTAAATGTCGACCGATTATTAACCGAACCGGACCGAAAACAGCCTAGACCGAATAAATAGGCTAAACCGATTAAATAATACGGTCTTCTCAAATATAGGACCGAATAATTCGGTCCGACACCTAAAATGACCAAAAACCGGACCGGACCGGACCGCGCCCACCCCTAGTAACTAGAGTATAGATTTTAATGAGCCATATTAATTTCGAGGATGAAATTCTCTGAGGATGGAAGTTTGTAATACCTTGCCCCGGTAAATTAAATAAATAACACATAAGGATTATATGTGATAAGGTACAAATTAGAGTTGAAGAAAAATTATTGGATTGTATAGAGGGTTATGGTTTATAAGACTCTCAGCCTTACATTTGAGTTGAGTTTTGATAACCCTATGTGAGGTAAGGAAATTTATGGGCAAAAATTACGGAACTCGAAGTGCTGACGTTTTATTAGCTAAAAGGGTCTATCGTTCGAACGACTAAGATGTTGTTCGAACGACTAAGGGCTGTCGTTTAAACGACTTGGACGGCGTTCGAATGACCAGGACGAAATCATTCTCCCTTGTGAGCTGTCATCCTTTAGTTTGCTATTTAGTGTTCAAGTCAGATTGTCTGACGAAGGACAAGACGAGCATTATTGACTTGTGGGTTTTTGCATGTTTCATGTGTAAAAGAATAAGAGACATGGGACTCGCAACCCACTTCATTAGTCCTGTCACAAGCGTTTTCACCACCTTAAAACGTTGATCACACATATTGTGTCAGCTCTTGGGTCGGACTATGGAAATTGCAGTAAAAGTATATGTGTCCCTCAGTATATATGAAAGAGAGTGGCGTGAGATTTAGAGGCACTGCCATCTCATTTCTTTACTCCCACGAAATCAGTCTGTTCTCTCTTCATTTTTGAGATACCTTTCACCAGTTATTCCTTAGTAATTGTGAAGACATTCACACCCTAAATAGATAACTGCCCCACTGTTAATATAGAGAATACGAAATATTAGGGACATGGTTGGGGTTTTGAAGTAGATGAATATGCTATGGAGGTTTGTAGAGAGTTTTGAGGGTTATTCTTGGAGCTAAACTTAGTGGTGAAAGACAAACCCTTTAAGGCCACCTTAGCAGGTGGGGGGGTTGTCATCTCCATTTGATCTTTCAAGCCTTCCACTGATTTGAGCTCCATTAAGGTGGGAAGACTAACTTTGATTTAAGTTTAGTGTGTAGTATATTTTTAGCATGACATTTATATATATTAGATTAAATATATGTGTGTAGGATATTGGCTTGAATTCTAGTGTTGATTATTAATCATGTTAATATTTGTATGAAATGGCATCAAAATGATTATGTAAAATAGTTCTTGAAAGCAGAATAAATTTTAGAATACAATAATGTGTGATGATATTATTTTCGTGTGTTTTCTAGTAAATATGAAAATAGACATTTTTATGGAACAAAACTGCTAGAAAATATCAATGTTGCGTGTTTTCTAATAAAACTGGAAATAATTATTTTTATGAAATAAAAATGTAAGAAATGTTATTTTTGTGTATTTTTAGTGAAAGGAAATGATAAATATTTTTATGATTAAAAATATAAGAAAATGCTATCCATGTGTAATTCTAGCAAAAGAAATAATGGACATTTTTATATAATGATGTTAATGTTGTCAAAAGATCTATGAAATAAATATTTTTTAAGTTTCTTGCAAAAATGGAGACTTTATGGATAAATGGACATTGTCGGGTTTAAATAAATTGATAAAATGTCTTACTTTGCTTGAAATGTACGAAATATGTGTTTTTTCATAAAGTGTGGTTTAAAAGTGAATAATGGAAGTTAAAGGGGTTAAATGTGTGAATAGAAGTGAAGTGGGTGTTAAGATGCAAAATTTCATAAATAAACTGTGTATTTCAAATGTTGAGAAAATGTGACTTTAATATGTAAAAAAGTGCGATTTTATATATAAAAGATGTTAAAGTAGCAAGTAAGAAAGTGGGGTAATTGTGATGTTGAACAAGTGTTAAAATGATTAAAAAGGTGTTTAAAATGCTAAGTTGGAGACTTAATAATCATTTTGAGAAATAACACTTGTCGAGGAACTAAATGGCGAGTTTGACAAATAAAAAGGGTAAATTGGTAATTTACTTAAAGTGGAACATTTTTATGGAATAAAAATATTGAATAAGGTCTTTACACTAATTTGTGTGAAAATGAATTTAAGTCCTAAAAGCGTAAATGGTTTTAGTATAAATAAAGTGTGTGTGGGTAAGGGACTTAAAGAAGAAAAGTAACAATTTTCCAAGTGTTAATGGAAAAACGGACGGTTAAGTCCGAGTTTTGGCTTCGGCCGGGTAAAAGTAAGGAAGTGGATAATGTGGATATTTGTAAAATGTTAAAACACATAAAAGGAATTCGGATGACACCGAGATAAAGTAAGAAGGGCCCGGAGCCCTTCACTGGCCAGAGCATATGGTGCGCATAGCCGTCGGTGTGGAACTCGTGTAAGTATACGGTATTGGAAGATTCTGGGAAAACATAAAGAAAATATGGAACATATCAAGAAATGAGTTGCGTGATAAAATGTGTTAATACAACAAAGCTTGAATGAATGTGATAAATGTTCCGGTAAAAGTGAAATGGACAAGTAAATGCATAAATCTATTAATGTCCATAAAGAAATGAAAAATGTTAAAGGGAGTAAATAAATGGGTGGTTAAGCAACCTAAACGGTTAAACCCATACTTAACACCAAAATGTGTTGTGAAAATGATTTTCAAAGATTAAATAAATATTTTCTAACAAGGGAATTGCGTGTGTTGCAATAACGATTTTCAATGAAAACACTAAAGGGTATTAGAAGGAAAAAAAAGTGTAAATTCTGGTAAAAGGAATTATTTTTATAAATTCAATGGAAAGATTTCAAGTGTTGAACCGGGTGCGTTAAACAAAGTGAGAATGCTAAGTAAGATTAAAGAAAACCTTAAATAAAATTAAGGTCAATTAATCCGGGCGAGTAAGGTTTCGAAAATAAATTGATTTATGCGTTGGAATATGTATTTTTCAAACTTATACGTATGTAGATATATACATATTTTTGTATGCATGTGGTTATAGCGTGCGAGTATTCCTTTATGTCATTCGTTTATATAGTGCTTGTATAAATCCCACTGGGCATAGGCTCACATCCCCACTTGTTACGGCAGGTTGGGAGCGGTTCCGAAATTTGAGGGCGTTTTACAGGTAAGTATATTTTATTTATGTTTACGTTAGTAACTCTGTTTACCTGGACTTCGAGGTGCTCCTCATGGGTCCCTCACGTAGTTTATCTCGAAACAGGAATCGCATGCTAACAAGTGAAATGATATTTAAAATAAAACTGGACTAGCAACATTATTTAGGTTGTTTCATTGCACTTTACATCTAACGCTCGGGTCGGACTGGATTAACTAAATCTAAGTCGGGGCCTTACAAAAAAGAAGAAGGGCGGTTATAGAGCGATTATTGACGGTTTTGAATGGTTGTGAGACTTACTACAATTTAAAAAATACATGGAATGAAAGACCAACAAAATTTTGAAAGTGGGACTAAAACAAAAAAAAAACTAGTTTCTTTTCTCTTATAAACTCTGTTATCTTTTTTTCCCTATAATTAACTTTCCATTATTTTCTTTTTGTTTTCTCTCATAATAAAACTTTCCTTTTATTCTTTTCTCTCCAAAACTTTCAAACGAGCCTTTCTCGTTTGGGAGTTTTAGAGAGAAAATAAAAGAAAGGAAAGTTTTATTAGGAGAGAAAAGAAAAGAAGGAAAAGTTGATAAGGGAGAAAAGAAAAGGAGAGAAAAGAACATAAGATAAAAGAAAAGAAAACAACTTTCTTTCTTGTATTTGAGAGTTTGAGAGAGAAATAATTGTTTTTAATAGAAAGAAGGCACAATTCATTAAAAAACTTTCATTTCTCTCAATTTCTTTTCGATTTGGGAAAAAAGTTTTGAAGAGAAAGGAAAGAAAATTTTTCTTTCTTTTCTCTCATTTGAAGCTCCCAAACGAGAGAAAGTCAGTTTCTTTCCTACTTAGGCCATCTCCAATGTTTAGTTTCTAAAGCCATTTTCATCTAACAGTTAAAATCTCTTCCTAATTTAATTGAGATATTACCGTGAATAGAGGAACACATACATCTCCAATCGTCTTTTTCTACGCAACAGTTTCTATCAATTTCTAACTTTAAAAGAGGGACGTGGGTAGATTGTTAGCAATAGATTGATTCCATGTTAGATTGTCTAACTGTTACATGTGGAAACGATCATAGAAAATTTCTATATGATTCATCACCCATATAGAATTTATACCTATTTAGAAACTGTTGTTGGAGAAGTTTTTTTCTCCTAAAATCTCGTAAGATAGAACTATCCATTGGAATCGGTCTTAGACGAAGGAAATAAAAGACATTTTTTTCTCTCCAAAATAAATAAACTTGATAGTTAAATTTGCATTTTTCCCGGATAGAAAACAAAACCTCAAATCTCTCTCATCTCCGACCCAACACCCAAGCCTCTTCCATCTTCTCAATCGACGCATCTGTTCATCTCTTCTTTCCGGTAAGTCCCTTCTCTTCTATACTATTGCGTCCTTTTCTTCTATAAAGTACTAAAACCCACTAATCACCTTTCTATCTTTTATGGAAGTATATTTTTCATGTGTTCTGCCTACATATTGTTTGTATATATGAAGAATTACTTTATATTATTTTGGAATTGATTTTACATCTAATATTGCCCAGAATGTCAGATTTAGGGTTTTAATTTCTAGTTAAACGTTATTTTGCATTGTTATCTAGGGCTTCATTGAGTGTAATTATTAACGATGAAAACTTTATTGTGCATTGTTAAAATTGATTGTGTATCGAAATTTAGGTGGGTGTTGTTATTGAGGGTTTGAAGTTGATTGGATATTGTTGATATCAATTCAGCATTGTTATTGAATTATCCGAAACCGCCCTATGGCCACCCCTATTATTTAGTATCCGAAAGCTTCTTTTTATATAAGAAAAAATGATCTTTATACATTATGATAGTATGATCCAAAGTTACAGCACATGCAGCCCTTATAATTTCATTGAAATCATATGAGAATATATGCTTATTTCGACTTAGTATTTGAGGATAACTATTTGAGTAATTAAGTTTACATTGAATAAATGTTTATCATTAATATAACCCTAAAAAATTCGGCTTTCATGCTCCCAACCTGACTCTGTCACAGTCTTAGACGTGCGCTACTGCATGTATATATATATATATATATATATTTCGTATGTCTTTGATAAGTACCATTATTAATTGATGCCAAAAAAATGGGTAAGATAAGAAACTCAAGTTTTGGGAGTGATAATTGTAAGAGATTGAGGAAATGTTGATTAAGACGTCCTTATTTCTTATATGATCAGTGTCTATTACAGCAAAGAATGTTATCCAGTATAAACAAAATTTATTTGCTGGTTGTATCTTGGAATAAAGGTAATTGGACACACTTGAAGATTTTCTTATTGATGATTTGACAAATGAAAAGTTAATTTTGAGTGAAAAAGGTTGGGGATAAAAAAATTCTCTTTTATCATTGATTTTGCATTTGTTTTTACGAAAACATTGATTTTCGTGATTCAATTCAATTTAGTTGGGAGAGTAAACTTTGATTTTAGAGTAGTAGATTTTATTATATCTTATATTGATGGATGAATATGAGCTGTGTTGTGCTTTAGTTTTTTAGTAATTTACATCAACAGTAGTCTGACTAATGATTCTTTGTTATTAATTACTTTAAAATTGATTCCAAGTTAAAACACGCAAGAAGTTGACATTTATTCTTATTTGCATTCAATTATAAAGTCGTCATACTTTGACGCTCTCTTTTTGTTTTTTCTTAACAAAAAGGTTTAGAATCATCTATCTCATTCAATCTTCAAGTCATCCTGCAAATTGCAGGAAAATACAAGTCTAAGTTTGAGTTCTAAGATAGGTTATAGTTTTTTATTTTTATTTTTAATTTTTATTTTACTTATTGACTAGTATATGGGTCTTTTCATTTGGTGTGGAGATTAATAGTAAATTATTTTTTTGACACATTCTCATGTTCAGTCAAATTGTGGAATGCAATGCTAAATTGTATCTTCTTCTACTTCATTTCTTCATTTTCTTGCCTTCTTCTACTTGGCAGTTTCCCATGTATGAAAGATGTTTGGATATAGCATTGGTGATGATGATTTTTTCCCCATGTATTATGTGGCTGTATTTTGATCTCATTCGTCAGTGAAACTTATTGTGGTTGTTTATGCTTGTAGGTTTGGATCATAAGGTCGGCCTGCTCCGTCCAACAGTATACTAGTTATACCTTCTTCTTGTCGAGGGTGAGGCAATTCGTATACAGGGTTCCTGTTACCTAAAGGAAGCCACAACAAAGCTATTACCGATCAACAATCTGTCCGAGAATTGAGAAATAAAAAGAGCAATAGCATGGAAGAAACTCTAGAACAACATGGAAGATCACTAGCAGCTCCATTGATCTTTACCACCGTAGTAGCTTTCCAGTTTCTCTCAAGATACATAGAATACAAGAAGAAGGTACCTTTACGTTTATTTATAGATTGCACTTTATAGCATTGCCCTTAATTTTTAGGAATTGTTAATTAAAATTGTTATTTATCGCAATGGAAATCACTATACAATTTGGATACAACCAATATCTGAGTATTGACTTCTTCTAATGCGATTGTGTCGTTTACATTTTTATTTTTAATATTCCCCTCCCTATTTAATTCCTGTCCCCAAATTGGTCAAATTCGGTTCTGAATTTACTTGTACATTTCACGTTATTATTGTCAGGAAGATGGGTTGTTGGCCACCTTTATATGTTGGGAGAAAAAATTAGGTAGTAAACATGGGATAAAACACTGTGTTACATGTGTACATAGTTGGTCCACCTTATCATAATAAAAATATGACTTGCAAAACCTTTTTATTACATATTAAAAACAAGAAACACTAGTCGAAGATAATTGTAGAACCTTTTTATTACATAACAAGATTGATTTGATGGGTAGTTTTGTTAAAGTATGAAAGTGTAACCTTGAATATGTATGTTTTTTCTGTTTGTCTATACTTCATACATATGCACATGGATGCATTTCCTATTGCGGTCCTTTTCTAATACGAATTTTAGTTCGCTGTGAGATCACTCTAGCACTTGTTATAGCCCTTACTAAGACATTGAGGTATAATTTTGTTGCTATTCATATAGAAAAATATCAACGCGTACTACACTCTTCGCCAACCTAATGAAAAATTACTGGACATCCCTAATAGTTGGCACCTAAATGTACAGTGGTTCTAATTTTGAAGGTTGCAATTTACGTTGTAGCTGAGTTTGGTTACTACAATTTATCTACCTTTTTTTGATGTGAAGTTAAAGGGCGGAAGCGTAAATTACTAACTACACAACAACAACAACAACATAATAATAATAATAATAATGTTTAGAGGCCAATAGCCCAAGAAGTATCTCTAATTCATCTCTCAAAGTATAGAAGTGAGTATCAAGGGCCTTATTGATAGAAAAAGCTTAACGTGCTAGACAAGCTAAGCCTAAAAAGGTTAAAAGACTAAAAATGGCACTTCAAAGACATTAAAGACAGTTTCACACTCTTAACCTACTGAAAAATAAAATAAACAAAAAATACAAATAAATCTGGGACCCTATGCACATCATTTTTTTTTTCTCCCAACCAAATCGCAACAAAATTCTAACTTTAATACAAGTATCAAGAGGGACTGAACTGGGTAGTGGGGGTTTCTAGAGTACCAAAAGAGATAATCACACTGGATATATGGCAAAGTTATTGAGATTATATTTGCTATACATGGCAAAGTTTACTAATCTCTTTTCATTGATGGCTGTGGCCTGTGTAAACGAGTCGCATTTTGTTCCTTGTTCTTTCTTTTCAGCTAGGAACTTTGAACGCAGAAGATGTCCAGCTGCGTGCAGAGATTAAGCAACTCTTGAAGGATGCGAGCTCGTTATCACAGTGAGTTATTTGAATGATTTGATTAACTGAGGCTTCTGGTCCCTCGTTGGTTTACACTCATGTGGTGTGCCCAATGTGTGACTGGTTCAAGCCTTGGTACCAACACCCCCAAGCTCAATGATTTGATTAGACTTATTTTAAGCCAAAGCATTATAGGGAGCACACATGACGTTTTTGAATAGTTTCCCAGAGATATTCAATTATCCAATCATGTTTCCACTTTCCACAAAGAACTTCGTATCAATATTCCACTTCCACAGTATTCCTTCACAAATTTTACATGGATTTACAAGATGTTTTAATTTAATAAATAAGGGTCTCATAATCTCATTCCCCTCGTTCCTTTCACATGAAGTAAATTATACTGATCACAGTGTTTTGTTGATGATGTGTAGTGTTTGAACATTTTACGTACATCTTGGATTTGTGATGTTCTCTTGTTTTGATATTTGGAGTGTTACTTGAACTTATCTCAATCCAATTCAATTCATTAAGGGTCCTGCCAACTACCTTATCGCACATAATCTACGTTGTTACCCTTGTTCAGGTGTTAATGGACTTTTTATTTAACTGGCTGTTAATAGCGCATGACCTAAGCATTCCGGTTAGATAAGTGCGCTCATATTTCCTATGAGTGCTGTGATTGCGTCTCATGAAAACTATATTGTTGCTTGTTTGCGAAGCAATTTTTATAAAATATGGGTGGTGTCTATATTTATGTTATTTCGTTCCGGTAATCACGACTACAAACTATCATTCTTTGAGTCATTGATTATTTCCTTTTAAAACATTTTTTAGCTGTATATGCGTGGTTTGTAAAGACTAGCACTTTCAACTTGCTGTCAAAGAGGAGACTTAATTGTTTTTAGTGTTCTTAACGCAAAAGGGGAGGGGAACATACGTATTATATTTTGTAAATTGCTTTTATCATGGGGGTTGTGTAATAAGGTAATTGATGAATTCTGGGTGGTGGGCCTGATCCCCGATTCATGGTGAGTAATGGAATTTATATCCTATGGAAGATTAAGAGGATGGGAACGTTATGGGAGATATGTTGTGCTGGTGTTAAATTAGTAAGTGTGGATGGAGAGCACTGAGAAGATTTTTGTAAGGAGGTGGTGTGGGATATAATGGGTTTCTTCCTTTAAGAAATTCAGCGATAATAGTTTTTCTATGGTGATTGTTGATTGAAGTGACATTATATTGTAATTAGATTGGGGCGGATTCTCATTTTCTATTTAGATCTATGTTCCCTCACTTTTCTTCTTTCTAGTGGACCGCTGGCCCTCTTCCTTTCATTTGGACTTTTCTTTGGACATTAGTTATTTTCCCGTATCTTGACAAAAATCCTATTGTCAGGATTTGTTGGTTTTGTATTACTCACAATTTGTTTGAATAATTAATTGTTAGCCGCCCGAAATTTCAGAAATCATTTATGATTTGTTCTACTTGGGCTTTGGAGAAGAGAGGGAGAGGACCGATGTTGAAACAATTATCAAGTTTAGTTAGGTTTTGAAACGAAGTTTCATCGCGCTCGTTTTCCTCATGGGATGAAAATATGGAAGTTTATTGCAGTGGGTTGCCTGTGTTCTTGAGATCATTTTTCTAGTTTGGAGAAGAGAGGAGGGTGAGATTTTGGCATTATTTTTGGTGTGGGGAGGTGTCCTTGGAGGTGAGGTTCCTGGACTTTTTAGCATAGCTAGGGACAAGGAGCGGTCGGTGGCCAATTACATTTTGCAGGTAGGAGGGAGAGCAGTCTGGAAATCCAAATTCCGGAGATCATCCCTAGACTGGGAGCTGGAGGAGGTGCATTTTTTTTTTGGTGGTGCTTGGAGGTTGTAGAGGTTCCCCGGAGTGGTGAGGATGTGTTGAGGTGGAAGGGGAATAGGCAGAGGTCTGTTTCTGATAGAGCTTTTTATTCAGAACTGGTGGGGTGAAGCAGCACGTTTTTCCCATGAAAGCAAGTTTGGAAAACGAAGGTGCCGACTAGAGTTTCGTTTTCTGCTTGGACTGCAGCTAGGCAGGCCATTCTGACAACAGAGGGGCTGCAGAGGAATGCAGGCACATGGCCACCGTTGTTCGTTGTGCAAAGGCGGAGGAGACAATATACCACCTTCTTTTGCACTGGTGGGGAGCAATTGATGTAAATGACGTCAAATGGGAGCAAGAAAAGATAATTCTCTTTCAAACTCTCTCTAGTCAAATATCTCAAAATGGAAGAACGCCTCAAATGAGGTTACATAGTGGGTATTTATAGGAAGGAGGTTGCTTGGCTTCTAAGCTAAGAATCTAATTACATTTATGTGCCTAAGAGCCAATAACCTTCCTTCTTCTAAATACTAACAAAAAAGGAAAATACAATGAAATACTAAAAATAAAAGAAAGACTAACAAATAACAAAAATACAATAAAACCCAAAAATCACCAAAATTAACCCCTAATTCTTCATTCACATCATTCTCTCCGCCTTCGAAAAAGTTCTTCCTCGAACTTTAAGATTGAGGTCGAATGCAAAAATTCCCAAAATTGCGAAAGAGGCAACTTGAGGGGCCAAAACGTAATTCCTGAAAATATTGAGGAAGATTCTTCAATTTTTGCGGCAATCTTTATCTTCTTCCTCAAGCCACATATGTCCAACATCAAAAATATCTACCACCCGGATCAAAAACCAAGGTTTTGGAGTCAAACCCTAGTTCTTGCACATGTTGGTGGGTTCCAATTATGGCAGAAGCATAGGAGGTGTTTTGACAAAAATGGGTCGAAACTCTAGGGTTTCATGGCCGCTGGTATGTCTAGGATGAATTCCGGCCACCGGAGTAGGGATTTGATACAGGCAAAGGAGTGCGGTGGGGCTGGTGACACTTCCAGTCAGATTTGGAAGGTTGGGGGTCAGATCGGGGGTCAGAGGGTTTGGAGCGGAGGTTGGAGAGGATTTTCGGCCTCTGCTAGGAGGTGATGGGGGCTGGCCAGAGCTAGGGGCTGCCTCTGGTGGCTTGCGACATCCACCAAGGCAAAACCCTAGTGTGCTGGAGTCGCTCAGGGTAGGGGAAGGCCTACCGACCACCTGAGGGATGGTCTGGCCCGTGGGGAGGTTTTTTTTTGGGGTGTCGGGAGCTTGCTTTGGTGGTAACGAAGGGGGCAGCAGCTTCTGGAGACTCCAGGGGGCTAGTCGGTACCGGAATGGGGCTGAGGAGGTTGGCCGGAGGTGGTTCTTGATGTGGTGGTGGGTGAAATAGGGTTAGAGTTTTGATTTTGTTGGGGTGGTGTGAAATGGGTTGCAGAAGCGTATATAGAGGGGTTTTGGGGGCTAGGGTTAGGGTTAGGGTTAATGGTGGTGGGTGGTTCAAGGTGTTTTTGGGGGTGATGGTGGGGGTAGGTCGAAATTTGGAGGAGGAGGGCGTCGTGGTGCGAGGTGGTTGCCGATGGAGGATTTCGTGCATTGATCTCTTCCATTTGGGCCTTTAATTGATTGAGGGCTGCCATGATTTGATCAAAAGGGTTTGCCGCGGAGGTGTTCATCCTTTTTTGAACCCACCTTGACGTTGTTTACGAGTTTTTGTTTTACAACAACAACAACAACAACCGGTGGAGAGACTAGGCTCTGATACCAATTGACATAAATGACGTCAAATGGGAGCAAGAAAAGATAATTCTCTCTCAAACTCTCTCTAATCAAATATCTCAAAATGAAAGAATGCCTCAAATGAGGTTACATAGGGGGTATTTATAGGAAGGCGGTTGCTTGGCCTCTAAGCTAAGAATCTAATTACATTTATGTCCCTAAGAGCCAATAACCTTCCTTCTTCTAAATACTAACAAAAAAGGAAAATACAATGAAATACTAAAAATAAAAGAAAGACTAATAAATAACAAAAATACAATAAAACCCAAAAATTACTAAAAATAACCCCTAATTCTTCATTCACATCAGCAAGGAGTTCGTGAGAGATTGTATTTTTCTTGTTTCGGTTGTATTGTGTAATGCCCGCATCTGCTGGGAGGTGTTAGCAGCATGGAGGTCTTCAGCGGGACTTGGGGAGCCAGGTGATAGCCCCATTAAGTATCTTCTGACTTTGTGCAAGGAAATAAGTTAGCTGGTGCTTCGATTTCTTGGAGATTGCCTCAGCAGGGCTTTGGTTTCTCTTGACGAGTTCTTTGTATTTTTGGGTCAAAGAGGAGCTACCGCCCTCGACCGCTAGATTTGTAGATTTTTTGGAGAAGTTCAAGCGGAGAGATTAGTCCTCCCCCCACCCCCACCCATTGTTCACTGCTTTACTTGTATACAGGATTCCACCCCGTAGGCGGGTATTTTCACTACAATGCTTGGATTACTTATTAAAAAAAAAGGTTTTGAAAGGAACATAACATGATTATTACTTGTGGAATTGTTCGGTTCTCAGTTTGGTTATTGGGTTTACCCAAACCATAACCATAAACATTTTAATTCTTTAAAGTTTCGAACCAGAACTAAATCCACCAGTTAAAAGAATCATAGCAACCAAATCTAGACGGGTCGATTTGCTTCGGTTCTTTGGGTTGACAATTGTCAATGAACACCCCCAATTTATATTATGTATGTTTGTTAGCCATATGCTTCTCCTATTAGGATATTACAGTTTTGGCTGGACGCTTAGAAGTTCATGCTTAAGTAAGAGGTTCTCTTTTCAGAAAACAATTTTTGGTTATAACCATGGTTCAAAGTCTCGGTATCGGTCCCGGTATCGGCCACTCGATTTTCAACTCGATCGCGGTATCGGTCACGGTATCGGGCGATACACAAAGATACACTATTTAGAGAGCGCAAAAAATTCCGAAAAAAATCTAGAAAATTTTAAAAAAATACGATTAACAATGTGGACCAATCAGATAAGTTAAAAACTATCTTTTAATATGCATAACATTGTACAATTGATTATATTGACGTGCTGCGAACTTGACAGATTCAATGTTCCATAATAAATCAATGTTTTTTTTCACGGAGGTTACAAATATTATGTTTTTACAAAGAAAAACAAATGTTACTTTTTTAGTAAGGATATTTTTTTTGTACAAAGAGGATACAACTATTATATTCTTACTATTATTTTTAGTAAGAGGATACAAATGTGTTTTTTAAGTATGTTATATTTTCCTAAAAATGATAGAAATGTTTCTTTTTTCGTATTGTTATTTTTTCACAAAGATGATACAAATAGTGATTTTGACAAAACACTACGTTTTTTTTATAATCGTTTTTTTACAAAAAGGATGCAAATGTTATTTTCTTACAAAAAATGATGCAAATGTTATTTTTTTATAAAAGGAATGTAAATGTTATTTTTTTTTGTTGTTGGGTTGCAAATGTTTTTTTTAAATTGATGGAAATGTTATTTTTTTACAAAGAGGATGCAAATATTTTTTTCTACTTGTGTGCAAATGTTATTTTTACATAATTAAAAATATAACATTGGGAACATTATTATAAAAAATAATAACAAATGACATTTGGATCATTTGCATTCTTTAAAAAAAAACTGGCACATATACAACGCACTAAATTAAACCCACACGATGATCAAATAACCCACACACACAGATTCTTAGTAACTTGTACCATCTCGGCCGATATATCACCGATATGGGTCGTACTATTGTGATATCGCCGATATGGGCCGATTCGATAGTGATATCGCCGATATGGGCCGATTCCATCGCAATATCGCCGATATGGGCCGATTCCATCGCGATATCGCCGATATGAGCCGATTCCACTGCGATATCGCCGATATGGGCCGATTATACCGCTATATCACCGATACTACCGAGAAATTACCGATATAGGGTCGATTCACATCAATAATTGAAAACTCAACTCGTAACTCGGAATCGGATCGGTGGGCACCGATACCTAGTCAACTGGCCGTATCGCCGTGGTTAGGGGTGTGCAAAAAAACCGACCAAACCGAGCCGAACCGAAAATTTTCGGGCCGGGTTTTTTTAAGGGTCGGTTCGGTTCGGTTTAATCAGGTATAAAACCGACAGGGTCGGTTCGGTTTTCGGTTTTGGCATAAAAAAACCGATTTTGAACCGAACCGAACCGAATTAATTTTTATACTTTTTAATTTTATATTATATTTATATTAGTGTTGACATATTATATTATATTTTTTAATTTTATATTTATATTAGGTATTAAAAAAATATATTTTTTATTAAAATAAAGGAAAAAACCGAACAGGCCCTGTATAAAACCGACCCTGTCAAAAACCGACGGGCAAACCGAACCGGCCCTGTCAAAAACCGACCCGATTCGGTTCGGTTCGGTTTTTCAGCATTTTCGGTTCGGTTCCGTTCTCCTCCTCCAAAAACCGACATGGTCGGTTCGGCCCAAAAAACCCGGTCAAAACCGAACCGATCGACCCGTGAACACCCCTAGTCGCGGTATCGGCCTTGACTTTGAACCATGGTTATAACTCAATTTGTAGGTTTAGCGTCATGGCGACTTTTATGCAAAATTGTCATGGTTGTGATATTCTGTGCTCTGTTCCAATTGTGAACTTGCGCTGGCCCCCTTTTGATGCCTTTCAATTTCTGCTTATTAAAAAAAGTTTTGCCGTGAAAAGACAGAAGGGGAATTTAAGACGTTTTAATACATAATATGATTGTACATTATGTGGAATACATGATATGGAACAATTCTCTCTCTCTATTTCTCTCTGTTGATTGCAGGCCTTCAACATTTGCCCAAGCTGCAAAACTTAGGAGGATGGCAGCAGCTAAGGAGAAAGAACTTGCCAAAAGTATGATATCTTATTATAAAATAATATTATGTGAGGTTTTCCAGAAGTAATATTTCATTTCCATTTTCCTCACGCGCATGTAACATGTACATAGTTACGTAAGAGCTGACTTCCTGCATGATGTAAACCCTATGATGCAGACCCTGAGTTTAAGTACACGCTACTTGGGTAGTATATATATTGTGTTATAGCGAGTGAAATATAACAAATCATTATTATTTGTTTATTCTTTCTCCTTTTCTATCTCAATTTAATATTTTTGAAATTTATCTTCTTCTAATGTTCGATTCATTGTATTGGACTAACACTTAATTATATAAAAAACCCATGTCTGTATTAACGTAACTAGGACCTTTCCAAATTTCTCCACACTGTGAAAGCCTCTATTTTACTGCCTCATAACTTGTATTTCGCTGATCACTTCTTTGCCTTTGAAGGCTAACAGCTTTACATGACATGCAGGTCAAGAATTGCACAGCAAGGAGATGAAATTGTCATATGATTCATATGTAAAACCTTTGAAGATGTTGAAGGTAACTTTGGTGACAATTTGATTATTTAGAACGTATACATGGTTCCTTGTTGAGGTTGTCAGAGGTTTATACATGCAGTTGCCACACAGGTTTTTACATATTTTGCGCTGATTTTGTGGTTCTGGCGTATTCCTGTGGCTGTCATATCTGAGCAGCTTGTTCAACCACTTGGTGATGCATTCTTCTCTCTGTTATTTAAACTTGTGTTGAAAACAGCATCTATGTTTCCTTAGATTCACGACATTGCAGCTTTTCATCTAAATATACTTTGCTCACCACTTTGTGACTTCAATTCCTAGTCTGGTCGACAAGTGATAAGCTTATAATAGATGGCACACCCTTAAAAATAAGGCAATCAGCAGATTTTGTTTTAATGAAAATACATCTTGAGAAAAGTAATGCATAAAATTGATTCAATTAAATCCACCTATTTTCGCAGGGAAGGTTTTATCTTGGAGAGCGGGAGGCCGTTTGAATGACAATGTTATGGTAAAACATAATTGGAATGTGTACTTCTATTTTATGAATTTTTTGTATTTATGGTTCTCTACCTCATCCCATTGTTTAATTTTGACCATAATTTATTCCCGCCACACAAGGATAATTAATTCCACCCGAGAAAGTTTTTTTTGGTGGATATTCAGATATAATATACCATGCCAACCAGCCCTTGAACTGACGTGGGTTGGCAACTTACAATAAGGGTCAGCTCAAAGTATTTTTTCTATTTATTTCCTTTTTCCTTTTAAATATAAAATTGTGAGTGGATCTAGAAAACTATCTTGGTGTTTTTTTGAGCCCTTGAATTTTAGATTTGTGAGATATTAGAAGCCATCAAGCTACTACTTTCGTATAATGGTTTGGATAAAACTAGCCCTATAACCATTGTTATGGAGTGTTGGCTCAGCCCACGTACACTTTGACCTACCCTGGATCTAAATCTTCTTGAAGTACTTTGTATCCGGCGCCTCCCCTATTTTGAACCTTGCTTACTCTAGTAAAGTTTGGAATCTGAGAAATGTTTCTGGTGAATTTAATAATAGTCTGAATTCTATTTTTCCGAATACAGTATAGTTTGGGTATTGTTTTGATAAGATAATTAACTAAAAAAACAAAAAAACTTGGGTTGACTAAAGGCACATGCAAATCCCATATAATTCTACCAACTCGTTTATGTACGAAGAAAGTTTAACTCCATTAGATGTTTATTTTGGGTTGCTTATGATCCTCTTGTTTAATGAAATTTCAGGTTGGGATTATACCCTGGCTGATAATATCTACCAGGGTTAGCAAATTTATCTGTCGAAAAGTCTTCAAGTAATAGTAGGAGGTTTGTTAATGAAGAAGGATTTAGACCAACCTTTTCTGTTCTATGTGCATCGATCAACATCTTTTCACGCTATTTTTAGCGTTATAACTGTTTGAAAATCTAGCCTCTCGAGGGACAAATTTCTTTATAGACTTGAAAATGAATAGCAAAGTTCGAAAAGCAAGAGAGCTGATTATAACTTCAAAGTTGTAAAGGTTCTTTGTAAAGGTTTGTATTTTGACATATAACTTCAAAGTTATTTCAATGATGGATTACATTGTTTTATATTGCCCATCTTTTTTATTCCCTTGTCTTTTGGAACTGATTATATTGCACAAGTTGATTGCAAGAAATTCAGTCATACTCGTATTCATTAATCAAAATGATAACATAACAGTGCAAGGGTAAGATGCTATACACATTTCTTTCTTATAGACTCACATTCTACTATTACATTCTGGTTACACAATTACACAATTACACAATTACACAATTACACAATTACACAATACCGATGATGCATTCTTCCCATGTTTTGAGCTTTTGTTCAGCTCGTAACAGACTTTAAGAATGTTAGGATGTAATCTGCAAGGCAAACTAGCCACCTAATATTACAATGGGATCTTGATAAACTACCCCGAGTTTTGTCATAATTCCCTGCAAGCGGAAGTCAATCTTGTGACGGTAACTAAATGCTTTATGATCTGCTAAATACACATGCCTGAACAAATCTAGAGCCACAGCAGGTTGAGCATGAAGAAGATAACCACCCATCAAGGTGTTCCATGATACTAAAATTTCTTTTTTCAGAAAACTCATTAAACAACTGGTGGCCTGGTTGGCCTCTTCATTTCTCCCACAAAAGAGTCGGTGTAAATGGGTATCTCTTACATTGATAAACCAATCATACCCAATTGAAGAATCAAATGGATCTGTCGGGCAGTCCAAATGCCCCTGCACAGTAAAAATATTTGAGGGTGGAGAGAGAGGTGAACTGGTCCAACAGAAACATTCAGGGCTCTATTGTATTTGAATTAAAAAAACTTGATTTAATAACTATATGAATAGTCAGTAATCGTAGTATTGAAAACGAATAGATTTCTGCATGTCTGAATATGGAGGCTGCATATTCTGTCTTTTGTAGAATATGCAAGAAGCTCTTCCGAAAGGGTGGTGGCTTTGTTGGTAGCAAGTCATACAAGAGGGCATCACAAAATGGAACACCCAAATCTGCATCACATGCTCATTAGTCATTCATCTTTCATGGTTACCACTTTAAACACGTAGCGTGCATAGTGCTCTGTCAATGTACATTTGAATCATTTTCTCAACTGAACAATAAATCTTAAGATAAAATAAATCACAACATTAAAATACGAACAAGATTAAAGTAGATTTATGTCATGGTCGTAAAATACTTTGTCCACAGGTGGACAAGTGGCATCTCGTCATATTTTTCTTAAGTTACGGAACCTGTGAGTTTTAAGAGGAATTATTTACTACATACTCCCTCTGTTACAAATTAAGAATTCATATTTTTATTTTGTATAGATTAAGAATACACTCAATCAACAATTAAGATTAACTCTTATTCAGTAACATTGAATTTGGGTTTTTGATTATGTTCAAAAAAGTAAAGTGAATCCTTGATTTGGGATATCCACAAATGAATAGTGGATTCTTAATTTGAGACCGAGAGGGTAAAACCTAATTCATTTGATTAGGAATAGAATCTGACTAATATGTTTTGTATTTATAAATAAATTTTTTTTCTTGAAAAAAAAAATGACTAATATGTTTTGTACATGTTCTGCGAATCCTTCTTGAGCATTGACCTTTACCTTATTCAATATATACCAAACCATTTAAGCTGTTTTTTAGAATCAAGAAATCGATTAACTCTGATGGTAATTGCAAACTCTACATATAATATATACACCCAAGTAGACATGAAAGAAGACAAAAAGAGTTACTGAATAATCATTGCCTACTTGCTACTACCCTTCCTTCCCAAATTAAGAATTACTACTTTTTAGGTTGTTCTAAGTTAAGATTTTTTTTTTTTTTTTTTTAGACATAATCATCTAACCAAATTTCACGATAGTGAGACATTGGTAATTTTGACCATTAATTGCTTGTATCCTTAATCTCTACAAAAAATAATGACTCTTAATTCGGAGCGGAGGAAGGATAAAATTGAAATAGTCTCACCTCCACTGCATGGTTTGATAGTTTTTTTTAGAGAACCTCGGGTCATTGGTAGCTGCGATTAGGGTTGATTTTCGATCGGTTTGATCGGTAAATTGCGCATATCAATACTATACCAACTTTGAAATCATCAAACCGAAATTACTAGCTTTACCAGCCTGTACACCAACCCATAAACCAAAATCAAACCATGTGGTACATCGATAAAATCGTTTTTTTGCGATAAAATTGATTTTTCAAAAAATACGGTAGATTTTGATAAATTTCTCTTTACAGTAAATTTGGTACTACTTGGTACATAATGATAATTTTTTGTACCACTTACCTAAACCTTTTTATATGCATATTAAAAAAAATAGAAAATAACTTACATAATTGTGTCGTCTTCATAACTATATAAAACATTAAACTCCAAAATAAACCTTACAAATTGAATGTCATACCAATACTGAATGTCCTATCCAACAGAGTATCAAATCTAATATTGAATGTCATATCCATATTGTATTAGATTCGAAAGATTTATGCCAAATATAATCCAAACACAATTAAAAAACGATCGACGTGAAGTATTACCGGAAAAGTGCGCTGAGCTGAGGATGAATCCGGGATGATGGGTTGACAGAGAGAGCCGAGTTGAGGGGTCTTGTGAGGGAAGAGAGAGGAAATGGTGTTGTTTTGTGAATTGAGAGAGCCATAAATTGTGGTATTGGAATATGAATCATTAGCCCTACTCTTGGTATAAGTTGTGTTGTGAATGAACTAAGGACAGTAAAATCTTGTATTGATCCATTAAAATGTTGACCACTTAAAGAAAAACAAGGAACCTATAAAATAAGTGTGGTTGTGATTGACTTTAGCCATTCGGTATACTTGGTATTTTCAATTTGGTATGTTCGATAATATCATTTTTGTATTTTTCGTAAATTAATTTCGGTACGGTACAATCAGTAAATCAATTTTTAAAATGTTAAAACCAAAACCAACAACAATAAATTTGGTAATTTCAGTTTCGGTAAGTAAAAAATGCAAACCATTACCACTAATTTTGGTACAAAACGGTACGATACGAGTATTTACCGTATCGCGGACACCCATAGCTGCGACATAATATTTTTTTGAATAATAGACATAAAGATGCTGATGAAATAGAGATCTTTATTTTTAGAAATAAAAAAATATTTTAAAGATGGAGATGAGATCGGAAGAACATAAGCAAAACAAAGTATTAATTGTGTGCACGTTTGGTCTGTTGTCCATTCATTTTTGCTGTTTCCATTAATTCCTCATCTAATATCTAAATATAAAAATGGTGTCTCTTACAATAGTTTCCCCACATGTCTCATCTAATTTATTCGCTCATTGAATTATTTGAAATTTAAGACACGTGGCTCATCTAATTTACCCCCTCATTGAATTATTTTAAATTTAATAGAGGAGATGATAAGACAAATCTAATATATAAATATTAAAATGGTGTCTCTTACAATAGTTTTGCCACGTGGCTCATCTAATTTACTCCCTCATTGGATTATTTGAAATTTAAGAGATGAGATGAAAATACCCAATTTTTAGATTTATATACTAGAATTAGATTGATAATTTTTTCTAAATAGAATCTGTGTTGATTCTAAACTAAGTTTGCAAGAAACTCCACCATGTATTGTAATCAATTTGTCCAATTATTTTTTTTTTGCTTCATTCTAGAAGTCATGATTAATATCAAGAACAAATACACAGGTGTGACTAGAAGCTCTAAGGTGAATTTTTTTTTTTTTTCTTAGAAGGATTTGTTAATCATTTAAGTATTAGATATATATATATATATATATATATATATATAGAGAGAGAGAGAGAGAGAGAGAGAGAGAGAGAGGAGAAGTCTCACCTACATCATGCTCTATACATCATCCATGCATCACGCTTAATTATAGGCCCTAAAAGACTTTTTTTTTCAAATTTTATATTTTTTCCTTGAAATTAACCTTCTAATCAACCCATATGCAAAAAATTAGGTCAAAATACATTTTGTAACTATTTTTAAAAAATTCACAAAAAACTGCTAAAAATACTTTATTTATAAGGGTCTGTGCCAACAGTTTTTTGTGAATTTTTTAAAAATAGCTACAAAATATATTTTGACCTAATTTTTTGCATATGGGTTAATTGGAAGGTTAGTTTCAAGGAAAAAATATATAGTTTGAAAAAAAAGTCTAGGGCCTAGAATTAGGTGTGATGTACGGTGTGATGTATAGTGCATGATGTAGGTGAGCCTTCCTCTCTCTCTCTCTCTCTCTCTCTCTCTCTTTCTCTCTCTCTCTCTCTCTATATATATATATATATATCAAGGTTCTTAAAAACGCGGGGGGTGATCGAGGCGTGGAGGCAAACCTTAAGCCTTAGACGCCTAGGCGGCCTTTAGGTGTAAAAAGGCGTTTAGGGCTTCTTAATATATTTTAACCATAATAAGGCTATTAAAATACTGAAATTGTACATCTCATAAAAATATGTTCTAATATTTGCAAATTAAAATACTATTGGATTATTTTGGATGAGATAATGGTATGGTTTGTAAAAATATTCTTTAAAAGGTGATACCGTTTCACTAAAGCATTGTTGTTTTTAGAAAAAAGTGCGTTTTAAGGGTTATACCAAGAATAAGGCATGAAAAACTTAAGGGGAGGCTTTTATCCCAAGTCTCAAGCCTAGGTGGATTTTTTAGAACAATGATATATATAGATAGATATATATAGAGAGAGAAAGAGAGAGATGCTTCATACACACCACCTATACATACCACCTGTACGTGCCATTTTTTTTTAAATACTAAAAAAAATATTTTTGAATTTATTTTTTATATGGTATTAAAACATTTCAGGGAACCTCACAAAAATAAATCAGCTCAAAATAATTTATTTTGCTATTTTAAAAAAATCGATCAAATTATGTCAGTTTTTAACAACTTAAAAACTAACATAGTTTGAGCGATTTTTTTAAAATAGAAAAAAAATTTATTTTCAATTGATTTTTTTGTTGCTTCCCTTGAAATATTTAAACACCACAAAAAAAATCAACTCAAAAATATATTTTTACTTTTTAAAAAAAAAAAAAAGCTCCATATTAGTGACCTTATATTTGTTATGTATGAAAAACTCTCTCTCTCTCTCTCTCTCTCTCTCTCTCTCTCTCTCTCTTATATATATATATATATATATATATATATATATATATATATATATATATATTTGAGAAGCTAACTATATTTGTGTGTTTGTTTGACTACAAGGTTTGATCACTTTGTAATAAAAAATGCAATTGTATTTTTGCTTAAATTAATGAAACAATTCTACTCAACTAAAGTGGTGATTTGATTATTTTATTTTGCAACAAGGATAAAAAGTTCCAAGGATAAAAAAAATAGTTTTATGCTATATCTCATTTCATTACAATTAAGAATTAGGTTTAGGGTCAAATTCCAAAATATTCATCACTAGATAGCTTCCAACAATAAGTTGACTTTTTTTGCGCGGAACTATTTGATTAGAATTGTGTCAAATTTACTTTTAACGCAATCTTTATGGAAAGTGTAGTATATCATAAAAAGTTGGATACTATTTGCTTGCTACGAGTGGATTTTATGTCAATTGGTTTTTTTAATGCAAATTTAACTCCAATTTTGGGTTAATTACACCTAGGCTCTCCCCGAACTTCGCCCCTATTTGCACTTTTCACCCCATTCTTTCAATTTTTCTAATTTACACCCCTAACTTTGAAAACGACTACAATTTACCCTTTGTCGTCCAATTCCGTTAACTTTTGGCAAAAAACGTTAGTCATAATCGTGGGACATGACATTAAGCAAGGGCATTTTTGTCCACACCTAATTGTTTTTAAAAAAAAATCTTTCGATAACAAAAAAACGTTTAAAAATAACAAAAATACCATTTTTTTTAAAAAATATAAAAAAACCTAGGAATAAATTCCGAAAATAAGAACATATATTTAAAAATTTTGAAGATGCCAATAAATATTTTAAAAATATAAAAACTTTGGAATAAATTATAAAAATAAGAATATATATTTAAAAATTCTGAAAATACCCTAAAATATTCAAAAATATAAAAGAACCTTGGAATAAATTCTAAAAATATGAATATATATTTAAAAATTCTGAAGATACCAAAAGATATTAATAAAATATAAAAAAACATTGGCATAAATTTTGAAAATACGAATATGTATTGAAAAATTCAAAAATGCCAAAAAATATTGTAAAAATATAAAAAAACCTTGGAATAAAAATTATATCAGAAAAATAATTCAGTAAATAAAAAATGATTTTCAACAACAATAAAAAATCTTTAAATAAAAGTAAAAACAGTTAAAAATATAAAAACATAGAAAAAATTTCTAAAATTCCTAATATATATTTAAAAATTCTGACAGTACCAAAAAAAAAAAATTTAAAATCTACAAAATTATATAAGATAATTCAAAAAATGATTTCTAGCATGCTAAATAATAGAAAATATTTTATTTCCCGAAGATATATTTATTTCTAGAAAATGATTTCTAGTATGCAAAATTCTAAAAAAAAAATCAAAAAAATATATTTATTTTCAAAAAGTAAAATTATATCATGAAAATAAATTAGAAAAATAATTCAGCAAATAAAAAACAATTATCAGAAACAATAAGTTATTTCCAGCAAATTAAAATTATTTCCAGGAATATAAAAGCATATACAGCATATAAAAATGATTCCAGCAAATAAAAAATAATTTTCAACAACAATACATTATTTTCATCAAAAAATTTATTTTCAACAATATAAAACATTTTCAGCTTTTAAAACTGATTCCGTCAAATACAAAATAATTTTTAGCAATATGAATTTATTTTCAGCATAAAAATGATAAAATTATTTTGAGTAAATAAAAAAGAATTTCGAGCAATATAATTTTTTTTTCATAATATAAAAATAATTTCAACAAATAAAAAGTGATCAAAACCTCCAAAAACAAAACTTGAAACCTAAAAAAAATACGAAATTTTCAAAAAAAGAAATTGTATAGAACATATCTAACCAGAGGGAGGAGGGGGTGGGTGGCGTAGGGGGCTGGATCGGGGAGGTGGGGGTTATAGATTTGAGTAGGCAGCGGGCGGGGCAGGGGAGAGGGAGCTGGGGCGGGTGGGGGTGAGGGGTGGATGAGGGGTCCCATCGGCTTAACAGCCCCACCCCACCCCCACCAGATCTGCTCGTTTGTGTGTGTGTGTGTTCGAGAGAGAGAGAGAGATTTTAGGGTTTTTTTAAAAGACAATTTATAATTAGGTCCCTTGTTGATAATTTTTAAATATTTAAGGATAATTTACTATTAGGCCCACTTGTTATTTCACTAATGTGGACTTCTATAAAAAGAGAATTAGTGGACTTAAGTGTTTAAAATTTGTCAAAATTTCTTTAGAGTTTAAAATTTGTTTGCGAGGCACCTAAGAGTACTTTTTCCTTTTTTAATTAGGGGTAAAATGCCCAAATACCATTTTGAAAAAGTCAAAAGGGTTGTCACGTGTCAATTAACGCCAAAAGTTAACGGATTTAGACGGCAGGGGGGTAGTTGTCGTCGTGTTCAAAGTTTGGGGATTTTATTTGCCCATATTGAAAGATTTTTTTTTTTGGGGGGGGGGGGGGGGGGTAAGGGGGCGCAAGTGTAAACCCTCCAATTTTTATGTAATTGTCAACAAATAGAAAAATTTGTTTATTAAAATTATTTGGATACGTATTTTTATAATATTTGAATAGCATGTTCCTTTTAGTCTTTATGTACGAGATTTGTAATACGGTCGCGCATCACGAGGGGTTAATATTTAGTTTGATTCAGAATTTACAAGCTCGGGTGCATGCTGATTAATGGAAGTTCTTTGACCTAACCTCTTCAATTTGATATATTAATCCTGGAAGTGTATAATGAAAAATGATGTGATGTGCATTATGCAGAAAGTGACGGCCACACCCGAATACAACCGTTTAAATAAAAAATCCAATTCTTATGGAATTTTTTGCAATATTTTTTCGAGTTAAGCTCAAGTTGTAAATAAGTACTTTTCTTTTAGCAAAAAACAAGACGATGTGGTTTGAGGGTGGCTAGAACTATACTAGAGATTACTATTCACAACCACAATTCGATTAGAAATTGTGACAAGTATGGCCCAAAAGGATTAATCAATGATTTGTAAAAATGAAAAAGCCTGCAAATAAGCATAAAATATCATGCGACTTTTGCGTTTGTTCCCTTTAGTGGTTCAGTAAAAGCAAAAGTAAATTTGTCTCTCTCATAATCATACAAACCCAAAATGCCACTGGGAACGCGTATAATATATAATGGTCCCATACTTAACGCTGATACAAAAAATTATCCACTTATGTGAACCAATCAGAAATAGACACGTGTTATCCACTGTGGCAATAATCCTAGTCAGCAAGGCATAACCACCGACTAAGGCCTGGAATACCAACCAACATACAAGAAGCCCGACCAACATCAGGAAGCTCGACCAACAGTAGGGAGGCCGACCAACTTTATCAACAAAACACCAACAACAAGAAACATTGTGGACATTATGTAATGATGTAAATGCCTAATTTATAAAGGCATTCCATCCTTTAACATTCCATCTCTTTGTCTCCCTACTGGGTTATAAATATGTTGTAATCTCTTTATCAAGGGCAAGTTACTGAAAGGCAAACAGAAGGAAATAAGAAGTACGGTGGACGTAGGCTTTTCGCCATAGCCGAAATACTTTAAAAATCTTTTTGTCTCTTTCTTTTACTTACTTATATTTATCTGTGATTAAATAATTAGATATATTCTAGTTTTTTGCATCAACAGATTGGCGCCGTTTGTGGGAACGTATTGCTAAATTTTTTTACTCATTCATTCACTAGCCTTCCATAAATGACTGACATCCCTGAATCCAGTGCCAGAAACTATGGCAACCGCCTATTCCATATGTTCCTATAACAAATAATGATCTGACTGGAATATTGGCTAGTCTTGTTAGAGGACATGAAACAATGCAGGATATTATTAGGTAATTGGACCAAACACTACAAGCTGGATCTCCCGCCTTATTTAATCACATGAATAGAGATATGCCGCCACCACCAACTCCAAGAACCAGCATGCACAGTCAATCCAGGACTACCAGAGACACATCATACCATCCAGGAGCAAGTTCTTCTCTTGGGACTTCATAACCTTATGATGAGAAATCCCTTACTCCTGAAAGATTAAGTGCTTTATAAAGACTGAGCAGAGCATCTCACTTTGATCATCTGGACCCAGAGGGAATAGAAATGTTCCTAGGGAATTTTCGAGGAGTACTCGATGACCAGTCGATCAACTTGAGGGCTCAACCCAATTCAGATCAGATGCCCAACGATCTATCCGTACCGAGCAGACAACCTCACAGGAGGAGATCTCATCACAAACAGTTGGTTATAATAGCCGAGCTACCACTCATAAATCTGATTTTGGCAATAATGTATAGAAGGGCTCTATTCAATGATTGGAATATAGGTTGGGAGATATAGTAAAGGCGAAGAATCCTTTGCAACGAAGCTTTGTGAAAGGGTCTCCTTTTGTCTAAGTTATTGTGGATTTTCTTACTCCTTCAAAGTTCAAAGCTCCTGTGGTGACTCTTAAGTATGATGGGAAAATAAATACTGTTCTTTATATAGAGCAGTATCATGCAACAACTGATATTTATGCTATCCCCGATGAGATGAAATGCAGGGCGTTCTCAGGTACAATCACAGGTCCTGTTCAGATTTGGTACAATAGCCTTTCCCGAGGATAAATTTCTAGTTTTAACCAGCTTGTCGAGTTGTTTATTAGAAACTTCTTCTTTGGAGCTAAGCCTGTAAAAAGAGTAGCTCATTTGCTAAATGTGAGGCACCAGGTAGGAGAAAGTACAAGGGACTACATTACTCGCTTAAATAATGAAAAGTTGGAGGTCATTGATTATAAAGAAAAAATATTTATTACAACCCTCATGTGCGGATTGCTCCTCGAGAATATTTACTACACACTTGCCAAAGATACTCCTAAGATAATTATGGAATTAATGTCCAAAGTAGCCAAGATAATAAACTCCGAGGAATCCACAATGGCAAAACAAAGCTCGGGCATGAAGTCTAAGGGCCAATTTGAAAAGAATGAGCAGAAGGAACACAAGGAGCAGAAGGATTCAAGGAAAAAGAAGATTGATGAAAGGCTTAGGAAATACAACAATTACACTCCATTAACGTTGGCCATTCACCATGTTTTGAAGGAAATTAAGCACAACACGGAGGTACGTTGGCCCGAGAAGCTAAGAGCACCTGCTGGGAAGAGGGACAAATCCAAATACTGTGAATTTCATAAGGACCATGGGCATACTATAGATCGCTGTATTGCTCAGTAAAATGAGATAGAAACCCTCATCCGACGAGGAAATCTGGACAAGTTTATTAATCAGTAGGACGATAGAGGAGCTCGGCATAGGCTAAAATCTCCATGCACTCCCAGGGAAGAGAAGAAAAGAAATCCTGAAGATGATCGCAACTTCCCCAAAAAACCCAAGCAACCAGAGCATGAGGTATTTACACTTAATTTTGGTGCCTTTGATTGTTAGATGATTACAGGAGGAGATGCTGGAGGTGGAGATCACACGGCTGAGAGAAAAGCTTACCTCAATGAGGCTCTAGCTTGTTCTTACATCCAGAGGATCAATCTAGCAGAAGAAGATATGCCGAGGAAGGTAAATAAGGAAAACCTAGTAATTGGGTTTTCCAAAAATGACTTGTCAGGAGTTCTCTACCCCCATGTCGACCCTTTGGTGGTCAAATTCAGATGCCATGATAAAATCATTTCCAGGGTGTTGATTGACAATGGTAGCTCAACATATATCATATTTTATTCCTATTTTCAAAAGCTGGATTTGAAGGTCAGTCAACTAGATCCGTACCACAGGCCTTTGATCGATTTTTCTGTTGAAAAAGTTTATCCTTCGGGCACAATCAAGTTGGAGGTGTTGCTCGGCACCTAGCCAACAAGTTGGACCGATAAAGTTCATTTCTTTGTGATGGATATGAACGTGCAGTCAACCTACAATGTCATCATGGTCAGAGTAGGATTAAATAAGTTTGAAGCAGTTCCCTCAACAGTCCATCAGTGTTTAAAGTTCCCGACTAACTTTGGAGTAGGTCTGGTGAAGGGTGATCAAAAAGTAGCTCGAGAATGCTATTACTCCTCTGCCAAGCAAGAGGATTTGGAAGAAATAAAGAAGAAGACCACCACTTACCAAGTGGACATTACTGAGCCCAATAGAGAATCTGAGGTGGAAACTTTAGATCCAATAGAGGAGGAAGAATTGGTAAAAGGGCAAATTGTGGAAGCAATGGAGAAGATCATCTTTTAGACGATGATAAGCCATATAGAATTACACAGGTCGGGTCAACGCTAGACCCTATTCTTAAACAGGAGCTAGTGACGTTCCTGAGACAGAAAGCATGTGTTCGCTTGGAGTAATGAGGACATACCTGGGATTGATCCCAATTTCCTCTTCCATGAGCTCAACGTCAACAAGGATTCCAAGCCAGTGAAGCAAAGGCATAGAGTATATAGCCCAAAGAAAAACCAAGCTATCCAGGAGGAGGTTGAGAAGCTTGAGAAAGACTTATTCATTGAAGATGTGAAATATCCAGATTGGTTGGCCAATGTTGTTATGGTCAAAAAGAAAAGAACAAATGGAGAATGTGTGTGGATTTCACAGATTTGAATAAAGCTTGCCCAAAGGATCACTTTTCTTTGCCTAGGATCGATCAACTTAATGATGCTACGTCAGGACATGAATTATTGAGTTTTATGGATGCATATTCTGGTTATAACCAGATTAAGATGAATTCCGAAGATAGGGAAAACACTTTTTTCATTACTCCCCGAGGAACTTATTACTATAATGTTATGCCATTTGGTTTGAAAAATGCAGGTGCTACTTACCAGAGGTTAGTGAACAAAGTCTTTGAGGAATAAATAAGTAAAAACATGGAGGTATACATAGATGATATGATGACGAAGAGCAAAAAAATCATCTGATCATATTGCCGACCTCAGCCAAACCTTTGATCAACCGGAGAAGCACTAGATGAAGTTTAATCCGACCAAGTGCGTATTCGGTATCCAAAAAGGCATATTTCTCGGGTACATAGTGAATCAGAGGGGAATTGAGTATAACCATGATAAAATCAAGGCGTTAATTAAAATGCAATCCTCGACCTGCAAAAAGGAGGTGCAAAGGCTCACTGGGCGAGTAGCAGCATTGGACATATTTATGTCCCAAGATACAAACAGGTGTTTACCATTCTTTAAAGTGCCGAGGAAGACTTTTGAATGGAACGATGGGTGAGAGAAAGATTTTTTTGGAGTTAAAAAAGTATCTGGGATCACCCCCATTGCTATCCCGACCAGTTTTAGGAGAAAAATTGTACTTATACTTAGTCGTCTCCGAGGCAGCTGTAAGTTCTTCTTTGATACGAGAAGATAATGGAGTTCATAAGCTAATATACTACACTGGCAAAGCCTTTTGAAGAGCAGAAATTAGATATTCACATTTGGAGAAATTAGCCTTGGCATTGATTGAGGCATCAAGACGGATAAAACCTAACTTCCAAGCGCATACCATTGTGGTATACATTGACATGCCTCTTCGGTAAGCTCTGCATAAACCTGAGAAGTCTAGGAGATTAATGTGTTGGGCAATAGAACTGGGGGAGTACGATATTGTACATGAGCCAAGGTCCTTATTAAAGGGCCAAGTTGTGGCAGACTTCATTGCAGAATTCACTTATCCGATGGTCCCCGAGAAATAAAGAATACGGGCAGAACAAACCCCAACAGGAGAAAGCTCAACTGAGGTCATCACCAACTAACATCCCAAGCAGACCCTAACGGGGGAGAGATAAGAAGAAGTTACTACCGACCAATCAGAACAATCAACCAAGATACACGAGATGGCTAAAAAATATGAGGAGGTAAGGAATAAAGTATTCCATCATGGGATATTATCAGACCATCAAATCCCAATATGGAACTTGTATGTAGACGTATCATCATATGCAGAGTAAGTATTATACTCAACACTCCTGATGGGATAGATATTGAGTATGCATTGCGATTCCAATTTCAAGCCTTAAATAATGAAGTAAAATATGAAGCTCTCATTGTGGGATTGAGTTTGTCTCAATCATTGAACGCCGAGCAAGTTGTGGTAGATAGTGATTCTCAGTTGGTGGTAAATCAAATTTGAGTTTGTATGGAGCCAAAGGGGAACTGATGACAAGATACCTAGCCAAGGCATTAGAGGTTATCGTAATATTGTTCGTTGTTCAGATGAGTAGAATTCCCAGATTAAAAAATGCCCGAGCTAATACACTTGCTCGCCTAGCATCAACAACCAAAATTGATCTAAGGAGAACCATTCCTATTGAAATTTTGGCCAATAGAAGTATTGATGAAGACTTAATGATTAGTTTCATTATAGTAGACATGGCCCATCTTGGATGGATCCCATCAGAGCTTATATTAAAGAAGAAACTCTGCTAGCAGACCCAATTGAGGCTAAAAAGCTTAAGTATAAGGAGGCAAGATACATATTACATAAAGGAGTTCTGTACTGAAGAGGGTTAACGGTTACTTTGCAGCACTGTGTTCACCCAACAGAGGTTAAAGATCTAATAGAAGAAGTTCATATATGATCTTATGGAGCTCATGTAGCAGGAGATCATTACTACAACGAATGAATACTCAAGGGTATTACTGGACGATCATGAGGACAAATTGTACAACCTTTGCAAAGAAGTGTGACAAGTGACAGAAGTTCTCCAATATTCACAAAACTCCACATGGAGCTTTGAATACCATTACTTCACCTTGGTAATTTTCTATTTGTGGGATAGACTTGGTCGGGCCATTACCGAACACGCAAGGAAGATATAAGTACTTGGTCGTAGCTGTTGATTATTTCACCAAATGGGTTGAAGAAGAACCATTAGTGGATATGCCCTATGAGAAGGTCTATCAGTTCATCTAGAAAAAACATCATTTGTAGATATAGTTTGCCATATGCCTCCATTACTGACCATGGTACCCAATTTGACAATGAGGAGTTCGCAGCATACTATGTCCCATCCAAGATCTAGAAATTTCACTCTGCTCCAGGTCATCCTCAAAGCAATGGGAAACCTGAGGTAACGAACATAACTTTGCTCAATGGGTTAAAGAAAATACTTGATGATGCTAAACGAAATTGGATAAAGGAATTACACCCAGTTTTTTAGGCATATCGAATAATTCTAAGAGCTGCTACTGGAGAAACACCATACATGCTAGCGTTTGGGACGAAAGTAGTCATACCTGCTGAAATAGGTTTGCCAACTCATAGAGTGTTGAATTTTGATTCTCCTGTCAGTGATTTTATGCGAAGGCTAGACCTGGATATACTGGAAAAGGTGCGTGAAGATGCAACCTTGAGGAATGCTGCCTATCAACAAAGAACAACACGCTTTTATAACAAAAGGATGAAGCCGACCAACTTAAAAGAGGGGGATTATGTACTTAACAAAGTGATTCAGAAAACCAACAAACTTGAAGCTAACTAACATAGACCATATCGTATCTTGATAGTTGTTCGACAAGGAACTTATAGACTTGAAACTCTCTAAATCTAAATTTTTTGGTGCATTAGTATAACCTATGGCAATACCATGGGTAACTAGTACTAAACTTAAATTTAAATCTAGGTGCGCTAGTAGAACCTATGGCCACATCAATGGTAAATGGTATTAAACTTAGAAATATAAGTATATTAGTAGAACCTATGATAATCTCATTGGTAACTGGTACTAAATTTATGCAAATGCCTAAGTGTATCAGTAGAACTAATGAAATAACAAAGCCATTCAAGCATCAAGAAATTACCAAGAAATGTTAATCAAATGCCTTTCATTTATATAAATAATGATTACATGCAAATATTATTTACAAAAGCAGTACAAGAATAAATTATCCTACTCGGCGCTTTCCTTCAACTTTGGAGGAGCTCGGTGATGGTTTCATGCCTGCTGGAGGATCATCCAATGTATATGGGGAGTTAATGAAGTTTAAATCTGGAAGCATTCTCCTATTACTGCTGCTTGGAGTATTCAACAAATTAGGAGGCCGAACTATTTCCAGCTCATCATGTAGACCATAATCTCCTAAATATTTGGAGATCAGGTATTGAGGAATGGTTTCTACAGGGATCCAACTGACATCTAGTTTAAAGGGAGGGTTTTGAAATTCCAAAAGCCCCGAATCAGCCAAGTACCATAGTTTGCTATCCTGGTCAACCTTCATAACTGTTAGGCAATTTGTTCAACCCTATTTATAGCCTTCGCACTGAGCCTGACTAAAATAATCATCAAATCGTCCAAGGGCTTCATTATACCCTTCCGTCCAAACATCTCTGGGTTGCTTGTGAAACTGGAAGGCTAATCTTTCAACTTGGTGTTAAAATTTCTTCAACACTCCATCCTTAATTTGTAATTGAAAATACTGGGTGGAAAGTTGCTCGCCCTGGGTTTGAATCTTTTGAGACATCTAAGCAATGGCTAAATTCTTGGCCTTAATTTGTGCATCCTGATTTGTAAGCGTCTGGTGAGTCCTGCCCTTATCAGTCATAGCTCGGCCAGATCTGGCTCTTGATCGGGAGGAGGAAGAAGGTTTAAATTTATTCAAAGCCTCCAGTTCCTCCCTCATACTAGCATTTTTCAGTTTCCAAAAATGAAACTCCTTCATCATCAACAGTAGTTGTAGATGGAGCCTTGAATTTAGTTCATCCCTCAAACTGTTGTTTTCTTCCTCTAGTATCTTGGCAATGGCTCTAGCTTCATCAAGTTCACACTTAAGTAGGAATTCCTTCTTCCTAAAGACACAAAGGTACTTCTCCAACTTCTCCTCAAATCCTCGAGCTCCACTTAGGGCCTTGTACTTGGCCTCATAATCAGGGTGAAGGAGAGCCTTAGATTTATTATGCTCTTTTTGAAGTTCTTCAATCATATAAGTAAGCCAAGTTATTAGCCAAAACCCGATGAAGAAGAAACTTGAGATAAATATACGCATCTTTAGCTTGGTCAGTGGCATCAGCCCCGAGTAAGTCTGATAATTCTTCCTCGATTAAAGTCATATGATCAGCTTTAAACAAACTGTTGCAGCGCTTGAGTAGATCTAAATCATTGGAAGATAGTTTCCCCATCTTGGCCATGAACTAGAAAAATAAAGATATATTCAATAAACAACAAGGAAAGGAATATATGACAATAATTAAGAAATAATGAACAATTAAGAAATAATAAACATTATGAAGAAGGAAAAAGGCCTTTTATTGATATGAAGGAAAACTATAAGTACAACAAAAAAAAATGATTGAAAGGCAAAAAATACAGAGGCCTACTACCGAGCAAATCTACACCTTCTCTCTGTCAGCTTGGCTGGAAGAAGGGATGGCTGGAGTGACTTGCTTGGTGAATGAGAGGACTGACTCAACAACATTCTTAAGTTGATCGACTGAAGATTCAACCACCGGAGATGACTCCCCAGAACCAACATCATCTTCAACTTCATCATCCATATTAGTGGGAGAGCC
This sequence comes from Sambucus nigra, assembly GCA_949130495.1. Lineage (NCBI taxonomy): Eukaryota > Viridiplantae > Streptophyta > Magnoliopsida > Dipsacales > Adoxaceae > Sambucus > Sambucus nigra. Next base: position 222,022,258 of record OX422207.1, read on the forward strand.
AAGCTCATGCCTTTGGATGAGTTCATAGTCTTCTACTATGCCAACCTCCTTTAGAGGAGCTGACCAACCATCCTTAAAATATTTCTTCTTTGCATACTCAATATGAGTAGAGGCAACAATGAAAGCCTTATCCCATCCTTTATTGAAGGAATTTTCTCTGGCTTTATACCTTTTGGCCTTCTCAGTAGTTAGGCTCTTTGTCATCTCAACCACATGCTTCTGAGCTTTAGTAGCCTCATCCTTAGGTTTCTGCCGAGTATCTTCAGTAGTTTTTATTTTGTTCCCCCAATTCTTCTTTTCAGTTGCCAATGCTTGTTGGGAGTCAAGCAAAGAATTCTTGATACCAGCAAAAGCCTCCTCAACATTAGTTGAAGAAGAACGAAGAGCATCGTCCTTTTTCAACATCTGGTTAAAATCAACCAGGAACTGTAAATAAGAAAGGAAAAATTAGTACAAAAAGTCAAAGACAAAATACAAGGTATGAAAGAGAAAAATAATAATTCTCACCATAGCAAAGCTTTGAGCAGCACTTTCGGAAATTTTAAGTCGGGGCATAGAGGAAGCAGCACCCCTGTGATCTGAAAAAGTACCAGACTTAATTAATTTCCTGGCCAAGTCAGGACCTATGGCTACAAAGGAGACAACAGCAGATGGAGTAACACCGACCTAGCTCTGTTGGTCGACATCAATAATTCCTTCAACCTTCTTAGTAGCAGGACCTCTCCTCAATCTTTTTAAGAGGGAATCATCTCCTAGGGGATTCTTCCTAGCATAATCCTTCCTTTTAGCCCCACCATTCACAGGCTTGTGGGTGCCAGAAACGACATCATATCCAAGAAGGTTGGGAAACTTTCTTTTGCCCATAGCTGCAGAAGGAGGAACGTTTGAGTCAAGAGAAAAAGAAGGGCCAACAATAAGTTCACCACTGCCTGATGAAGTGGACACTAGGTCCTGGTCCAAGTCAAGCACAATGGTAGGAGCAATAATAGAAGGTCGGGCAACAAAGGATGTGACATAATTCTTGTATTTTAGCAAGTATAATGTCGGCCTAGTATGTTCTTCACCAATTTTTTGATGAAGGCGCTAGAGAAACTTGAGCTCCTCAAGCTTAACCTCACTTTCCTTGGGACACTTTCTCTTCTGATCCTACAATAAAAAACAAATAAAAACCAATATCAATTAGTATTACAACAGAAAAATTGTTAATAAAGTCACATGAGAATTAAAACAACCTATACCATGACCCTCTCGAGGGAACTTTGGCCCATTGTACACTTCACCCCCTCTTAGGGGTACATATGGCCAATTTTTTGGCAATCACCTTAAGTAGTCCATATTGGAATCAGGAAGGTTAACAACTAAAGCTCTATTTACAACCCTAGTTTTTAAATAGTAAGTACTATCACTGGTGACCCACTTATAACAAAACATGATTTCGAGAATGCCTATATGGATCCCATGGAGTTGATTGAGTCTATGAAGACCATTGATAACTCTCCAAGTATTGGGGGATACTCTAGAAAGTACAATGTCAAAGTATTGATAAAATTCCAGACAAAAATGATTTTGGGGAAAAGTAAAGCTGCATTCAGCAATGAAGGAAGGGATCCAGTGATCTTCAGACAAAAAAAAAAGTCTACAAGGGGATTGGGGAGCTCTAAGTCTACCGAGTCTGGAATGTTCCTTTCCTTTCTAAACTCATCTAGAGAGACAATAACGTAAACCATGATTCGATATGAAGAAAAGAAGAAAGAGAAAGAATTCTTACAAAGACTTAAGGATTCAGCAAGAACTTGAAGACATGAAGAATGATCGCATGAAAGCTCAAGAAATTACAATAAAAACTTAGAGGGTTTGGGGTAAGAGATGACTAGGATTTTACCGCCTTTTATTGATTGCCTCAAAAATCGGCAAATGTAATGATTAAACTGAAATGACGATTGAAATTTTGGCGGCTAAGCAGAAAAAGACGTATTTGCCCTAAAAGGATTCATTATAATTCTGAATATTTACAAAAATGCCATCAACAGTACACACTATTAGCAAAGCTAATAAATTTACAAGTGTGAGAAGTCGGCAACCAATCAAGCATCAGAAATGTAGATCGAGCTACTACCAAAATCAAATGCTCCATACTTTCAAGCAAGCATCAAGCATGAAACATTGGGGGTTTATGTTGATACAAAAAATTAGCCACTTATGTGGACCAATAAGAAATGGACATTGTAATAATCCTAGTCAACAAGGCATAACCACCGACCAAGGCCTGGAATGCCGATCAGCATACTGGAATACCAACCAGCGTACAAAAAGCCCGACCAACAGTAGGGAGGCCGACCAACTTTATTAGCAAAATGCCAACATCTAGAAACATTGTGGACATTATGTACTGATGTAAATTTCTAATTTATAAAGGGATTCCATCCTTTAACATTCCATCTCTTTGTCTCCCTACTGGGCTATAAATACATTGTAATCCCTTCATCAAGGGCAAGTGATTGAAAGGCAAACATAAGGAAATAATAAGTACAGTGGGCGTACGTTTTTCTCCATAGCCGAATCACTTTAAAAATATTTTTGTCTCTTTCTTTTACTTACTCATATTTATCTGTGATTAAAGAATTAGATCTATTATAGTTTTTTGCATCAACACTTAATATAATCTCCACCTTTAAATTTTTATTAATCTATCGATAACTGGATATCGATATGTCCACAACTTTCTTATATATTAATATACTTTTTATTGATGATAACCATGAATTAAGGTTCTTCAAAAAAAGACATCCCCGACAGGCCACCTATGTAAACTTCATTTTTTAGCGCTTCTCAAACGCATGCTAATGAGGTAGTAGCTACTGCATACTCCATGGGAGGAAATCAATTCACGGGGACTAAAAAAAGGTTATAGATCCCATATGAACAAAGTTTTCATAATCAAGTCCTATTGACTTTTTAATCATTAAATAAGCCTTATTCCTAATTTTTGGGAGTTTTTTTCCCACAATTTTACCCTTTTAAAATAACCATCGGTAACTTCCCGGGGGAAGTTATATAAGTGATTGAACTTTTTTTTCATTTTATTTTTAATTTTCAAATGATCATAACTTTTGATTGACAAATCCGTTTTTCGCAAAATTACTATTTTTGAAATATCCTTGCTGAGATTTATTAAACAAGATCCATGAAGCCAAAAAAGTTCAAAGAAAAAAAATTACACAAACAGTAAACTTTACTGTATGCACCAGAAAATGAAAAAGTTTTATATCTGTGACATTTTCACAAACAGTAACATTTAATGTGTAAATATTACACAAATAATAAAATTTACTGTGTTCTCAAGAAAATTTTACCCATATATTTATCAAACAAGATCCATAGAGTACATAATATTTCAATGGAAAAAATTACATAGACAGTAATATTTACTGTGTACACCTTTAAAATAGAATTAATTAATGGTTAAATAGTCAACGGGACTTAATTAAAAAAACATTAAAGTAGGAATTACATATTATAATACATATTAACTGGGTTGTCACATTTGTTGTTATTATTTAATAATAATACAAACAAATTGGTTAAATAAATGGGTCAAATAATCTATAATCTATATATATATATATATATATATATATATATTTATATATTGAAAAAAAGACTCCTATTTTTAATTTAACCATTTTAATCAGTCAAATACCCATTTATCCAATATTTTCTTATTTTTAAAGGTTCGCGCCAGAGGCACCCAATGCCACCCTTACTCACCTCAAATCGTAGCTCCGGTGGATCCAAACCCCACTTATCCCATATTCTCTTAATTTTTAAGGTCCGCGCTAGTGGCACCCTATACCACCCCTACCCACCCCAAATCAAAAAATGAAATAGTTTTATATCTGTGACATTTTCACAATCTCTTGTGAAAATGTCATGTTTTCTTGTGAACACATTAAACTTTACTGTATGCACCAAAAAATGAAATAATTTTATATCTGTGACATTTTCATAAACAGTAACATTTACTGTGTTGATATTACACAAACAATAAAATTTACTGTGTTCACAAGAAAATGAAATCTATACATTTATCAAATAAGATCCATGGAGTACATAATATTTTAATTAAAAAATTACACAAACAATAATATTTACTGAGTACACTTTTAAAAATAGAATTAATTAATGGTTGAATAGTCAATAGGACTTAATTAAAAAAAATCTCAAAATAGGAATCTATATCTATATCTATATCTATATCTATATCTATATCTATATTATAACTCTATTTTAGTAGTATTAGAGGTTACTGTGAATTTCATAAATACATCACTACTCAGTTTATTTCTCCCCTTTTAGTTTTTCAATATATATAAACTCCCAAAAAATCTCTTCAAATACCACCCTTATGGCATTTCCTATTTATGAACCAGCCTTATCACCTCCTCTTTTTAAGGATCATCTCCAACAAAACAACAATTTGCTCGGATGAAGAAAAAAACACAATCATCTCTCTCTCTCTCTCTCTCTCTCTCTCTTACTATCTTCCCAAATTGATCTCATTTTTTCCATTTGCAAAATAATCAACTCTCAACATCAAAGCTCCAAAGAAATATGGGTTTGGAAACGTTGAATGGTTCCAAGAAGATGAAGAATTTGAATTTAGTAAGATGAATCAGATTTGAGTTCCCTTTCTCTCATTAGAATAGGTTTACGAGATGGGTTTTCTTAGATATGATGATAGTGGTTTTGCGATTTTGAAGATGGGTATGATAATTGTAGTTTTGTGGGTCGGAGATGGTTTTAGAGATGAGTAGCGTATGGTTGTGGCTTGGTGGGTATGAGGTGGGTTTGTGGTGTTTGGACATTGCCTTGTAGAAATTAGTTGGGTGTGGTTATTTAGTTTTGACTCTAATAAAAATTGTCACCCAAATGTGATACAATATTTTGAAGATTATTATAGGATATGCTAATGAAATGAACCGAAATTTTATTTTAAATTTCTATTGTAATATTTATGTTATAATGCATGTACCTGATTTGTTCACCAAGACTCATGTTTTTTTTTCTATTCAACTATTTTCTTAAAAATATTCGTTGTTTTTGTTTTATTAAACCACTAAGTTATTGTAGTCGTATCATATAAAAACGCCCGCGCATCGCGCAAGCTACATGCTAGTACTAATATAGAATGCTATACAAGGTAATAAATGCTCCTTTTTCTTCTACTCATTTAGGATTCCACGTGGCACACTAAATTTTGTAATTCATATTCACGTCCATCTTTCCTTTCTCTTGCTCCTTCATGTTCTAAGCAGTAATTCACAAAAAAACTAATGATCTTTAATATTCCTGCAATAACCCGTCCCTTCCTCTTACTCTTCCCCTTCCGCTTCCCCTTCCCCTTCCCCTTCCTTACTCTTTCTCTTTATATAGTTATAGCATTAAAATAAAATTACCATGCCTCTATGCTCTACTTTGGGGATTTAGAACCCTAAGATATCTCATAGTTTTTAATAAAAGGCAACGCGTGTTAGTTCTATGCCTTTTTTACAATAAGAATAATGAAGTATAAGAGTACAAATTACCCACTGCTACCATAGTAGGCCATCCGCCTAATGATAATCCCTATCAAATGTCACGAGCATTTTTGACAACCAAACGAGTAGAAGGGGATTTTTGGCGAGACTATGTGAGCATCATTTTTTTTTAATTGTGTAACGAAAGTCTGATTTTGTGGGTTGAATGATTTTTTGGTTTTTCTTTGACTCTGGTTTTTTCTTCTTCATATGTGTAGCTTGTTTTAGTCCTCAATTTCTTCCTCTTTCTTGGTGAAGATGATGAGATGGGAGGGTTTTTTGGGTTGGGTTTTCTCTCACATATTTTGTCTTGGTGGCGCTGCCTCAGTTTTGTGGCTATTTTGACTTGCTACGTGTTAGACCGATTGGTTTGGGTGAAACACGTAGCTTTTGCTATGTGTACATGATATAAATTTTCTATCCATGTTTTTTCTTTTTAGTTTGTGTCGCACGTTGCGTCTCGCCCGCGCATCACGCTTACGAATTATTGCGACCCTTCAGAATAAATGCAAGATTCCATTTTCAATTGTGCGACCCTTTAGCTCCAAGTTAGACCCTTCCACTTCACAATATGTAAGGCATATCTTTATAATACGCCCTCTATTACACTTTTTTTATTTTCTCCTTCAAACTCACCCATTTGTCTCCCACTCCCCTCTTTCCTCATTTAAGAGATTCATCTCCCATCATCCGTGTCCTTTCTTCTAAAAAATCTCTTCATCTACCCTCAATAATATCTTTTTTTCGGATACGACCGACATCTCTCTATATATAACAGGTCCAAAAACCATATCTCCCTATGGTTTTAAAAATCGGCCGTTATATAACGGTATCTCAAGGTGACGTTTCGAATTCACACCGATATATCGGATTCAACCAAATTCACACCCGTATCACGTTATGAATTCGATACGTAACGGTAACGCTGTTATAATCCATTACAACCTGTAGGAGGGTAGTGAGACTGGGGTCTATGAATAACTGGAAAGGGTGAGGCGTGACCCACTCCAATGGACGCTGCCTGCAAGGTCTTCAAAGTCTCCTGGTGCAACTTCTGAAGAAAACTTCTCCTTCTGGTAACAATGGAACTCAAGCGTCAACTCACTCCCTGCAAGAATATGAACTTTCACAGCAAAAATAGTAATTTTCTCAAGGGAAGCACCTGAGAGTGTTGGCTGTCAGTGGGAAGTGAAGGAACAAGGCACTCAACACTAAGAGAATGAGCAAGGAGAGAATACTAGAGAGGTTCTGGTGTGATTTTGACAGAGTAACAGTGCTGATGAGTTTTTTTTTTCTATATTTTTTCTATGACCTTGCCCAGGGGTCCTATTTATACTTGGGCACTAAGGCTGGGTTGACACTTTTGGCGCCAAAACTTAGAGGGTTGGTGAGGGACAAAGTCTGCAGTGTGCTATTTGTCCCTACCTGCAGGCAGGTCTGCCTGTCCCCTCTGGCAAATGCCCCCTGGTGCCGACCAAAGTTCAAAAGAAAATATGTCTTCTAATGGAGGCAAAATATCTGATTTGCTAAATATCTTTTGAAACGGTAATGAAAGGTACAAACTTTGTAAACTTGAGGGGGGTTCTCGAGGACCACCTCCTCTAAAATATTTGCAAGCTTGAGGGGGGTCTTGAGGACCCCCTTCTAAAATTATTTTTCTTGAGAGGGGTTTAGAGGACCCTCTCCTTTAAAATCATTTTATAAACAGTTCTATTCTTGTGAGCAGCCAGCCCTTTGGCTGCTCACTTCACTTGTGACTAAGTGTGAGGTGTGTGAGGACTGGGTGACCCTAGGGTCTCCTACTAGTATTCTCTCAACCCTATAGTGCTAAGTGGTTGAGCTTGCTCAACATACCTTGTCCCTCAGCCGCCAAGCCAAATCTCCCGGGAGGTCGCAACTAGTCTGCTTGAGCCCTGCTTGCTCAACTAGGTAACCTGTACAAGAAAGCAAAGTGTTAATACTGTTGTTCTTTTAAAGAATGACGTTTCATGATGAGGAGTTGCTCATGGTAGCCACTCCCTCATCCTGACTACCCTGGGTGGGTTCCTTCTTAATATGAGTTTTTGTCGAAACCCTTGCAGTGGCACTTCTAAGATAACATTTTTGCAGTGATCCTTGCAGTGGCGCTGACCCTTGCAGTGGCACTTCTCAATCTTGGACTTCTACGATGACCCTTGTGAGGCACCTCTCGAATGTCATTGTTGCAGTGACCCATGCAGTGGCGCTGACCCTTGCAGTGGCACTTCTCAATCTTGGACTTCTGCGGTGACCCTTGCGAGGCACCTCTCGAATGTCATTGCTGCAGTGACCCTTGCAGTGGCGCTGACCCTTGTAGTGGCACTTCTCAATCTTAGACTTCCGGGGTGACCCTTGCGAGGCACCTCTCGAATGTCATTGCTGCAGTGACCCTTGCAGTGGCGCTGACCCTTGCAGTGGTACTTCTCAATCTTAGACTTCTGCGGTGACCCTTGCGAGGCACCTCTCGAATGTCATTGCTGCAGTGACCCTTGCAGTGGCGCTGACCCTTGCAGTGGCACTTCTCAATCTTGGACTTCTGCGGTGACCCTTGCGAGGCACCTCTCGAATGTCATTGCTGCAGTGACCCTTGCAGTGGCGCTGACCCTTGCAGTGGCACTTCTCAATCTTAGACTTCCGGGGCAGCGCCACCGCAAGGGTCACTGCAGCAATGACATTCGAGAGGTGCCTTGCAAGGGTCACCGCATAAATCCAAGATTGAGAAGTTCCACTGCAAGGGTCAGCGCCACTGCAAGGGTCACTCCAGCAATGACATTCGAGAGGTGCCTCGCAAGAGTCATCACAGAAGTCCAAGATTGAGAAGTGCCACTGCAAGGGTCAGCTCCACTGCAAGGGTCACTACAGCAATGACATTCGAGAGGTGCCTCACAAGGGTCACCATAGAAGTCCAAGATTGAGAAGTGCCACTGCAAGGGTCAGCGCCACTGCAAGGGTAACTGCAGCAATGACATTTGAGAGGTGCCTCGTAAGGGTCACCGCATAAATCCAAGATTGACAAGTGCCACTGCAAGGGTCAGCGCCAATGCAAGGGTCACTGCAGGAATGACATTCGAGAGGTGCCTCGCAAGAGTCACCGCAGAAGTCCAAGATTGATAAGTGCCACTGCAAGGGTTAGCGCCACTGCAAGGGTCACTGCAACAATGACATTCTAGAGGTGCCTCGCAAGGGTCACCGCAGAAGTCCAAGATTGAGAAGTTCCACTGCAAGGGTCAGCGCCACTGCAAGGGTCACTGCAGCAATGACATTCGAGAGGTGCCTCGCAAGGGTCACCGCAGAAGTCTAAGATTGAGAAGTGCCACTGCAAGGGTCAGCGCCACTGCAAGGGTCACTGCAGCAATGACATTCGAGAGGTGCCTCGCAAGGGTCACCCCAGAAGTCTAAGATTGAGAAGTGCCACTGCAAGGGTCACTGCAGCAATGACATTCGAGAGGTGCCTCGCAAGGGTCACCGCAGAAGTCCAAGATTGAGAAGTGACACTACAAGGGTTAGCGCCACTCATGGGTCACTGCAACAATGACATTCGAGAGGTGCCTCGCAAGGGTCATCGCAGAAGTCCAAGATTGAGAAGTGCCACTACAAGGGTCAGCGTCACTGCAAGGATCACTGCAGAAATGTTATCTGAGAAGTGCCACTGCAAGGGTTCCGGCAGAAACTCATATTGAGAAGGAACCCACCCAGGGTGGCCAGGATGAGGGAGTGGCTACCATGAGCAACTCCTCATCATGAAACGTCATTCTTTAAAAGAACAACAGTATTAACACTTTGCTTTCTTGTACAGGTTGCCTAGTTGAGCAACCAGGGCTCAAGCAGACTAGTTGGGACCTCCCGGGAGTTTTGGCTTGGCGGCTGAGGGACAAGGTATGTTGAGCAAGCTCAACCACTTAGCACTATAGGGTTGAGAGAATACTAGTAGGAGAACCTAGGGTCACCCAGTCCTCACACACCTCACACTTAGTCACAAGTGAAGTGAGCAGCCAAAGGGCTGGCTGCTCACAAGAAAAGAACTGTTTATAAAATGATTTTAAAGGAGAGGGTCCTCTAAACCCCTCTCAAGAAAAATGATTTTAGAAGGGGGTCCTCAAGACCCCCCTCAAGCTTGCAAATATTTTAGAGGAGGTGGTCCTCGAGAACCCCCCTCAAGTTTACAAAGTTTGTACCTTTCATTACCGTTTCAAAAGATATTTAACAAATCAGATATTTTGTCTCCATTAGAAGACATATTTTCTTTTGAACTTTGGTCGGCACCAGGGGGCATCTGCCAGAGGGGACAGGCAGACCTGCCTGCAGGTAGGGACAAATAGTACACTGCAGACTTTGTCCCTCACCAACCCTCTAAGTTTTGGCTCCAAAAGTGCCAACCCAGCCTTAGTGCCCAAGTATAAATAGGACCCCTGGGCAAGGTTATAGAAAGGATATAGAAACAAAACTCATCAGCACTGTTACTCTGTCAAAATCACACCAGAACCTCTCTAGTATTCTCTCCCTGCTCATTCTCTTAGTGCTGAGTACCTTGTTCCTTCACTCCCCACTGACAGCCATCACTCTCAGGTGTTTCCCTTGAGAAAATTACTATTTTTTCTGTGAAAGTTCATATTCTTGCAGGGAGTGAGTTGAAGCTTGAGTTCCATTGTTACCAGAAGGAGAAGTTTTCTTCAGAATTTGCATCAGGAGACTTTGAAGACCTTGCAGGCAGCGTCCATTGGAGTGGGTCACGCCTCACCCTTTCCAGTTATTCATAGACCCCAGTCTCACTACCCTCCTACACAACCCGTTACCATTCATTTGTTTTGTATGAAAAATTAAAAAAAATGATGAAAAATAGAACAAGAACAGAGTGTAAGATTTGTTTTGAAAGGAAGATTGAAGATTCTCATCATCCCTTTCCAATATTTATTTGCACTCACAAACACCCATCACTCTTACCCTTACACGGTTACACCTACCATTTTTTCTTCCTTTCCCTCCAACCATTTCCCATCCACTCCAACGAAATAAAACCTCAAGGTCTGCGGCATATCAGGACAGGAAGGATAGGCGACCAATAAATCTCAGGGTCGACGTCAGAGTCTCTTAGATCAAGCTGAGTGAATGGTTGGTGTGGTTTTGCTTTTGGGTTGAGAACTTAAGCGGAGAGAGAGAGAGAGACCTAGCTAGTTATTTAAACAGATGAGATGAGATCTTGTGTTTTGCTTTTGTGTGGTTTTGCTTTTGGGTTTTGCTTCTGTGTTGTTTAAAGTCAACAACAAATACAACCTCATCTCTTAGTTTTTAACGGATGAGACGAAATCACATTTATACCCCCAAAAAAATTTGTTTTAAAATATAGTGTTAAAAAAATGTTTAAAAAAAGCACTGAAAATATTACAAAAGTTGACTCATAAAATTAAAAAAATTATTGAAGTCACTAATTATTATCATGTTGTAAAAAATTAATTATTATTCAATTTAGCATGTGTTATTACTTAATATAATATTATGTCTCAAAAAATATTGTACACAAAAAATTAATAAAAGTACCAAAAATAATAAAATCCTATCAAGCTAGTTAGAATTTTTTTCGTTAAAGTTTAGTAATTATTATTATGTTCTAAAAATTCATTATTATGTTATTGACTTATGTGTTTTTAGTATTTGAGTAACTAATAACTTACATTTATGTGTTCTAATATTATGTAATGAACTCACATATTAGTTTAATTCAACATTATATAGTCAAAATAAAAGTATTATTTCATTTTATAGTATTTGTGAATGGTAGAAAAGAAATCACGCTTGCGGTAATCGATTCCCGTTACATTATGTTCGATACTCCCGATACCGTTACACCTTTACCGCAACCGTTACGTTACCCGATACCATTATTTAAAACCATCCCTCCAACAACATGGAGATCCAACAAAAGCTCGTAGAGGGAAAATATCCACAGCCATGATATGGGCATAAAACCTTAACTGTAATGGATGATCAACCAATTATTCAAAAACGACAAGTAAGCCTCACTCACCGCACCCACTATCGTAGTCCCATTCTTCCCCACCCTCCACCGCCTACGCCAACTTATAGCCCCGCCACTTCAAATGTTTTGACACTTGATAATTAGAAAAAGTCCATGTTAGGAACTTATGTAAGGGAACAAGGCTCCGAGAATTACGAGGAGTGAAAGGAGGATTAAGATGTTAGTTTTGTTGCAAAGTGAGGTCGATTTGGAGGAATTATTGGTTAGGGGTGATGGGGAGGGGGATTCTTTGAGAGGCTGTTGTGGACGGGTCTGTGGTGGAGAAATGATGACCTTTAAGTTTTGTTTGGGATTTTTTTTTTATTTAGGGGAGGTGTGTGTGTTTCATGTGTGATTGGAGAATGGGTTTGTAGGGAAATTTTGGGTTTTTGTTGTGAAAATAGAATAGGTTGGAATCAGATCTCAATACAGATATGTGGAGAATTAGTTACATACACTACACCAAATCTGCCCATTTGTCAAGGTCATTGACCTTGACAAATCCAACTTGTCAAGGTCAATGACCGTGACATTTCGAGGCGAGACAACTTTTTTGTCACGGTCATTGACCTTGACACAAAACTCGCGTTTTGTGTCACGATCGTGTCGCGGTCAATGATCGTGACACGTTTATCACGGTTATAAACCGTGACTAAGCCGTGACCCTTTTTAAAAAAATTGTCACGGCCATTGACCGTGACACGTCCGTGACAACTTTGTGTCACGGGCTTGTCACGGTCAATGACCGTGACAATTCTGGGCAGAATTTAAAAAAAATCTGCTGGGCAGTATGGCCACCGCCACTGCCCAGCAGTATATTTGTACCTGTTATAGCAATGTTGTACCTGTTCCAAACATCATATATCCAACACAAACTAAAGATAATGCAAATATATATTCATGACGATATAATCCAAATATTCAAAGTAAAAATAATATACATGACGATATAATCCAAATATAATTAAAATGGACAAACTTAAAAATAATGTTACTACATGTCTTGGATAAAACTGAGGAGGTGAGTAGGCCACACGACATACGAATTGACGCACCCACTAATATACGTCGTGCCGCATTGTTCGCGCAACCACAATAGGGAGTTCTCCTTCCCGGGTATGACATGCATGACGAGCACCCTGGACTCCATCTCTTGAAGCACACGTCCATGGACTATTCCACCCTCGACGATATTCGGGTCCCTCAACCCCCGCCCTATCCGCTGGCCATCAAATACGTCCAATATGAAAACGCTCGGCCAACCAATTGTCGACAATGGTCTGTTGGAGGGCGTCAAATAGGGAAGTGGATCGTCGAAGTACGAACGTGTCGGTGATGAAGCAGCGAGGTCCACATCCTCGTCATCCTGCGCCTCATCCTCCCGCACCTCCTCCTCCACCGCCTTCTCCTTCTCCTTCGCTTTCCCTTTACGGTCTCCACCCAACGTACGCTTCATGAATGCGTACATATCTTGGACCGTCGCCTCCAAACGGGACAGCTTCGCGTCGTGTGAATCCACCGTTCGAGCCAACCCGGTGTCGCTCGTCTCCAATCCGATGATCCTAGATTTGGCCACCCGCGAGCTCACTCCCCTTGTCCTCCCCTTGCGATCAGAGCCAAGCACTTGGATGAGTGCGTCTGTGGACAAAGATGCCTTGTCGGCATCAGACTGCGACTCATGCACTTCCTTAAGCTTTGCCTGAAACGACAAAAAGCACATGATTAGTAAAATAAGTAAACTAAAAAATTATAACGTAATTAACAATAATTAAACTGTCGGATTACTTACAATCGTGGCCGCGACGCTCGGGGACACCTCCTTGTCCTTCTCCTTCTTCGTCCGAAGAGCCACATAAGTATCGAGCCTATGTGGCTTACCCCCTGGACCACTCCCTAGCCCCTGAAATAAAATAAAGTAAAGTAAAATTAGTATCGGCCCCGCAAAGTAAAATAATATCCAATAATATATTTCTGTAGTTATAGATAAATTAAATCTTACCTGCATCCTATACTCCACCTCAGCGTAAGAGGTCCGGCCGGAGTAGTGCACGTCCGTCTTTTTAGCCCAATTTTCTCTCCCCGATTGGCGAGATGCCAATTGTCGATCCTCGATCTCATTGTCAATGAACTTTGCCATTGTGCCAATGAGATCGGCTCCTTGGGCGGAACGGATCCGCGCTATTGTAAAATGGACTCTCGTGTTTTTCCAAAGTACCGTGTCCGCATATTTTTCTTCCACGTCTTGTGTTGCTCCCTCAACTGCTCCAAGACGGAATCGCGTAGCTTTGGATCCAAGTTGAATTGTTCATGTCCAACAAATACAATGTTAGTTGCGAATAAATATAAATATAAATATAAATATAAATATAAATATAAATATAAATATAAATATGAAATTGAAATTGAAATTGAAATTGAAATTGAAATTGAAATTGAAATTGAAATTGAAATTGAAATTGAAATTAAAATATTCATATAAATATTACTTGTAGTGCTGCCCAAACAGCTAACTTCAGCTCATATGGCACCTCCTTCCAACTCATAAACCCCGGGTCGATGATCGTCTTTAGCAACTCGAGGGATCTCGCTAATAGCTCCGACTTGTTTTCGACGGTAATTCCAAATTTTCCATATTTGGGGAGCCTAGGGGCGGAGGAGCCCTCGTCGCCTCCGCTACCACCGAACCCAGACGACATCATCATAAACAGCATTATCATCTTCGCCTTAACATCTGAAGGAGACATTTTTGCTGTAAAAAAAATGTTATTAGTACAGATAAAAAAAAAATGTTAATAGTACACATTTCGTTTTACCTAATTGAATTAATTGAATTAATAGTACAGATAAAAAAATGTTCCGTCTATATTATAACGTATGTGTAACTTCCGTCACACACACACACACACACACCCCACCCCTACCCACCCCACCCCCACCCCCTCCCCCCACCACGACCGTGACAACTACATATATTGTTTATCAATAAAATTATGACATGAGATAATTATAATTGTAGCATAAATTTCATTATCATAAAGGGATAAATCCAACCAAGTACAGAGATTCTACAAATTAAAGTGAGAATTAAATTTAAGACTTTCTAACAACATGCATGTATATGGATTCTAAGTAATGATATTCCTAAAAACATACAATTGGCAACATTTTGTGAATTTACTAAACTTTATATAATATTATCAAATTCTGTTAAAAAATTATCTAGGGTCTTACCTAATTGAATTAATTTCATGAATAAAATTATTATCACTTTAAATGAAAATCTCAATTATTATCCAATATTTTTTATTGAAATATTTATTTTGAATGAAAATATCAATTATTATCCAATTATTATCCAACTATTATCAATTATTTATTTTGAATGTATATAATATCCAAAAAAATAAATGTAAATAATATTCAAAACCCCACCCACCCCCACCCCCACCCCCTCCCGATGTTTATTATCCAATTATTATCCAACTATTATCAATTATTTATAAAATTGATGTCTACTTTTAGTGTTGTGTATATATGTTAGTTGATGCCATTATATTTTTAGCCTAATTAGATTCTAAGGTTATCTCAATTTATATTTTTCTTTTTCTATCTAATAATTTTCAACGTAAGAGCACAGTACATAACGTATGTGTAAGTTCCGTCAATACCATTTCGTTTCAATTTTGTAATATTATATTTTTCCAAATATTTAAAGAGTTATTAAATGGGTGCTCCACCCCCCCCCCCACCCCCTGCCCCCCTCCCCCCGCCCCCCCACCCCCTCCCGATGTTTATTATCCAATTATTATCCAACTATTATCAATTATTTATAAAATTGATGTCTACTTTTAGTGTTGTGTATATATGTTAGTTGATGCCATTATATTTTTAGTCTAATTAGATTCTAAGGCTATCTCAATTTATATTTTTCTTTTTCTATCTAATAATTTTCAACGTAAGAGCACAGTACATAACGTATGTGTAAGTTCCGTCAATACCATTTCGTTTCAATTTTGTAATATTATGTTTTTTTCCAAATATTTAAAGAGTTATTAAATGGGTGCCCCACCCCCACCCCCACCCCCTGCCCCCCTCCCCCCGCCACCCCCACCCCCTCCCGATGTTTATTATCCAATTATTATCCAACGATTATCAATTATTTATAAAATTGATGTCTACTTTTAGTGTTGTGTATATATGTTAGTTGATGCCATTATATTTTTAGCCTAATTAGATTCTAAGGTTATCTCAATTTATATTTTTCTTTTTCTATCTAATAATTTTCAACGTAAGAGCACAGTACATAACGTATGTGTAAGTTCCGTCAATACCATTTCGTTTCAATTTTGTAATATTATGTTTTTTCCAAATATTTAAAGAGTTATTAAATGCGTGCCCCACCCCCACCCCACCCCCTGCCCCCCTCCCCCCGCCACCCCCACCCCTCCCGATGTTTATTATCCAATTATTATCCAACTATTATCAATTATTTATAAAATTGATGTCTACTTTTAGTGTTGTGTATATATGTTAGTTGATGCCATTATATTTTTAGCCTAATTAGATTCTAAGGTTATCTCAATTTATATTTTTCTTTTTCTATCTAATAATTTTCAACGTAAGAGCACAGTACATAACGTATGTGTAAGTTCCGTCAATACCATTTCGTTTCAATTTGTAATATTATGTTTTTTCCAAATATTTAAAGAGTTATTAAATGGGTGCCCCACCCCCATCCCTACCCCCTGCCCCCTCCCCCCGCCACCCCCACCCCCTCCCGATGTTTATTATCCAATTATTATCCAACTATTATCAATTATTTATAAAATTGATGTCTACTTTTAGTGTTGTGTATATATGTTAGTTGATGCCATTATATTTTTAGCCTAATTAGATTCTAAGGTTATCTCAATTTATAATTTTCTTTTTCTATCTAATAATTTTCAACGTAAGAGCACAGTACATATCGTATGTGTAAGTTCCGTCAATACCATTTCGTTTCAATTTTGTAATATTATATTTTTTCCAAATATTTAAAGAGTTATTAAATGGGTGCCCCACCCCCTGCCCCCCTCCCCCCGCCACACACACACACACCTACGCGCGCACACACACACACACACACACCCCACCCACCCCCTGCCCCCCTCCACCACCCCCTCCCCCACCACACACCCCACCCCACCCCACCCCACCCCCTGCGCCCCTCCACCACCCCCTCCCTCCCTCCCCCACCCCCTCCCCCACCACACACCACCACACACACACAGACACACACCCCACCCCACCCACCCCCACCCCTGCCCCCTCCACCACCCCCTCCCCCACCACACACCGCCACACACACATATACACACACACATACACATACATACACACGCACACACATATACACACGCACACACATATACACACGCACACACATATACATATACACATACATACACATACACATATATATAAATGGAAGAGAGAGAGAGAGAGAGAGAGAGAGAGAGAGAGAAAATCGACCTGAAAGTAGAGAGAGAGAGAGAGAGAGAGCAGCGTCGAGAGAGAGAGAGAGAGGGAGGGAACGGCGGGAGGGAAAAAAGAAGGGGAAGGGTTTTTGCTGCGAACATTGTCACGGTCGTGTCACGGTCATTGACCTTGAAAATTATTTAAAGAATTGTCACGGTCAATGACCGTGACACGTCCGTGACAAGTAAATTTGTCACGGCCTTGTCACGGTCATTGACCGTGACAATTAGTTGTCACGGTTGTGTCAAGGTCAATGACCCTGACATAAAACGCATGTTTTTTGTCACGGTCAATGACCTTGACAAGGCTGGCCGGCTGAAAGATGACAATTTGCCCATTTTGGTGTAGTGATACCAACATTCAACTCTTTACATCACTTCTTTCTGATAGTTGAAAGTGAGGAGTTATTGAATCACATCAAATGCCTACCTACAATGCACCCACTATTTCGTGACAAACCCACCGCCCCCATGTAGCTCAGTTGTTGGAGTTTTGTTATGGAAAGAATGAAATATATTAATTAATTTCTGCAAGGCACGTTCTTGGAACGCTTTCTTTTAGGCAAAATTTCTCCCAATCCGGTTGAGACAGAACCAGAACCGCGAGTACACTATGGGTTTTATAGAATCTGCCTTCAGGATACAATGCAGTGTACGAATAGTTATTTGATTCAAACTATGTACTGTTTGATCAAACCGAGAACACTCTGAGTTTGTAACTTAATAATGCCAAAGTATAGAGGACGGAGAGAGGAGAAACTAGCAATTTTCGGTGTCCAAAACAGAGGCTTGAAACTCTTTTTATAGCCATTTCTGTGACTGTTCTTCAATAGTCACAGCTCTTCATGGAGTGACTCAGCAACCGTTGGATCGTGCCTTTTTGGAACAGCTGCGATCTAACGGTTCAGATTAGGCGTCCCATCGTAAGCGAATGGACATTCCCTACACGAAATGCTACGAGTTCATCTAACGGTTTAGATCAAGTCGTTTTGGATTTTAAACCCTTTGATCGGATTATTTAATCACAACCGTTGATCTGTTTTACCTCATCAAAACTTTAGGCTCCCACTCTCCAAGCGACGATGCGCACGTGCGAAGTGCCAAGTGCGCGTCAAAGCGCGCAATGCGCCCTAACTCTTCCAATCGCCATTTCGCGCACCGCGTGTCGCACTTACGCGCTTACGCGTGTCGAAATTGATGGTGCTTAAGCACCACCGCGATGCGTAGAATCATAGCCTCTTATTTAACTTGTCAACTAAGAATATTAGTTGTCCTTTAGTTGATATACCACTACTTTTTGTAGTATTCTTCCAATGTGGGACAACTATGTTTAAAATAAAACATCAATAATATAATAAAATATTAACAACTAAAAAATAAAATATCAATAAATATTGGAATTTATCCAACATTCCCCCACCAATTTCAATATACACAAGAGAGCAAAGCAAAAAGACAATAAATAACTTTTGGCATTATCGCTAAAATCTAGTACATAAATGAGAAGTGTCTTTCGGACTTGAACTTCCATATAGTGAAAATAATTCAAAGCTTCATCAAGGTGCTGTGGTGAACGTATCTTGAACCAAGGACCTTTTGAGACTAGCCGTAACTATCACACACATCGATTTCTGAGTTTATAAGTGTTCTTCTAGCATGCACTTTTATGGCCTTGTGCTAATCCTGATTTCACGAGCGCTTTAGGATCGGTCTTGATTCCATAGAAAGCGGCCACACTTTCGACACTCGTATACGTAAATCAACTTTAGTGATTCTGCGAGTCACACTTATATGATTTATTAAGAAGTAACCTTCATCCTCTAACATGCACAAAACCAACACTAGGCACATAGGAATGGAACTTTTTGTATAAAATTCCTAGTGTTCCATAACTATAATTTAACATGTTTGTACCTCATTGAACTCTATCTATATTTTCAAGATATGAGTTGGGTTACCATTAAATATAGTTGTGTTATTTAATAGACCTTAGTCCCATTCCTTTTAAGGTGATATATATCATCTCCCTAACAAGACCTTTAGTCAGAAGATCTGCTAAATTCTTGTTCGTTTTAATATAATCGACTGTAATTACTCCTTCCTTGAGTAATTTTCTTATAATTTGATGCTTTAGACTAATGTGTCTAGATTTTCCGTTGTAAGTCTTGTTCGAAAATTTATAAATTGTGGCTTGGTTATCACAACTTATCATAATAGAAGGCAATGGATTTTTCCATAAAGGAATATCATACAACACATTTCTAAGCCATTCTGCTTCTTTACATGCATCTGTTAGGGCTATAAATTCAGATTGCATTGTTGAATCTGATACACATGTTTGTTTCTTGGATCCCCAAGAGATAGATGCTCCTCCTAGCGTAAAAATCCAACAAGTAGTTGACTTGGATTTTGATTCAAGATTATTCCAACTTGAATTACTATATCCTTCTAAAACAGATGGATATCCTACATAATGTAAGCCATAATCCAAAGTCCTCTTCAGGTATCTAAGCACACTAGAAATTGCATTCCAGTGCTCTTGTCCTGGATTACTTGTAAATCTACACAATACACTCACTACATAAGCAATGTCTGGTCTAGTGCAATGCATGCCATACATTAGACTCCCAATAATACTAGCATATTTAAGTTGGTCCATAGCACGCCCAGTATTTTTCATTAATTTGATGCTAGGATCCACTAGTGTAGCAGTTGGCTTAAGTTCAAAATGATTATATCTTTTAAGAACTTTTTCTATATAATGAGATTGAGATAACGCTAAAGAATTATCCTTTCTCACAATTTTGATTCCTAAAATCACATCAGCTTCTCCAAGATCTTTCATATCAAATTTTGATGAAAGAAACCATTTGGTTTCTTCAACATATTTGAGATTAGACCCAAATATTAACATGTCATCCACATATAAGCAAATAATAACACCAACAGCATTTTCAAATTTACTACATATACATTTGTCGGCATCATTAACTTTATATCCATGGGATATAACAATATTATTAAACTTCTCATGCCATTGCATAGGAGCTTGTTTAAGGCCATAAAGAGATTTAACATATTTTCACACTTTCTTTTCTTGGCCAGGCAAAACAAACCCTATGGGTTGTTCCATGTAAATCTCTTCTTCTAAATCACCATTTAAAAATGCAGGTTTAACATCCATTTGATGAATAACTAAATTGTGAATAGAAGCAAGAGATATTAATATCCTAATGGAAGTGATTCGAGCAACTGGAGCATATGTATCAAAGTAATCAATTCCATGTTTTTGCTTATAGCCTTTAGCAACTAGTCTTGCCTTAAATTTATTTATAGAACCATCCGGATTTAATTTTCTTTTAAATATCCATTTGTACCCAATAGGTTTAGCCCCGGGGGGAAGATCGGAAATAACCCAAGTTTGATTTGACAAAATTGAGTTCATTTCATCATTTATTGCTTCTTTCCAAAAGACAGCATCCCTAGATGTTACCGCTTCATGAAATGTGGTCGGTTCATCTTCTACATTAAGAACAAATTTAGTTTTGTTCTTAGTCTCATTTAAATCTCCTTCAACTAAATAAATAACAAAGTCAGGCCCAAATGTGTTTTCAGTTCTTTGTCTTTTACTCCTTCGTGGTTCAACGTCATTCGTTGTTTCCGAAGAAGATATAAGTTGTGAATTTTCTTCTAAATTTGAGGAGTCAACAGTCGGATTATTATTTTCTAAACCTTGATTCAAAGTACTAAACTTTGTTAGATGTTCAAAGAATTTCACATCTACCGACTCAATGATTTCTTGAGTTTCAAGGTTTAAAAATCTATAAGTCGTACTGTTACTAGAGTATCCAATAAAAACACATTTGTAAGTCCTATTTCCTAGTTTATGTCTTTTAGGTTCGGGTTTTCTTACATAAGCAAGACATCCCCAAACTTTAAGACGTCTAAGATTAGGCTTACGATTAAACCATAATTCATATGGTGTAATATCCTTATTTTTCAATAGAACTCTATTTAAAATATAACATGCGGATAAAACAGCTTCTCCCCACATCGACAAAGGTAACCAGAACTGGTTAACATTGAATTTATCATTTCAACTAAAGTCCTATTTTTCCTTTCCGCCGTTCCATTTTGTTGTGGCGTATATGGCGCCGTAACTTGATGGATTATCCCATGAGTATTACGAAATTGTATAAACTCACTCGGGTAATATTCACCACCCCTATCGGATCGTAGGACTTTAAATTTTCCGATTTTGTTGAGTTTCAACTTCCGCTTTAAAAATTAGGAATTTCTCGAAAACTTCATCTTTACTTTTAAGTAAATATGTATATGCATACTTAGAGTAATCATCAATGAAAGTTAAGAAATATTTATTTCCACCACGAGTCATATTACTCTTCATATCACATACATCACTATGAATAAGATCAAACATTTCAGATTTCCTCTCAACAGATTTGAACGACTTTCTAGTTATCTTCGATTGAGCACAAATTTCACATTTAGAAAGGTTATCAAATTTACAATCCGAGATTAAGCCGAGATTAGTCATATTTTTTATAATTCTATAATTCAAATGACCTAATCTACTATGCCATAAAGAAATAGACTCAACCATATAAGCAGAACTAATATCATTGATTACATTAATTTTGATCATGCCGTTACAAGAGTACCCTTTGCCAATAAATTGACCATTCTTAGACAAAACAAACTTATCAGACTCATACACTAGTTTGAAACCTCTCTTATTGAGAAGGTCCCCAGACACAAGATTTTTACACATATCAGGTACATGAAGTACATCAATTAGAGTAAGTGCCTTTCCAGAAGTTAGCTTCAATTCCAGTGTGCCTTTTCCAACTACATTGGTGCGAAGATTATTTGCCATCTTCACTTCTTTTCCATCAATTTCTTGATATGTTTTGAATGAAGAGCGGTCTTTACATATGTGGACCATTGTGCCGGTATCCAGCCACCATACACTTTCATTATCAATTGAATTTGCTTCGCAAACAGTAGCAATAAGATCTTCAACATTGTTGGTTTTCTTAGACCCTTGTTTTTCCTTAAATGCCTTCTTTTTAAGACGACATTCTCGAGAATAATGGCCCGGTTTGTCATAGAAGAAACATTTTCCCTTCTTTTTCTTATTTGCACCTTGGTTCTTGAATTTTGAATCATTCTTTGCTATAAATTTTGAGCCTTTGGTAATCTTGGATTATTGATCCTCAACCATATTAGCTTTTGAATGACCCTCACCTTGTTCATCCTTCTTTTCTCGAATACGAGTATCATCTTCAATGCGAAGGTGACGAAGAAGGGATTCCACAGTATAAGTCTTTTCATCATGATTAATTTTCTGCTTAAAGCCATTCCAAGAGGATGGAAGTTTTGAAACAATCACCCTTACTTGAAATTCATCTTGAAGATTAATACCAGCGACTTTAAGTTCACCAACAATTTGTTGGAGTTCATGGGCTTGTGCAACGACAAATTTATCATTACTCATTCTAAAATTCATATAGTTTGAAATTAGAAACTTACGGTTGCTTACTTCCTCGTTTTGATACTTTGTCTCCAAAACCTTCCATAATTCCTTTGCCGTCGAAATCATTCGATGAGCGTTATAAACAGTTTGAGACAAAGCATTGAGGATGTGTCCTCGACACATAAATTCGTCTTCTTTCCTCTTCACACGTTTTTGCTTTATTTCTTCGGTGTCTTCGGGTGTGGGCTTGGGAATTTGTTCAAGGTTATCATCTAGAATGTATGCAAGTTTTAGTGATGTGAGGAAGAACATAACTTTCTATTGCCAACGGGTGAAATTTTCGCCATCAAAACGGTCGAGTCGGATTAAGTCTTGAGTCATGACTTGTATAGATTGTGCCACAGTTCCTTCCATTTGAGTGGAGTAATAAGAATACATTTTTTTTTGCCTAAAACTGTTGGAGTTTTGTTATGGAAAGAACGAAATATATTAATTAATTTCTGCAAGGCCCGTTCTTGGAACGCTTTCTTTTAGGCAAAATTTCTCCCAATCCGGTTGAGACAGAACCAGAACCGCGAGTACACTATGAGTTTTATAGAATCTGCCTTCAGGATACAATGCAGTGTATGAACAGTTGTTTGAGTCAAACTATGTACTGTTTGATCAAACCAAGAACACTCTGAATTTGTAACATGATAATGCCAAAGTATAGAGGACGGAGAGAGAAGAAACTAGCAATTTTCGGTGTTCAAAACAGAGGCCTGAAACTCTTTTTATAGCCATTTCTGGGATTGTTCTTCAACAGTCACAGCTCTTCATGGAGTGACTCAACAACCGTTGAATTGTGCCTGTTTGGAACAGCTGCGATCTAACGGTTCAGATTAGGCGTTCCATCGTAAGCGAATGGACATCCCCTACACGAAATGCTATGAGTTCATCTAACGGTTTAGATCAAGTCGTTTCAGATTTTAAACCCTTTGATCGGATCGTTTAATCACAACTGTTGATCTGTTTTACCTCGTCAAAACTATAGGCTCCCACGCTCCAAGCGACGATGCGCACTGCCAAGTTCGCGTCAAAGCGCGCAATGCGCCCTAAGTCGTCCAATCTCCCTTTCGAGCACCGCGTGTCGCGCTTACGGGCTTACGCGTGTCGCGATTGGTGGTGCTTAAGCACCACCGCGATGCGTAGGATCATAGCCTCTTATTTGACTTGTCAACTAAGAATCTTAGTTGTTCTTTAGTTGATATACCACTACTTTTTGTAGTATTCTTCCAATGTGGGATAATATGGAATTTTGATCACTTCCATATCTTTCACACCCATTTGCTCATGTTTCTACCTTCTAAATTAAAACCCAAATTATATTTAAAATAAAACACCAATAATATAATAAAATATTAACAACTAAAAAATAAAATATCAATAAATATTGAAATTTATCCAACATGAGTAAGAGAAAAAGGATTGCTTTATATGCTTCTTTACTTTTTTACATGAGAATTGCCTTTCTTATTTGTTTATTTGCTTTCAAACCATTACATCGGGCCTTTCTCCGTATCCCATCTCTCAGTTACTTTTACAGAATCACTCCCTCGAACCTATCTATAGAACATCTCTGTCGGTGTCACGGTGACCACTCTCTATCTCGGTGATGACTGATTTTTTCTTCAAAAGTGTGCATATTTCGAGTCACGCATGTCAAATATTTTTTTATATAAAGTGGGTTTTCAATCATGCTTGGTTTACATTTCATCTAACCCTTCCATCTATTTGTGAGCGTATCCCCCCTTCTTTTGAGGTCTTTGTTATGTAGTTTGACCTGTTTGTAATCTATAGTTACTTTTAGTTCTTGGTTCTGCATTTTCTTTGTCTTATTCTATTTTCTTTGTCTTCTCAAATCTGATTAAGAATACTCATTTTCGGAGAACTCGGTTTGTTGTTCAATTCAGATAACATTTGCATTTCTTAGATCTATTTGTAGGTAGATTATGTATAGATATAAATAATTATTCATGATGAAAATAATTTTTGTGTAATAATTTAGATTTTTTTATTTCATATTTTATTCTCTTTGCATGGACATTTTTAAACACAATACTTTGTAATGGACATTATTTACAACACTTCTAAAAAAAGGTTTTAAAAAAACTATTTTATAAACAATAATAACAGAACCGTTTTGTCATTCTAAATATTACATTTTTTATATTCCAAGCACTACCATTTTTTATTTTCAAAATATTATGTTTTTTGATTTCGTGGAATTTTTTGATAGTTTTGAAATTATATAGATTCGGGTGTTATTTTTTTTAATCCTAAACCTCCACACAAATAAGTCATTTGGACTCCTTCATGTGAACTAACTGGTACGCATGATTGATATCACCGAGCACAATTTAAACTAATTAATTTACTAAGCCTTTAGACATTATAAAAGTTATGATATGTTTATGCGTCACAAGCATGCAATTCGTGTACAAAATAAATATATTACGTTTGCACTTTTTAATTATCATTTTTTTAATTTAAGGTGAAATTAAAACTGAAATATTAACTATTTTTATAATTCATGGGCGATGTCAGTATTAGATCATATGTGATCATCTAATCATGGATGCAACCATGGAACCCACTCATACACATATGTATGTGTGTGTTTATTTCTGACCGTATATTAAACACGAGTCTTGGTTGCTTAATTTTATCTTTAAGATCTCAATCCTTAGTATATGTTTGTTAAAAACAATCATACTTATAAGTATTAGCGATTTCTATTTAAGGTATAGGTGTGATTTTTGTAAAACGACTATGAGAATAGTATCGCTCGCGCATTGTGCGGGTTTATACCTACTTACATATAATAATACATATTAAATGGGTTATCACATTTATTGTTAGTATTAAAAATAATACAAATAAATTGGTCAATTAATGTATACACACACACACACACACACACACACACACACACACACACACACACACACACATATATATATATATATATAATAAAAGATACATCTATTTTTAGTCTAATCCATTTAGTCGCTCAAACACTCATTTATCCAATATTCTCTTATTTTTGAAGGTTCGCGCTAGCGGCACCCCATGCCACCCCTACTCACCCCAAACGGGAGCTCTGGTGGATCCAAACCTTTTTTGTTTCGATATTCTCTTATTTTGATTCTGCACTCTTTGATGTCTCTCTCTATGCACATCAATTCCCTCTTTTGTTTTTGTAACAAGTAGAAGGTGAAATTAGAAACATCTTGTGTTTCACTGTTCAAGTCATTGTGCATAATGTGTAATTCAGGCAGTAGCCAATAGCCATTGTTTAAAAAATCTCACTACATATATATGAAAATAGAGAAGTATGGTTGTTATTATATATATCAATCGACCAAAAATCAATAGGACTCGAGTTTCAATAGGAAAGTTGAACATCTAATTCAGTGGCATCATACATTTTTGTCTAAGCAAGTTTCTTCATTATTGTTTCCTATCCAAATCAGAGTATCTTGGAATTTCATTATATCTATATATGGGAATTAAGTGACATGGTTACTAACTTTTGCAATATTATCCTTTACTTTAATACATCCACAGTGCTTTACATAAAAATTCAGACTCTTTTGCCTTGGAGTTAAGTGTACAACAATTCACAATGACATTTCATGTAGACATTCTGTTTGAAGGTGATAAGAAGCAGGCAATTTACACGGGTTATATCATCCAAGAGCTTTTGTGTTTTTAATGTCAATGAGACAAGCTAGAACCAACTTCAATTACTTTATGATTGTGATCTAGTTTTGAGCTTTAACTAGTCTTGGAATTGTTTGTAATTCATGTTCTATTTTTCCTTATTTGACATAATTGATTGTTTGTGCTAAATCTATCAATTATTTAATAGTTGAAATTTCAGTTTTAAAGTGGCACAAAGTATCACTTTTGGAGGGCCTTTTATGACACTTTTTTTGAACTTTGACGAAGTTTTGGAGGGGTGTACCTCTAAGTTTAAAAAAAGTTGGGGTGTCACACAGAAGTTAAAGAAAAAGTGGAGGTGAAAATAAAAATGAGCCTATTTTTAATTTTTTGATGAAGTTGAAATTTCAATACCAATGGCTGACACTGCATGCAAACAGAGAATTAGGAAGACACACACATGCACACATAAAGTCCAAGGCAACCTTGGATTTCTTGCATTGACAGTTACCACAATGTCCGAATATATAAGCAAGCAACACAGATAATTCTTTGCAAATGTACACTTGTGTGATTTTCTCCATAAAACAATAAAATTAGAGAGAATTAAATAGTTATATATATATATATATATATATATATATAGAGAGAGAGAGAGAGAGAGAGAGAGAGGCTGGATCGTATACGGACCTAGTTTACGGACCTAGTTTACGGACCGCTACCGTCCAAGAATTATCTAGGGACCGTTTTGTCTATTTAGGACCACCTTTTGGGACCGCAATGTCTTTTGTCTTATTCTAAGTTTTGGAAAATATCAATTTTTACCCCAATGCTTTCTAACGTCTTTTAAGCTTATTTTAAAGTCTAATTAATCTGGAAGTCTAATTGTAGAAGTTTCAGGGCTGCTGCTACTTCTTAAGCTTCTTCCGTCACTATCGTACTGGAATTCTGAATAGCGAGGATTATCTATATAAATAGTTTCTTCTGGAAGTCTAGAAATTGAAATAGGTTTTGCTGGAAAATATTCTAGTCTTAAATACCTTATACGGTATCGTGGGTTTATCTGTCTAGTTTCTTTATATATTTGATTAACAATATCAATTATATCGTTATCTATAAATTCGTCTAAATTATTATCACCATAAGATGACAAAAATCTACGGTATGTTCTAGGGGCAGCTGTCTCTACGTTTTTAAGGAGAGGACGGATTCCTCCGGCTCTAATTAAAATAGTCTTTGTTTCAGCTAACCTTTTACGTCTAACAAATTTTAATACGTCTATACTATCCTCAAGTATCCTAGTGTATTCTAGATACTTTTCAGGTCTTGACAATTCTTCTGCAAATTCTTCAGTTTTTAATTTTTGTCTAAATAGGTCATGGATTCCTGTTCTAATTATTTCTATTCTAGGTACTTCTCTTCCTAACCACTCAATGATCTGGTCTATGTATTTAAAAGTACCACCTGCATATACTAAAGCAGATTCTATAAGTTCTTTATCTTTAGGGTCTGTAAGAGTCCAGTCTTGAATTTCTCTAGTTAAGTCTAAACTTGTTTGATTAACAAAATCTAAAAAGTCTTTAGTGATTTGCAAGCTCATATAAGATTTCTCTTAAAACAATATTATGTAAAATAGTTAAGGGTTTGGTTCGAGTTTATACCTTCCTTCTGGTCTGCAATATTTTTATCTTCTTCCCTTTGTCTCTTCAGCTTTGTTACTATTCTTCTCCGGTCTTGGCCTCCTACAACTCTCTCTTTATGTGTTACACCTCAATCCACTACTTTGGCGGCTGACCCGTTTCCTGCTTGTACGCCTTCACGCCTAACGCCCACCTGGCTAACGGCTCACGGCTAATCGGCACCTGACGGCGGTTCACCAGTATAACACCTTGTGTGCTACACCAGAGGTTCAACACAATAGTCCTCTATGAACAGAAAGTTGGAGACAATTTGGAAAATAATAACAACTTAACATAAGAGATTTCTGGAAAAGAAAACACTTTTATTGCATATCATAAGTAATTACAACTCTCCCCTCTCCCCTAACTATGAGAGGTTTACTCCCTCATATACATAACATTTATTACAAGGAGTCTAGCTATGTCTCACTCTCTTCTCTCTCTCTCTAACTAATGATATCTAAAACACAGATGGACGCTCCCTTTTATAGATCAAGGGCACCTACAATATGACTGGTAACCGGCTACCAAAAGCAATCCGGTTGAAAGCATAAATTATTAAAGTAGCATAGTCTTGGGAATCTTTATCAACTGGGTCTACAGCTTTGGACATCTTTTGATAATGGGGGACCCTTCCTTTATGAAAAGAAAGGCATGCCAGGTCTTCATCATAGGTCTTGTCATTTTGTAATAATGCAAGAGCATCAAACAAAGTCTTCATCTTTTTCATCAGTCTAATGGTCCATGTGGGGCATAGGTCTTTTTGCTTTATGGAAAGCATGGTCTAGGCGAATGATTCTTCTGTCTTTAATAATTCATCCACCACTGAGGGGCTCTTCTTTGTCGTGTCTGTGTCTTCTTCTGCCTTGTCTTGATTTGGGAGGGTATTATTGAAAAATTCGTCAATAAGGCCCACAGTTCTAAGGCTGGCTGGCAAAGCTATCTCCACCATGTCTTTGGATTCTTTCTTGAGCCTTCCATTGAATGGCTCATCAGCTTGGATTATCAAGTCTTCTTTGTCATAGGCAGTGTACCACCTGTCTTCTCCTGTTAATAACTCCATGATCTCAATTGTCTCCATGGCTTGAGAGATCTGGATCTTGGATTTATCAATAATTAAATCTTTGGTCTCGTCTTCTGAGAGGATCTCCACATCTTTAAAAGTATAATTAGAAAATCTAACAAGTCTAAATCCTTCCATTCTCATTCCTCCACAGGAACTTGGAGCAATCTGGTAAATTCTAGCAAATAAAGGAAGGAGATCTTCTACCTTTTTAACATACTCGTGGACAATCTTTCCAAGAGCAACAGAGTCTTCTAAAGTCTCAATTCTAATGAGTCCAATGAACCCATAGTCTGCTAGGGTTATCTGGGCAATTTCTGCCTTCCCAGCAAGATAAATCTTTGGAACTTCTTTGAAGAAGCCTTTCATTATTAAGGCATCTCCAATGGTCTCAGATAATAACATATTGAAATGTTCAATAATGCTATTAGATTCTTTCAAAAAGTCTTCAGTTAATGGAAGATTATTATGACCAAATGGTATAACAATCTTAGTCTTAAAAGTCTTTTTCTGATAACAAAAATTATCAGTGGGTCTAGCTTTGGAGGATTCTCCAAGAGTCTGAGCATAAGTCTGATTCTGAGGTCTAGGCACAGTATTACCACTGAGCTGGGTAACTGCAAGTCTTTGAGTTCTCATGAATCTGGCAATGGCTACCAAATTTTGTTTGAACTCGATCCATAGTCTATTCTTCACGTTCCACCATATGGCATCTACAAGGGTATTTTCGTCTTCCGAGAATTCTCGTCTAAATTTGATCAAGTCTGGGTATCTTTGATCAGGTCTATATTGGGGGAAATACATCTTCCCAATAAGTCTATTTTGAGAAATGATCTCTTGTCTAGATTTTCCAGGAGGAACTAAGATATCATCAAAGTTCTCTAGGATTGGTCTTTCTTGAGAGTCTTGAATATGAGTCTGTCTTTGCGTTACACCAGCATTTGGTCTTACGCGTCTAAGATAGTCTGCAACGTCTTCCCTGTTCAGTCTATTTGTTCCATAGGAACTCATGTCTTCTAGGTCTTCTGTTTGCAACATAAAACATGAAATTATATTAGTGTTAGCAAACATTGGCTCTCTTGATATAATGTCTGGAATGGTATTTTTACTTCCCTTAATATGAATAACAGAGAAGTCATAACCATTAAGCAATTGCTGCCATCTAATGAGTCTATTAGTCCTTGATTTGGATAAATCTAAGTCTCTGAATTTTACTGCATAAGAAGAGTCTGTATAAACAGTAAAATGTTTAGGTCTAAGAAACAACATATATTTTTCTATTGCCCTTACTATTGCTAAAACTTCTTTTTCATGGGCAGTGTATCTTGTTTCTGGGTCTGTGAAAGTTCCAAAACTATGTCTACACAGTTTTTTCTTTTTTGTCTGATGATCAATGGCAAAGTATACTGCTCCCCATTGCTTATCAGAGGCATCTGTTTCTACTATAAACTGATCTTCTGCATTAGGCAGTTCAAGTAAAGGAATGTTCTTGACTGCATCTTTAATTTGTCTTATTACTTTAAAATCGTCTTCAGTCCAATAAAAGGGATTAGTTTTGTCTGTTCCTTTTAATTTGGATGTTAAGCTTTGTCTTTTTGAAGCAAGGTCTTTAATAAAGTCTGCAGCACAATTAAGCAATCCTAAAAATGATTGTAATTGTTTTCTATCTTTGAGTTGATCTGGGAACTCAAGAATCTTTTTGGTTATGTGTTCTGCTAAGGATAATTTTCCTTTATTAATATGCATACCCACAAAGTCTATCTCAGTCTGAAATAATTGCATTTTCCTTTCGGAAATAACAATACCATGTTTGTCTAATTCTAGAATAATCTTTTTAAGATGGACTACATGCTCTATCTCAGTCTTACTTGCTACAAGAATATCATCTATGTAAACAAGGCAAAATTCTGAATAAGGTCTAAATATGTTATCCATTGTTCTTTGGAAAACTTGAGGAGCATTCAAGTATCCAAATGGCATGACTAGCCATTCGTATTTTCCTTGGGGCACACTAAAGGCTGTCCAAGTAATACTGTCTGGATGCATCTTAATTTGCCAGAAGCTTGATTTGCAATCAATCTTACTGAATATAATTCTGTCTTCAATTAAATTAATCAGATTGTTCTTGTCTGGTATCTTATAAGAATCAAATTCACAATTCTTATTTAATTGTCTACAGTCTATAACCATGCGTCTTTTTCCTCTTTTACGTTCAGATTCATTTTGAACATAGAAGGCTAAGCTATTATGTCTACTTTTACTTTCTCTAATAATGCCTAACTTAAGCATTTCATCTATATCTTTCTTAAATTCTTCCCTATCTTCTTGTGAGTATCCTTTCTTATAGGTTCCACCATTAATAGTGGCGTCTGGGTTAATAGGGATAATTTCACAATAGCTTTGGTTTTTATCCCACTTGGCGATGGGATTTTCTCCTAAAGTAGGCTCTGCTAGTTGCCTAATCTTTTCCTTTTCTACTTCTATATCCATTTTCTTCTGCTTGGATATAGCTTGGACCTGTAATAAGGTCTGTTGGGCTTGATCTAAAATGTCTTGTTGTATAAGCGTAATTTGCTTATAACACTTTTGGTCTGGACACTTACACTCTTTTTGTAAGGGCTTAGTTATTTCTAAGGCTTCTTGTTGGGTTGTAGGTCTAGGTCCACCATGCTCAGCTGAAGAACTCTGATGTTTTATGGGTCTATAATTGGGCTTGACCCGCATAAGGTCAAAGGCAGTCTTATGATCTATTAGAGGAGCTTTAATATTAAATTCCTCTTGGTCACTAATTAATATCTTATCATTATACTGAGTATAAGGATGATATTTACTAATAAAGTCTTGTCCTAAAATAAGGTTTCCTGTGAAACTAGGACGAGGATTTATTATCCAAAACCGATGATTAACGGTTTTGTTGGTCTGATTTCCTAATTTAAAATAAATAGGAATAGTCTGGAAATATAAGGTAAATGGATCTCCATTAGCCACTTTACCATAGATTTCTTGAGTACTTTCTAAAAAGTAGTCTTCAGGGAAGGCATTAGCCTTACAAATACTCTGAGAGCACCCTGTATCGATAAAGGCTGAAAGTCTTTTAGGGTAGTCTTTATGTTGAACAAATAATTCTACAAAACAAGCATGTGGTTTAGTAGAAATTCCTAAATTATTCTTTTCTAAAATAGATATTCCTTTCTGGGGTTTATCTATAAAATCTAAGTGTAATTGTTCTTCTGAACTATCATCAGAATGGTATTAGTCTAAGTCATAGGAAATTCTTTTTCCTTTGAAGTCTTCATTTTCTTGTAATCTTTTGGCTATATTTTTATCAATGTCTTGATAATAGGTTTTAATATCTAAGTCTATTTGAGCGTCATACTGGCTAGTATAAATTGCTCTAAATCTAATTCTCCAACAGTCTTCATGGTAGTGTAGTTGACAAACAATACAAACCATAAATAACTCTGTTTGTATAGTCTCAAAACATTCTACACATCTAAAATCTTTCTTGCAACATTTCATCTCAAACGTGCAATAATGTCTTTTATCAAAGTAACATCTAGGTATATAGGTTAGTAGCTCTGGATTACTAATAGTCCATCTTTTCTTCAAAAAGGGGCTTAATATACACTTATACCAAGCGTCTTCAAAGTCTATATATTCATTATTTAGATCGTCTTGATCAGTTTGCATCATATATAAGTCTAGGGTATCCTGAGAGTCTTCATATTCATCACTATAGTCTTCTGAATCACTGTCTGTGTAAACACTATAGATACTAGTGTTATCATCATCTTCTATGTCTGATATTTCTATAGCATATAGGATATCTAATTCTTCTTGATCTGCATAGTCTAATATTGTATTAATAATCTTAATACTTTCTTTATCTTTCTTATTAGGGCAGTCTTTAGCAAAGTGTCCTTCTTTGCCGCAAGTCCAACACTCTTTGGTGGCGGTCTTAGATTGAGCTACATCTTTTTCCTTCCTATAATTAGGAACCTTCTTATACTTACTAGTATTCTTCTTAAAGTATCTTCTTTGATTAAATCTATTTTTCTTAGTCTTAGGATTCTTTTCTCTAAAGGTAGTAGATTGTCTAAATTTATACTTCTTTGGAAGTCCTAAAGGTCTAGTCTTAAACTTCCTATGTTTCCATTCTACTTTCTTCTTGAATTTCTTAGATTCACTTCCACATCCCCATTGGATTGGAGCGATATCTCTTTCGTCTTTGATCGGAGGGATCTGTTTGAAAGTTTCTTCTATTAACTTTCCTTGAGTTATATCACGTCTCTTAGATATGATATAGTCTTTAGCGAAATTGATTCTTTCACCAAGGGAGTTATTCTTAACTCCAGATACTCCTGGCCAATTCCTATATTCATTAATTAGGATTTGTCCTATGGCTGGTATCTTTCTAAAGTATTCATCTTTTAAGGTCTCTCCAAATTCTTTAATTTGGTAATATAGCTGCTCGTAATTATTGCTATATTCATTTATCTTATCTAACTTGCAAATGCTAAGGAGGGCTAACTTAGTTTTTGCTAGGTCTTGTTCATTAATCTGAGCTAGATGTCCAGCTCCAATGAATTCTGCAGTGAACAATTGAATATATTCTTCAATTGATCGTTCTTCTAGGTTTTCCTTTATCTTCTCAATCTTAGCTAAGGAGTCTTCATCTGTAGCCTTTCTTAGACTATCTAAGTAGTCTTTTGCAATTCCTCTAATGGATTGCTCAGCGTACTGCTTACATGAACTTGCATCCCATTGTTCATTAGATGCAAAACACATGTTCATCTGATTACGCCATTCGTCTAAGGCTTTCTTCCTATCTTGCACATTGTCTAGGTTGAGGTATATACCTACTGGGTTTATGGCTTGGCTTGCCATAGTCTTAACAGGAGTGAAACTCTTGTCACTAGTTGGGAAGTCTTTTATATAATCAGGTTTAGTCTTAACTACGGTGCTAGAGTATATAGGAATATTTATTCCTATTGGTTTACTAAAAAGTCTAGGAGCATCTTCTAGCCTACTACTACTACTACTTCCTATCTCTTGTTTGTTAGGCTCTACTTGTGTAGCTGGCATTAGTCTTTGTTCTCCTTCTTCTATTAGTCTTAAGTTTCTAAGAAGTTCTTTAGTATTCTTAGATTCTTTTAGTTTTAATATGCGGTCTTGGGCTATCATATTAAATCTTTCTCTTTCTTGAAACCTAACAGAATGACTTTTCTTAAGGTTGTCTTTAAATGTCTTCATATCCAATTCTGAGGGCTCATGTCCAAAGTTTTGGATCCTAGCTTTTTCTTTAACTAAGTCTTTTTGTTCAAATGATCTTCTAGGTCTAATTATCGGAGCTTGTCTAAGTAAATTAGCACTAGTCTTACTACTGCATTCTCCTTCTGAAGGATCATTGATTATGGCTTCTCCCATATTCCTAAATCTAATTTCTTCGGTCTGGATATTCTTATTGACAATCTTAGGGGGACCAAACTGGATGGTAACATTTCCAGTGACGTCGTCTTGATTAATAAACAAGGGTTTATTTTGTATAGTCTTAGTTTCTTGAAATTCTGGCAATTGCCAGAGAGTCTTAGCTTTCTCTTTCATAAGTCCAGTATTCCTAATACTGTAAGTATGATTATAGTCTGATACATTAGTTCTTACTAAGATTTCTTCATTAAGTCTACCGCTAGGAATTCCCGATTGCATTCCTTCATAAGGAAATTGGGAGAACTTCACATAGCTTTGAAATTCTATATTTATATTAGCGTCTGGGATAATATAGTCTTCATAGCCACTAGCATATAAGATTAACTTAAAATGTTTGGCTGTGTCTACGGTTACTGTAAATGCCGGGATGACATTAAAGTATCCTATGTTGTCTGACATTTCTAATTGGGCTATTCCAATAAGACTCTTCTCAAAGTCTTTCCATCTTTTGTCTACTAAACAGCCTAATATGTTAATATTATTCTGTGGTCTATGTAATCCTTGGATTCTTGCTTGAAAGAGTCCAAAGGTTAGAAATTGGAACTTCTTATCAGTTCCTCTAGATCTAAGCCATTCTGAGTCAAATACTTGGAGCTCAGTATAGGATTTGTCTAACACATGATTTCTACAATGGTACTCAGTATAGGATTTGTCTAACACATGATTTCTACAATGGTAGGTCATGTTATAATTGGGAGTCTTAGGAGTGGCACCTTCTTTAAACAGTTCTATATATCTAACGGCTGTAAGTTGTCCATTATGAATGGAGTCTTCAACGATCTTCCAGTCTACTTCACCCCACTCTTTCCATTGGAGAGGATTGGTGAAATTTCTTTCTTTCCACCATGTCCTAACATTGGAGGATGAGTCTTTAAGTCTTTGGAGCATATGGTTACTCTGTCCAATATTTGGGATAGAGCTGGCTATCTTGCTAGTCTTATCTAATCCGTCATTTATGACTCGTCTACCTATGGTATTCTTTTCTTTAGTTTCTAGGGAGGAGGATTCTTTAAACTTACAGGTGGTTACCTGTTTTTGTTCAAGTCTTTTTTCAATTCTTTCTAAAAAGTCTGAATAATCTTTTTGTCTTTTTACCTGATTAAGGATTCCTTCTTTAAAATTCTTATTCTCTTTTATAATCTTTTCAGAAGTTTCTTCACTATGTCTAGCTAGAGAATTAACGATGGTTTTACCAACGTTAGTGATATAGTCTTTTACTTCATTATCTTTTTCTAGTTGTTGCATAGTTCTAACTTCTATGGCTTCTACAGTCTTTTCAATTTTATCTAACCTAGTTAGAATAAAAGGAGAGTCTATTTCTGCTTGGGAAGGTTTATTATATACGGCCTTAATTCCGTTTATAATTTCACCGTATTTTTCTTCCACTTGGGCCATGTCTAGTCTAAGTTCATTAATAATGCTATCCATTTTAGATAGATTATGTCTTTCCATATTATTAAGGTAATTTGCTAAATTCTGTTGAAATTTAACAAAGTCTGTGTAGAAGGTAGTTAATCCTTCTGTCTTAGCCTTTAAGTCTAAATGCAAGTTCTTAACAAAGCTACTATTATAGTCTTGGGTAGCTGCTATAGATGTAGAAATTAAATTTAATCTTTCTAATATAAGTCTTGTTGCCTTAGCTGCGTTGGCAATCTCATTTTCATTTATCTTGTAATAAAATCTATCATCGTTTATCTTTTCTAAAATTCTTTGATAGAATTCGGATAAGGTCTGAATGGAGAGGTCTTTTGATACCTCATTCCAGTCTGATCTAACTATCTCCATTAGGAAGATAACTATCAAGTCTAGGGATAAGCTTAGCTTGTTCCTTAGTAAGTTTAATTAACTCACTGTCTTGGTTTTTAATTAAAGTCTTAATTTCTAAAATGTCTTTGTTAATGACTTCTATATGATTAGTCTTAATATTTATTTCTTGTAACACGTGGACTAAGTCTATAGGGATTTGATTATCGATGTCTAATAATCTTTTAGAGATATTTTTGATTTCTGTTTCTAAGGTATGAGTGTCTTTTATTAATTGTCTTAATATAAGCAATATACACTTATTTTGGTCTATTATGCTATTAATAGCACTAGCGTTGACTTGTCTACTATCTGCGTGTTTGGCTGTGATATGTTCAATGTGTGAACAACCGTCTATGTGTGTGGTTAAACAACCTTCTGAGTCTAAATCAGTTATGGGTATAGGTTGGTAGTCTGGGTTGGTTCCAAAAATATCTTGGTAAATGTGAGGGATAAATCCCAAGGGCATTAAGGTCTTTTAATCGTATGTCTAAAAGGAACGTCTTATGGCTCTGATACCAGAATTTGGGTTTTGGTCGGAATTTGGTGAGGTTCTAAAATCTTAAAAGTCTTGATACCAACTTTGGGTCTAAATTATAAATCTTCTAAATATATAGTCTTAAACTAAGGTTTTAGTATAAGACAAGAGGGGGACCATCTACAGTAAATAACAAAAGTCTTTGGGACCACGGGGGACCACTTTCGGGATAAGGACAAAAGTCCGCACGGGAAGTCCGCACGGGAAGTCCGCTCCTGAGCCTGGGTCTATATATATATATATATATATATATGTGTGTGTGTGTGTGTGTGTGTGTGTGTGTTATAGGACAATTTAGATATTATACACCAGAGAGTTTTATGGAGAAAGTGAACAATTAAAATAAATATTTTATTTAAGCTTACTATTGAGAATTAAATAGTTACCTCATACGATTATCGCAAATATGAACCGCATGACATTGAATCCAAATATATAGTGCAAAATAAAAATAAACAACATTACCTCAATTGTTTATAAAATCTGTAATAGATTCTTGAATTGAGTCGCGGACTAAGTCGATCTCTGTAAGATGTTTCGCGGCTCTACCATCTGTGTGCAGGTAATATACAGTCTTGTCGTTCCAAAATAAAACAAACCCATAATCAATTTTGTCTCATATAACTATGCATTATTGTTATATAGCATACTAACACCCACTTAGAATAAATTGCTCAATATCACAGTGTTGAAATTGGGGGAATAAATATTTTCACGAAGAAAAAATTTCCAAAAATAAATTCAGAGAGAGAGAATTCCATGTAGAGAAAATTTTCTAACTTGAAGGAAATGTGTTTTCTTCCCCATAAAACCAACAGCCTATTGGCCTTAAAATCTGATGACTATTAATGACTTCAAGTGGGAGAAGAAAACATGGAAGATATTAAGGAACAAAACAGGGAAGGTGTCTCCCAATTTTTAAAGTATGTTAAAAAAACAATATGCAATCAAATTCTTCTCTCTCTTTAAAGCAATCCGCCTTTTCAAATTTTGCATAAGGACAAAATGTCTTTTTGTTCCAATAATCCTCCACTTGTAAATTTTGAAAATTTATTGAGCAATAATTTATAAAATTATGCATAAGTAAAGAAATCTTTCGACTTGAACCTTTATGTAATAAAGATCATTCAGATTATACTAGAGTAACTCGTAGTTTTGAATTCTATCTCTAACAACATCCCACACGCAATCCTACTTGGGTATAGTCCTCAAGCTAACACATCAAGACTATGTGCTTTTATCCCAGTATAGTGAATACTCTAGAGAATTTACCCAAAATTACCATAGGAAGCGATCACACTTCCACAATCACATAGGTGAGTCTATCAAGAAAACTCCCATAGCTAGGTACCCCACTAAAAATAGAGCTATAGATCTTCATTAAGAGTTATAATTAACTCAACCTTAACTCGCTCCAGGATATCATGCTCTATAGGGATGGACTCAGACTAAAATCCCGTATACAACAATTAACATGATTTAATCCATATCACTTGTGACTTGTTATTATCACTGTTCTAAAAAACCCGCCTAGGCTCCGCCTAGGCACGCCTAGGCTTGAGGCTTGGGAGAAACGCCCCGCCTTAAGATTTTGACGCCTTATGGTTGGTAAAACCCTTAAGGCGTGCTTTTTCTCTTAAAACAACAATGCTTTAGTGAAACGATATCCCCTTTTAAAGATTTTTTTGTAAACCGGACCATTATCTCATCCAAAATAATCAAATAGTATTTTTATTTGCAAATATTCAGACATATTTTTATGATATGTACAATTTTAGTATTTTAATAGCCTTGTTATGATTAAAAAATATTAAAATATATTAAAAAGACCTAAACGCCTTTTCACGCCTTTTTACGCCAAGGCCCGCCTAGGCTTCTAAGGCTTAAGGCTTGGCCTCCACGCCTCGATCACGCCCCGCGTTTTTTAGAACCTTGGTTATTATCCTTTAAACCTATTTTTTTGGAAACTCTAGTCTATAGGTTGGGTAACCACGACAAGTGATTTAACTATCAATGGGCTTTAGTCCCATCCTTTTCTAGGTGTTAAATACCTTCTACTGAACTAGTCCTTTCATTAAAGGACATGTCAAGTTTTGTTCTCATCAGTTTGAACATAATCCACACTCACAACTCATCAGTTTCAAATTCTCAAACTATGTTGTGCTTACGACATATTTGTCATTCTTGCGGTCATAATAACGGTTCTAAAATTTTACAATAGTCATGATTCTATTATTGTGGATAAAATGAATGGTACCAACCTCTCCTATAAATGGGTATCTTATAATAAGTCTTTCAACTTTTTTATTTCCCAACTAGCCATAGCTAATGGTATCACCATACACTCCATCATTAATTATGCCAATAATAAATATTACTAGGAGTTCCAAAAGACAACATCATATATGTGTTAGACATATATCCATTAATTGATTCAGAATCAATTCTAGGTTCATGTGTTTTTAATCAAAATAATAACCTTTATCGATAGCATAAGAATGCACTTTTTAATTATAAACCTTTATAATACTCACACAAAATAAAAAATTTCAGGTTAACTGTATTTAGTATCTCGATTGAGATTACTTAATATGTTTATATATTCATCCTTCTTGACACTATATAATTATTCTTGAACAATTCGTACTTGGGAAATATGGAATACACGATGGTTCACAATTATCATATATTTGTTAAAAAAATATTCTTATATTTCAAAGTACTCGATTTATTAATGATCCATATTTGTCCTTGTAATATTAACATGTCATATTTTTATTTCATCGAAACTCATTATTCAAACACTATAACTTAGCATAAATTTGGTTCTTCCTGGAAAAAAATATCATAACCAAATATTAGTTAACTGTTCTTGCATAAACAAATACTAGTGCATCCATATTTCAACATGCTTAATGATAAATACGATTCATATTATTCTCAATTCATTCTCATTTGACGATTTATCAAAATATCATTCTATTTATTGGTGCCTTCCATATTCATAAATTCTCCAACTTCAAGTTGATCTAAGTAAGTTGCCTTGCCTAGGTCACCATTCGAAAAGTGATATTATATACATTTAATATTAACCCAACATCATGTATAATATCAATGACAATCAAATTAAATGAAGCGCTTCATTTTCATAAGAATAATTTAACGTGCATCATATATTACTAAGTTATCTTAGTATCGATAAATCTTGGCTATTAAACAAAACTTATATTCATAAATGATAATGGTCTTATTATTCATTCAAAGGAATGCATACTCCTTATTATCTTAAAGTTATAAGATAAGTCAATTATAAACGAATTTCTAGTTCATTCTAGGGAATTTAACCAAGCATTTAAGACATGACTTTTCTAGGATGTTTCGAATAATTTTCAATAGCATAAGCAAACTTTTATTTTTAAGTCACAACTCAAAAAATTAAGATTTCTCTTGAACAACAAAGTTTTATATTCTATTAAAATATTTTTTAATAATAGTTGAAAGGTACACGCTTAAGTGCCCCCACTATTCTCTAGGTATAACATTGAGAAACAAAATATAATGTGCCCCTTCTATATCTTTAGTTCATAAAAATGGACCCTAAATTCATAGTGTTTCAGCATTAAATAAGAATTAATCTTATTCCTTAAATTAATACACTCTTCATGCTTTCCAGTATATCCAATTAAAAAAATGCATGATCATTCTTTCTAGTCATAAGTTCAATTTTTCGAGGGTCTGAAAGTCATATATAAATTACACAATCTATTTCTTTAAAGAAACGAAACATACATTTTCACATATCATTTTCCACAATGTATAAGATAATATTTCGTATTAGAGTTTAAACCCCTATTCCAAATCACTCAACTAGAATATCTTTGAACATTATCATATTTCGTAATTATGATAATATTTTGTATTAAAGATTATATTTGTACATTATGATAGGATCCTCCAATTATTATCATTTCAACATATGGATTCTATTTACTCAATATGAAGTCCGACATATGATATCTCTACTCATCATGATTATATCATATACACGAGGTGCAAATTATTATATGTAATTTTCATAGGTTGCACCACTAATTGTAGAAAATTCATTCTACCTGTACAATTTCTATTAAATTCAACTTTCTATTAAATTCAACTTTCATATCTGACCCCAAAATATTCTTAGAACTTCATAACCTTTCAATACAAAACTTCTAAAATACAAAAAAGATTTATAATCTCTTTCCAATAATAACGTGGTTGAAATTTGCAAGAAAATGTTTAAATTCAAAACATTTCATTAAAAACTTAGCTTATTAAAAATTTATAAAATTTTCAGAATTCATCATTTGTGAGACTAGTTTTGTACAAATTTAGAATCCATAAAAAACATTAAGTATATGTTAAGATAAACTTGTTTTACTACAAGCTGCCTAAAAATTATAACATTATGCAACAAATTTGTACAAATCATAATAAAAGATTTATAAATCAATTATCAGAAATTCCAATGCCCAATATTCCTAATCTAATCATATCTATGCCTAATCTAATCATATCTATGCCTGCTATGATTCACAAAATTTCAATGTATATATCATAAAGAAACTAAGATGATATTATCGTGGAGTAAAAAACATACACCACTAATAATATCGTGACATTTGGCAAGTAGGAAGATCTAGATGGCGGCCTATACCCGATCTAGCAAGATAATGACAACCAAAGCCCTTAAACCCACATTTTACTAACATCACCTTAAATTAAAATTTGCAACACTGAACACAATACCGCCTTGAATCACAAAAATCATTAAAAAACATAATCAAACTTCTGGACTGTCTTATTCCATAATTCATCCCTCAAATTCCTTATCGGTGGATTCACAATAGTTCTGGGTGCAACCGGATAGCCCTTAGAGCAATTCGATTCGGAATAGCACAATAAATAATCGAGGCTCCCACCGATGGCTTGGACGTAAACAATCTGAACTGAATGTGAAGCATCTTACAAAACAAAACCCATTTGTCACCAGAGTCATGATGATGACCTCAGGTATAAAGTACTTTAATGCTTCCCCATTGACCAACTATTACATATCGCCAAGATGGTCGTGGCACCATTTTCCGTCGACACCTTGGTGAACCAACGTGTTCACAAAAGTCATCTTGAGGCGATCAGTACGGAAGATTATAGTAGAACAAGAGGGTCACTATACCACCTCTTGGAGGTCGACAACAGCTATGCGTAGCCACCAACACGATGCAACGACATCTATGCCGAGTTGATTTTCCCCTTTTCTCGTGTGCATTCTCTCAAACAGAAAAGATAAGACCGATGGCTTTTAAACCATTTAACTTTAATAATATGAACATTTCATTTATATTATTTAACAAAGTTCGAACAATTCTGTGATGCGCACATCGTAATGTGGCAATCTTATCCCAACCCCAATGGGTGCTCGGGAATATTTATGCATTATTTAGGCAACCTTGTATCAATATGAGGTCCATCATATCATGATATTCAATTATCCATTCAGGCTGCTCGTGCACTTTTTATTTTGACCTTTCATTAGAGTTGTCGACCTCCCTTAGTTTGATCTGATGATTTTTATGTTGTAATTTAGCTCCATAGGGTAATTGGGCATGGCATGTATTATTTGACTTTATTATATTATGATAATTTTTCTCATATAAATGATAGAGTACACCTCTAGAGCACGCCTGTCAACTGTTCGACCACTTCAACCTGATGGATGGTCTGTGTGATAATTTGTTTAGTATTCAATGTGGCACTGACGGATGCTTGGGCACAATCATATCTGATCATCTCAAGGAGGTCCCATCGTGATTATTATTGGGTCATTGCTTTAATCTTGACAGATTTAGATTAGTTATCTTCAGATTTCTCGTTAACTTTGATAGATGATTGACTACTGTCTATACTATGAATTGCAATTTAGCTTCAACAAATGGTTGGGAAATATATTAATTTCTTCAGGTTCTTAGATTCAGACTCGAAGGATACTCGGACATTATCTTAATTTCTTGGAAATTTTATTAATTCTTCGACACATGGTCAACAATTATATTATTTCTCTAAATTTCTTATCGGCTTCGATGGATAGTCAACGCAAAATATATTATGTGAATATTGCAATTTAGCCCCAACGGATGGTGGGTCAATATAATTCTTATTTAATCCAACCTCGATTGACGGCTGCATGGTCATTCAT
This sequence comes from Sambucus nigra, assembly GCA_949130495.1. Taxonomy (NCBI): domain Eukaryota; kingdom Viridiplantae; phylum Streptophyta; class Magnoliopsida; order Dipsacales; family Adoxaceae; genus Sambucus; species Sambucus nigra. The sequence continues at coordinate 222,065,388 of OX422207.1, forward strand.
TAGTCAAAATTATATTTATTCATTTGGATGGTCGGGTAAGAAGATTCTTATTTGGATCTAGATATATGGATGGTCAGACATGTATTAGTTATTTAACCTCATTTATTAATACCCAACGAATGGTTGGGCGAGATAATTCTTGTTCATATCCAAGTCGACGAATGACCGACCCGATATATTCAATCACAATAAAGTCCCAATGGATGGTCGAGCATACTTATTATTTAATTTTATTGTCTTAGTTACTCCAGATAATTGATATTATATTTATATTGCAATAAAGTCCCGATGGATAGTCGGGTGTTATCATTATTCATTCTTTTTATATCCCCAAATGGGGGATTCGTGGCAATGCTGACTCGTGAAAAAGCTCATTGTAACGCTAGTTAAGAAAGAGAGCAAATTCGATATCAAGATGAAAACCATAAGATTGGTTTCCCCGTGATGAGTAGGTTTAAAAAGTATTGATTGATAATAGGCATTCGAGAAAGTCTTGGCGTATGAGTGCTTAATATCCCATGGTCTGCCTCTTCAATTGGACCATAGAAAAATTCTAATACAAAGAGATACCATAGACTAGGTGCACGCTCGAGAAAGCTTCGACGCATGAGTGCTTAAGGGCATGTGGTTGGCCTCTTCAATTGGACTAAGGAAAAATACTAATACAAGGAGATACCCTAGACTAGGTGCACCCCCGAGAAAGCTTCGGTACATGAGTGCTTACATGAATGTGGTCGGTGTGACGATCGTGCCCAAGATTGTACCTTTTTTCCCTAAAATTTGCATGCCTATTAGCCATGGACTTAATGTAATGTATGGTTGTCTATTTTGAAATGTTCTTGTGGCCTTTGCGCAATTAAAATGGGATTGAATGACCTAAAATTTATATAAGAAAGTTTTGGGGTAATTCGAATGAAGTGCTTGGTTGTTCGAATGAGAAAGCCTGAGTCATTTGAATGAGTGCTTCAAACGACCTTCGAACGAGAAATACCTGTTCGCATTTCCAACCTTATTAGATTCTTTTTAGAACCCATTCGAACGAGATTCGATGTCATTCAGACGAGCCTGCAGAAAATTAAAAAATCTATAGAATTTATGTGCTGTCACAATGTGGACTGTAAGGACATTTTGTCCATTATTTCTGTGTATGTCATAAGACGTTAAATCGTTGAAGAAATACAAGATCACATCGTCATCAACGGATCCCAATATCAAAGCATTCATGGAATCAAGTTTTCTGCAGCCGGACCGGTTCGCCTGTTTTATAAAGGAACCGGTCCGCCCCAAACCGATCCGCCATGTTTGGAAAAAGAACCGATCCGCCTCCAGACTGGTCTGCCTCAAGACAGATCGGTCCGCTATGCTCTAAACCAGTAGACCCCGGACCGATTGCGATCAAAGAGACCCTTTTAAAAAACGAACCGATCCGCTATCGGACAGGTCCGGATCAGAAGCGGACCGGTTCACCTGAGATAAAATCGTGCAGATCGTGTTCAGATTTTTTAGGGCCAGTTTTTCTTTTATAAACCAACTTCGGGGATTTGTTTAGTAATACTTTCATATACGATTTTCAGAGTCCAAAATACTCTAAGTCTTCACCTTTGTGAGTCCCAAGACTCATATTTTGATTTACACAACTTGTCAAACCCTTGTGAATCCGTTTGCAACCCAAGAACACAACCGTGTGTCTGTTCAAACTGTTGTGGAGAAGACCGTCCTTCTTCTTCATTACTGCCCTCCTGGAAAGGGAAAGTTCCAGCCGCCGACTACAGATCCGACGCCTGCGGGTAATTCTGTGTCACTGTATTTTCATTGTCATCTGAGAAATTGTATGTTACAATATTATAATGAAAATAAATGATTTTGCCCCTTTGGGGGATTTTTCCTCACATATGTGTGTTTGAATGTTCTTTCTTGTTTCATCATCTTAATCAATCACTCCTAGATGCATGTTTAGGACTTAATTGATAAAAACTGCGTTTAATTAAATAATATCTCTATTTGAACGCACGCGCACTCTTTTCAAATTGGTATCAGAGTAGGTTACGCTAATCTATTGCGTATTCCTAATCTTTCGCATTTTTTTTAAGATATCAATTTTTGAAAAATTGATTTTTGAAAACGAGTGTGTTCATAATGGAGAAGTTATATAATAAAATGCCAGTTTTTGAATGCCCGCATGCGATCTGCATTAAAAGCCATTGATGAACGTGTATGGATTTTGGTTGAAAGAGGGTGGATACCTCCCTCCGCCACTGTTGAAAATGTAACCAATTTAAAACCTGTCTCCTCTTGGACTGAAGAAGAGTTTAGATGGTCATCTTTTAATTCTAAGGGTTTAAGTGCTATTTCTGGGTCTGTCACACCTGATAAGTTCAAACGCATAATGACGTGCACCACGTCAAAAGAGGCATGGGATGTTTTTGCAACTTACCCATGAAGGTACTAATGCTGTGAAAGAGTCTAAACTGCAAAATTTGATAACTCAATTTGAAACAATCACCATGCTTGAATCGGAATGTTTTGATGAATTTTATACTAGACTGTGTGATATTGTTAACACTAGCTTCAATCTTGGTGAACACATTCCTAATGCTAGAGTTGTAAAAAAGATTCTCCGTTTTCTCCCTAAGCGTTTTATCCCTAAAGTCACTGTGCTAAATTCTATGGGTAATTTAAATACGCTAAAATTGGAGGAACTTGTAGGAGATTTGCAAACCTATGAGATTGATATGTTCCCTAAATCTGTCAAGTCTAAAGATAAGGGAATTTCACTTAATTCCCAGGAGAGAAAAGGTGAGGGTCGGCATTAAAGAGGGAGTCATCTAGAAAAATAGAGATTGATACGTCAGATTCTGAGTGTGATTTTGATCTAGATGATTTAGCCCTATTTTCTAAAAATTTCAAAAGAATTCTCAAATTCAAGAAAAATGGTAATTTTAAAGATAAAAAGAAGTTTGAGAAAAATAAGTTTGAAAAGAAAAATGAAAAAGTTTTTAAAGACCCTCCTAAGAAGGAAAGTGAGAGATGCTTTGAGTGCGACGGGAGGGGTCATAGAGCCTTTGAGTGTGCTACTAGGCTGAACAGAGAAAAGGGCAAAGCTGTCCTTAATGCTACCCTTAGTGACGACAGTGAGGTCGAGTCGGTGGATTCTGGAGATGAATCATCGCATGAGTGTAACTTCACCGCATTCATGGCTAGTCATGTGAATACTTCTAATGCTCCTCACGACGATGAGGATGCTGTTTGACAGGGACACCTCGACAGTGAGATCGATGTGAGTGAGGTGGAGGATGACACAAGTGAGAGCGAGAGTGATCTCCAACGCGCCTACGCCGAGCTTTATTCTGAGTCATTTAAAACTAAAAAGCGTAACAAAGCATTAGTTCTTAGGATCATCGCTTTAGAGGAAGACTTAAGAAAAGCGAGAGAGAGAGAGACCTCCACCTGCACTACCTTAAGAGAGAGAATCTGCCTGTGATGAGAAGGAGAGTTTGTTTAGAAAGAGAGAAGGTTGTTTTGATAAAGAGAGAGGGGACTTGACCAAGCAAGTGGCTAGTCTTACGAGTGAGCTCCATTCCTCCATGGAAACTCGAAAGAAACTTGAAGCCCTTGTTGCCCATCTTACTCATGATCTTGAGAGAGCAGGGGAAGTCAAGGTTCAAATCGAGGACAGATCTGGAAAGATGGAAAATATGCTCCTCGGCCCCGCTTTAGGTTTTGGTGATAGGCAGGGAATTGGTTATGATGGTGCCTCCACGTCCCAAATTGCACCTGGACCAGTTCCTGAGTTTACTAAAACTCCTTATGGCCATTGTCAAAAACCTCGAAAGAGAGTTCGACCAAGAAAAGCAAACCAAGGTCTGCCTTTGACTGTGTTCTTTTGTACATATTGCAAAAGAAAAGGCCACCTCAGGGAGTTTTTCTATAATATGGGTCGGACACGACGTACTACTACTCCACCATAGCAAACTAATGATTTTACTAGTCTGAGAGAGCGAGTTGAGTTTTTAGCTGCCACATCACAGATGGAGGAATTCCGACAGATGTCTTTACCGTCAGTGAATGCTTCTCACATTCCGGCTAACACCAACAACAATAAAAGTAAACAAAAGGTCACCACTACTTGGGTACCTAAGAAAGATAAAAAGGCCTTTGTTGTTCATGTCGCTCTCAAAGCACATAATACCTCACAGTGGTTGTGGCCATCCCCGCCGATCCCCGCCGCGGAGGGAGGAGGAATCCTTTGGGTCCCGCGCGTCCCCTCTCGGGAGAGCGCTTCGACCGGCGTCGATTTTGTGAGGTGTGAAAAATGTAGAGAGATTCAGAGTCGCCAGTCTATTTTACTCAAAACAGACAAAAGAAAAAGAGGAAGCCACCCCGAAGGATGGCATCCAAAGACATACTGGTGCGTGCGAAACCAAAATGATTCGAAAAGGGTTCGGAGGCTTAGTTACGAAATGGGAAGGTGTTAGGCACCCATTCCGCCCTTTGGGTCTCTCATGGATATTTGCTATTTTCCTTTATGTTTTCCCCCCCGTGAGATGTGTGCATGTGTATATATATAGAATGGAGGTAGGAATCCTCGACTTGTATCATGGAAAAGATAAAGCGAGTCATCCATAGGAAGATTATAAAAGTAATATTAGAAAAATAAGATTTACGCGGTTACCCCTACGTTGATCGCTATAAAGGAATGATAACGCACAAGGAGTAATGTGTCACTAAGACTAAGGATATATATAATATAAGAAAAATCTATTTAGAGAAAATAGGAGATGAGAGAAAAAGTGAGAGAAAGGACTCGAGTCTCGGGTTTTACCCCGAGACGCCTACGTAGCCTATAAAGGCATCAAAGTCCACGTAGTTCGCATGCAAAGCAAAGGGGTGGGGTTTATCCCATAAATACAAATGTGGGATCTCTTATTTGTAAGTGTGTGTGTGTGTGTGTAGAAAAGGTGTTTTAGTTATGAGAAAAATGTCGAAAAAGTGTGAGAATCTTTACTTGGAATTTATGAGCAAACCCTCTTTTTCTTGTTTTGGAGTTTTTATTTATATGAAAATAAGAGATGTGCAATAATACTAAATAAAAAGTATATTAGGATGTGTGAGATGAGATTATAAAAGTGCTAAATAAGAAAACAAGTTATTGGGAATTCAAGAGAATTTAAGAGAGAGAGTTTGAGAAAGTTGGACCTTCTTGAAGATCTTGAGCTTGATCTTGAATGTTGGAGAGAAGACCTTGAGCTTGGATGATGATGGAGAGTGGCTAATTCACCAAGTTTGATGAAAAGGATGATGAAAAGTGAAGGTAAAAGAGGGATTTGGAAGTTGAAATCACGCTGCCTTCGAGAGAGGTTTTTGGGATTCGTTCAGAGAGATTTCTATCAGATCTGGGCTCCTCTTGCAAATGAGGCCAAGGCCTCCTTTTATAACTCCAGGGGAATGCCGATCGGCCCTATCATGGCACTGCCTATCGGCAGGTGGCGATAGGCAGGATCTGGGACTTGCCATTTAGCAGTACGCCTCAGGATTTTTTGGAAAATTGGCCGCCGAGGGCAAAACGTTGGTCAGAATCGTGCACGGGGCATACCGTTAGAAAGGTATTCCAGAGACCTTCGAAAGTCCTTTGGACCGCTCCCGAGTTCAGTAGTTAACTTTGGGTCAAATGTGTCTCGAAAGCGTTTGTCGGTCCATTGGACGGGGAATCGCGCGGACGCAAACGGCACGTTCGTCCGCATGGTAAGTTCGAATCGCTCATGGGGCATACCGTTGGAAAGGTTAGGAGATATACTTCGACATTCCAAAGAGTTTGACCCAGTTTGGAGAGTTGACTTTGGTCAACCGGGCCCAGGAAGCGCTCGATGGCTTCCCGGAGTCAAACAGATCGTTCGTCCGGATGGAAAGTCGAAATTGCGCACGGGATGGACCGTTGGAAAGGATATTCAGTGACCTTCAAAGATTCATTCAGCCTCGGTCGAGTTGAAGAGTTGACATAGGTCAAATAGAGCCCGGGAGCGCCCGATGGCCTCTAGGTCAGGTTTCAGACGCAAATGGCGCGTTCTTACGCATGGTAAGTCGGAATCGCACACGGGGCGGACCGTTGGAAAGTGTATTCAGTGCCCTTCAAAGATTCATCGAGTCTCAGTCGAGACAAAGAGTTTGACTTTTGGGTCAAACTGAGCCGGGGGGTGCCCGATGGCTTCCAGGTCAGTACTCGGGACGTAACCTGGGTTTATAGTGATGAAGGGAGGTACTAGGGATCTAAGGATAATTAAGGGGTAAAAAAATGGGGTGTCTACAGAGTCCCTCGATGGGTGAATTTGGAACAAATGATAGCCGTCGATTAGACACCGCATGATGCTTTTGAGGGAGTATGACCGATTCAGAGGGTCGAGGTCGATTCTGAGGACCTAAGAAGTATGCTGGGGATGATCAATTCAGAGGATCGAGGTCAATTCTGAGGACCTAAGGAGATGAGGATGACCAATTCAGAGGGTCGAGGTCAGTTCTGACCCAAGAGTGGTGACGACCGAGGACCGAGGTCAATTCTGACCTAATTCAGGTGACGATCCAAGACCGGGGCCAATTCTGACCCAAGAGTGGTGAATACCGAGGACCGAGGTCAATTCTGACCTAACTAAGGTGACGATCCAAGACCGGGGCCAATTCTGACCCAAGAGTGGTGACGATCGAGCACCGAGGTCAATTCTGACCTAACTAAGGTGACGATCCAAGACCGGGGCCAATTCTGACCCAGGAGTGGTGACGACCGAGGACCGAGGTCAATTCTGACCTAACTAAGGTGACTATCCAAGACCGGGGCCAATTCTGACCCAAGAGTGGTGACGACCGAGGACCGAGGTCAATTCTGACCTAACTAAGGTGACGATCCAAGATCGGGGCCAATTCTGAACCAAGAGTAGATAAAGATTGTATTTTGATTCTGCTGGAGAAAGAGCTTTGTGATTCTGATTTGAGATGGGGAGCTGCTAGCTGGGGGAAGCTTTTTAGGAGACCTCGCGGGGGAGAACAACCTATTTTGGGTGCTATAAGAGAATTCTACTGGGGAAGTGATCAGGTGATCCTTAGGGATTTTCCAGAGCTTTTCCGAGAGGAGTTTTCACTTAGTTTTTGAGGATTCCGCTGGGGAAGAGGGGTTCCGCTGGGAATAAGAATTTGAATTTGAGATTTCGCTGGGGAATGATGAATGGGCCGGGGAAAATTTGGATTGTCCTTTGGGAGAGATTGCTCGGGGCGAGTGGTTCTTTTGATTTCTGCTGGGAAAAATACCATGTGATATTGTACCGCACCGGATAGTCGATGGTTGTAAAGTCTGATGAGGAGGTGATTCGGTGGTCCGAGCGCCTTGCCCGAGAGGTCAATCGCTTGGATTTTGAGGTCTCCATTGGGGAAAACAGTGTGTCGCCCTAAGGAGTGCGAAATTTCCTTGATGAAAACGTTCTAAATCCTTCCTGGGATTTTTAGGAATTTTTCGGGGATTTTTCGAGGCTTTCTGGTATTTTCTGGGAATTTTTGCACGAAATTTTAAGGGGGGTGCCGGTCGGCATAGACTGAGAGGTGCCATTCGGCAGTGGCACGGACTTTTGGGCTGCCTCGGGAAGGTGAGGAGACAGTGCCGATCGGTATGGTGAGGTGGGTTGCCGATCGACATGGCGTTTGGCCTCCTATATAAAGGGGGCGAATTCCCCTCATTTTTCACAGCTTCCTGCCTTCTCTCTTTCTGCGATTTCTCTCTGCGAATCGTTCTAGCATTTCGATCTTCAAGGAATGGCCCCTTTTGTGAGCACCGTTGTCCACCGAGAGCGGTTGACCGTTGATGACTGAGCGAATGTGGATTGGAGGGACAGGGTGCCCCTTGCTTTGGGGAATGAGAATGCCTTTGATGCATTCGAGCCGGTTACGGATGAGCGGACCTTGCTGCGGGAGCCGTCGCATCATCGCTCTTCGAGAGTGATTCCCGGTGGTTATGTAAGTAACCTGACCTTTGGCATTCTTTCCTTTTTGGATGATTTTTCCTTTTCTTGACCTTTGACTGAATTTTTCCTTTCGCCAGTCGAATATTTCTTTGAAGAATATGCGTGCCCGCGGGACGACGGGGCTTAGGGATGTTTGGGAGCATCTTCCACCCGTGGTGTGCTGGATGGTATCATTAGCGGGTTTTGGGAGGTTGGCGGCTGCGGTGGATGAGACGCCTCGTTCGACAGCAGTTTTGTGTGCCTTGGGGGAGAGGTGGTGGGACACTACCCACACTTTTCATTTTGGCTTCGGGGAGATGACGGTGACTCCCCTAGATGTGCAGCAACTGCTGGGGATGGATTGTGACGGGGAGCAGATAGAGGTGGACCGCTCTTTGCGGGTGAGGCTAGAGGCGGTGTATGCGGCACTCGGTGATGTGAGGAGGATAGTCTCTGGAGATTCTATCCGGCTGTCCTTGCTGAAGGATGTTTTGCTGAGCAGGGTGGTTGATGTGGAGGACGGGCTGCAAGTGAGGCAGATGACCCGGTTGTTCATTTTGTTGGTGGTGGGAGGTTTCATGGTGGCGTCGAGAGGCGACGTTGTCCATTTGTGGTTTCTGCTATACTTGAGGATGTTTTCGAACATCCCTTTCTATGATTAGGGGAGTCTGACCTTGGCGACCCTTTACTCTTCTCTGGATGCGTTCAGCCGGTGCTGCCGGCAGACTTTTACTGGAGCCACGTATCTCCTTGAGGTATTCTTTACTTTGCGCATTTCCATTTCATGCATTCACATTTTCCTTTCATGCATTCGCATTTTCCTTATGCGTCTCTTTTTGCTCGTGAATTCGGACGTGGTTTTATGAGGTGATTGGGTGCAACACCCCACTGATTGCTCTGAAGGACGACGCCGTCGGGGACTTCTATCGCTTGTATCGATGGCGTAAGGCCAACCGGCAGTCGAAGGGATCTCTCCCCCTGGAGGCGGTGCGTAAGGTCTTGAATGACCTGACCAGTGGTAGGGTAAGACTCTTTCCGTTTCAGCCTTAGTTTTTGCACCTTCTGATTCTGTATTGACTTATGCCTGCTTGGGGATTTTCAGGTGACCTTTTATCCTTGGGGGACCGCCATTCAGGATACGGTGGTGACTGGGGTGAACGCGCAGATGAAGCGTTTGTTGGCGCATGAGTTCGGCCATTTCTGGTACCTCGGGGAGAGGGTGATCCGTCAGATTGCCGAGGAGGAGGTGGTGGTGCCTCCCGCGTCGCCTCCTACTTCTATGAGGCAGGAGCGACAATTATTGGAGGATGAAAGGATCGCGGCGATGATTGGAGAGTCCTATATGTTGTATACTGATACGGCCACGCCGTATGACTATATGGACTTTGTGACGAGCTGGTTGATGGCGCCCAGTATACATGACGCTTTGCCTTTCCCTCCTGCTGGTTCGAGCCGGGCGGTGGGGTCTTCCCACAGTGGTGGTGGTCCGTCGGCACCTGCAGCAGCGGCGACCTCGGAGGTCCCTTTTGTTCGGCTACACACTCCTTCGTACAACATCCGACGGAGTGATGGAGGGACAGTGCCGATGCTGTATCGTCCTCTTGCGATGGATTCGGAGGAGCTGGGTTTGACAGAGGACGTCCTTCGTCCTGCGGTAAACCTTTCGGTCCTTTTCCTCTCTGTTTTGATTTCTTTTGCTTGATACTGATTCTGCCTTTCCTTTGCAGCAAATCCGGGTGTCGACCACTTGGCTCAGGGACGTCAGGGATTGGATATCATTGGCGACTGCCCACATTCGGGAGGCTGTCCCTGTTCCTTCTTGCTTGGTGCCGTCAGCCTCGTCTGGGGGAGACTCTGGCTCGGGTAGTGGGGGAGTGTCGTCTCGTCGTAGGGGAAAGAGAGCGCGTCGCCGAGATGGCAATTCTTGAGAGAGAGAGAGAGAGGGAGTGAAATGTGGGTTCGGGCTGAGTCCCGTTGTTTTTGGCTTTTCTTTATTTCCTGCAAAAATGATGTAACACAGAAAACATATATATGCAATGCAATGCGGTTTTTTGACTATCTGTTATTTTAATGATGAAATGAATGCATGCGCTTTTTAATTTGCTGCTGAGATCGTAAAAAAAGGAATATTTTTAGAAATCTTTCAAAGGAAATTTATTTTATTCAAAACGGGGAATCCCGTAAGGAGGGAACAGGATTCTTGAAATTCTTTTGAGAATATCAATTTATTTTTATGGAGTTTTCTAATTTGACAAAGAAGGAATTGAGGAAATTTAAAAAAGGGAATTATATAAGGAGGAAAAGGGATTTTGAAATTCTGTTGAGAATATCAATTTTTATTTTTCTGATTTTGACAAAAGAGGAAAAATGGAGATTTCCAAAAATGGGGGGTTGCCGATCGGCAAGCACACTGGCCTGCCTATCGGCAGTTCAGTCCAGTCCCATCAATTGAAAGCTTTGATTGGCACCCTCTTCAGCCTTTAGTACCTTGTGGGGTAGGGTTCCTTTCGATTTCTGCAGGGATTATGTCTCTTATGAGGATTTTTAAGTATAAAAACGGAGAAGGGTGGAGTGTTTTCCTCACACCTTTTACATTCTTCATACCCACCCATCATCTTTTAGTCTTGCAAGATGGCTCTCCCTGGTAGCATTGAGTTTGTCAACTACCTCGAAGCCTTGAAAGCCATGTGCTCTTATAATGTCGACCATGATGCTTCAACATGCGTCGAGTCTCCTTGTGGCGTAATCGACCTTTTGAGTGGAATATGCTGATGGCGGCAGTACAATTTTGGTACCCCGAAGACCATGTATTTCGCTTTGGATTGGAAGAAGTTTGTCCTACCTACGAGGAGTTTTCTGCCATACTGGGCGTGAATCCTAGTGTTGCCGCGGCTTTATTCGAATTTTCTCATTCTCCCAGGGATTTGTTGGCCGGGCTTCTTCATATCTCGCCTTCGACGGCCAGGTCATTGGTGGCCAGAGGGATGATCTCCCTCCCGGCGGTGTTACAGTCCGTGCGTTCGTGGGAAGTAAGTGATGCTGGCTATGCTGGAGCCGTTGTTCTGGGCCTGGTTTCAAAATTGTTGTTGGTGACTGGGGAATTGCAGGTGAACCCACAACTTACAGCCATTACCTCATGGATGTCATACCGTCGCAATCCTGCGGCGGTGATATTGGCGGAGACTTTGAATGGCCTGGATGCCTGGAGAGAAGGCCGTTCGGACTTTTTAAGGGGTAGCCCTGTAATGCTGTTCATGTGGTTGTCTGAAAGATTCCGCTTGTCGACTCCTCCAGAATATCCTTTATCGGCCGTACCCAACTTCTTTTCGCGCTACTTCATCCGCATGGGCCTGTATGTTGAGAACTGGGAGAATTGGTTTGTGGAGTACGGGGCTCGTGGACTGTATTGGTCCGTGCCTTGGTGGGGACAGTTGCAGCCTGTTCTGGAGTTAGGAGAATATTCATATGTGCGACTGGTTGGTCTCAGGCAGACCTCTTTTTATTTCCCTTGGCGGCTTTTGCGCCAATTTGGCTGGGCGCAGGTCGTGCCTCCTCGGACCTCAAATTTCTTTCCAGTAGAAGATTTGACTGAGCGCTTGCGTCTGTTGCTAGGATCTCTGTGGGAAAATCGGCGTCCGTCGACCCGTCCCTTTCAATCTGTTGGGAAGGTTTGCCATGTCCCCAAAGATTATATGAGGTGGTTGTGGAGGGAAGTAGTCAACAAGATGTTGGCAGTAGAGATCGGTCGGAGGTGGTTTATTTCATCTGACTTCATGGAAGGGGGTGTTGTGGTGTTTTCGAAGATGGTTAAGGCTCATCGGTCCATGGAGTGTTTGTGGCACTCCATTCAGGCAGAAGAAAATTGGGGTCCTCAGGACGTGGATGATGAGGGTGCAGGCTCTTCGGGTAGCTGTGGGTAGGACTCCTGGGAGTTTATTTATGTAATAGATGTGGGGGATTTTGTCTGGTTTTTATGGTAGTAGGGGGAAGGGAGTTATCCGTTCCTTTTTCTTATGTAATCCGTACTGTAGTTTCTTATTAATGAAATAAAAGTTTCTGATCATCCAGCTGTGCCTTTCGATGAATTTTGTATTTTGAATTATCTATACCAATCGCTAAGGCATACATAGTCCTTTTGTTCAAGTAGATGTTTAGAATGAACTGTCGTTCTCGAGGGTAAGAAAAGAATGGTATTTTGTGAAAAAGAAGGGGCCATGCTCATGTGAGGAGTATGAGCTGCCTACGTACCTCTGGGGTTTTTGAAAAAGTTCTTAATAGTTTGAAAATAGTTTTTGTAGAGGATCAGGCCCACGTAGTTCTGGGTAGAGGGAAATGGAGAGAGTTTTTTTTTTAGAATAGAAGGGGGATGAGATGAGTCGTAGCGCGCCGAGATTTTGGACTAGGGGTAGAACTTCTTGAGACGGTCCAGATTGACTAGACGAGCCATCTCTCCCCCATCCAGGTCAGTGAACATGGCGACATCTCCGGATAATATTTTCTTCACAATGTACCGGCCGCTCTAATTGGGTTTGAACTTTCCTCTGGGGTCCCAGATGGGTTCAATTATCTCTTTGAGGGATAAATCCCCCTCTCGGACACCGCGGTCCTTGAATCTCTTGTTGAATGATCGCGCTATCCGACGATGGTATCCTTGTATGTGGTAAAGAGCTTTTAATCTACGTTAATCTAGGAGGGTCAGCTCATCAAGACGGCCTTGGCACCAGTCTTCTTCACTAACCTTGCTTTCGAGCATGACACGTAACGAGGGTATTTCCATCTCCACAGGTAGGAATGCCTCCATGCCGTAAACTAGGGAGTAAGGGGTAGCCCAAGTAGAGGTTCGAATTGAGGTTCGATAGCCCCAAAGGGCGTAGGGGATCCGGTCGGCCCAATCCCTACAACTTTCATTCATCTTGCTGATGATGGCTTTGAGGTTTTTATTTGCGGCCTCAACTGCACCATTGGTCTGAGGTCGGTAGGGAGAAGATTTGTGTCTCTGAATCCCGTATTCGTTGACTATTTCTGTGACTTCTGCCTCAAAGTGCAAACCATTATCCGACACTAGCTCGTGCGGGACCCCATATCGGCAGATGATATTCTTCTTGATGAATTTGGCCACCTTCTTGGCATTTAATCCTGCGTATGACTCATCTTCGACCCATTTGGTGAAGTAATCGATGGCAACCAGGATGAACTCATGCCCGTTTGACGCTTTTGGTGTAACCTTCCCTATGATGTCGATATCCCAGGTGGAGAACGGCCAGGGAGAAGTCATGTTGTATAATTCCCGCGGAGGTAGATGTTGGATATTGGAGAACTATTGCCATTTAGGGCACCTCCGAACATAGGCGGTGCAATCCTGGGCCATGGTGGTCCAGTAGTAGCCTTGTCGGATGATCTTTTTGGCAAGCATGTGATCGTTCATGTGAGGTCCGCATTCCCCGCTGTGGATTTTCTGCATTATCTTTTCAATGTCAGCCCCTGCAATACAGTGCAAATGAGTTCCATCGAAATTCCTCTTGAGTAGTGCTTTATGGCAGATGATGTACTGAGCGTCCAGCCTTCGGAGGGTAGCTCGGTCGTTCTTGTTGGAACCCTCGGGATACCTACCATGTTTGAGGAGGCACCAAATATCATAGTACCAGCAATCGGCTAGTTCGGGATCTTCAGTGGAGACAAGCTCAATATGGTAGCAATGGGTCGGTCTGTTTTGTTTTTGAACTAGGAAAGGGGGTCATTGTTATTTCCTCAGGTATGTCGACCATGGAAGCCAAAGTAGCGAGAGCATCTTCTAGGTTGTTCTTTGCTCGGGGTAGGTAATAGAAGGTGATATCTCGGAATTGGGAGGCCAACTCTTCTAATTGGGCATGAAAGGGTTGAATCTTTTCATCCTTGACCTTCCACTTTCTGAGCACTTGACCGATGATAAGGGCAGAATCCCCGTATACATCAAGGTATTGACTACCTTTCTTGAGAGCGACCTGGAGACCCACTGTGCATGCCTCGTATTCTTTCATGTTGTTGGTGCAAGGGAAATCCAATTTAATGGCGATGGGAGTGTGGGAGTCATCTGGGGCGACCAGAAGTATCCCAATGCCATATCCCTTTTTTTTGGCAGCGCTGTCGAAGAACATTTTCCATCGGGGGCGTTCTTGAGTGGTGCAGAGTATATTTTCATCTGGGAATTCGGAGATCCAGACATCCGCTTCTTCTATAGGGTAGTCAGCGAGGTAGTCAGAGAAGGATCTTCCTTTAACAATTTTCTGTGTGACGTACACGATATTAAACTCGGTTAGGAGCATCAACCATCGGGCCATTCGGCTAGATAAGGCGGGTTTCTCAAGAAGATATTTGATGGGATCCATTCGGGATACTAGTTTAATGGGGAAGGCGAGCATGTAATGTCGCAACTTTTGGGTGACCCAGACAAGTGCGACACATGCTTTTTCCAAAGTAGTGTAGTTGACCTCGTATCCGGACAACTTGCGACTGGCGTAATAGATGGCTCTTTCTTTGCGGGAGTCCTTGAGGTACTGGGCTAGCAAAGCCTCGGCTGCAGTGTCTGTTATGGTTAGGTATAAGAGCAAAGGGAGACCAGGTTGTGGTGGCATGAGAACTGGAGGTTGGTTCAGGTATTGTTTGATTCGATCAAAAGCTTCTTGGCAGGCCTCGTTCCAAACCTTGGTTGAATCCTTTTGGAGGAGCTTAAAGATTGGTTCACAGATGGAGGTTAGATGGCTGATGAACCGGCTAATATATTGTAATTTCCCCAGGAAGCCTCGGACTTCCTTCTCTGTTCTGGGAGGTGGCATCTCAAGTATGGCCTTCAGCTTGGCGGGATCTGCTTCTATCCCCTTCTCACTGATCATGAATCCTAAGAATTTTCCCTTCTTAACGCCGAAGACGCACTTCTGTGGATTAAGTCTCATCTAATACTGCCGCAGTCGTTCGAAGAACTTCCGGAGAGCGGGAACGTGACCTTCTCTAGTTTTGGACTTGATAATCATATCATCCACATAAACCTCGACCTCTTTGTGGATCAGATCATGCAGGATGGTTGTGGAAGCCCTTTGGTAGGTAGCCCCAGCATTCTTGAGACCGAATGGCATAACGGTGTAGCAAAAAGTTCCCCATGGGGTGATGAATGTGGTTTTCTCTTGGTGGTCGGGATGCATCTTAATTTGGTTATATCCGACAAATCCGTCGACAAATGACTTGAGAGCATGACTGGTTGTGTTGTCCACGATCATGTCGATGTTGGGTAGCGGATAATCATCCTTTGGAAAAGCTTTGTTTAAATCTCGGTAATCCACACACATTCGAACCTTTCCTCCTGATTTTGGTACAGGTACAATGTTGGCTAGTCACGTGGGATATTCGATTACTCGAATGAAACCCACGTTCAACTGTTTGATCACCTCTTCTTTGACCTTAAGCGACCATTCGGTGCGGAGCTTTCTCAACTTTTATTTAACCGGCTTGGCATCTGGGAGAATGGGGATCTCGTGCTGAGCTATTTCGGGATCAATACCGGGCATGTCGTCGTAGGACCATGTGAAGACATCCACAAACTCCCTTAGAAATTCTTCGAGTTGTGCGTGCTCATGCTAGTCAAGGGTTGCCCCTATCCTAATCTCGCGCAATTGGCTACTAGAACCGAGATTAATAACGATAGTGTCTTCTTCATTAACTTGAACGCGGTTATGTTGTTTATTATTAACCTTATTTAGATCAGTTAACAATTGTTCATTTGCAAAATCATCATCATCAAAAGTTTGATTAAAATCCACACAATTAATGTAAGGCACAACAAGATACTCAAAATCTTCGTTTATTTCATTGATAGGAAAAACAACATTGAGAACCTCATCAAAAGAGGTCTTGATTACATTTGAGCAAGGATGGACAACAGTAGATAAAATAGGGTAAACATTGGGGTTGAGGGAGATTTCAAGAGGTAAAACTGGCGCAGCATGCCAGTTGAGGAGAGGTGTATCAGCAGCTTTAATCAGAAGGGATGGGTACCTTGATGTAGTACCTGAATGAACCATGCAGAGTGTCAGCCCCAGTGTCTACAGGTTGAAGGAATGTTCAGAGTCACTTTCCTCAGTTTCTTCAGTATCTTTGATAAGCGGTGGCACCTGGTATTGGTAACTTTCGGCCCATGGGTAGCTATCTTCGAATAAGATCTCCATTACATGCTTCATCTTCTTATCTGTATGGTCATACCACGGTTCTGGAAAATCGAAAAAGGGGAAATCTTCGCCTTCCTTGATGAATCGTCCATTTAAAGAATCTCTCGAGATAGTTCGAACGAAGTCTAACCCTCTCTTTGATCGAGTCTGGCGGATCATTCTGAGTTCTGGTTCTGATGGTTGATATCCCAAGTCGCAAGGAGGGAAAGCTTTCTTCAGTTCGATGGGCTCAAGTATCCCTTGCTGCCTTTGTCCTAACCCCAGTCCGGGCATGAAGTGCATGTTTCTGAACATCTGAATCACATTGACATTGCCATGAGGGTCATATTCTGGACAAACCCTTTCTTTGAAACCGTCCCCTGCCGGGAGTAGGGATGGTTCAACTAGGAAACTTGATAGGAGCATATCATTTGACCCGTACTGTATCTCAAGAATTGGACTGCTGGTGCTTGCACCCTCGGCGTTACCGTCGTCACCCAAGATGGTGATGACTCGCCCATCGGCGAAGAACTTCAGTTTCTGATGGAATGAGGAAGAGACACCCTTTATACTGTGGATCCAGGGTCGTCCGAGCAACAGGTTAAAACAAACCGGGATATCGATGACTTAGAATTCGACGACAGGGTTTATAGGTCCAACCCCTATTACAAGTTTTATGGATCCCATCACCTCACGACGGGTATTATCGTAGGCACGCATGACAGCGGATGTTGGAGCGAGGTCACTTTCTTTCAGGCCTAAACATTTGAAGGTTCTCAGCGGGCAGACATTCAAAGCGGATCCGTTGTCAATGAGAGAGAGTGGTACAACCTTCCCCATAACTTCGACGGAGATGTTGAGTGCATGATTGTGATGTGGCCCAATTTTGGGGATTTCTTCTTCAGAAAAGGACAGCATTCGGGTAGAGGTCAAGGATCCGACCAGTTTCACCGCTTCTTCTGGTGTGGTAGAGGGAGGAACTATGGGTCCAGTGAGAAATTTGATCAAAGCATTTCTGTGTAGCTGGGAAGACATGAAAAGCCCCCATAGAGTGATGTTAGCTTGAGTTTTCTTCAATTGATCGAGGATCTTGCTCTCCTCGAGGGTCATTTCTGGCATAGGAAGGTTTTCAATGCCCTTCCCCTTATCATTGGCTGGTAGCGAGTTTGGAATTTGGTAATGTCTCCCAGATCTGGTCATGTGATTTACTGAAGAAGGGAAAACTTAAATTCAGTTTCCTCATCAATCTCAGGTTGTTCTACCACCTTATCTATTTCTCCAAGGAGTTCCTCAAATGATATCATCCCACATAAGTCAGCTATTGGGCCATTTCCTCCTGAAGCTTGTTCTTCATTTGAAACTTCGAATTCTTCCCCCCATCCGGTGGTAACAATTATATTTTCCCTTGTGAAGTCAATGCATTCCATAACTTCAACGGCTTCTTCATATAGGTTTTCCCATTCTGTGGGGATGTGTAAGGGTGAAGGGACCAGGTGCCCTTGCAGCTTCAAAGCGTCAAGTAACTCGGTGATACTGCAAGAGTTGTTGGTTTGCCTGAATGCTTCCGTCATGATCCGGACAACATCATCTAAGCAGATTTCGTCGGTTGGTACCATCCACCTATCTGATTCTCGGGCCCATTTCTGTGCTTCCAAAAACAACGTACTGAGGGGAGCATGGAGCTCAGTGTATTCCCTTCGGACGGGAGCAGAGCCGCTTTTCGGTGCCCATGATGTGGTTGGTTCAGAGATGTTGTTGATGGTTGAGACTGCGGCACTGACAGGCTGGTCATATTTTCTGGGGGTGAACTGTTCGGACACCTTCTTTGGTTTAACTTCTGTTTTGGTAAGACCCTCTTCGATTTCTACTCCTGTTTCTCTGAGAGCTCGAAAATGGGGGTAGTACTGTCCTCCTATGGTTGCTCGGACATGGGGTAAGAAATTCTTCTTCACTATGCTGACTTGTTCGTCTTCAGACGACCGATTGGTCATAGTAGCCGCTTTTTCCCTCCATCGGGTTATAAAGTCACTGACTGATTCTCCGGAGTTCTGTTTGAGCAACTCTAAATCACGGCGGGTGACCTCAAGCTCTTCGTTGTATTTGTACTGTGACATGAATTCTCGGGCTACATCCTCCCAGCTACGGATTCTGGATTCCTCAAGAGATAAAAACCATCGGAGAGCATTGTCTTTCAAAGTTTTCTGAAACAATTGGGCCATCACTTCTTCCGAAGCCCCTAGTAGAGTCATGGAACGATGATAACTACGAAGATGAACAATCGGAGGACCACTCCCTCCAAATTTCTCGATATTTGGCATTTTGAACTTCTCGGGTAACCTTGCTTTAGGATAAGGAGACATATGGGTGTAGTCCATATAATTCCCAGAGATCCTGACTTGGTCAAACTTCTTAGTGAGCATCTTGAGATCCTCTTTGACTTTGTTCAACTCCTCCTCCTTTGGATTAGTAACCAGAGGCAAGTTAGCCATAGGCTGGGCAATGTTTGGCATTGGAAGCTGGGCAGGCGGTGACCCATTAACAGGAGGGGCACGCGAAGCGTGCTGATATTCTTTCGGGACCCAAATGGGCTCGGGTGGACCCATAGTACGAGGGAACAGTGCCTCGGGCTCTTGAGGAATAGAACCTTGGTTTCGTTGCATTTCTCGGACCTCAGCTTGGAGGTTGTCAATCTTGGCCACGAGCTGAGCTAGGACTGTCGGCAGATCTGGTTGTATGACTGGTGCTTGATCCGCATTCTCCGTAGAAGATGGATGGATTTTGGACTCGGAAGAAGTAGTAGAGGAACGGACGAAACTCCGGGGTGATTTGACTGAAGACCTAAGCCAATAGGGAGCCAGGCCAAGGGCGTGCGGTCAACCTGAGAAGGCGTAGGATGAGATTTTTTTTGGAGAAAAGGGAAGGAACTATTTTTGGATTTTTGATAAAAAGGAAGAAATGTTTTTGGATTTTTGATAAGAAAGGGAGAAATGTTTTTTGGATTTTTGATAAGGGAGAAATGTTTTTGGATTTTTGATAAGAAAGGGAGAAATGTTTTTTGGATTTTTGATAAGGAAGGGAGAAATGTTTTTGGAGACGGAACTCAACATGATTATTATGATTATTATGTTCTCACTTGTATTTAATTCTCCTAAATGAAATGCCGGACGAAATCGAGCCTGGAAAAGTGGGGTTTTAATATATGCAAAGCTACGGTTTGGGACTTGTAACCAGGCTCGCGGACAGAGTCCCGTTTTAAAAATGCGCGAAAATTGGGCGGAAGATCGACCCGAAATTTCGGCAGATTTCTAAAGTGCGTGTCCTAGGTTTGACACCTATATGCGGGTATGCAGTTGGTTGAGTGAATCGACATGGGTTCCCCCCTTTGGCATGACTTCCGCGATATACGTCTTGCTCTTGCGGGCAATCGGTACTTGTGGACAAGCGATTTGATATACCTGAGTGTACGTGAATTGCCTCACCATATACCTCGTGAGGACGGTACGTGTGAGAGATAATTCGATATACTCGGCGTACGTGAACGAATTCCCTGCGATATACCTCCCGTCATGACTTCGGTCAAGCGATACGATGCGGGGGAACCGTTCGATATACGTCGAAGGTACTTGGCCAATGGAAGGTGAGAGTCATATCGCTTAGGCTAACTGCGACGTGCCGGACCAGCGCCCATCACGAAGTGACCCTCCAGTTACTGGGTAAAATTTGGTCAATATCAATGCTCTTTGGTGATGTCGTGTGAATCATGCATGATTCTCTTATTAGTAGCTTATGATGAGAATGCCTTTATTTGATTATGCCAAACCGGGAACAAAGTACAAGTACCCCAAAAGGTACGCCAAGTATGGATAGGTGATGCATGCAACATGGGGATATATGTGATCCTAGGTGTACGTGGTGTGAGGTGTACATGGAGGATTTTTTACAAGTGTGTGAATATAAGCATAAGCATGGGATATACATGTGAGAAAGGGGAACATGCAGATATGGGGGGGGGGGGGGGGGGGGAAGCATAAACAAATATAGCATCCATGTAAATAGAGTCAAGCCCTCAAAATAAATAAAAGTCCCCAGCAGAGTCGCCACTGTGGCCATCCCCGTCGATCCCCGCCGCGGAGGGAGGAGGAATCCTTCGGGTCCCGCGCCTCCCCTCTCTGGAGAGCGCTTCGGCCGACGTCGATTTTGTGAGGTGTGAAAAATGTAGAGAGATTCAGAGTCGCCAGTCTATTTTACTCAAAACAGACAAAAGAAAAAGAGGAAGCCACCCCGAATGATGGCATCCAAAGACATACTGGTGCGTGCGAAACCAAAATAATTCGAAAAGGGTTCGGAGGCTTAGTTACGAAATGGGAAGGTGTTAGGCACCCATTTCGCCCTTTCGGTCTCTCATGGATATTTGCTATTTTCCTTTATGTTTCCCCCCGTGAGATGTGTGCATGTGTATATATATAGAATGGAGGTAGGAATCCTCGGCTTGTATCATGGAAAAGATAAAGCGAGTCATCCATAGGAAGATTATAAAAGTAATATTAGAAAAATAAGATTTACGCGGTTACCCCTACGTTGATCGCTATAAAGGAACGATAACGCACTTGGAGTAATGTGTCACTAAGACTAAGGATATATATAATATAAGAAAAATGTATTTAGAGAAAATAGGAAATGAGAGAAAAAGTGAGAGAAAGGACTCGAGTCTCGGGTTTTACCCCGAGACGCCTACGTAGCCTATAAAGGCATCAAAGTCCATGTAGTTCGCATACAAAGCAAAGGGGTGGGGTTTATCCCATAAATCCAAATGTGGGATCTCTTATTTGTAAGTGTGTGTGTGTAGAAAAGGTGTTTTAGTTGTGAGAAAAATGTGGAAAAAGTGTGAGAATCCCTACTTGGAATTTATGAGCAGACCCTCTTTTTCTTGTTTTGGAGTTTTTATTTATATGAAAATAAGAGATGTGCAATAATACTAAATAAAAAGTATATTAGGATGTGTGAGATGAGATTATAAAAGTGCTAAATAAGAAAACAAGTTATTGGGAATTCAAGAGAATTTAAGAGAGAGAGTTTGAGAAAGTTGGACCTTCTTGAAGATCTTGAGCTTGATCTTGAATGTTGGAGAGCAGACCTTGAGCTTGGATGATGATGGAGAGTGGATAATTCACCAAGTTTGATGAACAGGATGATGAAAAGTGAAGGTAAAAGAGGGATTTGGAAGTTGAAATCACGCTGCCTTCGAGAGAGATTCCTGGGATTCGTTTAGATAGATTTCTATTAGATCTGGGCTCCTTTTGAAAATGAGGCCAAGGCCTCCTTTTATAACCCCAGGGGACTGCCGATCGGCCCTATCATGGCACTGCCTATCGGCAGGTGCCGATAGGCAGGATCTGGGACCTGCCATTTGGCAGTACGCCTCATACTTTTTTGGAAAATTGGCCGTCGAGGGAAAACCGTTGGTCAGAATCGTGCACGGGGCATACCGTTAGAAATTTATTTCAGAGACCTTCGAAAGTCCTTTGGACCGCTCCCGAGTTCGGGAGTTGACTTTGGGTCAAATGTGGCTCGGAAGCGTTTGTCGGTCCATTGGACGGGGAATCGCGCGGAAGCAAACGACGCATTCATCCGCATGGTAAGTCCGAATCAGGCACGGGGCATACCGTTGGAAAGGTTAGGAGATGTACTTCGACATTCCAAAGAGTTTGACCCAGTTTGGAGAGTTGACTTTGGTCAACCGGGCCCGGGAAGCGCTCGGTGGCTTCCCGGAGTCAAACGAATCGCTCGTCCGCATGGAAAGTCGGAATTGCGCACGGGATGGACCGTTGGAAAGGGTATTTAGTGCCCTTCGAAGATTCATTCAGCCTCGGTCAAGATGAAGAGTTGACATAGGTCAAATAGAGCCCGGGAGCGCCCGGTGGCCTCTAGGTCAGGTTTCGGACGCAAATGGAGCGTTCGTCCTCATGGTAAGTCGGAATCGTGCACGGGGTGGACCGTTGGAAAGGGTATTCAGTGACCTTCAAAGATTCATTGAGTCTCGGTCGAGATGAGGAGTTTGACTTTTGGGTCAAACTGAGCCGGGGGGTGCCCGATGGCGTCCAGGTCAGTACTCGGGACGTGACCTGGGTTTATAGTGATGAAGGGAGGTACTCGGGACCTAAGGAGAGTTAATGGTTAACAAAATGGGGTGTCTACAGTGGTATTTTGATAGTGGGTGCTCCAAACATATGACAGGTGATGCCTCATTTTTTACGTCTCTTGAGAATTATCAGGATGGCAGAGTCACCTTTGGAGATGGGAGCAAGTCTAGCATTGTAGGACGTGGTACTGTAGAGTTACCAGGATTTCCTAAGCTAGAGAATGTTTTATACGTCAAAGGTTTGAAAGCAAACCTTCTCAGCATTAGCTAGCTGTACGACGCTGACTTTGCCGTAAAGTTTGGCCGGGACGCATGTAATGTCTATAATCAAGCCGGTAAACTTTTAGTGCGAGGGGTTAGGACAAAGGATAATTACTATAGGACTGAGCCCACATCCTCACTTGTCTATAACAGCGCCACGATCACTCCTATGGATCTGTGGCACCAACGTCTAGGTCACATGAACGTTAGAGATCTAACTCGTTTAGCTAAAAAGGACCTAGTACGTGACTTACCATCACTTGGAATGCCAACTTTGACGGTTTGTGGACCCTGTCAATTGGGAAAACAAATTCGTAGCCCTCATAGGAAGTTGAATTCCATTACCACCTCCCGAGCACTTGAGCTGATTCACATGGATCTTATGAGTCCTACTTGTACTGAGAGTTTGGGTGGTAAGAGGTATATCCTCGTAATGGTAGACGATTTATCCAGATATTCTATTGTAGGTTTTTTGAGAGAGAAATCTGATGTTGTAGAATTTTTAACGACCAAGTGTCGTGTTCTCCAAAATCAACACGGAATCACTATTAATAGGATCCGTAGTGACAAAGGCACAAAATTGAAGGAAGCAAAGGTGGATCTTTACTGTGATAGCCTTGGGATCAAACATGAGTTTTCTGCTGTGAAGACTCCTCAGTAAAATGGGATTGTTGAGAGAAAGAATAGGACGATCCAGAAAATGGCTAGATCTATGCTTCTAGGTCGTAAGGTTTCTAGGAGATTTTGGACAGAGGCAGTGTCTACTGCATGCCACACGGTGAATAGAGTTTATCTACGTCCACACACACTTAAGACGCCTTATGAATTATGGACTGACAAGAAACCCAACCTTGCATATTTCCGTATTTTTGGGAGTAAATGCTACATCCTATGGGATAGAGAGCAATTAGGAAAGTTTGACTCCCGAAGCGACGAGGTAATATTGCTAGGGTATTCATCGAATAGTATAGCGTACCGAGTTTTTAACCTGAAGAGCTCCAAGGTTATGGAGTCAATAAACGTCACCGTTCAAGATGACGAACCTTTGACATTTATTGATTCTAGCCTTCTATGTGAGGAGGATGTTTCGGGCAGTAATTTACTTGCACCTCACCCACACTCTGTGGACCCTACTCATGTGTTAGGGGACACACCTTCTTGGGTTCGCAAGAA
Organism: Sambucus nigra; assembly: GCA_949130495.1. Taxonomy (NCBI): domain Eukaryota; kingdom Viridiplantae; phylum Streptophyta; class Magnoliopsida; order Dipsacales; family Adoxaceae; genus Sambucus; species Sambucus nigra. The sequence continues at coordinate 222,089,114 of OX422207.1, forward strand.
TCATGACCCTTCTTCATTGTTGGTGATCCCACACTAGGGGCCAAGACTCGTGCTCAACTCGAAAATGTTGTTAGCCATTTTTGCTACACGTCTAAAGTCGAGCCCAAGAATCACAAAGAAGCACTCTCGGATGAACACTGGATATCTGCCATGCAGGATGAGTTGCTTCAATTTAAAAAGAATAATGTCTGGGAACTTGTTCCCCGACCTAGTGAGACTAATGTGATAGGTACCAGATGGATTTTCAAGAATAAAATGGATGAAAATGGTAGCATAATCAGAAACAAGGCTAGGTTGGTCGTTCAAGGCTATACACAGATAGAAGGTGTAGACTTTGGGGAGACATTTTCTCCTGTTGCGAGACTTGAGTCCGTCCGCTTACTACTCGCCATTGCATGTCATCTGCGCTTTAAGTTATATCAGATGGATGTCAAGAGTTCCTTCCTGAATGGCATTCTACAAGGGGAGGTTTACGTGGAACAACCAAAAGGGTTTGAAGACCCTAAGCACCCTGAGCACGTTTATTATCTGAGGAAAGCCTTGTATGGTTTGAAGCAAGCACCCCGTGCTTGGTACGAAAGGCTTACTTCATATCTCTTAGCCCGTGGTTTCAAGAGAGGGGGAGTTGATATGAAGTTGTTCGTCAGGAGAGATGACGGTGCTATTTTGGTTGCCCAGGTCTATGTGGACGACATAGTCTTTGGATCCATGTGCTCCCAGCATGATCACCACTTTGAGGAGGAGATGAAAAGTGAGTTTGAGATGAGCATGGTAGGTGAGCTTACTTTCTCCCTTGGTCTCCAGGTTCGTCAGCTAGAGGATGGGATGTTCATCTCCCAATCTAAGTATGCTAGAAACCTAGTGAAGAAATTTGGTTTAGACTCCGCTAAGCATGCAGATACACCTATGAGTACTTCTATCAAGCTTAGTAAGGAAACTTCAGGTAAGGACGTAGAGAAAACCTTGTATCGGAGTATGATAGGTAGTCTTCTCTACTTGACTGCCAGTCGTCCTGACATAGCCTTTAGTGTTTGAGTTTGTGCGCGTTATCAGGCGTCCCCGAAAGAGTCACACTTACTCGCTCTCAAACGTATTATCAAATACGTAAGTGGGACTCTCTTATATGGTATTTGGTATTCCGAAATTGGGCCGTGACCCACTGGACATGACCATTCACAGGATTTGGTGTAGTTTCCTTTGATGCCAATGACCGTTTGCCCGCCTATTCGGATGACGATTGGGCTGGGTATGTAGATGGTTGTAGGAGCACTTCTGGTGGGTGTTTCTATTTTGGTTCTGCTCTTGTCTCCTGGTTGAGCAAGAAGCAAAACTCCATCTCTTTGTCCACCGCGGAGGCTGAGTCCATCGCCGCCGGGAGTTGTTGCACGCAACTCTTATGGATGAAGCAAATGTTGGAGGATTATGGGATTTCACAGGACACCATGACTATATCATGTGACAACATGAGTGCGATACACATATCTCGCAATCCAGTCCAGCATTTGCGCACAAAGCACATCAGGATACGGGAGCACTTTATACGTCAGTTAGTTGAGGTGAAAGTCGTATCCCTGAGTTTCGTTCCCACCGACAGTCAGTTAACCGATATTTTCACAAAACCTTTAGATGCCCTTAGATTTGAGAGTCTTAGGAAGTCTTTGGGGATTTGCACTGTTGACTGAGGGGTTGGTATTTGACTAGGATAGGATGTTGTTTTTTTATGTTCATATCATATGCTTCCTATTGCTAGTTTGTTTTATATGTATTATTGTTTTATTGTACAGCTATTTATGAAAAATCCAAAAAGATTTTCGTTTTATAATTTTTTTTAGAAAATCTCAAAAAGATTTTTGTATTTTATTTGCACCTTTTATGGATGAGCATTTAAGATAGCCAAGTCACCACTTCATTCCATTTATCCATGTGACTGTTTGATAGAGATTTGAGACGCTACAATATTTCATCCATGTGCTTTACATTGTTTGGAGTCCTTGAGATGTGATTAGTGATATCTTGCTACATGTTTGACTCCTATATCCTTTATTGCACACATGCACGGATATATTTTATTATTGTACTTTTCTATCACATATTGGCTTGAGTGTTTCCATCTCAATTCTGTCTATACAACTAACAATATGCGATAAAACTTGATATGATTGGAATGCATGTAAAAATCATTTTGGTGAGACTGTGTGTTTATTAAAAAAACGGGGAAGGGATGCGAAAGGTTCATTTAACCTTTGCGATTCTAAGCCACCGTTAACAAGGACCTAAAAAATTGAGGAATTTTATTATCCGAGGTCCAAAGAGGTTAAAAGAGCCCGAAAAAATTTAAAGGCAATAAAAAGAAATATATGCCAAATATGGGACATTAGGTTTCACCATCAATTCTCCAAATTTTGAGAATTTAGTTCGCCTCTTTTAATAATATAAATCTGAGGGAGTTTGGTTGGAGAATTCAAACGGGTTTGCACTTCCTTCAAAGTCCTGAAAAAGCAATAAATCGTTTTGGATGTTATTGGTGTGGAAATCACTTTGAGCTTTGATTTGTTGATTTGATTGAGTCAATGTCTCATATTTCCACCTTTTTACACCAAAGGATGATTTTGAGTTCATTCATTAGGAGTATCCAATATTCATCGTGCACATATGTCATGTTTGTATGCATTGATTTTCCTATCGAATTTGATCACACCCCTACATTTTCGTTATCATTGACTTGGCTGTTTTGTGTTCGTTCTTGGTGTGATTTTTTTTTGTTACTGTTGAAAATTTGGAAAAATTTCAAATAATAGTAGTTTATTCCTTGCGACCCCAGCTTTACTTATTTGATTTATTCTTCTCTTTGTCTATTTGGGGACATCATAAAAAGTGGGAGAAGGAATTATCATTATCATTTTATGGGGGAGTTATGAGTTTTGAGAGTTATGAGTTTTGAGATTTGATAAAGTATGCTTTCATCATAATCTGTTGTCTATGTTTGTTTTATTTCAAACTCGATACGTCACTTGGTATTTGTTTTGTCTCATGTGTGTAGGTACTTCTTTGATGATCTCTGAATTGCACACCCTGATGAGAAAAGCGTTGAGATTCCTGAAGAGTTGAAGCCTAGCCGATAAAAGTCTTATTCATATGTATCTTTCCAGTTTTGGGTTCATGGGAGGATAGATTTGTATAGGCAATTTGATATTTGATATTTGATAATTCGGATGTTTTATGTTTGTACCGACATAGACATAGGGGGAGATTTGTAAGGACATTTTGTCCATTATTTCTGTGTATGTCATAAGCCGTTACATCGTTGAAGAAATACAAGATCACATCGTCATCAACGAATCCGAATATCAAAGCATTCATGGAATCAAGTTTTCTGCAGCCGTACCAGTCCGCCTGTTTTATAAAGGAACCGGTTTGCCCCAAATCGATCTTTCATGTTTGGAAAAAGAACCGGTCCGCCTCAAGATAGACCGGTCCGCTATGCTCCAAACCAGTAGACCCTGGACCGATTGCGAACCGAAGAGACCCTTTTAAAAAATGAATCGATCCGCTATCGGACCGGTCCGCCTAAGATAAAATCGTGCAGATCGTGTTCAGATTTTTTAGGGCCAGTTTTTCTTTTATAAACCAACTTCGGGGATTTGTTTAGTAAGACTTTCATAGACGATTTTCAGAGTCCAAAATACTCTAAGTCTTCACCTTTGTGAGTCCCAAGACTCATGTTTTGATTCACACAACTTGTCAAACCCTTGTGAATCCCTTTGCAACCCAAGAACACAACCGTGTGTCTGTTCAAACCATTGTGGAGAAGACCATCCTTCTTCTTCATTGCTGACCTCCTGGAAAGGGAAAGTTCCAGCCACCGACTACAGATCCGACGCCTGCGGGTAATTCTGTGTCACTGTATTTTCATTGTAATCCAAGAAATTGTATGTTACAATATTATAATGAAAATAAATGGTTTTGCCCCGTTGGGAGATTTTTCCTCACATATGTGTGTTTGAATGTTCTTGCTTGTTTCATCATCTTATTCAATCACTCTTAGCTGCATGTTTAAGACTTAATTGATAAAAACTGTGTTTAATTAAATAATATCTCTATTTGAAAGCACGCGCACTCTTTTCATGGACCCTTGGATGGGTTGAGCTGTCAATGGAGCAGATCAAAATGGGCAAGGGCTTTAGGGGACCAAAAGTTAAAGGGTCAAGGGCTCTTAGATATAATTAGAGGTGAGAAGGTGGAGAGAACCCATTTCTTTCCATTTCTATCAAATTTTTACACTCTCTCTACACTTCCAAGCCTTCTCCTCCATTCGAAACCCTAGTTCATCCATTCCCAAGCTTTAAACCTTCATTCTTAGCCATGTTTAACCCATTTCCAAGCTTATAAGACCCATTTAAAGCATTGTCTAAGGAAGACGTTGGGTTAAAGTGTTGTTATTGCAGCTTTCGAGAGGAGTTGGAGCATTCTTGGAGCTTTCAAGTGGTCATTCTTAGTTCCTACTCTTCATTCAAGGTTGGATTTTCCTCACTATGTTTTCGAGTTTAAAACCTAATCTACGTGTTAGGATGCATGCTAGAATGTAGATAATCTTGCAAAGTTATTTCCTAGTATATTTATTTAAAGTTTTCTTATGAAAAATGCAAGTTTTAAAGAAAACTAAACTTGAAAGGGTTTTTGACGAACAAGTATCATTTTAATCTTGAAATATAATGAATAAAAAAAGAAAATATGTTTTCATGTTAACATCATGTGTTGGTCCATATTTATGGGATTTGTAGGTTGAAATCCATCCACACATGTGTGAAATCTTGTAGTATGATAGTAGATTAGATTTAAACATGATAATTGAAGATAAAAATGAGTTTTAAGATGAAATAAGAAAGCTAAAAAATTCACCCCCTAACTATTTTGTAAAATGTTGATAAATTTCATAATAATAATGTCTAAGACAACATATGATCATAAGGTTTAAATAGACATTTTGATAAAAATGGCTGTCATAATATTAAATGAATCTCATGTTAAGAAATATGAAAAAGGGGTTTTTCTTGAAGTAAAATGATGAAGTATGTTTTTTTAAACATAAAAGACAATTACGAGGTTATAAGGATATAAATGTGTATTTCACAAAGTATTGGCAAAATGATAATTTTGATAAAATAGAGGGTCCCTGTGGTTGGACTTCCTCATTTAACCTTATCGGTTGTTTTTATGAAAAACAGATGAAATAAATAAAGTTGCATGAAAACGGTGTAAAGCGTGAATATGAAACATAAGAATATAAAACGGTGGAATAATGTGGATATAGAATGTTAAAACACATTAAGATGGACTCAGATGCAACCGAAAAAGAATTAAGAAGGGCTTGGAGCCTTGGGGTGAAAGACCCAAAATCATTGGCAGAGCATATGGTGGCATAATAGCAGTGTGGATCCCATTAAAGTAGGCGATTATTTGGTAAAATTTAAGAAAAAGATATTGTTAATTACGGAATGGTGGAATGGAAATGAATAAGGTTGTGCTTAGAAAGTGTAAGAATGACAACCTAATGAAAATAAAAAAATAGAGATAGGTGAATAAAGATGATTAAAGGGTCTCTAAGTATGTGAAAGTTTGGTGCAAATTAGTTAAGAGCAGGTATTGGCACATAGCTCGGGTTTCATTGCATGGCAGTTGTATTCTGCTAGTTAAATGATAACGTTTTTGGAATTGGTAAAATAAATGTTATGTATTTTATTTTCTTATAAAAATGTATTGCTTAGTATATTCCTCACCATGCTGAGCATTTTGCTCACCCCTCCTTTTTACGTCAAAACCCCCCCACCCCCAGGTACCTCCGCTAGGGACATTGACAAGGACATTGGTAAGGCCCCAGAGGGTACTAGTCATCGTTAGAGCTCTACCATGGCATTCCAAAAATATGTGTTTAAGATATTTGAATTTATGGGACTTTATACAATCTTTTATTCGGGCTTTGGGCCATTTATACAGGAGTTTTATGATTTATTTCCTTTATTATTAGCATTGTTGGATTTAATGGAATTTTTCTAGATAAACTTTCAAATTAACATAATTAATTAAAGTGACAACTTGTTTCTTAAATTTAAACCGGTTTAACTATTTCTCGTTCCTTATAAATGGTGCAAATTAAAGGATTTTCTTAAATAATAAAATTGGACTTTCCCCCTCCCCCCTTAATACCTTGACTCGGGTACGGGTTGACCCAATGGTAGTCCAAGTTCGAATCGGGGAGTTACCAAGGTATCAGACCATTAGGATCCTCGTGTGTACCAGAGTGTTTGACGCTTTCTTAGTATGCTTCCTGATGTGTTCAATTATAGTTTTCTCTTTCATTTTCGTTACCGTTGCTATATTGAACTCTTCTTTTTTGTGTAGATGACTACACATCGCGGTGGTTCTCGTGGACCTGGGAACAACGAGATCAGGCGCATGAAACAGAGCGTTCTTCATCTTGTGAACTCCTAGGGATAGCAATTTTCTCCTAAAATTTGGCTCTCCGCGGATACCTAGGAAAGAATCCCCAGAAAATCGGGGATCGGGTTGGGTTCGGGGAGCAAAAAAAATCCCCGAAATTTTTTGGGTCGGGTTCGGGTATACCCTCAGGTCTCTTAGGGGATACCCGAATTGTTAACATATATATATATATATATATATATATATATATATATATATATATATATATATATATATATATATAAAATATCTAAATAAAAACCCAGAATTCTATTCCCTCCCTTACTCTCTCTCAGCCGCTTTCCTCTCCCTCATTTTATTCCCTCTCTCTCACACCATCCCTTACTCTCATCAGGTCCTCATCTCCTCATCTCATCTCCACGTCGTCCCTTCCTCACTGCCTCATCTCCACATCATGCCCTCCCTTCCTCACTATTGACTGTCTCATCTTGTAAGGTATACGAACATACATATGTTATATGTTTATTGGATTTTTGTTAAAATTAGTGTTATGTAAGTTTAGATCTATTGTTTATTGTAAGTTTAAAGTTTTATGTAAGTTTAAATCTACCGTTTCTTAGATTTTTATTGGGTTTTGAACGGTAGTATGAAGAACATAGATAGTGGGCTTGTGTGAAGCTGCTTCACTGAACTGGTAGGAGGTTGTCCTTCTCCGTTTCAACTCAAAATTGTTTTGGATTTTTTGCTCATGTCTCTATCACATATGTATATAAGTAGGAGACTATGCTTCTAGAGATCTAATATCCGTTTCAAAAAACGGGGTATTCTTAATTATGGGGTTTTTGAATTGTTATAATGGGGTTTGTGAACTGTTACTCTGATAATTTTGGGGCATTCTTCAAATAAAATCTTGGAGATGAAACCTTCTAATGGGTTTCCTCTTAAGACATTTCTATGTTTTTAGTATCTTGTTAAACTAGATTTATTTAATATTTTATTAGTTATGGGATAAGTTGTTATACAAAAATTCATAAATATTCTTTATGTAGATACACTAAAACAAAAAAGTAGTTTTCTACAATGAGGTAGAAATATTCTTTATGTACAAAGAAATTTGCTACAGTTATTGGATAATGTCTACATCAAAAGAGATTCCAATGCAAATAATGGGTACCCAATCAACTCCTCCAACAGATGAGGTAGCTTCTAATCAGACACCAATTAATATAGTGGATGATGATAATGAAAATCGTGAGATTGAGTCCCATGATACCGATGTTACTAATGAAAATGTAAAACGACCTCGACGGTCACCACTTTGATTTGAAAAAAATCAATGGACAAGATAAAGAGATTTGCATATATTGTGAAAAAAACTTGGGGGTTCGAGTAAAAATGGAACATCTCATTTAGGGGATCATTTTAATACTTATCCTTGATGAAAATCAATGGATATTAAACAAGCAATTTTAAATCAAACGCGGAGGCCTGATGGAAAGACTCAACTAACTAATTTTTCATTTGACCAAGAAGCGACAAGAGATTCTCTTGCTAAAATGATTACTTTGCATGAGTATCCTCTTAGTATGGTTGAACATCAAGGGTTTAAGAACTATAGTAATTGTTTTCAACCATTGTTTAAGGTTCTATCTTGTAACACCGTAAAAATTGATATTTTTAAAATTTATGAGTTTGAGAAAAGTAAAACAATGGAGTTATTTAGAAGGAATCGGGGAAGATTTGCAATCACCACGGATATGTGGACTTCCACTACCCAAAAGAGAGGATTTATGGCCGTGACGTCACACTTTATTGATGACTCCAGGAAATTGCAAAGTCGGATTGCGAGGTAATTTTACATTTAAATAGTCCTATTTTTGTTATTATATAATGTTGTTTTCATTTAAATAATGTTGTTTTTAATTAAATAATGTCGCGTTTTAACTAAATAGTGTTGTTTTTCTTTTAAATAATCCTATTTTTAATTAAATAATGATGTTTTTTTACTAAGTAGTGTTGTTTTTAATTAAATAGTGTTGTTTTTTAATTAAATAATGTTGTTTTTTTTTCTAAATAATGTTTTTTTCATTTGAATTTTTTTTTGTAGGTTTATATATGTTCCATGCCCCACACCGCGGAGGTACTTGCCGAGGTTTTGGTTGAATATTTGATGGATTTTAATCTCGATCTGAAGTTATCTACAGTAACTTTAGATAATTGTAGTACTAATTATGCAATGGTGAACATTCTGCTGGATAAATTACCTTGTATCTCTTTATTATTGGGAGGTAAAATCTTTCACATGCGTTGTTCTGCACACATATTAAATCTTATTGTGAAAGATGGGTTGAATGTAATTGGTAATTCAATTGAGAAAGTGCGTGAAAGTGTAGCTTATTGGACAACGACTAAAAAAATATGGGAAAAATTTGAAAAAGTAGCTCGTCAATTAAAAATCTCATGCAATAAGAAACTTGCCTTAGATTGTAAGACGAGATGGAACTCAACCTATATAATGCTCCACACTTCCTTGAGTTATAAATATATTTTTGGTCAGTTAATATTAAGTGAGTCTCAATACAAATGCGTTCCTTTTGAAGATGATTGGTTATTAACAAGTGAAATTAGTGAGAGATTGGAGATATTTTTTGAGGTGACAGAAATATTTTCGGGAACTAAATATCCAACAATCAATTTATTTTTCTCAAAAATTTGTGAGATAATAGCGTCACTTATTGATTGGACATTATCAAGTTATGACACTACACCAAATCTACCTAATTGTCACGGTCATTGACCTTGACAAGTTGAACTTGTCAAGGTCAATGACCGTGACAATTTGGGGCGAGACAACTTTTTTTGTCAGGACGTATCACGGTCATTGACTGTGACAAGTTCGTTAGAATTATCACGGTCGTGTCATGGTCCATGACCGTGACAAGTTAGTCACGGTTAATAACTGTGACAAAGCCTTGACCCTTTTAAAAAAAATTGTCACGGTCATTGACCGTGACAATTCTGGCCAGAATTTAAAAAAAAATTTGCTGAGCAGTATGGCCACTGCCACTGCCACTGCCCAGCAGTATATTTGTACATATTATAGCAACGTTGTACCTGTTCAAACATCATATATCCAAATAAACTAGAGATAATGCAAATATACATTCAAAATAGAAACTATTTAAGAAGAAACAACATCACCATCAATTATCTCAAATCTACAAACTATTTAGCTGGAAAAGAGATTTTGCACCGCGACGCTCGAGGACACCTCATTATCCTTCCCTTCTCGTCCGAAGAGCCACATAAGTATCGAGCCTATATGGCCTACCCCCAGGGCCATTCCCTGTTCCCTGAAATAAAATAAAGTAAAATTAGAATCCGCCTCGCAAATATAGATAAATATAAATATAAATCGAAATCGAAATTGAAATTGACATATAAATATAAATATAAATACATTACCTGTAGTACCATCCAAACAGCTAACTTGAGCTCATATGGAACCTCCTTCCAACTAATGTACCCCGGGCAATCGTGTCAAATATAATTCCCTTCATATCTGAACACTAAGAAATGCGATAATCCTATGGAGTTATGCTCTGTAAATTCCTTCCAACCGTTGTGTAGCCAAAAATCACCAGTTGAAGTTGTCAATTCCACCTTCCAATGGTCTCCCATGTTTTGCTAGAGGTTCCAAGTGGTGGGTATGGAAAGTGGAATTGACAACTTCAACTGGTGATGTTTGGCTACACAATGGTTGGGAGGAATTTGCAGAACATCACTCCATAGGATTATGGCATTTCTTAGTGTTCGGATAGACGAAGAGATTCAATCTCCTCTCCACAAATAGGACACCCCAAATAACTATGTACTAATCACGTATTAAAGGTAAGAAGCGTATATTCATGGATTAGTATAAACAAAACTTAGATGTAGTTGGAATATTTATGTATTAATCTCCTCTCCACACATGCACACTACACAAGAGTGAAAATGATAAAGTGCAAATCAATTAAAAGCATTAAAAATGGATGTTTCGGTACAAATTGGAATATTTATTAAAAATTGAAAAATTGTTTCAAATTCAGGTTATCATAAAAAATGGATTGATATTCGGTAGGAGCAGCCAAGTCATCCACACTACTATTTAGACGCCTAGGCGCGTGTTGGACAATTAACCACGGCTCATTGTTGATATACTCCGAGTAAAATACTTGCTTAACCTTTTGAAATGCACAAACAAACGGCTCATCACTCATGTGGTCATTGCTCTTCAACTTGGACAAGTCAACCATGACCAAATTGGTGACAGGATCAACTTTACAAGTATTTTTATCCTCAACTCTTACCCAGTCACAGTAAAATACAACCTCTTTGAAGCTTATATAATCCAATTCAAATATATTTTGGATTACACCGTAGTAAGTCATTTCAGCTTCAACGAGGTTTTTATCTTTTGTGCTCGCTCGAAAGAAAGTAAGAGCCTTGTATGAAATTCCCGAGTTCTGTACATTTGTACTTTCCTCGTACACTTTAGCCCCGAAAATGTAACCATTCAATCGATACTTTTTGTACTCTTGTGCCACGAACAAGGGTCCAGTGGCTAGACGAGCAAGCCTTGATGTCGCATCACCCGTCTTTAGAAGCTGAGAATATAGATAAATTAATTATATTAGTGGTAAAATTTGAGTGTAATGTAACGTTATATAACGACTATTTTCAATATAATTACCTCTTGTGTCAACCACAACCTAAATTCGCTGTCTGATTGTACCATTGTTTTTCGTCTTTTATTGTTCTCACAAGCGCCATATTTTCTACATATTACAAAATTAATCATGTATAAAATAATCTAAAATAATGTTAAACATTATAATAATTGAAACTTACTTTTTCAATTCTTCGACATCTTCATGTGTGTCAAATAGATAACGAGTTACTTGTTCATGTTGTAAACTCGTTAATTTCACTCGTTTTTCCATCACATGACCACCATCATCGACGAACTCATCAGTGTCATCAACGCTGGTCGAGTCAAGCATATATTCCCGAGTATATATTGATGACTCCACGGTGATGTATTCCTCTGCAATTGATCCTGCAATATATCGCGTATTCTTGACGTAATCTTTAAAAACTTTCATCAAACTTTCAAACGGATACATCCACCGATATCTAACTGGATCACAAAGAAGTGCCTCGTCACACAGGTGTACCAACAAGTGAACACTTATGTCAAAGAATGCTGGGGGAAAGTACTTCTCCAATACACAAATCGCTTCGATCACCGCCAATTTTGCGGCCACTATGTGTTCTCGATTTACTATCTTCTCACACAAGAGGGAGAAGGTAAAACTAATTTGCATAATAGCCCTACGCAAATCCTTGTGCTTGGAGAAACAGTGCTTAAACAATAGAGGAACCAATTGCATGATCACATGCCAATCGTGGGACTTACACTTATGTAAATCATGAGTAGCATAATTCACAATCCTTTGTAAGTTGGACGAAAAAGTAGATGGGACCTTCAAATTATATATTGTGTCTAGAAGCACCTTCCTTTCCCCACTCGTCAAAGTAAACGCACTAAGGGGAATTATTGTCCTTCCCCTACTATCTTCTTTAAACCATAGTTGTGGCTTAAGTTTTAACGATTTAAGGTATTTTCGTGCATTTTCTCCATCCTTCGAATGACTCCCCCCAAGGCAAGTACCCACAATATGTTCAGCAAAGTTCTTCTCTACATGCATCACATCCAATACATGGCGCACCGGGTTATTCTTCCAATAAGGAAAGTCAAATAAAATTGACCTCCGAGACCATGCCTTTCTTGTCTCAGTTTCATTCCCAGTTGGGGTCTTCTTATGCTTGACGTTCTTAAATTTGGTATTCTTACCTGGCATATTAGGGCCACATTCAGAAGATTTACTTTCAATTTTTGAACCCGAAAGTTGTCTCGGCGGTAGCCTATGTTCAACCCCACCCAATAAAAAATTGGAACCTTTCTCAGATCTGAAACTATGAGCCGGGGGTAAAAACCTCCTGTGGCGATGGTATATGTTGATGTAAAAAATTAGATTGCTTCTAATTATTTAATCACAGATAAATATAAATGAGATAAAGAATTTTAAAGTGGTTCGGCTATAAGGAAAAGCCTACGTCCACTGTTATTTTATTCCCAGGTGTTTTGGAGTTCTCGATATGTAATTCTATCAAGAAAATCATGTCCCGTTGAATGAGGGTGATACAATGTATTTATAGCCCTTAGGTTGTACATGTGAAAGGGTAAACAATTAATGCCCTTTAAGAGTATACGTCTGTATGATAAGCATTCAATGAATAGTTGAACTGTTGATTATATGACAATCAATGCTGTGACCGAGATGCAGCTCGGACCGCCTTAGTTGCTCGTCGTTCAGGAGTTCCTCGGAGTGTTGGAGTTCCTCGGAGTACACTTGCTGCTCGGAGTGAGTATGACTTGGTCGGGGAAATAGACTTCCTCGTTGCTATTGTGCCACGTAGATCGACACGTGTCTTCTTACGATTCGTCTATATCAGCATATTAATTTTGGTATCAACAGAAGCCCCCAATGTTTCATATTTCGAACTTTGAGGAATATGGAACATTCTTTCTCGGTATATGACAATATTAAATGACCTTCCTGGTTTTTAGGAGCATTTTCTCCGTATTCGAATGTCCTTCCAAATTCGCAGAATCCGCCTTTTTGAATTTTTATAAGCGCTTCGATCTTCGCGCACTTTTTGTCCTTTTAGCCGCCAGTAGCGTAATAGTTTCTTTTTTTTAATCATTTCTTTCGCCGTTTCCCAAGGCAAAGTATTTAAGCTTCATAGGCAATCCCGTCGTCTTCTACCTTTTCCAATTTCTGCTTTCGAGTTTTCCATAATCTTTCTCTCTCTTGTGCGTTCATTCTTTTCTTCGTTCGTTGTCAACAGATCTCCCTTTCTGTAAGATCTTCTTCCTTCTTCTTTGTTTCTTTTATTCACCATGGTTTATGTTATTGAATCTCTTGAGAAATTCCGTTCTGATTTTTCTATTCCATCTTGGGTAACTCTGGAGGATCTTTCTGAGCCTTCAAATTATTTTCGTTTGGTTGAGGGACATTGGTTCCCCAGCCTCTTTATTGCTGAATGTGGATTTTCTTTTCCACCAAACCCTTTGTGCTTAGAGTTCTGTCATTATTTCGATGTTGTTCCTGCAAAAATAGCCCCCAACACATGGAGAATAGTTAATGGGGTGTATAGGTTAAATCAAACTCACGGAACCCGTATAGGAATTCCTGAGATTATGTATTGTTATAGATGGGCTGTTCTAGATAATGTTTTTTATTTAAAAACTAGATTTTTGAATAGGGCTTTAGTAGTCAATCTCCCTGATGCCAATAGGGATTATTTTGAACATGGGGTAGTTATCAAAAACTGGCAACATTCCCCTTTGATTGGAGATGAAGTATATCAAGGTCCCATATGCCCTCCATATGGCAATGGGATAGGTTATTTTCATTTTATTTCATTTCTGAAATTATGATTTCATTATGTTTGATAAAATGTGTGACTGATATTTCACTATGTATTTGTTTGCAGTTGACAGCAAGAGAAAAACTCCAAAAGAATCTGACGTTAATATCAAGCATTTGAAACTTATCTGGAGTTTGCATCAGAAAGTTGCAGACTAGCACATCAGGTCTGCTTCATATTTGTTGCAGTATAGGAGTTATACAACCTCTTTCACTGCTCGCCCTGTAATCAGCACTGGTGAACCAGCGCCAGCTCCTGAGGATTCTTCACCAGACTCTCATATTCCTTTGAGTCAGAAAATGGGCAAAAGAAGAGTTCCTTCTATCTTTGAGGAGACTACCTCTGCTGGAGATGGAAAAAGAAACAAGACTGATGTCCCAAAGGGGACAAAGAAAGTAGATGCTGCCCCTTCTGTTGCTCCTCAGAAGGCTGCCGAGAAGCCCCCAGTGGCTCCTAACAAGAAGGATGAACCTGTGGAAGTGATCACCATCTCCCCAACTAAAAGCTCTTCTTTGGTTGAAACTGTTGAAATGCCACTGAGGAGACTGAAGAAATCCTCCTCGGTTAATTTGGTTGAAACCATTCCCCAGCTCCAAGTTAGTGGAGCTGGTGTTCAACCTATTATTCCCCCGAGCTCTGCGATGAGCTCGGTAAAGACTTGGACCATTCCTGAAGTTCAAGGAGTTGAGGAGAATATGTCTAGGGATATGCTTACAGCCCTGGCTACTGGTCACATTGCCTCAGTAAGTTTCTCTTATTCTGAATTTTCTTTCTTTCCATCAATACATGTATTTCTTTGCTGACTTATCGTTATCTCCTTTTTTCAGCTGGTGAGTTGCTTTAACACCATTGTGAAGAAGAATGAAGAGATCAAGGCTTCTAGCTCCTCATCCGGAGTGGAGGATGATTTACTAGGTTTGACCAAATCTTTGAAGGAGTGTCGTCAACAGTATGACGAGGATAAGGCTGAATGGGAGAAGAAGTTGGCTGCAGTTGAGGTAGAGAAGGTGCAGCTCGTTGAAGTTTCCAAGGGTTTGGAAAATAAGGTGAAAGATTTGGAGGGAGAGAAAAAGAAGTATGACGAGAAGCTCAAGAGCTTTGGGGAGCTTGAAAACAAGATGAAAATGGCAGAAGAAGAATTGTCCCTTCTGCGAGAAGTGAATCGTCAGAAGGAAGAGGTGGAAGCTAAGTTGAAAGCCACCGAGGATCTTCTATCCGAGAAGCTCTCCTCGGAGAAAATGAAAAGAAAATTGGTGGTGAAAAAATCTTTCCGCACTGGTTGGGACAAAGGGTGGAACAGGGGGTAGTAGTAATGATGACCCAGGTACAGTATGGGAGTTTGAAATACTTCCGAGATGGTTGGGTGGCTGCCCTGCAAGAATTGAAGATTAATGAGGACTCAAAACTATTTCAACAGCATCTCCCTGGTCCTCACCCAAATATTGAAGATGAAGAAGAGGACGAAGCTGCCTCCGAAGAATCTTCAATGACAGTGGGTGATCCTATCCTTACTCAGCCTGCTGACGAGGAGCTTTCATCTCTGCCTGCTCCTCCCGAACAAGTTCCAGCTCTAGCCGACCAACTCATTATTCCAACCGAGCAACCAAGCTCCTCGTCCCAGCCTCCCGAGAAAGTCTTGGGAGACAAGGAAAAGGTGTGACGTTGTTCGGTATTTCTTTTTCTTTTGTCACTTGTACTCTGTACTCTGAACACTGTACTCTTTTCTACGATGTAATAAAAAATCACCTTTTCTGTCCCTCTATGTTGTTGACGTTCTATCTTCTTTTTTATTAACTCCCCCTTCTCTTCTTTACTAGTTTATGGCTAGAATGGAATTGCTGTCTACCCATGACACAACTCTGCTTCGATAATGTAATGATTATTTTAAGGCTGGCCACACTGACTTGGATAATTCCCAGATTGTAGAGATTCTTGGTCGAGATGCTTCAGACCAAGCAGTGGAGGCATATCAATACTTGAAATGTCTTCTTGATCGTGTTGTAGCCAACAATGTGGCTTATTACGAAATGATTAAAGACTTGCAAGGTACTCTCGATGAACTTCAGCAGCAGTATAAAGAGTCTTCAGCTCTTTTGCACGAAGGGTATGAGAAGAAAATCAAACAACTTAGTGCTGAAAAAGGCTACGACAAGATGCTTGTTGGCTATGAAGTGAGAGAGAGAACATTGAAAGCAGATGTCGAAGGGCACAGGCAAATCGCTGAGCTATTGGAATAAGAAAACAACAATCTGCAAAAAGAACTAGCTCAGCTGAGGTCTGCTGCTTCATCTTCCACTGCCTTGGTCACCGATGAAGGATTCTCATTTTTAGAAGTGGAAAATGCCAAGTTGCGAGAAGAGTTAGAGGCTTTGAGAAGAGCTGGGCCTTCTACTGCTATTTGGGGACGAGGAAGAGGTTCTCGTGGACGAGGAAGAGTTGCTCAGAATGTTGACGAGGAACAAAGTACTCAACCTTCTCGGGGACGACCAAGAGCTCTTCGTCGTACTATTGAAGAAGCTCGTACTCAATCAGCGTTGGAAAACCAAGCATTCCAATTGATGGCAAAAAATCAATCCTTGTCTGAACTGTCCAAGAAAGTCCAAACTTTGGAGGATCAACTTGTTGCGACGAAGTCTGCTTTGGATCATAAGGATATTTTTGCCAGAAACCTTCATGAGCAGTTGGAGAGACTAATTTTCCAATTCCATAAACAACCTCGTGAATTCTGGATGGCAGGGTACAATGAGGCCCTTTTTCACTTGAGTGATCGTATTGAAAATGCGAATAATGAAGGCTACAAACAGGGATGGTTGAACGCCCTGGGTGTATTAAAACTAGAGCAAGGTCATTATTTATGGGATTACCATGCTCCTGGGCTGCTCGATCTACCAATTCCGCCCTTCAAGCTTGACATGAGTTGGATCCCTGCTCGGGCCATTCCTCGTTGTTTGATATCCAAGTATCTAGGTGACTATGCCCTTCATTCACATGCAGAATTATCTCGTCCTGAGCATTTACTGGATACACCTTCAATAATGAACGTCAGAATGCTTCGAGATCTTAACTTCATTAATTCTCCCCTTTTCTTGGAAGATCCTCCTGCTGGCGAGGAGCCTATTTCAAAAGCAGAAGGGAAAAGACCAGTAGAATAGGAAATTCTGAAGTAATAATTAGTACACAATTTAATATCAATGTAATAAATTTGTGTAATTCATTTTGAATTCAATGAAAGAGTTTCATTTTTGTTCGCAAATTTGTATTTGTATTGCTATTGTCTTGTATTTGTCAAACACTTTATATTTGTGCTTGCATAACAATATCGTGTGGTTCATCGACCAAAAAAGTTACAAGTATCAGTAATGTTGCTCGATCACTTAATAATGAGTATAAAAATATTTAAAATTCTTCCAACCAACCAAGGTTGTTAAATTGTGCTCGTCGACCATTTATAGTTAGTGGATTTTTACCCCCGACCAGCTGTACTTGGTACTGTTTGAAATATTTTCTCCTCGTCGACCAACTACAGTTAGTGGATTTTTATCCCCGACCAACCATACTTGATTCAGTTTAGAATATTTTGTTCTTCGAGGAACTTTTGTATTTTATGTAATAATCTTACCTCCCGACCAACATAAGTTGACATTTGAGAGCATATCTTGTTTCCTAACCAACCGAGATTGGCATTTTTAGGAGTATTTTGCTTCCTAGCCAAACACGTTGGCATTTTTAGGAATGTTGTTCTCGCCCTTTTACCAACCGGAGTTGGTCTGAGTTCAAACTATCATGTCCACTTTCCCTTTTACCAAAATTGGTCTGAGCCAGTGTCAGCCTCCTAACCAAAGGAGTATGGTTTCCTAACCAACCGAAGCTGGTATTTTTATGAATGTCGTGTTCTCGCCCTTTTACCAATCGGAATTGGTCTGAGTTCGAACTATCATGTCCACTCGCCCTTTTACCAACCGGAGTTGGTCTGAGCTAGTGTACGCCTCCTAACCAAAGGAGTATGGTTTGTTCTCTCCCTTTTACCAACCGGAGTTGGTGTGAGCTTGAACTATCGTGTTCTCTCCCTTTTACCAACCGGAGTTGGTCTGAGCTTGAACTATCGTGTTGTTTTTACTGCCGAGCAGCGTAGTGTTACACACTAGTATTCCCCGAAAAACTTTCAATAAAAGGAGAGAAGATGGCGAAATATCATCGTTTTATTCATATTGATGGAACTGCTTTACATTTTACATCACTGATAATACTTGCGTAGGTGTTCAGCATTCCATGCATTCTTAAATTCCTCTCCTTCTAGAGTCGCTATTCGGTAAGTTCCTGGTCGAACAACTTCTTTAACTCGATAAGGTCCATGCCAGTTTGCTTCCAACTTATTGTGCTTCTGAATGACCTTCTTTAGCACGTAATCTCCTTCTTTTAAGTCGCATTTTTTCACCCTCTTGTTGTAGAATAGGGTTGTTCGTTGTTGGTAAGCAGCATTCCTAATGGCTGCCTCTTCTCTAACTTCCTCGAGCATGTCCAAATCTAATCTCCTCATTAAGTCGCTGACTGGGGAATTGAAATTCAGCACTCTGTGTGTTGGAAGACCCAACTCGGCAGGTATTACGGCCTCACTTCCAAACGCCAGCATATATGGTGATTCTCCAGTTGCTGCTCGGGGAGTTGTTTGGTAAGCCCACAATACTGACTGTAGCTCATTAATCCAATTAGCTTTAGCCTCACTTAGCCTCTTCTTCAAACCATTTAGTAATGTTCTGTTCGTCGCTTCAGTATGTCCATTGCTTTGAGGATGGCCTGGTGCTGAATGAACCTTCAAAATGTTTGACTCATGACAATAGGCGGCAAACTCCTCGTTATCAAATTGTGTTCCATGGTCTGTGATGAAGGCATGAGGAGACCATATCGGCAGATGATGTTCTTCCAAACGAACTGGTACACCTTCTCGTATGTCATATCAATAAGTGGCACAGCTTCTACCCACTTAGTAAAATAATCCACTGCGATGACGAGGTACTTGAATCTTCCTCGGGTCGTTGGCAGTGGTCCAACCAAATCAATTCCCCACATGGCGAATGGCCAAGGGGAAGTTATGGGTGTCAACAATGCTTGTGGAGTTCGTCGGATGGAGGAAAAACGTTGACATTTATCACATCTCTTAGCATAGGCTATACAATCAGCCCTCATCGTTGGCCAGTAGTATCCTTGCGTCATCACCCTTTGCAAAAGTGTCCGACCTGCTACATGGGCTCCACAGGACCCTTCATGGATCTCTTCAATCAATTCTTTCACCTCGGAGGGATGTACACATCTTTGCAAACCTGCCATAATTCCTCGTTTATACAAAACACCATTAATTAATACATACCGAGCAGCTTTAAACGTCAATTTCTTGGCAGCGAGCTTATCCTCCGGTCATTCTCCCTCCTCAATATATGCCCTGATGGGATCCATCCAAGATGGTCCTAAATCAAGGGTAATAATGTTCATCGTCAGGTCTTCATCTATGCTCCGACTTTCTAATACTTCAATTGGTATCATTATTCACAGCTCGGTATGAGTAGCTGATGCTAGTCAGGCCAGTGCGTCTGCTCGTGTATTCTTCATTCTTGGTATTCTGATCAACTGAATGGCATCAAAATTTGCCAACAACTCCATCACCTTTGCATGATACTTGACCATTAATTCTCCTTTAACTGCATATGTTCCCATCATCTGATTCACAATTAATTGAGAATCACTGAATACCATCACTTGTTGTGCTTCCATAATCTTTGCTAAATTAAGACCTGCTATCATGGCCTCATACTCGGCCTCATTATTGGAAGCTTTGAATTGGAATCGCAGGGCGTATTCCATGTCAATCTCGTCTGGGGTGTTCAAAATAATCCCTGCTCCACAACCTGTTGTGCAAGATGACCCATCTACATATAATCTCCATGTAGGTAACTCGTCTTCAAATTTCTTATCTGACAAAGTTCCTCGGTGAAATATTTGTTGTTTCCTTTTATCCTCCCCTGATATTTCTCGCTCCTCGTCGATCATCTCTTCTCACCCTTTTACCAACCGGAGTTGGTCTGAGCTTGTGTTTGTGGATCCTGTAACATCCACAGGTTGATCATCGAGCAACTTTTGTTCCTCGGGGGTATCAGGATAAGTAAACTCTGCTATAAAATCTGCTACAGCTTGCCCTTTTAATGATGATCTGGGTTCATACACAATATCATATTCACCGAGCTCTATTGCCCAGTACATCAGTCTCCCTGATTTTTCTGGCTTATGAAGGGCTTGTCTCAAGGGCATGTCGGTATACACGACGATGGTATGGGCCTGGAAATATGGCCTCATTCTTCTACTTGCCTCAATTAATTCCAATGCCAATTTTTTCATCTTTGGGTACCTGATCTCTGCACCTCGGAAAGCCTTACTTGTGTAATAAATTGGCTTCTAGACTCCATTCTCTATTCTGATCAATGCCGATCTGACTGCATTCTCTGATACTGCTAGGTACAAGTACAAATTTTCTCCCATTACTGGCCTGGACAACAGTGGAGGTGCTCCCAAATATTTCTTCAAGTCTTGAAAGGCTTTTTCACATTCATCATTCCACTCAAAAGTTTTTCGAAGTGTTTTGAAGAATAGGAGGCATCTATAAGTTGCTCGGGATACAAATATGTTGAGCACTGTAACTCGTCCTGTAAGACTCTGCACTTCTTTCTTCGTCGTTGGAGATCGCAACCCTAAAAAAGCTTTGATCTTTTCTGGATTCGCCTCAATGCCTCGCTGGTTGACGATGTATCCGAGGAACATTCCTTCTTGTACTCCAAATGTTCACTTCGTCGGGTTGAGCTTCATTTGGTATTTATCCAGTTGATCAAAGGTCTGACCTAAGTCAACTAGATGATCAGCAGCTTTCTTGCTCTTTGTCAGCATATCATCGACATAGACTTCCATATTGTAACTGATTTGTTCGACAAAAACCTTGTTCATCAGCCGCTGGTATGTCGCTCCTGCATTTTTCAAACCAAAAGACATAACATTATAACAATAAGTTCCCCTAGGGGTAATAAAAGAAGTACTTTCCCTGTCTTCAGGTTTTATTTTGATCTGGTTGTAGCCAGAGTAAGCATCCATGAAGCTGAGCAGCTCGTGCCCCGAGGTAGCATCCACTAGTTGGTCAATTCTGGGCAATGGAAAGTGATCCTTTGGGCAGGCCTTGTTGAGATCAGTGAAATCAACACACATTCTCCATTTATTATTTTTCTTCTTTACCATCACCACATTTGCTAACCAGTCCGGATATTTCACATCTTCAATGAATCGAGCTTTCTGGAGCTTCTCGACCTCCTCTTGTATAGCTTGATTCTTTTCGGGACTAAATACTCTTCTTCTCTGCTTTACGGGTTTGATCTCCTTATTCGCATTGAGCTCATGACATAAGAAGTTTGGATCTATTCCTGGCATGTCTTCATGACTCCATGCAAAAGTTTTCTTTCTGTTTCTCAAGAAAATTATCAACTCCTGTTTTATTGAAGCATCCAACGTCGAACCTATCTGGGTTATTCGTTCAGGGTGCTCGTCGTCCAGAATAACATTTTCTGCAGATTCCACCACCTGTCCTTTTACAAGTTGGGATTCATCTCTAGGATCCAGTGTTTCAATTTCTGTACCTTCATCCACCTGGTAAGTAGTAGTCTTTTTTCTTGACTCTTCAAGCTCCTCTTGCTCGGCAGATGAATAATAGCATTCCCGAGCTACTTTTTGATCACCTTTCACAACTCCTACTCCAAAACTTGTTGGAAATTTTAAGCACTGATGTACTGTAGATGGAACTACTTCGAACTTCTTCAAACCAACTCTTCCCATGATGATGTTGTAAGCTGATTGCACATTCTTATCCTTCACAAAGAAGCGTATTCTTTCTGTTCGACAAGCAGGCCAAGTTCCAATGAATATATCCAACTTGATCGTCCCAAGTGGAAAAACCTTCTCGCCAGCAAAACCCAGGAGAGGTCTGTGATAAGGCTCCAATTGAGATAATTTTAAATTTAAACTGTCAAAGCATGAATAGAACATGATGTCTGTCGAACTACCATTATCTACCAGAACCCTTGAAATCACTACTTCTTTCATCCTCATTTTGATCACCAAAGGGTCGTCGTGAGGGTAAAGAACACTTGCAAGGTCGTTTTTTGAAAAACCAATGACCAGCTTCTCTTTGTTTTTCTTCCTCGGGAGATCCTCCTCAGCCAAATTTATCCGTTGAATGTATGAGCAAGCCTGAGCCTCACCGAGGTAAGCTTTTCTTTCTGCAGTAAGATTTCCTCCTCCTGCATCTCCGCCTGTAATAACATTACAATCAAATATTCCAAAACGTATTGAAAATACCTCGCGTTCTGGTTGCCTTGGCCTTTTGGGAAGATCGGGGTCATCCTCTGTATCATCTTCATGATCCCTTTTCCTGTTTTCTTCTGCCCGACGAGGAGATCTAGACCTCTCTCTTGCTCGGTTTTTATTTCCTCTTTCATTTCTACGATCAACATACTTTGACAACTTTCCTCGTCTAATGAGCGTTTCAATCTCATTCTGGAGGGCTATGCAATTTTTAGTCATATGACCATGATCCTTATGAAACTCGCAATATTTATCTCTATTTCTTTTGTCAGGGTCTGACCTAAGTTTCTTCGGCCACCTTACTTCCTCGTTATTCTTGATTTCTTCCAAGACATGATTAATACTCATTTTCAAAGGAGTATAGTTATCGAATTTCTTCAGGACTTCCCATGACGACTTATTATTTTTGGAATGCTTGTCACCGCCATTGCCCTTATGCTCTTTCTTCTTAGATTTGTCGAATTCCACCTTGGTTTCTTTATCCATATTCTTCTTCACAGCCATAGCCTCCTCGACATTCATGATTTTGGCCGCTTTTGCCATCAACTCTGACATAGTTGTAGGTGGATCTTTGGCCAAAGTGTAATACAACTTGTTAGGCAACAATCCACTCATCAAGGCGGTGATTGCTATCTTTTCTTCATAATCTATGACTTCCAGCTTCTCGTTATTGAAACGAGTTATGTAATCTCTAGTACTCTCACCAGATTTTTGTCTAACACTTAACAAGTGTGCTACTCGTTTTACTGGCTTTGCTCCAAAATAGAAATTGCCAATGAACAACTCGGCCAATTGAAAGAAAGTTAAAATCTTACCCCGAGGAAGATTGTTGTACCATATCTGGGCAGATCCAGTAAGAGTTCCTGAGAATGCTCTGCATCTCATCTCGTCGGGGACGGCATAGATGTCGGCAGCAGCTTGATATTGCTCTATGTGCAGAACAGGATCTGTCTTTCCATCATATTTGGGGGTTACCACAGGGGCTTTAAACTTTGACGGGGTAGGAAAATCCACAATGGCCTGGACAAAAGGTGTCCCTTGAACAAAAGTTCGTTGTAGGGGATTCTTCGCCTTAGCCATTTCTCCCAATCTATCCTCCAACCGCTGAATGGAACCTTTCCACGCATCATTTCCTTCCTCGGGCTTATTAGTTCGAGCAATTGATTGTTCTGACGTGGCCTCCTGAGATCTATCTTGACGAGCAACCGGTCGTGATTGTGCTGATCCCTCTCTTAGATCTGATGGTTGTCGAAAACTCCTCGACATGGTCTTAGGTGGACTTCTATTCCTCCTAGGGCCTAATCGGCTGAAAGGAGATACCCTGCTCAATCTTTCCAAGGCACTGGGTCTCTCTGGAGAGAGAGTGATACGTTGCTCAGTATCTGTAGCCCGTATTGATGAAGTTTGCCCAGGTTGATAAGAGAAATCATCAGATTCCTCATTACGATACACATCTGTACGCCTGGATCGTGAAGAAAGTAAATAGGTTTGCCTCTGACCACTTCGCTGTCCTGAATGTGCAGGTGCACCGCCATGAAGGGTTTGTATGAGTTGCCGCATTGTTTCTTACATGGAGGTTTATCCTTGAGCCAGATTCGTCATAATTCCAGCCAGATCTGGAGGTGCAAAGGGATTTGGAAGAATTTCAGCATTTCCAGCATTTCGATTGCTAGATTCCGGATTATCTGTCATTGATGATGAATGATTTTTGGTGAAAAACGATAACAATAGTCGTTTCCCACAGACGGCCCCAATCCGTTGATGTAAAAAATTAGATTGCTTCTAATTATTTAATCACAGATAAATATAAATGAGACAAAGAATTTTAAAGTGGTTCGGCTATAAGGAAAAGCCTATGTCCACTGTTATTTTATTCCCAGGATCTGTTGATGTAAAAAATTAGATTGCTTCTAATTATTTAATCACAGATAAATATAAATGAGACAAAGAATTTTAAAGTGGTTCGGCTATAAGGAAAAGCCTACGTCCACTGTTATTTTATTCCCAGGTGTTTTGGAGTTCTCGATATGTAATTCTATCAAGAAAATCCTGTCCCCTTGAATGAGGGTGATACAATGTATTTATAGCCCTTAGGTTGTACATGTGAAAGGGTAAACAATTAATTCCCTTTAAGAGTATACGTCTGTATGATAAGCATTCAATGAATAGTTAAACTGTTGATTATATGACAATCAATGCTGTGGCCGAGATGTAGCTCGGACCGCCTTAGTTGCTCGTCGTTCAGGAGTTCCTCGGAGTGTTGGAGTTCCTCGGAGTACACTTGCTGCTCGGAGTGAGTATGACTTGGTCGGGGAAATAGACTTCCTCGTTGCTATTGTGCTACGTAGATCGACATGTGTCTTCTTATGATTCGTCTATATCAACATATTAATTTTGGTATCAACTATATACATTTTTTAAGCTAGAGGATAGACGAAGAGATTCAGTTTCCTCTCCATAAATAGGACACCCAAAATAACTATGTACTACACAACCGGATAATGTCCCATAAGATGGAAAATCATGAATTGCCCACATCAACATAGCTTCCAGCGTAAACTCTTCTTTTCTAAAAGAGTCAAATGATTGCACACCCTCTTCCCACAACTCATTTAATTCTTCTACGAAAGGAGCCAGGTATACGTCAATGTCATCACTTGGTGCCTTTGGCCCAGGTATCAAACAAGCCATTATCGAAAATTCAAGTCTCATACACTCTGAAGGAGGGAGGTTGAATGGGGCTTGGATCACTGGACATACACTCTGATTGGTGCTTAGATTTCCAAATGGATTGAAACCATCTATTGATATAGCCAAACGAATGTTGCGTTGTTCTCGATCAAAATCGAGATACTCAAAATTCATCATCCTCCAGGCAGTAGAATCAATAGGATGACGCATGATATTACCCCCTACTTCTGCCCTAGCATGTCAAGTCATTGCCTCTGCAATCCATGGTACTAAATAAAATAATCCAACAACAATGTCAACAACAAATGTGTATCCCGTACTCCTTCTAATTCATCTACTCAATTAATTCATTTCATCAATTAAACTAACAATTAACGTATACAATTATTAATTTACTAATTTACAATGAGGGGCAATCCTACTTTCATATGAAATGGGCACTAATTATTAATTTACTTTCATCTAAAACTATACAATTAAACTTATAGTGAAAATGATAAGTGCAAATCAATTAAAAGCATTAATTTCATTTATGCAAATCAAGTATGTTTTATTTATTAATTATATTTTAGTGGATGTAATTATAGAATCTATGGATGGATTCCATTTAATCTTACTATGTGAATATTTTTATCTACAATGAGTTAACCTTGAAACAATATATATTATCTCATAGAATCATCAAAACACGATATTAAGGGAATTACGATAGGACCTTGCCTCACCCCCCCCCCTCCCCACCCACCCACCACACACACACACACAACATCCCCCCACCCTGCCCCACCCCCTCCCCACCCCACCCACCACACATATACACACACACAATAACCCCCCTGCCCCCCTCCCCACCCCCACCCACCACACACACACATAAAAGCCCCCCACCCTACCCCACCCCCCTCCCCACCCTCCACCCACCACACATATACACACACACACAAAACAACCCCCCTGCCCCATCCCCTACGCCCACCCCCACACACGCACACATACACACACATATATACACACACACACATATATATACACACAAACATATATTTAAATGGGAGAGAGAGAGAGAGAGAGAGAGAGAGAGAGAGAGAGAGAGAAAAGGAGGGAAATGACGGGGGAAAAAAGAAGGGCAAAGGATTTTTTGTTGAGCAATTTGTCACGGTCGTGTCAAGGTCCTTGACCGTGACAATTCTTTGTCACGGTCTTGTCACGGTCAATGACCGTGACAAGGGTGGTCGGTTGAAAGGTGACAATTTGGCCATTTTGGTGTAGTGTGATGAGATACGACTCATGGCATCTAATATGATAATAAAGTTTGAAAAATATTGGAGTTCACTTCATGGGGTAATGGCTTTGGGTACAATCTTGGATCCTAGATTTAAAATGAAATGGATTGAGTTTTACTTTCCACTCATATATGATGATGAAGCACCGAGAGAAATTGAAAGGGTGCGTAACATTTGTTTTGAAATGTTGGGAGAATATCAAGTGAGTGAGAAATTAAATAATAATATTCATGGTAATAGTGAATCTTCAAGTGATACATCATCTCATTCTCAAGGAAGGAGTCGGCTGATTTATAAATTTGACTTGTTTGTCTCGAGTATCTCTAATACTGAACATGTTAAGTCGGAGTTGGATTACTATTTGGAGGAGAGTGTTTTGCCTAGATCCGATGATTTTGATATATTATCTTGGTGAAAGTCAAATGATCTTAAGTACGAGACACTATTTGCTATAGCTAGGGATATTGTTGCAATTCCCGTATCAACTGTTGCTTCAGAGTCGGCTTTTCGTACTAGTGGTAGATTTGTGAGCCCACATCGAAGACTTCATCCAAAGACTTTGGAAGCACTCATGTGTTCTCAAGATTGGTTATGGGCCGAGATTCAAGGTAATAACTTTAACATATTGAAATGTTAATTTTTTTTATCCTTTTTACCTTTATTAATTATTGCCTCATTATATTATTATGTAGGTTCTGTGTAACAACCCGCGTAATTTTTAGAGTATTTTCAAAGTATAGAGGAAAATAAAATTTTTGATAAAATTATTTTTCTTGCTCAAATATGTTGGATTTTATTTTTAAAGATGAGAATTTCAAACGGTTTCGAAATCGGAGTTAAAACGGATTTTTAATTAATTTTTGAATTTTATCCCTTATTAAAAAAAATAAATTAAGGCGAACACTCGGCATACCTGGGCGATCGATCGATCGACCCCAGTAGGTTTCATGAGCAACAAGCATTTTTCAAGAGTTTTAATTTGTTTCAACTTCTTATATTTTTGCCTTATTTAAAGTGGTCGTGGATGACTATTTTGGAACAGACTTTTGGCACAAAAATATACAGCAAACATATTTTCATTCCTCTTCTTTTTATATACACTTAGCCCTTTTAATTTATGCATTCAACCCTTAGTTTTGGAGGTGTTCTTGGGGCTGTTTTGGTGTTTGTTCTCGGAGGAGTTTTGATGATCTTTGAGAGATGGTTTTTGATGGTGTAGTATCCTTTTGGTAGTTTAAGGTATGGAGTTTTACACAATATGTTCCTTAATCTCGCGAGTGTTATTCCCTTTGATTTCATGTGATTATTGACTCATATTTGAATTGCTAAATTCAATTGGAATCTGGAAAATTATTGTTGGAATCTAATTTTGATTCATATGGTATTATTATTGTGTTGGTCATGAGATTTTAATATGGCACTCATGTTGGGCACCCGCCAAGACTCCAATTTCCAGCTACTTGATAAAATATGGGAGCCGTATGGTGAGGCCTGGTGACTCTGATTAATGTGTTGTTGAGAAATTATATTGATAAAAATTCTTATGAGATTCTCATTTGATTTGAATATTTGTGCTCGTATTGTTACGTTTTATTCACCGCTAATATTTATTGAGCATATTTCCTGTCGTATTGTGTACTTCCCCATATTTTTTCTTAGTTGTCAGGTGAGCACGGATTTGAGGACTATGGACCAATTGGGATGATATTTAGCGTGGATTATTTTAGGAAGAATATTCGAGAATACAATGAGAAGAATTGCATTTATTTTGATGTATAGAGTATTTTATTTCGAGATAGATAGTTGTATTATTTCGAGAGACTTTTGGTTGTATTTTATTTGAGAGATTGAGATTAGTGGATTATCTTGTTTTTATTGTGGGCTTTTAGATGCTCTATACTTGTTGATTGTGGATTTAGTTAGTTTTATCGAGTACCGCTCCGCTCCCTCCGGGCGGGGTGTTATAGAATGGTATCCGAGCTTAGGTATAAGACCACTCTCGGGTCTTGAATTTTGGGTCTGTTGCGTTTTTTGGCGCATATTTGAAGATAGAAACTTTAGATGATCGGTTCGTGTTAGGAATCTAGATTAGATGTCAGATATTAGAATTTTGGTAACGAGATTATTTTTGAAGATAGTTGTAGTGGCCTGATTTTTTAAAGTTAGGCATTCGACGAATTTCGAGGGCGAAATTCCATTGTTAGTGGGGAAGTGTAACAACCCGCGTAATTTTTGGGGTATTTTCAAAATCTTGAGGGAAATAAAGTTTTTGATAAAATTATTTTTCTTGCTCAAATATGTTGGATTTAATTTTAAAGACGAGAATTTCAAACGGTTTCGAAATCGGAGTTAAAACGGATTTTTAATTAATTTTTGAAGTTTATCCCTTACAAAAAAAATTTGAGGCGAACTGTCAACATACCTGGGCGATCGATCGATCGACGCCAGGGGTCGATCGATCGACCCCAGCAGATATCGTGAGCAGCAAGCATTTTTCAAGAGTTTTAGTTTGTTTCAACTTCTTATATTTTTGCCTTATTTAAAGGGGTCGTGGGTAACTATTTTGGAACAAAATTTTGACATAAAAATATACAGCAAACATATTATCATTCCTCGTCTTTTTATATACACTTAGCCCCTTTAATTTATGCATTCAACCCTTAGTTTTGGATGTGTTCTTGGGGTTGTTTTGATGTTTGTTCTTAGAGGAGTTTTGATGATCTTTGAGAGATGGTTTTTGATGGCGTGATATGATTTTCTGGGCATATTCTTGTTAGTATCCTTTTGGTGGTTTAAGGTATGGGGTTTTACATAATATTCTCCTTAATCTCGCGAGTGTTATTCCCTTTGATTTCATGTGATTATTGACTCATATTTGAATTGCTAAATTCAATTGGAATCTGGAAAATTATTGTTGGAATCTAATTTTGATTCATGTGGTATTATTATTGTGTTGGGCATGTTGTCATGAGATTTTAATATGGCACTGATGTTGGGCACCCGCCAAGACTCTAATTTCCAGCTACTTGATAAAGTATGGGCGCGGTATGGTGAGGCCTGGTGACTCTGATTAATGTGTTGTTGATAAATTATATTGATAAAAATTCTTATGAGATTCTCATTTGATTTGAATATTCGTACTCGTATTGTTACGTTTTATTCACCGCTAATATTTGTTGAGCATCTTTCCTGTCGTATTGTGCACTTCCCCATCTTTTTTCTTAGTTTGCAGGTGAGCACGAATTTGAGCGCTATGGACCAATTGGGATGATATTTAGCGTGGATTATTTTGGGAAGAATATTCGAGAATACAATGAGAAGAATTGCATTTATTTTGATGCATAGAGCATTTTATTTCGAGATAGATAGTTATATTATTTTGAGAGACTTTTGGTTGTATTTTATTTGAGAGATGGAGATTAATGGATTCTCTTGTTTTGATTGTGGATTTTTAGATGCTCTATACTTGTTGATTATGAATTTAGGTAGTTTTATCGAGTACCGCTCTGCTCCCTCCGAGCGGGGGTGTTACATTCGGGTACTTGTGCAACACAATTTTAGAGAGGTAACATAAATGAAGATAGTGATGATGAGGTAGTAATTTATTTGTTATATTAGCATTGAACTTGTTAGTATAGTTATATTTGTTTATATTGTTGTAAACTAATGCGCCGTGTAACTTGTGTAGGTTGAAAGTTGTATGATAAATGATTGAGGTGATTGATTGGAGGGAAAGTTTAGCACGACACCAATGGATGAAGAAGCAAGCAAGGCTAGGAGCACATTGCCAATTTATTTTGTTAGTGATTTAGTAGACTAGTTGTTGTGATTTGTTACATTAAAACATTGCACTTTGTTTGATTTGTATGTTATATTGTAAAACTATAAACTATTTTGAGAATTTTGGAGTAGCAAAGTTTGGATTTTGAACTATTGCACTTTAGTTGTGTTTAATCATTTCTAATTGAGATGTAATTTAAATGTAATTTTTACTTAGGTGCTTAAAGAAAAAAGAAAAAAAAAATGGGTTCCCCGCGGGGAACCCGATACCCATTTTTAATGGGGACGAGGATCCTCGAACCTGTTCTAACGAGGAACGGGGCGAGGACGTGGAATGATATTTCTAACAGGGACGAGGATGTTTTCCCCGACCCCGAATTGACCCGTTGCCATCCCTACAGACTCCCTCTCTTAGCAGTAGAGAGCCAACTGCAGTGGGACGGTTTAAAGCACCATTTCAGCCTCTATCTTGAAGGAGTTCATGAGGCTGAACCCACAGGTCTTCAACGGGGCAACCGATCACGATGCCCTAGATGAATGGCTGGATGAGGTCACCAGGGTTATGGACATCCTTGACGTGCCAACCGGGCACCAAGAATACGTAGGTAGCTTGGCACACTCGAGTCCAGCTCGCATATCAATTGAATGAAATTCTGAGAGAGAGTACTCTGTGCAGAGGAAATTTTCTAGCTTGAAGAAATGTGTTTTCTTGCCTTAAAACCAATGGCCAGCCAATTGGCCTAAAAATATGGTGACCGTTAATGACTTCAAGCGGGAGAAGAAAAATGAGGATATTAGGGAACAAAATAGAGAAGGTGTTTCCACTTTTTAAAGTATGTTAAAAAACAATCTGCAGTCAAATTCTTTTCTCTCTATTTATATCAATATACTTTTTCAAAGTTTGCATAAAGATAAAATGTCTTTTTGTTCCAACAATACATATATGTACACGTAAGAAGACAAATTGAATCATAGAATAATCATGAGCATGTGGTGCCAATGGACTCCCCTTTGAATTACCTAATCTTGTTACTAATTTTTCAACAAATCTCTAGCAATTTATTATTTATATTACCAATGTTGATGGAAAAAGTATGAGGTATCTTGCTATTAGTATTATTTTTGTTCTATCGTGTATTGCCACCACTTGTTCTATCGTGTATAACCTTAATTTTTGATTCGGTCCAATTCGATCCAATCGGGTCACTATTTTTTGGGGGTTAATTTTATTTTAGTTAATTTTCTTTGGTCAACCCTTATTTAAGTCTTATTGACTTTTTAATAAACTATATTAATCCTATTTTAAAAATATTTTAAACTAAAATATCTATAATATCTATTGTACTCTTTTATTTTTAAAGGTTCGCGTTAGCGACACTCACGCTTATTCCCATCGGAACTCTATCAGCCTCAGGGA
The DNA here is from genome assembly GCA_949130495.1 of Sambucus nigra. Lineage (NCBI taxonomy): Eukaryota > Viridiplantae > Streptophyta > Magnoliopsida > Dipsacales > Adoxaceae > Sambucus > Sambucus nigra. The sequence continues at coordinate 222,120,653 of OX422207.1, forward strand.
AGCTTTGACAATAGGATAGGGGGTGGGGGTATATTGGTCATAGATTATTCTTAATTTTAACTAATAGAACTTATTTAATGGTTAACTAATCTATGAAAGTTAAATGATAAAAAGTCTTTTTAAATATGACTAAAATCTAAGCAAATATATAATTGAGCAACAAAAATAATGTCAAAAGTGGGATTTGTGTAAAGGTGTAGCTGTTTAATCGGGTTGATGTTGTCAATAGACGTGTGTATAATTAACACAGTTCCTTACTTTTAAAAAACCACTGTGTCAAAAACGAAACTTATGTTGATGGAGAAATATTCTTACATAAAAAAGAGGCAAAATTGTATGTCAGAAGTGGGATTTGAACCCACGCCCTCTTACGAAGACCAGAACTTGAGTCTGGCGCCTTAGACCACTCGGCCATCCTGACAGCTTGTTTTGAAATAGTTTTGATAGATATGCCTTTTCTTCCCCAGAACTGGATCACTAGACTCCCAAAATTGTATGAGTTGGTTTGGAAGAGATGTTTGCTTGATAATTAAATCTTCGTTCATACTATTCGGTAAAATACAAACCTATGTTGATAGAGATATACTCTTTAAAAATAAGAACAGATAAAATTGGGAAATATAACATTTGTCAGAAGTGGGATTTGAATATGATTGGGGTTATTTTGAATTTTGCCCTATGTATTATTAGTGCTAACCTATTTTGGTCTCCCAAGTTCTTACTTTGACCTCTGAAATGCCCTTTTGCGACATTTGATCAGCGGAAAAGGCTATTTGGGTTGGATGGGTTAACGTAAATAGATAGATACCAAAAACAAAATAACCTCGTTCGCTCTTATATTTTTTTATTTTTGCGATAAAGCCTTATTCTAAATTTAACGAGCTCCTTCAATGGGCATACACATAAGTAACTTTACCTAACAACTTAATTGCAATAAAACATGGATTCTAGGTCGGCCAGTCGATGATCGGAATTTCATCTAAATAAGATGTATTTGTTCGGATATGCATGGTGTTCAGTAATTTAATAATCTGAGTATATGTTTATTTGATTGCGAAAAAAACCAGATTGGTTTATACTAATCTGATTCGATTTGGCATATTACATAAATAAGAAATTATATAATGGTTTAGTTAAAAATATAGTTTACTAACAGTCAAAGTGGTCAAGTAACACTTTCATTAGTATGGACCTACTCAACTCAAAACTAATGAAAATCAATGCACAAATTATAAAAACTATAGACCCCAAATTCTAAATGACCTTTTTTCAATCTCTCATCTTAACTATCCATATTATTATTCTTTGTTACGCTTTTGTCCTCTTTTAAGAAAGAAATGCTCACAACCAAGCAGAATCACCGTCACATATCTCAGCGTGTTGGTAACGTGTCGGAGCGCGCACATAATATGTGTTTCGACACAACACGCGACTCGTGACTTCCGAAAAAGTGTCGGTGCTTCATAGCGTAGATACTCAGCTATATATATATACATTGGCTTGGGCCTTGGAACTTCAAAACAATTATGTTTTAAAGTTTTCATTAACTTTTCAAACCCGATTTTGATTAATTAATTTAATTTGATGAAATATTTCGTAATAATTAATTGACTCATTCTTTATAGCCGTTTGAATGACAATGTTGCAAATTTCACTATTATGGAGAATCAAGGTTACATGCATACAGTCTCTACCTTTCTCTGATTTCGTTGCCTCTCTCAAGTATAATATAAACTATTTATATGACACGAATCCCGTGGAAATTTAGGCTCACAACCTATAATGTACATGGCGAATTGCCCTGCAGGATCCACATGTGCATAATCCAGTCACCAAAAATACAGCATTGAGTCATCATGTCTGGGAGATAGAAAATTAAGCCACAACTCAGCATTTTCAATTTAGCACAAGCTTTGAAGGGGTTACATTTCTTTTGGCCAGAAACAATGGCCAGTTTATATAATAAAGACAATGAATAAAGAGGAAAGACTGGATATGAAAATAAGACAATTCAATAAATGGAGACAATATGCCATCCATCATCTGAATAGAAATGGCAATTTTTTTTGCAAGAAATGATTTAATTTATTAATCACTGGTTAGATTATAAAAACATACATACCTTATGGAGGTGTTCCCTTAAGTGGTTTACACAAAGTGGAGGTAAATTTGGATTTCTCATTATCATATAAACACAAATGCATCATTAGTGAATATAAATCCAACATATAGAGAAGAGGCCATTGGGAACAGATCTAATATACCCTCGATCCCATATTTAATATCTAATTTCCATCTCTAAAATTTTCTGTAGACGACTTGATCGGGAACTAAAAGTTATTAATGATAATCATGATTCAAGGTTCCTAAAAACTAGACAGCCCTGACAGGCCACCAGTGTCATCATTAGTTTTAAAGCCTAATTAAACACATGATAATGTGGAATTAATTGGATAACGTAGGGAGTCAACTAACTCAAGGGGGACAAAAAGAATAACATATTATTGGAGGCAACCAACAAATGGCAGACTTGAAATCCTCATGGATCTATCAAAGAGCTTGCGATGCTGCTATCTATGCTTACACCTTTCTTTCTCCTTTCAAGGTAGGGCAGGCAACCAACTCATGTCTACTAAAAAATAGCAAATTATTATAGCTTTGTTGGGCCAATGTTTCAACAAGATAGCCTCATTCAATGGAACCCACACTGCCATCACATGCTAATCACATTAACATTTAATAACGCATCTTGTCTCTTTTCAAGTTTATTTTTGAACGTATAAATAGCAAAACATAAAGATTTTAGTGTATCATCACAAGTTCGAACTTCCAATCTGCAACAAGAGAAACCATGGCAAGTTCTTCAAAAACCAATACTAGCTACCATGTTCGATCACTAAGTTTTCCTTGCAGATATCATATCCTAGCACTCTTAGAGTCGAAGAGGAGCTCAACAAGATCAAATCATTTGAAGCATCAGCCACACCAATAGCAAAGACAATTTGCAATGGTCTATCTGGACTGCAAGAGCTATACAAAAGCATGGATGATCTTCTCAATTCGTCCCTGATCCAACAAACTCTCTCCCATCATCAGCATGAGAAATGGGTCGATCAGCTTTTGGATGGATCCGTGAGGCTTTTAGATATATGTGGATCTACAAGGGAACTCGTTTCCCAAATTAAGGAAAATGTTAGAGATCTTCAATCAGCTCTTAGAAGAAAAAAGTGGGACGTAAGCAAGGAAAGTGGCATCGCAAAATACACTTCCTTCTGTAAGAAAATGAACAACGATGCCAAAAAATTGATTGCAGGTTCGAAACAAGTGGACAATCTAGTGAGTTGCTGTTTTCTTAACTACATTATAAATTGTGATTAAAAATCACATCAAAGAGTTTCGTGGAGAAATTAGAAAATAAAATCATAAATTAATTTTAAGTCTACGGTTCAAAATTAAATTATTACCTCATATGATTATTGCAAATATTAACCACATACGTTGAATCCAAAAATTTACTGAACAATAAAAATAAACAATATTACCTCAATCGTTTATAAACTCGCCGTATACGATTCTTGGGTTGAGTCGCGGATTAGGTCGCTCTCTTTAAGACGTTTCGCGACTCTACCCTCTTTGTGCAGGTAGTCTACAGTCACGTCGTCCCCAGGATAAAACAAACCCAGAATCACCTCTGTATCATATAACCATGCACCGTAGTTATATGTCTTCTAATACCCATTCCAAATTAATTGCTCAATTCTACAATTTCTTTGCTCAATATCAAGGCTTGAGTTCTTTTTTTTTCCTGTTCTTTTCTTGCTCTTAAAGAAGCTTTTTGCTCTCTAACTTTCTAAAAAAAAACTCTCTCTTATTTTGGCCGGATGAGCCTGTTTTTTTAAAGGAAAGTGGCTAGTGGGTACACAAGTGGCTTAGTGGGTAAGTGGGAGCCGTTGGAATAGAAAGGAAAGCAAGTGGAAAAGAAAGAAAGGAGAGAAAGAAAAATGTTGTGTCTGCCATCTTTCTCTTCTTTTTTCCAAAAGCTATTTTTTTCTTTTTAAAATTTACATACAAACAAAATGTTTCAACATTTCCCCACTTGTAAATTTTGAAAAATTATTGAGCAATAATTATTAATAGAATTGTGCATAAGCAAATGTGTCTTTCGACTTGAACCTTTACGTAGTAAAGATGATTCAGATTATACAAGAGTAACTCGTAGTTTAGAATTCTATCTCTGACAACATCCCACACACAACCCTACTTGGGTGTAGCCCTCAAGCTAGCACGTTACGGCCATGTGCTTCTTGTAACACCTCACCTAATTAAATACCGGGCGATCAATCCTTTATTAAATTAAAAACTAGGAGAACGGTTGGTTCATTCTCAGCATCACTGTCGCAAAATAATATTTCCAAATTGAACACCCTAAATAATTAAGCTAAGTGTCAAAACCATTTAAAACCTCATTTTTCATTTATTAAATACCAATATGAAAACCTTTTTAATAATAACAATTTGAGAGTCACATAAATAAAAGAATAACAATAACTACACTACCATTTAAACCATCTAGATTAATCAAACCAAGTTATGAACTATAAACGAAGTCATTCTGACAAGAGTTAACTCCCAAGGAGTACTGAACGCTGGAAATATCACAGATCTCTGACAAATCCAACTGGAATAGGAAATCGGGCGACACATGCCCTAACTATGAAGATCTAAAGTAGGAACTGATTTAATGACGAAGTCGTCTAAAGCAAGGGCCTGCAACTCCCACATAAGCTGCAGCACGTCCAATCCAAAGAACCTAAGCATGACGCCCCTGTGTCTGGGCACCTGTAATACATACATATATATACAATAGAGAAAGAAATGATAGAAAATGGGTCAGAGCCCGAGTATAAAACAGTTTTAAAAATAGTTTAACAAGTATTTAAAATGTTTACCGGCTAATATCACAATCATGTTAGTATGCGACACTCTCTTGAGAATCCTCATCTCTCATCTAGTGTGCACCCCTAACGTAACTCTAGGACATCCTAGTGATAGTTCCCACGCTAACTAGTTTAACCACATGTATCCATTCTTTATAGCACAAATTATTCCCACGTATTAACCTTATAATACATATAATGATGTTATAAACATATATATATATATATATATATATAGATTCAACATGGATAAGTCCCTTATTAATTCAAATTAAAATAATTTCCGAATTAATATTAAATTAATACCTCAAATTAAATTTAATAAATCCCCAATTTTAAAAGCCATAAAAATACGGGGCATTACATACTCCCCCCTAATAACGGAATTTCGCCCCGAAATTCGAAAAAATAAAGCGTAACTGGTAAGGACAACTCCGGGTATTAATCTCACATCTCATGTAATTTCCGTCGTACCACCCATATAGTACATTACTGAATACCCCCACTAATGTTATACTCCAAGCCTTACCAGTTAGTTTAAATTATCTTGAGTTAAACTTTACCCAAATTCGTACTATACCATCCTCATTGAAAAATTGTGGGGAGTAACGATCCTAAGTCATCAAACAACTAAATCTGGAAGTCACAACTTCTACTTTCATTAACCTCAAGAATACTTACTCTGACACAAATATGGGAAATACTACAATCAAACCATCCGGGGCGCCTGTTGATACCAAATTTAATCTGCTGATGTGGACCGATCATATGAAGACACGCGACTATCTACATGGCAACTACAAACACTTCCGAGGAACTCCCACTCTCCGAGGAACAAAATTGCTTACCCGAGGAACTCATAGTTCCCCGAGGAACACTGCTTACCCGAGGAACTCACATGCTCCGAGGAACTCATACGCTCCGAGGAACTCATACGCTCCGAGGAACTCATACGCTCAGAGGAACTGACCTCTCCGAGGAACTCTTGAATACCAGGAAGCTTAGGCGGTCCGAGCAACTCAGGCGGTCCGAGCTACATCTCGAACAAAGCATTAATAGCTGGATAACCAACAGTTCAACTGGTTCATTAAATGCTTATCATTTAGACGCACACGCTTAAAGGGGATTAAATGTATTACCCTTTCATATGTATATCATTTAATGTATCACCCTTTCAGATGACAGCCTCAAGGCTATAAATATGTTGTACAATCCTCATTGTAAAAGGGACCCCAGATCGGAATTTCTTGAGATAACTTGTAATGGAGAATTCCTATACAAACAGCAATACCAAAACAGTGGACGTAGGCCATTCTTATAAGGCTGAACCACTTTAAAATTCTTTGTCTCATTTATTTATCTGTGATTGAATTATTAGAGTGATCTAATTTTTTACATCAACAGATTGGCGCTGTCTGTGGGAAACGACTGGTAAAATCGTTTTCTCATAAAAAATAATCCATTACCAATGGCTGATATACCTGAATCTATCAATCGAAACACTGGAACCCCTCCAAATCCATCTGCTCCACCAATTATTCCAGATCTGACTGGAATGATGGCGAATCTGGCTCAGGGCCAGACCGTCATGCAAGAAACGATGCGACAACTCATCCAAACCCTCCATGGCGGTGCGCCAGCCCATTCCGGATCACGAAGCATCCAAAGAAATATCCGTGCGCCTTCTGTGCGCACTAGGCGTACTAATTCATATCGCAATGAGGAATCTGAAGATTTTTCTTATCAACCTGGACGAACTTCGTTAGTGCGAGCCACAGATACTGAACAACGTGTCACCCTCTCCCCAGAAAGGACCAGTGCATTGGAAAGATTAAGTAGGGCCTCTCCTTTTGATCGATTAGGCCCTAGGAGGAACAAAAGTCCTCTTAATGCAGCGTCGAGAAGCTTTCGACAACCATCAGATTTAAGGGAAGGATCTGCCCAGTCGCGACCAGCTGCTCGTCAAGATGGATCCGATGACCGACCGACTGCTCGTCGAGATAAATCCCAGGAAGCCACTTCAACGCGATCAGTTGCTCGAACCAATAGGCCCGAGGAAGGTAATGATGCATGGAAAGGATCTATTCAAAGGCTGGAGGATATATTGGGGGAAATAGCTTAGGCTAAGAACCCTCTACAACGAACCTTTGTTCGGGGAACACCTTTTGTCCAAGACATTGTTGATTTTCCAACACCATCGAAGTTCAAAGCATCTGTTGTGACTCCCAAGTATGATGGGAAGACTGACCCTGTCCTTCATATAGAACAATATCAAGCTGCTTCCGACATCTATACTGTCCTAGACGAGATGAGATGCAGGGCATTCTCGGGAACTCTTACCGGATCTGCTCAGATATGGTATAATAATCTTCCTCGGGGTAAGATTTCAACTTTTCTTCAACTGGCCGAGTTATTCATTGGGAGTTTCTGCTTCGGAGCAAAGCCAGTTAAACGAGTAGCACATTTGTTAAGTGTTAGACAAAAAGCTGGTGAGAGTATTAGAGACTATATAACTCGTTTTAATAACGAGAAACTCGAAGTCATTGATATGAGGAGAAGACAATGATTACTGCTTTAATGAGTGGACTGCTGCCGAACAAGTTGTACTACACTTTGGCCAAAGATCCACCTCGAACCATGTCGGACCTGATGGGAAAAGCGTCCAAGATAATGAATGCCGAGGAGGCTATGTCTGCAAAAAAGAATATGGACGCCAAAGAAACCAAGGTGGAAGGTGATAAAGCTAAGAAGAAAGAGCATAAGAACAATGGTGGTGACAAACATTCCAAAAGTAGGTCGTCATGGGAGGTCTTAAAGAAATTTGATAATTACACGCCTTTGAAGGCAAATATCAACCACGTCCTGGAAGAAATTAAGAACAGCGAGGAGTTAAACTGGCTAAAGAAAATGAAGTCAGACCCTGACACGAGGAATAGGGAGAAATATTGCGAGTTCCATAAGGATCACGGCCATATGACAAAAAATTGCATAGCTCTTTAGAACGATATTGAAACACTCATCCGACGAGGAAAGCTAGCAAAGTATGTTGATCGGGGAGGCAAAAGAAGAAACAACGACCAAACTAGAGAGGTCTAGATCTCCTCGTCGAGCAGAGGAGAAAAAGAAGAGAATCCATGAAGATGATCCAGATGATGACCCCGATCTTCCCAAGAAACCAAGGCATCCAGAACGAGAGGTATTTTCAATACGCTTTGGATCGTTTGATTGTAATGTTATTACAGGAGGAGATGCAGGAGGAGGAGACCTTACTGCGGAAAGAAAAGCTTACCTCGGAGAGGCTCAAGCTTGCTCATACATTCAACGAATAAATTTATCTGAGGAAGATCGCCCGAGAAAGGTGAACAAAGAAAAATTGGTTATCGGATTTTCAAAAAATGACCTTGCAGGTGTTTTATATCCTTATGATGACCCGCTGGTGATCAAAATGAGATTGAAGGAAGTCATGATTTCAAGAGTGCTGGTCGATACTGGTAGCTCGGCAGACATCATGTTCTACTCGTGTTTCGATAGTTTGAATCTAAAGCTATCTCAACTGGAGCCTTACCATAGACCCCTCATCGGTTTTGCTGGCGAGAAAGTATTTCCACTTGGGACGATCAAGTTGGATATATTCATTGGTACGTGGTCTGCTTGTCGAACATAAAGAATACGTTTCTTCGTGATGGATAAGAATGTCCAATCATCGTACAATATCATCATGGGAAGAGTAGGATTGAAGAAATTCGAGGTTGTGCCATCTACAGTGCATCAGTGCCTAAAATTTCCAACAAACTTTGGAGTAGGAGTTGTGAAAGGTGATCAGAAGGTAGCTCGGGAATGCTATTATTCATCCGCCGAGCAAGAAGAACTGGAAGAATCAAAGAAAAAGACTACGACCTATCAAGTGGAGGAAGGTGCAGAAATTGAAACATTGGATCCTCGAGATGAGTCGCAACTCGTGAAGGGTCAAGTGGTGGAAGCTACTGAAAACATCATTCTGGACAACGAGCACCCTGAGCGAACTACTCAAATAGGTTCATCGTTGGAAGCCTCATTAAAACAAGAATTGATAACTTTCCTTAGAAGCAGAAGAAAAACTTTTGCGTGGAGTCATGAAGATATGCCTGGGATAGACCCAAACTTCTTATGTCATGAGCTCAATGTGAATAAGGAAATCAAGCCTGTGAAGTAGAGAAGAAGAGTATTCAGTCCCGAGAAGAATCAAGCTATACAGGAAGAAGTCGAGAAACTCCAGAAAGCTTGTTTCATTGAAGATGTTAAATATCCAGATTGGTTAGCCAATGTGGTGATGGTAAAGAAAAAGAATAACAAGTGGAGGATGTGTGTAGACTTCACCGACCTCAACAAAGCATGCCCAAAGGATCACTTTCCATTGCCCCGAATTGATCAACTGGTGGATGCTACCTCGGGACACGAGTTGCTGAGCTTCATGGATGCTTATTCTGGTTACAATCAGATCAAAATGAAACCTGAAGATAGGGAGAGTACTTCTTTTATTACCCCTAGGGGAACTTATTGTTATAATGTTATGCCTTTTGGTTTGAAAAATGTAGGTGCGATATATCAGAGGCTGATGAACAAGGTCTTTGATGAACAAATCAGTGACAATATGGAACTATGTTGACGATATGCTGACGAAAAGCAAGAAAGCTGCCGATCATCTAGTTAACTTAAGTAAAACTTTTGATCAAATAGATAAATATCAAATGAAGCTGAACCCGACGAAGTGCATATTTGGAGTACGAGAAGGCATGTTCCTCGGGTACATTGTCAATCAACGAGGCATTGAAGCAAATCCTGAAAAGATCAAAGCTCTATTAGGGCTGCGATCTCCAACAATGAAGAAGGAAGTACAGAGTCTCACTGGACGAGTAGCAGCACTCAATAGATTTGTGTCACGAGCAACTGATAGATGTCTCCCATTCTTCAAGACACTCAGAAAGACTTTTGAGTGGAATGATGAATGTGAGAAGGCTTTTCAAGACTTGAAGAAATACTTGAGAGCACCTCCACTGTTGTCCAGGCCGGTGATGGGAGAGAAATTGTATTTGTACCTTGCAGTATCCGAGAATGCAGTTAGCTCGACGTTGATCAAAGTGGAAAATGGAGTACAAAAGCTAATTTACTACACAAGTAAGGCCTTCCGAGGAGCAGAGATCAGATATCCAAGGCTGGAGAAATTGGCACTAGCGCTGATTGAGGCGAGTAGGAGAATGAGGCCATACTTCCAAGCTCATACTATAGTAGTATACACCGATGTGCCATTGAGACAAGCCCTTCATAAGCCAGATAAATCAGGGAGATTGATGTACTCGGCAATAGAGCTCAGAGAATATGATATAGTTTATGAACCCAGATCATCGCTAAAAGGGCAGGCTATAGCAGATTTTATAGCAGAGTTCACCTATCCTGCTACCCCCGAGGAGCAAAAGTTTCTCGCTGATCAGCCTGTGGATGTTACAGAATCAACAGACACAAGCTCAAACCAACTCCGATTGGTAAAAGGGCGAGTGGATGTTACATGATCATCAATTTCGAGCTCAGACCAACTCCGATTGGTAAAAGGGCAAGAGAAGGTGATCGACGAGGAGCAAGAAATATCAGGGGAGGATGAAAGGAAGCAGCAAATATTTCACCGAGGAACTCTGACTGATCAGAAATTTGAAGACGAGTTACCTATATGGAGGTTATATGTAGATGGCTCATCTTGCAATACAGGATGTGGCGTGGGGATAGTTTTGAACACTCCGGACAAGGTCGACATAGAATACGCCTTGCGTTTCCAATTCAAAGCTTCCAACAATGAGGCTGAATATGAGGCCATGATTGCAGGGCTAAATTTGGCAAAAGTTATGGAGGCGCAACAAGTTATGATCTTCAGTGACTCTCAATTGATTGTAAAACAAATGATGGGAGTATATGCAGTTAGAGGAGAATTAATGATCAGATATCATGCAAAGGCAAAGGAGCTGGTGTCAGAATTTGCCACTATTCAGCTGGTCAGAATACCAAGAATGGAGAATGCGAGAGCAGACGCCCTAGATCGATTAGCATCAGCAACTCGCACCGAGCTACGATGAACAATCCCAATTGAAGTGTTAGCTGGTCGGAGCATAGATGAAGATCTGACGATGAACTTTATCACCCTTGATTTAGGTCCATCTTGGATGGATCCCATCAGAGCGTATATCGAGGAGGGAGAATTACCAATTGACAAGCTCCCAGCCAAGAAATTAAAATTTAAAGCTGCTCGATATGTATTAACTAATGGTGTTTTATATAGACGAGGAATTATGGCAGGTTTGCAGAGATGCGTACACCCCTCCGAGGTAAAAGAATTAATCGAAGAAATCCATGAAGGGTCTTGTGGAGCACATGTAGCAGGACGGACGCTTTTACAAAGGGTGATGACGCAGGGATACTACTGGCTGACGATGAGGGCTGATTGTATTGCCTATGCCAAGAAGTGTGACAAATGCCAGCGCTTTTCCTCCATCCGAAGAACCCCACAAGCATTGTTGACACCTATAACTTCCCCTTGGCCATTTGCCATGTGGGGAATTGATTTGGTTGGACCACTGCCAACGACCCGGGGAAGGTTCAAGTACCTCGTCGTCGTAGTGGATTATTTTACTAAGTGGGTAGAAGCTGAGCCACTCATTGATATGACATACGAGAAGGTTTACCAATTTGTTTGGAAGAACATCATTTGCCGATATGGTCTCCCTCATGCCTTCATCACAGACCATGGAACACAATTTGATAACGAGGAGTTTGCCGCCTATTGTCATCAGTCAAATATTTTGAAGGTTCATTCAGCACCAGGCCATCCTCAAAGCAATGGACAAACTGAAGTGACAAACAGAACGCTGCTGAACGGTTTGAAGAAACGATTGGACGATGCAAAAGCAAACTGGATCAATGAGCTACAATCAGTACTTTGGGCTTACCGAACTACTCCCCGAGTAGCAACTGGAGAATCGCCATATATGCTGGCGTTTGGAAGCGAAGCTGTCATACCTGCCGAGTTGGGCCTCCCAACACACAGGGTACTGAATTTCAATTCCCCTGTCAGCGACTTAATGAGAAGACTGGATTTAGACATGCTCGAGGAAGTTAGAAAAGAAGCAACCATTAGAAATGCTGCTTATCAGCAGCGAACAACTTTGTTTTACAACAAGAGGGTGAAGAAGTGCGACCTAAAAGAAGGAGACTATGTGCTGAAGAAAGTAATTCAAAAGCATAACAAACTGGAGGCCAACTGGCATGGACCATACCGAGTTACAGAAGTTGTTCGACCAGGAACTTATCGAATAGCCACTTTATAAGGCGAGGAGTTTAAGAATGCATGGCACGCAGAGCACCTGCGCAAGTATTATCAGTGATGTATATGTAACACAGTTCCATCATTATGAATAAAATAAAAATATTCTGCAAGTCTCTCTGTTTATTGAAAATTTTTCGGGGAATACTAGTGCTACGCACTAGTTAGCACAACTCGGCAGACTACTCGAGAAAATATTCCAAACTGTACCAACTTAGTTGGTCGACGAGGAGAAAATATTCCAAACTGTACCAACTTAGTTGGTCGACGAGGAGAAAATATTCCAAACTGTACCAACATAGTTGGTCGACGAGGAGAAAATATTCCAAACTGTACCAACTTAGTTGGTCGACGAGGATAAAATATTCCAAACTGTACCAACTTAGTTGGTCGACGAGGAGAAAATATTCCAAACTGTACCAAGTATGGTTGGTCGGGGATAAAAACCCACTAACTACAGTTGGTCGACAAGGAGAATTTATAAAACAAAAATTTATCAAGTATGGTTAGTCGGGGATAAACTCTCGACGAGCACAATTTAACAACCTTGGTTGGTTGGAAAAAATTTAAACATTTTTATACTCATCGAGCAACATTACTGATACTTGTAACTTTTTTACTAAGTTGGTCGATGAACAACACTATTATTATCTTTTTAACCGATATGCATAAATATAAAGTGTTTGATATTTACAAGACAATAGCTATTAAGATTTGCAAGCAATAATTAAAGTCTTTCATTAAATTCGAAATAAATTACAAGTTACATTGATATGTATACTAACTGTTACATTAAAAATTCCTATTCTATTGGTTTTTTCCCCTCAGCTTTCGATACAGGTTCCTCGCCAGCAGGCGGATCATTTAAAGACTGAGGAGAATTGATAAAGTTCAAATCCTTCAGCATCCTGACGTTCATCACAGAAGGTCGATCTAGAAGATGCTCGGGACGAGATACCTCAATTTGAGAATGTAAATTATAGTCACCGAGGTATTTTGAAATTAAGCTTCGTGGAATGGCCCGAGCAGGGATCCATTCCATCTCTAGGTTGTACGGTGGCACAGGCAAGTCAAGCAACCCGGGATCATGGTAGTCCCATAGATAATGGCCTTGTTCGAGTTTCAACACACCTAAGGCATTCAGCCAGCCTTATTTGTAGCCCTCATTGTTGGCATTCTGGATACGATCATCCAAGTGGAATAGTGCTTCGTTGTATCCAGCCATCCAGAATTCCCTGGGCTGTTTGTGGAATTGGTATGTTAGCCTTTCTAGCTGGTCGTGGAGATTCTTGATGAAAAGCTCCTTATTCTCCAAGACTGACTTCTGCGCAGAGAGCTGCTTTTCCAGGTCCCTAATTTTCTTTGACATGCCAGACAAAGCTTGGTTCTTCGCCATTAGTTGGAAGGCCTGGTTCTCTAAGGCAGATGCTGTCCTCTGTTCCTCGACAAGAACCCGAGTTGCTCTTGCTCATCCCTGAGGAGATCTTCCTCATCCCCGAGGAGACATGGAAGTTCCCGATCTCCTCAAGGTATCCAATTCTTCCCTCAACTTGGCATTCTCCACTTCTAGGAATGAAAATCCCTCGTCAGTCACTGGGATTAGGGCTGTTGAAGAAGAAGCTGCAGACTTCAATTGTGATAACTCTTTTTGCAAGTTGTTATTCTCTTGCTCCAGCAGCTTGGAGATCTGTCTGCACTCCTCGACCTCACCCTTCAAAGTTCTCTCCCTTACATCATACCCGACAAAAAGCTTCTCGTAACCTTTGTCAGCAACGATCAGCTTGTACTTCTTCTCGTAACTCTCATGCAACAAGGCAGTGGATTCTTTATATTGAAGCTGAAGGTCTTCAAGGGTGCCTTGGAGATCCTCGATCATTTCGTAGTAAGCCACATTTCTGGCTACCGCTCGATCAAGCAGACACTTCAGGTACTGATATGCTTCCACTGCCTTTTCTAAAGCATCCTGGCCAAGGATGTCGGCAACTTGTGCAAGACTCAAGTCTGTGTGACCAGCCTTAAAGTACTCATTGCACTGTTGCAGTAACTTTGTATCATGGGCAGATAGCAGATCCATCCTGGCCAGAAACTAGCAGAGAAAGAAAAGCAATAATCAATAAGAAGAATAAGCAGAGTATGAATAAGAAGATGAACAACAGTATGCAAGAAAATTCAAGTTTTATTAGATCATAAAATTTAGAATTACAAGTGCTGGACTACATTTGACAAAAAAGAAAAATAGAAAGGTAAACCCGAGCAACATTACACCTTTTCCTTATCTCCCAAAACCTTCTCGAGAGGTTGGGAAGAGGAAGCAAGTTGCTCGGAGGGAACTGTGGGCTGTTAGGAAAGCACCAGCTGTTGCTCGGAGGAAGAAATGACTTTCTCGGCAGCCGACTGGATGGCTGGGGGATGATCTCCCATCACCATTGAAGACTCCTCAGAGGTAGCTTCGTCCTCTTCTAATTCTTCTGGAGTAGGAGGGGGACCAGGGATATGTCGCTGAAAAAGCTCGGATGATTCGTCGACCTTCATTTCCTGAAGGGCAGCGACCCATCCATCCCTAAAGTACTTTAGACTGCCATAGTCTACTTGAGATACCATGGAAGCACACCCCTTATTCCACCCCTTGTCCCAGCCAGAGCTGAAGGACTTTTTCACAGCAACTTTCCTCTTCAGCTTCTCCGAGGAAAGCGTCTCGGACAGAAGGTTCTCAGCATTCTTCAGTTTGATCTCAACCTCCTCCTTCTGCCGACCTACTTCCTGGAGCTGGTCCAACCTCTCCTCAGCAACTTTGAGTTTATTTTCCAGCTCTCCAGCGGCTTTGAGCTTTTCCTCAAGCTCTTTATTTGCCTTCTCCAAGGCATTCTTTTTCTTCTCCAACTCCTTAGAGGCATCAGCAACTCGAGCTTTTTTTTGCTCGGAGGAGGAAAGTTTTTTCTCCCAGATAGCCTTATCAGTGGCATACTTCTGGCGGGAGTCTTCCAAAGATTTGATAGCCTCTTCCATAGCTCCTTCCACACTGGACGAGGAGCATGAGGCTTTAATGGCTTCATTATTTTTCAGGATCATGTTAAAGCAGCTCGTCAACTGTAAACAGAAAAAGAAAGCAAGTTAAAAATAGAAATGACAAAGGAAAATATGAGAAGTTCAAAGTAAAGAAACTTACTGAAGCAAGATGACGAGCAGCCAAAGAAGTAACCATGTCCCGAGTAAGATTATCTTCATTACCCTGGACCTCGGGAATGGTACGGGATTTCACCGAGCTCATGGCAGAGCTCGGAGGGACAAAAGTGGGAACTACAGTCCCAGCAACTGGGGGCTGAGTAGTGGTGTCAGCCAAATTGACCGAGGAGCTTTTCTTCAGCCTCCTCAGGGGAACAATTACAGATTCAACCAAGGATGAATCCTTAGTCGGTGATATCACAATCACCTTTCCAGGAGAAGCAGAGCTGCTCGGAGCCACTGCGGGCTTATCAGCAACCTTCTCGGAGACTTTAGCAGGAGCAGCTGGAGGAGCTGCATCAGTCTTCTTTGCCCCCTCCTTTGGGACATCAATCTTAATCCTTTTTACCTCCCCAGAACCGGAGGCGGTTTTCTCAAACAGAGCAGGGGTTCTTCTCTAGGGGTGGTAAACGGACGGATACGGATTGGATACCATGTTTTCCATATCCGTATCCGCTATCTGAATGTACTATCCATATCCGTATCCGTATCCTCCCTGATAGTTAAAACAACTATCCATATTCGTATCCGCCCGAATACCTCGAATTCGGATAATATCCGTATCCGTTTACATTATTTAGTCATCGCAAAAAATAACTATTAAAATATCCAATCCAATAAAATCCAATCCAATCTAAACAAATATATAACAAAATTACTGTCTCCTAACATCAACAATTATGGATTCCATAATAATAGTACCATTCCAAAATGATATTATGGCTTAAAGTCATCCATACTTCACAATCATATAAGCTTTAAGCCATCCAAAAAAAATAACAGTCGTATTCCATGATAGTAGAAATAAATATGCACCTTTTATATTAAATCAATTTTTTTTTATAATGATAACCTCATTGACCTTTTGTCCTTAAAACATACTGATATTTTTATTTTAATAAGTATACATTTTTATTTTGTATATAATATATCTGTTGTTAACTTCAGTTCTCATCACAATCAAAATCATTTCTTTACTTTTATGTTTCTCTCTTACATTCTATTATGTTTCTCTTTTACATTATTTTTTGTTTCTCTCTTACATTTATTTATAATTAAGGAAACTAACGAACAACCACATGAGGATTTCTTTTATCTTATTTTGTATAAAAGAGAAATGAAATGAAGTTAGTTTTTTTTTTGAGTGGAGTATATGTTCTTTAGGGGTGTATGTTGTGTGTGATAGGGTGTATTGTAACTTTAGTGTAACTCCATGATAATATACCCAACAAAATATTAATACATGATATTTTATAATATACCCAATAAAATAATAACTTTATGGTGTTTTTGTTTTGAGCGAAGTATATGTTTATTTTGTTTAAGGGAATAAACGATAGATTTTTTTTTAAATTTATTTTATTAGTAATACTAATACTAATATTATTAGTAATATTTTAAACATATGTTTGACGGATACGGATATCCGGTAAAACGGATATCTGATAAAATGGATACTCCGCATCGAATACGTATTATCCGTGTCGGATACTAGTACTATCCGTATCCGTATCCGTTTTCTCGGATATTTTTATAGACTATCCATATTCGTATCCGTTTCCATATTTTCGGATAAATATCAGCTAATTCAGATTCGGATATCGGATGGATGCGGATTTTCGAATATCCGTTTACAGCCCTATTCTTCTCTTCTTCATCCTCTCACTTAAAGAAATATGAGATTCAGGTGAAGAACTTGCAGAGGCTGGTACTGACTCTGCTTCACTGATCACTGGACGAGCAGTGAAGGAGGTTGTGTAGCTCTTGTACTGGAGCAGATATGAAACCGACCTGATGTGCTCGTCGGCAACCCTTTGATGCAGACCCCAGATAAGTCCCAAATGCCTTATATTGACATCTGTTTCTTTTGGGCACTTTCTCTTGCTATCAACTGCAAATAAACAAACATTGTTATCAGTGACACATTTTACCAAACACAAAACAAACATGATTTCAAAATAAATAAAATAAAATAAAAATAACCTATCCCATTGCCATAAGGAGGGCATCTGGGACCCTGGTAAACCTCATCTTCGGTTAATGGAGGATGTTGCCAATTTTTTTACGACAACCCCGTGTTCAAAATAATCCCTATTGGCATCAGGGAGGTTGACTACTAAGGCTCTATTTATAAACCGAGTTTTTAAATAATAAATATTATCATTAACTGCCCATCTATAGCAGTACATGATTTCTAGAATTCCTATACGAGTTCCATGCACTTGATTTAATTTATGCACCCCATTAACTATTCTCCATGTGTTGGGGGCTATTCGTGCAGGAACAACATCAAAGTATTGACAGAATTCCAGGCACAGAGGATTTGGTGGAAAAGAAAATCCACACTCAGCAAAAAAGAGACTGGGGAACCAATGTCCCTCAGCCAAATTGAAATAATTAGAAGGCTCAGAAAACTCTTCCAAGACGACCCAAGAGGGAGTGGAAAAATCAGAACGAAATTTCTCAAGAGACTCAACAGGATAAACCATGGTGAATAAAGAAATAAAGATGAAGGAAGAAGATCTTACAGGAAAAGAACGGATCTGCTGACTACGGACGATGGAAGAGATGAATACACAAGAGAGTAGAAGACAATGAAAAACTCGAAGATAAAAATTTGAAAAGGTAGAAGACAATGGGAGTGTCTGTGAAGTTTAAATACCTTACCTTGGGAACTGGCGAAGTAATGATTACAAAAAAGGATGATTACGTTACCGGCGGCTAAAAGGGCATTAAATATTGGCGCGGGCAACAGCGGCTAAAAAGACGAAAAGTAACACGGGAATCGAAGCGCGCAAAAAAGTCCAAAAAAGCATGATTCCACGAACTTGGAAGGAGAAATAAACACAAGGGAAATGCTCCTAAAAATCAGGAAGACTATTTAAAGCTATCATATTCCGAGAAAGAATGTTCCATACTCCTCAAATTTCGAACTATGAAACATTGGGGGCTTCTATTGATACCAAATTTAATCTGCTGATGTGGACCGATCATATGAAGACATGTGACTATCTACATGGCAACTACAAACACTTCCGAGGAACTCCCACGCTCCGAGGAACAAAACTGCTTACCCGAGGAACTCATAGTTCCCCGAGGAACACTGCTTACCTGAGGAACTCACATGCTCCGAGGAACTCATACGCTCCGAGGAGCTGACCTCTCCGAGGAACTCATACGCTCCGAGGAACTGACCTCTCCGAGGAACTCTTGAATACCAGGAAGCTTAGGCGGTCCGAGCAACTTAGGCGGTCCGAGCTGCATCTTGAACAAAGCATTAATAGCTGGATAACCAACAGTTCAACTGGTTCATTAAATGCTTATCATTTAGACGCACACGCTTAAAGGGCATTAAATGTATTACCCTTTCATATGTATATCATTTAATGTATCACCCTTTCAGATGACAGCCTCAAGGCTATAAATACGTTGTACAATCCTCATTGTAAAAGGGACCCCAGACCGGAATTTCTTGAGATAACTTGTAATCGAGAATTCTTATACAAACAGCAATACCAAAACAGTGGACATAGGCAATTCTTATAAGGCTGAACCACTTTAAAAATTTTGTCTCATTTATTTATCTGTGATTGAATTATTAGAGTGATCTAATTTTTTACATCAACAGCGCCCATACACCCAATGTGTGTACATTCCCTTATAATGTCTAAATGATTGTGATTCCTCTCTAAGGTTACCCTTAATTAACTGACTACTTAGTATAATCCGTATATACACACACACATGTATAATGGCAAAGGTTATAAACTCATATTCTAAAGGCCTAACTTACTTCGACTCCCAACGTTCTTTAGTTTCATGTGTGGGGTGTCTCGCAGAGCGAAATCCAAACAAGGAACCCCCCCGATACACTACTACCTAAAATAGTTGGTCATCAAAACTCCTCAGGTCCTTAGTCTATAGTATATAACATCCCAAAAAGTTTTATCTATTAATAAAAGTCTACTTATTCACTCTCTTGTCAAAGAAAATATGCTGGCTATAACGATCATTCTTAGTCTCATATACAACAAGTCAATCAATGCGGATAATCACATCCTACTCGGACATGTCTATAACAAGTAAATCCCCGATAAAATTAAACTCACGTTTTGATATATACAGGAAAATAACAGGCATCCCACTACCCATCGGTGAGTCTAGTAACCCTATAGTCCACGCAATTCTAATAGCTACAAATGAATGTGAGGTCCTAATAACAATCATTATGCGTCCCATAATCCCATAGATAGAAAACGTACCCTCATTCGCGGGCGGTGGTTGTTGATTCCCACTATTATAACTTTGCTCCGATGAGTCAAGAAAAATTTTACCCCAAATTTTCAGTTTTAGTTAACCACACTCCACTATATGTCCAAGCCTTTGAATATATTGCCTTCATTGGGTAATACACCAAATTCCCGCATTTCTAGAACTTCTACTGATGACTCTCCTCAATTTTTCATTTGACCCTCTCCCAAGCGTACTACGTTGGGTGAGTCTAATTTGGCATCACCTTCGACTATAGCAGCACGTGTGCGTCATAATCGTCTTTTTAGTCCTGGCCTCTCGTGCCATACTAGGGGTGACCTCGACTATGGTCATCATCCTCGAACATACTTCATAACCTCCTAAGTACGACCTCCGTTATCCGTCCAATGGCCCTCATCTGGCATACTTTTTGTACGAACACGTCCGAACGCAAATAAGATTCACTAATATATACGTTATATCAGGAGAACTGAATCTTACCATAGAAATCAATAATCCTAAACGTAGCTCTACATCAAAGAAAGTAACGCTCAACTGAAAGTATAGTAAGCCGTACAGACCCTAAAGGACACTAGAACCTGATGCTATGATACCACCTGTAACACCCCGCCTAATTAAATACCGGGTGATCAGTCCTTTATTAAATTAAAAACCAGGTGAATAGTTGGTTCATTCTCAGCATCACTGTCGCAAAATAATATTTTCAATTTGAACACCCTAAATAATTAAGCTAAGTGTCAAAACCATTTAAAACCTCATTTTTCATTTATTAAATACCAATATGAAAATCTTTTTAATAATAACAGTTTGAGAGTCACACAAATAAAAGGATAACACTAACTACACTACACTACAGTCCTTCTAGATAAACCAAACCAAGTTATGAACTATAAATGAAATCATTCTGACAAGAGTTAACTCCCAAGGAGTACTGAACGCTGGAAATATCACAAATCTCTGACAAATCCAACTGGAATAGGAAACTGGGCGACACATGCCCTAACTATGAAGATCTAAAGTAGGAACTGATTCAATGACGAAGTCGTCTAAAGCAAGGGCCTGCAACTCCCACATAAGCTGCAGCACGTCCAATCCAAAGAACCTAAGCATGACGCCCCCGTGGCTGGGCACCTGTAATACATACATATATATACAATAAAGAAAGAAATGACAGAAAACGGTTCAGAGCTCGAGCGTAAAACAGTTTTAAAAATAGTTTAGCAAGTATTTAAAATGCTTACCGGCTAATATCACAACCATGTTAGTATGCGACACTCTCTTGAGAATCCTCATCTCTCATCTAGTGTGCACCCCTAACGTGACTCTAGGACATCCTAGTATAGTTCCCACGCTAACTAGATTAACCACATGAATCCATTCATTATAGCCCAAATTATTCCCACGTATTAACCTTATAATACATATAATGATGTTATAAACATATATATATATCTATATCCATTTAGATTCAACATGGATAAGTTCCATATTAATTTAAATTAAAATAATTTTCGGATTAATATTAAATTAATACCTCAAATTAAATTTAATAAATCCCCAATTTTAAAAGCCATAAAAAATACAGGGTATTACATACTCCCCCCCTAATAACGGAATTTCGCCCCAAAATTAATAAAAATAAAGCGTAACTGGTAAGGACAACTCCGGGTATTAATCTCAAATCTCATGTAATTTCCGTCGTACCACCCATATAGTACATTACCGAATACCCCCACTAATGTTATACTCCAAGCCTTACCAGTTAGTTTAAATTATCTTGAGTTAAACTTTACCTAAATTCGTACTATACCATCCTCATTGAAAAATTGTGGGGAGTAACGATCCTAAGTCATCAAACAACTAAATCTGGAAGTCACAACTTCTACTTTCATTAACCTCAAGAATACTTACTGTGACACAAATATGGGAAATACTACAATCAAACCATCTGGGGCACCCATACACCCAATGTGTGTACATTCCATTATAATGTCTAAATGAATGTGATTCCTCTGTAAGGTTACTCTTAATTAACTGACTACTTAGTATAATCCGTATTTTTATGATTTCCACATTCTCATTTGGCGATTTCATTTGCCTCAAATCATGCTACAACTCATAACTCTCTGATTAATATATATATAATGGCAAAGGTTATAAACTCATATTCTAAAGGCCTAACTTACTTCGACTCCCAACGTTCTTTAGTTTCATGCGTGGGATGTCTCGTAGAGCGAAATCCAAACAAGGAACCCCCCCGATACACTACTACCTAAAATAATTGGTCATCAAAACTCCTCAAGTCCTTAGTCTATAGTATATAACATCCTAAAAAGTTTTATATATTTATAAAAGTTTACTTATTCACTCTCTTGTCAAAGACAATATGCTGGCTATAACGATCATTCTTAGTCTTATATACAACAAGTCAATCCATGCCGATAATCACACCCTACTCGGACATGTATATAATAAGTAAATCCCCGATAAAATTAAACTCACGTTTTGATATATATAAGAAAATAATAGGTGTCCCACTACCCATCGGCGAGTCTACATAAATAATAGTGCCAATGGCCAAGTCTAGTAACCCTATGGTCCATGCAATTCTAATAGCTACAAATGAATGTGAGGTCCTAATAACAATCATTATGCGCCCCATAATTCCATAGATGGAAAACGTACCCCTATTCGCGGGCGGTGGTTGTTGAGTCCCACTATTATAACTTTGCTCCAATGAGTCAAGAAAAATTTTACCCCAAATTTTTTGTATAAGTTAACCACACTCCACTATATGTTCAAGCCTTTGAATATATTGCCTTCGTTAGGTAATACACCCAATTCCCGCATTTCTAGAACTTCTACTGATGACTCTCCTCAATTTTTCATTTGACCCTCTCCCAAGCGTACTATGTTGGGTGAGTCTAATTTGTCATCACCTTCGACTATAGCAGCACTTGGAATTTGTAGGCTGCGTCATAACCGTCTTTACAGTCCTGGCCTCTTATGCCATACTAGGGGTGACCTCGACTACGGTCATCATCCTCGAACATACTTCATAACCTCCTAAGTATGACCTCCGCTATCCGTCCAATGGCCCTCATCTGCCATACTTCTTGTACGAACACGTCCGAACACGAATAAGATTCACTAATATATACGTTATAGCAGGAGAACTGAATCTTACCATAGAAATCAATAATCCTAAACATAGGGCTCTATATCAAATAAAGTAACGCTCAACTGAAAGTATAGTAAGCCGTACAGACCCTAAAGGACACTAAAACCTGATGCTCTGATACCACCTGTAACACTCCGCCTAATTAAATATCGGGTGATTAGTCCTTTATTAAATTAAAAACCAGGTGAATGGTTGGTTCATTCTCAACATCATTGTCGCAAAATAAAATTTCCAATTTGAACACCCTAAATAATTAAGCTACGTGTCAAAACCATTTAAAACCTCATTTTTCCTTTATTAAATACCAATATGAAAACCTTTTTAATAATAACAATTTGAGAGTCACATAAATAAAAGGATAACAGTAACTACACTACCATTTAAACCATCTAGATAAACCAAACCAAGTTATGAACTATAAACGAAATCATTCTGACAAGAGTTAACTCCCAAGGAGTACTGAACGCTGGAAATATCACAAATCTCTGACAAATCCAACTGGAATAGGAAACTGGGCGACACATGCCCTAACTATGAAGATCTAAAGTAGGAACTGATTCAATGACGAAGTCGTCTAAAGCAAGGGCCTGCAACTCCCACATAAGCTGCAGCACGTCCAATCCAAAGAACCTAAGCATGACGCCCCTGTGGCTGGGCACCTGTAATACATACATATATATACAATAGAGAAAGAAATGATAGAAAACGGGTCAGAGCCCGAGTATAAAACAGTTTTAAAAATAGTTTAACAAGTATTTAAAATGTTTACCGGCTAATATCACAACCATGTTAGTATGCGACACTCTCTTGAGAATCCTCATCTCTCATCTAGTGTGCACCCCTAACGTAACTCTAACACATCCTAGTGATAGTTCCCACGCTAACTAGATTAACCACATGTATCCATTCTTTATAGCCCAAAATATTCCCACGTATTAACCTTATAATACATATAATGATGTTATAAACATATATATATATATATATATATATATATATATTTATCCATTTAGATTCAACATGGATAAGTCCCTTATTAATTCAATTCAACTATGTGTTTTTATACATAACTATCTTACATTTCTACTTTAGCCACATAATAGATATCATCACATGTATATATATCTATTATGTGGTTAAAGTAGAAATGTAAGATAGTTATGTATAAAAACACGTAGTTGAATTGAATTAGTAAGGGACTTATCCATGTTGAATCTAAATGGATATATATATATATATATATATATACTATACTGCACCCCGATACACAGCTACGGTGCTGCATTACTCTGCTATCTTGTCCCAATACATCACATCGATGTATAGGGGACTATAGGTTCGATAAAGATTCCTCGAACCACAAATATCAAATCACAAATAATGGAGATGAACATAGTTTTCATACCCACGGGTCACGCATATACCTACGTTCCCATAGTTAGCGGACTTATCAACTCACCGATAAGTCTTTCATTGTCCTATGTTCTAGAGCGACAAATAAAAAATCCCATGGATTCATCAGGATATGACTGCCCTCACACGCAAACCTCCCATCGATAGCAAGTAATCTAGGTATGTCATACACAGATACATAATATATGCACAATCACAGAGTCATACATATAAATATTCATATTTTCCAAATTAGGTTTACCCACGACCCCTGATTGTTATTATCCATTCTCAACTCAAATTTTACTCAATTATTTCTCATAATGGATTCGTCTCTTTTATTCTCATTTATTATTTACTTCATACTTACTCTTATCTCTCGAAGTATTCTCTCTCACTAAGTATAAATATCAGTAGGTATGCCCACACTTACCTTCTAGTTTAAATCTTTCATGAGTCTCAATCTCTTAGTAAACGTACGGACATTTTCCAATATTTGAATAACTCCCTCGTTAACCCATAATTTCCTCTCATTTTAATTTCACTCAACGAAGTCTACTTAAACCCTACTGGTCCTTTTCATAACCCATTATAATCCATAAATAATAATCAAGGGTTTCTACGTATCTTAACCGGACTAAACAAAAAAGAGAAAAATATGCAGTTTTTCAGGAGGGGTCGATCGATCGAGGAAAGGGGGTCGATCGATCGATCATTTTGGTCGATCGATCGATCAAGCAGTTCTTGCCCAGTTTGCTGCAAATTTCAACCTACGAGTTCAATCATTCTAACCCCTCCAAACCTCTATAATTTCATCCCAAACTCCCATCAAAGTAATCCAAGTGTATAAGCAATGTACATAAACAAGTTCTAACGTAACGACATCAATAAATCCTCAACGAATCAATCAAAAAGGGGTCTAATCTCAAATCTATTTATAAAACCAAATTTTGCATGAATAATCACCACCCTCTATTTTAATCAAGATTTTCTTCCCAAATATCATAATAAATTCATGGGTAATCTTCTACAATGATCAAGATTTTAGACTACATGGGTTCTCCCTACAACACATATAAATTCTCTTCCAAAATATATAATATTTCCATTAAAACATATGATTTTCATTCCTAGACTAATATGGAAGGTATATTAACTTGGAATTTAGCAAGATGGATACTTGCCTCGGATTCAAGGGTCTGATTTGTTGATGAAAAATATATGGTTGCGTTCCTCGTCGTGCGATCTACATTTTGGTGGTGGTGGCGATGAAATCGGGTGAGTTCTAGGCCTTGGATTGCTTGAAGACTGATATACCCGTATATACCCTCGGCCATGCTGAGGGCACCCTGCGCCTCATCAGGCCCAGACGACCCCTCAGGGGCCGACCCTTCATCAGGCTCCGGACGACCCCCCGAGGGGCCGACTCTTCATCAGTCTCTGGACGACCCCTCAGGGGATGACCCTTCATCAGGCCCTGGACGACCCTTCGGGGGGCCGACCCTTCATCAGGCTCCGGACGACCCCTCAGGGGGCCGACCCTTCATCAGGCTCCGGACGACCCCCCGAGGGGCCGACCCTTCATCAGGCTCCGGACGACCCCTCAGGGGCCGACCCTTCATCAGGCCTCGGACGACCCTTCGGGGGGACGACCCTTCATCAGGCTCCGGAGGACCCCTCAGGGGGCCGACCCTTCATCAGGCTCCAGACGACCCTCTCAGAAGGCCGACAATATGAGGCCCAAATTAGGCTAGACTCATTGCCGGAAGGAACTTATCCCTCGGCCTCATATCAAAGGCCGAGGGTGACATCATCACAACGCGTGGTTTGGGAGACGCATGGAACAGTGCGCGTGAGGCTCACATGGCACATGGGAGACCGTTATAACAAAATCACACCCTCACGTGAGGGAATATTATGTCATCATTTGGCATCTACAGGTGTCAACAGGGGATTGGCTAGATCATCATCCACATGCACCATGCATACTTGGGGGGTACATTACACCCCCAAGACCTATATATACTTGTCACCTACAACCCTACAGGGGATCGATCGATAATTGTAACCCTAGCTAAAACTCTGCTTGTACACACAGTATAGAGAGAAAGTGAGCTTATGTGCATTTTATCCAAGGCCATTAGTGCCCATACTTAGTGGATCACACACTCACAGTGGATGTAGGCCAAATTGGCTGAACCACTATACATCATTGTCTTATTCCTCTTATACTCATCTCCTTCTACACACTTATATACTTACATCTCTATGGCTACCATGGTTACTATTGTTTGAGCTCATCATCACTTATTCGGTGGTGCTAAATCTCAGCATCATCAGTTTGGCACCGTCTGTGGGAACGAGAAGACATATTTTCCCTTGTACATCTTGACCTCGCTGGGCACTCTGGTGGTGAGCCAGCTCTCCCCCTAAGAGGAGATGTTTCACCATTGAAAGAGACCCACTAAGGTTCTCAAGCTCACCAGTCTTTTCTTCAGTTCAGCTTTTCATAGCTCAAACACATGGCACCTGAGATGCCACCACCACCACTTCCCCTGCCGGATGATGGGGGAGGACCCAGTTCCAGTCAGCCACCACCTCAGTCTGAGATGGCTGATGTGGCGGCAACCTTAAAGTCTCTGGCAGCAAGCCAGCGGATGATGCA
Source organism: Sambucus nigra (assembly GCA_949130495.1). NCBI lineage: Eukaryota > Viridiplantae > Streptophyta > Magnoliopsida > Dipsacales > Adoxaceae > Sambucus > Sambucus nigra. The sequence continues at coordinate 222,147,667 of OX422207.1, forward strand.
GGAGCAGTTCACAGCTCTAATCCAGAACATACTAATACCACCAGGGGTTTCACCTGAGATGATTACTCTGGCAGCATCTCCAGGACAGCATGAAGCCAGGGGACCACCCCAGGCACCACGTCAAGACCTGCCACCCCCTCAGCGGCATAGGGATGTTGCTGACCCCAGGCGTCTACGCCTGGGGAGGCAAGGAAACCCTTTCCCTGAGGACAGGTATGACGACCTGGAGGGAGACGAAGCCCCTATAGAATGCTGGGAACCATATGAGGTCTCCAACAATACTGTACGACCTCTCTAGGAAAGTAGAGGAAAGTGCGGAAGACTAAATCCTGATGATCGCCCGATAGGCTCTGCTTTTGATCACTTGAGCAGGGGGTCAGCCTTTGAGAGGCTGGGCCCAGTAAATGACCTGCGGGAAAAATTGTCCAGGTCAAGGAGTGCTGCGAGGTCCAGGAGGGAGGCGGCAGATGGTCGACCCCAAGGACGGGATGACGGTCAAAGGGAAGTAAACAGCCGACACAAGCCTGTCGCAGCAGAACCCTCCATCTACCTTAAAGAGGCGGCAGGGGATAACATCGGCCAAGCCGACCCTGCGAGGCCCTGGAATGACTCGATCTAGCGACTAGAGGATAAGATCGGTGATATACTGAAGAGCCGAGACCCTCTTCAGAAGGGATACACCATAGGCTCACCCTTTGTGGCGAAGATAGTCAACTTCCCTACGCCATCAAGGTTCAAGCCACCTGTGGTCACCCCAAGATACGACGGGAGCACCAACCCTGTCCACCATATTGAGATGTATCAATCAGCAGCAGGCATATACTCTATCTCAGATGAGATGAGGTGTCATGCCTTTTCTGGTACCCTGACTGGGGCTGCACATATCTGGTACACGTCTCTTCTAAAAAATTCCATTGAAAACTTTAAGCAGTTGGCAGACCGATTCATCCATAACTTTTTCTTTGGGGTGAGGCCACAGAAGAAGACCACCCACCTGCTCTATGTTAAGCAGGGGAAGAATGAGAGTCTGAGGGACTACATAGTCAGATTCAATAAAGAGAAGCTGGAAGTGGAAGACTATGAGGAGAGCATAGCTATGACAGCCTTGATTGGAGGACTCCAAAAGGGGAAGAAGTTATGGAAGCTTGCTGAAGACCCACCTAGGACGATGGTTGAATTACGGTCAACAACAGGAAAGGTGATGAATGCCAAAGAGGCGATGGCCGCAAAATACGAAGACGAAAAAGGAGGTTCTAGTGTGGGTAAATACCCTAAGAAGAACAAGGAGGGGAAGAAGAGGTCTACGGACGACAAGTTCGCTGGTTACACCCCTCTAACGGTCAGTTGTGAACAGATTCTCAATGAGATAAAGAGTGACCGATCCCTGAAGTGGCCTAAGAAGTTGAGGGCAGCCCCCAACAAGAGGAACAAGAACCCGTGGTGCGAATTCCACCAAGACCACGTCCACATAACAAACAAATGCTTTGCTCTGAAAGATGAGATTGGGAAGATGCTGAAAGAAGGGAAGCTCAGAAAGTACGTCGACAAAGGTGCCTTCAAGAGGGGCCGAGGGGATGACCCCAGGAAAAAGCGAGGCGATGCATGTAGAGAAGGTCCTCAAAAAAGAGGGGACGACCCTTCTGACGACGAGGACGACCCTGACCTCCCGCCGAGAGACGACCAAGGCCCTGTGAAGAGGCTTAATATAATCTCGCTCGGAGTGGGAATGATCTCTGGAGGTCTAGCAGGAGGAGGGTCTGAGGTCACTGACAGGAAGGCCCATGTGGCTGAGGCCAAGGCAGTGACGAAGACGGTACACTCAACCTCTCTGGAGGTCAGGTCAGAACAGAGGAAGAAGGTCGACATGGACACTCTGATAGTGGGGTTCTCGAGAATGGACTTTAAAGGCCTCCTAGACCCACACGACGACCCACTCGTCATCACAACTAGGGTGCACGGGTGTGAGGTATCGAGGATATTGGTCGACGGGGGCAGCTCTGCAGATGTAATGTTTTGGTCGTGCTTCAAAGCCTTAGGTCTCAGCCGTGCTAGACTCGTACCATACCATCATCCATTGATTGGGTTTAGTGGGGAAAAGGTTCATCCCCTTGGGGTGTATGAGGCTGATGTCAGGATGGGGGACGAGTGGCCGAGATTGCTTACCAAGAAGGTCAGTTTCTTTGTGATGGATGAGCATGTATTTTTGTCCTACAACATCATACTGTGGCGTGTGGCCCTCAAGGGGTTTGAAGCTGTGCCGTCTACGGTCCATCAGATGATTAAATTTCCTTCCCCTTACGGGGTGAGGGAAGTTCAGGGAGACCATACAACAGCGCGAGAATGTTACTACAACTCCGCTGAAGAAAGGGAGGCGCACAAGAGGGCTACAACCACTTACAATATTGATACCCTAGACCCCAGGGATGAGACGAAGCTAAAGAAATGAGAGGTCGCGAAAGAGGTAGAATCCATCATCCTCGATGGGGATGACCCGAAAAAAACCGTCCAAGTCGGCAAGTCTCTGAAGCCCAATATCAAGGAAGACCTCATTAAACTGTTGAGGAGAAGACGAAGTGTCTTCGCGTGGAGTCATGTAGATATGCCGGGGATTGACCCTGAAATCATGTGCCACAATCTCAATGTGGTAGAGGGAGTGAAGCCGGTAAAGTAGAAGAGGATAATTTACTCTAGAGAAAAGTATGAGGTCATTAGGGATGAGGTCAAGAAATTAGAAGACGATGAGTTTATTAGAGAGGTCATCTACCCTGAATGGCTGTCCAATGTAGTCATTGTCCCAAAGGCCAACGGGAAGTGGAGAATGTGTGTGGATTTCACCGACCTCAACAAGCACTGTCCAAAAGACAGCTTCCCTCTCCCCCGCATTGACCAGATGGTAGACGCGACCGCAGGCCATGAGCTCGTGAGCTTTATGGATGCCTATTAAGGGTACAACCAGATCTTCATGAACCCTGAGGACTCGGAGAAGACAGCCTTCATCACTGACAAGGGGACATACTATTATAGGGTCATGCCCTTTGGCCTAAAAAATGTGGGGGCAACGTACCAGCGCCTCGTAAATAAAATGTTCGAAGACTAAATCGGGAAGTCTATGGAGGTCTATGTAGATGACATGCTGACTAAGAGTTTGAAGGCAGAGGGTCCTGTGGCAGATCTGGAGAAGACCTTTAATACGATGGACAAATACCAAATGAAGCTTAACCCGGCCAAGTGTGTCTTCGGGGTCGGAGCAGGGAAGTTCTTAGGGTTCATTGTCAACCAAAGAGGCATCGAGGCCAATCCCGACAAGATAAAGGCCCTTGTTGAGATGAAGACCCCCCAAGTCCATTAAAGACGTTCAGAGACTCACAGGGAGAGTTGCTACCTTGAGCAGGATCGTGTCTAGGGCCACAAACAGGTGTCTACCATTCTTTAAAATTCTCAGAAAAGCCTTCGAATGGACTGAAGAGTGCGATGAGGCCTTCAAGGAATTAAAATTATACCTGGGGTCTCCCTTGCTGTTGTCACGACCCATGCAGGGTGAACGACTTTATGTGTACCTCGCCGTCTCAGAGTCAGCCATCAGTGCAACCATTGTGAGAGACGAAGACGGAGTACAGAAGCTTGTGCATTTTAATAGCAAGGCACTCCAGTGGGCAAAGCAAAGATATCCAAGGATGGAGAAGTTGGCCTACGCCTTGATCCATGCATCGAGAAAGATGAAGCCATACTTCCAGTCCCATACGATGGTCATCCTCACTGACTCTCCCCTTATGTAGGTTTTGCACAAGCCTGAAAAATCAGGGAGGTTAATGGCCTGGGCTATAGAGCTGAGGTAGTTTAACATAGTGTATCAGCCTAGGACGGCCATTAAGGGGCAAGCATTGGCAGACTTCGTGGCTGAGTTTACTTGGGAAGATGATGAAGCCGAGGGTGAGAGCCTCGGGAAGATAGATACCCGACAGGGTGAGCTCACCGACACACCTGTAGATAAGGTTGAGACGAGCACCGCTAGAAGGAAAGTGGTCGAAAATGAAGAGGGAAGATATCTCTTTAGACAGGGGTCACTCACCGAGGGAAGTTTCTCAGAAGAACACACCGTGTGGAGTCTCTTCGTCGATTGGGTCCTCTTGCGAAAGCGGGAGTGGAGCTGGATTAATAGTATCAGCACCCGACGGCACAGACATTGAGTACGCCCTGAGGTTCAACTTTAAGGCCTCCAACAACGAGGCCGAATATGAGGCCTTGATAGCAGACCTCTCCTTGGTCAGATCTCTTAGTATCGGCCATATTTTGGTTCATAGTGATTCGAGGCTAGTAGTGAATCAGATACTAGGAGCCTACGAGGACAAGGACGAGAGGATGGATAGGTACCTTGAGAAGGTGAGGTCATTACTGAATGGCTTTAGAGAAGTGAAATTAAAGAGGATACCTAGGCTCGACAATGGTCGTGCTGATGCCCTTGCTAGGTTGGCCTCGGCAACTAGGACAGACATCAGGAGGACGGTCCCAGTAGAAATTTTGCTTCGGTCAACTATTGAAGACGCTGAGGGAACACTTAGAAATTGCCTAAATGTTTATCAGGAAGCTTCGTGGATGGACCCTCTGATCAGGTACATTAAAGAGGGGGAGATGCCAGAAGCAAGGTAAAAAAGGAAGAAGTTGAGATACAGGGCTGCAAAGTTCACTGTCATTGGGTACACCTTGTACAAAAAGGGATTTTTACTCCCCTTACTTAGGTGTGTGCACCCATCTGAGGTCCCATCCCTTTTGCAAGATGTGCACGAAGGATCGTGCTCAAGCCACATTGGGGGCAGATCCTTAGCGAAGAGGTCACCCAAGGGTACTGGTGGCCGACCTTGGGAAAAGACGTCGCGATATATGTAAAAAAGTGCGATAAATGCTAGATATTTTCCACCATCCCTCACCAACCCCATCATCCTCTTACCTCCATTACATCCCCATGGCCATTTGCAGTGTGGGGGATCGACCTCGTAGGACCCTTACCAAGAGCAGTCAATAACTATCGGTTCCTCATCGTAGCTATTGACTATTTCTCAAAATGGGTGGAGACCGAACCGATGGTCACAATTACAGAGCAGAAGACCTTCCAGTTCATCTGGAAAAATGTTATATGCAGATATGGTATCCCCAATACCTCTCTACAGAAGTACTGTGAAAGGGTGAGTATCAAACAATTTTTCTCCACCCCAGGCCGACCCCAGGCCAATGGGCAAACAGAAGTTACAAACAAGACAATCCTAGATGGAATCAAGAAGAGGCTTGAGGAGACAAACGGAAGATGGGTCGAGGAGTTCTATGCCGTGCTGTGGGCATTCAGGACGATAGTGAGGACCTCTACCGGAGAGACCCCATTTATGCTAGCTTATGGCTCAGAAGCCGTCATCCCTACCGAGATTGGGTTTCCTACTCATAGGGTCCAAATGTATGACCCCCAGAGAAATACAGAATAGAGGAGACTCGACTTAGACCTGATTGAGGAAAGGAGAGAAGATGCCGAGATAAGGCCGACCGCAAGGTTTTACAATCAGAGGGTGAAGCAGAGGCCAATTGCAGTGGGGGACTTGGTCCTCAAAAAGACTTGGAAAAAGCCCAACAAGCTCCATCCTAATTGGCATGGGCCATATAGGGTCATCGATGAAGTCGTCCATGGGACCTATAGACTAGAAAACCTAGAAGGGGAACCCTTTTCCAACCCCTGGAATGCAGATCATTTGAAAAAATACTATCAGTAGTGTTATAAGGTCTTGATAGACCATAATTGTAATAGGAGTTGCTCCAACAGAACACTTGGAAAATTAATGAGGAATATCCGTGTTTCCCTTCATCATGTGTTTATCAGTTCTAGTGCGCATGAAAACATTTTCAGAGAACGACCCTCGGCTATAATGAGGGTCAATGGAGGGGACGACCCCGCCATTGCCCTCAAGAAAGACGAGGGAATACTTAATTAAAAACCATTAGTTTGGTTATTGGAACCCTCGGCTATAATGAGGGTCAAGGGAGGGGACGACCCCACCATTGCCCTCAAGAAAGACGAGGGAATACTTGATTAAAAACCATTAGTTTGGTTATTGGAACCCTCGGCTATAATGAGGGTCAATGGAGGGGACTACCCCGCCATTGTCCTCAGGAAAAACGAGGGAATACTTAATTAAAAATCATTATTTTGGTTATTGGAACCCTCGGCTATAATGAGGGTCAATGGAGGGGACAACCCCACCATTGTCCTCAGGAAAGACGAGGGAATACTTAATTAAAAACCATTAGTTTGGTTATTAGAACCCTCGGCTATAATGAGGGTCAATGGAGGGGACGACCGCACCATTGCCCTCAAGAAAGACGAGGGAATACTTAATTAAAAACCATTAGTTTGGTTATTGGAACCCTCGGCTATAATGAGGGTCAATGGAGGGGACTACCCCACCATTGCCATCAAGAAAGACGAGGGAATACTTAATTAAAAACCATTAGTTTGGTTATTGGAACCCTCGGCTATAATGAGGGTCAATGGAGGGGACGACCCCACCATTGCCCTCAAGAAAGATGAGGGAATACTTAATTAAATACCATTAGTTTGGTTATTGGAACCCTCGGCTATAATGAGGGTCAATGGAGGGGACGACCCCACCATTGCCCTCAAGAAAGACGAGGGAATACTTAATTAAAAACAATTAGTTTGGTTATTGGAACCCTCGGCTATAATGAGGGTCAATGGAGGGGACGACCCCACCATTGTCCTCAAGAAAGACTAGGTAAGACTTTGTTAAAGAACCATTAATTTGGTTAGTATAACCCTCGGCCTATAATGAGGGTCAAGGGAGGGGACGACCCCACCATTGACCTCAAAAAAGACGAGGGAGGGGTTAATGATATTGTTGGGATAGAGATATTGTCAGTACAAAAAATCCACAATACAAATCACATAAGAGACGAGTATGGAAGACAACAAGAGGCATTATATTACAAAATGATGTTCGTTTTACAAAAATAGAGTACAAAAATATTGATGATTACACTAAGAGGGTGTGGGATACAAACGGCCACCCTATAGAGAAGCATCAGAGGGCAGGGCCTCAACGTCAATGAGAGAGGTCTCCTCAACGACCACGACTGGCTGGTCTTCAGACGTGCCGATACCCTCGACTTGAACCTGAGATTCCACCTGGGTTAGAGCCTCGGCAATCAAGGGACTGTCCAATTGAACTGCCTCCAGAGAGGGATGGACTGCAGAGACGACATCGCATAACTTGAGGACAACCCACCGACAGGCTGTCCTAATTCCCCTCTCCAAGTATTCAAGGCCGAAGCCTTGAAACTCGTCCTAGAGTTTGTAGGCCTCCACAGCATCGGCCTCGGCCTTCTTGATAGCCGCCTCAAGGTCGGCCTTGTGCTGAGTGATCAAGGGTGAAAGGTGTGCTCGTGTAAGTGCACAATCGTTGTTTTCGTTTCACCTCCTCAATACAAAAACCTAAGTTACGACTACACTCAACTAGTGAGTACAGCGGTAAGTTGGGTATCGAATCCACAGGGAGTGTTCGATAGATCGCAACAGATTATTAATTCAGGAATAAAAGTGTAAAAGGTGTTTAGAAACTAAAAAGGGAAAGATGCATAAAAGGGAAATAGTAATCTAGGCGAGTGTATTGAAACTAGATTATGAAAGAGAGTAAAACTATAGGTTGCGTCGAATATCCCTCACCCGAGTTAATTTGTATAAAATGGTTCCGTGGGTCGACGGGTTATTACACGTGCGTCTCGTTTCGACAGTTAATTAAATCAAGGGTTGTCACGCCCTAAATCATCATAAAAGCCTAATAAGATTTTGGCGTCAACAAATATCCCGGAAATTACGCGCGAAAGGTCGTAAGCACGGGACATACATGATATGCCCCGTCAAATCTCCTAGGCATAATAACTAGGACAACGCACCCGAAATAGACCCGTAAACACCATCACCAAAGCCAAGCAACGGCGTCAACTCGAGTGAGTTCCATTCAAGCACAACCTAATTTAGATTAGCTAGAAAGCATGTTAAAAACGCGGTAAATGGAAAGCGGGAATAAAGGCGATAAATCTATACTACAAAGCAAGTGAAGAAAGCATGTGAATCTAATTAAGAAAGCATGTAAATCAAACTATCAAAGCAAGAAAGAAGGAAATACAAACTATATAAATGGAGGGGATGATGAATAGTGCAACAATCAATCCAAAAGGGTGTCAATCCAAGAACAATTGAAGAACAACTCTTCAAAACCCTCAAAACCTAAGCTATTATAACTTAAAATCGTTTTGTCTACTAAATATCTCTTTATTACAACAAAAATTGGCTTAAGTAGTAAGTTGGAATAAAAGAAAAGAAGAAAGAAAAGAAGAGAAAATATCTGCTGGAAAAAATAGGGGATCGATCAATCGACCCCTGTGGTAGATCGATCGACAGTGTAAATCGTGCCAAAAATAAGAAGGCTCGATCGATCGATCAAGCAGGGCAACCTACTATTTCCTTTGTTTTGCCATGCCTTCCATCTCCGCTCAATTTTCCGTAACTTTGTCATACGGACTCGGAATCACGCACCGTTCATGGCCACGCGAAGATAGCGAGGATAGCTACAACTTCCGTGTAGATGTCGGGCCAGGTGCCCGAGCTGTGAAATGACCGGATTGCCCTTGAACGTGCGGTTGTGTACGGAAATTGCGCGGAATGCGTCCGGATCCCATACTTGGTACCTAAATACCTACAAAAGCCCAATTATACCTCATATAGCATGTTAACAGTATAAACCGAGGTTATCTGGTTAACGGGAATAAATATAGAGATTAAGGCACCCGAGGGGGCTAAAATGCGTAGGTTTGATGGATGAAATACGCAATATTCGCGTATTATCAATGAGCCTCCAAGTTTATCAAGGCTTCATCCTTCTCCTTTATAAGCAGGTCCTTGGCCTACTGATCGGCATCATGCTGTCTCGTCAGCTCATCCAAGACCCTGGCATGCTCAGTCCTAGCACTCTCCAGTTCAGCCCTTGCAGTCTCGAGCTCTGTCTGTAGGTCGGCCTCATGCTGAATGGCCCTCTCGGCTTCATGAAAATTTTGTTGATTCTCAGCCATCCACTTAGTGGCCGAGGTAAAGGCATAGACAGACTGCACAGAAAAAGACACTTGTTAAGAGGCTCAGGAAACAGTTAGTGAAAAATTCAACTAAGGAGATGAAGTAAAAATAAGTACCTGAGCCAGTGTGTGCAGACCATAGTCATACACCTTGGCCGGGGGCATTTTAGACAAGAAATCATAGTCGGCGGCCAAGGGGGCAGAGAACATAGAGGCTTTGTCCGCCCTCAGATTATCAATCAGGGAGGACAGCTCGGCCTTTAGAAGCGCCAAGTTCTGGGACCAGAAGGCCCCCATGCTGGAAGATGAACCAACCCCCTCAGATGACTCTACCCTCACCCTCGTCCTTGAGTCCGGCCGAGGGTCAGTAGGTGCTTTAGGCTCCTTCCTTTTATGACTGTCAGTGGTCGGCTCAACAAGCGTCGGCCCCGTGGTCCTCGTCTTCATCGGTGCTTGCTGGGGTTCCTTGCCTTTCTTCTTGCTTAGACCAGACAATAAGCTCAGAGCAGTAATTTCCCAAAGTTGATCTGATATACCTGCAGGACGACCTGAAAGGAGGACGACACGTCAGAAAAATGCAGAGGCAAAGATGAAACACTTGAAAAAAAGTAAAGAATGGAAAAATAATATAACTCACATAGTTCCGTCATGGGGGGCTACCCTCAGACCAGCTTCCTTGAGGAACCGAGGGGTCATCAGATCTTCAAACTTTGGAAGTTCACTCCCTCTCCCTCGTCCTCTCAGATAGTCAACGATATCTTTCTCTTCCAGACTAAGTCCGGGGTCTGACCTGGCCTTCATTGAAGGGTTAGACAATCTTCTGGGGACCCTCGGACCGTCAGCTGCAAGTTGTGCCTCGGCAGAAAACTCCCATTCCCTGAAGACAAAGAAGAATCTCTTCTTCCAATCGTGGTTGGAGGTTTGTGCCACGTGGAGAACTTTTTTGTTAGACCTCCTCGCCCCCAAGTGATAGTACCCAGGCTGTTTGGACAAGGAGGTGATATTGTAACAGGCCAAAAATACGTCGGTCGAGGGCTCATCAGTGAAAGCATTCTTCCACATGGAGATGTAGCCAAGGATCGTCCTCCAGGAGTTGGGAGGAAGCTGAGAGGGGGCAACGCCGAGGGCTGACAAAATATCTACGACAGCAGGATGCAGAGGGAGTCTGACACCTACCTTGAACAGCTGTTCGTACACCGCTATCTCTCCCTATTCACCCTCAAAGACCCTCTCGTCCTCAAAGGCAACCCTCGTAGATATGGTGGGAGGAATACCATATGCATGCCTCCACAGAAGGAGGTCATGATCCCTGACCGAGGAAATGTAAGACGAGGCGTGAGATGTGTCAACTGGGTCATCTGTGTCCTCATCATCCTCAGTCCCCTCACCCTCGGCCTCATCACCTGTCAGAGGCCCTTGGGGAAAAACCATCTGGAAGGCATGTGGAGATAGAATTGTCACAGAGACGACCTCCGAAGTAACCATACCCTTGGCGCATCGGCCTAGGCTTAGGTCAGACTCCGCTCCTCTCCCAGAAGGTCCAACGCCAATTGGCGATGACGCTCTCTCATCCATCTCACTCGAATAACTCTCGGCTAGACGGCAAGACGACCCACAAGACTCAGAGGGTCTTATTGTGGCAAGAGGAATGGGAAAAATGGGTCGTACCCAATTAGGGTTGGCCCCTCGTCTCCTCTCCTCCTCTTCCTCTATTCGCCTAATCTCTACGAAGAGCTTCTCTCTCAAAGATGGGAATTCCTCGGCTAAACTGTAAAGCCTCCTAAGCATTAAGGGGGAGACCCTACACTTGGATGAATTTCTAAGCTAACTACAAACAAGTTTGCAATTGACTAAACTGGATTTTTGGATTGAAATAAAAGAAACCAAGTGTTTTAATCAAGAACACTCAAGAACTAGTCGCCGGAAAAGACGCCGGAAAAGTTATGAAACACCCTAAGGAAAATCCTACCCTACAAGCCTAGAACAGGAAAGCAAGCAAGAAATGAAGGAAAAGAGGACGCTAGGACAGAGAGATTACCTGAGAGGGAAGAGCGAGACTGCCAAACTCGAAATGCTAAAATTTGCAGAAATGGAGGTTTGTCTGTTGGAAATCTAAGGAGAGAGAGAGCTTGGGAACGAAGAAGAAGAGAATGAATGGTTTCAAAAATTTCTTATATACCTTAGTAATGAGTGGGCCCATTACCCAAGCCAAAGCACAGCCCACGAGGAGGACATCATTAGGGCACAAAGCCCCAAGAAGCATGCAGCCGCCGCGCCTTGAAACCTGGAACGACATTGGATAAAAATTTGACAGTTGTCTCATCAGCTTGACAGGTGTCAGTCATCAAACAGACCATACACTTAGTCTCAAAAGCAACATTATCCCTCAGCCATCTCAGCATCATCTATGGTTAAGGGCTGGGGGGTGATTGATATACCCGTATATACCCTCGGCCATGCCGAGGGCACCCTACGCCTCATCAGGCCCAGACGACCCCTCAGGGGCCGACCCTTTATCAGGCTCCGAACGACCCCCCGAGAGGCCGATCCTCCATCAGTCTCCGAACGACCCCTCAGGGGCCGATCCTTCATCAGGCCTCGAACGACCCTTCGGGGGGCCGACCCTTCATCAGGCTCCGGACGACCCCCTCAGGGGCCGACCCTTCATCAGGATCCGGACGACCCCTCAGGGGTCGACCCTTCATCAGGCCCCGGATGACCCTTTGGGGGGCCGACCCTTCATCAGGCTCCGGACGACCCCTCAGGGGGCCGACAGTACGAGGCCCAAATTAGGCCAAACTCATTGCCGGAAGGAACTTTGCCCTCGGCCTCATATCAAAGGCCGAGGGTGACATCATCACAGCGCGTGGTTTGGGAGACGCGTGGAACAGTGCGCGTGAGGCTCACATGGCACATGAGAGACCGTTATAACAAAATCACACCCTCACGTGAGGGAATATTATGTCATCATTTGGCATCTACAAGTGTCAACAGGGGATTGGCTAGATCATCATCCACATGCACCATGCATACTTGGGGGGTACATTACACCTCCAAGACCTATATATACTTGTCACCTACAACCCTGCAGGGGATCGATCGATAATTGTAACCCTAGCTAAAACTCTGCTTATACACAGAGTAGAGAGAGAAAGTGAGCTTATGTGCATTGTATCCAAGGCCATTAGTGCCCATACTTAGTGGATCACACACTCACAGTGGATGTAGGCCAAATTGGATGAATAACTATACATCATTGTCTTATTCCTCTTATACTCATCTCCTTCTACACACTTATATACTTACATCTCTATGGCTGCCATGGTTACTATTGTTTTAGCTCATCATCACTTATCCGGTGGTGCTAAATCTCAGCATCATCAAAGACTCTTCACCTTCTTCTCAAATCTCTTCACCTTCTCTCTAATGGATGGCTTAGGCTTTGTGTTTGTTAACCCCAAGAGACAACTCAAAATGGTAAATAAATACTAAGAAAATTCGTGGGTTTAATTACCCCAAAATACAAAATGTCTAAAATACCCTCCTGGGATGTCAATTAAGCCTAAAAATGTTTCGAGACCCAAACTAAATCCCCGGGTACACTTTTTTGACTATCTAGACCCTTCCGGACACTTTGCCCCACTCAAAATCACTATACGGACGACTTATAATTTATTCACTTTAATAATAATAATTTAGTCCTGACACGACACAGGCGCGTCCCGAATTAAATTTCCACAATTGCCATTTTATTCACTCGTGACAATTTTAATAAAATCAATCTCATATATTACTTTACTCATCTAGTAATATTCAACAAATTTCCAATAATTACTAACTCATATCATGCTAGTAAATATAAAAAAAAAAATTTCCGGATTAATATTAAATTAATACCTCAAATTAAATTTAATAAATTCCCAATTTTAAAAGCCATAAAAATACGAGGTATTACATTTCTATCCCAGTATGTGAGCGCTCTAGGGAATTTTCCCCAATATTACCATAGGAAGCGGCTACACTTCCACATCCACATAAGTGAGTCTATCAAGGATACTCTCGTAGCTAGGTACCCCACTCAAAATAGAGCTATAGATCTTCATTAAGAGTTATAATTAACTCAACCTTAACTTGCTTCAGGATATCATGCTCCATAGGGATGGACTCAGAGTAAAACCCCGTCAATAATAATTAGCATGATTCAACCCATATCACCATGACTTGTTATTACCCTTTGAACCTATTTCTTCGGATCTCCACTCTATAGGTTGGGTTACCACCACAAATGATTCAATATCAACGGGTTTTAGTCCGATCCCTTTCTATGTGTTAAACACCTTCTCTCGTACTAGTCCTTTCGTTAAAGAATAAGTAAGTTTATATATTCATCAGTTCGAATATAATCCACACTCACAACTCATTAGTTTTTAAATTCTCAAACTATGTTGTGCTTACGACATATTTGTCGTTCTTTCCGTTATGATAACGGTTCTAAAATTTTACAATAGACATGGTTCTATTGTTGTGGATAAAATGACTGTGTCAATCTCTACCATAACTGGTATCTTATAATAGGTCTTTTAACCTTTCATTTACTCACTAGCCATAGCTAATGGTATCACCATATACTCCATCATTAATTAAGGCAATAATTAATATTTCTAGCAGTTCCAAAAAATAACATCATAATATGTGTTAAACACATATCCATTATTGATTTAGAATCAATTATAGGTTTGTGATTTTATCAAAACACATAACCTTTATCAATAGCATAAGAATGCACTTTTTAATTATAAACCTTCATAGTACTTCCATAAAAAATTATTCCAAGTCAACTGTATTTAGTAGCTCAATTGAGACTACTTAAGATGTTGTCATATTCATCTTTTCTTATCACTATATATAGTGTTCTTATACTTGGATCATGTGGAGTACAAGATGGTTCACAATAAGCATATATCTAATAAATAGATATTCTTGTATTTCAATGTACTAAATCAATTAATTGATCCATATAGCCTTGTAATATTAACAAGTACTATTCTTGTTTCATTAAAATTCTATATGCTAACATTTTGACTTAGCATGAATTTGGTTTTCTAGGCATTAAAATATTATAACCAAATATTAGCTAATCATTCTTGCATAATAAATACGAGTGCATTCATATTTCAACATGCTTAGTGATAAACACGATTCATATTATTCTCAATTCATTCTCATTTGATAATTTATCAAAATATCATGCCATTTATTGGTGCCTTCCATATTAATTTTTCAACTTCAAGTTGGTCCATGTAAGTTGCCTTACATAGGTCACCATTCGAAAAACATTATTATATATATATTTAGTTTTTAACTTAACATCATATATAATATTAATGGTATTCAAATTAAATGAAGCTTCTGCATTTTCATGAGAATAATTTAACGCGCATCATGTATAACTAAGTTATATTAATGAATTTCGGCTATTAAACAAAGCTTATATTCATAAATGATAATTGTCTCAATATTCCTTCAAATGATGTGTATACACCTCATTATCTTATAGTTATAAGACTAGTCAATTATAAACTAATTTCTAGTTTATTTCAAGGAATTCAAGCAATCATTTATGACATGACTTTTCTAAGGATTTTTTGAATCCTTTTCAATAACATAAGCAAGATTTTATTTTTAACTCACAACTCAAAAAATAAGAGTTCTCTTAAACACCAAAGTTTTAGATTCTATTAAATGCTCATCAATTATAGTTAAGAGGTACTCGATTGAGTGCCCCCACTCATGAACAAAACAACGAAATCCCCCACTCATGAACAAAACAACAATGCAGCAATACATACGTGTTCATGAGTGGATTTATATCAAGAATCATGAGAAAAAAAACAGTTGGAACAATACAAAATCAGGGGCAAACAACCACAAACTAACATATGTCAACCTAGGGTTTTAAATATGTAATTTGTGACACAATTCTAACAAAAACTACAAAATCATGTAAGAGTAATGAAGATTATACCTTGGATATGTAGAAATTGGAAGAAATAGAGAGAATGTGGTGTGGGAAAAAACTAGGGCACGAAAGAATTTGAGAGAGGAGAAGAGAGAATAAGAAAAATGGGGAAAAAAGTAGGCAGTCCTCGGCCTTAACTGCTCGATCGATCAAGCAGGGTCAGGCACACTGCATTCCTTTTTTAAAAGGGGGGGGGGGAAATTGCAATTCAGGGATAATGGGGGGGTTTAAATATAAAATAAATATATATATAGTATATATAAGTATATATATATATATAATAATATGAAATAAAAATATAAAAATAAAAATAAAAATAAAAATAAAATTAATTACACATACGCTTAAATATACACACAAAAAGGCCTATGCGAACAAAAAAAAATAAAAATATGTACAATGAGCAACACACACACATGGTCACGACAAAATGAAAAATAAAAGAAAAACAAATGCAAATGCGTGAGAATGCGCGTGTGAAAAACAAAGGAAAAAAATGTTTTTGTGACTTTTTTGATTGTTTTCTTAAGAAATGCGTGCCGGGATGCATAGTCTCCGCAAATTCAAGTCCGTTGAACCTACAAAAAAGTTAGAACCAAGCATACAAAAAGAAATAAAAAGGGATTAACTACTTACACTAGGCTAATATGAAGAAAAACAAAAAATAAAGAAGTTAGTATATACAACCTACACTTAGGATGTGCAATTAACTATATACTAAAAGTTTAAACTTTTGAGGGTCCATCCAAAACACAATTTGAATTTGGCGGATCAACGGTGGACCCTCCCGAACATGCATGCCTCCCGGAAAATAGGAATTTCGTTCGAACGACGGAAGGTATGTGTAAGGTGGTAAAAGTGAACCATCCCCAATTGAAACTTTGCGAGGGAGGATGGGGGATTTGGATTGGACGGGCAACAAATACACATGCGGGCCGAGAAAACATGAATCAACTCCCGAGTATTTTAAAGTTAGAACGGGAGGCGGCACACATGAGGGCAAAGATGCCGTTATGGAAAGCGGTTCGAGCGAGTACTCCTCGTCGGTGAAAAGGTTTGGAACTAAAAAGTTTTGAACCGATTCATCGGGTACTCGAATTGGTACGACAGTATATAATGAAGACGGGGATGAAAGAAATTCAATCTCAGGCGATGAGTGATCATCACTTGAGAATTGAATTTTGGGAGAAATAGGATCGTTTACAATGAAACTTTCTTCTTTGAAAATCAAAGAAGAAACGAATTCATTGCAAATAGATACCATGCCTTTTTCATCCTCATTTTCATTATCTACTATACCGTGGGTCAAGTCAAGGATGATTTGTTCCAAAGTAGGAACGAAGTCCTCATTTGGTTCAAAACAGTCCTCGACTTTGGCAGTCTCCGAAGAAAAGTCGTCGTCAGATTCAAATAGTAAATCCTACTCGTGTTCCCAACAACGATTTTCTTCCCGATAACGTTCTTCAATCCTCTCATTTTCAAGCATACGCAATCCCTCACCGAATGTCATCGGGCGAGGAGAGGATTCTTGAAAATGGGAAGTTTGGAAATTGTTCTCGGGACTACACTCAAAATCATTAACATAGGAATTTTGAAAATGATTACAATGGGATTCAAAATTCTTATCATAAGGATCTTGCGACCCAAAATCAGAATGATCATGCACAAAATTGTTGTAATCCAAACTTTGACTTTCGTAATACTCACCCAATGTCATTTTAGATGTTGCAACTTTTTGGGATTGCAAGTATTGACCAAAAGTCAAAGGTTTATCGAAATTTTAAGAATTATCATTAGGATTAGCAGAAAAGTTAGAATAAGACATGCTTACCCCAACGAAGGCTCGAGAGGGCGACTTCCACAACAATGATGTGCGGCGGTGAATTCAAGCGTTCCTAGGCGTTCAAATGTAGAAGTCCTGCAAAAAAGGGTTAAAAGAAAGAATACAAATACAAAGAAAAGATTACTACGAACTAATAATACAATTACAATATATAACAAAACACATCCCCGGCAACGCCGCCATTTTGATCAAGGGTGAAAGGTGTGCTCGTGTAAGTGCACAATCGTTGTTTTCGTTTCACCTCCTCAATACAAAAACCTAAGTTACGACTACACTCAACTGGTGAGTACAGCGGTAAGTCGGGTATCGAATCCACAGGGAGTGTTCGATAGATCGCAACAGATTATTAATTCAGGAATAAAAGTGTAAAAGGTGTTTAGAAACTAAAAAGTGAAAGATGCACAAAAGGGAAATAGTAATCTAGGCGAGTGTATTGAAACTAGATTATGAAAGCGAGTAAAACTATAGGTTGCGTCGAATATCCCTCACCCGAGTTAATTTGTATAAAATGGTTCCGTGGGTCGATGGGTTATTACACGTGCGTCTCGTTTCGACAGTTAATTAAATCAAGGGTTGTCACGCCCTAAATCATCATAAAAGCCTAATAAGATTTTGGCGTCAACAAATATCCCAGAAATTACGCGCGAAAGGTCGTAAGCACGGGACATACATGATATGCCTCGTCAAATCTCCTAGGCGTAATAACTAGGACAACGCACCCGGAATAGACCCGTAAACACCATCACCAAAGCAAAGCAACGGCGTCAACTTGAGTGAGTTCCATTCAAGCACAACCTAATTTAGATTAGCTAGAAAGCATGTTAAAAACGCGGTAAATGGAAAGAGGGAATAAAGGTGATAAATCTATACTACAAAGCAAGTGAAGAAAGCATGTGAATCTAATTAAGAAAGCATGTAAATCAAACTATCAAAGCAGGAAAGAAGGAAATACAAACTATATAAATGGAGGTGATGATGAATAGTGCAACAATCAATCCAAAAGGGTGTCAATCCAAGAACAATTGAAGAACAACTCTTCAAAACCCTCAAAACCTAAGCTATTATAACCTAAAATCGTTTTGTCTACTGAATATCTCTTTATTACAACAAAAATTGGCTTAAGTAGTAAGTTGGAATAAAAGAAAAGAAGAAAGAAATGAAGAGAAAATATCTGCTGGAAAAAACAGGGGATCAATCTATCGACCCCTGTGGTCGATCGATCGACAATGTAAATCGTGGCAAAAATAAGAAGACTCGATCGATCGACCCCCAGGCTCGATCGATCGATCAAGCAGGGCAGCCTGCTGTTTCTCCTGTTTTGGCATGCTTTCCATCTCCGCTCAATTTGCCGTAACTTTGTCATACGGACTCGGAATCACGCACCGTTCATGGCCACGCGAAGCTAGCTAGGAGAGCTACAACTTCCGTGTAGATGTTGGGCCAGGTGCCCGAGCTGTGAAATGACCGGATTGCCCTTGAACGTGCGGTTGTGTACCGAAATTGCGTGGAATGCGTCCGGATCCCATACTTGGTACCTAAATACCTACAAAAGCCCAATTATACCTCATATAGCATGTTAACAGTATAAACCGAGGTTGTCTGGTTAACGGGCATAAATATAGAGATTAAGGCACCCGAGGGAGCTAAAATGCGTAGGTTTGACGGATGAAATACGCAATATTCGCGTATTATCACACCCCCTAACTTACACATTGCTAGTCCCTAGCAATGAAATAGGATGCAACAGGAAGAACAAGTAAACCAACACAGGAGATAGTATAAAAATATGGTATCAAAGCATAAAGCCACTTTCGCGGGCGATTCGATTGCATTTAGTGTATGCAATAAGCCGTTAAACCCCTAGGTTACCCTAGTGGACGAGTGTCGTCTCCTGAGGGTTTTCAGGGATGAAACCCACAAACATCATATCGTTTCCTCAAAATATGCCCAATCAAGCATGCGACAAACTCGACAATACGAACAAGATTTCAACATGTTATTAGCATAGCAAACGAATTCGCGTGAGAAGTCCGTAGTTATTAACATTATCGAATGCACATGTGGGAGTGGGGTGAGCATATGAAAAGTATGATTTGGTGAAAAACTTTAATAACTCGAATACTAAATATTAAAGCATGCATAAAAGTCAATCCTCACGGGCATCACACTCATCAAATGAATTCACTTGAAACAGGGAGGTAACACACTAGACATGCGGGCATAAGGAGTAAATGTAAAGGGAAACTAGGCCGCGCACATGTCACAATTGAAGAACGCTATATAGGAAATAAAAATTGCAATCTCAGTGAAAGGATACCGCACATATAAAAGAGGCGAAATGCATTTTCACAGATTATCAAAACTATTTAAACATTTGAATTACATCAACTTAAGATCACATAGGACTTGTATAGGGTTGTAATGTAGGCTAGGTTAGGGTACGAAATGAAAGGGATGTATATACGGATTCAAAGTGTTTGGGGATGAAACTCGGAATAATGGAAAAAGTGGGCAATTTCAAATTGGACAAATGATTTCCAAACGAGCATTAGATATAACAATCGAGAGAGTAATCGAAGCTTATTGAAACACTACAAACACTATAAACAACTTTCTTTTTCTTTTTCTTTTTCTTCTTTTTCTCACTTTTTCTTTTGTTTTTCTTTTGTTTTCAACTTTCTCTTTTTCACTCTTTTCCTTTCTATTTCTTTCACTTCTTACTCTTTTCATACTCAAATTGCAACCACACAACACAATAATAACATTCAATCCCAAGCAACAATCCAAAACAAGGGTATGTAAGGTAATATGCATGGTATAAAACTCCAATTTGGAGTTGGTTATGGGATTTTGGGTAATAAAAAGAAAGGCTAGTATTTAGGCTCAAGTGGGTTGACTAGGGAAAATATAAAAGGTGAGGTCAAGGTCATATGGGTGATATACAAAGATGGCCTATGATCCTTTCAAAAAGTATACGCAATTCTCGAGTCAAACAACATATGAAAATCATGCTCAAGTAACACATTTCAGGTATGAACTCAATTAATGAACGGTCAATGAAAGAATAAAGAGATTACCAATGACTGTAACGTTTTCAAAGAGGAAACAAAAGTGTATACACTCACAACTGAAGATAAGTCTCTAATCTCACTCGGTGTAAGTATATACAATGCAACAAAAGCATACCGAGTTATAAAAATCTTAAACCAAATCAATATAACAAGAATGGTGCATGTGCTCACGGATTAAAGTTTAATTCATGAAGTTATTCATAATATCAATGATTTAGGGACTAAAATCTAATAACTTCTAAAATCGAGAACATGCATCGTTGAATTGTCTATTTGATCAGGCAATTATTAAAATTTATCATCGGAAACAAGGGCAAAATGCCCAATAAAGGAGAAAAAAGAAAGAAAATATTTTTGAAAATTTTCAAATTTTTAACAAAAACATGCTTTGTAACTAAACTGTAATCAAATCCAAGGACTAAACAGCAAAATGGATAGAATATCCTACACCCCCTAACTTGAATGTTGCATTGTCCCCAATGCGTCCATTAAAGAACACAACACAAAGTTAGGAAAAGAATGATATTACCCACATGTGGAGCGATCTCCATAAGTACAAGTCCAAATGAAGCTGCAAAACAAGTTAGTACAAAGCATATGAAGAATATGTACCGATGTATTAAGTTAAAAGAATCTATGTCACAAGTCACAATAATATAGAGGGGCTGAAGTGCAAATACTAGATAAATTAATGGTGAACTTTTTGATTTTATAAAATGGAAGGTCACACACATCAAAATCCAATAAACAACCACAAACTATATTTTCATTTCTCATTTCATAAGTTCAATACAAAATTACTTAATACATTACAACTCCTGAAATAAAAGAAATACAAATAAAAATAAAAATAAAAATAAAAAGTACAATATAATATTCGATCCCAGAATACAAAAATAACCCAGTACAACAACAGCCTAGTGGCCAGAACCACTAGGATCAGAAGGGTCCTGAAAATGAGGAGGCAACGGTGTGTCGGAATCACTGCGCTGCAGATAAAGATTTCTCATCATCTGCTGCATCATCCTATACTCCTGTCTGTGCTGTGCCCTCGCCTGCCTCTGCACGGTCCACTCCTGCCGCTGCTCGTCGTGAAACTGCCGCTGGTCGGCCTGCTGCTGTGCCCACTGCGGCCACTGCTTGGCCTGCAACTGGTCCAGGCGGGACTCCCATGTAGCCCACCTGAGCTGGGTCTCCTCCCAGCGCTGGTCCTGCACGGCCTGAAATGCCACAAAGCGGGCATCATCATCAGTGTGTGGCGCGTGAGAACCCTCACCCATCTCCATCTCCTTGATCTCATCCTCCTCATCGTCCGGCTCATCAGCCATCTCTGCCCTCTGTCTCTTACCCGCCGGTTGCCCCCACTCATGCTTAAGCATTTTCGAGATGTTGTCCTTAGAGAGAAGCCCGAGTGGGTCATGCTTACGGTCAGCGTCCAACTCCGGGCAACCGTGTGAAATACAAATCCTCGTGATGAGGGCAGGAAAAGGAAGGGAAAATCTCCATGCGATCTCCTTCGCAGTCGCGCACATGATGTCTAGAAAAATACTGGGCAAGCTGATACTGCCCAAGCCATTGATCATCGTGTAGATCAATGCGGCATGCTTGTGACGAACCTCTGACCGGTTGTTCGTCACCATGAAGGAATGAACATTGATGTAGTGTAATAATCGAGGCAAGTCCTCCATCGTAGCCGAGCGGAAAGCACCCTTCTTCCACGCCTCACCCGGTGCAAGAGCCTCTATCAATGTCCATCGGCCGAAAATAGTCCCATCAAGAAAACTGACTAAATCCGCGGGAAGTGGAACATCCATAAAATCTGCTAAATCTGATATAGTGAAGGGAGTTCGCACCCCACGGACCATGGCCTCGTATGTAGTCGGCCCACTGCTGCCCTTTACCTCCACTAACGTCGCGTAGAATATTCGGACCAACTCCTCGTTGACGCGCCCGTTAGTAGAAAGAAAGGGCTCCCACCCCTGACGGCGCAACAGAACACGCGCCTCCCTCGGTATCTCCTCAAGGACCCACGCAAAGTGATAACCAAGCGGTCGCTCGGATGTATGAAAGTGCTCATGGAACCAATCCCGCTCCTGCTCGCAGCGGAAACCATCAACGCCCCCGGCGGGCACACACCTAGTAGACGAGTATTTCTTTTGGTGCCATTTCAACCTACAAAATAAGAATTACACAATACAAAGCAAAGTGTAAGCACAATTTATGGTTAGTAGTGTACAAGTTGAAATGGTGGTGCAAGTGCGCAAAACCGAGGTGAAAATATGCAACATTGCGATGAAGAATGTCGGAATGCGACAAGGCATGAAAATCACCCAAGTGTGCGTCAAAAATTGGATTGAAATCTATTTAAGGCATTTTGACGAACACTTGGCGTTAGCAATGTGCGTCAAGGTTGAAAATACCGAATTGAACCAACGAAATCCCCCTCTCATGAACAAAACAACAATGCAGCAATACATACTTGTTCATGAGTGGATTTATATCAAGAATCATGAGAAAAAAAACAGTTGGAACAATACAAAATCAGGGGCAAACAACCACAAACTAACATATGTCAACCTAGGGTTTTAAACATGTAATTTGTGACACAATTCTAACAAAAACTACAAAATCATGTAAGAGTAATGAAGATTATACCTTGGATATGTAGAAATTGGAAGAAATAGAGAGAATGTGGTGTGGGAAAAAACTAGGGCACGAAAGAATTTGAGAGAGGAGAAGAGAGAATAAGAAAAATGGGGAAAAAAGTAGGCAGTCCTCGGCCTTAACTGCTCGATCGATCGATCGAGCCTGGCCTTCGATCGATCGATCAAGCAGGGTCAGGCACACTGCATTCCTTTTTTAAAGGGGGGGGGGGGGAAATTGCAATTCAGGGATAATGGGGGGGTTTAAATATAAAATAAATATATATATAGTATATATAAGTATATATATATATAATAATATGAAATAAAAATATAAAAATAAAATTAATTACACATAGGCTTAAATATACACACAAAAAGGCCTATGCGAACAAAAAAAAAATATGTACAATGAGCAACACACACACATGGTCACGACAAAATGAAAAATAAAAGAAAATAAAAAAGAAAAACAAATGCAAATGCGTGAGAATGCGCGTGTGAAAAACAAAGGAAAAAAATGTTTTTGCGGCTTTTTTGATTGTTTTCTTAAGAAATGCGTGCCGGGATGCATAGTCTCCGCAAATTCAAGTCCGTTGAACCTACAAAAGAGTTAGAACCAAGCATACAAAAAGAAATAAAAAAAGATTAACTAATTACACTAGGCTAATATGAAGAAAAACAAAAAATAAAGAAGTTAGTATATACAACCTACACTTAGGATGTGCAATTAACTATATACTAAAAGTTTAAACTTTTGAGGGTCCATCCAAATCACAATTTGAATTTGGCGGATCAACGGTGGACTCTCCCGAACATGCATGCCTCCCGGAAAATAGGAATTCCGTTCGAACGACGGAAGGCATGTGTAAGGCGGTAAAAGTGAACCATCCCCAATTGAAACTTTGCGAGGGAGGATGGGGGATTTGGATTGGACGGGCAACAAATACACATGCGGGCCGAGAAAACATGAATCAACTCCCGAGTATTTTAAAGTTAGAACGGGAGGCGACGCACATGAGGGCAAAGATGCCGTTATGGAAAGCGGTTCGAGCGAGTACTCCTCGTCGGTGAAAAGGTTTTTAACTAAAAAGTTTTGAACCGATTCATCGGGTACTCGAATTGGTACGACAGTATATAATGAATACGGGGATGAAAGAAATTAAATCTCAGGCGATGAGTGATCATCACTTGAGAATTGAATTTCGGGAGAAATAGGATCGTTTACAATGAAACTTTCTTCTTTGAAAATCAAAGAAGAAAAGAATTCATTGCAAATAGATACCATGACTTTTTCATCCTCATTTTCATTATCTACTATACCGTGGGTCAAGTCAAGGATGATTTGTTCCAAAGTAGGAACGAAGTCCTCATTTGGTTCAAAACAGTCCTCGACTTCGGCAGTCTCCGAAGAAAAGTCATCGTCGAATTCAAATAGTAAATCCAACTCGTGTTCCCAACAACGATTTTCTTCCCGATAACGTTCTTCAATCCTCTCATTTTCAAGCATACGCAATCCCTCACCGAATGTCATCGGGCGAGGAGAGGATTCTTGAAAATGGGAAGTTTGGAAATTGTTCTCGGGACTACACTAAAAATCATTAACATAGGAATTTTGAAAATGATTACAATTGGATTCAAAATTCTTATCATAAGGATCTTGCGACCCAAAATCAGAATGATCATGCACAAAATTGCTGTAATCCAAACTTTGACTTTCGTAATACTCACCCAATATCATTTTAGATGTTACAACTTTTTGGGATTGCAAGTATTGACCAAAAGTCAAAGGTTTACCGAAATTTTGAGAATTATCATTAGGATTAGCAGAATAGTTAGAATAAGACATGCTTACCCCAACGAAGGCTCGAGAGGGCGACTTCCACAACAATGATGTGCGGCGGTGAATTCAAGCGTTCCTAGGCGCTCAAATGTTGAAGTCTTGCAAAAAAGGGTTAAAAGAAAGAATACCAATACAAAGAAAAGATTACTACGAACTAATAATACAATTACAATCTATAACAAAACACATCTCCGGCAACGCCGCCATTTTGATCAAGGGTGAAAGGTGTGCTCGTGTAAGTGCACAATCGTTGTTTTCGTTTCACCTCCTCAATACAAAAACCTAAGTTACGACTACACTCAACTGGTGAGTACAGCGGTAAGTCGGGTATCGAATCCACAGGGAGTGTTCGATAGATCGCAACAGATTATTAATTCAGGAATAAAAGTGTAAAAGGTGTTTAGAAACTAAAAAGTGAAAGATGCATAAAAGGGAAATAGTAATCTAGGCGAGTGTATTGAAACTAGATTATGAAAGCGAGTAAAACTATAGGTTGCGTCGAATATCCCTCACCCGAGTTAATTTGTATAAAATGGTTCCATGGGTCGAGGGGTTATTACACGTGCGTCTCGTTTCGACAGTTAATTAAATCAAGGGTTGTCACGCCCTAAATCATCATAAAAGCCTAATAAGATTTTGGCGTCAACAAATATCCCGGAAATTACGCGAGAAAGGTCGTAAGCACGGGACATACATGATATGCCCCGTCAAATCTCCTAGGCATAATAACTAGGATAACGCACCCGAAATAGACCCGTAAACACCATCACCAAAGCAAAGTAACAGCGTCAACTCGAGTGAGTTCCATTCAAGCACAACCTAATTTAGATTAGCTAGAAAGCATGTTAAAAACGCGGTAAATGGAAAGAGGGAATAAAGGTGATAAATCTATACTACAAAGCAAGTGAAGAAAGCATGTGAATCTAATTAAGAAAGCATGTAAATCAAACTATCAAAGCAAGAAAGAAGGAAATACAAACTATATAAATGGAGGGGATGATGAATAGTGCAACAATCAATCCAAAAGGGTGTCAATCCAAGAACAATTGAAGAACAACTCGTCAAAACCCTCAAAACCTAAGCTATTATAACCTAAAATCATTTTGTATACTGAATATCTCTTTATTACAACAAAAATTGGCTTAAGTAGTAAGTTGGAATAAAAGAAAAGAAGAAAGAAAAGAAGAGAAAATATCTGCTGGAAAAAATAGGGGATCGATCGATCGACCCCTGTGGTCGATCGATCGACAGTGTAAATCGTGGCAAAAATAAGAAGGCTCGATCGATCGACCCCCAGGCTCGATCGATCGATCAAGCAGGGCAGCCTGCTGTTTCCCCTGTTTTGGCATGCTTTCCACCTCCGCTCTATTTGCCGTAACTTTGTCATACAGACTCGGAATCATGCACCGTTCATGGCCACGCGAAGCTAGCGAGGAGAGCTACAACTTCCGTGTAGATTTCGGGCCAGGTGCCCGAGCTGTGAAATGACCGGATTGCCCTTGAACGTGCGGTTGTGTACGAAAATTGCGCGGAATGCGTCCGGATCCCATACTTGGTACCTAAACATCTACAAAAGCCCAATTATACCTCATATAGCATGTTAACAGTATAAACCGAGGTTGTCTGGTTAACGGGCATAAATATAGAGATTAAGGCACCCGAGGGGGCTAAAATGCGTAGGTTTGACGGATGAAATACGCAATATTCGCGTATTATCAATGAGACTCCAAGTTTATCAAGGCTTCATCCTTCTCCTTTATAAGCAGGTCCTTGGCCTGCTGATCGGCATCATGCTGTCTCGTCAGCTCATCCAAGACCCTGGCTTGCTCAGTCCTGGCACTCTCCAGTTCAGCCCTTGCAGTCTCGAGCTCTGTCTGCAGGTCGGCCTCATGCTGAATGGCCCTCTCGGCTTCATGAAACTTCTGTTGATTCTCAGCCATCCACTTAGTGGCCGAGGTAAAGGCATAGACAGACTGCACAGAAAAAGACACTTGTTAAGAGGCTGAGGAAATAATTAGTGAAAAATTCAACTAAGGAGATGAAGTAAAAATAAGTACCTGAGCCAGTGTGTGCAGACCATAGTCATACACCTTGGCCGGGGGCATTTTAGACAAGAAATCATAGTCGGCGGCCGAGGGGGCAGAGAACATAGAGGCTTTGTCCGCCCTCAGATTGGCAATCAGGGAGGACGACTCGGCCTTTAGAAGCGCCAAGTTCTTGGACCAGAAGGCCCCCATGCTGGAAGATGAACCAGCCCCCTCAGATGACTCTACCCTCGCCCTCGTCCTTGAGTCCGGCCGAGGGTCAGTAGGTGCTTCAGGCTCCTTACTTTTATGACTATCAGTGGTCGGCTCAACAAGCGTCGGCCCCGTGGTCCTCGTCTTCATCGGTGCTTGCTGGGGTTCCTTGCCTTTCTTCTTGCTTAGACCAGACAATAAGCTCAGAGCAGTCATTTCCCAAAGTTGATCTGATATACCTGCAGGACGACCTGAAAGGAGGACGACACGTCAGAAAAATGCAGAGGCAAAGATGAAACACTTGAAAAAAGTAAAGAATGGAAAAATAATATAACTCACATAGTTCCGTCAAGGGGGGCTACCCTCAGACCAGCTTCCTTGAGGAACCGAGGGGTCATCAGATCTTCAAACTTTGGAAGTTCACTCCCTCTCCCTCGTCCTCTCAGATAGTCAACGATATCTTTCTCTTCCAGACTAAGTCCGGGGTCTGACCTGGCCTTCATTGAAGGGTTAGACCATCTTCTAGGGACCCTCGGACCGTTAGCTGCAAGTTGTGCCTCGACAGAAAACTCCCATTCCCTGAAGACAAAGAAGAATCTCTTCTTCCAATCGTGGTTGGAGGTTTGTGCCACGTGGAGAACTTTTTTGTTAGACCTCCTCGCCTCCAAGTGATAGTATCCAGGCTGTTTGGACGAGGAGGTGATATTGTAACAGGCCAAAAATACGTCGGTCGAGGGCTCATCAGTGAAAGCATTCTTCCAAAGGGAGATGTAGCCAAGGATCGTCCTCTAGGAGTTGGGAGGAAGCTGAGAGGGGGCAACGCCGAGGGCTGACAAAATATTTACGACAGCAGGATGCAGAGGGAGTCTGACACCTACCTTGAACATCTGTTCGTACACCGCTATCTCTCCCTCTTCACCCTCAAAGACCCTCTCGTCCTCAAAGGGAACCCTCGTAGATATGGTGGGAGGAACACCATATGCATGCCTCCACAGAAGGAGGTCATGATCCCTGACCGAGGAAATGTAAGACGAGGCGTGAGATGTGTCAACTGGGTCATCTGTGTCCTCATCATCCTCAGTCCCCTCACCCTCGACCTCGGCCTCATCACCTGTCAGAGGCCCTTGGGGAAAAACCATCTGGAAGGCATGTGGAGATAGAATTATCACAGGGACGACCTCCGAAGTAACCATACCCTCGGCGCGTCGGCCTGGGCTTAGGTCAGACTCCTCTCCTCTCCCAGAAGGTCCAACGCCAATTGGCGATGACGCTCTCTCATCCATCTCACTCGAATAACTCTCGGCTGGACGACAAGACGACCCACAAGACTCAGAGGGTCTTATTGTGGCAAGAGGAATGGGAAAAATGGGTCGTACCCAATTAGAGTTGGCCCCACGTCTCCTCTCCTCCTCTTCCTCTATTCGCCTAATCTCAACGAAGAGCTTCTCTCTCAAGGATGGGAACTCCTCGGCTAAACTGTAAAGCCTCCTAAGCATTAAGGGGGAGACCCTACACTTGGATGAATTTCTAAGCTAACTAGAAACAAGTTTGCAATTGACCAAACTGGATTTTTGGATTGAAACAAAAGAAACCAAGTGTTTTAATCAAGAACACTCAAGAACTAGTCGCCGGAAAAGACGCCGGAAAAGTTATGAAACACCCTAAGGAAAATCCTACCCTACAAGCCTAGAACAGGAAAGCAAGCAAGAAATGAAGGAAAAGAGGACGCTAGGGCAGAGAGATTACTTGAGAGGGAAGAGCGAGACTGCCAAACTCGAAATGCTGAAATTTGCAGAAATGGAGGTTTGTCTGTTGGAAATCTAAGGAGAGAGAGAGCTTGGGAACGAAGAAGAAGAGAATGAATGGTTTCAAAAATTGCTTATATACCTTAGTAATGAGTGGGCCCATTACCCAAGCCAAAGCACAACCCACGAGGAGGACATCATTAGGGCACAAAGCCCCAAGCAGCATGCAGCCATCGCGCCTTGAAACCTGGAACGACATTGGATAAAAATTTGACAGCTGTCACATCAGCTTGACAGGTGTCACTCATCAAACAGACCATACACTTAGTCTCAAAAGCAACATTATCCCTCAGCCATCTCAGCATCATCTATGGTTAAGGGCTGGGGGGTGATTGATATACCCGTATATACCCTCGGCCATGCCGAGGGCACCCTATGCCTCATTAGGCCCAGACGACCCCTCAGGGGCCGACCCTTCATCAGGCTCCGAACGACCCCCCGAGAGGCCGATCCTCCATCAGGCTCCGGACGACCCCTCAGGGGCCGACCCTTCATCAGGCCTCGAACGACCCTTCGGGGGGCCGACCCTTCATCAGGCTCCGGACGACCCCCTCAGGGGCCGACCCTTCATCAGGATCCGGACGACCCCTCAGGGGTCGACCCTTCATCAGGATCCGAACGACCCCTCAGGGGGCCGACAGTACGAGGCCCAAATTAGGCCAGACTCATTGCCGGAAGGAACTTTGCCCTCGGCCTCATATCAAAGGTTGAGGGTGACATCATCACAGCGCGTGGTTTGGGAGACGCGTGGAACAGTGCGCGTGAGGCTCACATGGCACATGAGAGACCGTTATAACAAAATCACACCCTCACGTGAGGGAATATTATGTCATCATTTGGCATCTACAAGTGTCAACAGGGGATTGGCTAGATCATCATCCACATGCACCATGCATACTTGGGGGGTACATTACACCCCCAAGACCTATATATACTTGTCACCTACAACCCTACAGGGGATCGATCGATAATTGTAACCCTAGCTAAAACTCTGCTTATACACACAGTAGAGAGAGAAAGTGAGCTTATGTGCATTGTATCCAAGGCCATTAGTGCCCATACTTAGTGGATCACACACTCACAGTGGATGTAGGCCAAATTGGCTGAACCACTATACATCATTGTCTTATTCCTCTTATACTCATCTCCTTCTACACACTTATATACTTACATCTCTATGGCTGCCATGGTTACTATTGTTTGAGCTCATCATCACTTATCCGGTGGTGCTAAATCTCAGCATCATCAAAGACTCTTCACCTTCTTCTCAAATCTCTTCACCTTCTCTCTAATGGATGGCTTAGGCTTTGTGTTTGTTAACCCCAAGAGAAAACTCAAAATGGAAAATAAATACTAAGAAAATTCGTGGGTTTAATTACCCCAAAATACAAAATGTCTAAAATACCCTCCTGGGATGTCAATTAAGCCTAAAAATGTTTCGAGACCCAAACTAAATCCCCGGGTACACTTTTTTGACTATCTAGACCCTTCCGAACACTTTGGCGCACTCAAAATGACTATACTGATGACTTATAATTTATTCACTTTAATAATAATAATTTAGTCCTGACACGACACAGGCGCGTCCCGAATTAAATTTCCACAATTGCCATTTTATTCACTCGTGACAATTTTAATAAAATCAATCTCATATATTACTTTACTCATCTAGTAATATTCAACAAATTTTCAATAATTACTAACTCATATCATGCTAGTAAATATGAAAAAAAATAATTTCCGGATTAATATTAAATTAATACCTCAAATTAAATTTAATAAATTCCCAATTTTAAAAGCCATAAAAATACGGGGTATTACATTTCTATCCCAGTATGTGAGCGCTCTAGGGAATTTTCCCCAATATTACCATAGGAAGCGGCTACACTTCCACATCCACATAAGTGAGTCTATCAAGGATACTCTCGTAGCTAGGTACCCCACTCAAAATAGAGCTATAGATCTTCATTAAGAGTTATAATTAACTCAACCTTAACTTGCTTCAGGATATCATGCTCCATAGGGATGGACTCAGAGTAAAACCCCGTAAATAATAATTAGCATGATTCAACCCATATCACCATGACTTGTTATTACCCTTTGAACCTATTTCTTCGGATCTCCACTCTATAGGTTGGGTTACCACCACAAATGATTCAATATCAACGGGTTTTAATCTGATCCCTTTCTATGTGTTAAACACCTTCTCTCGTACTAGTCCTTTCGTTAAAGAATAAGTCAGTTTATATATTCATCAGTTCGAATATAATCCACACTCACAACTCATTAGTTTTTAAATTCTCAAACTATGTTGTGCTTACGACATATTTGTCGTTCTTTCTGGTATGATAACGGTTCTAAAATTTTACAATAGACATGGTTCTATTGTTGTGGATAAAATGACTGTGTCAATCTCTACCATAAATGGTATCTTATAATAGGTCTTTTAACCTTTCATTTACTCACTAGCCATAGCTAATGGTATCACCATATACTCCATCATTAATTAAGGCAATAATTAATATTTCTAGCAGTTCCAAAAAATAACATCATAATATGTGTTAAACACATATCCATTATTGATTCAGAATCAATTATAGGTTTGTGATTTTATCAAAACACATAACCTTTATCAATAGCATAAGAATGCACTTTTTAATTATAAACCTTCATAGTACTTCCACAAAAAATTATTCCAAGTCAACTGTATTTAGTAGCTCAATTGAGACTACTTAAGATGTTGTCATATTCATCTTTTCTTATCACTATATATAGTGTTCTTATACTTGGATCATGTGGAGTACAAGATGGTTCACAATAAGCATATATCTAATAAATAGATATTATTGTATTTCAATGTACTAAATCAATTAATTGATCCATATAGCCTTGTAATATTAACAAGTACTATTCTTGTTTCATTGAAATTCTTTATGCTAACATTTTGACTTAGCATGAATTTGGTTTTCTAGGCATTAAAATATTATAACCAAATATTAGCTAATCATTCTTGCATAATAAATACGAGTGCATTCATATTTCAACATGCTTAGTGATAAACACGATTCATATTATTCTCAATTCATTCTCATTTGATAATTTATCAAAATATCATGCCATTTATTGGTGCCTTCCATATTAATTTTTCAACTTCAAGTTGGTCCATGTAAGTTGCCTTACATAGGTCACCATTCGAAAAACATTATTATATATATATTTAGTTTTTAACTTAACATCATATATAATATTAATGGTATTCAAATTAAATGAAGCTTCTGCATTTTCATGAGAATAATTTAACGCGCATCATGTATAACTAAGTTATATTAATGAATTTCGGCTATTAAACAAAGCTTATATTCATAAATGATAATTGTCTCAATATTCCTTCAAATGATGTGTATACACCTCATTATCTTATAGTTATAAGACTAGTCAATTATAAACTAATTTCTAGTTTATTTCAAGGAATTCAATCAATCATTTATGACATGACTTTTCTAAGGATTTTTTGAATCCTTTTCAATAACATAAGCAAGCTTTTATTTTTAACTCACAACTCAAAAAATAAGAGTTCTCTTAAACACCAAAGTTTTAGATTCTATTAAATGCTCATCAATTATAGTTAAAAGGTACTCGATTGAGTGCCCCCACTATTCTCTGGGTATTGCATTGAGAAGCAACATATAATGTGCCCCCACTATATCTTCAATTCATAAAATAAAATCTAAACTTGTGAGTTTCAACATTAAATAAGAATTAATCTTATTTCTTAAATAAATACATGCTTAATATCATCATGTATAGCCGAATCAAAAAATACATGTTCATTTGTTTTAGTCATAATTTTAGATTTTCAAAGGTCTGAAAGTCACATATAGATTATACAATCTATTTCATAAAAAAATATAATATACAATTTTTCACAATG
The DNA here is from genome assembly GCA_949130495.1 of Sambucus nigra. Taxonomy (NCBI): domain Eukaryota; kingdom Viridiplantae; phylum Streptophyta; class Magnoliopsida; order Dipsacales; family Adoxaceae; genus Sambucus; species Sambucus nigra. The sequence goes on from OX422207.1 coordinate 222,180,184, forward strand.
TATACAATAATACTTCATATTAGAGTTTAAACCTCTATTCCAAATCATTCAACTAGAATATCTTTACCAAAGTAAATATTGCATTTGCACCAAACTCAATTATGATAAAATCCTCCAATTATTATCATATCGACATATGATTTATATTTACTCAATATAAAGTCCGACATACGAGATCTTTACTTGTAATATTAGACCTTTGTAGGTCTAAATCCATACACAGATCAAACAACTTATTAGAATCATAACATGTTTGATTTCATATGCAAATATATAAGGTAAAATATATGTCTTAGAGTTTTATACTTTATCTAACACAAATCATACGGTAAAAATAATTTTACCCAACTAAGTTATTTCTACACACATATGAAGCACATCAATTGATTCCAACATAGTAGAATACAATTTTATTATATACCTTCTCCAACTCATATGAATAATAGAAAGAATTATTCATATAAAATTCTAGCGGTTGCACTCCAAAATCAAATATTTTACATGTCGTTATACAATTTCTATGAAATTCATGTTCCATAAATTTGAGTCCAAAATTTTCAAAGTACTTCATAAATCCTTGAATAAGAAATTTATAAATGCTTCAAAATATTTTGAATCCGTTGGGAACACAACATGATACATTTTTTTAAGAAACTGTTGTCCAAAATCTTTGTTCAAATCGAAAAACTTCAAGTTTGAAATTTCACCACGACCAAACCGCTTATTGAAAATTTATAAAATTTTTCAGAATTCATCCTTTATGAGTCTAGTCCTATACAAAATTGGAATTACTCAAAAATATTAAGTACAAGTGAAGATAAACTTGTTTTACTACAAACTGTCCAAAAAATTAAGCATTGCGCATCCCATTTGTAAAAATCATAATAAAAGATATACAACTCTTTTTTCAGAAATTCCAAAGCCCAATATTTATAATCTCAACATACTACATGCATGCCAAAATTCAAGAAATTTCAATCTATATATCATCAAAAAACTGAGATGATATTCCAATAAAATTCATAACAAAAATTTCAGTTTTTTTTTCATGATCGATCATTTTAGTGTGGTTGAAAAATATCAACTATACTTTCACATAAACACTTCAAATATATTTGAACAAATTTCTTTTGTAGTAAACATAGCGCAATGCACAAATGTTTATTATATACCCTTCGAATCCATATAACAAATGTTCATTTGTTTTCATATAACAAATTTTCATTTGTTTTCAAATATCAAATTTTTAATTTGATTCCATATAACAAATTTTCAATTTGTTTTCTTAACCACAAGTGGCTCAAAAACTAATTGTCCAAAAACATTATACAATTCCATTTTCAACAATAACATCTTATGTGAAATAATATTTCACATTCATAACTAAAAAATAGGATTGACCAATTTAAAAGTTTTTCATGAGGGGGTTCAATTTTGTTCAAATTCTAATTTCTCACGAAATTATTGATCGATTCTGAATTGATCAAAAATACTGAAATTTATATATCTACTTCACAAAATATAATATTTAGGAAGTCTGGGGGCTAAATAGTAATTTCTAGAGGTAAAAGATCAAAATTATAATTTCTTGACATAGAAACTTAGTTGATCTTTTTTCATTTTGACATCATAAAAATAATCACATAATCCCATAAAATTTATTTTTCGGTTTCCATAGTAGATATGATATGTCTTAAAATTGTTTTCTTAACCACATTATAAATTGTGATTAAAAATCACATCAAAGAGTTTTGTGGAGAAATCGTAAAATAAAATCATAAATTAATTTTAAGTCTACAGCTCAAAATTAAATTATTACCTCATATGATTATTGCAAATATGAACCACATGCGTTGAATCCAAAAATTTATTGCACAATAAAAATAAACAATATTACCTCAATCGTTTATAAATTCGCCGTAGACGATTCTTGGGTTAAGTCGCGGACTAGATCGCTCTCTTTAAGACGTTTCGTGACTCTACCCTCTTTGTGCAGGTAGTCTACAGTCCCTCTGTATCATATAACCATGCACCGTAGTTATATGTCTTCTAACACCTATTCTAAATTAATTGCTCAATTCTACAATTTCTTTGCTCAATATCAAGGCTTAAGCTATTTTTTTTCCCGTTCTTTTCTTGCTCTTAAGAAGCTTTTTGCTCTCTAACTTTCTAAAAAAAAACTCTCTCTTGTTTTGGCGGGATGAGCCTGTTTTTTAAAGAAAAGTGGCTAGTGGGTACACAAGTAACTTAGTGGGTAAGTGAGAGCCATTGGAATAGAAAGAAAAGCAAGTGGAAAAGAAAGAAAGCAGACAAAGAAAAAGGTTGTATCTTCCACCTTTCTCTTCTTTTTTCCAAAAACTATTTTTTTCTTTTTAAAATTTAGACACAAACAAAATGTTTCAAGAGTTGCTCACAAAACTTAGATATTGATGACCACCTCTTATCGGTGATCAGACTACTAAGAGAAGTTAGTGCAGTGAGCAGTTCTACCTTCCAATCTCTCATGTCATTCTTGTGTGTGCCAATTTCAATACCAAATCCAATTAGATGGTCATTTGTTTCAAAATTGATCCACAAAGGGGGAGTAGCATGCGAAGAGGAGAAGATGCAAATTGCAAAAAAGGAGCTGAAGGCTTGGGAGTATCGCATGGAGGGCATTGAGAATGGTTTGGAGTGTGTGTTCAGGTGCTTAGTTAGAACAAGGGCATCTCTCCTAAACATAATCTCCTACTGAATGTGGACTCCAAGGATATTTACCCAACACTAGCATCCAACTTTTAGAGGATATACTTAAGGGTTTATATTTTTAATTCAATAGCTATGTATATAATCCGAGTTCTGTAATCGTACATAAAAATACAATACCAATTTTGACTCTATATTTAAGTTTGCCTCTCTCTCTCTCTCTCTCTCTCTCTCTCTCTCTCTCTCTATATATATATATATATATATATATATATATATATATATATATATATATATATATATATACACGCACTTGTTTTCCTTCTTTGAACACTCTAAAGACCAGACAATTGAGATTTGATATTTCATATGTCTCTTGGTCGTATTGTTCAAAGAGGGCTATGTTTGTTAAAGACACGAGAGAAAATTTTCAGTACATGTAGAAGGAAATGGAGAACTGTGACTAATATTATGTCAATAGAAGGAAAAAGCAAATATAACTCAAAATTCTATCTTGAATGATTATCAAGTATTGCACCACCAATTCATTTACTAATCTTAGCAACAATCTTTTCCATGAGTTGATCTAATAGTTATACAACGTGGGGAGGTTACCTTTTGTAAAGTTACAAATTTGGTAATAAGATATTTCATTTTTAAAATAGTAAACTTCAAAAAATTTGCTCCTCTTTTTTTTTGGAGGCAAAACGATATTATTAGACATTGCTCTCCTTGACCAGAAGTTCTGGCTATACTTCTAGTCAGTTCAACCAATTGTTTTCAAGGTATATGATCCATTTCAAAGAGATTTTTAATTATCAGGGAAGCCAATGACCAGGGGAAAAAAGTAGGGTAAAGTTAAAAAAATGAAGAAAGTCAAAAAGAAAAAATGATCTTGGAAAATTAAAGCAGAAACTGATATATAGAAATTATTATTCTCACAGGACGTTGTCACAATAACTAAACTAAAAGAAGGTCAATGATGCAATAGAATCTCGATCTAGAAAGCAAGTACATACCATATTAGCTGTAGTTTTACTTAATTATATATAGGAAAATGTTATATACATCGGGTGTTAGCACCGGGTTAGTACCGATTGTGCTTTATTTGTTTATACTATGGTGTGGGTCCCGCCAGGGAATGCTGTGGGTCCTACCAATGTACAATCAATTAAAGCGCATTTGGTACTAAACCGGTACTAAGTACCGGTAAGAGTATCATTACCCTTATATATATATACACGTACTATTAATATTATTATGTTTGCTGGTTGCAAACCTTGAGGAAGACATTATGATAACATGCCACTCGTGCACACATGTATTACCATATCTTAATTATTTGTCTCAACTACAATATCCATCTACAATTAAAATGTTATAATTCATTCAATTATGATGGTAACAATAGTAAATGTACATGCACACAGAACAGTAGACAAGAAAGGGGACAGGAGGAGTTGCAGATCAATAATGCCAATGTTATGAGCATGTGATGCCAATGTGGAATCTCCTTTGAATAACAAATTATTGGAGTTTTGCTGGCCAAATGTGCAACAGGATAGCCGGATTCAATGGAAGTCGCACAGTGTCCACATGATAATCACAGTCATCAACAGCATATGACTCATCTTGTCTTCTTTCAAGTCTATTCTTGTATGTATAAATAGCAAATGAAAAAGCTTAGAGTTTACCATAAAAAATTTGAGCTTCCCATCTATACAAGTGAAAAAATAAAAGAGAGAAACTATGACTAGTTCTTCTTCAACTTCCAACTGTACATTCCATGTTCGGTCCATAAGTTTTCCTTGTAGATCACACCCGACCACTCTTAGAGTCGAAGAGGAGCTCAACAAGATCAAATCACTTGAAGCATCTACAACACCAACACCAGAGACTATTTGTAATGATTTATTCCGGCTGGAAGAGTTGTACAAATGCATGGATGATCTTCTGAATTTGTCGCTAACCCAACAAGCTCTCTCTCACCATCAACACGAGAAATTAGCCAATGAGGTTTTGGATGGATCTGTGAGGATTTTAGATATATGTGGGTATACAAGAGATCTCATTTCCCAAATTAAGGAAAATGTTAGAGATCTCCAATCCGCTCTCCGAAGGAGAAAGGGAGATTTAAACATGGAAAGCAGTATAGCGAAATATACTTCCTTCAGAAGCAAAATGAAGAAGGATGCCAAAAGATTGATTGCATCTTTGAAACAAATGGAAAACCAAGTAGGGTGCTCACAAATCTTAGATATAGATAACCATCTCTGGTTCGTGATCAGAGTACTAAGAGAAGTTAGTGCAGCCAGCGTTTCTACCTTGCAATCTCTCTTGTTATTCTTATGTGTGCCAATTACAAAGAAAAAGCCATCAAGATGGACAGTTGTTTCAAAATTGATTCACAAGGGAGGAGCATGTGAAGAGGAGAAGATGCAAATTACACCAAAAGGGCTAGAGTCTTTGGAGGCCCAGATTGAAGGCATTGAGAATGGTTTGGAGTGTGTGTTTAGGCTCTTGGTTGGAACAAGGGCCTCCCTCTTAAACATCATCTCCCACTAAAGTCATCTCCAAAGCATATGTCATCCCCAAACCCCACATTGGCATTCCGACTTTTAGAGGATGTGCTCAACTGTTTCTTTTTTCAATGAGCTATGTAAATGATCCAACCTCTGTAATTGTACGAGAAAATACAATGCCAATTTTGATTCTACACTATTTATGCCTTTGTCTATGGTGTTTTCTATGTCTATTCAGTGCACGTTTACGATTCCCCTTTTAGCTGTGTATCAACTACACTTATGTGATTATAATTGTCATATGTCTCAGTACTCATAAGTCCTTATGCATGATATTTGAAGTGGACAGCGGCCCATGTAAGTGTTGTTAAACACAATTATAGAATATCAACCCAAATGGAAGAAAACGGAGGAGCACTTGTGCCTATGGACCACAAATAATAAAATTCAACTCTCAATAACTTTTTTTTTTTTAGATTCAAGAAGTTGAACGTGAGACTGCTTGGATAGTTCAAATAAACACAAGTTCAATAATTATATGTTTTTTCAATATTAATGATTGAACTAAATTCACCCAATTAAACTTAGCACTGATTAAACCTTTTTTGTGAAAATCGATTTACTAAGTTTTATCTTTTTACCCTAAATATTCATCTAGGAGATAGAAGATAATTTAAATAAATCAAACCACAAGACGCCGACGTACGATGAAACCACAAAGGGAAAAAATCTCGGACGACTCAACTAGATAATCACTATGATAGGAAAATTACAAAGGAAGAATATAGTCTTACTTAACGACTCGATCCCCCACAAGCCTTGACGCCTCTTCTTCTCTCCAACCGCTCCTTCACAGTGCAGCGCAAGAATCCACCTACGCAAGGTCCACCGCACACGAGTCCACGTATGCCTCGGTATCTACCGATGCAACTTGGCAACCATCTACGATTCAAAATACGGACTCCACCGCTTCTTCACCACAATCAATACCTACGGAGTCCACCGCACAAAAAAGTTCTTCTAATGACGAAAGAAATAAACTAGGTGCCCAAATAAGATCTCAAAGTATATGATTTATAAATCTTGGATCTTGTAAATAAAAAGGGTGAAACTTTGGAGTTGGAACTTTTGAAAACAGGCCTGCTTTTTGCTTTCATCAAAAGTTCTTCGTCAACCGAAAATTGAGTCTAAAAATCATTTTATAGAAAAATCAAGGTGGCGCATCGTTCGAATAATTTAAGGCTTTCATTTGAACAAGATAGAGATCTAGTTTGAACGAGATTTCATCTCGCTTCTAACGACCCTATAAAAACCAATACAGTGAGCGTCGTTTGATGTATGTTTGAAAGCATACTACGAACGACCTTCCAATGTCACTCGAACGATCAAACGAATTTTAAAACTTCGCCTACAATAAACTTAGAAAACATATTTTCGAAAAATTAAGTTACAAGCAGTTTTGAATACAGAATACCCTTATTAAAACTTTCTAAGGACTCATAAACTATATACGTTCATACCTGAGAGATCCTCGGCATATGTGAAGACAAACATGGAACATTAAACACAACTTAGAATATCCATTCTTTGAAACTTGGCCGCTACGTCTTCATCAAACAATGTCATAGGCTCATGGGATCATTAACACAAAGCTTATCCTATGACTCAAATGCTTTGTCCAGAATTATGTCAATTACATACAAATTGACTCGATTGGAAATTTGTCCTTACAAATCCCCCCCTTTGGCTAATCGAGGATAAAACTAAAACAAAAATCCTATGGGGTATCAAGCTATCTAAAACACTCATTTCCCAACCCCAAAAGGAAAAAAGTACAGACGCTCGACAGACACACAAACATGAGTAGGTTTGCTTTGCTTGAAAAACTTTGCTGCGCATTAAGCTCAACCTGTAATCCTACACAGTTTAACACACCTTCAAATGCAAAGAGAATGTAACAAGTATATATCCGCAAATGAATAAACACCCATCAATGTCTAAATAGTCTCAACCTAGGTAAGACGTCTCCCCCTAAGTTAAAGGTATCCTAATCATGCAAAGGAAAGATACCATTTCTCTCCCCCCCCCCCCCCCCCCCCCCCCCTTTTTTTTTTCAGAAATAGACAAAGCAAGATAAAATAAATAAATACTCCCAAAACCAAATCTCCCCCTAAAGGTGTAAAGTGTAAAGTTTAGCAAACATGCAATATGGAAAATCAAGCAAAAATAATCCAAAAGATCAAGCATGTGATAATCATGGACTAGATGTAAACCATAAAGACTCAAAATACAATACCGTGTATAATATATGCAAAATATATCAAATAAAATTCGGCACATATATATAGGTATAAACAACCACAAAACATGCACAAAACATATAAGATTTACACATTATCATAGTATCGATGTGTCTAAATATGTGGGATGGAATGAATGGGTGTGAACTAGTAACAAATGAATTACAATCTAAACACTCAAATATGTTCAAGAAGTTCTAATTTATCTCAAAATTTTATCAAACTAAGCTTTAGCCTTAATTAACAAATAAAGTTGAACTTAATGAACAAAACAAGCACAATGCACACAAGCCTAGAATATTAATGATTCTCCAAATCAATAGCGTCATGACAAAATACGCATAACTAGGTATCATTGTGCAAACCTATTGATCTTCGACTAAACTCCCTCAAAAGATAAACATAATCATATTTCATTCTTTTCTTTTCTTTTGAACTTATTTATTTTGAATGATCAATCAAACTAAACTATTTCGGCCCCTTTCTGGCAAATTTGCTCTTTTTATTGCCTTAATTTGTTTTGGGGCTCTTTTCGAACGGTGGCTTTCACAACGAGTTCACTTGTCTCTCGCAGCCTTTTCCCGTGTACACTCATATTTTTTTCAACAATAAACATGTAATACCCCATATTTTTGGGCATTTATTATTTAATTAGTTCGGGTAATTTTAAATTACAAGCGTGTCATAATTTAATTGAATTAATAACTATGTGTGTATCTAAATATTAATCGAGAGAGAATATTATTAATATAGACGGAATAAAAATTTACTAAGTATTTATTGTAAATAATACGTGATTATTATTATGCGTCGTGGCGAGTTAAACGACGGAAATTTATTGAATATCAATCAGGAGTCGAGTATAAACTATATTGGGGGTCGAGATGGAGACTTTTGGTAAAGTTACTCGGATGATAATTCCGAGTACACGGTTGATTCCAGAAGGGTCGAAATAGTTAAAAAAGAGTATTCAGAGGTAGCAATTGGGTCTCGAGACATTTTTAGGCATAATCGGACCCATACGGGGGTGTTCGGGTCATTTGGACTTGGCCCATAAGCTTAATTTCAGGATTTATAATATTAAAGATAAATTAGGGAGTTAGTGGCAGGCATAACTAAAAAAGAATACCTTAGACCTATAGAGAAGAAAAGAGGGAGAAAGTGGGGGAGCTTTTGGAAGCCAAATCAAAAGGAATTAGGGGTGTTCTTCATCAATTCGTCATCTACCTCAGAGGGATCAGACCCTACGAATCTAATCAAGCAAGTAGTTAACTTGCTTTCAATCTAAATTGAAGTATTTTGTTTCAAATCATAGTGGGTGTAATCGAAAATTCATTTTTGGGATGGGTTCACATGTACAAGTGGGTTTCGAATAAATTGGATAAATTGTGTAGAATAAAAGTTCAATGGATGATGATATATGATTCGAAAATGTTAGAATTTGAATTTTAGTGGAAACCCAGTAACAAATGCTGAGTTAATTTGGATTATAGAATCGTAATTGAGGAAAATATTGTTTGAAACCGTGAAAACCCAAATTCGTGATTTCAACTGATGGTATGTTAAATCAGGGATATTTAGAGATGTAAATGATGTTTAGAACTTGTTTTACGGGTCGATACATGATTGGGAAAATTGTGTCAAATTCCGGGTTCAAAGTGGAAAGCTTAAGTGGGTTAAAAATGGCGAAAACATCGTGGGGAAGAAGAAGAAACCCAACGGTCATTCGAACGACCAAGGATCTCGAACGAACGGCCCATGGATCTTGCTCGAATGTCCAGAAGCCTCGTTCAAGCGACGATGGGGAATTTTGGTAGTTCCATATCTTTACCTTAATTTCTTTTGGTATTTTTAAAAAGGGATTTAATTAGTGTGAAAATTAAATGGAGGATAATACTTAGGGCCTTAGGAGATGGGTATTAAGTAATATTAAATTTAATAAGAGTGTCAAACTTAATAACGAAATTTTGTGTAATAATTTCTAAGGGTGAAAATACGGACCAAGTGAGTGAGTCTGGGCATTGTAGTTGAATGACACTATTTAAATAAAACTAATGAGGTGAAGTTAATCAAATAAGAGTCGGGATAGAGACTTTGATATTTTGGGCTAGTGATACGGGTGTTTGGCACGGGTGAGCTGGACTTTATTTAATTATATATATACGGATAGTGTGGTAGTATATATATATATATATATATATGATTGTGTTCTCATTAAATAGAGGTGTTAGATATTTTACAAATACATACCCCTCTAGTTCTATCATATGAGGCTGCGCGATGTGGGTGAATTCTCTGGCTAGTGAATGCAAGGAGAGTATAATCTCCAGGTCATATCGCCTGATGTTTTATTGTGTGATTTATTTTTCGAGGTGAGACGCTTTGGGTATGATTCAGTCTCACTTTCGGGTGGAATATGACCGCCTCCACTACGTTTACAATATTTTTACCCAAGCTCGTGAGTGAGTCTGACATGAGGTAACCGGGTTAGAGTGAGCATACCTGGGATATGATAACATTTTTGATAAATTATCCGGTGAGTTATTACTCGGGAATTGATGGTTATTATACGCGACATGTGTGTGAATGTTGTAGTATACTAGTACGAATATAAAATGAGTATATTATTATATACGGGATTAATACATAAGTGTGAATGTATTTCTTATATAACTAGTGAGAAAGTTATACGATTTAGAAAGGGGTTTCCTATATAACTAGCGTGAACTTTATATGACTTAATATAGTTGAACTGATTAATAAGTTAATGAGTAGATAACTTAATAATCAAAGTAAGAATACTCGGGTTTGAGTTGTGTGATAGAAAGAGGTGTAATAAGGCTAGTTAGGTGGGGTCGTGTAACTAGTGAAGTTAGGAGGCAAGCGTTAGGTGTGCACATTAGATGAGTTGTGAGTTATACCTCAAGAGAGTGCGACACTAAATTAAATATGAAAAGTGTGCATGCATATTTAATTAATTGCAATTTAACCGCTTGCTAAATATTTTACTTGGTTTTTAACCCGTGTCAAAAATATTTTCCAAAATATTATAGGTGTCTAGCCACAGGGACGCCCAACTTGAGAATTTTATCCAGGGATGCATAGTTGCAGCTTGTGTGGAAGTTACAGGACTTTGCTATAGACGCCTCGTTCCTTTATTCCTAATGTAGAAACTTTATTCAATATTCATTTGGGCATGTCGCCCTCAGATTTAGTATTTCAGTTATTCATTAGACCTTGTGTATCCAGTTTATTATTGAATTTTATTGTTGAACCGATAGTTAATTCAGTCATCTTTATTCATATTATTTATCTATGTTAGATCCAGTATTAGTTTGTGTGTATGGTTTAATTATTATTGATTTTCGCATGTTGTTAATGAATGTAAGATAAAATTTGGCACTGGTCTATTTAAATTACTAGGTGGTTAGTAACTTTTAAAATATTTTCGACAGTGATGCTAAGAATGAACCATATGAGATTAACATTTTATTTTGATAAAGGGTTGGCAACCTGGTTTTTTAAGAGGCGGGGTGTCACAGATGGTATCAGAGCATCAGGTTCTAGTGTCTATAGGATCTGTGCGGATTTTTACATTTCAACGTAGCTTTCTTTGATATAGATACTTATTATAGGATTGTTATATTCCTTTACGTATGCGACTTATGTTCTTATATTATTAAGTGGGGTGGAGCGAAATGACACCCAAGATTAAATTTCGGGCAGAATTTTGCTCATAGGAGCGACGCTGTAGTGATAGGAGCCAGTCACCATAACCATGGAGAGATACCATGAATAACAAGGAATTTGTGGGTGAGATTTGACCACAAATACTCTCACCAGCTATTTAAATAGAGAGGCAAAAGAGATTTCAATATTTGTTTCAGGAGGGTCGTACAGTGGTCGGTCATGAAGAAAGGTTGACGTGTTTAGCGAACTTCGTACCCGACGAGGTGGATACGAAAAAATCAAAAAGGTTCGTAAGTTAATAATGGACTCATGGGTAGAATATACAAGCATGGATAGGGAAACCCGGTGAGAACGACTGCTACCGGTGTCGTCAATGTCGTATGTTTACAATTTAATATCAACGCTTCCGAGAGATGGGAGCCAGGAGAGTTGGAGAATCTAACCGAAGGACAAGACTAGATTTAACACTGCTAGTGAGGCACCACAGGAGGGTATACCTAGTAGATCACCCATTTTAATGATTGAGATCAATATAACTTCAACCAGGTGACTGTGGATCGAGTCATGGCGGACAAGGCCAACAATTAGTCCCATAGGGCCAATGGAGCCAAAGGGATAAAGGGGTAGCAATCAGGGTCAAGACGACCATGTCCATGAGAAGGACAACCCCGGTATGGCCAGTGGGGATAAAAAAGAGGGAATGACATATAGAGGTGTCTTATGTGTTAAGATTAGGAACACATGTGTGGATCTTGTCTATAGAGAATTAGGGGACAGGAACGGGATGCCCTGTATGGCCAACCGTTATAAGAAGTTTTTAGTTCGATTGGGATGGCGGTGTTTTGTTCGGGGACCATTTAAACCGCCAATGCTATTGGAAATTTAAAGTATAAGTTTTATCCCGGGGTGATTGGTTTCTGTTTTGTGTGACACGTGCGAGTCACGGTGGTTTATTAGTACTAGATTCGCATGTGAAATGGGTTTAGTAGAGGTATCATTAATATTACTATAATGAGTATATATTTATCGTTGAGTAGCGGGGCTCTCTTGGTTCCATCTGCAGGGGAGAAGGTTCGACACTAAGAGTATGTTTTACATTGTGTGGTAGTTTTTGTTACTTATGAGGGTTATGAGAGGAGAGCATATTATTAGCTTGTGTAGTGACTGGATACCGATGGTTTTAGCGATAATAGACTATATGGTAAGACTATTGTGCTCCCTATGCCAGGATGAGATATTTTATTTATGAGGCATCACCTGAAAGAGGGTCAAGCATGCGTAAATATATTATATTATTTCGAAGACTTTAGTGAGTATAGTTGTCTCATTATGTTTTATCCCAGTGCGTGAGGACTTTTACTAATGTGATTCAGGGTATATCGGGTTTATCGTTGAGCGGAGAGATTTAACTGATTGCTGTTTACGAGCTGAGAACTTAGTGATAGTGAAAGAACCATATTGTGTGACGCCTTGAGAGACATGGGCATAAATGATTTGATTTATGTGTCAAGAGGCAGGATTTGCGATATCTTAGTCATGTGCTTTGGACCCACGAATTTCGATGATCGACAATGCTAGGGAATAGTTCATTGGGGAGAGTTCTTTTGAGCTTCGTTGTGGCATGTTATATGCACGGACCTTAATAAATATTGGGAGTGGTGAGACGTTGTTGGATGTTAGTGCATCGGTTTTAAATGTTAATTATTGAACGTGTAGAGGAAACACTTTAAGCTGGGAGATATTAAAAATATAGTGCTAGTGGAGCCGGGTAGTGCTGTATTGGAAGCACTGAGAAAAAATTTGCACCATAAGTTGATGGGTGGGGCAATCTCGAGAAATTAAATTTGGATTTGCAAGGTGATCGTGAATACTCGTATGATATAGCCACTTCGATAATGCGGAGAGGGGGGGGGGAGCTTGAGATAAATATGTTATGTATCTGACATTTTTGTGATGTTTGTACATATATGCACGGGTTATAGGGTGTATGGGCATCCTGGTTAATTTGAATTCCAATATCGTCCAAAATAAGGGGAGGTGATTACAAGCGTTTCGACTATATACTAGTGGGGTAGCTATAAACATAGGTGGAATGGTATAATGGACTGAATTTTGTTGAGAAAAGAAGATAGTCCGACTATGTGTATATCAAGGAGAATTATCACAACTGAGGGGAGTTAAAAAATGGTGGGGGAACACATGTAAAAAGATATCCCTTGACATGGGAGGACCACAAAATCTTGGGAAAGTAGAGTATAGTCTCACTTAGTCAAATACCTAGAGTGTCTTACACATAAATGAGATGTTGATTACCACCAGACGAAAAAGTGCCCAAGAAATGCACAGCTCAGAGAAAAAGCAAGGGCAGTGAGTTTGGTGTATCTCGAAAAAAGTGGAGTAAAATGTTCCATGTGATGTGAAACGTTAGGCATGGAGATTGGCGTTAAGTAAGATACAGTGAAGGGATGGAAAAGTGTTGGTCTGAGGTTACTAACTAGGATTTTTGTAATAGATTTATGGTTCCGGTGATGGGATGGATACGAAAAGAGGTCAGGAGTTCCTTCAGGTTTGTTAGATGAATTGACCGAAATGGAAAAATTGTTATTAATTCGAGTGGCTTATAATATCGAGCAATATGCGCAACATTTCATTAGAGAGGAGAAATGAACTGGAATAAGGCGCCACCCAATATTGTTATGATTTAGGACAAACCCCTTTCGTTCCACCTCTGATAGATAGTGTTAGGAGGCGATGGGGACGGAGTTATATTTTGATCTAGACATGTCACCTGTACGTCGATGGGTAGATGTGAGGTGACTAGGATGTTGGAAAATGTGGGAAAGTTGTATTCTGGATTCATGGGTAATTGGGAGTATTAATTACCATTGGTAAAGCTACGCGTGATACCTTGTAGCAGTTTATTATCTGCGCGACGCCTTCTGAGGCTTCACACAAAAATTTTGTCACCCACATTTCGTTTGGTTAAGAGTGGGGAATAACAAGCTTCTCGGACTCGAGATGATTTATGGTCCGTCGGTAAGGATTAAGTTAATCTACGTCAGTTTCTTGCAGTTCAGGAACATAGTGAGAGTTAAGTCACCATAAGTCAATGTTTAGAAGTCTGACATTAGTGGTCAAGAAAGTTTTGCGAGTACCTCCCTTTGAAAGGGGTCATGAGGTTAGTTTAGAAGGGGAAGATAGTGTCGAGGTATGTGAGACCCTTTCTGGTCATTGAGAGGGTGGGACCAGTTGAGTTTAATCTGGTCCTACTCGAGCATCTACAGCGAATTCACGATGTGTTTCACGTGTCATCGCTGAAGAGGTACTGGAGGAGCGAGAAGGGCCTTTGGCACTTCCATTAAAGGAGATCGACCTAAAACCATATATCTCTTATGAGGAGAGACCAGTGGCGATACTTGATCGAGCGTAAGCTGCGGCCTAAGGTGGTACCCTTTGTTCGAGTCCAGTGGGGGCACCACAATGCTGACGAGTCGACGTAGGAACGGGAGGAGAATATCTGAGAGCAGTATCCAGAGTTATTCACCACAGGTAGCACCCCGTATTTTGTAGCATTTATTATTTAATTAGTTCGGGTAATTTTAAAATACAAACATGTCGTAATTTAATTGAATTAATTATTATGTATGTATTTAAATATTAATCGGGAGAGAATATGATTAATATAAGAGGAATAAAAATTTACTAAGTATTTATTGTAAATAATACGTGATTATTATTATGCTTCATGGCGACTTAAATGACGAAAATTTATTATATCTCAACCAGGAGTCGGGTATAGACTATATTGTGGATCGAGATGGAGACTTTTGGTAAAGTGACTCGGATGACGATTTTGAGTGCACGGTTGAGTTCGGAGGGGTCGAAATAGTCAGAAAAGAGTACACATGGGTAGTAATTGGGGCTCGAGATATTTTTAGGCATAATCGGGCCCACACGGAGGTTTTCGGATCATTTGGGCTTGGACCATAAGATTAATTTTGGGATTTAAAATATTAAACCTAAATTAGGGAGTTAGTGGCAGACATAAGTCAAAAAGAAAACCCTGGACCTGTAGAGAAGAAAAGAGGGAGAAAGTGGGGGCGCTTTTGGAAGCCAAATCAAAGGAATTAGGTGTGTTCTTCATCAATTCATCATCTACCTCAAAGGAATCAGACCCTACACATCTAATCAAACAAGCAGTTAACTTGCTTTCAATATAAATTGCAGTATTTCATTTTATATCATATTGGGTGTAATCGAAAATTCATTTTGTGGAGGGTTCACATGAACAAGTGGGTTTCAAATAAATTAGATAAATTGTGTAGAATAAAAGTTAATGGATGATGATTCATGATTCAAAAATGTTAGAATTTGAATTTTTGTGGAAACCCAGTAACAAATGCTGAGTTAATTTGGATTATAGAATCGTAATTGAGGAATTGACCGTTTGAAATCGTGAAAACCCAAATTCATGATTTCAACTGATGGTATGTTAAATCAGTGATATTTAGATATGCAAATGATTTTTAGAACTTGTTTTACGAGTCAATACATGATGGGGAATATTGGGTTAAATTTTGGGTTCAAGTGGAAAGTTTAAGTGGGTTCAAAATGGCGAAACAACATCGTGGGGAAGAAGAAGAAGAAGAAACCCCGACGGTCGTTCGAATCACTAAGGATCTCGCGCAAACGACCCAGAGATCTCGCTCAAACGACCAGGAGCCTCATTCAAACGATGGTGGAGAATTTTGGCAGTTTCATCTCTTTACCTTGATTTCTTTTGGGGTTTTTAAAAAGGTATTTGATTAATGTGAAAATTAAATGGAGGATAATACTTAGGGCCTTGGGAGATGGGTATTAAATAATGTTAAATTTAATAAGACTGTCAAACTTAATAACGAAATTTTGTGTACTAAATTCTAAGGGTGAAAATACGGACCGGGTGAGTGAATCCGGGCATTATAGGTGAGTGACACTACTTTAATAAAATTGATTGAGATGAAATTAATTAAATAACAGTCGGGATAGAGACTCGGGTATTTTGGGTTAGTGTTACGGGTGTTAGGCACGGCTTAGCCTGACTTTTATATATATATATATATATATGTGTGTGTGTGTGTGTGTGTGTGTGTGTGCGTGCGTGCGTGTGTGTGTGTGATTGAGTGCTCATTGAATAAAGTGTTAGATATTTTATAAATACATACCCCTATAGTGCTATCATAGGAGGTTGCGCGATGTGGGTGAATCCCCTAGCAAGTGAATGCAGGAAGAGTATGGTCCCCAGGTCATATCGCCTGATGTTTTATAGTGTGATTTATTTTTCGAGGTAAGACGCTTTGGGTATGATTCGGTCTCACTTTTGGGAGGAATATGATCGCCTCTACTACGGTTACGATATTTTTACCCAAGATTGTGAGTGAGTCTGACTTTAGGTAATCGGGTTAGGGTGAGCATACCTGGGATATGATTGCATTTTAGAGAAAGCATCTGGTGAGTTATTACTCAAGAATGGATCGTTATTATACGAGACATGTGTGTGAATATTGTAGTATAATAGTATTTATATAAAATGAGTAGATTATTATATACGAGATTTATACAAAAGTGTGAATGCATTTCTTATATAACTTGTGGGAAAGTTATACGATTTAAAAAGGGGTTTC
This sequence comes from Sambucus nigra, assembly GCA_949130495.1. NCBI lineage: Eukaryota > Viridiplantae > Streptophyta > Magnoliopsida > Dipsacales > Adoxaceae > Sambucus > Sambucus nigra. The sequence goes on from OX422207.1 coordinate 222,197,044, forward strand.
CTATATAACTAGCGTGAAAGTTTTATGAATTAATATAGTTTAGTTGATTTATAAATTAATGAATAGATAACTTATTAACAAAAGTAATAATACTTGGGTTAGAGTAGTGCGATAGAAAGAGGTGTAATAAGGCTAGTTAGGTGGGTTAGCATAACTTGTGAGGTTAGGGGCAAGCGTTAGGTGTGGACATTAGATGAGTAGTGAGTTATACCTCAAGAGAGTATGACATTAGCTTAAATATAAAAAAGTGTGCATGAATATTTAATTAACTGCAATTTAACTGCTTGTTAAATATTTTCAAAATGTTTTACTTGGGCTTTGACCCGTGTCGAAAATATTTTAGGTGTCCAGCCAGAGGTACACCCATCTTGAGGATTCTATCCAAGGATGCGTAGCTGCATCTTGTGTGAAACTTGCAGGACTTTGCTATAGACGCCTCATTCCTTTATTCCTAGTGTAGGAACTTTATTCAGTATTCATTTGGGCATGTCGCCCTCAGTTTTAGTATTTCAGTTATTCATTAGACCTTGTGTATCCAGTTTATTATTTTAGTTTATTGTTGAATTTTATTGCTGAACCGATAGATTGATTCGATCATCTTCATTCATATTATTTACCTGTGTTTGATTCAGTATCAGTTTGTGTGTATGTTTTAATTACTATTGATTTTTTCCTGTTGTTAATGAATGTAAGATAAAATTTAGCACCGATCTATTAAATTATTATGTGGTTAGTAACTTTTAAAATGTTTTCGACGGTAATGCTAAAAATGAGCGATATGAGACCAACGTTTTATTTTAATAAAGGGCTGGCCACTCGGTATTTTAATAGGCGGGGTGTCATAAAACAAACTCTCACGGATAACTATTCTTACATGCACAGATCTCCATAGTCAAATAAACATGTAGATGACAAAACTGATAGGTTAAAATATATTAAACTCAACTATGTGTGTGTGGAGGCATATACAAAGTAGAATCCATAAAGCAAGCCATGTTAAAAATAACTCCATAAACATGGTTAAGATTAATCTAAGTGTCTAAAGTCATAATCAAATGTTATAGCCACATGAAAATTACGTACTGAATTGGATTCAAACACACCAATATGCCAAACCAAATATGTAAAACTAAAATACACAAAAATCGAAAATATTTTTGTATTTTTTAAAATTTTATCAAATTAAAATCTTTTTGTATTTTACAGATATGACTCAATAAGAGAAAAATTTAATACAAAATATACAAATGTCATAACACTATCAAACATATATCATGAAGCACCACTAGAGTGGTGCAAACAATCACCCATAAGAAATAGCATGTGAAGCATCATGAACAAGCATGTGAGAATCAACCAACCTAACATTTAGAGCCTACAAAATTGATTTTTCTAACCCAATCACGTGTGTACCTAACTCAAGGGGTTATGGTAATCGATGGGACACTATCCTTAAACTTCCTAGGACCTCTTCTAAGATTATAACAAAAATACTTAAGATGACCTTTCCTACCATAATGTGAACATATGTAAATGGGGGGAATGTTACCTATGAGTTGACCTTTTATAACATCCCCGATTTTAGTTGACCCTCTAAAATAAACACTGGTCTTGGCTTTAACACTCAAAACATTAGAAACATGTGAGCCATTACAATCGCTACTCAAACTACTTGAGTCTTTTAAAATGTCTTTTAACTTCAAAACTTTAGACTCAAGCAAAGAATTTGACTCTTCTAATTTTAGGGATTCCTTCTTCATATTTTCAATCATTCCTAGAAGGTTATATCACTCCCCCTCAATGTGAGTAAAATTATCCCTAAGAGTCTTCTCATGTGCCTTATAATCATCAATCAAATTATTTTTATCCTCATTGGCGCAAACATAAACCCTAGAATTTTTAACGTCCTCGAATTATTTCTCCAAAATAATTACTATATTCTCACTCTCTTCCTTGGACATTTTTATAGATTTAAAGTCATCAAACAATGCAACAAACTTCTCACGAATGATATATCTTTGAGTTTGAAAAAATTGTATATATTCGATAACATTGTTAAAATGAGAATTTTCTTCTTTGAGAATTTTAATTCTTTTCGCAAACTTCAAATTCAAAAGATATAACTTTTTAGTACGGTAAAAAAACTTACCAAACTCATCTCGATTATAAACAATGTTATTACTAAGGCAATGCATCGGACAAAAGCAGAAGAGAGAAAATAAAATAACCCCCCAAGAACTTCAAATAAGGATCTACAAAATAATTAAGTGCAACCTGCTCTGTTACCAATTTGAGAATGCTTGGGTGGTTCAACTAAACACAAGTTCAATAATTTTGTGTTTTTTTAATTTTAATGATTGAACTAAGTTCACCCAATTAAATTTAGCACGGATTAAACCTTTCTTGTGAAAATCGATTTACCAAATTTTATCTTTTTACCCTAAACATGCATTTAGGTGATAACAGATAAATTAAATAAACCAAACCACAAAACGCCGATGTATGAGAAAATCACAAAGCGAAAAAAACTCAGACGGTCCAGCCAGACAATCACTATAATTCGAAAATTACAAAGGAATAATACAGTCTTACTCAACGACTTGATCCCCCATAATCCATGACGTCTCTTCTTCTCTTCAATCGCTCCTTTGTAGTGCAATGCAGGAAGCCACCTACGTAAGGTCCACAACACACGAGTCCACGTATGCCTCGGTATCCACTGATGCATCTTGATAATTTTTTATGATTCAGAACAAGGAGTCCATTGCTTCTTCACCAATATCATCACATACGGAGTCCACTGCCTGAAAACATTCTTCTAATTCTGGAAGAAACAAACTAGGTGCCTAAACAAGATCTCAAAGTATATGGTTTATGAATTTTGGATCTTGTAAACAAAAGGGTGAAACTTTGGAGTTGGAACTTTTGAAAATTGATACGCTTTTCATTTTCGTCAAAAGTTCTTCGTATCAAATAGGAAACTGAGTCTAAAAATCTTTTTATAGTAAAATCAAGGCGACACATTTTTCAAACAATTTAAGGTTGTTGTTTGAACGAGATAGAGATCTCATTTGAATGAAATTTCATCTCGCTTCTAATGATCCTATAAAAACGATACAATAGTCTTCATTTGATGTATCTTTGAAATCACACTTCGAACGATCTTGCAATGTCATTCGAACGACAATGAGATGTCATTTGAATAATGTAAATGAATTTTAAAACTCCACCACCGTAAACTCAGAAAACATATTTTCAAAAAATTAAGTTCCAAACAGTTTTGAAATAGAGCACGCTTATTAAAACTTTCAAAGGACTCATAAACTATATACGTTCATACCTGCGAGATCCTCGACATATGTGAAGACAGACATTACACGGTAAATACAACTTATAATATCCATTCTTTGAAGCTTGGCCGCTATGTCTTCATCAAACAACGTCATGGGCTCATGGGATCATCTACACAAAGCCTATCCTATTACTCAAACGTTTTGCCCGAAATTATGCCAATTACATATAAATTGACTTGATTAGAATTCTATCCTTACATAATGATTAGGAATGGATGCACAATAATTTAGTCCATTGATACTATTAAAAACAATCCTTTGATCCAATTTTTTTAAATGCATTTGATTACTAGGAAGTCTATGTAAGACACACCTGATCTACAATAAGTCATAAAATTTAGTATAACTTGGTTTGCATTTGATTTTCTTAATGTTTTCGGGCCCAAATTATCACATATTCGAATTACTTTATATCTTGATATGGGAATTAATGACCTAATTGTGTCATCTGTCTAATACCGTCAATTTCTTTATATGTCCACAATGTCGTATGTCAAACATTCTGAGCTTCAATGCATTCAACTCCGTGCCTGGCAATTTCTGTTCACTTGACATGAAGAAATAGTTTCTTTTTTTCCTTTGATAAAGTGATTCTCTTTGGTAATTCGCTTTCTCTCAAAGATAAAAATGCAAAGTCACAACCAACTGGTAATTTTCCAAAAAGCGGTATGCGTGAAGAGGAAAGCATTGTTAAATAACAAATACGGGAATAAAAAACAAAAGAAGAAACAAAAACTCTCCTAAGAACATTTATAATATAAATTCTGAAGCTTTAAAACAAATAAATAAAGCTCATAAATTTTCATGTCATTATCAGATTCCCTTACCATTGATGCGTATTAAAAAAGGTTAACACTATAGAAGGATTCGTTGATTAGGTACATAACACATTACTCTTATCTGGTTTTATTCAATCTAGTGCCATGATGCTCTCTCTCTCTCTCTCATATATATATATATATATATATATATATATACTCCATTCGTTTCAAATTAAGAGACCCTATACATTTTTGTATGGATTAAGAATATGCCAAATTAATGGCCATGATCAACGCTTGTTTACTATCTTGAAATATGATTTGTTGATTATGTCAAATGAAAAAAGGACTATTAATTTGGGTCAACCAAAAAGAGATATTATACTCTTAATCTGGGATAAAATAAGTCCATATTGATGGATCTTTATTTGTATGCCATCTTAGTTAGCTCACCAAATTATCCTTCCTATGAAGCACGTGTGCTAGGGGTAAGGATTTGGCGATTCGACAAAATAATTCATGGGTACGGTGATTCAGTGCGGGTGCAATGGGTGTTTTGAAATCGTGCTTCATAGGTACCTTTTCCTCTCATCGAGGTATATGATAAATTGTAACAGAAATAATGAGACTAAGATTAGAGGGGTTAAGATCTTCATTTAAGGGGTCTACATCCACTACAAAGGTGTGTTCTGTATATAGTTGAATACTCTATACGAATGATTACAAGTACGAAAAACTCAAGCATGGCAACCCTAGGCTTTGGTTAAGTTTATCTAAGGTAAAATGAGGACTTTTTCGTTATGTGAAAAAGTTAGAGTGTATTTAATGACACTTTCAGGTACTCCCAACTTGCTAAGGACACAAAGGAGGAACACGCACACATATAATGCTTAATAAACATAAAGTAAAAGGGAATGATGGTGTAACACCCCATATTTTTGGGAATATTTAAATTACACATATGCTCGTAATTTAATTAATTTGATAAATAAAGTGAATTGAATAAATATTAATTATCGAATATTGGATTTATATTTATGTGTTATTATATTTACTTGTGTGATAGGTAAATGAAACTGTATTATTTTATATTACGTCGTATGTGGGTAAAAGTGAGGAGTTGACATGATCTTATTTGGGATGCGCGTGTGGACTCGTTATGGGAATAAGATGGTAAATTGATGATAGGTAACTTAGATGGTGATTTAGAGTGCATGAATGATCTTGGATGGGTCGATATAGTCCGAATTAGGTATCCAAGGGTTGTAATTGGGTTTCGGGGGATTTTTAAGCTATACGAGACCTATACGGGGATATTCGGGTCATTTTAATGTTATGATTTAATCGAATTTCGGGATTAGGGGAAGATAAAAGAGTTCATATGAGAGAGGAATCCATATATCATTCTAAATCATCTTAGCGCGAGAGAGAGGCAAAAGGAGGTGTGGAATTCAGGAGAAAATTTAAGAACACCGTACCAGGAGGAAATAAATAATTCTAGGGCTTCGATTATTGTGGGATGAGGACCTCAAAGAGAAAGATTAGATTTCTACAACTAGATACAAGTGTTTAACTTGATTTGATATTATATGTTATGTTTTAGTTCATATCATGATTGGTGAATAATTAATATGAACTTTTGGGTGGGATTTACCTATTAAATGGGTTTTTGGAAAAAGAATATTATGGATAGTGGTTGGTGATTATTCCATATGAAATTAGTGAAATAAATCCTATAATATAGATAGATTCTTGGTAAAGAATTATGAATTTTATTTAATTATAGAGATGTTCTTGAATCAGAAATCTAAAAATTTATGGGATAAACATTGAATTAAAGGGTGGATTAATTCAGAATAAATTGATATTAAACCTCATGATTTGGATGGATATTTTATGAATTGAATCAAGGAAACATATACCCTTATAATGGGTATTGATAGGGTAGGAATAAATTTTGTTGGGATGTATTTTTGGAATCATATTTGTCAGGAAATTTAGGTGGAAATTCTCACAAAAAATGGCAGCCCATCCTAATCTGTTCCCAGGGGCGAACTGGTTCGCCCCCATAGCCAAACTGGTTTGGTTGCCCTGCTCAGCCTGGGTTGGTTATTTTGACGTGCTAGTAATTTTGTTGGTATCGGGGTTGTTTTGAAAGGTCCTTGGAGGTTGTTTAGGACTTCTAATATTGTTGGAATATAGTATTTCCTTGTGGTTAGTGGGAATAAAATAGGGGTATGGATTTAAGAGTGTTTAAGATGAACGACACTCGAAAAGATATTAATGGATTCGGGATATGAGATAGATTGAGATATGCTTAGTGTACATAATAAAATGTAATCATGATATACAACTAAGTAAGTGATTACTTATGAATTTGGGAGAATATAGGCTAGTGCTACGAGTGACATGTACAATTAGTCGGGTTTATGTGTTTATATATACATATATAAAGATGGTATGTATGTATATATATGTATATATATGATTATATCTGTGTGTATGATATGTGAAACATACCTTCTCTAGTGTCATGCTATCGGTGGAGGTTACATGCAGTGGGCGATCTCTCCTAACGAATCTCAACAGGTATAGTACCGATCCCCAAGGTCATAGGTTTGTGCATGCCCACTCTTCTAAGTGGATTAATGTGATGTCGTTATGACCCACCAACTTAAGACTATGAATGCCTCTAGTTACATTTACGATAATAGGTTTAATGGTGTGATTCTGACCCGGTGGCCCAGGTTGAGGTGTATATCCTCGGTGCCTGGTAACATGCTAGAGAATGCATCTGCGAGATAATGCTATGGGGATAGCGGATTTACATATATAGTGAGCGATATATGTGTATGTATACCTGATATGATTTGTATATACGTTATATATATGTACGTAAATATATATATATATATATATATATACACACACACATGTGAATTAATGGATATTTTGAACAGTAAAGTTATATGCATCCGGGAGGATAGCTCGGGGATGCTATTTAGAAATACGTCTATAAGTGTGATATCAATTTATACGGGTGCATGTCATGAATGTGTGAACATTGAATTAATAACTAGTGATGAGTTATGTGAAATGAAATGATAAGATTATACATGAGCTTTATAATGAATAAGTGGATGAGAAAGCTTAATGAGAATTCTAAGTTTAATATAAGTATACATGGGGTAAAATGCAACGTATGGGACAAAGATTAGGAGAGGTACTAGTTAGGCTGGGTATCATAACTAGGGTGTTTAAAATACATGCATTAAGTGTGCACTATAGATGAGGGGCGAGGGGTATCTTATGCGAGTGCAACACTGGTTAAATATGAAATAATTCAGAACATATTTATTAATGTATTTTAAACACTTGCAAAATATTTTTAAAAGGATTTGGACTTTAACTTGTATCAAAATATTTTCAAAACTTTTAGGTGCTCAGCCACAGGGATGTAATACCCCGTAATTTTAAATGACTTTTAAAATGGGTTATATTTTAAATTAATGGATTAATTGGATCTTATTATAAATTAATTCATTTGGGTTTTATCCGAATTGTGGATATTAAAATGGATGATTCTGAATATTACTTAAAGATATTTAGGTAATATATGAATGTGATGTCATTGATATGACGGTGTGATATAAATTCGGAAATTTGAATTTTTAGTCAGACGCGGTATGGGACGTGTCGGGACTAATTTATTAAATTAAAAAGGAAATTTATTTTCTATCGACCTTATAGTCATTTTGACTGCGTCGTTGCGTCCGGAAGGGTTGAAATAGTCAGAAAAGTCATTTGGATGTTAATTTTGGGTCTCGGGTCATTTAGAAATGAAAAGACAACCCAAAAGGGCATTTTGGTTATTTTTACAAGGGGGGTGAATAGTGATTTCGGGTTTTGTCTTATTATAAGTATTTGGAGATTAGTTGAATGTGGGTTCATTCATCTCTTCTACACAAAATTGAAAGGTCATCTTCTTAGAGAGAGTGAAAGGTTGCTTGGGAAGAGAAAAGCTTGCTTGGAAAGGAGGAGAACTAAAGACCAAAGGTCACCACCACCAACCACCACCGAAAGTGGCCGAAAAAATGGAGAACCACCTATGTTATTCAACCCCAAAGGATCAGATCTTCATTAAAGGCAAGTGTTTGATATTTGCAACTTAAGTTCGTATATTGTCCATGTTAGAATAATTATGAAAAGAGATGATTTTTCATGTTTGGAAGATAAAAATGGAGTAGTAATGGATTTCTAGAAGTATGAAATATATAGGAATTAAACTCATGTTGTAGGTAGTTAGTAATCCAAGAAATATTCATCAATCTGTGGAAGAAATTCTGAAAATCATTTTGTGTTCTTGAAGATAATATGTTGATAATTTTCTGGAAAAAGAAGCAAAAACGAGTGGAATGAGAAGAGCCAATTTGGAATGTTTAGATCTCCTTTTCGAGTGCATTTGGATGAGATTTAAGAAAAACTCAAAACACATACCTGACTCAATTTTTCGTGTAGAATCCAAATCTGAAGTCGGATTGATGATTCAAATAATTTTTGGATCTGATTTTTCTGAGTATTTAAAATATGAGAATTCATGATGTTGTTTCTTTTTAATTTTGGTTCTTATCCCAAAACTTTTGTGGATCTTTGGTGATTATTAATTGGATATTATGGGACTTAGAAAATATCAGTAGACCCTTGATAAGATTTGAATTAATTTGATTGGGATTTAAATTGATTAGAATGATGATAATTAAATTAAAGAAATTTCGGTTGCTAGATTCATTTGTTGGATTATAATTGGGTTGCTTGAGGATTAAGGATAGGTCCAGTAGTGGTGATTGAATGTAACACATGGGTAGCCTTAGGATTACAATATGAACATCAAGGACTGAGTTTAAGCTCATTATTGATTGTGCAAGGACTAAGTGTAATACGAGCGCTTAGCAGTATGACTCCTGGATAGAGATGGGAGTTTAGAACACATTTGGTTGAAAGAGGGTATGAGGTTATCCCAATCACGTATTTAAATTTGACGGACCTCCTCGATCGACAAAGTTAAGTAGTAGTGTATTGGAGGGGTTCCTTGTTTGGATTTCGCTTTGCGAGATGCTCCGCGCATGAACCTTAACGACGTCGGGAGTGGAGAGATGTTATAGGATGCGAGGATAATTAAATTATGAAGTAAAGATATGATATTTTAATACGTGGAATTTAAAAGAGATATAATGCTACGTATGGAAATTATCTCAGGGTAGTGATATTACCTTATTGATATTATACTATAGGTATGATAATGCCTATTTGATTGATTGATGATTTATGTGTATGACATACCTAGCTTACTTACTATCAGTGGGAGGTTTGCGCGTGAGGGCAGTCATATCCTGATGAATCCATGGGATCTTCGATTTGTTGCTCGAGAACATAGGTCTATGAAAGACTTATCGGGGAGTTGATAAGTCCGCTGACAATGGGTACGTAGGTATGTGCGTGACCCATGGGTATGAGAACTATGTTCGCCTCCAATGATTGTGTTGTTGTTTGTGGTTCGAGGAATCTTAACGAACCTTTAGTCCCTTATTCGGCGACAAGCGATATTGGGACATGATAGCAGAGTAACGCATTGCACCGCAGCTGTGACTCGGGGTGCCGTATTATATATGAATATATATATATATAATGGATTAAATGAATGATTGGATTTATTGTGGTTAAATCATCTACTGTGTGATAATTGTAGATAACGGTGAATAGAGAAAGATAATGGAATTAAGTTAATGAATGTTTATTCTTAAAGAATTGAAAAGCTTAACTCATATTAATGAGAAATGATTCATGTTAATGAGAAACTAATCATATAAATGAGAAATGTAAATGAATAATAATGTGACATATGGTATGGGACATACGGGGTTATGATATGGGAATGGAATTATATTATGGAATTATTAAAGAGGAATCATTAACTAGGAGGTTAATAGGAAACGTTAAGTGTGCACTCTAGATGAGAGGTGAGAATAGCAAGTGAGAGTTGGATCTAACATGTACATAATAAATGCTTTATTGCACTTGTTAAATACTTGCTGTTATAAAAATCATCTACACAATCGGGCTCTGACCCGTTTCCTTGCATATTTTCTTTTCTATTGTATCTTCTATATCAGGTGTCCAACAACAGGGACGCCAACCTTAGCGGATTATGACAGGCTATGGATTTATGGAGTTTTGCTTAGACGCCTATCATCATTTGATTCACAGTATTCTCTTAGTAGGGCATGTCTCCCAAAGGATCCAGTTATCTTATTCTATCGGGGTCAAATACTATGGTATTCGTGTCATTTTAATACATTTGATATTGTTGGGATTACTGTAATGGATTAATATTATTTGGGAATGTTTATTCCAATTGCAATTAAATTCTTTTATGTTATCTAATTGGTTATCAGTGTTGTAGAATAAAATGTGTTGTGTTATTCTTAAACTGGAAATGGATTTTGTTGAATTAAAATTTGGAAAGTTTTTAACACTAGCTTAATTGGGTATTGGGTGAGTTGTAAATGTTTTTCGACAGTGATGCTAAGAATGATCCAACTGTATATTCTATTTTAATTTGGTATGGGACTGGCCACCCGGTAATTAATTAGGCGGGGTGTTACAAGGGACTCCTGGTTTAACCATCCTTTTAGTCAGACGATTCTGCAGCAGCTGTGGATGCCTGCAAGGATTGATTAGACGTTTATATCATTGAGATCTAGTTATGAGATACTTCATATTTCTTTTGGGCATGTCGCATAGTTAGTTGGTATATATATTATTCAGATGCTTTCTTTTAGTTAGTTGGATTATTGTATTGTGATTTTTAGAAAGAGTTATCAGTTAATCTATTTATGTCAGTGAGTGTGAGTTTTATTATTTTTATGTGAATGGGAATTTTGTGTAAGCAAGTTAAAAAGTTCTAAAATTTGACACCATGCCTAATAAGGTATTAAAAATAAAAATATTTTTGACAGTGATGCTAAGATTGAACTAGATGAGATTCCTATTTCATTTTAGTAAAGTTATAATCACCCGTTATTAGAATGGGCGGGGTGTCACAAATGGTATCAGAGCATCTGATTCTAGTGCCCTTAGAATCTGTGCGGACCCACTACATTTTCTGCATTTCTTTTCTTTAATTTAGAGCCCCATGCTTAGGACTGTGGAATCCTATTGCAATTTACGATCTCCCGCTATTACGAAAAATTAAAGTGCATCCTATACGAGTTTTATTAGGTTTCGTGTGTCACCCCGCCTAATTAAATACCGGGGGATCACTCCTTTATTAAATTAAAATCAAGGTGAACAGTTGGTTCATTCTTAGCATCACTGTCGTCAAAATAAAATTTCCAATTTAAACACCCTAAATAATTAAGCTAAGTGTCAAAACCATTTTAGATATTACTTTCCAAATTTTATTCAAAACCAATATTTTAAAACTTTACATAATTCATAATTTAAGAATCATCCAACAAATATACTAGAACAAACAATCCAATTAATTAAACATCCAACTGAGAAAAATACCAACATTAGAACTTAAAGGAAAACATCCTGACAGTAATAAAACCCAAAGTGCAAATACTGGAAATAAAATAATCACAATGTCCAATAAAACAACTGAATAATGGGAAAGGGCGACACATGCCCAACTGGATAACATAAATGCTAGGAGTGGAATCAAGAAATGAGGTCGTATAAGCAAGAGGCCTGCAACTCCCACCTAAGCTGCAGTGCATTCCTTCCAAAGGATCCTATGCAAGATGCCCCTGTGGCTGGGCACCTGCAATATATACATATATATACAAGAGAGAAAAGAAAATGGAAACGGGTCAGAGCCCGATTGTAAAAACGATTTAAAATTTGTTTAGCAAGTATTTAAAATGTTTACTGGCCAATGCAACAACATATTAGTGCGACACTCCCTTGAGAATTTCTCACCTCTCTTCTAATATGCACGCCTATCGTACTACATTCCCAACGGTTTAACTTATCTTATCTTATGTCGCCCGTAAGATTTTAATCTGACAAATTCAACTGTTTAAGGGGTTCATTTCATTTAACTACATAGTTCTCATTTAACCTTATTTACTAATAAAGTCTCTCCGCAATATATTATACTTTTCAAACACTTATTCCCAAATTGAAATAATTATTCATATGTTACTTACCATAAACATAGTAGGTAGTTCCTAAATTCCAGAATTTAATATATATATTAAATACTCATATAATATATATATTCTAACGGCACCCCACATAATAATTATGGTGCGGGCATACTCTGCTATCCAGTCCCCGTATCGCTCGTACTAAGTGAAATACAAGATCGGAATCACTCTCGAACTGTATTAATACAAACACAAACAACATTGAGGCGAAGCATAGATTCCAATTCTTTAAGAGGTCAGTACATGCCCTCAAGTCTTTTAGGACCGTATGAACTATCGATTTGATAGCCTGTACCGAAGGATTTCTATCTTCTAGGGTACGAGTCAATATCCCCCCATAAAGGTCCCATCGAGATAAGACTGTCCCAGCGCGGTAACCTCAGGGATAGCAAGTAGCGCGGGCATCGTTTTCTCACGTATGTAGTATATGCATAAACACAGTCATATAAAAATACTACTATTACCACATCGAATCTAGTTACTCCTCATAACCCATAATTATTATGTTTATCCTTATATCTCGTTATTTAGTTATCACGTATAACGGTTCGTTTCTTACTTTAATTTGTGGAATTATCCCAACTTATTAAGTGACACTCGTGGATTCCTATCCTCCCAAGTGTAATTTCAGTAGGTACTCATTTATTTACCAACGTAACTACCTTACTCGTCTCCCCCTTTTTATCCTAGTTCCATTGTCCCTTATATGTAAACATCCCCGAAAAATATAAATCTCGTCTTACATTAAAGATTTCATATTATCAATAAGTCCTACCGGTCTTCTTTATCTCCCAAAATATTTTAATAAGGATGACTAAGGATTATTACACCTTTAAATTAAATTCAACTATTTGGAAGGGGAATTATGATTCTGCCTGGAGGGGTCGATCGATCGATGGTAGGGGCTCGATCAATCGATGCATCGATCGATCGGCACTCCTGGTTCGATCGATATAGGTATGGGGAATTCTGCAGATTAATAGTTACGGGTTCTATCATCCAACATCATCCAAATCCGGATTTTTAACACCCAAACTCCCAGAAATTTGTACTACAAACATTATAAATCCAAACTAACAATCTTCTACATAAATCATGTGAATTTTCATCAATAAACATGGATTACGGGCCAAAACTTATATAAATGTCATGAACCCTAGAAATTTCTTTAACTTTGTTCTAATCAACCTTTTTCCAGAATTTCTACTTCTAGTACATCATAAATCTGTGGTTCAACCTCTACATATGAAGGGGGATTTCCAGGTTATCATTTATATCATTACTACATGCAATTTTCCTATCTCCAACATGGGTTTTCTTCTATAAAATTCATCATAATCAACCCTAGACTAACATGAATTTTGCATTAACGAAATTAATCAAGATAAATACTTGCCTGGGAATTTTTGGTCTCTGATTTGTGCTGAAATCAGTGTGGTTACGATCCTTGCGACGTGATCTCTCGTTTGGCGGTGACGGCGGCGCAAACATAGGAGTTTTCGGCCTAGAATGCCTTGGCAAGCTCTCTCCTTCCTTCTCCAATGGCCGTCACTTGCTTTTGGTTGTGTTAACCCTAGAAGGCAACCCTAAGCATCTGATATAACCCTGTAATTTTCGTGGGTTTAATTACCCAAAATTACGAAATGTCCAAAACGCCCTCCCGGGGTGCTAAATAGGCCTAAAAACGCCCCGAGACCCAAACTAAACCCCCGAGTACATATTTTTTACTATCTCGACCCTTCTGGACACTTTGGCGCACTCAAAATGACCATACGGGTGACTTATAATTTATTCACTTTTATTAATCAATATTTAGTCCCGACACGACACAGGCGCGTCCCGACTTAAATTTTCAAAATTGTCATTTTATTCACTCATGACATTTAATAGAACCAATATCATATATTACTTTTCTCATTAGTAATATTCAACAAGTTTCCCATACTTACTAACTCACATCACGTTAGTAATTATAAAAATAATAAATTTTCGAATTTATATTAAATTAATAACTCACATTAAATTTAATAAATCCCCAAATTTAGAAAGCATAAAAATATGGGGTGTTACATACTTCCCCCCTAATAACGGAATTTTGTCCCGAAATTCGGAAAATAAGGCATACCTGGTAAGAATAAATTCGGGTATTTCTCGTGCATATCTGCCTCGCGCTCCTAGGTGGATTCCTCCACATTATGATGCTCCCACTGGACCCGTACAAGTGGAACTACCTTCGACCTCAATCTCCTCTCGCTATGGTCTAGGATAGCCACTGGTCTCTCCTCGTAAAATCTGTCAGGCTGTAAGTCTATCTCTTCTATCGCGATGTGGGTGTGGGTCATATCATCCCGAAGGTATCGTCTCAATGACGAGATGTGGAATACATCGTGGATGTGATGTAGATGCTATGGCAGTCCCAATCTGTATGCTACCGGCCCAATCCTCTCGATAATGGGAAATGGTCCCACGTATCTCGGGGCCAATTTCCCTTTCTTCCCGAACCTCATCACTCCTTTCATAGGAGATGGATGTAGTAATAGTTGGTCCCCCACATTAAACTCTCGAAAGAACCGTTTCGCATCGGCGTAGCTTTTCTGCCTGTCCTTGGCTACTCAAATGCGACTCCTGATCATCTCAATCCTGGCAGAGGTTTCCTGGATCACCTCTGGTCCGAGCAACTTGTTATCCCCCACCTCTTGCCAACACGTTGGGGAATGACAAGGTCTGCCATACAAAGCCTCGAATGGAGCCATGCCAATCGTGAACTGATAAGAGTTATTATAAGCGAACTCCACCAGTGGAAGAGGTGGCTCCCAACCTCCTCCAAAATTAAGGACACACATGCGTAGCATATCCTCTAACATCTGATTAGTATGCTCTGTTTGTCCATCTGTCTGTGGGTGATAAGCTGAACTCAACCTGAACTCTGTACCCATAGCCTCCTGAAAGCTCTCCCAGAAATGCGATACGAAATTTTTTTCTCTATCTGACACAATATTCAGGGGCACCCCATGCAATCTGACAATCTCATCAATGAACAACTGAGCATACTGACCCGTGGTATAATCTGTCCGCATCGGCAGAAAATGAACCACCTTGGTCAAACGGTCCACAATCACCCAGATGGAGTCGTGGACCCGCTGTGATATAGGCAACCCTGTAATAAAATCCATGGAAATACTCTCCCACTTCCACGCGGGTGTTTTCAATGGCTGAAGCAACCCTGACGGTTTCTGATGGTCCACCTTTACCAGTTGGCAGGTAGAACACTTCGACACGAATTCAGCAATGTCGTTTTTCATCCTACTCCACCAGTATTGTCGTCTCATATCCTGGTACATCTTATCTCCTCCCGGATGTACCACAAATCGGGACCCGTGAGACTGGGTCATCACTGCATGATGTAAGTCTGCTCCTTCTGGTACCACCAATCTCCCATTAAACCTCAAACCCCCATCAGAACTAACAGAATAGGACTCAGCACCCTCGGCTAAAAGTCATATAATCTGCTCCTGGCAAAATAGGTCTGCAGTCTGTACCTGTATCACCCTAGTAATAATCTCGGGTGTCACTGTCATGACAGATATGATGGAACGGGCTACCGCGTCCTGATAACCCAACTCTTTCCACTTTGCTTTCCAGATGTTCGCTACATCGTCTATCGGTCTACGGCTCAACGCATTGGAAACTACGTTAGCCTTCCCCGGATGGTACTGTATGTCAAACTGATAGTCCTTCATGAACTCTAACCACCTGCGCTGACGCATATTCAGCTCTCGCTGAGTGAACAGGTACTGCAGTGACTTGTGGTTTGTGAACAGGCGAAAAATTCTCCCCCAATAAATAGTGCCTCCATATCCTCAATACAAATACGACCGCTGCTAACTCTAGGTCGTGTGTGGGGTAATTCTTCTCGTGCGTCTTAAGCTTGCGGGAGGCAAAAGATATAGCCTTCTCCTCCTGTTGAAGTACTCCCCCAAGCCCCCGTAAGGAAGCATCGGTGTAAACCAGGTACTCCACGCCCGGTTTAGGTAAAGCAAGGACCGGTGCTGAAGTAAGCTTGTTGTTGACGCAAAAATTGTCCATCTACGAGGACCAATCAGAAAAAAACACATGTCATCCTACATGGTAATATTCGGCACCCGAGGAGAGTTGATCGACACCCGAGGAGAGTTGGTCGGTACCCGAGGAGAGTTAGTCAACACCTGAGGAGAGTTGGTCGGCACCCGAGGAGAGATAGTCGGCACCCGAGGAGAGTTGGTCGGCATACCAACCAAGAAGATCAAAGGATAACTATCCATTTAATGTGCATTAATGAAGATGACAACG
Organism: Sambucus nigra; assembly: GCA_949130495.1. NCBI lineage: Eukaryota > Viridiplantae > Streptophyta > Magnoliopsida > Dipsacales > Adoxaceae > Sambucus > Sambucus nigra. The sequence continues at coordinate 222,213,700 of OX422207.1, forward strand.
CATTTAATGAGCCTTAATGTACATTTATACTGTATTAATAGATGACAACACATAGCATACCAAGCAATTCAAGGAAGACCAACCATCATAGAAGTCCAATAATTAGATTCATTGTATGTAGACATAATATCTGAATGTATAGAGACATTGTATCTCTTTATCTCCCATCACTATAAATACATGTACTCCCTTAGCCAAAAGGGAGGAGGGAAAAACAATTGAGAGACAATGGAGAGACACCATTCACAAGATACGCAACCTTTCTCTCTCTACACCATATTGTGCCATTATAAACTCCTGGGAATAAAATAACAGTGGACGTAGGATTTATTCATAGCCGAACCACTTTAAAAAACCTTTGTCTCTTATGTGTTTGATGTGATCACCATTTCATCTTCATACCTTCATTTTTATCTGTTGTTGAAGCCGATAAGATAACATGGATGCTATTTCTAGTCATCAACAGATTGGCGTCGTCTGTGGGAATTCGACACAAGAATTCTTTTTATCACAAGAGATGAAGATCATATTCAAAAGCTAAGTTTTTATTTTCTTTGTATATAAACAATTACATATTGCGTACATATTTTTCATTACATCATGATCCATATATGTTCATGTTCAAGAATTGCTTGAATCTGAAATAATTGGATCTCATAACCATAAGTTATGTATGGAGCTTGAAAATAGGGCAAACTCGTATACCTACCGGATTAGATCTGATATTTTTATTCCCATATCTGATATTTTAATTGGGAATAAACGTCTAAAATAAATATCTCTCTTAAGAAGAAATGACAACCGCAACTTTTCCTTTAAGGAACTCTATGATTTTTATTTTGAATCTCATGTATTTCTCATGATCTGTACGAACCTAACTATTTCTCATAACGCTACATCTAAAACGTGGAATACCTGAATTCTCGTTTAGTTACAATTACTTGTTTAGTTTTCTATGTGCAACTCGAAAATTAGAGATACATATCCTCTCTCTCTTCAAGAGATTTTATCTTGATACGCAAGCCGGATTTAAAAAAAATGGCGATTGGTTTTCAGCAACATATACACAGGTATATTTGAGAAGAAAATAATCTTCACAAGAAAGATCTTCCAAATCCATACCCCGCCTTCAGATCGAAGCAATTTTCGGCCAGTTGACAGGTGTCAAACTTTATAAACATTATTTCGACCCCGGTTCATCATCGAAAACATATTTTCATATTATGATGACGATGAAGTTGGCTCGTCATCAACCAAGCAAAAGATTATTCATATCAAAAAGATGTATACTGAGATTTATTTGAAGAATCATGAACTGGAAAGTCGGTTTCAAAATCAAGGCTTCGTTGATTTATGGAATCTTTTTATATCTGATGTTATTGATGGATTGGGAGATGATCCGAGGATTTGTCGGGCAATTTATCCATCAGTCTGATTGATTCTCAGAACCTCACAAAATAGTTGGGAAATATTTCTCACGAATTGTAAAATACCTGACCGATCTGATTTATACGGCCAAAATAAATTTCTGGTACTATCGTTATTCAGAGGAACTCTCCCCGACCAACTATTTGCTGGTCGGCATCAATATTCAGCCTCGTGGTCGACAACCACTATTACAGATAGGTCCAGAAGAAAGGTAACCATGGATTCCATTGTTATTTGGCGTTCCACTAAATTAAGATCCAAGCACATTTGTACAGGTTTTTTGTTGAATGGAGAAATTATACTGTAGTACCTCGACCATCTGTTGTTGGTCGGTGTTATGTATAGTTGGTCAGGGATAACTATTAAGAGGTTGGAGGCATATATTGCACTGTTTGAGGTGTTCCCGACCTCATATCGCTAGTCGACAATTCCCATATACCTAGTCGACAACCGTCTAAGTAGGTCAGCACCATCCAATCTTGGTCGGCCTCACCTATTAGCATGTCGGGATAATTGATTTTTGATTGGAACTGGTGGTCGGCACAGGTCGGCACCATCCAGCGCTGGTCGGATATATATGGTTGTGTGGGTTGTTGTTGGTCGGCGACTTTTTATTGATCGGCACCATTCAGTATAAGTCGACAGCTCATATATTTTGGTCGGCGACAACTGCGCAGTAAGAACACGCTGGTCTGCAGCAGGTCGAAAACTTCAATTTGTTGATCGACGGAGACAGGTATGGCTGATTGGCAGCACATACATTTGATCGGAGGAAATTATTACTGCTCGAATTATTGGTCAGCGGTAGCTAGACGATTCCTGGCTCTAAGTTGGAGAGTTTTGGTTCTATCATTTTGACTTTGTCAAAATTAACACTATGTTGTTATAATACAAAACGACCACTTTATTTTTTTAATTTCGAGTTTCTAATGAATTAAAATTTTAAAATTAACTTATAAATATTTATGAAATGAACTTAAATTTGGACACTTGCTTTAAAATTAAACTTATTTTGCAAAAAGTTCAAATCAAACCTCATGTCTTGCATATTTGATAAAAATTTAATTTTCTAACACATGCTCGGCATAAAAATTATTGTTTCATGCTCTGAAATTTTTATTGGCTGAATAAATTATTCTCTTGATAAATCTTTGATTTAGCCTCCACAGTTGCTCAAGCAATTTATTAAATTCCACAGGTACAAGATTCAGTGCCGACGAATGCTCAGAAACAATCTTAAACTTCTAGAAAATATTATCATTGCTCGGCATTATGAAATTTTACCTCAATGAGGCACTATTGATTTATTGCTCTGATATGTGCTCAAGCACGAATCATTCTCTATATCCATTCTATATTTATCTTAGCATGGAGCTCGCCAAAATATTTATTATCATATATTCATCTTCAAAGAGATCTGCAACAGTTATTATATTCCACGACTTACTATTTGTTGGTCGGAACAATCATTATTGGTCGGTCATAGACCCAGACCGTCTATTGTTGGTCGGAGCTCCTATGAAAAGAAGAAAAACTCATCGACGGTGGTCAGCAATCACTGGACTATAGTACCAAATGCAGAGGAGTATCACTTAGACCATTAGCATTGATCGACCGAAATAGAAATAAAATCTTGGAGGATCCTTGTTTCAGATGTGTTGGTCGACAACCAGGAAGAAAAAGTGGACTCAATTTCTTTGATGCTCCTGGGTGTCAAACCTTTATGACTTAATTAAAATCATCATTCGGTGTCAAAAATCTTTTTAAAAAAAAAAAAACTCCCTATATTTCACATGTCTATGCTAAAATAATTTTAGAAAACCAACTTATACATATTTTGGAAACCAACTTATATTAAGTATTTCTTGGAATTCAGTTAATTTTGCAAAAAATTTAGATTAAATAATTATGCCTTACATATGGCACGTAATTGATAAAAGTTTGCTCATATGATACACATTTGGCACAAAACATATTATTGCATATTTTGAAATCTTTATTGCATACACATTATATATTGTTTGGCTGAATAATTATTCTCATCACAACAGCAAAGATCGACCAATACTTGATCGGCGTTACATATAACTGGTCGGTGCAACTATCATTGCTCAGCAAAGTCAATTGTTGGCCGGCGAAATCAAATGGATGGTCGGAGGCATATATTGCACAGTTGGAGGTGTTTCTCGACCTCCTATTGTTGGTCGGTGAAGTTCTGGTCAACAATATCTAACACAGGTCGATGAATCTATTGATACTCGTTGGTCGGCGACAGTTATTGCTGGTCGGCGATAGTTTGCTCACAACAAATGGAAGAATGAAGGAGTGGAAATTGTGTTCCCGCAGATTCCTCATTTTGACTTTGTCCAAATCATCAGCATGGTGTTAAAAAGACAAATTCACCCCTACCATTTGTTAATTCGTACCTTTCTAGCATAATAAAAAATTTATATACTTCAAAACTAATTATTAAATACTTTGGAAAATCAACTTATATAAAAAAATTTACTATAGTTGAAATAATTTTATAAAAAAATTTTACGCCTTACTTATGGCATCTATTCGATAAAAATCTGCTCATATGACACACATTTGGGACAAGGCATATTATTTCATATTTCGAAATTGATATTTAGTTGCCCAAATTTTTAATTTTGACAAAGTCAAAATCATCACCATAGCTCCCTACTATTTCTTAATTCACACTTCTCTAATAAAATAAATTTTGTAAAGCTAAATAAAATATAACGCAAAGCTTTACCTTAGAATAAATTTTCTGAACCAATTTATATTTGGCCTTTTACTTAAAATTAAAATGCCTAGCATTTTTATCAAAATTTGCTCACGAAATACACGTGTGGCACCAAAATATTATTTCATATTTTGAAATTTTTATTATTTTATGCTGATACACATCACATATTGTTTGGCTGAATAATTATTCTCATGATAATAATTATTTTCTCTAGTCTCGACATGTGCTCGGGCAGATTATTAAAATTTCATAGGGACGAGATTCAATCCAGACGAAAGCTCAGCCACAATCTTAAACCTCTGGAAACTAATATCGCTCGACATGAGGCCATTTTGCCTCGACTGATCAGCCAGACATATATTATTTCTTATTTCGAAATTGATATTTTATTGCCCGAGCAAATACATATCATATATTCATTATATTGACTAGATTATTCTCATGATAACTAATCAATTCAGCCTACACATATGGTAGGGCAAGTTATTAATTTTTACAGGTACAAGATTCAGTGCCAACGAATGCTCGGAAATATTCTTATATTCTGAAAAATATTATCATTACTCGACATTATGAAGTTTTATCTCAGCGAGGCATTATATATTTTATTATTTCTCGGAGATATCGGCTCAAGCACAAATTGTTCTATATATCCCTTGGGATTCATATTATATATTCATCTCAACATGGAACTCGGCAAGATACTCATTATCATATTCAGCTCCGAGGAAGAACTATAACATTTATTATATTTCACCCCCAACAGATGGTTGGTCGGGGTAATTCTTATCTATATCCAGGCCCGGCAAAGTACTCGGCCATTTTCTTATATTTTGGAAAATATCATTCTTATTCGGCATTATGCAATGTTGCCTCGACAGATCAGCAAGACAGTTTATTATTATTCTAAATCATTCTTTATGTCTATGCATATTTTATATTATCTTATTCCCAACAATCTGTTGAGGAGGTCTCCAACATTTATTATATCTTATTCTCAACAATCTGTTGGTCAGCTCCGAAGAGATCTCCAACATTTATATTATCTTATTCCCAACAATCTGTTGGTCAGCTCCGAGGAGGTCTCCAGCATTTATTATATCTTATTCCCAACAATCTGTTGGTCAGCTCCGAGAAAGCCTCTAGCATTTATTATCAATTACCACCAACTCCGGTTGGTCGGGAACCAAATCCAACTCCGGTTGGTAGATAAAATCCAACTCTGGTTGGTCAATAAAATCCAACTCCGATTGGTAGATAAAATCCAACTCCGGTTGGTAGATAAAATCCAACTCCGGTTGGTCGATAAATCTCATTCAAAGTTCATATTCCACACTTGGGGGCTTCTATTATAAATATAGTTGTTCATTCGGTGGCACATTCTCATAACATCATGCAGTCGAGCATCAAATTTAACTCCACAAACTCACACGGTCGGGGCCCCGACCAATCATTATTCAGGAGTTATTTTTCTTGCTCAGGAATTAGTTTTGATATTGAAGTTCAGGAGGTATATTGAAGTTCAGGAGGCATATTGATGTTCAAGAGGCATAGTTAGGAGTTATTATGCACATTCAGGAGTCGGATTCAGCATCTATAGCACTGAGATCTTTACTACTACTATCCCGACCAATAATGAAAAAGAAGTTGTATGAAAATGTTTCGAAGTCCACCACTAGCTTGGTACATTGAAGAATTGGGTTCAAAAGCTAGAATGTTACTCGACAAGAGATTTAGAGGACCATAAATCAGAAGAATCAAGCACATGAAGTTAGCACTCAGTTGCTGGGCATAGGAGGCAGTTGGTCGGCTAGCAAACCAATCAACATACTTAAAGATTATGACAAGATACAAGCTACATACTATGGCATGGATGCATCCAAATTCCCAATGGTGATACATAGCACACGTTCACTTGATGAACGGAGTTCCTCAAAAGAGATATTAACAACCATCGATCAGCCTGCATCATATGTCATCCAGGAGATAGTGCACTTTATTTTGAACAAATCAAGAAGGTAGATCAAGAATTTCATGAGCACCGAGCAACACTGCAGAATAAATACTCCATCCTTTCAGTAAACCATCGAGCATGGAGCATTGGGGGCTTCTGTTGACGCAAAAATTGTCCATCTACGAGGACCAATCAGAAAAGGACACATGTCATCCTACATGGCAATATTCAGCACCTGAGGAGAGTTGGTCAATACCCGAGGAGAGTTAGTCAACACCCGAGGAGAGATAGTCGGCACCCGAGGAGAGTTGGTCGGCATACCAACCAGGAAGATCAAAGGATAACTATGCATTTAATGTGCATTAATGAGGATGACAACGCATTTAATGAGCCTTAATGTACAGTTATACTGTATTAATAGATGATAACACATAGCATACCAAGCAATTCAAGGAAGACCAACCATCATAGAAGGCCAACAATTAGATTCATTGTATGTAGACATAATGTCTGAATGTATATAGACATTGTATCTCTTTATCTCCCATCACTATAAATACATGTATTCCCTTAGCCAAAAGGGAGGAGGGAAAAACAATTGAGAGACAATGGAGAGACACCATTCACAAGATACACAACCTTTCTCTCTCTACACCATATTGTGCCATTGTAAACCCCTGGAAATAAAATAATAGTGGATGTAGGCTTTATTCATAGTCGAACCACTTTAAAAAACCTTTGTCTCTTCTGTGTTTAATGTGATCACCATTTCATCTTCAATCATCATCTTCATACCTTCATTTTTATCTGTTTATCTTATCGGCATCTACACTTGTCTTTCAGCTCGTCGAAGGCCAATTGACAAGCATCGTCCCAAACATATGGTACTCCCTTACGAGTCAGGTTCGTCAATGGAACCGCTATTTTGGAGAAACCCCGAATGAATCTCTTGTAGTATTCGGATAATCCCAAGAAACTACGTACTTTTGTCAGTTTCGTGGGTTGTCCCCACTCCCTCACCGCTGACACTTTACTCGGGTCAACTGTTATCCCCTGTTCAGAAACAACATGCCCCAAGAACTACACTTCCCGTAACCAGAACCCACACTTCTCGTACTTCGCATACAGTTGATGCTCTCGTAGAGTCTGAAGAACCTGCCTCAAGTGCTCGGCATGCTCCTCCTCGGAGTTTGAATATATCAAAATGTCATCTATGAAGACGATGACAAACTGATCCAAGAACTCTCTGAACACTCGGTTCATCAAGTCCATGAATACGGGTGGAGCATTTTTGAGTCCAAATGGCATCACTCTGAACTCATAGGACCCATATCTCGTCAAGAAAGCAGTCTTTGAAACATCCTGCTCCCTAATACGTAGATGATGGTACCCTGACCTCAGATCTATCTTCAGAAAGAAATTTTCTCCCCTCAGCTGGTCGAACAGATCATCGATTCGAGGTAACGGATACTTGTTCCGTATCGTGACCTTGTTCAGCTCCCGGTAGTCCACACATAGCCTCAGTGAACCATCTCTCTTTTTCATAAACAAAACTGGAGCGCCCCAAGGTGAGGTACTCCTGTGAATGAATCCCTGAACTAACAGCTGCTCTATCTGATCTCGTAACTCTCGCATCTCCGCCGAATCCATACGGTATAGAGCGCGTGCTATAGGTTGAGTATCCGGTAATAAATCTATGATGAAGTCTATCTCTTGACTGGGGGGTAGTCCTGGTATCTCCTGAAATACATCGGAAAACTCACGAATAACTAGGATCGAGTCTAAGGGAATCACAACCTCCTTAGAGGTATCCTCCTCTATGTAATACAAATGAGCGGTCGAGCCTCCCTCTGGGCGAGGCATCGCCGCTACAAACATCTCTTGCCCCAGAATGGCAAAGACAATACTCCCACCAAAACAATCTATCATGGCTATGTAAGCTGCGAGCCAATCCATACCAATAATAACGTCGTGCTCATGCATATCTAAGACTAACATGTCTTCTGGTAATACCAAGCTACCAATCTCTACCCCCACTCCCGGCATATAAAGAAAATTAGCGATCCATTTCCCAATGGCGAGTCTACACACGTCACAGTGCTCTCTGCTGTGGCTAATAACCCTAAGGCCTTCGTAAAATGGGTAGCTATAAAATAGTACGTTGCCCCAGTATCAAATAAAACCCGACCCATAGTACCCTGGATAGGAAACGTACCTTCAATCGCGGGCGGTGCCTGTAGAGCTGCTGCTTGGTGGACGTTATAGACACGTCCGTACTGTAACTGCCCCTGCTGCACCGGAGCGGCTGGAATGGCTGGTAGGGCTAGTACCTGAGCTGGTGCTAGGAGGGCGGCTGGAAAAAGTGGCCTCTGTGGCTCATTACGGGCACCCTGCTGCTGTGGGGCCCTATCACCCTCTAGACAATCCTGGCGCTTATGGCCATGCTTACCGCACACAAAACATCGACCTCTGAAATTACCTCCCCTCCGGCCCTGCTGACTACAGCCCTGTTGGCCGTTACCGCCCCGCCACTGGCCCAGTTAGCCCTGATGAAATCGTTGTTGGCCCTGTTGGCCCTGCTGCTGGCGGTGTTGGCCTGGCTGGCCCTGCTGACCCTGCCTAAATCCCCCAAATCCCTGTCGAGAATCACCTGATCGGAACTGCTTGGCAGGGTCCCCCTGATGGGAACTCTTCTCATGCTGACGAGTCTGCCCCCTGAGATGTTGATGCTCCACTAGTGCCACTACCCCCTGTCCTGCCCTGCTGGCCGGACTCTCCTGCCCGCTTGCTTCCCTGTAGATGGAAGCGATGATCCTGGCAGTGTAGTAAAGCAGCATTGAGTACATCTGTGAAGGTACTCAGCGACAGATTCCTTATAAGGTGCTGACGGATCCTCCAAGCTAACCCGTCCACAATCAACAATATCTTCTTGCCCTTAGTGGGTGCCTCATCTGGCACTATAGTGAGAAGTCTTGTGAACTCCTCTTCATACTCAGCAACAGTAGAATTCTCCTACTTCAAGTTCAGTAACTTTTGCCTCATCTCAGTTTACACGGCGGATGGAAAGTACTTGCGATCAAACCGCTCCTAGAATGACTGAATCGGGATAGTATCCCTCTCCTCCAAGGTGGTGGTGGATTCCCACCACTGCAAAGCGGCCACCACTAACTTAAATGAGGCCAATAACTTTTTATGCACGTCCGTGCACTCATACATACGCAGATGCCTCTGGATATATTTCTTCCATTGGCTGACGATGATGATATCTGAACTACCCGAGAACTCAGGGGGATGCACCTTCTGAAAGGCATCCCTAACCCGCTCCCATGCTGATGGAAGCTGTGCAGGTACTGGCGCCACTGCCTAAATCTGGGGTAGAGCCTGTTGTACTACCGCCAACGCGGCATTCACCGCCTGAGCAACAATATCGGCTACCTCATTAGCATTCATCGTCCCCTGAGCCGGAGCTGCTGGCTGCTCGGCTTGGGCACGCCTATCCTTTGGTGCACGTCTCGGAGGCATCTGAAACGTGAAGAAATTTATTAGTCTACAGTTATTATCAAATCTCAAATAGCTGAAGATATAATCGTAAAAGCAAGAATACAACAATCCTAAAATAGGGCTCTATAACAAAAATGCTAAGCTGGAAGCGAAATAAGCCGTATAGATCCTAAAGACACTAGAACCTGATACTCTGATACCACCTGTGACACCCCGCCTAATCAAATACCGGCCGATCACTCCTTTATTAAATTAAAATCAAGGTGAACAGTTGGTTCATTCTTAGCATCACTGTCGTCAAAATAAAATTTCCAATTTAAACACCCTAAATAATTAAGATAAGTGTCAAAACCATTTTAGATATTACTTTCCAAATTTTATTCAAAACCAATATTTTAAAACTTTACATAATTCATAATTTAAGAATCATCCAACAAATATACTAGAACAAACAATCCAATTAATTAAACATCCAACTGAGAAAAATATCAACATTAGAACTTAAGGGAAAGCATAATGACAGTAATAAAACCCAAAGTCCAAATAGTGGAAATAAAAGAATCACAATGTCCAATAAAACAACTGAATAATGGTAAAGGGCGACACATGCCCAATTGGATAACATAAATTCTAGGAGTGGAATTAAGAAATGAGGTCGTATAAGCAAGAGGCCTGCAACTCCCACCTAAGCTGCAACGCGTTCCTTCCAAAGGATACTATGCAAGACGCCCTTGTGGCTGGGCACCCGTAATATATACATATATATACAAGAGAGAAAATAAAATGGAAACGGGTCAGAGCCCGATTGTAAAAACGATTTAAAATTTATTTAGCAAGTATTTAAAATGTTTTCTGGCCAATGCAACAACATATTAGTGTGACACTCCCTTGAGAATTTCTCACCTCTCTTCTAATGTGCACGCCTATCGTACTAACCTTCCCAATGGTTTAACTTATCCTATCTTATGTCGCTCGTAAGATTTTAATCTGAAAAATTCAACTGTTTAAGGGGTTCATTTCATTTAACTACATAGTTCTCATTTAACCTTATTTACTAATAAAGTCTCTCCGCAATATATTATACTTTTCAAACACTTATTCCCAAATTGAAATAATTATTCATATCTTACTTACCATAAACATAGTAGGTAGTTCCTAAATGCCAGAATTTAATATATATATTAAATACTCATATAATATATATATTCAGACGGCACCCCACATAATAATTATGGTGCGGGCATACTCTGATATCCAGTCCCCGTATCGCTCGTACTAAGGGAAATACAAGCTCGGAATCACTCTCGAACTGTATTAATACAAACATAAATAACATTGAGTCGAATCATAGATTCCAAGTCTCTAAGAGGTCAGTACATGCCCTCGCGTCTCTTAGGACCGTCTGAACTATCGATTCGATAACCTGTACCGAAGGATTTTTATCTTTTAGGGTACGAGTCAATATCCCCCATAAAGGTCCAATCGAGACAAGACTGCCCCAGCGCGGTAACCTCAGGGATAGCAAGTGTAACACCCCGCCCGCCCGGGGAGAGCGAACGGAGTGCTAATGCGATAAAATAAATTCAAATCCACAAGTGACAAGGTATAGAGCATCTAAGTCCCATAACAACAAAAGATAAACTACAAATCTCAATTTCTTCAAATAAATACAACAAATCTCTCGAATTAAATACCACATCTAACTCGAAATAAAATAAATCACAATGCTCTATACATTAAAATAATACAAATCTTTCCCAAACAATCCTCGCTAAAGTCAATCTCCATAGCGCCCCAAAATCCGCGCTAACCTGCCACTAAAAGAAAATATGGGGAAGTACGCAATACGACAGGAAAGATGCTCAATAAATATATGTTAGCGATGAATAAAACGTAACAACACGAGTAAGAATATTCAAATTAAAATGCAAATCTCAAAGCATTTATCAATATAATTTCTCAACAACACTTTAACCGGGTCACCAGGCCTCACCACATCCGTATATGCTTTATCAAGCCATAGCCCGGGAAACAGGAATTTTGGCGGGTGCCCAACATCCGTGCCATATTAAAATCTCATGACAACGTGCTTATCAACAATATAATGATACCACATGAATAAAAAATAATTTCAACAATTATTTTCCAAATTTCAATGAATTTATCAATTCAAATATGAGTTCAATTAAACAAGAATTCAAAGAGAATGACACTCGCGAGATTTAAGGAGCATATTGTGTAAAACCCCATACCTCAAACCATGATGAGAAACCAATTATCACATCCTCAAGATCAACTCAAAAGATCTACAAAAGCTCCTCCAAGAACCTCCAACAAAATAGCCCCAAGAACACCTATAATCTAAGGTTGAAACTCACAAATCTCAAGGGCCAATGTGTATATAAAAAGAAGAGGAATATAAAATATATTTGCTGCCAAAATTTGTGCCAAAAGTATGTTAAAAGGGTTGCCCACGACTTCCTTTTATAATGCAAAGAAATTAAGAGTTGGAATCCAAAAGACTCCTTTAAATAAGGCAAAGAAATGAAGAGTTGGAAGTCAAAATAACTCCAAGAGTTAAAAACATTTAAAAATCATTTTAAAATCCGTTTTAACTCCGTTTTCGAAACCGTTTGAAATTCTCGCCTTTAAAAATAATAACCAACATATTTGAGCAATAAAAATAATTTTATCAAAAACTTTATTTTCCTCCATTTTCCAGAAATTAATTAAAATAGCCCAAAATTATGCGGGTTGTTACAGCAATTAGCGCGTGCATCGTTTTCTCACGTATATAGTATATGCATAAAGAGAGTCATATAAATATACGACTATTACCACATCGAATCTAGGTACTCCTCATAACCCATAATTATTATGTTTATCCTTATTTCTCGTTATTTAGTTATCACGTATAACAGTTCGTTTCTTACTTTAATTTGTGGAATTATCCCAACTTATTAAGTGACACTCGTGGATTCCTATCCTCCAAAGTGTAATTTCAGTAGGTACTCATTTATTTACCAACGTAACTACCTTACTCGTCTCCCCCTTTTTATCCTAGTTCCATTGCCCCTTATATGTAAACATCCCCGAAAAATGTAAATCTCGTCTTACATTAAAGATTTCATATTATCAATAAGTCCTACTGGTCTTCTTTATCGCCCAAAATATTTTAATAAGGATGACCAAGGATCATTACACCTTTAAATTAAATTAAACTATTTAGAAGGGGAATTATGATTCTGCTAGGAGGGGTCGATCGATCGATGGCAGGGGCTCGATCGATCGATGCATCGATCGATCGACACTCCTGGTTCGATCGATCGATCAAACAGGTTTGGGGAATTCTGCAGATTAACAGCTACGGGTTCTATCATCCAACATCATCCAAATCTGGATTTTTAACACCCAAACTCCCAGAAATTTGTACTGCAAACATTATAAACCCAAACTAACAATCTTCTACGTAAAGCAAGTGAATTTTCATCAATAACCATGGATTAAAGGGCCAAAACTTATATAAATCTCATGAACCCTAGAAATTTCTTTAACTTTGTTCTAATCAACCTTTTTCCAGAATTTCTACTTCTAATCCATCATAAATCCGTGGTTCAACCTCTACATATGAAGGGGGATTTCCAGGTTATCATTTATATCATTACTACATGCAATTTTCCTATCTCCAACATGGGTTTTATTCTATGAAATTCATCCTAATCAACCCTAGACTAACATGAATGATTCATTAACGAAATTAAGCAAGATAAATACTTGCCTGGGAATTTTTGCTCTCTGATTTGTGTTGAAATCAGTGTGGTTATGATCCTTGCGACGTGATCTCTCGTTTGGCGGTGACGGCGGCGCAAACGAAGGGGTTTTCGGTCTAGAATTCCTTGGCAAGCTCTCTCCTTCCTTCTCCAATGGCCGTCACTTGCTTTTGGTTGTGTTAACCCTAGAAGGCAACCTTAAGCATCTGATATAACCTTGTAATTTTCATGGGTTTAATTACCCAAAATTACGAAATGTCCAAAACGCCCTCCCGGGGTGCTAAATAGGCCTAAAAACGCCCCAAGACCCAAACTAAATCCCTGGGTACATATTTTTTACTATCCCGACCCTTTCGGACACTTTGACGCACTCGAAATGACCATACGGGTGACTTATAAGTTATTCACTTTTATTAATCAATATTTAGTCCCGACACGACACAAGCGCGTCCCGACTTAAATTTCCTAAATTGTCATTTTATTCACTCGTGACATTTAATAGAACCAATATCATATATTACTTTGCTCATTAGTAATATTCAACAAGTTTCCCATACTTACTAACTCACATCACGTTAGTAATTATAAAAATAATAAATTTCTGAATTTATATTAAATTTATAACTCACATTAAATTTAATAAATCCCCAAATTTAGAAAGCATAAAAATACGGGGTATTACATTTCGTACGCCAGGTAGTAGAGGACGATCAGTGAGGTCCTTTAGGAGGACCATGGGAAGAGAAGCTCAACCGAAGATGCAGACTAAGGGGACGATGATCGTAGCAGAGGTCACCACTATTGTTTCTTAGGTAGTTAATGTTGCGATGACCGTTAGGGCACAATATTTTTCCCCAAGCACCATCACAGTAGATGGTGGAACCAATTTAGACTCACCGAGTGAAGTTAGTATGGGAGAGAGTTGAACGTGCCCTTTAATAAGGGCCACCCGCAGGAGTTCTAAGGAAGATATGAACGTTATATTAGTTATACAATGGAAGGAGGGCATCTAAAGGCATTTTCATATGGGTTAGTGCAGTGACACTCAAAAATAAATTTTGGTGACTGTTGAGAATGTGGGAGCGACGTTACAATGATGAGAGTTAGTCACCATTTATGAAGAGAGAGACACCTTGACAATCAAGGAATTTTAGGAGCGGTTTGACCACAAGTTTTTTCCATCTATTGTCTAAATAAATATGCGAAGGAAGTTTTTGGACGTATTATAGGAGGGTCCAACAGTAGTCGAGTATGAGAAAGAATTTACTCATTTAGCAAACTTCGTACCTGAAGAGGTGGATACGGAGGAGAAAGGGGTCTTTAAATTTGATGATGGACTCACGGGTAGAATTCGCTAGCACTTATTGAGAAATTTGATTTGGGAAACTTATGCCGATGTTGACAATGCCATTCTTTTACAATGTCAATATCATCGCTTCCATATGAAGGGAGCCAAGAGATTTGGACAGTTTATTTAGCAGGGCAAGGCTGGATGTTTTGGTGCACGTGAGGCACCATAGGGGATACCTAGCAAGGGTACCCATCTAAATTATTCAGATCAAGGGAATTTCAACCAAGAGATGGTGGATTCTGATAAGGCCACTAGGGTCACTATCGTGTTCTGTAGGGCTAGCAGAGCCAAGGAAATAATGAGGGTTGTCATCAGGGACAAGGCTACAAGGGATCGAGAGTAGGGCATCCCCGACGTGGCCAGTGGGGCCAGATACAGGGGGATTACACAGGGAGGTGTTTTATATATGGAGAGCAGGACCACATGCGTCGATCTTTCCCGTAGCGAGTTTGGGGACAGGAGTAGGGTACCCAGTAGGGGCAATAATTACAACAAATTTGGTTCAGTTTAGACATGAGTATTATGTTCAGGAAGCATTTGAACAACCAATGCTATTGCCATTGAAAGTATAAGTTTATCCATGGGTAAATGGGGTACGCTTGACGTGACGCGATTGCATCACAGTATTTTGTTAGCACTAGATTCGTACATGAGATGGGCTGAGTGGATGTATCATTAGTGTTACTATTGTGTGTATATATTTTTTATTGGTTGGGATCTCTTTGGTTCCATATGTAGGGGAGAGGGTATGGACACTGAGAGGATATGTTTTAGTAGATTTTCTCATTTTAAAGAGATATGTTATACGAGTATTATGTTATCCTGGATATGGACTAGTTAGCGCTGGTGGACTGTTAAAGTAAGGATATCGTGTTTATTTTTCCAGGCAAGGATGTGTTTGCGATGTCTCACCTAGAAGAAGGTGGAGCTTCATATATATTAAATTATAGAGGAAACTTCTAAGAGTATAGCTATCTTATTATATTGATCCCAGTGCGTAGGGACTTTATTAATGTAATTCAGGGGATATCGGGTTTATCACAAAGAGGAGAGATTTAACGCTAGGGACTTAGTGATAGTGCAACTGCCATATTGTATAACTCCGTTAGAGTGGTAAGAGTTGAAAAATTCAACTTTTACGTCTGGGGATAGGATTTTGAGTGTCTTGATTATGTGCTTGTGGCCAAATGATCATGATGATCGATAATACTAGGTGACAGTGTATCAGGGGAGTTCCTTGATTAGAATCCATCTATAAAACATCCCATTCATTTTTTTAAAGAGATGAAAAAGACTTTTTATTCCATCTTTCATGATATACAACATAAGACCCAATTTGGTTTTATAGCTGCTACACTTCCTTAACACTAAAAACTACCTAACAACATAGTAGGACCTAATAAGCTAATTATAACAACTATTCAAAATGAGGTTGATCAAGTTTTAGGCAAGCCATGCACTTGGGTCAATATGGTTCCTTATATTTCCCATTACTCCCTCACAAGCGAAGGTGGGGTGCATAGCACACATCGAGCTTGAGTAGTAGATTATTAAATTGCTGAGTTAATAAAGATTTGGTAATGAGTGCGATCAAATCAAGTGAGAATATTTCCACTATCACCAAAAACCTTGTGAATAAACAAAACCCATATGATTTTTATTGCGGTAGATGCAAAAGCGCGAAACTCACCTTCATAAAAAATAAGGTCTCTTTGACTGGAATGTGCTTGATAAAAAATTGATTCAAAGGCTTATGTGACACCCCGCTCAATTATATACCGGTTGATCAGTCCTTTATTAAATTTAAAATAGAATATCAGGTTGGTTCATTCTTAACATCACTGTCGAAAAACATTTTACTTATTAAATTACCTAATAAATAATTAAACTAGTGTCAAAACAATTTTTTTATTCATTAAAATCCATTAACATATTCACCATTCACAAGAATAAAAATAACACTGAATCATAATCCAACTAAATAAAACTAGAATAAAACATCCCAATAACCATCTCAAATCCAACAGACCATAACAACATAAAATCCCATCAAACTGAAATGATAGTACACAATATCTCTCTGAATAATAACTGGAAAAGAGCGACACATGCTCTAAAATAAATGACTGAATCATAAACTAAATGATAGAGAAGTGGAGGTGTCAAAATCATGAGATCCTGTAACTCCCACAACAGCTGCAGCACGTCAAAAATCCAACTGTCTAAGTATCGCATCCCTATGGATGGACACCTAAAATAGATTGTATAAGAGAAAAGAGATTTTGCAAGAAACGGGTCAAAGCCCGAGTGTAAAATAGTTTAAAATATTTTAGCAAGTAATTTAAATTGCTTACCAGATTGATGTCACATACATGTTAGTTATGTGGCCCCTCTCTTGAGAATTCTCACCTCTCAACTAGTGTGCACGCCTAATGCACTACTAGTCCATTGTATATACTACTATTGCATCTAATAGTTCAACTTCTTTAATATTCAACTCAATTTGTTCATAATCACCACCCATATTTCTCACGTATATGTTAATGAAAGTTTTCACATCTTTTATCTTAAATGAGAGTTTCTCAGATTTTACATTAAGTGTTCAAATACTTAAGTTAAATCAGATTTGACTATCTATTTTATTTACTAAGTCTCCACACTAGTAAATATCATAAGTATATATATTTAACACACTATAATATATATATACTAATACATCACCTCGAGACTCAGCTACGGTGCAATGCATACTCTGCCATCTAGTTCAGGTACATCTCGTACTCAAATAAGGACAATCAGTTTGGAAATCTCCCACGAACCATAATACAAATCACACTTATTGGAGGCGAACATAGTTCCAAGTCTATGGGTTACGCACATACCTACGCACCCATATGAACCTCAACACTATCTTTCTCTCAGATAGCCCGTACCTAGGTTCTATGCTCAAAGGTACCAAATCTAAAATCTCCCCCAATAGGCTCATCAGAATATGACCTTCCTCTTTCAAAAATACCTCCCGTGATAGCAAGTAGCATAGGTATGTCACACACATAATAATACAATAGGTATTCACACCACCTATAAATTTATTTCATATATTCCATACGTAGTATATTGTTATCCCCAATAGTCTACGTATTTATAACTTTATTCATTATCAAACGCTCCCGAGTATTTCTCATCTCTTGAAGGGTAGCCTTAAGTTTACACATCATAACAATAGGTAAAGTCCCTATACCCTACTGGTTTAAGTCATCATTTATCTCAAATCTCCGATTCCCGGGTTCTTCTCTAAAGTAAGTATTTTCCCCGACTAATACTAATTTAGTTTAGCCATTAATTACCTTTTTCGGACCCAAGTTCAAAACTCCATCTAGGCCTACTGGTGTCCCATTATATTCCCCTTTTATTTATAAATATGTCCCACTTTTAAATCCTGAATGTTTCCCCGAAAGATTCTAAATAAAAAGGAAAATTTGGCCAAAACTGGGCAGCCGAATCGATTCGGCCTGGTCCAAATCGATTCGCCTCTATAGGTCTCGAAATATGCATAATTTGTTCATACGGGTTTCCCCAATATTCATCATCAAAATCATCATTATAACACCCTATACTCCCAATTATTCATACTAGATGTTATACTACCATAATTACATGAATTGTGACGTTCAAGAATCTCAATTACCATCAAGGATCATTAAATATATGGATTTAATTAAGATAGTTTTATGGAAACCCTTGTTCATCAATTTTTTTAAGAACTATACTAAGAACCCAGATTTGATCATCAATTATCAACATACTTTCGTGATATATATAATCATGAATAATGTATATAAGTCAAGTATCAGTTGTTACATCAATTCTACATGTGAATATCAATTGTATCTCCAATTTCAAAATTTTATAATTTTCAAAAAAATACATCCTAATATATCATTGATGATAAATCAATTCACAAGTTTGGAAAAATAAACATTTGCCTATGATTTGTAAGTCTGATCCTTTGAAGAAGAACATTGGGATTTTGTTTCACCTTTTTCGATCAATAATTCGACGACTGTGGTGGCTCACGACGGTGGTTCTTGGCCTAGACTCTTAGTTTTTGGCCTTCCCTCTCCCACTCTGAATCTTCCTTTGAATTTGTGAATAATAACCCTCACTTCTCCTAAACAATTAATATATAAACTTAGCAAAATTTGTAGGTTACTATTCACCTAGTTTACACATGACCATAATACCCTTTCGGGATACCAGGTTAGCCTAAAAATGCCCCGGGACCCAACCTAAACCCCCGGATAGACTTTTCTGACTATCTCAACCCTTCCGGTCACTTTGGCTCACTCAAAATGACTATTTGGATGACTTAAAAATATGTTACTTTATATCTCGTTAAATGAGTTCCGACACGACTTACTCGCGCGTCTCGAGTCAATTTCCATAATTGTCGTATATTTTACTTACGACAGTTTCTATAATTCATAATCACACATTACTTCATTTGCTCAGTAATATTTAATTTAATTCCCATCAATAAATAATAACCCTTATCTCGCTCCTTAATATTTATTTTAATCCAGATTAATTATCAATAATTTCTCAAATTAATTAATTAATCCCATATTTAAAAATCATTAAAAATAGGGGGTATTACATACTTCCCCCCTTACAACGAAATGTCATCCCTAAATTCAAAAAATAAAAGTATACCTGGTAAAAACAACTCTGGATATTTCTCGCGCATCTCATCCTCACGCTCCTAAGTAGACTCCTCAACATTATGGTGCTCTCACTGAACACGCACTAATGGAACTATTTTCGACCTAAATTTCCTCTCACTATGGTCTTGGATAGCCAATGGTCTGTCCTTATAAGAAATATCAGGTTGTAAGTCAACCTCCTCTTGCTCAACGTGAGTGTGGGCTAACTCATCTCGAAGATATCGTCTAAGCGAAGAGATGTGGAATACATCATGGATACGATGAAAGTGTTCCGATAATCCAAGTCTGTATGCTACCGGTCCAATCCTCTCGATAATGGGAAATGGCCCTATGTACATAAGCGGCAATTTCCCTTCTTTCTCAAATTGCATGATCTCATTCATAGGATATACTCGAAGTAAAACCTGGTCCCCCACAGTAAACTCTAGAAAGGACCTCTTAGCATCGGCATAACTTTTCTGTCTGTCATTAGCTATCCGTATATGACCCCGAATCCCTCTCTATCCTTGCCCAAGTATCTTGTTGTCCCTAACCTCTAACCGACAACCTGTAGAACGGCAAGGCCCGCCGTATAATGCCTCAAATGGGGACATTCTAATAGTAAACTGATAGGAGCTATTATAAGCAAACTCCACCAGTGTAAGATACTGCTCCCAACCTCCTTTATAACCAATAATACACATGCGTAACATATCCTCAAGCATTTGATTAATACGCTCAGTTTGCCAATCAGTCTACGGGTGATAAGCAGTACTCAATCGCAGTTCGGTGCCCATAGCTTCCTAGAAACTCTCCCAAAAATGAGACACAAAAATCTTGTCTCGATCAGACACAATATTAAGAGGAACCCCATGTAATCTCACTATCTCAGGAATGAATAACTGGGCATACTATCCTGCTATAAAATCCGTCCGGACTGGTAAAAAGTGTGCTACCTTAGTCAACCAATCCATAATAACCATATGGAATTATGACTCCTCTGAGAAGTAGGCAACCCTGTAATGAAATCCATGGAAATGCTCTCCCACTTCCACATAGGGAACTCTAGTGGCTGAAGAAAACCTGTTGGTTTCTGATAGTCCACCTTTGCTAACTGACAGGTGGTACATTTCGACACAAACTCGGAAATTTCTCTCTTCATTCCACTCCACCAATATTGTCTCCTCATATCTTGGTACATCTTATCCCCGTCGGGATGTACCGCAAATCTAGAACCACGCGACTCTTTCATCATCACATGTCATAGATCCTCCCCCTTAAGAGCAATCAGCCGTCCATTGAAGTGCAAGCCTCCCTCAGAACTCACTGAGTAAGACTCTGCTCCTTCGGCTAGAAGCTGTCGAATACTCTCTTGACAAAATGGATCCGATGCCTGTGCTTGTACTACCCTGGTCACAATCTGAGGTGTAATGGTCATAACGGACATGAATGATCGGGCAATAGCATCCTGATGTCCCAACTCTTTCCACTTCACTTTCCACGCCTTAGCTACCTCACCTACTGGCCTATGGTTCAATGCATCCGCTACTACGTTAGACTTTCTCGGGTGATAATGGATCTCAAATTAATAGTCCTTCACAATTTCAAGCCACCTGCGCTGACGCATGTTCAACTCTCTCTGTGTGAACAAATACTGTAGTGACTTGTGATTTGTGAATAAGTGAAATTTCTCCCCCAATAGGTAATGTCTCCAAATTCGAAGTGCAAACACGACTGCTGCTAGCTCCAAGTCATGGGTGGGGTAATTCTTCTCATGAAACTTAAGTTTGCGGGAAGCAAAAGTAATAGTCTGATTCTCCTGTTGTAATACTCCACCTATCCCTATTAATAACGCGTCAATGAAAACAAAGTACTCCACACCTAGTCTGGTGAGTCCTAATACATGCACTGAAGTTAATTTGTCTTTCAACTCATCAAATGCCAACTGACACGCAGCATTCCAAACAAACGGTATGTCCTTACGATTCAAATTAGTCATCAGACCCGCAATCTTCGAGAATCCTCGAATAAACCGTCTGTAATATTCGGCTCACCCAAGAAACTTCTCACCTCTATCGGTGTAGTGGGATGTCCCCACTCCCTCACCGCTGACACTTTACTAAGGTCCACCGATATCCCTTTATCTGATACGATATTCCCCCAAAACTATACTTCTCACAACTAAAATCCACATTTTTCGAACTTGGCATATAACTCATTCTCTCATAAAGTCTGAAAACCCCGACGTAGATGCTCGACATGCTCCTCTTCGGTCTGCAAATAAATCAAGATGTCTTCTATAAAGACAATGACAAAATGATATAAAAACTCTCTGAACACCTGTTAATCAAGTCCATGAATAGAGTTAGTGTGTTGGTTAGACCAAATGCATAACCTGAAACTTATAAGACCCATATCTCATTAGAAAAGCAGTCTTAGACACGTCCTTCTCGCTGATATGTAGCTGGTGATAATCGGATCTCAAGTTTATCTTCGAGAAATAAGTTGATCCTCTCAGCTAGTCGAATAAGTCATCGATTTGTGGTAACGAATATTTATTTCGTATCGTGAATTTATTCAACTCTCAATAATCCGCACATAGTCACAAGGATCCATCCATCTTCTTCATAAACAAAACTGGGGCTCCCCATTGTGAGGTACTCCTCCGGATGAAACCCTGTCCCAACAACTATTCAATTTGATCTCGTAACTCCCTCATCTCTACCGGAGCCATATGGTAAGGTGCACGGGCAATCGGCCTGGTGTCGGGCACTAAATCGATCACAAATTCAATCACCCTACTCGGAGGTAATCCTGGTATCTCTTGGAACACATCGACGAACTCACAAACTATCGAAATAGAATCAAGAGAAATCACAACTCCCGTAGAGGTCTCATCCTCTATATAATACAAGTGAGTGGACGATCCACCCTCAGGGCGAGGCATCTCCACTATGAACACCTCCTGACCAAGAATAGCAAAAATTATGCTCCTACTAAAGCAATCAATCATGGCCCTATACGCGACTAACCAATCCATGCCAATAATGGCGTCATACTCAGATATATCTAACACAAGCATATCCGCAGGAAAAATAAAACTCCCAATCTCTATGTTCACTCATCGGCAAATAAATAAAATCAACGACCCGTAATCCATCGGTGAGTGTACATAAGTCATCGTATTAACGGTCGTGTCTAATAACCCTATGGCCCGTGAAAATCTAGTGTCTATGAATGAATGAGAGGCCCCTGTGTCAAAAAAAATACACCCCCATATCCCCATAGATAGAAAACATACCATCAACTGCGGGTGGGACCTGTTGAACTGCGGCCTGATGGACGTTGTACACACGCCCATATTATAACTTTCCCTATTGAATCGGGGCTACTGGAATGGAAGGCAAAGCTTGAACTAGTGCAGGTGTTGGGAAGGCGATTGGAAACATATGCCTCTGGAGCTCCTGACGACTGCTACAGTTATGGGGCTCTATCCTTTTACGGGCAGTCCTGACGCTTGTGGCCATTGTTTCCACAAATGAAACACCTACCGATAAAGTTTTCACCCCTTTGACCCTGTTGTCCTCGGCCATGCTGGTCGTTATTACCTTTCCCTTATCCCTGATGGCCCTGCTACTGGCTTTGGTGGACCTGTTGTCCCTGTTGGCCCTGCTTGAAACCTCCATTCCC
This sequence comes from Sambucus nigra, assembly GCA_949130495.1. Classification (NCBI taxonomy): domain Eukaryota; kingdom Viridiplantae; phylum Streptophyta; class Magnoliopsida; order Dipsacales; family Adoxaceae; genus Sambucus; species Sambucus nigra. The sequence continues at coordinate 222,236,852 of OX422207.1, forward strand.
ATGATGAAAACCTCTGGATCATAATCTCTTAGCAGAATCCCCCTGTTGGGAACCCTGCTCTCCCTGTCTCTGCTGACCCTGTGCTGCTGGTGCCCCACTGGCATAACCTCCCCCTGTCCTGCCCTACTGGATGGACTCACCACTTCGTTTGCTCCCATTAACATGGAAGCAATGGTCTTGGAATTCTAGCATAGCAGCATTCACAACATCATTATAAGTTTGCAAAGAAATATTACCCAAAAGATGTTGCCTGATCCTTCAAGTAAGGTCGTCCATGAACAACTATATCTTCTTCTCTTCAGTAGGTACCTTCCCTGGTGCCATATTAACCAGCCTAGTAAATTCTTTCTCTAACTCAGCTACAGTCTTCCCCTCCTGGGTGAGGTCTAGAAACTTTCGCCTCATCTCAGTCTGAACAGCAGAAGGGAAAAATTTTGCGGTCAAATCGCTCCCAGAAGTCCTGAATAGTCATAGTATCTCTCTTTTGCTCAGTAGTAGTTGCTCCCACCACTGTAACATTGCACTAACTAGCTTAAAAGTAGCTTATACCTGCTTCTGTACCCCTATGCACTCGTACATTCTCATATGACTCTGGATATCCTTATTCCATTGGCTTGTTATCACAATATCGGAACTCCCCCTGTAACTCTAGGGGACGGGCCTTCTGGAAAGCATCTCTGACTCGCTCCCATACAGTAGGGAACATATGTCCAGGTGTTAGTGCCACTACCTGAGGCTATGGTGGTACCTACTATGCAACGTTATTAAGTGCCGCATTGACTGCCTGAGCAACTATGACAGCTACATCGAAATCATTTAGTGTGCCCTGAGCCTGTGCTTGCTGTGGCGCAGGCTAGGCGTTTCCGACCCTTGGTGCACGTTTGGGAGGAATCTGAAAGGAGATGAAATTTATAAGTCCACAGTTATTAAATCTCAAATAGTTGAAGACACACACATATCAATTTGAATGCAACAATCCTATTCATAGGGCTCTATATCAAAGAACGCAAGGCTGAAATCATAATACACCATACAAATCCTAAAAGACTCTAGAACCCGATGCTCTGATACCACCAATGACACCCCGCTCAATAAAATACCGGGTGATCTGTCCTTTATTAAATTTAAAATAGAATATCAGGTTGGTTCATTCTTAGCATCACTGTCGAAAAATATTTTACTTATTAAATCACTTTGTAAATAATTAAACTAGTGTCAAAATATTTTTTTATTAATTAAAATCCATTAACATATTCACCATTCACAAGAATAAAAATAATACGGAATCATAATCGAACTAAATAAAACTGAAATAAAACATCCCAATAACCATCTCAAATCCAACAGACCATAACAACATAAAATCCCACCAAACTGAAGTGACAATACACAATATCTCTCTAAATAATAACTAGAAAAGAGCGACACATGTTCTAAAGTAAATGACTAAATCATAAACTAAATGATAGAGAAGTGGAGGCGTCTGAATCATGAGATCTTGCAACTCCCACAACAGCTGCAACACGTCAAAAATCCAACTGTCTAAGCATGGAATCCTTGTGGCTGGACACCTAAAATCGATTGTAATTGAGAAAAAAGATTTTGCAAGAAACGTGTCAGAGCCTCGACTATAAAATAGTTTAAAAAAATTTAGAAAGTAATTTAAATTGCTTACCAGATTAATGTCACATACATGTTAGTTATGCGGCCCCTCTCTTGAGAATTCTCACCTCTCAACTAGTGTGCACACCTAACGTACTACTAGTCCATTATAGATACTACTATCGCAGCTAATAGTTCAACTTCCTTAATCTTCAACTCAATTAGTTCATAATAACCACCCATATTTCCCACGTATATTTTAATGAAAGTTTTCACATCTTTTATCTTGAATGAGAGTTTCTCACATTTAACATTAAGTGTTCACACACTTAAGTTAAATTAGATTTCACTATCTATTGTATTTACTAAGTCTTCACACTAGTAAATATCACAAGTATATATGTTAATACAGCACCTCAAAACTCAGCTATGGTGCAATATATACTCTTCTATCTAGTCTAGGGACATCTCATATTCAAATAAATACAATCGGTTCGAAAATCTCCCACGAACCATAAATACAAATCACAATTATTAGAGGCGAACATTGTTCTGGGTCTATGGGCTACGCATATACCTACACACCCATATGACCGTCAACACTATCATTCTCTCAGATAGCCTGTACCTAGGTTCTATCCTCAGAGATACCAAATCTAAAATCCCCCCCCCCAGTGGGCTCATTATGATAAGATCGTCCTCTTTCAAAAACACCTCCTGTGATAGCAAGTAGCGTAAGTATGTCTTACACATAATAAAACATACAATAGGTATTCACACCACCTATAAATTTATTTCATATGTTCCATATGTTGTATATTGTTATCCCAAATAGTCTACATATTTATAACTTTATTCATTATCAAACTCCCCTGAGTATTTCTCATCTCTCGAAGGGTAGCCTTAAGTTTACACTTCATAACAGTAGGTAAAGTCCCTATACCCTACTGGTTTAAGTCATCATTTATCTCAAATCTTCGAGTCCCGAATTCTTCTCTAAAGTAAGTATTTTCCCAGACTAATACTAATTAAGTTTAGCCCTTAATTCCCTTTCACGGAGCCAAGTTCAAAACTCCATCTAGGCCTACTGGTGTCCCATTATATTCCCCTTTTATTTAAAAATATGCCCCACTTTTAAATCCCGAATGTTTCCCTAAAAGATTCTAAATAAAAAGGAAAATTTGGCCCAAACTGGGCAGCCGAATCGATTCGGCCTAGTTCGAATCGATTCGCCTCTACATGTCTCAAAAATTTGCAAAATTTGTTCTTACAGTTATCATCAACATCATCATTCTAACACCCTATACTCCTAATTATTCATACTTGATGTTATACTAACATAATTACATGAATTATAACGTTCAAGAATCTTAATTACCATCAAGGATCATAAAGTATATGGATTTAATCAAGATAATTTCATGGAAACCCTTGTTCATCAAATTTTTCAAGAACTATACTAAGAACCCAAATGTTGATACCAAAAAATAGACTAAATCCCATTTTTATGATCACAGATAAATAGATAAAATCAATCCAATCAAACACATAGGATATAAGGTTTTTTAAAGTGGTTCGGCTATAAGGAAATCCTAAGTCCATTGTTACTTTATTCCCAGGGGTTTACAATAGCACAAGATGGTGTGTTGAAAATGATTAAGAGAGCTCTATTGTCTTGAGAGATATAGATGTGTTGATACAGAGGTGTAGAAAGATAGAATGAATTGCTTGATCCTTTAGCTAAGGGAAGGGTAGTATTTATAGTGATGGGGGTTCAAGAGATATAACGTCATTGTTCTAAAAAACCCGCCTAGGCTTGAGGCATGGGAGAAACGCCCCGCCTTAAGATTTTGACGCCTTATGCTTGGTAAAAACCTTAAGGCGTACTTTTTCTCTAAAAACAATAATGCTTTAGTGAAACGATATCGCCTTTTATAGATTTGTTTACAAACAGGACCATTATCTCATCCAAAATAATCAAATAGTATTTTTATTTGCAAATATTCAGACATATTTTTATGATATGTACAATTTTAGTATTTTAATAGCGTTGTTATGGTTAAAAAATATTAAAATATATTAAAAAGACTTAAACGTCTTTCACGCCTTTTTACGCCAAGGCCCGCCTAGGCTTCTAAGGGTTAAGGCTTGGCCTCCACGCCTCGATCACGCCCCGTATTTTTTAGAACCTTGGTCTTTATATATTCAGACATTTATATCTATATACAATGAATATAACTTTTGGTCTTCTCAAGTATAATGACTGTTGTCTACTCCTCACCATTGGTTTTTGATCTTCTGGATGGTCCGTCTTCTTTAGGTTGGTCAGGTGGTACACCGAATAACTATCCTCGAGAGCTGACCAAGTGTCTTCTGTGTTGAGCAAGTGTGAATATTGCCATGTAGGATGACATGTGTCCTTTTCTTAGTGGTCCATACAAAAGGGTAAATTTTTTGCGTCGATAGAAGCCCTCAATGCTCTATGCTTGATGATTTACTGAGAGGATGGAGAATTTATTCTGAAAAGTTGCTCGGTGCTCATACATAATAAGATTATTTATCTACTTACTTGATTTGTTCAATATATGAATGGGCTATCTCCTGGATGATTCAGGTTGATCGATGGCTGTGTTGGAGCTAATCTTTCTTTTTGAGGAACTCTGATCGGTAAGCAAACTTGTGTTATGGATCATCCCTGGGAATTTGAATGCATCAATGAAATATGTCATAGCTTGTAGCTTGTGGCTCATGATATCATAATCTTCAGGTGGGTTGGTCAGCTGGTTAGCCAACCAACTGTCTTCTAAGCCGGTCAACGGAGTGCTGACTGTACATGTTTGGTTTTTTGGATTTCTGCTGCTCTGAATGCTTTGATGGTGTTACATAATAGCTTTTGAACCCCATTCTTCAATCTGATTAGTGATGAGCTACTGATAGATCTAAATATAAGTACAACTTCTTACTCAGTGTTAATCGGAACAATAGTAGTAGAGATCCCAATGATGTGCATACTGACTGTGACTTTTTATTCTTCAATAGCAAAAATAACTCCTAAATGTGAATTTTGATCTTCGATAGCAAAAGTTATTCTTGAATAATGATTGGACAGTGTGTCGACCATGTTACGATCTGGAGCTGAGTCTGATACTTGGATGGTGATGTCAACAATTCTTCTTTCACTCCTTGGAATTTCTTAGAAACGTGAACAATAAGCACCCAATGATGGAATATGAGCTTTGAATACTTTTTCGGTCTTTAATTACTGCTGGTGGTTGGAAGCCGACCTGCTAGACTTTGTAGAATATTTCATTATCGTTCTTGTAATTGTCCCGTATTTCAATTGTAAAACAATATTTGCATGTAATCATTATTCAAATGAATGAAAAGCATTTGATTAACTTATCTTGTTGATTATTGGATGTGAATGTCTTATTTGTTTCATTAGTTCTATTGATACACTTATGTTTTGGCCTAAGTTTAGCATTAATTACCAATGAGTAGATAGATTCTACTAGTACACTTAGATTAAAATCCAAGTTTGTCACTAGTTACCCATGATTCTCCATAGGTTCTACTAATGCACCTAAATTTTTAGGTTTTCTGCATTAGTTACCAGTGGTGTGACCAGGTGTATGTGGAATATGTGTGTACATTCCTTTTTTAGGAATCTTCACAATGTTTTTCCTTCACTTTGACTAGTAGAATAAAGATCTTGCTTTATCCTTATTGTAGATAAAATCTTGTTTTATCTTTGTCTTCAATTACCGATTTTCTTGAGGACTTAAGATCCTGCCTTACTTGGGTTTGATTGTTTTGCTGAATAAGCACTGAGGACGATTTCATCATTTTGGTTCTTTCTGAATGTGAGCTCTCTTCCGGAGAAGTATGCTCGACTGTAAGTCTTCATATATAAATTGTACTATTCTAAAAAACCCGACTAGGCCCGCCTAATCTTGAGGCTTGGGAGAAACGCCCCGCCTTACGCTTTTTACACCTTATTCTTGGTAAAACCCTTAAGGCACACTTTTTTCTAAAAAGAATAATGCGTTAGTAAAACGATATCGCATTTTAAAGAATTTTTGTACAAATCGGACCATTATCTCATCCAAAATAATCAAATAGTATTTTAATGTGCATATATTCAGACATGTTTTAATGATATGTACAATTTAATTATTTTAGTAGCCTTGTTATGGTTAAAAAATATTGAAATATATTAAGAAGCCTTAAATGCCTTTTCACGCCTTTTTATGCCTAAGGCCCTCCTAGGCTTCTAAGGCTTAAGGCTTGGCCTCCACGCCTCGATCACGCCCCGCGTTTTTTAGAACCTTGATAAATTGGTATCTAGTGCCCCCATTTTTGAAGAGAAAACTGAACAGTGATAAAAATATTCGATAATAGTAATGATCGAATCGAGACTTTGTTGCAGTATAATGTCCATTATGTTGATCGTGTGACAAGATCAAATAATAAGCATGCCCGAACTTCTGGAATGAATTGTAAATATAATGTTGAAGGAGGGGTTAATTTGAGGATGAGGCCTTTAATGGAAACTCGAGGGTAGGACAAGTTATTAAATTAGATTTTTTGAAAGTTTAGAGGATTGGGATTGATGGCCATGATTACTGGAGGCATTATGATAAATTAGTAGGGGTATATCATTTAGGTGAAATCATGATTGTGCCATAAACCCTAAAGTAGGGTAATTTTCATGTTTAAAGGTATTATATAAATTTAGTGGGGGTTAATATCTAGATGTGATGCCTTGGGAGATTGGACTTTGAATACTCGAGATTGAATATAGTTGATGTATGGTTTTTAATGTACGATAGGGTGAGACTACAACTAGAATTGGGAACTCGAGAGGTTGGGGTTAATGTATTATGGCATTAAACTTAGGTTATGGACGTGATATACCTTTCTATGATAAAGATGTTAGTATGACCCAATAGCGTAGGGTCGGTACGTGTACATGACTTGCCTTTTAACCTATTTATGAGGGTTGTTTATGTGTTTGTCTAAACCCGTTAGAGAGGGTTGTAATTACTTATGTGTTTTATGTTCAATGCATACCATGTGTGAGTTTTCATGGCTTATTGTACCTTAAGCTTCTAGAGTGGTACTTTTTTATATTCATGACCCCAAATTGATAAGATTTACTATGAGAACCTCATTCTTGTTATAAGAATTAATGTGAATGCTTTATTAATGACTTGGGACACTTGATACATATAGGAGCCCTTATAACGTAACAAACTTGTAAGTTAATTACATGTCTCTTTTAGGCAAAAAATAGATATAGGCCCTTACTTGAGATATTATTATCATTAGTATGTGTTTTATCATGTAGACGATAGAAGGAGTACGGGATATTTATTAGTTATTAGTTTGGTTATTGGATAGTGATGTTGGATTGGTTGGATTAATAGTACGCATAGACTTTTAATCTCTAGCTTTACTCTCTCAAAATAAACCCTAACTAAATGTGTGTTAACAATTATATTATATAAACATAAGTGTATTGTGGAGTTTCTTGTTTGGATTTTACTTCGATGAGACGTCCCACGCACGGGGTTTTAGAGAAGGGTAGTTGTGATGACTAAAAACCTAAATCAAACTTATATAAACTTTCTTAAATGATTTATTTTACAAATGGTCATATGTAATGTTATTGATCCCTTAACCCCTTATGAAATGGGCTAAAACGTATAATGATTTTAAATGGTATGACCCGGGGGTGGGATAATTGAATTTTGAGTAGGATTATCAAAGTGAATAAAGATGTGTCAAAATGACAAATTTAAATGAACATGTGAAATGAAAACGAATGAGTGGGAACCGTGGAGGGACACCCAAATATTTTGATACGTGAATTCCCGAGCATCCAAATACCAGGTGGCATTAGGTTGTGAAATGTGTTGTTTATGATTTAATGTGATATGTTATTTTAGCACTGATAACGGGCGACGACCAAAGTTTATGTGATTATTTTTTAGATGGACGATATGAAGGGGGCATGTTAGTTACGTGGAGCTAAAATAATGAGAAATAGTAATTAACTAAATGAATTGAATAATTTTAATACATCGTGAGGTAATGTATATAGGTTATTAGGTTAGGTAACTAATAACTTAAAATATGTTAAAACACGAGAAGAAGATGTGTAGTTATGATGTGCCCCAATTTCAATTATAATCGTATTCTACATAAGCTTGTTGTTTATGTTTTATTCTAAAACTATTTTTATAGGTTCCTGTTGTAGTAGTTCCTATAGATGTAGGTTTGTTAGAGGAGTATCTAAAGCGACATCCCATTTCTTATTCCTAGGATTGTAGGAGTCAAGTGAATGTACATCATTATATAATTGTACTCTTTTATTTTCAGTTATTCTGTACTTGTATACTTAAATTCGGGGTTGGAGTTTGCATGGGCATATTTTATATTCAAAGTTATCTATGTTATATTGGTAGGTATTGGTATCAGAGTTGGTGTTATATTGATTTAGTATTTCTTTATCTTGTCATTGTTCATTTGGTTTTGATTATTTTATATGTTGACAATGTTTCGAAAGTTTTTAGTTCTCGTGATTTTTATATTAGACCTGATCAATTTATTTATTAATTTTACGGGGTATCACACTCTTTATATGTATATGTGTGTTTATGTTTATGTTTATATATATATGCATACATCTGTATTTATATGTTTATATTATTAACGTATATGTATGTATGCTTATGTATATTTGTGCATATGGATTAAACCCTAAAATATATTTAATTAAGGTTTTCATGGATTTAACCCTAAACATTTGCAAAAAGTATTCGATTAGGACAAATGTTAGGGCAAATAATTTTTAATTAGGGTGTTTATGTAATTGCTTTTGTGATAGTTGAAATAACTTTAATCCATTGGTGTTCATTTTTTTATGAATTAATCTATAATAAACTTGAAATTAGTGTCTAGTTATCAGACCTTGACTTCCATCAACCATGTCATGTATTTTAAGCTGCAATTTGGTTAGTAAATATAATTAAACAAAATAGTTTTGTTTATGGCTGAAATTTGATTTAAATATATGATAAATTAAGGTATTTAAAAAACTTTTGACGTATGTTTATTAAACAAAAATGTTTTTTCAATTAAATTATAAAGTAATTTAACATTTTACTCATCACTTATTTAAGAGCTAAAGGTTACCTTTAAATACATTTGACCCTCATTTTTTTCTTAAATATTAAAAAATATCATAAAAAGTCATTTAGGGGTAAATATGTATGAAAACGTTTATGCATATGGTTGTGTATATTAGAAAAAGTCATTTAGGGGTAATTAATTGAAAATATTATTTTTTTAAATGTTAATAATTGTTATTTCAATTGTTTATGTATGTGTTTGTGTATGTTGGGGGTATGGACAAAATAATTATATTGCTTACTTTAAATTGAATAATATGTTCGCATTTTTTCTTCTTGCTCCACATGGGCATATAATTGGAGAATAATTATTGATGCTCAATTGATTCTAGCTTCTTTCTTTATTCAAGTAATTTTATTTATCTTTTTTTTACATAAAATACTATTATGTAAAATAGGTTGATTGTTGTGGTCATGTACACCCCTTCATTAAGTGGTTTTCATTTGGGTGAACACAAAATAGTGGAAGGATTGCACATTGATGGACACATAGTAATTTTAGGATTAATAAATTGAATTAAAATTGGGCTTTTTATGTTTGATTGATTAATTGAAAAAAATTAATTCATTGAAAGTTCATGTATTGTAGTCACTTGAACTAAAACTAGACTTGTTGTGTTCATTTCAAAGACATTCCTTCATTTTATTGAGTGTTTGTGTACTGTACTTTTTTCTTATTAGTACATATATTTTTTTGGTTAAGTGTTGTGGTCGTGTTCACATTTTTCTTAAGCGGTTGTTGTTTGGATGAACACAAATTGGTGGAAGAGCTTGCACATTCGTAGACACATAGTAATTCTAGGATTAATTGAATTAAAATTGGACTCGGCGTATTTGTTTGATTAATTAGAGAATATTAATTACTTGGTGGACTCATAGTAATGTTAGGATTAGTATGAGGTTGTACTCCTAATATTTGTATGTCTTTCAATACCTTTTTTGTATTCTCATCACTATAAGAAAATGGTTCTTAGGGACAGATGTATTTAGGACGATCGTGTCATTGTTTCCTTAAAAGGACCATCTGGGATAGATTTTAATTACCGACCCTTAAAATAGATATGTTATTTTTTTTAACTGGGAAGATTTTTATTTTTCGTCCCTTATGTGAGTTAAATTTCTAGCGCTTTTTTCCAGATAAATATAAACCACAAATTTTAAAAACTTTCCCATTTGAGTTACTTTATACCACAAATTTATAAAACCGTCCCTTTTGAAAAATTACAAAAGGAATAGACTTTAAAAATTATCCCATTTGATAAATTTTAAAAGGGACGAAAGTAAAATCATTCCTTTTGATAAAAAAAAAGTTTTTTTTTCTTTCATTCACCCCTTTTTCATTTCCCCCGTCTAAGAACCTATTTCCCGAACCTATCTCTTGTTCCCCCTCTCTCTTTTTTGTCTCCCCCTCCCTCTCCGAAGACTCTGGTGTGTCCATATTTTTCTAATTACATTTCGCTTACTCCATCTTTGGTAGCTCTGTTGCAATATTCAAGTTTAAGGTATGAGATTCACTAGTCATGTTGACATAAACTATAAATTAATCACATAGGGAGTATTGAACTCAATCCAAGATATATGATTGAGTTTACTTGATAACTTTGTGTTTCACTAGTCTTGTTCTTGGTTGGGATAAACTCAGATTCAAGCCTATTCGGAAGAGGTTGTTACAAATTCTGGGCCTTAGCAGTGATTCTGCTACTCACCTTTTAGTCCATGCTCACCGGCACTGTTACCCTCCAATGGTCCGCTAGCAACCTCAATTGCCTCTCTGATGATCTAGATACTATATTGGTCCGCTGACAACCTCATTGGTATTTAATTTTTCCCCAAATTAGAGAACACATTAATTTGAAGCATGGTCAGATCCAATATTGTGATGTTTGATTTAATTGTGAAATGAGAATTTTTAAGGTTATACATATAACTTTTTATTTGATTTGAATATGTTTTAGTATTGAATAACTGGGGAGAGAGAGGAGATATACTAGGAAGAAGATATGGATGTTAAAATTTAGTTTTTTTTTTGGTTGATTCTTTCCATTCATCTCATTGTTGTGAAAGTTTAAGAAACAATCTCATATTATCTCGCTCTGCATTCGATTTCAGGTGTTAAATGTACGGATTTTTCTCCAAGTATCAAAGGCACTCATATTGTAAGTATCTCTCTCTCTCTCACTCATACATACCAATACCGCTGGAGCAAACTATTTTTTTGAAAATATTAAAAAATATTTTTGAGTTGAGTTTTTTTATGTGGTATTTTAACCTTTCAAGAGACCAATATAAAAAAATTCAGCTCATAAAACTTTTTTTGCTATTCTAAAAAAATGGGTCAAACTTTTGCAGCGTTTAAAGCGCAAAAGTTTGACCCATTTTTTTTAAAATAACAAAAAAGGTTATTTTGATAGGATTTTTTTTATATGGATCCCCTGAAATGTTTAAAGGTATATAAGAAATTAAATCGAAATATAATTTTTGTACTATTTAAAAAAATAGGTACGTATACTTAGTATGTACTAGACCCTCTCTCTCTCTCTCTCTCTCTCTCTCTCTCTATCTATCTATCTATATATATATATATATATATATATATATATATATATGCTCAACTCTCCTTTTGTTCTATTGATTTTTAGTACTGTTATACTTTATTTTCAGTGAATGCAAATAACTATTGATTTTGTTATGAGATATTATTTTACATTCTCAGATGAGATTTTGATTTACACAAAAGACAAGAGCAAAGATAGAAAAAGATTTTTCTTGTATTCTAAAATCCGTTGGATTTACTAATTTAAGGCGATTACTTAATCTAGGTATGAATTCCTCCCATATTGAATTTATTCTATATTCTCCTCTTCAATATTTTTTCAGGGCTTACTAAAAGGATTTTTCCTAAACATTATCTTGAGATACATACTGTGGTATTTGTGTATCCATGTAAGTATTTTTTAAACAACTTCTCTACTTTCTTTTTATTTTCTAGATTTTTGACAATTTGCTTAAGTGATTTATTTTTGAATATGTATTTAGTATTTCTCAAACACTATTTTTATTTGAGCCAAATATTAGATTTATAGTTATATATACAAATAGTGAGGCACTATGACATAACTCAATTAACAAACCTAAAAGATTTAAACATTTCGTAGGTGAGATGAAGATCCAAAGTTTTAACGACTGTTAAAGGGCGAACATGTAAAACAACCACCAAATGACCCTGTAAGAGGCACGGGCACCTTTCACGATACCATTGTAACTCTTACGAACTAATGACATAGTCACAGGACTCTCGGTTTGAGAATATGAGGATATATTGCAAATTTTTAGATTTAGGCTTGAAAACATGCTGTTAAAAGGTGAAAATACAAAACAACCACCAAACGGCCCCATAAGAGGCACGAACACCTCATACAAGACCAATGTAACTCGTATGAACTGATCGCGTAGTCACGGAACTCCCGATTTTAGAATATGATGATAATTTATAAATATTTATACTTAGGCTTAAAGACATGCCATTGAAGGGAGAAAATACAAAATAACACCCAAATGGCCCCATAAGGGTTATGAACTCCTTGGATGGGACCAACCTAACTCGTGGGAAGTGAACACATAGTCACGAGACTCCCGGTTTGAGAATATGATCATAATTTGAAATACACAGAACAACCCCAAAATGGCCACATAAGGGATATGAACACCTCGCACAGGACCAATGTAACTTGTAGGAACTAATCGCGTAGTCACATGACTCACTGTTTGAGAATATCATGATAATTTGAATATATTTAGACTTAGGCTTAAAAAGATGTCCTTAAAGAGAGAAAATGCAAAACAACCATCAGACGACCCGTAAGATGCACGAACACCTCGACGAGACCAATGTAACTCATAGGAACTGACCGCATAGTTATGAAACTCCCGGTTTGAGAATATGACAAAAAATTTAAATATCTTGACTTAGGCTTAATATATGTCGCTAGAGATTTAAAACCTATAACAATTCTCAAACGATCCCGTAAAATACACAAAAACCTCGCACGAGACCAACTCAACTTGTAGGAACTGACTGTATAATCACGAGGACTCTTATTTGATAATGTGATGATAATTGGTAAATATCTAGACTTAATATTGAAAACATGCCGTTAAAGGGTAAAAATCAAAAATCGCTCAAGAACGGCCCCTTAAGAGAAACGAACACCACGAAAGGGACAATGTAACTCGTAAGAACTGACCGCTTACTCACGGGACTCCTGGTTTGAGAATATGAAAATAATTTGTAAATATTTAGACTTGGGGTTAAAAACATGTTGTTAAAGGGAAAAAAACGTAAAACAACCCCCAAACAACCCCGTATAAGGCCGAACACCTTGTACGAGACCAATGTAACTCATAAGAACTGACCGCATAATCACGGAATACCCAGTTTAAGAATGTGATAATAATTTCCAAATATTTAGACTTAGGTTTAAAAACATATCGTTAAAGGGAAAAAACCCAAAATATCCCCAAAACGGTCCTGTAAGCAACACGGACATCATGCACATAACGAATGGAACTCGTAGGAATAAATAGGTAGTCATGGGACTCTCGGTTTGATAATATGATGATAATTGCAAATATTTAGACTTAGACTTAAAAACATTACTTTAAAGGGAGAAAATGCAAAACAACCACCAAATGGTCACGTACAAGGCACGAATACCTCGCACGGGACAATTGGAACTCGTAGGAACTAAAAACGTAGTCACGGGACTCCTAGTTTGGGAATATGCCGTTATATTATAATATTTATACCTGGGCTTAAAAATATGCCGTTAAATGGTGGAAACACAAAACATTCATCAAACAGCCCCGTGAGAGGCACGAAAACCTCACACGGGACCAGTGAGACTAGTTGGAACCGATCGCTTAGTCAGGAGCCTCCCGATTTGAGAATATGACAAAAATTTACAAATCTATAGACTTTGGCTTAAAACATGTTGCTAGAGGTTTAAAATCCAAAATAGCCTTGAAATGTCCAGTAAGAGACACGAACATCTCGCACGGGACCATCTTAACTCATTGGAAGCAACCGCATAATCACGAGGCACCTGGTTTAAGAATATGATGATAATTTATAAATATATAGACTTAGTCTTAAAAATATGACGTTAAAAGTCTAAAACCCAAAATAGTCCCAAAACGGCCCCATAAGAGACATGAACACCTCGCATGGGGCCATTATATCTTATAGGAACTGATTGCATACTCATGGGACACACGGTTTGAGAATAGATAATTTTCAAAAATTTAAACTTAGGCTTAAAAAACATGTCGTTAAAGGGAGAAAATGAAAAAAAATAGCCCCATAAGAGGCATGGACACCTCATACGGGACTAGTGTAACTCGAAGGAACAAACCGCATAGCCATGGGACTTTCGGTTTGACAATATGATAAAAATTTGTGAATCTCAAGACTTAGGCTTGAAAACTTGTTGTTAGACAGCAAAAATGTAAAACAACTATCAAATGGTCTCGAAGAGGCACGAGCAACTCGCACGTGCTCAATGTAACTCGTAGGAACTGATCGCATAGTCACATGACTCAAGATTTGAGAATATGATGGTAAATTGCAAATATTTAGATTTGGGATTAAAAATATGTTGTTAAAGGGCGAAAAGGTAAAACAACCACCAAATGGCACCGTTAGAGGCATGAACACCTCGCACAGAAGGATTGTAATTCATAACAATGAACGACATAGTCATGGGACTCTTGATTTGAAAATATTATGATAGATTGCAAATATCTAGACTTTGGCTTAAATCATGTTGTTAAAGGGAAAAAATGCAAAACAACCACCAAACGGCCTTGTAAGAGGAAAGAACACCTCACACGAGACCAATGCAACTCATAGGAACTGACCATGTAGTCACAGGACTCCCAATTTGAGAATATGTAGAACATTTGAAAATATCTAGACCTAGGCTTAAAACATGCCATTAGAGGTTTAAAATCTAAAATAGCCCCTGAATGGCCCCGAAATGGACACGAACACCTCGCATGGGACAAACCAAACTCGTAGGAATCGACCGCATAGTCACGAGACTGTCGGTTTAAGAATATGATAATAATTTTTAAATATATAGACTTAGGCTTAAAAACATGTCGTTAAAGGTCAAAAATCCAATATAATCCCAAAACAGCCCCGTAAGAGACACGACCACCTCGTAGGGGACCAATGTAATGTGAAGAAACAGATCGTGTAGTCACAGAACTCCCAGTTTGATAATATGATGATAATTTAAAAATATTTATACTTAGGCTTAAAAACATGTCGTTAAAGGGCGAAAATGCAAAATAGGCACCAAACGACCCTGTGAGAGGCACGAACACCTTGCACGGGACCAATGTAACTATTAGGAACTGGCCGTGTAGTCTTGGAACTCCTAGTATGATAATATGATGATAATTTTAACATATTAAGACTTACGCTTAAAAACTTGCCGTCAAAGGGAAAAACTCAAAACAACCCCCAAATGACCTCGTAAGAGGCCCAAACACCTCGCACGTGATCGATGTAACTCGTACGAACTAGTCGCATGATCACGGGACTCCCGTTTTGAGACTATGATGATAATTTAAAAATATTTAGACTTAGGGTTGGAAACATGCAGTTAAAGGGGGGAAATGTAAAACAACCTCCAAATGGTCTCATAAGAGGCACAACACCTCGCACAAAACCAATGTAACTCGTAGGAACTCACTGCATAGTCACAGAACTCTCGATTTGAAAACAAGATGAAAATTTTCAAATCTCTAAACTTAGGCTTAAAAAATGTCGTTAGAGGTTTAAAACCCAAAACACCCTTAATGGCCCCATAAGAGATACAAACACCTCACACGGGACCAACCTAACTCTTAGGAACTTTTCGCATAGTCAAGGGACTCCCAATTTGAAAATATGATGATAATTTGTAAATATCTAGACTTAGGCTTCAAAACACACCGTTAAAGGGTGAAAACTCAAAACAACCCCAAAATGATCCCGTAAGAGACACGAACACCTCGCACGAGATCAATGTAACTCTTAGAAACTAATTGAGTAGTCATGAGACTCAATGTTTGAGAATATGATGATATTTGTAAATATTTAGACTTAGGCTTAAAAACATACCGTTAATGGGAGAAAATGCAAAACAACCACCAAACAACCCTATAAAAGGTTTGAAGACCTTGCACGGGACCAATGTAACTCGTAGGAACTGACCGTATAGTCAAGAAACTACTAATTTGAGAGTATGACGAAAAATTAAAAATCTCAAGATGTAATATTTGAAAACTTATTGGTAAAGGGTAAAAATCCCCAAAAAATGGTCCCGTAAAAGGCACAAACAACTCACATGTGACGGATGTAACTCGTAAGAACTTACCGCTTAGTCATGGAACTCCGAGTTTGAGAATATGACGATAATTTATTTAAATTTAGACTTAATCTTAAAATGCATCGTTAAAGGGAGAAAATGCAAAAAAAAACGCCAAATAACCCCGTTAGAGGCAAGAACACCTCGTACGAGACCATTATAACTCGTAGAAACGGACGACCTAGTCACGTGACTCCTGCAACACCCCGTAAATTATAGTGATTTTATACGAGAACTAATTAAATTAAAAGGGAAAATTAATTCGAATAAAAATAAATATTAATTAGCGTGATGAGGATTGATATTTATTTATATGAATTATATCGCGTATTACTTAGTGAACGCGTAATAAAATGATGAGAAAATATTATGATTTTCATGAGTGAGAAACACGACAGTTACAATAATTTAGTCAGGACGCGCGTGTGAGTCGTGTCGGGACTTAAAACGTATATGGGTTATCCAAGTGATCATTTTGAGTGTGCCAGTGTGTCCAGAAAGGTCAAAATATTCAAAATTGAGTATCTGGGGGTGGTGTTCGGGACTCAAGGGCTTCTTAGATTAATCGGGACTTATTTAGGTGACTTTTCGGTTCCTTAATGGTATATGAAAAGTCAAAAACGGGATTAGCCTTATAAAATGAAAGGTTTAGGATTTGAGAATAGTTATTTTCACAAAAACAAAGGTTAGTCGACTTATACAAAGAGTTAGAGAGAAAGTGAAGAGAATTTGGAGGTGTAGCACCTTGGTTCACCCACAACTATTGCCGGAATCAGAAAGTGGAGAAATCAATTCCATCATCAATATAAGAATTTATATCTTCAATCATAAAGAGGCAAGTGTTTATTTACATGTTTTTATTTGGTTATAATACCCATGTAGTGTAGGGATTCTAATTTCATTATTTTAAACTATGTTCTTGAGATTTAAAGTGATTAAAACTCATAATTTGCTATAGGAATGCATGTATAATGATTCCATCAGAGTTATATGTGAAAATTTTGATGGAAGAAATTTGGGTAAAATGTGGGTTTTGCATGAAGAACATAAACTAGGGTTTGGGGTAGAAGAACCTTAAAGAAATCTTGAGATTTGATGGTATTTTGATGATAAAAACTCGTTATAATTGATATATATACCCTTCTATAATATTGGAACGAATTATAATTGAGTTTGAGATGATTACATGAAGGATTGGTTAATTAAAAAAGGCAAAAATGCAGTTGCATAAGGAAGAAGAAGCATCTGCTACTTTTCGAATTGATTCGGCAATAAGGAGAATCGATTCGGTTTGCTACGATTATTGGTATTTCCCTTAGTATTCCTATTATGTGCTTCCTTATGTGTGTGAACATACCTATGCTACCTACTATTAAGAGTTATCCGCGTAGAGGGTGATCCCATCTTGACGATTCCAGTGACATGTGAATTTTTCCTGAGAACATGGAACTTAGGGTGTCTCACTCCGTCTGTGTATTAGAGTTGCTGGAGTGTCGTTTGGGTACATTAAGTATGTGCGTATCCCAAAGGCTTAGAACCATGTTCTCCTCTATTGTGTGTTGAATTATTTTGGATTCAAGGAGACATGTCGAACCATTTGTCCTTGATTTAGTATGAGAGGTACATGGACTTCATAGTAGAGTATGTTTACTCGCACCACAGTTATTAGCCCGGGGATGATAGAGTTATGTATATAGATTGTGTGACATATCTATACATACATGTGTATTATCCTACTTGTGTGTGAAAGTAGTAGCTGTAGATAACGTATATCTAAATGTGATGTAATTAAGAGATATTCTACCTAGTGTGTGATGGTAATAAAGTTAGATAATATATATCTAAAAGATGATGTAAGTAGAGTAACTTAATGAAACGCTTTAATGATAACATAAGTGATATGTTAATCATGGTTAATAATAACATATGAGACATGTTATTTATTAGTGTTACGATAAGCATACTATATGGGCGGTACGGGAAAAGTAAAAGCAATATTTAACTGATGACTTGATGGAAAGCGTACTGTATGGGAGATACGGGGGATCCAAACCCTTTAGCGGATAGATAGTTATTAAGGAGGCCTAATTGGGATGGGTAGCATAGCTAGGTAGGAGACGTTAGGCGTGCACATTAGTGGAGAGGTAAGGAACATTAGGGAGTGTATGTTGAACTAACTTGTGTAATTAATAACTGATTTAAAATTGTGATAAATTCTTTTTAAATGTTTTTAAATGTTTTGGTCCCTGACCCTTCTTCCAAAATATTTTCAAAACCTTTTAGGTGTCTATTTACAGGGACGCCAAACTTAACAATGTGTTACCGTGATGCGTAGCTACAGCACTTCTGGATGCTTATAGGATTTGGATTAGACGCTTCTGATGCTTCATTCCTAGAGTAGGTTTCAGGTTCAATTATTTCATTTGGGTATGTCACCCTCCAGCTATTTCATTCAATCACTTGTATCAAACTATGTATTAGTGGATTCAGTTTTATTTCATAACTCGTAGTTGGATTTTTGTATTGTGAACCGATGGTTTATTTGGTATTATTTATTTAGTTATTTATCTTGTGATGGATTCATATTGTTATTTCTGTTTGGATGGTTTGGTTACTATTTCAGTTCCAATTCTAATGAAAGATAAAATTTGACGGACGCTTAATTTGACGTAGGGGGTCAGTAAATTTAAAAAGTTATTGACCGTGATGCTAATAATGAACCATATGAGATTCCCGTTTGTTATAATGAAGGACCGATCGCTCGTGGTTAAAATAGGCTGGGTGTCATAGATGGTATTAGATCATCAGGCTCTAGTGTCCTTAGGATCTGTGTGGCTTGCTACGATTTTAGTGTAGCGTTCTTTGATATAGATCCCTATTATAGGATTGTTGTATTCCTCTATATAGGCGACTTACATTCTCCTGCTACTAAGTATAGTTGATATGACTCATATACGAGTTATATTGGCCTTCATACACAGAACAATATGGCACAACCAGCGAGGATCGCTAGAAGGACTACAGGAGGAGAGGAGAGGCTGAAACCATATAGTATTTTGGGAAAGTTGATCGCGATAGAAGTCACCATAATTATTATTCAGATAAACGATAATAGGATAATTACTCGGGTTTCCAAACACTATCATGGATAACGGTGATATAAATTTAGGCTCACCCATCATAATCGACAAAAGGGGGAGTCATAAGAACTCTTTCGAAGAGTCATTTATAAGGATTCGAGGAAAAGAAGGAGTGTGATAGGTCAATGGAAGGAGATAATCTAAAGGTAATCGTGTAAGGTGGAGTGAAGCGACAACCAGAATTAAATTACAGCCGAAGCTATTTTTGCTCATAGGAGCAGTGTTGTAATGATGGGATCCATTCACCAGAATAGTGGAAAGATGTATTAATAAAGGGAAATTTGGGTGCGATTTGACCGTGAGATCTTCCATCTGCTGCCCAGATAGATATGCGAACAGAGTTCCAAAACCTGTCATAAGTGGGCCAGATAGAGACCGATCCAATGAAGGGGATAGGGAGAATTAAAAAAAGGGTCCGTAAGTTGATAATGTACTCGTGGGTAGAATGCATAAGCGTGGATGGGAAATTCGTCTAGGACGACTAGTGATGATGTTGTCAAGGTCGTACGTTTACTAGTTATGTGTAACACCCCGTAATTTTATTGATTTTTATATTGGTAATTAATTGGGATTAATTATATTATAGTTGGAAAATTAATACGGTAAAATAAATATTAATTAGCGAGATAAGGGTTAACATTTATTTATGTTGACTATTATTTAATTAATGAGTAATAATAATGATAAGGAGATATTATAATTGTCGTGAGTGAAAAATACACCAGTTACGGTAAATGTAGTCAGGATGCGCGTGTCAGTCGTATCGAGACTTAATTTAAGAAATAAAAGATAAGTTTACTTTTGATGTTCCATATGGTCATTTTGAGTGCCCCGAAGTGTCCGAAAGAATCGAAATAGTCAAAAACTATATTCGGTCATATGTATAGGGTCTCAGGTCATTCTTGGGTCGACCCGACAATTGAAAAGTCAATTTTTGGCCTTTGGATTTTCAACCTATGAAGGGAGACGGGATTTTCTACTTTAAAACCAACTCTTTTGCTAATCAAATGGGGAATTGAAAATTCAAAGTGAAAGGAAACCAAAGGAGAGAAAGTGAAGAGTTTCTCAAGAAGGTGAAGGGTCTTAGAGGAGGAGCAACACCTAGAGCCATCTTGGACCACCACCAAACACCATCATTGCGTAGATCGTAGGGAGCGGAACATAACCATATCAGGAATTTCATGGAATTCAGACCTACACACAAAGGCAAGTATTTATCTTGCTTAATTCATGAAGAATATATCATAAATGTTAGAATAGGATACTTAATATATTGATTTTATGTGTTTTGATGACTTAATTGGGAGATTAAATCATGTTTTGGGTTGAATTAATATTGGAATTTAATCCCTCATGTAATATGACGAATTTGGATGAATCTAAGAAGATTAAGCATGAAGAAAATTTGGGTTTTATAGAGGTTATTGAGGATAATGATAAACTAGGGTTTTTGGAAATAATTCTTGATTTAATTCCAATTATATGATGTTTCTTGATGATTTGATGATTATGAAACGTTAGAAATCATGTATATAGGTAGGAATGATGTTTGGCTGGTTTGGTTGGTAGTATGGGATTATGTAATGAAGGTTTTGATTTGAGATAACATCATTTGGGATTTTAGAACTCATGATTAGGATTTTATAGTTTATTGATGATTTTGAAATATGAGGAAAGCATGTAATTAAATTGGAGTTTCAACTATCTAACTAGAAATTAAGTGAACTCATAAGAATCCGAAAGTCAAACGCATATAAATTTATTTTAGAAAAGGGACGAACATTGTATTTTAATTTTAGGACTGTTTTAAGCTGAAATTGGTAGTGTGCACGCGAGTTCTTATATAAAATCATGTTCTGAACAACTTTATGGTTTTAAGTTTTTTCAAAAGCGGATCGGAAAAGCCTCAAATTGTAATTTTATATTTCTGGGCAGGATGTAACTTTATCGAGAAAAAGGATTATTGGGAATTAAAATATAATTAGGGCTTGTTATAATGATTATGGGTTTTGGACTAATAAGTATAGGTTGAAGATAGCTATTGAAATAATTAATTAAATTATTTATATCCTTTTGGCTAACAAGAGATGTTAAGAATAGTGAGAAATGGGAATAAAATGTGAATTATTATTTTATGAAATAAACTTGAAATATGCTATATGTATGTATAGGATAAGTGTCTGCTATGTGATATTATATGTATTGACATACCTACACTGCTTGCTATCACGGGAGGTTATGCGGCGCGAACAGTCTTATTCTGATGAGCCCATTTATGGGGATATTGGCTTATACCCAGAACATAGGACAATGGATACGTGTTATATGAGAGTATGATAGTTTCGACGACTGAATGAGAGCGTAGGTATGTGCATGACCCATTTGATTGGGGACTATGTTCGCCTCCAATCTGTGTGATTTGTAATTATGGTTCAAGTGAGATACTGAACCAATGGTCCTTTATTGAGTACGTGATGTACTGGGACTTGATAGCAGAGTATACATGCACTGTTGCTCAGCCTAGGGTTGTCGTATTAATATATATATATATAATAGAGTAATAAATATATATACTTATAATGTATTCTACTATGTGTGCTTAGTACATGATAAAGATAGTGACATCTATATTAACCCTAGTATATGGAGAATTAAACATATATAACAATGTGTCAACTGGAAGAAAGTTGAGCTCGCGTTTATATTATATCATGGAGGCGACTTCAGAGGTTATAGTTGTCTTGTTATATTTTATCCCTGTGTGTAAGGACTATACAAATCTGATACGTTGGGAACAAATGAAGTCTCACTCAATCGAATGCATAGAGTAGTTTGTTCATAGATAGGTTGCTAAGATTATAATAAACAAAAAAAAGGGCCTAGAAAGTGCGCAGTTTTGGAGTAAATGGACGGGCCATAATTTTTGGTTCAACTCATAATAAGGGGAGTAAGATGTTTCACATGATGTGAGATGTTGAGTGTGATGATATCGGGTGAGTGAGACATAGTGAAGTTGTTTTCAAGTTCACCACTCGTGAAAGGAATAGGTTGGTTCGATACTACCGACCCGAATGTGGTGATAGATTAATGATTCCAGGGACGGAATAGGTATGCAAATTGATAAATTCCATTATTGGATTAAAAAAATCGTGGAATGGGAAGGATTTTCTTTAGGTTATGAAGTGGATTGTCCAGGAACAAAATAATCGTTATTCGTTTGGGGTGTGTTATATTACCGGACAGTGTACCCAGCATGTTATTAAAGAGAAGAAATGAATCGACATAAGGTCCCACCAAATACTGTTGTAAATCAGGACAAGACCCTTGAGTCCGACCTTAAATAGGGAGTATCAGGAGGCAATGGGGGCACAGTTGAGCCCTGATCTAGGTGTATCAACTATAGGCCGATGTATAGTTGGGAGGGGTGATATAGAATGTGGTATAATGCAAGGATACATATCTTGGACTTTGGGAGTAATCAAAAATATTAAATACAATTAGTAGGCTACATGTGATTTCCCGTAGCAGGATATTAATTGTTAAGTAAATTTTGAGGCTTAATAGGGAGAAAAAAAATTCCGCTTACCCTTTGAATAGTTATAAAAAAGGGAAATTACAAGTTTCTCGGATCCGAAGTGATTCATGATCCGTCGACTAGGATTAAATAAATCCACATCCTTTCCGTAGTAAGAGTACTTTAATGGGAACCAAAGTTTTAAGGCCTGACATGAGTAAGAAGGGATTGTTGATGGTGTACCCAATGAGGAGAAATGGCTTGGCACGACATTGAGTGAAATTGATACCTATAGAAGTGAGGTCCTTTCTAACAAAGAGATGATTGGGCCAGTAGGGTATAGGCAGGGATGGCAACTCGGGCTAGTCGTGTCATTTTTAGGATCATGTTCGGGTTATTACCATGAACGGGTTATCATGTTAAGAATTACCATCAATAAGTATAGGCTCATCTTTTGAGACATTATCATCAAATTCATGATAGTTTGCGTGTCATTATATAATTGAGACATTAAGTATAAGTAAATATATCGGTATGTAACGGCTTAAATGAATTTTTCGCTAAATCGTGAGCTGTAGTAAGTAGACCTTGGGTCGAAACGGTACCATCTGTGTAGGTATAATGGAAATACCAAAAGATCATTACGAGCAAATATAGAAAACGTTCGAATGCAGTTGTGTATAAAAATCGGAGGTAATATTATGGGGAATCATAATACCAATGAGTCTATTTAGGAGCACGAAGATAAGATGCGTAACAAATAACCAGATTTATCTATACCAGTTATTTTTTATAATTGCGGGACGAAATTCCTTTATTAGGGGGGAAGTATGTAACACTCCATTTTTTATTGATTTTTATATTGGTAATTAATTGGGATTAATTATATTATATTTGGAAAATTAATCCGATAAAATAAATATTAATTAGCGAGATAAGAGTTAACATTTATTTATGTTGAATATTATTTAGTGAATGAGTAATAATAATGATAAGGAAATATTATAATTGTCGTGAGTGAAAAATACGGCAGTTACGGTAAATTTAGTCGGGACGCGCGTGTGAGTCGTGTTGGGACTTAATTTGGAAAATAAAACATAATCTTACTTTTTTATGTTCCATATGGTCATTTTGAGTGCGCCAAAGTGTCCGGAAGGGTCGAAATAGCCAGAAAACTATATTCGGACATATATATAGGGTCTCGGGTCATTTTTGGGTCGACCTGGCAATTGAAAAGTCAATTTTTGACCTTTAGATTTTTAACCTATGAAGAGAGACGGGATTTGCTACTTTAAAACCAACTCTTTGACTAATCAAATAGGGAATTGAAAATTCAAAGTGAGAGAAAACCAAAGGAGAGAAAGTGTGAAAGCTTTTACTAGAAAGTGAAGAGTTTCTCAAGAAGGTGAAGGGTCTTAGAGGAGGAGCAACACCTAGAGCCACCTTTCACCACCACCAAACACCATCGTTGCGTAGATCGTAGGCGGAGGAACATAACCATATCCGGAATTTCGTGGAATTCAGACCTAGACACAAAGGCAAGTATTTATCTTGCTTAATTCATGAAGAATATATCATAAATGTTAGAATAGGATACTTAATATATTGATTTTATGTGTTTTGATGACTTAATTGGGAGATTAAATCATGTTTTGGGTTGAATTAATATTGGAATTCAATCCTTATGTAATATGACGAATTTGGATGAATTTCAGAAGATTAAGCATGAAGAAAATTTAGGTTCTATAGACGTTCTTGAGGATAATGATAAACTAGGGGTTTTGGAAATGATTCTTGATTTAATTCCAATTATATGATGTTTCTTGATGATTTGATGATTATGAAACGTTAGAAATCATGGTCTGAACAACTTTGTGGTTGTAAGTTTTTTCATAATCGGATCAGAAAAGCCTCAAATTATAATTTTATACTTCTGGGCATAATATAACTTTATCGAGAAAAAGGATTATTGGGAATTAAAATATAATTTGGGCTTGTTATAATGATTATGGGTTTTAGACCAATAAGTATGGGTTGAAGGTAGCTATTGAAATAATTAATTAAATTATTTATATCCTTTCGGTTAACAAGAGATGTTAGGAATAATGAGAAATGGGAATAAAATGTAAATTATTTATTTATGGGATAAACTTTAAATATGCTCTATGTATGTATAGGATGCGTGTATGCATTGTGATATTATGTGTATTGACATACCTACGCTACTTGCCATCACAAGAGGTTATGCGGCGTGGACAGTCTTATTCTGATGAACCCATTTAGAGGGATATGTACTTATACCCAGAACATAGGACCTTGGATACGTGTTGTATGAGAGTATGATAGTTTCAACGGTTGAATGGGAGCATAGGTATGTGCGTGACCCATTTAACTGGGGACTATGTTCACCTCCAATATATGTAATTTGTAATTATAGTTAGAATGAGATACTGAACCAATGGTCCTTTATTGAGTACGTGATGTACCGGGACTTGATAGCAGAGTATGCATGCACCGCGGCTCAGCCTAGGGGTGTCATATTAATATATATATATATAATAGAGTAATAAATATATATAATTGTGATGTATTCTACTGTGTGTGCTTAGTAGATGATAAAGATAGTGACATATAAAATAACCCTAGTACATGGAGAATTAAACATATATTGAGAACTTCATAATTGGCTAATTGATATAAAGATTTTGGTAATCTATAGTATGGGCGAAACGGGTGGGCATAATGAGATAGATTGTGAAAAAATGGATTTGGTTTGGACTAGTTAGGCGGGGTAGAGTGACTAGGACGGGTTAGATAACATACTTTAGGTGTGCACATTAGCTGGGTGGTGAAGACCTTAAGTGAGGGCACGTAAACCTAACATGTATATAATATCTGTTGATTTTTCATTTTAAATACTTGTTAAACCTTTTTAAACTGATTTACTTGGGCTCTGACCCGTTTCTCCAAATCTATATTTTTTGTAAAACATTTTAGGTGCCTAGCCATAGGGACACCAGGCTTAGGAGATCTTAGCAATTGGCGTGCTGCAGCTACTATGGAAGTTGCAAGACCTTAATATTATACGCCTCCATATTCATCATTCCTTACTTATGAGCTACTTATTCCAGTCAGGCATGTTTCCCCTTTAATTCAGACTACATTCAGAGATAGAGGACTTTTATTTTATTTTATTTCTCAGACTGTTGGGCTAGTTTTTATTATGGATGACTGTATTATTATTCCAGACTGGATTGTGTATTCCAGACCCCTTTGTATTATTCTGTCACTATATTCATTATGTGTTTGATTATTGAATGTTGAATGTGATATTACAAATTTATGTGGTGCATGTTAATTATAAAGATAAAATTTGTTATCAGCTTTTTAAATACTAGGTGATTAGTAAACATTAAAAAGTTTTCGACAGTGATGCTAAGAATGAACCAACTGGATATTATGTTTTAATTTAATAAATGACTGATCACCCGGTATTTATTTAGCCGGGATGTCACATTATGTCAATGCTTCCATAAGAATGGAGCTAAGAGAGTTGGAGAATATAGTCGAAGAATAATACTTGATTAAACGGTGATTACAAAGCACCGTAGGAGGGTATACACAGTAAGGGACCCATTTACACGACTGATATCAATGGAAGTCTTACCAATTGACAGTGGATTTAGTCAGGGCCATCAAGGATAGCATCGAGTTCCATAGGGTTAGGTGAGCAAAAAGGAACAACGAGCGTAGAAATTAGGGCCAATACTATCAGGGCCGAGAGAAGAACACCCCGACATGACTAGTGGGGCTAGAGATAGGGGATAGTACAAAAAGGTGTCTTATGTGTGAGAATAGAGCCACTTGTATTGAACTTGTCCATAGTGACAAAGCGAGACTAATAAAACTGGGAAGGTAGATGGGAACGGTGCCATTGGGGCACAACAACATTCGCATGAAAGATACTTTTGGTAGGGGAATAGGAATAAGATATTTAAGTTCGAAGGTTAGCAACCCAAGAAGGGTTAGATCAGGAAGGATCAAAAGGGCTAATGGAATGACGAGGAATCCCACAAGGTCCAGGGCCAGAAGCAAGAGGGTTTCCCTGATAGTTGTTACAGTTGTGAAGAGACGTACCATAGAAAGAAGGGTTTGCCCAAGCCGAGGCAGGGGGCAAATACAGGAGGGTAAATAACCATTGTAGCAGATCATGGGTCAGTTCCGACGAGTTATTCGCAGGAACCCATTAACCTGGCAAGGTAAACGAAAAATGGAGCTAAAATTTTATTTTATCCTTATGAGTATGGGATTAGTTGGGTCACTGGGGTGCATCACACAAAATATGTTTGTTAACATTAAAATTTGAGTGTGAGTTGGATTTAGTGGGTGCATTGGTAAGAATCGGCCTGGTTAATATGAATGTATTTATCGTTGAGTAGCGGGGCTCTTTGATGTTTCTTGTGGGGAAGCCGATGTGTTCACTAGGAGGATGTTTGTATTGTGTGATTAGTTTACTACTTTTGAGAGTTATGAAAATAGAATTTATTATAATCATTTGTACTGACTTGATACCGAGGGTTTGAGCGGTAGTAAATTGTGTGATAAGGCTATTGTGATCATTATTCTAGGGCAGATATATTATTGTATTGCATCGTAGACTTCGGTGAGTATGTTGTCTTGTTATTTTTTATCCCAGTGAGTAGGGACGTTTACTGATGCAATTCAGGGCATATTGGTTTATTGTTGAGCAGAGAGATTTAGCTTGCTACTAATTTAGCGTCGATGACTCAATAATAGTAAGAGCGTCGTGTTGTATATCATCCTTAGTGGCATGTGAGTGAACGAGTTTACTTTTTATGTCAGGAGACGGGAAGTTTGAGTTACTGGTTAGGTGCTAAGGGCCTAATGGATATCGACGGCCGACAATATTAGTTAGTAGTGTATAGAGGGTGGTTCCTTGTTCGAATTTTGCTTTGCAAGACACCCCACGCATGAAACTTAGCAAGCATCGAAAGGTGGGAATGTGTTATGTCTAGAATACGGGTTTGTTACCTTAGTTATATTACGTGTATGTAGTTATAACTAAGAGAAGATAGTTATATAATGATTTCAGGCCAGAAGAGCCATATGATGTCGCTGTGAAAATAACTAAGTTGTGGTTAGAAGAGTATTAGTTAGGAGTAACCTTATCACATAGTCATGCCTAGTATACAAGGCTTAATTTAAAAATTAGTAGATTACGTTCAGGATATTGGTGCAGAAATGCACGGGACATAGGGTGTATGGGCACCCTAGTTAATTGAGATTTTCAGTATCATTCATGAGGATAAGACGTGAAAATGTATGAAATAAACGTAGAGGCGTGGATGAATTAGAGGCAAAACTAGAATGAGACAAAGAGAATGTAGTTGCATTGTGAGCAAGGCGTGTCACCAAAAACTGAAGAGTAGATGGAAAGGGGTGATTATAGTGTTTAAAAGTACAAGAAATGTACATTTTAGGAACTACTCCGAGGAGAGGAGTAAAATAACGAGAGTTACGTCATAACCCACTGGAGATGTAAAATTTTGATGTGAATAATCGGATATGACTGAAGATAACTCCCATGAAAGCAGTATATGATTTAAAAAAAGAGGGAAGTTGGCACCTAAGGAAGAGGGGACCTTTCCCAGGATAGCGAAGAGTATAGCCGTCAGAATATTGTCCCAAATCGTGTTGGAATAATCTTAGGAGAAGGGTAACTGGTTTTATAGGCGCCAAGGTGAAAAGGCAAGGGAAATGAAGAAATACTTCGAAGTAAAGTGACTAAGGAAGATTGAGCACGAGTTCAAAGGCTAAAGTATAGATAGTCGAATGGAGAAGTACCACTAGTGAAGGCGTACCGGGAACAGGGTAATGTTCCAAATCTTAGAAGGACGTGGATACCGTGCGAGAAAGAATATGAGACTGTTAGTACTGAGATTATCCTAATTTCGAGGACAAAATTACCTTGTAAGGGGGGAAGTATGTAACACCCCGTAAATTTTAATGATTTTTTATATGGGGGTTAATTAAATTAAAAGCGAAAATTAATTCGGATAAAAATAAATATTAATTAGTGTGATGAGGATTGATATTTATTTATATGAATTATATTGCGTATTACTTAGTGAACGAATAATAAAGTCATGAGAAAATATTATAATTGTCGTGAGTGAGAAATACGACAGTTACAAAAATTTTGTCGGGACGCACGTGTGAGTCATGTCAGGACTTAAAACGTATGAAATAAAAGGTGAATTATTTATGCGTCATCCAAGAAGTCATTTTGAGTGCGCCAGTGTCCAGAAGGGTCAAAATATTCAAAATTGAGTACATGGGGGTTGTGTTCGGGTCTCAAGGGCTTTTTACATAAATCGGGACTTATTTAGGTGACTTTTGGTCTCCTTAATAGTATATAAAAAGTCAAAACGGGATTACACTTATAAAATGAAAGTTTTGGGATTGGAGAAGAGTTATTTTCACAAAAACAAAGGTTAGGAGAGTTATACAAAGAGTTAGAGAGAAAGTGAAGAGAATTTGGAGGTGTAGCACCTTGGTTCACACACAATTATTGTCGGAATCGGAAAAAGGAGAGATCAATACCATCATCAACAAATGAATTCAGATCATCAATCATAAAGAGTCAAGTATTTATTTACATGTTTTGATTTGGTTATAATACCCATGTAGTGTAGGGATTATTATTCGTGATTTTAAATTGTCTTCTTGAGATTTAAAGTGATTAAAATGCATAATTCGGTATAGGAGTGCATGTAGAATGATTCCATATATGTAGAGGACAAAATCATAGTTATATGTGAAAATTTTGATGGAATAAATTTGGGGAAAATGTGGGTTTTGCATAAAGAACATGAACTAGGGTTTTGGGTAGAAGAACCTTAAAAAATTCTTGAGATTTGATGGTATATTAATGATAAAAGCTCGTTAGAATTGATGTATATATGCCTCTATAATATTGGAACGAATTATAATTGAGTTTGGGGTGATTACATGAAAGATTGCTTGATTAAAAATGGCAAAAATGCAGTTACGTAAGGAAGAATAAGCATCTGCTACTTTTTGAATCGATTCGGTAAGGCGAATCGATTCTGCTTTAAGACGAATCGATTTGGTTTGCCCAAATTTGTGTATTCCCCTTAGTATGCCTATTATGTGCTTCCTTATGTGTGTGAACATACCTACGTTGCCTGCTATCCGGAGATTTTTCGCACAGAGGGCGATCCCCGCTTGATGATTCTAGTGAGGTCTGGATTTATGTCCTAGAACATGGAACTTAGGGCGGCTCACTATGTGTGTGTATTAGTGTGGATGGCGTGTCGTTTGGGTACATTAGGTATGTGCGTATCTCAAAGGCTTAGAACCATGTTCACCTCTACTCTGTGTTGATTTACTTTTGGTTTGAAGAGACATGCCGAACCATTTGTCCTTGATTTGGTACGAGAGGTACAAGGACTTGATAGCTGAGTATGCAGACTTGCACCACGGTTCTTAGCCTGGGGATACTGCAGTTATGTATATAGATTGTGTGACATATCTATACATACATGTGTATTATCCTACTTGTGTGTGAAAGTAGAGGCTGTAGATAACGAATATCTAAATGTGATGTAATTAAGAGATATTCTACCTAGTGTGTGATGGTAATAAAGTTAGATAATATATATCTAAAAGATGATGTAAATAGAGTAACTTAATGAAATGGTTTAATGATAACATAAGTGAGATGTTAATTATGGTTAATAATAACATATGAGACGTGTTATTTATTAGTGTTACAATAAGCTTATTATATGGAAAAAGTTAAAGAGATATTTAACTGAGGACTTGATGGGAAGCGTACTGTATGGGCGATACGGAGTAGCCAAACCCCTTAGCAGATAGATAGTTATTAAGGAGACCTAATTGAGTTGGGTAGCATATCTAGTTAGGAGACGTTAGGCGTGCACATTAGCTGAGAGGTGAGGAACTTAAGGGAGTGTACGTTGAACTAACATGTGCAATCAATAACTTATTTAAAACTATGATAAATACTTGCTAAATATCTTCACATGTTTTGGGCTCTGACCCATCTTGCAAAATATTTTCAAAACCTTTAAGTGTCCAGCCACAGGGACGCCAAACTTAATGGTTTATTACAGAGATGCGTAGCTTCAACACTTATGGATGCTTGCAGGATTTGGATTAGACTCTTCTGATGCTTCATTCCTTGAGTAGGTTTCAGGTTCAATTATTTCATTTGGGTATATTGCCCTCCAACTATTTCATTTAATTAGTTGTATCAAACTATGTATTAGTGGATTCAGTTTTATTTCATAGACTCATAGCTGGATTTTTATATTGTGCACCGATGGTTTATTCGATAATATTTATTTGGTTATTTGTATTATGATGGATTCATATTGTTATTTCTATTTGGATGGTTTGGTTACTATTTCAGTTTCGATTGTTGTTATTAATGAAAGAAGATAAAATTTGACACACGCTTAATTTAACATAGGGGGTTAGTAAATTTAAAAAGTTTTTGACAGTGATGCTAAGAATGAACCATATGAGATTCCTGTTGATCACCCGTGGTTAAAATAGGCGGGGTGTCATAACTCCTGATTTGACAATATGAGGATAGATTGCTAATATTTAGACTTAGGCTTAAATACATGACGTTAGAGGGTGAAAATGCAAAATAGCTACAAACAAAAGGTACAAACACCTTGCACGGAACCAATATAACTCACAGGAACTGATCGTATAGTCACAGGACTCCCAATTTGAGAATGGGATGATAATTTTAAAATATTTAGACTTAGGCTTAAAAACATGATGTTAGAGGGAAAAAATACAAAATAGCCACCAAACAGTTCCTTACGAGGCACGAGCACCTCGTACAAGACCACTGTAACTCATAATAACTGATCACATAGTCACGAGACTCTCAATTTGAGAATATGATGAAAATTTACAAATCTTAAGACTTAGGTTTGAAAACTTGTCATCGGAGGGAAAAAATGTAAAACAACCACCAAACGGCATGTAAGAGATACGAAGAACTCGCACATAACCAACGTAACTCGAAGGAACTGACCGCGTAGCCACGGGACTCCCAATTTGAGAGTATGATGATATTTTAAAATATTTAGAATTTGGCTTAAAAACGTGTTGTTAAAAACTGAAAATAAAAAAATAGCCACCAAACGACCGCGTAAGAGGCATGAACCTCTCGCACGGGATCATTGTAACTCACGGGAACTGACGACATTGTCATGGGACTCTCGTTTTGAGTATATGATGATAGATTGTAAATATTTAGACTTCGATTTGAAAACATGTCGTTAAAGGGAGAAAATGAAAAATAGCCACCAAACGGCCCCATAAGAGGCACGAACACCTTGCACAAGACCAATGTAACTCGTAGAAATTAATCACGTAGTTATGGGATTTCCAATTTAATAATATGATAAAAATATAACAAATCTCTAGTCTCTGGCTTAAAATATGCCTTCAGAGGTTTAAAACTCAAAACAGCCCCCAAACGGCCTCGTAAGAGGCACAAACACCTCGCACGGGACAAAACTAACTCTTAGGAACCGATCGCATAGTCACGGGCTCTCGGTTTGAGAATATAACTATTATTTGTAGATATTTAGACTTAGGCTTAAAAATATTTCGTTAAATGGTGAAAACCCAAAACAACCCCAAAATTATCCTAAAGAGGCACGAACAATTCGATGTGACCAATTTTACTCATAGGAACCAATCACGTAATCACGGGACTCTCGGTTTTAGAATATGATGATAATTTACAAATATCAGGACTTTGACATTAATATGACGATAAGTATACAAAATTTTTCTGCTTGAACAAAACCATTTTAAAGTCAGCTATTTGACTCTCGGAAAGATGACTGTGGGTTTCGAAGACAACTGCAAGAATATTTATTGTGTCGTAATGGATGACTTGTGGGATCAAATTTCTAAAAAATTTACAATCCTAACCGATTCAAAGAAAAATGCTCTTTCCTAAGTAGGTGATCAATTGAAAACCTATCGAAAGAACCTCCAGAAATGTTACTTCCCAAAAGGGACTTCGAGTTATGAAATTTTGGCATTAAATGAAAAAGTTTTGTAAAATATTAAAATACCCATTACCCAATGGAACGACTTCTTAGAAAAGAGACCAAGGAGGAAAGACATGACCAAAGGGAGAAAAATAGACTAAACAAGATGAAAAAATTTGATGTACATAAATTTGGGTCATAATCATATGATTATTTGAAAGACGAATGGGTGGAAAGGACCAAGGGGACTCCAAAAGAAGGGACTGACCCTAATCAGGTCAACTTATACTGGCATTCCCTATGGGATAAACAAATGAACAAATTCATAGATAAGAGTGCTCCGAGTCTAGTGATTTTGAATTTGGTGATCATATACACGCTATAAAAATCATATTGAAATTATTATCCTAAATATTTTATTATACTAGAGGAAATGATATAAGTCATGAAGAGAAGTCAGCCATAGCGTAAAACATATGACATTGACTCAGACGCGATACCCAAGGCACTTGGGAGGGATAAAAGGAGAGGATAAGAGGTGTGGGATCCAGTATACTAAGAATCAAATTACAACACACCGCACCCGTATTGGACAAGATTTCTTCAGTGAGGAGTCACATATTGAACCAGGCGGAATAAATGGGGACTATAATAGAGGAAGTATCAGGTCTTAATAAGGACATGGGATCTATTAGCAATATCTTAGGATGATTGGCAAATGAAATCAAGGGATTGTGCTAGCCTCTTAGTCAATCACAAAGTTGATTTCAATTCATGCTTCAAGGTTTACTCTCTCCAACGACTCAAGGTTTTCCCTCCCTAATGCCTCCCCTAACATTCCCCTCTCAGCCACCTGTTTCACCCCCTTTTTGAGAATCTTCATTGTCATGCACAATGACTATGCCAAGGAGTATTATATGAAGAACTTGTCCAATACCAGGTATTTTTGGCAGTGCACAATTGCTTCTACGTCTTCGGGAACACTTGCGCGAAATCACTCTTAGAAAATATGTAATAATAAGGTATTGGTGGATGTAATATACCCAAGTTACGAATAGGAGGCCCTACATGTCGACCAATTAAGTGATTGGGCTCCGTTTTATCGAGTAAAAGAGGGAAAATATGTCCTGACCAATTTATTTTCTGGTGAAGATTGTGCAATGAACAATGATTTATTTGGGACAAATTTGTAATGTTTTTTCATATTTTGGGACAAGTTTGTAATTATTTTAATTTCGTGGGACATGTAATGACATCTTAATTTGTTTTGATTTTAATTTTTCGGGGGTTAACGAAATCTTAATTTGTTTAATTTTATTTTATATTAAACGAATGCTTGGATTGGTTGAATTTGAATTAATTTTCTTGAATTATCAACTGATAGTTCTTGTATGCAATATGACCTTCATTTCAACCTATTTATATAGGTAAATTGAATTTTAAAGAACTCTTAAATGGATTTTCCACAACATAATGAGTGGATGTGAGAGAATATTAGAGTTTCTGAGAAGCATGTAAAGGGTGTTCGTGAATTTGTTAAATATGCATATAGAAATCTTTAGAATGACAAGATACCATGTCCGTGCACTCGTTGTCTGAACAAAAAATTTAAGTGTTTGGAAGACATTAATTTGCAATTTCTAAGGTGTAGTGTTTCGAAAGACGATAAGATATGGACATTCCACTGGAAAAATAATGTACCATATGTTCTAGAAGAATTACCGGTATTCGACCGGATACTGGACCCTGATCGGGTGGAAGTAGTGAATGATTTGCCATCCCATCATACTTTGACTAACCTAATTGATGATGCTTACGGAGTTTACCACCATCAAATCAACTAGCCTATGGATTCAAATAAGATTAATTATGGCCAAGTTAACGAACAAGTTAATGACGAATTACTCGAAGATTGGGAATACATTTGGTTAAAAGCCAATGCGACTTGACCTTTGAATAAAAATTGTGATTAAGATCACTTGGTATTTTATGCAATGATCAGTTTGCATAATTTGAAGAGTTAATACGATTTTTTAGGCAACAACATAACTGGAACTCTTAAGTGGGCTAAAGATATTCTCCTGAATGAGATTATGTTACCAGTTAATAATACAACAATGAAGAAGAGCTTAAAGTATTTGAGTTTGAAGTATAAATATAATCATGAATGCAAGTATGATTGTATATTCTACCGTAATGAACATGAACTAAAGGATAAGTGTGTTATAAAGCCTGTATGCAATGAGGCAAGACATATTCTTTTTGAGAGTGAAAATGGCAAACACACCAAATTCTGTAAGTGCTCACAAGTTCAACACAAGTTATTGAAGAATTTTCCCCTTGAGCTATGGTTAAAAATATTTTTCATTGTACCTTGGATAGAAAATACCATGACATGGCACGCTCGAGCTGAGGTATGTCGGAATCTCATGCATTATCCCTTTGATTCAATAATATTATAACTTTCAAATGCACGACACCCTGAATTTGCAAAGCATCACACAATGTTTGTCTTGGATTATCAACTAATAAGCTTAACTCTTTTTATAATTTAAGCACTAATCTTTGCAACTTTATCTCTCCCTCAACACTATGCATGAGAAAATAATTTACATTATTATCAGTGTTGATACATGGGCCAAAGGCTCCCAGTGATGATATTGATATTTTCTTAAGCAATGGTGTTAAGGGTTATCCACGAATTTTCTACCTATGGGACTTTGTTCGGTTGTAATGTTCATAATTATTATGGATGTCCCATATGTGGGGAGGAAATTGATTCCACTTGGCTACAACATAGTTGTAAGATATGTTATGCCAGTCATCGTGGATTTATTCTGAACAATCACCCTTTTAGCGATGGTAAGTTACATACTAGTCACAAGCATAGGATGCAACCTATTTGGAATTCTAGTTATTAAATCGGGGAGAAGTCAAAGACTGCAAGGAATAATTTTGTAGACAAACACCCTCTATTTGTACGGCAGAAGCGAAAAGTCGGGAGGATCTGAAAGATTTCTAGTAAAATAAAGGCATGGTCTAGCCGATCAATGTTATTTAAATTACTATATTGGAAAGAGAACCTTGTAAGGCTTGTAATTAATGTGATGCACACATAAAATAATTTTACATAACATCTAATAGGAAAATGTTTGGGTGGATCTCATTCGAAAGATGGAGATAAGGCATGCAGCGATCTAAAGGAGATGAAAATTTTAAAAAATACTTATGGTTAAATAATAATAGTACAACATCAAGAAATTTGATTCCCCTTAATGATTTCACTTTGACTACCAGTGATAAAAAGACAATCATAGATATGTTGTTCAACTTGAAGAGTCCAACTAATTATTTCTATAATTTGCACAGGGTTATAAACTATTAAACAAATGATCTGAAGCAGTGCAAGTCTCACGACTGGTACGTCAGCATTCAATCAATTCTTTTGTTGTTTATGCATTGATTTTCTGAGCACAAAGATTTTTTTAGGGAAATTATGTGAATTAGGCTGGGCTTCACTTTCCTGTGTGAAAAAATGGTAAACATAAAGCACATTGAAGCTGCAAAAACAAGTTTATCTAATGTAACTTGTGTCTTAAAGAAAAAATTTCCTATCGTTCTTTAACATCAACGTCCTCTTACTTGTGCATCTATACGATGAGGCATTGTTGTGCGTACCTATCAGGTATCAGTAGATGTATCCTTTCAAGCTCTTGATTAAAACCGTAAAGATTTCGTTAAGAATACAAGGTATATTGGAGCTTCAATTGTGAAAGAATACATAATAAAAGAATCATTGTTCGATACTCTGTGACACCCCGACTAATTAAATACCGGGTAGATACTCCTTTATTAAATCAATACAAAATGCCAAGTTGGTCCAGTTAATAGCATCACTGTCGAAAACATTTTTAGTGATTACTAACCACCTAGTATTTAAAAAGTGAGTTGCCAAATTTTAAATTAAATCTGATTAACATGCAATAAATGAAAGATAGAAATGTAACACAACCATTCACGATAAAGTCCAACTATAACAAATCAACAATAAAAGATGAGTCTCGAGGAAATACTCCTCACAACAATCCCAATATGAAATGAAATAAAACAAGTCTGCATCCTGAATAAATTACAAAACAAAGTCTGAATAACTGAAATATAAAATGAAATGTCTCTAAAAGAAATGGGCGACATGCCCTACAACTGATGAAATCTGAATATAGAGTCAAGGAAAATGAAGCGTCTACTAGCAAGGCCCTGTAACTTCCACAACAGCTACAGCTCGTCACCTGACTGGGAATACTATGCATGGTGTCCTTGTGGCTGGGCACCTAAAAATGGTTTTTACAAAAAGATAGATTTGAAAGCAAACGGGTCAGAGCCCGAATGTGGAGAGTATTTTAAAAACATCAAGTGCTTTAATAACAATTAAAACAATGAATACAAGATACATGTTAGGACGTGCTCTCACATGAAATACTCACCTCTCGTCTAACAGTGCACTCCAAACGTTCCTGTACCCATACATATGTTATTTCTAACTAAACCATCATAAGTTCTAACCCAACTACTTGATTAACAATATGAATTCCCAATGTTATTACTTAAATAGATAGCTTTACTTGAACTCAGATTCTCAATGGTTAGCATTACAATTCACGGCATGTTATCCCTTTTTAATTCCACAAGTAGTTACTATAAATTATTCTCGCAAATTAAACGTAACAAATTCCTTTTCATTGAACCGTATATTAATCACATCATAAATATACTATACAAGCACCCCGAGGCTAAGCTGTGGTGCACACATACTCTGCTATCCATCCCGGTACATCACGTACATAAGGATTACAAATTCCGAATCTCTCAGGAATTGTTAGAATAAACACCACACACAAAAATGGAGGCGAACATAATTCAACATATCCATGGTCACGTACATACCTACGCTCCATAGTCAGCTGGCTTAATAACTCACAATTAAGTCATTCGTTTGAACTATGTCCTCTAGGTACCAAACTAAATCCGAGCACACAAGGATTACAAGGCCCTAAGCGAACGTAAACCTCCCGTGATAGAAAGTATGGTAGGTATGTCATACACATAAGATTATATACTAAGCATGCACACATCTTAGATATCTCAATATTACTAAAGGTATTTTCTACATCCTTATACCATTATTCCAATTGTATACATTTTTAGTCTTCCGATAATATATAATGTAGACTGTCGACACATCTCACGTCGTAGATTCTTATACTTAAAACCTATCTCAAAGGGGTTATTAAGTGTCCTAATATTCCCACATATTACATCATTGTTCTAAAGGTCCTTACTTCTGCCCCAAACCTCAATTCATCAACTTATTCAAAATTACTCTATTAATCCTAATATTATCTCACTTATCGAGTTTCAATAGCTTTTAGAATAATTCCTCAAATTAAATTCTAATTAAGGTCCGAACTTTATAACCGTACCTACTGGTCTTCCTTAAGTCTAAGGATATTCATAAGGTCTCCAATAATATTTTCCAAGGGTTAACATCATTAAAATTTAACTAGGGGAAATTTTACTCTTTCTGGGAAGGTCGATCGATCGACCTTGACCTTCGATCGATTGATGGTGGTCGATCGATCGACTGATGAATGTCGATCGATCGAACGCACCAGGTAGGCTGCGGACTGCTTCGTTTTGCAGTTTTCAAATCAAACCAAAACACCATTAACAAGCATGAAACTCTAAGATAACGTTATAATATCATCGTACAACCATCCTACAACAGTGTTAACGTTCTAAAACCAATAATTCATCATTCAAGGGCTTTGTATGGATCAAATCTTCATCAAGAATTCCAGTTTTCTATTTCTTTCAATAACATTAATAAACTTCTTCTAAAATCCGTTTTTAAATCATCAAGGGTCAAAATTCTGAGTTCATAATTCGTCCAGAATGTTTCTACATGCAGTCCCTAACATAGTTCATAGTTTTGCATCTTCAAATTCATGGGTCTAATCAATCTTCCAAGATAAATTTGATAATTTCCTAAACATGGAAAAGCATAGCATTAAATCAATTGGAATTAAACCACTTGCCTTAATCTTTCTCTGAAATTGGAGGTTGAATCTTGAAGGTTGAATCTGTCCTCTCTCTCTCTCTCTGCAGAATTCTCCTCTTTCTCTCTCTCTCTACAAGTTCTTCTCAAGGATGATGACAATGGAGGTGTGGTTGGTTTTTGGCAAGTTGGACCTATATCTTAACTTCTCCCGTAGCCCATTAAGTCCCTTAGTGTAGTTAGTGGGTTTAGTGGATAAAGAATAAGTCAGATTTTTGTTTCTAATTTTCGTGGGTTTTAATTCCCAAATTTTCGAAATTACCAAAATGCCCTTTTTAGTTACCGGTATGGCCCAATAATGCCCCGGGACCCAAACTTAACCCCCGGCTAGTGTTTTCTGACTATTTCGACCCTTTCGGACACGTTGGCGCACTCAAAATGACCATATGGTTAATAGAAATAAAATTCACTTTTTAATTCAAATAATTATATTCCTGACGCGACTGTCACGCGCGTCCCAACAAAATTTTCCAAATTGCCGTATTTCAATCTCGCGACAATTTCAATAGTTCCAAAATTCATATATTGCCATATATACACATTATAATCAAATACTAACTCACATCTCGTTAATATTTTATCCGGATTAATTTTCAATTAATACACATTTAATTCAATTAATCCCCAAAAATAAATATCACGAAAATACGGGGTATTACATACTCGAGAACATATGATGGAACAACGGCATGGAAGGTTCAATCCTCATGGAAAATGAGTGGTTAAGGAACTTGATAAGTTTGAGGATGAATTGTCATTCAATAATCCTAAATAAGACTCACCACTCTATAATTCGAGCAAGCAACTCATTGTGTCTTTGAATCGCAAGATGAAGCTGAAGATTGGAAAGAGTAAATACCTACTCATAAAATGTATTTTTGTTTAATTATCTGTATTATCTATATTACCATCGAAATACTAGAATTTCATGAACACTTATAGGAAGTATGAGAGAGAAATTACCAAAAATTATAAGTGAAAAGGTTCAATAGACGCGATGAATGATCTTAGGGCATGGGTATCAAAAGAGATAATTGTCATCTTTTTTATGGCGATTACTTATGCGTATGTTGTAAAATATACTATAATAAAAATCCATTAATTAATCCAGCATTTAAAAATTGGATATGTCTCTTCAAGGATTACAAGACTAACCAAAGGTCTCAACTTTCATCTGCAGGAGTTTAAAAAATAATGCACCAATGGTTTTGATTTTGAGTCATACCCATTTAAGAAAAAACTATTGATGCAAAATAGAAAAATTTTAATTTCTTCCTTGAATTCTTGTGTGGATATCAAAAAGCAAGAAAAATCCAAAGGATATAGTGTTA
Source organism: Sambucus nigra (assembly GCA_949130495.1). NCBI lineage: Eukaryota > Viridiplantae > Streptophyta > Magnoliopsida > Dipsacales > Adoxaceae > Sambucus > Sambucus nigra. Next base: position 222,277,259 of record OX422207.1, read on the forward strand.
AACTATTATGGTATTATCGAATTAATCTCGGAACTAAATTTCTTAGGTTTCAAAGAAATCGTATTCTATTGTGACTATATGAAGGTGGAGGGCACTACTAATTGTTGAAAAGTTAATCTTACAATTAAACTTGTCATGGGTTTATCTATGATGCAGAGTAAATATTGCATGGTTAATAAGCCTTTTGTTTGTGCATTTCAAAACTTGAAGAATGTATTCTACTCAAAGTGCATAAGTAACGATATTTGTTCTATTGTTATATATGATCCAAAACGTTAAACTACTCGAGCAGACACATTAAAGGCCCCTATAGAGTTTCAATATGCTCTTGAAGACAACCATAATTTAAAGGCTCTTTTACTTAATTTAGACAGATATTGAGTTTTGATATATTATTTTTTTTATTTACTTAATCCTTGTATGACAGCCCTATTTGTATCGTATGCATAGAACAAAAATTGAATAAAAATCCTTATATTTATTTACATTTGTGAATGTATGTATGACACGACTCGTTAGAACAACCCGTTTATGAGTGAAATAACACGACACAATAATACGACCCAAAATTAGAAGTTGATGTTATTGGTAATTTGATTAATGTGTTCACTGATTGAAACGATGAAGCCAAAATCTTGCTAGCATCAATGAAATGTTGTTTAGAGGGGATTAATCTTATTGGGGCATAAAGATTTGTTTTAATTGATGTTTCATGGAACCCATTGGTTGAAATGTAGGCTATTAGTAGATCTTATAGACTTGGCCAAATTGTAGCTATACACAACCTTCTTTTAGCCAAGCTTATAAGTCCAACTAATAGTTTGCATTACACCCGATAGGTTCCTAAAATTGGAAATTCGATTGTTTTGTTTAAAAAATTGATATTGATCAAGGGTACTCACAAATCTAATTTTTGTTTTGTGGGATCACACTTGAAGTTTTTCTTCTAAGCATAACCAGTCGAACTCATCTAGGATTTCAAGCCGTGACAAGGTTATATCATAGTCTTTTTATGAGGCTAGGAACCCCAGATGAGTTGTACTGGTTATACATGGTAGAAAAACTTCAAGGGTACTCACACAAAACTAAAATTAGATTTGTGAGTACCCTTGGCCAATACTAATTTTCCAAACAAAATAATCACATTCCCAATTTAAGGAACCCATCGAGTGAAACACAGGTCAGTAGTTGGGCTTATAGGCTTGGCCAAAAGAAGATTGTGTATAGATATACTTTGGCTAAGCCTATAATCTCATTAAATAGATAGCATTTTAACCGATGGACTCCACACAACATCGATTAATACCACTCGCAATGCCCCGTAAAGGTTACTCCCTTTTGAACAGCACTTTGCTAATGCTAGCCATATTTTGGCTTCACTGTTTGGATCATTGAACACGGTAATCAAATTACCAATGAGACATTAACTTCTAATTTTGTGATGTTAAAGTACAACATGGACTTTGATGACATTTTTGGTTACATAGGCATCCTAGAGTGATATTGGGATTTAATTACTTTCTTACGTAGACTTATTTATTTACTCTCTATTTATGTGTTCTCATTATTTCCATGATGTGGATATAATGATTCTACTCCTCACACAGGTGCACGCACTTTGGCTCACACACCAACACACTTTGCCATGATAACACGTTAAGACAATAACTCTTTGCTTATAAATCATGTTCAATACATTTTATAATAATTGTAACCTAGCGCAAGCCTATAAGCCCTGCTAATATTTTTTCAAAAAATTAATATTAATCAAGGTACTCTAAAATATAATTTTCGTGTGAGTACTTTTACAATTTTTTCTTAAGAGTCTAACAAGTCGAATTCATTTGGGATTTCAAGCTTAATGAGGTTATGTCATAGTCTTGTCATGTAGCTAGGAACCCCGAATGAGTTGGAATAGCTAAACCTTCATGAAAAAAAATTCAAGGGAATTCACACAAATCTCATTCATGCAGTCAGCATCTTCGACTCATATATTTAGTTCTCTTGCATTTATTACTTAGTCGCTTAAATTTTGTAATATCCTTTATGTTTTAATAGTCACATAAATGCTAATTTTCATATTTTAGTGTTCTTATTCCATTTGTAGCTTGCTTACATTACTTCTATCACTAATCCCACTTTCTTATATTATCATATATACATTCACAAATAATTTCATAAATAAAAAAAATCCTAAAAAGGGGCTTATACAATAATTCCCAATTTAGAGCACACGCATAATTTTCTACACTTTTACCACATTTCATACCCTTTTCATAAATCAAAAAAGAAACCTTAGATTCGGATTATGGATTAGACCCTAAGCTTGTTCATCTTATGAACTATGTGGGATTTATTGCCTTTTTTGGCTACGTGGGTGTCCTGAAGTCATTTCATGATTCAAGTTCTTTCTTATTATTTGGAATACTTTATAATATGTATTGCTCTAGTTGGGTGGGCGTGAATGTCGATTATAACGAGATTGCATATACTTCGGGGAAGGAACAGTGTGAGGATCTTAATATTATTAGTTTTGGATTCATGTAATTAATTTGATGGGTTGATAATTTTAATAATTTTTTTTATTGTTGTATTAGTTAGTTCTATAATAGAATTCTATGCATGTTTGAAAACATGTACATGATTTTTTTTAAGCACAAAAATCTAAATTATAATTTTTAAATAAAATTATTATTAGTCAAGCTCCAAAACCATGACCAGATTCATGATAAAATTATAATGGATTAAAAGGTGGTTACAATGACCGTGACCATATGACCTATGGTCACAGTCAACCATTCAAATTTCAGGTTTAACTAGTCACAATAAAGAACCGTGATAATAAAACCTATATTTATGGAAGGATGTCACGATTCATGATTGTGACCAAGGAAATGTAGTTAAATGTGGGGTCACAGTTCATGACAGTGAACATTAATCATATTCCATAACGGTGACCATGTTCCCACCAAAATGGTCAAAGTTTTGGATCGTGACCACCAAAATGGCCACCCTTATGATGGTCACAGTCATGGAATGTGACTATTGCCTTTGGTCATGGAAGAAAACCACAACTAATTTTTATATTTGGCATAAAGTGGGATTGGTGGGGAAAACATCGTATGACTACCAACCTATAAGATTTTTGGGGAAGAGCTTTTCTCGCCTTCTTAGGGGACCTTTGGTCGTTCAAAATCATGATTCATTATGAATTCTTAGCAGTTTTAGACGTGATGTCCCCGGTGGACAGAGATCTGTATTGTCATGATGAAGTGTTGGCTAGGCTTATAAAACACCCTTTGTATTTTCAGAGCCCATTTATAGGGAAACACATCCATTTATGAAATGGATTTATCGTGTCTTAAGTAATCCTTAATGGTCAGGTTAAGGTCTCTCCCTTGGTCATAAATCTTTTTCAATGTTGCTAAAACCTCAAACATCTTTATGGGGACTTACAACCTTTTTATGTGCCTACATGGGTTTGTTGTAGAGGAAAACTGCTGAGTTGATGTCTTTGAGATAACTTTTGAACCTTAGGCACTTAAGCCAAGTTCTTGGGAGAGTTTTGGGAATTAGAGATTACATATGTTATTTTACCATACAACCTCATTCATGTAAGGAAGGTGAGACCTCAATCGTCCTTAAGTGAAGGGACTTGTCTTAAATACGCCATTTATTAGCCATTATTTTAGATTTTGGGAATATATTTAAATAGTCATCTTGCATAGGGAGTAAACAAGATGTCGCACCGTCGGCGTGAAGACCCCAACCTTGCCAAGGAATTTGAGCCCATGCATCCTCAGGCTCTTGCTACCAAGAGGGAGATAAATACTTCACCACCCTCCTCCTTGTTATTATGTCTCCCTCCACTATTATTGTGGAGTATGGGGGCCTAAGAATCAAATTTTGATGAGTGTGCATGTAACCATAACACATAATGACTGATAGTACCTTAGATGGAGGTACTATATACCCCGCCGAGATTATAATTGAGAGCCACAAAACATTAAGAGTAATCATGATTTAAGGTGAAAGGCTTTGCTTACTTTAATGAAGCCTTAAACAAGCCCATTAAGGATGTGCTAGAGTTCAGAGGACTAGTACCCACTCGGTTGGTTTCCGATTCTTGGAAACCTTAATTTTTGTGATAGTGGCCTTCAGGAGAACATAACACTAAGCATGATCTTAGCCTAGCCCAGTTTCTCGATATTTGCATAGACCATTAGAAATGGATAATAGAGAACGATTTTTTGGTACTTTATAGCTAGCTAGAAATTTGAACCGTTCCTTTACCAAAAATAGCCAACATGCCCCCAAGATCGAAGATGAGGAACAACCCAAATGGATAACAATATAAATACAATCTAAATGCAAAGTAATGAGAAAATAAAGAGAAATCAAACGCATAAAAAGCACAAAACAAGATGTACGTGATTCATCAAAATGGCTACGTCCACGGATAATGATGAGGTCTTCTTTACTTTGATTTAATCAACAAGGTTTACAACTCTCTCAAGCCTCACAATCCCCTTAATGTCTATATAGGAGAAATAGCAATAAATGGTGATTAAAGGATTCTCGAACCTAGGTCTTAAAGTCCCAAAAATATTCTATTTATGAAAGGGATAACCGATGAGAGAAAAAGCCAAGCTAACTCTCTAATACCCCGTATATTTATGGCATTTGTATAATTGTTAAATTGATTATTGTATATGGATGAATTGTTATTTCATATGACTACGAGATCTTATTTTGTAATTTGAAATGTTGAATTTTCGATATGTTATTTAATAGATTGATATGTGATTTTGAGATATTACATATGTTGTATTACGTAATTGAGCTACGTATTGTTTGGATTATTACTACAGTAGATGTTCGCGGACTCATAATAATTCATTAAGATAAATAATAAAGTGAATTTATATTATGGGCAGCAATGGAATGGTCAGGGGCTAGCTGTCTGGAGTTTCATTATTAGATTATTCCCTTTGCATCGGGTTCCGCTGATGAAGTAGATTTTTCTAATACCGAGTCATAATCTAATTATTTAATAATTCATATTTAAACTTAAGCTATGCATATATGCTAATTAATTGATTTATCGTGATAATTTATTAACTTAATAAGATGATTGATTTGTAGAATATGGAAAACTCTAGTCTGGTTCATGAGATTTTTTAAAGGTACGTTTGAGCTATTATAGTGGAATTTTGGACTGTTGGGATGGTATATGGGTGGGGATAAGTTTTAGGCCATTTGAAGCTTATTTTGGGCCTTTTGGGTTAAGGTTATTTTGGGACCTAAGCTTAATTTTGGATTAGCTTATATTAATAACCTAATTAACATAACTTAAAACACTTAAAACATTTTGAGAGGATCATACTTGTTGGGGAAGAGGTGGAGGAAACCTTATCTTGGAAGATTGGAGATTTGGCTTAGATAATTGGGGATATATTCTGCAATCAATCCAAGGCAAAAGTTTGCGTTATTTAAGAATGGAATTAAATTTTTGTTATGATAACCTTAATATTTTGGAATCTATAATATAATCTTATAATCTGATTTGTAAAAACAATCAAACCCAATTCATTATTTAGATTAGTCATATGATGAACCCTAATTATGTATTCAAGGACTCTTCAAGCTTTGTTAAATGAATATATTAATTAGCCCTTGTATTATTGTAATTTAACTTCAAAATTATTAGATATGAATCATATATGTTGTAATATATAAAAATCACCAAGTTTACTGGGTGAATTGATTAGAAATAGTAGGCCAATTGAATAAATTCTTACGAAGAAGATGAGGTGAGGGTTAGTTTTATATTTTATAAATTTTAACCTTTAATCTTGTTAAAATCACTCCAGATCTTACAGAAACTTGTTATAAACCTTAATATGTTATTTATAACATTGGAGGATGGGTTATTATCATATTCTGGAGGTTTTTGAATTAGGTTTGAGCCACGATGGACGAAGTTGGTATGAACTTAGGGTTACATATAGGAAATCGATTTGTCCCTAGGGGAATCAATTCGGTTTGTCTGATTTGACCTATTATGGTATTTTAGGGGATTTTAAAATTGATATATAAGCAATAGGTTTAAGGGTACATATCTAATTTATGAAACTTGGGGTTCTCATTAAATTTATAACATCGATTAAAGAGTAATGATTGGGCAAATTATAACATAAGTGAGAATGTATTTATAACCCATCGAGTAGGGTAGTTGTTGATTTATAAAGATTATGATAAACGATAGGTGCGATATAATACCTAGATATAGCCTTAGGAGTTTTGGCTAAAATTATATAAATGGATAAAGTTAAATGCGCATTATAACTTGTAATTAAAAAGACTATTTGTGTAAGAAAACTTCGTATGACTACCAACCCATCAAATTTTAGGGAAGAGCTTTACCTACCTTCTCGGAGGACCTTTGGGTGTCCAAACTTGGGACTCATTATGAATTATTAGGTGTTTGGGATGTGATATCACCCGTGGGAAGAGGTTTATATTGTCATGATGAAGTGTTGGTTAGGCTTGTAGAATACCGTTAGTATCTTCAGAGCCCATTTACAGCAAAAAGCACCCATTTATAATGGTTGACTAATTTGTTGACCCTTAAATAGATTTGTCGTGTCTTGAATAATACTTAATATACAGGTTAAGGTCTCTGCCTTGGACATGAATATTTGCCAATGTTTCTAAGACCTCAAACACCTTTATGGGAACTTATGACCTTTTTATGTCCCTTCAAAGGTTTGTTGTAGAGGGAAACCAATCGATTGAGGTCTTTGAGATAACTTTTGAACCTTGGGACCTTAGTCCAAGGTCTTGGGAGACTTTTGGTAATTTGGTATTACATATGGTATCATACTATACGACCTCTTTCATGTAAGTAAGGGGAAACCTCATTTATCCTTAAGTGAAGGAACTTATCTTGAATGCACCATTCATTAGCCATAATTTTAGATTTTTGGAAGATATTTAAATAGTCATCTCGCATGGGGAATACACAAAATATCGCACCATCTTCATGATAACACACACTTTGCCATGGAATCTGATCCCATGCATGTAATGACCCCATTTTTATATGTTCATATATAGTTGTTTTTGCAATTGCGTCTTACTTACTATTTGATAAATTTTATATTATTACATATGTGGTATTTCGAGTTCTTTATATAATAAAGCCCATTTTTAAATATTAAGAATCAGCTTTGAATTGGTTCAATTGAAGTTTATGACACATCCTAAGCTAAATGATAAGTCTTGGGATAGAAAATGTAATTTTATAAAACTTTAGGGACTTGATTTTAATAAAAAAAACTCTCAGGGACCAAATTGAAAAATAAATAGGGGCTTTTTCATATATAAAATATTTGTAAAGGACCTCTAAGAAATATTAAAAATATATAGTGTGAAATTACCAAAATTCCCTTAATGTGTAAAATGACCCTTATACCCCTAACACCTTTCCACCTCGTGCTTGACACCTCTTACTATATTTTGCCACCACCACCTTACACGTGTCGTCCATATAGATAAAGCTTAAACATGTGTCGTCTTTAGAGAGAAATCTAAAACATCTATCGCAGTTCGATGAAATATGATTGCAAGACCCCTCTGATACGCGACACTTCAACGCTGACTCGCCATTGTAAAGGCTTGATCAGCTAGACACGTGTGTCGATGAAATATGATTGCAAGACCCCTCCGATACGCGACACTTCAACGCTGAATACTGTGATATCTTTGGAAAATTATAAATAGTTCCTTTGGGATCATTTGAAACTCACACCAATTCCTTGAGAATTATAGAAAGAAATAGTGAGAGAAAGTGTGGAAAAGTTTAAAAAGAAGTTCTTAAAGTTCTTAGTGATATTCATCTTAAGGTTATATTCTCTAAACGTTATAATGCATCTTTATAGATTTAATTTATTGTTTTATAGCTTTACTTAGTAGTTATGCTGTTAAAATACACTAAAGGCTTCACTAATCAATACATAAAATTTAGAAGATATCGAAGTTGATTTTATTTTCAATATATGTAAACTTGTTTGAAATTATATATACGCTTTTAAAAATGATTATTTTTAAAGTAATTGCTCGTTATTATGGAATCCCATTTAAGTAATTCCAAAGTCAGGCCTGGTGAAATGCTGTCAAGATGAGATGGTATTTAAGTGGTTCCCCTATGACCCTCCGTCTCTTTTGGGAATGAATTCAAAAATGTTCTGTCTAGATGAGATGGTATTTAAGTGGTGCCCCAGTGACCCTGCATCTCTACTGGGAACCAACTGATTAGGAATAACTATGAATTGAATTCTTCGATTACGTTCAATGAGTTTAAAAGTTGAGAAAATAATTTTTAGTAATCCTTTAAACAAGTTATTATTAAAATAGAATATATAGACTGGACCTTTTTTAGAATGTGTACTTAAAACTTTAACGTATTTATTAGATTAACGTGTGATCGAAGACTCGATATCTATAATTTCGACCTCCATTTTGGGTGAGTACTCTATGTCATTTCTTGTGCATTTTGATTATATGATATTATGCAAACTACATATATTTTGTGAAATGCCTTTATTCTCAAAATGCATCTGATACTGATGATTTCATCGTTTGTTACATGTTTATATCTCTCCATATAAACATTTGATTGAATTTTGTAATTATTGATTCGGCCTATGGAAACTCTCTTACTATGTTGGCCTTGACTACCGGGTGGAAATATTTGGGTGGTACCTTCCTAGCTGGTTTATCGCTGGTGTGCCCTAAAAAAGGCGTTGTTCGAGAGATTATGATTTTCTGTCTGTGTTTTTGCCGGGTGGAAACATTTGGCAACACTATATGTCTGGGTATAAGAGCGTACATGGCCGCTAAAACTGAATAATTGACATATTGTTCAATTGTTTTATCTATTCTATTCTGAACAGTTTATTCTGAAAATATATATTGTTAGTTACTTTATATATATCATCGCGAATTCCTATCTCTATATATATGCCTTCTGTTATAAATTGAATAGGTATCCATTTTCTAAAAAAACCAGGAATGTATGGAGATTGAACCTTATTCGGCTTTTAGTTGATGTTGTATAAATAACCACTTTTCAAGAAATAAGTAGGCTCGTGGATGGAACGTAAGAGGACTTTGTTAAATATTTAGCTTTTGAAGCTCTTTTTGTTACTTAAAGTATAATGTTTGTTTTATCAGATAGAGCATGTTTCGCTCTCTAGTAATAGATTTTAAATTTTGTCTCAAGTTGTAACTTGTTGATACATTTAATATAAATGAAGTTTCCTTTAGAAAGTTTTGATGACGTAATGCCTTCACTTTCAGTATTTTGCGATTCATAACCATGTGATTTTATTTTCGTTGCATTTAATTAAGCAAACAATTTAAATCAGAATATTTATTGCCTTCGTGATATGTCAAGACACTGGTTACCTACTACTATTTTGGATCGGGGTCGTGATAGAGGTGGTATCAGAGCATAGGTTATGAACCAGTCAACTATTGAACATAAGTTTCGAACGTCATAGATTTTAAGTTTCCATACATAGGGTATATGATTAAATATCTTACTTATGTGATAACCCTCCTTATGTCTTACATTATACATAATTATTTATACACCACTGTTCTTTTAAATATAAATCTTGGGTTAGTATAATATATCTTACGTTTAGCCATGACTGTAGAAAATGACCAAGATAAGATCAACTCTGGGAACTAGTGGTTCGAGTAAGGAAAGACTGGAAGGTGCATACAAGGCGATTGAAAGTCTAGCAAATATTGTGGAGCATCGTATGAATAATGGAGCACCAAGGAATCCTGAACGAAGTAAATGTACTATTGAACAGTTCAAGAATTTGAATCCGCCATCTTTTAAAGTTATGTCTAACCCCACAGAAGCAGAAATTTGGAAGATGCAAATGGAAAAGATACTCGATGTCCTGAAGTGTACCGATGAACAAAGGGTTTCATTTGCAGCGTTTATGTTAGAAGGTGAAGCCGAACATTGGTGAAGAATGACTAAGATAATACACAAGTAAAGGAATACTTACATAGGTTGGTATGACTTTATAGTGATCTTTTATGAGAAATATTTTCCTGAAACGGTGAAAGATGAAATGGCAGCTGACTGCATGAGTCTAGTGTAAGGGAATATAACGATTAGTCAATACGAGGCAAAATTTACTGAGTTGTCCCGTTTTGCACATCATGTGGTGGAAACGGATGTTTTAAAAGACAATAAGTTTGATTGGGGATTAAGGTTAAATATTCGTAGTCGAATTTCCATCCTGAAATTAACATCATATATTAACGTCGTGACTAGGGCTACAATAGCTGAGGGGGATGGTGAGGAGTACAATCGAATTAGAGATGGTAAGAGGAAGTTTGGGAAATAAAAAGGAAAAAACCCGAATAATAGGAATTTTTTTAGGAACACGTCCAACGTTGAGGGATCTAGTGATAACAAACAGAAAAATAACCAGATATGTCAGCAATGTGAAAATATGCATAGAGGACGACCTTGTTATAAGGATTCAGGAGCATGTTTTAGATGTGGACATAAAGGACATCAGATAAAAGACTTCCCGGACCCAGCCTTCAAGTGCAAAGAAGGATCAAGGCAGATAAGGTAGAGTTTTTGCACTTTTTGATACCCAAGCTTCTAATGAAGTAGTGTCATGTACATTTTCTATATGTTCACAACCTTTCAAAGTGTTAATAGATCCTGGTTCTACTCATTTGTATCTGGACGTTTTGTTAACCGCTTTCTAAATATGCTTGAACCCTTGAATCATAGGATACATGTTTTTACTCCTTCAGTTGAGTTATTGATGGGAACATTAGTATATAAGTCTTGCCCTATATATGTTAACTGTTATAAACTATTCACTACTTTGATAATTTTAGACATAAGAGATTTTATAATACTATCTCTAAATGCTTCTCATGTTCTTCGATACTATTGGCATAAATAAGGTTGTCATCAATGAAAATAACCACACATTGATCTAAATATTTCCTAAACACTCTGTTCATCATATCCATAAAAGCAGCTTGTGCGTTAGTTAGTCTAAATGGAATCACAAGAAATTCATAGTGACCATACCTAGTACAAAAATTTGATTTCAAAATATTATCTTCCTTAATCTTCAATTGGTGATAGCCTGATCTAAGGTCAATCTTTGAAAATACTTGTGCACCTTGAAGTTGGTCAAACAAATCATCTATATGACGTAAGGGGTATTTATTCTTAATGGTCACATTATTTAGTTCACTATAATCTATACATAACCTCATCGTCCCATCCTTATTTTTAACAAATAACACTGGAACACCCTAAGAGGATACACTTAGTCTAATAAAACCCTTGTCCAACAGATCTTGTAATTGAACTTTTAATTCCCTTAATTCTAAAGGTGACATGTGATAAGGTGGTTTTGATATTGGTATAGTTCCAGGAATAAGGTCAATCGTAAACTCTATGTAACACCTCGTCATTTTTAATGATTTTTAAATGTGAGATTAATTAAAATTAAATGTGGAAAATTAATTGATAATTAATCTGAATTAAAATAAATATTAAATAGCGAGATAAGGATTAGTATTTGTTGATGTGAATTATATTGAATATTACTTAGTTAATAAATTAATATGTGATTATGAATTTATTAAAATTATCGCGAGTGAAAAATACGATAATTACAATAATTAAGTCGGGACACGCGTGTCAGTCGTGTCGGGACTCAAATTAATGAGATGAAAAGTAATTTATTTTTAAGTCATCCAAATAATCATTTCGAGTATGCCAAGGTGTCCATAAGGGTCGATATAGTCAGAAAAGTCTACCCGGGGATTTAATCTGGGTCCTGGGGCAGTTTTAGGCCAAACCGGCACCCGGGGAGGGCATTTTGGACATTTCTATTTTTGAAGAAATAATACCTACGAATTTTCTAAGTGTCATATATCTGATTAGAGAAGGGGGTTAGGGTTAGTTATGTGAGAAACAAAGAGAAGCCACAAAAAGGCCATAGGACGAAGAGGAGAGGAGTTTTAAAGGCCAAAACCACTAATCCTACACCTTCTTACACCACCTCCACCACCGGATTGTAGATCAGAAAGGAAGGAATGCCAATAGACCCATCTTCTTCAATGGATCATAACTACATACAAAGGAAAGTGTTTAAACTTGCTAAATTTTGAGTATATAATATATCCATGTTAGTGTAGGAACATTCTTCACATAATTATATTGAAATTGGGTTGAATCAGAAAGTGAATTTGATGATTTTAAATCACAATCATGTTAGGTTTAACTCTATATTGCATGTAGAACGAAATTTAGGACTTAAGGAGATTTAATTTGGTAAGAAATATGGGTTGTTCTAAGTTCTTGAAGAGAAATTAAGAAACTAGGGTTTTTATGAAATTATCTTGAATTATTCCAAATATTTGATGCTCCATGATGAATTTATTATTCTTGTACATTAGAACTCATGTATTTTGGTTGGTATAACATTTAGTACAATTTTTTAGAAGTTTGGGATGATCTAATGGAGGTTTTGGTGATGATTATGGATGAAACCCATAGCTTGAAAAATGCGAAAATTCGATATCTGTAGTGGCGAATCGATTCGGTGTCTAGCCGAATCGATTCAGTAAGGCGAATTGATTCAGGCCAAAGACGAATCGATTCTGATGCCCAGTTTGGGCCACCTTTTCCCTTTTTGTTTAGAATATTTGGAAAACGTTCGGGATTCATTGGTGGAATTTAATTTTTAAATATAATGGGAATTATATTTAAGTACCAATAGGCCTATATGGGGTTTTAGGCTTGGTCCTATAAGGGGGAATTAAGGATTAAACTTAATTAGGCTTAATTGATAGATTGACCTAATTTGGAGAATAATTCGAGTCACGGGAATTTGAGAGAAACAATGACTTAGAACAGTAGGACATAGTGAGTTTACCAACTGATATTATGGGTAAAATAATGGATACACTTTGAGTGGTGAGAATTACGCAGGAGCATACGAAGAAAAGTAAAGTTGAAATTTAATAATACGTAGGATATTCGGGATATAAATATACTATGTATGAGATTTGCGATATGGGACATGTGTATACCTATATCGATGATATAAAATATAGGTGGTGTGAATACCTATTGCATGATTTATTATGTGTATGACATACCTATGTTGCATGCTATCGGGGGAGGTTTTCCGTCGTGGATGGTCTTATCCTGATGAGCCCATTTGGGGGGATTTTAGACTCGTACCTAGAACATAGAACTTTGGACACGTGTTATCTGAGAGTGTGATAGTTTCGACGGTTGAATGGGAGCATAGGTATGTGCGTGACTCATTTGGTTGGCGACTATGTTCGCCTCCAATATATGTGATTTGTATTTATGGTTCGAGAGAGATATAGAACCAACAGTCCTTTATATAATGAGAGATGGACTAGGACATGATCGCAGAATATGCATGCACCGCAGCTGAGTCTAGAGGTGTCGTATTAGTATATATGTGATAGTGTGATATATATATATATATATATACACACACACATACTTGTGATATATTCTACTATGTGAACTTATTAGATAAGATGGATAGTGAAATTTAAAATAACTTAAGTACGTGAACACTTAACTTTGAATGTGAAAACCGTTAGTCGAGATAAAAGATGTGAAAATATTCATTAACGTATTATGTGGGGAAAACGGGTAGATATTATGAGATAATAGATATGAATATTAATGATTTTGAACTAATACAGCAGTAACTAGAATGGTTAAGAGGTACGTTAGGCGTGCACACTGGTGGAGAGGTGAGATTTCTCAGGAGAGAGCCCGCATAACTAACATGTATATAATATTTTCTTTTATGCCTTTTAAATACTTGTTAAACTATTTTAAACTACTTTCACTCAGACTCTAACCCGTTTCTTGTAAATTTATTTTCTCCCGTGTAATCTATTTTAGGTGTCCTGCCACAGGGATGCCAGGCGTAGGCTATCGGATGAATTGGCGTGCTGCAGTAATTGTGAAAGTTGCAGGTCCTTGTTATTAAGCGCCTCCACTTGTATCTAGTCAGATTCTGATGTAGTTATCTTTCAATTAGGGCATGTCGCCTATTTCTAATCATTCTTTATCTCAGAGATATTGTACTCATTTATTTCATCTTGATTGGAGTAGTTTTATTTTGGATTATTGCATTTGATATATTTAGTAGGACGTTTATTCCAGTCTTAATTATTCAGTTAAAAGGTTTCTCATTTATTATTATTTTAATTATGAGAACGGTGAATGTGGTTTATTATTTAATTGTCGGTTATTAATTGGAAAGATTAAAAGTTTTTTACACTAGCTTAATTAACTATTAGGTGGTTAATAAAGTAAATGCTTTCGAAAGTGATGCTAAGAATGAACCAACTGGATACTCTGATTTAATGCAATAAATGACTGATCACCCAGTATTTAATTGAGCAGGGTATCACAGGTGATATCAGAACATCAGGTTCTAGAGTCCTTAGGTTCTGTGCGGCTCATTACGTTTCACCTTAGCGTTCTTTGATTTAGAGCCTTATTATAGGAATGTTCTATTCCTCTACATATGCGACCTATTTTCTTCAGCTATTAATTAGTCATATGATTCATATGCGAGTTCGGTTGGGCTTCGTACACCGAATAATATAGGACGACCAGCCAGGGTTGTTAGAAGGACGGCAGGAGGAAAAAGGCTCAGTAGAAGCAATGGAATATTCTGGGAACAGTGATAACAATGGAAGTCATAGAAATTATTATTCTAGCAGATTATAATGGGATAATCACTCGGGGACAGTAGCTTTTCCAAACATTGTCATAGATAACGGTGGTATAAACTCAGACTTGCCCCACATAGTCGATAGGGGAAGAGGCAGAGGTAATCTTTCGAAGAGTCACATCTAAGAATCTCGGTAAAAGAGGAAGTGAGATGGGCCAATGGAAGGATAATCCAAAGGCAATTGTGGAGGGTGGAGTGCAGCGACACTCAGGATTAAATTTCAAGTGAAATTATTATTTTTTTTTGCTCAGAAAAGTAGCATAGTAATGATGGGAGTCATCCACCAGAACTATGGAGGGATAAATTAATAACGAAAAATTTTAGTGTGATTTGATCGTAAGATCTTCCATCTGCTGTTCGGATAGAGATGCGAATGGAGTTTTGAAACTATTCACAAGTGGTCAAGATAGAGACCAATCGTGAGGGAGTTACCCTGTTTAACATACTTAGTACCTGAAAAATGGGGTACATAGAATATTAAGGGTCCATAAGTTAAAAATGGACCCATGATGAGATCTTACAAGCATATATGAGAAATCTGATTAGGATGGATAATTCTGATTTTTTCAAGGTCGTACGTTTACAAGTTTATATCAACACTTCCATGAGAAGGGAGCCAAGAGGGTTGGAGAATCTAGTTGAAAAGCAAAACTGGATTTGATGGTGATAGTGAAGCACCACGGGAGGGTGCACCCAGTAGGGAGACCATTTAAATGATTTGGATCAATCAAACTCCTACCAAAGGACGGTGGATTCAGTCAGGGCTGTCGAGACCAACAAGGAGTTCCATAGGGTCAGTGGAGACCAAGGAACAACGGGGGTAGAAATCGAGGTAAACTACCCTGTTCGGTGGAAAAAAATACCCTGACTTGGCCAGTGAGGCCAAAGAAAAAGGAATGGCACTGAAAGGTGTCTTATGTGTGTAGATTAGGTCCAAATGTATTGAACTAAGAGATTTAGATTTCGAAGGTTTCTAACCTGAGAATGGTGGGTTCAGGAAGGACCAATAAGGTCCACAGTAACAACAGTATTCCCATTCCTCAGAGCCGTCAGGGCTAAGGAAATAGCAAGGAAAGGCCAGCAGGGCCAGGATCAGAGTCAAGAGAGTTTCTCTCACAATTATTACAATCGTGGAAAGAGGGACCACATCAAGAAGGATTGCCGAAGAGAGACATGGGGCAACTACATGATGAGATCCTAGATATACAACCATTACAGTAAGTCACGAGTCCGTTCCGATACGAGAGTGATGCTCGGGGACTCTTTGACAAGGTAAGGTAGATTCCAAATGAAAATAGAATCTTTGGTTTATCCCTATGAAAATGGGATTAGGATTGGGTGACATGCGTACATCACAATATATGATTGCTAACACTAAAACTCGAATGTGAGTCGGGTTTAGTGGGTGCACTGGCGGTATTAGCCATATCATGTATACAAATGTCCTTGGGTAGGAGGACTTTTTATATCACCTGCGAGGAGGAGCAGGTGTGGACACTAAGAGAAAATTTTATATTATGTAACGATTTTTGCTTTTTTGAGTGTTATGAGAGGAGAACATATATTATTTTTGCATAATCCTTATTTCGGGGAAAATTATATTGCTTTTGCGACGTATCACCTAAAAGAGGGTTGAACCTACATATATGTGTATATATGTTATAAAATAGTGTGTAGTAGACTTTTGTGTGTATGTTGTCTAGTTATGTATGATCCCGGTGAGTAGGTATGTTTACTGATGTGATTCAGGGTATAATGGCTTTTATCGAGCGGAGAGATATATCTCGTGATTTATTTGCGCTAAGAAACTAGTGATAGTAAGAGCACTGTGATGGATGTGGCCTTTTGTAACATAAAAGTGGACGAGTATACTATTATGTCAATAGTCGAGGATTTGAGGGTACGTGCTATGGACTGAGGGCTTAACGGATCTCGACAACCAATAATGTTAGAGAGTAGTGTATTGGGAGTTTCTTGTTTGGATTTAGCTTTGCTAGACATCCCACACATGAAATTAGTGAACGTTGGGAGTTGGGGGAAGTATGGTCTTTAGGATATGAGTTTAGTACCTTAGTTAATATATATATTCATGATTATAACTGAGAGTTAATATTTATATTATGATTTGAGGTCGGTAAGGCTGTAAAGCGAGTATGCGAGTAACATTGCGGAATGTTTACACCACGAATATATCGGTGAGGCAACCTAAAGAATAATTAAGTTGTGACTAGTAGTTTTATCGAGTATAAACTTATTGTATAGTCATACTAAGTACGTGAAAATTAATTTAACAAAAGTCTATTACGTTAAGCAAAATTTTGCAAAAATGCACGTGACATAAGGTGTATGGGCGCCCTAATTAGTTAAGATTTGCAGTATCGCACACGAGGAGTAAACGTTGAAAGCTATCAAATAAACATAGATGCATGAGACAATTAGAAACTGAAACCAAATGGGACGAAGAGGAGGTAGTGGTATTGAGAGCGAGTCGAGTCACTTGAAATCGAAGGATGAATCGGAAACAGGGTGACTATGGCGTTAAAAAGTACACGAAACGTACATTTTAGATATTCGGGAAAATTATGAGCTACTCTGTGCAGAAGATTAATATGACGAGAGTTACTTTAGAAATAAGTGAAGACGTAAAGGTTTGACGTGAATAGTCGGGTATGATTGCAGATATCTTCGAGGAATGGGATGATCACTAGTTTGAATAGTGGAGTATAGATAATCGGACTAAAGAGTACCATTAATGAAAAGGTACTGGGTACAACATAATGTTCCGAATTTAAGAAGGTGAGGAAATATATGGGTAATAAGAACAAATGAATGAGGGGGTTGACACATGGGGGTGTTAGGGTTTTCCCCAGTAGAGGGAATACGTTAGCTGTGAGTAGAGAGGCTCATAATAGTGACAAAAAGGGAAAGAAATCGCAAAGTGTTGTGAAGGCACCAAGGTGAGTTCATAGATTAAATAATGGAACATTGTATAATGTGATAACTAAAGCGAATTAGCCACTAGATGGAATAATAAGGGAGGACCGTTGCATCGAAGTATGTCATTAGTAGAGATATAGTGGAAACAGCAGAACCACATCGCTGAGGTAGTAAGATTACATGGGGTGCCACATGATATCATTTCCGAAAGGGACGAAATCTTTGTGGATCACTTTTGACAGAGTTCCCAGAAGATCATGGGTACGGAGTTGCTAATTACGTACGGCCTATCACCCACAGACTGATGGGTAGACCGATAGGATGAATCGGATGTTAGGGGATATATTACGTATGTGTGTCCTTGATTTTAGGGGAGGTTGGGAGTAGTACCTTCCACTGGTGGAGTTTGTGTATAATAACTCCTATCAGTTTACTATTGGTGTGGCTACATTTGAAGCGTTATACAGTAGGCCTTGTCGTTCTCCTTCTTGTTGGCTAGAGGTGGGGGACAACAAGCTACTCGGGCCAGAGTTGATTCAAGACACTACAGCCAGGATTGAGATGATTCATGGTCGTATATGGGAAGCTAGGACAGACAAAAAATCTACGCCGATGTTAAGCGATTCTTTCGAGAGTTTGATGTGGGGGATCAGGTGTTACTGCGAGTATCTACTATGAATGGGATTATGAGATTTGGGAAGAAAGGGAAGTTGGAACCGAGGTACGTGGAGGCTATTTCCTATCATCAAGAGGATAGGACCGATAGCGTATAGACTTAGGTTTCCAGAGCACTTGTATCGTATTCATAATATGTTCCATATTTCTTCGTTGAGACAGTATCTTCGAGATGAGTTGGCTCACACTCAGTTTGCGGTGGAGGAGATTTAATTACGGCCTGATAATTCGTATGAGGAGAGATCGGTGGCTATCTTAGACCATAGCGAGAGGAGATTGAGGTCCAAGGTAGTTACACTTGTGCATGTCTAGTGGGAACATCATAATGTCGAGGAGTCTACTTGGGAGTGCGAGGATGAGATACGTGAAAAATATCCAGATTTGTTCTTACCAGGTATACTTTTATTTTTCGAATTTCAGGACAAGATTCTGTTATTAGGGGGGAAGTATGTAACACCCCGTAATTTTTAATAATTTTTAAATGTGGGATTAATTAAAATTAAATGTGGGAAATTAATTGTAACACCTCGAGATAAAAGATGTGAAAATATTCATTAACGTATTATGTGGGAAAGACGGGTAGCTATTATGAGATAATAAATTTTAGATTAATGAGTTTGAACTAATACAGCAATAACTAGAATGGTTAAGAGGTACGTTAGGCCTGCACACTAGTTGAGAGGGGAGATTTCTCAAGAGAGAGCTCGCATAACTAACATGTATATAATATTTTCTTTTGAGATTTTTAAATACTTGTTAAACTGTTTTAAATTAATTTCACTCGGGCTCTAACCCGTTTCTTGTAAATTTATTTTCTCTCGTGCAATCTATTTTAGGTGTCCTGCCACAGGGATGCCAGGCGTAGGATATCGGATGAATTGGCGTGCTGCAGCAATTATGGAAGTTGCAAGTCCTTGTTATTAAGCGCCTCCACTTGTATCTAGTCAGATTCTGATGTAGTTATCTTTCAATTAGGGCATGTCGCCTATTTCTAATCATTCCTTATCTCAGAGATACTGTACTCATTTATTTCATCTTGATTGGAGTAGTTTTATTTTGGATTATTGCATTTGATATATTTAGTAGGACGTTTATTCCAGTCTTAATTATTCAGTTAAATGGTTTCTCATTTATTATTATTTTAATTATGAGAACGGTGAATGTGATTTATTATTTAATTGTTGGTTATTAATTGGAAAGATTAAATATTTTTTACATTAGCTTAATTAACTATTATGTGGTTAATAAAGTAAATGTTTTCTAAAGTGATGTTAAGAATGAACCAACTGGATATTCTGATTTAATGCAATAAATGACTGATCACCCAGTATTTAATTGAGCCGGGTATCACAGGTGATATCAGAACATCAAGTTTAAGAGTCCTTAGGATCTGTGCGGCTCATTACGTTTCAACTTAGCGTTCCTTGATTTAGAGCCTTATTATAGGAATGTTCTATTCCTCTACATATGCCACCTATTTTCTTCGGCTATAATTAGTCATATGATTCATATGCGAGTTCGGTTGGGCTTCGTACACCAAATAATATAGGACGACCAGCCAGGGCTATTAGAAGGACATCAGGAAGAAAAAGGCTCAGCAGAAGCCATTGAATATTCTGGGAATAGTGATAACGATGGAAGTCATAGCAATTATTGTTCTGGCAGATGACAATGGGATAATCACTCGGGGATAGTAGCTTTTCCAAACATTGTCATAGATAACGGTGGTATAAACTCAGACTTGCCCCACATAGCCGATAGGGGGAGAGGCAGAGGGACTCTTTCGAAGAATCACATGTAAGAATCTCAGGAAAAGAGGAAGTGAGATGGGCCAATGGAAGAATAATCCAAAGGCAATTGTGGAGGGTGGAGGGTGGAGTGCAGCGACACCCAGGATTAAATTTCAAGTGAAATTATTATTTGTTTTGCTTAGAGAAGTAGCGTAGTAATGATGGGAGTCAGCCACCAGAACTATGGAGGGATGAATTAATAACGAGAAATTTGAGTGTGATTTGATCATAAGATCTTCCATCTTCTGTTCGGATAGAGATGCGAATGGAGTTTTGAAACTATTCACAAGTGGTCAAGATATGGACCAATTGTGAGGGAGTTAACCTGTTTAACATACTTAGTACCTGAAGAATGGGGTATAGAGAATATTAAGGGGTCCATAAGTTAAAAATGGACCCATGATGAGATCTTACAATCATATATGAGAAATCTGATTAGGATGGCTAGTTCTGATTTTGTCAAGGTCGTACGTTTACAAGTTTATATCAACACTTCTATGAGAAGGGAGCCAAGAGGGTTGGAGAATCTAGTTGAAGTGCAAAACTGGATTTGATGGTGATAGTGAAGCACCACGGGAGGGTGCACCCAGTAGGGAGACCATTTAAATGATTTGGATCAATCAAACTCCTACCAAATGACGGTGGATTCAGTCAGGGCCGTCGAGACCAACAACGAGTTCCATAGGGTCAGTGGAGACCAAGGAACAATGGGGGTAGCAATCGAGGTAAACTACCATGTTCGGTGGAAAAAAATACCCCGACTTGGCCTGTGAGGCCAAAGAAAAAGGAATGGCACTGAAAGGTGTCTTATGTGTGCAGATTAGGTCCAAATGTATTGAACTAAGAGATTTAGATTTCGAAGGTTTCTAACCTGAGAATGGTGGGTTCAGGAAGGACCAATAATGTCCACAGTAACAACAGTATTCCCATTCCTCCGAGCCGTCAGGGCTAAGGAAAGGCCAGCAAGGCTAAGATCAGAGTCAAGAGAGTTTCTCTAGCAATTATTACAATCGTGGAAAGAGGGACCACATCAAGAAAGATTGCCGAAGCGAGACAGGGGGAAACTACAGGATGATATCCTAGACATACAACCATTACAGTAAGTCACTAGTCCGTTCCGATACAAGAGTGATGCTCGGGGACCCGTTGACCAGGCAAGGTAGATTCCAAATGGAGATAGAATCTTTGGTTTATCCCTATGAAAATGGGACTAGGATTGGGTGACATGCGTACGTCATAATATATGATTGCTAACACTAAAACTCGAATGTGAGTCGGGTTTAGTGGGTTCACTGGCGGTATTAGCCATATCATGTATACAACTGTAGTTGGGTAAGAGGACTTTTATATCACGTGCGAGGAGGAGCAGGTGTGGACACTAAGAGAAAATTTTATATTATGTAACGATTTTTGCTTTTTTGAGTGTTATGAGAGGAGAAAATATATTGTTTTTGCATAATCCTTATTTCGGGGCAGACGTAGTCTATCAGATGAATTGGCATGCTACATCAATCGTGGAAGTTACATGTCCTTGTTATTAAGCGCCTCCACTTA
Organism: Sambucus nigra; assembly: GCA_949130495.1. Classification (NCBI taxonomy): domain Eukaryota; kingdom Viridiplantae; phylum Streptophyta; class Magnoliopsida; order Dipsacales; family Adoxaceae; genus Sambucus; species Sambucus nigra. Next base: position 222,299,082 of record OX422207.1, read on the forward strand.
TATCTAGTCAAATTCTAATGTAGTCATCTTTCAGTTAGGGCATGTCACCTATTTCTAATCATTCATTATCTCAAAGATAATGTACTTATTTATTTCAGCTTGATTGGAGTAGTTTTATTTTGGATTATTGCATTTGAGATATTTACTGGGACGTTTATTCCAATCTTAATAATTCAGCTAAATGGTTTCTCATTTACTATTATTTTAATTATGAGAATGGTACATGTGGTTTATGGTTTAAATGTTGGTTGTTAATTTGAAAGATTAAAAGTTTTTTACACTAGCTTAATTAGCTATTGGGTGATTAATAAAGTAAATGTTTTGGAGAGTGATGCTAAGAATGAACCAACTGGATATTCTGATTTAATTTAATAAAGGACTGATCACTCGGTATTTAATTGAGCGGGGTGTCACGCTTTATTTATCTACTAGGAGGTAGACTGGGTAAATCATCTGGAAAAACATGTGGAAAATGTTTAGCTATAGGAATATCTTCTAAACTAGGATCTTTCATTTGCAAATCAATAAGACTTGCAAGGAATCCTTGACATCCCTTCTTAAGAAAACTAATAAGCTTGCATTGCAAAGATAATACACATGGGAGATAGGATTCCAATTCTTTCAAAACTGAATTCTAGTTTGTTAGGAATCTGGAAAGTAACTCTCTTCTTAAAACAATCTACCTTAGCATGATACGATGCTAACCAATCCATCCCCAAAATGACTTCAAAATCTCTTAGGTCTAAAACTATCAAATTAGCTAATAATTTATGACTACTAACATATATAGGACAAGACTTATATAATATTGTCCCCGTTAATAACTCACCCAAAGGAGTAGAAATGTGTATGCCATGATTCAAAGGTTCAGACATATTTGGAAAGCGGTTAAAAAATGTACAGATAAAAATGAATGGGTAAACTAGGTTCTATTAAAACTTTAAAAGGTTGTGCACATATAGAAAGTTTACCTGACATTTCCGCGTTAGAAACTTGGTTATCAGAAAGTGCAAAAACTCTACCATGTCTGTCTGGATCATTCTTTGCACTTGAAGGCTTTATCGGAACCCTTGCTGGGTTTGGGTTGTCTTTTATGTGATGTACTTTTAGTCCACATCTAAAACAAGCTCCTGAATCCTTATAACAAGGTCATCCACCATGCATCTTTCCACATTACTGAGATATCTAGTTATTATTATGTTTGTTATCACTAGATCCCCCAACGTTGGATGTGTTCCTAAAAAATTTCTATTATTCGGGTTCTTTCCTTTTGTTTCCCAAACTTCCTCTTACCATCTCTAATTTGATTGTACTCCTCACCATCCCTCTCAGCTATTGTAGTCCTAGTAACAAAGTCAATATATGATGTTAATTTCATGATGGAAATTTGATTATGAATATTCAACCTTAACCCACGCTCAAACTTCCTGGCTTTTAAAACATTCGTTGCCACCACATGATGTGCGAAACGGGACAATTCAGTATACTTTTCCTCGTATTAACTAACCGTCATATTCCCTTGCACTAGACTTATGAAGTCAGTGGAAATTTCATCTTTCAACGTTTCAGGAAAATATTTCTCATAAAAGATCACTAAGAAGTCATGCCAACCTATGTAAGTATCCATTTCCTCATGTATTCTCTTAGTCATTCTCCACTAATGTTCGGCTTCACCTTCTAACATAAACGTTTCAAATGAAACCCTTTGTTCACCGATACACTTAAGAACATCGAGTATCGTTTCCATTTGCATGACCCAACTTTCTACTTCTTTGGGGTTAGAAGTACCTTTAAAAGATGGCGGATTTAGCTTCTGAACTTTTCAATAGTACATTTACTTAGTCCAGGATTCCTTGGTGCTCTATTATTCACCTGATGCTCCACAATCTTTGCTAGACTTTCAATCGCCTTGTACACACCTTCCAGTGCTTCCATACTCTAACCACTAGTTCGCGGAGTTAATCTTATCTTCATCATTTTCTATAGTCATGGCCAAGCGTAAGATGTATTATACTATCCCAAGATTGCAATTTAAAAGAACAATGATATATAAACAATTATATATAATGTAAGACATATGGAGGTTTATCACATTAGTTGGAAATTTAATCCTATACCCTATGTATGGAAACCTAAAATCTATACCATTCGAAACTTATGTTCAGCAGTCTATGGGTTCATAATCAATGTGTGGTTATTTTCATTGATGACATCCTTATTTATTCCAAGAGTATCGAAGAACATGAAAAGCATTTAGAGATAGTATTACAAATCCTTAGGAAAGAGAAATTATATGCAAAATTAAATAAGTGTGAGCTTTTGTTGCCTAGCATATCTTTTCTAGGGCATGTCGTTTCCAAGGAGGGAGTATCGATTGACCCTCAAAAGATCGAGGTTATATTAGATTGACCAAGACCAACTAATGTAACAGAGATTCGTAGTTTTATTGGATTAGCACGTTATTATCGAAGATTTGTTGAAGAATTTTCTAGTATTTCCAAACCTCTATCTAGGTTAACACAAATGAAGGTGAAATATGAATGGTCTGAGGAAGTTGATAATAGTTTTCAAGAACTTAAGAATCGATTATTAACTGCCCCAATTTTAACTATTCCTTCCGGGACAGGGGGATTTGTGATTTATAGTTATGTTTCTAAATATGACTTGGGGAGTGTGCTAATGAAAAATGAAAAAGTATTAGCTTATTCCTCGAGACAGTTGAAACCACACGAGCTGAATTATCCAACCCATGAGCTATAATTAGCAGCTGTGATTTTTTCTCTTAAGATTTGGAGACATTATTTGTATGGTGAGACTTATGAGATTTATACCAATCATAAGAGTTTAAAATATATATATATTTACTCAGAAATAATTGAACATGAGACAAAGGAGGTGGTTAGAATTGATGAAGGATTATGATTTAACTATTCATTATCACCCAGGGAAAGCTAATATAGTAGCTGACGCTTTAAGTAGGAAGTCTATAACAAATTTAGCATGTCTCGTTACAAATCAGGAACCTTTGTTAAGGGATTTGAGAAGTATGGAAATAGATTTATGTATTTATAGCAAAGGAGGAATAATAGCAAACTTACAAGTACAACCCATGTTGATGGAAATGATCAAAATTGCACAAGTAAATGACCCACAACTGAAGAAGATTAGAGAAGAAGTTATTGAACAGATGAGAATAGAATTTTTTATACGAGATGATATTTTGAGGTTTGGAAATAGAGTGTGTATGGCATGTGATGCCCAATTGAAGAGGCAAATTTTAGTGGAAAGTCATTACTCGAGATTCACATTTCATCCCCTGTGTACAAAGATGTATAACGATTAGGTCTAGAAATTTTTGACACGATAACCTATTTACAGTAATAACCTGACATGACACGATTATCTTGTATAAATTTAAAAGTACCCAAAACTTATACTCAAATAAAAATCAACGCGACCCAAAAATGACACGACTAATCCGAATTTCCACCCCTAATAAGGATCTTCAAGAAGTATTTTGGTGGAATAACATAAAGAGGGAGATAGTGAAATTTGTGTCTTAGTGTTTGGTTTATCAACAAGTAAAATTTGAACTTCAGAATTCATCAGGATTACTACAACCCCTACCTATCCCTAAGTGGAAATGGGAACATATTACCATAGATTTTTTGACAGGTTTACCAAGGGGTTCAAATGGTAATGATTCTATTTGTGTAATTATTGATAAGTTAACTAAATCTGCTCATTTTCTTGCCATTAATATTACCCATTCTTTAGAAAAGTTAGCTAAATTATATGTGAGGGAAATTATTAGGCTTCATGGAACCCCAGTTTTAAGTATTTCTGATTGTGACCCTAGATTCGTGTCTCGCTTCTGGAAAAGACAACAAGCATCCATGGGAACAAAATTGAATTTCAACACCACTTTTCACCCTCAAACGGATGGACAATCTGAGAGAAGAATTCAAACCTTAGAGGATATGCTTAGGGCATGTGTACTTGATTTGAAGGGGAATTGGGATGATCATTTACCGTTAGTGGGATTTGCATATAATATTAGTTATCAAGCAAAATTTCAAATGACTCCATATGAGGCACTCTACGGTAGAAGGAGTCGTTCCCTTACATGTTAGGTAGAAGTTAGAGAAAGAAAATTGTTAGAACCAGAATTAAATCAGATCATAACAAAGAAAGTGAAATTGATACAACACCGACTTTGAATCGATCAAAGTCATCAAAAGAGTTATGTCAACAATCGACACCGATAGTTATAATTCCAAAGAGGAGATTATGTGTTCTTACGAGTATCACCCAAAAAGGGAGTAATCCGATTTGGGGAGAAAGGATAGTTGAATCTAAGATACATAGGACCTTTTAAAATCCTTGGAAGGATAGGAGTTGTTGTATATAGAATAGACTTACCCCCTTAACTCTCTAGTGTGCATAATGTGTTTTATGTTTCAATGATGAAGAAATACGTACCTGATCCAACTCATATCTCAATTCATGAACCTCTTTAAGTTAGAGAAGATGTGACCTACATTGAGCATCCAGTAGAAATTTTGGATCATAAAGATCAAATATTACGAACCAAGGTAATTCCACTTGTTAAAGTATTATGGCGTATTCATTACGTTGAAGAAGCAACATAGGAGTGGGAAGATGAAATAAAAGAGCGATATCCATACCTGTTTGAAAATTAATGTAAGTCAAGTTTGGGGATAAAACTTTTTATATGGAGGGTAGGATGTAATGACCCCATTTTTATAAGTTCATATGTAAATAATTTTGCAATTGCGTCTTACTTACTATTTGATAAATGTTATACTATTACATATGTGGTATTTTGAGTTCTTTATATAACAAAACCCATTTTTAAATATGAAGAATCAACTGTGAATTGGATCAAATTGAAGTTTTATGACACATCCTAAGTAAAATGATAAGTTTCGGGGGTACAAAATGTAATTTTATGAAACTTTAGGGATTTGATTTTAATAAAGAAAGTTTAAGGGACCAAAATGAAAAATAAAGAAGGCCTTTATAAATAAAATATTTTTAAGGACCTCATATTGAAAATATAAGTGTGAAATTACCAAAATGCCCTTCATGTGTAAAATAACCCTTATACCCTTAATACCTTTCCACCTCGTGCTTGACACCTCGTGCTATATTTTGCCACCACCACCTTACACTTGTCGTCCATACAGATAAAGCTAAAACATGTGTCGTCTTTAGAGAGAAAGCTAAAACACATGTCGCAATTCGGAGAAATAAGACTGCAAGACCCCTCCGATACGCGACACTTCAACGCTGACTCACCATTGCAAAGGCTTGGTCAGCTAGACACGTGTCAACACCGTGATATCATTGGAAAACTATAAATAGGTCCTTTGGGATCATTTGAAACTCACACCATTTCCTTGAGAATTATAGAAAGAAATAGTGAGAGAAAGTGTGGAAAAGTTTAAAAAGAAATTCTTAAAGTTCTTTGTGATATTCATCTTAAGGTAATCTTCTCTAAATGTTATAATGCATCTTTATTGTTTTAATTTATTGTTTAATAGCTTTACTTACTAGTTATGTTGGTAAAATACACTAAAGGCTTCACTAATCAAAACTTAAAATTTAGAAGAAATCCAAGTTGATTTTATTTTCAATATATTTAAACTTGTTTGAAATTATATATACGCTTTTAAAAATGGTTCTTTTTAAAGTAATTGCTCGTTATTATGGAATCTCATTTAAGTAATTCCAAAGTCAGGCCCAGTGAAATTCTGTCAAGATAAAATAGTATTTAAGTGGTGCCCCTGTGACCCTCCATCACTACTAGGAATGAATCCGAAAATGTTTTGTCTAGATGAGATGGTATTTAAGTGGTGCCCATGTGACCATCTATCTCTATTAGGAACCAACTTGTTAGGAAGAACTATGAATTGAATTCTTTAATTACGAACAATGAGTTTTAAAATTTGACAAAATGGTTTTTAGTAATCCTTTAAAACAAGTTATTATTAAAATATAATATATAGACTGGACCTTGTTTAGAACGTGTACTTAAACCTTTATCGTATTTGTTAGATTAATGTGTGATCGAAGATTAATATCTATAACTTCGACCTCCATTTTGGGTGAGTCATTTATGCTATTTTTCGTGCATTTTGATTACAAGATATTATGCAAACTATATATATTTTGTGAAATGTTTTTTATTCTCAAAATGCATTTGATACCGATGATTCTGTCATTTGTTAAGCGTTTATACCTCTCTATATAATCATTTGATTGAATTATCAAATTATTGATTCGACCTATGGAAACTCTCTTACTATGTTAGCCTTGGCTACTCAGTGGAAATATTTGGGTGGTACTTTTCCAACTGGTTTATCGCTGGTGTACCCTCAATAAGGCGTTGTTCGAGAGATTATGACTTTCTGTCTGTGTTGTTGTTGGATATAAACATTTGGTAACACTATCTGTCTGGGTATTAGAGTGTACATGGCCGTTAAAACTGAATAATTGACATATTGATCAATCGTTTCATCTAATCTGTTCTGAATTGTTTATTCTAAAAATATATACTGTTTGTTACTTCATATATATTACTGCAAATTCCTATATATATATATATATATATATGCATTATGTTCTAAATTGAATAGGTATCCAGTTTCTGAAAAACCCTGGAATTTCTGGAGATTGAACCTCATTTGGATTTTAGTTGATGTTGTATAAATAACCATTTTTTCAGGAAATAAGTAGGCTCGCATATGGAACGTAAGAGGACTATGTTGAAGATTTATCTTTTGGAGCTATTTTTGTTACTTTAAGTAAAATGTTTGTTTTATCAGATAGAGCATGTTTGGCTCTCTAATAATAGGTTTTAAATTTTGTCTCAAGTTGTAACTCATTGATACGTTTCATATAAATGAAGTTTCCTTTAGAAAGCTCTAATGAAGTAATTCCTTCACTTTCAATATTTGACGATTCATAACCATGTGATTGTATTTCCGTTGCATTTAATTAAGCAAACAATTTAAGTCGAAATATTTGTTGCCTTGGTGGAATTTTAAGACACTCGTTCCCTACTACTATTTTGGGTCGGGGTCATGGCAATGCATCCTCAAGCTCTTGCTACCAATAGGGAAATAAATACTTCGCCAGCTCCCTCCTTGTTATTATTTATGCCTCCACCATTATCATGGAGTATGAGGGCATAAATATAAAATTTTGATGTGGGGCCGACGTGCATATAACCATAACACTTGATGACTTAAATACCTCAGATGGAGGCACTATATATCCCTCCTACATTGTAATTGAGAGCCACAAAATATTAAGACCAATCATGCTTTAAGGTGAAAGGCTTTGCCTATTTAATGAATTTTTTTATAGGCCCATTAAGGACGTTATAAAGTTCATAGGATTTGCCCACACTCCATTATCTACCAAGGTTAAAAACCTTAACTGTTGTGATAGTGTCATTCAGGATGCCCACAACACTAAGCATGACCTTAGCCTAGCCCAATTTCTCAGTATTTATATAGACAATTATCAAGGGTTGACAGAGAACGAATTTTTGGCACTATATAGAAAGAAATTTGAATCGTTCCTTTGATAAAAATAACCAATATGCCTCCAAGATCCGAGACGAAGAACAACCTAACTAGATAATAATATAAATACAATCCAAATGAAAAGTACCGAGAAAGTAAAGAGAAATCAAACACACAAAAGCATAAGACAATATATACGTGGTTCATTAATATGGATGTATTCATGAATTATGATAGATTCCTTACTTTAATTTAGTCAACAAGTGTTACAACTCACTCAAGCCTTGCAATCCTCTCAATGTGTACAAGAGAAAGAGAAATAAATGGTGATTAATGACTGCTCAAACTTAGGGCTTAAAGTCCCTAAAATTTTCTATTTATGAAAAGGAGAACTGATATGAGAAAAGGCCAAACTAACTTTGTAATACCTCATATATTTATGGCATTTATATAATTGTTAAATTTATTATTGTATATGGATGAATTTTTATTTCATATGAATATAGGATGCTATTTTTTATATGAGATGTTGGACTTTCAATATTTATTTAGCAGATTTATATGTGACTTCAAGACGTTACATATGTTGTATTAGATAATTGAGTTATGTATTGTTTGGACTGTTATTGTAGTAGATGTTAGCAAACTCATAATAATTAATTAATATAAATAATTAAATTAGTGTAATGGGCAGCTAATGAATGGTTAGGGGCTAGGTGTCTGAATTTTCCTTGTTTGATTTATTCCCTCGGCATCAGGTCCCATCGATGATGAAGTAGTTTCTTTTAATACAGATTCATAATATAATTAATTAATAATTCATATTTAAACTTAAGCTACACATATCGGCTAATTAATTGATTTATTATGATAATTAATTTACTTAATAAGATGAGTGATTTATAGAACATAATAAACATCAGGTTGATTCGCTATATGTTTAGAAAGTCCAGTTTGAGCTTACTATAGTGGAATTTTGGACAATTAGGCTAGTATATGGGTGGGGCCAAGTCTTAGGCCATTTGGGAATTCTTTTGGGCCTCTTAGGTTAAGGTTATTTTGGGACGTAAGATTTATTTCGTATTAGCTTATGATAATAACCTAATTAACATAACCTATAACACTAACAACATATTTAGAGGACACTACTTCATAAGGAAGAGGTGGAGGATACCCTAGCTTAGAAGAATGGAGATTTGGCTTGGAGAATTGAGAATTGATTCTGCAATTAATCCAAGGTAAGTGTAATTTAATTAAGAATATAATTAAATTTGTGTTGGAAAAATATTAATATGATATAATCTATAATATAATCTTATTTGTAATAAAAATCAAACATAATTCATGATTTAGATTAATCATACGATGAACCCTCATTATGTATTGAAGAACTCTTGAAGCTTTGTTAAATGAATCATTTAATTAACCCTTATATTCTTATAATATAGCTTCAAAGTTATAATATATGAATCATTTATTTTCTAATATATAAAAATCCCAAAGTTTATTGGGTAAATTGACTAGAAATCATAGTCTAATTGAATCAATTCTTACGAAGAAGATGAGGTTAGGGTAGGTTTTATATTTTATAAATTTGGACCTTTAATCTTGTTAAAAGCACTTTAGATCTTATAAAAAAATTATAAACCTTAATATGCTATTTATATTATTGGAGGATGGGTTATTTTCATATTATGGAGGTTTTAGATTGGTTTGAATTAGGCTTGAGCCACCATGGACAAAGTTGGTACGGACTTTGGGCGGGGAATCGATTCGGCCCTAAGGGAATCAATTCAGTTTGGCTTATTTGACCTATTTGGTTTATATAGGGTCTTTTAAAATTTATATATAAGTAATAAGTTTGAGGGTATATATCTAATTTAGGAAGCTTGTGGTTCAGATTAACTTTATAATGTATGTTAAGGATAAATGATTGGGTAAATTATAACATAAGTGAGAAAGTATTTGTAACCCATCGAGTAGGATATTTGTTGATTTATATAATAAATGGTCGGTGGAAGATTATACCTAAATATTCGAGCCTTAGGAGTTGTTGTTAAAGTTACATGCGCGTAATAGCTTGTAATGAAAGAGACTATTTGTGTAAAATTGGAGCATTAGGTGTGTGTTTGCTCGTGGGAAACCTACTAGGAGGGATTTGATGGGGTGCATATGACGTTGACCATGCTTGGTACCACAGTGATTGCGACGGGATTTACCCAGGTCCTATTTACCCTGATCCTACATGCTGAGGTACCCATCTACCGAGTGGGGATAATGGGATCGGATCCTCGCGTATATCCTTAGGTATAGGGCCATACGTTTGGTGTGATGGCTAGTAATTTCCCTTGAATGTTTCTTTGAGGTTATAGGGTTGGGACATCTTATAAATATAGCAATAGTGCATGAGTAGGGATAGGCCTTCGCACTTTTTTTTGTGAGCTTGAGCAGAACTCATATGATTATTATGGATTTTGTGATTTGATATTCATTGTATCTTGAGATGATTATACTAGAAATGGCTATACTATATATATAAACACTTGAGATTATTACTCGAGAATGTTGATATAAAATATACGAGTGTAGTATATACTGAACTGTGACTAGGGGATATTAAAGTCAAATACAATGTGTGTGTGTATATATATATATATATATATATATATGGAATCATAACTTCAGATTGTTAAGGTAAAAGATTAATATTTCGTGAGTGTGATACTATTAATATAGGGGAATATGGTAAAGTAGGAGTTACTTGTCCAAAAATGAACTTAAATTGTTATAGTAAATAACACATAATTGAAAGATGAAATTATATCTCATTGGTCTCATTTGGGATTGGGATTTGAAACTCATGCTTATTTTGGTCGTTTGGGTTGGGATAACATAAAATCAACTTAATTTTGGATAAACATGTGTTTTATTATTATTGTGGCTCAAATATAGTTATATGCCTATGCACTGTGGACTTTCTCAGATTAATCCTCTCCTCGGAACTATTTTTACTGGTTTTAGATTGCAGTCAATGTCGCGAACTTGAGCTACTCGTTGGAGAAATTTATACAGTTATTATTCTATTTATATTATCCTAGGATGTAATTGTCGAGTGTTTATCTTAGTTACATTGTCGTATTCTTTTATATGTCAGTTTTTAGATAATTGTATATATTCAGAATTTCCGAGATAGAGATTTATATGAGAAGTATATAATTAAGATTCATAATATTAAGAGTTGGATATTGGACTTTTGAGATTTTTATATATTCTATAGTTGGAGTTTTATTCTATTGTTAGTTGGATGCTATCATGGATTCTTTAGTTTATTTAGTTATTTATTATCTCGCATTGTCTTCACTTATATAGTTTTTCTTTATCTCGTTATGCTTGCTGTGTAACTAATTATATTAAATGCTGTGATTTTTATATTAGAATTAATAAATCTATTTATAGATTTTACGAGATTTCACAATTGGAATTAGAGCATTTCAGGTTCTAGTGTCCTAAGGAATTGAGTGTATCCATCGCTTTTTCTACATTTCATTGTTTGATTACTTTAGCGCTACACCATTAGGATTTCTACTCTCAATTGCGATATCCACTTAGGGAATTTTGTACCATTGAATTCGACAAATGACTCGAATAGACCAAAGTCCATTGGGAGGGTTCCTTGTTTCCATTCATGAGATATCCCACACATGGCATTTATTTTAATTATGAGTTAGGATATATTCATCATGAGAATGGTTTGAGGGAGGAGTTCAATTACCTTTATATTTTTGCACCATAAGTATTGATACAAAAGTGAATAAGATGGACTGCATTATCGGAAACCTTATGTGAAGGATTCGACTGGTGTTATTGGGTAAACTGTCCTTAATCACTTGCACTCGGGTGGTGGAAGTTTCCCTCCTATATTGACAAGATCATCTTGACTATCAGAAGGATATAGTTCTTAAGATAGAGAAAATTAGGGTTGGACTAGGCCCCAAAGATTAGAAATGTTGGAAATCCTCCCCAAACACAGTTAGGGCCTCACTATCATAAGGGAAGAAGCACATGGGGAGAAAACCATAAAAGGTTCTGAGGAGTGGATGACAAGAAAAATCAGGGCCAGCGAGCAGGACCAACCGTAGAGATATGGTCCGCATTGTTTCCAGTAGAGTCACCATTTTGATGGTTCCTTTAGAGGAAATTGGTACACATGTGGCACGCGAGGCCACTTAGTTAAGAGATGCCTTAGGGGTAACCAGTATTTATAGAAATAGCACTAGGAAATTGTTATGTTTATGTTTATTGCTCATGCACATGAGTCTTATTTTGACATCGATGGAGTCAATTGCTTTAAATTGTATTACTTTTGCCATAATACAAGGACGTATTGATTTTGTCACCAAGTTTCCTTTTTACGTGGATACCTTAGTGGGTAATAGTTCTTCTCTACACTGTGATTATAGAGACATAGTAGTGGTGATTGGACAACTTAGTTTCTCAACCAATTTATTGATTTTAGACATATGGTCTTATTATATGTTGGACATGGATTGGTTAGTTTTGCATTATATTTTGATAGACTGTCGCGGGGAGGCTATTACAATTATTGTTATTGGGCAAGAGTTGTTTATTATTGTTATTCCTAGGATTAAGGGAGGGTCTAGAACACACATGCATTATGTAGATACGATCACACCAAAAGCAAATTACGGTTTATTAGAGATGTTGCCAATAGTCTTGGATTCTTCCAATTGTATTTAAGGAGATACTAGGGTTTTAACCTAAAGTTGAGATTTATTTTTTCTTATAATTAGCACCCGACATCTGATCTGTAGCGATGGAACCTTTTTTACTGTCTTCGTTGGAGATAAAGAGTTGTGGTTCAGGCATAATGTTTTTTGAGCCAAGGTCGGGGGAGTGTGTCATAACAACACATTATTTTCCATATATTAGTTGGCCATTCTAATATAACGATGATAAGGACCATTAATCAATTTATATCATTCTCAAGATCAAAACAATAATAGAAAATAATTGAAGTAAATGTAAATCCATCCACAACAAGCGATAAAAAAATATAAATAAAATACTATAATAAATGAATGTCTTAATCATCCAACATAGTAAAACTAAAATGGTCTCAAGTACACCAACTGAATAAAAATAACTGGGATGCAAGGACCATACAATCTCTAAATAATAAAGCTAAACTAGAGTACTGGAATAAATAACAACCTAAACTAGGAATCAACTGAAAAGACTGGAAAACAAGTGAGGCGTTGAGTCTTAGTCTCCTCAGCCCTATGGTTCCTATCTATGAATGCTTGAAAAATAATTTTATATGATTTGGATAAGTTTCCTATAGTTGTAATACATATCTTCAATATCAATAGAAATAATTATGTGACTCATTTACAATAAACATTCCAACCTATTGACAGTCACATTCCAAGGTTATTCCTTTATGAATGTCTAGTGGGGGAACCACAATGAGGACGAGTTAACATGGGAGAGGGAGGTGGCATTCAAGAGAGGTAATCAGAACACTTTTAGTCAGGTGAGTATCAAATTTTTCAGGACAAAATTCCTTTATTTAGGGGAAAGATTATAATACCCCATATTTTATGGTATTATTTATTATTTATTAACCGTGGGAATAAATTAATATATTGTATTTAATAATTACTTGAGTCAATTGGTAATAATAAAAATTCATAATTTAGATAACGATTAAGTTTGCATGTTATATGGTTTATTTGTACCACATGTTGAATTTAATTAATCAGTGTATTTAATTAGGCAAGATTGGATTATATGCGCTTACACATAAATAAGTAAGTGTGCGGTTCATTTTACGTTGTGAGGTACTACGGTGAGTTATGTGGTACTACCATTTGAAGTGGACTTTAGAATGATATGGAGGCCTGTATATGTGTTTATCATTTTAATTTGAGACTAAGGGGTAGGTATACCTTTGGAATAAGTTTTGGACTAGTTAGAGAAGTATTTTAGGCTATTTTACAAGCCCGAAGGTCTATTAGTAACATGCGGATTTAAGGATGTTAACCTTAATTAATAAAATACTTTACGCACAAAACATAAACCTTATAAGCCTTAAACATGTGGAGGATCTTGAGGAGAATTCAGAAGAATAAAAACAAGGATAAACGCATTGAGAATCACTGTTCATATGATTCAGACAAGAAACTGTAACTTCTTTATAGTTTTATGTTACATAGTTTGTTATGAGATTTAGACGCATGTTTAGGATGAAATCTGATATCTTAATCATGTTTTGTTAATGGTTTAATTGTGATTAGTATTGAATGAATTATATTTTGGAAGACTAAATATTCTGAGGAGAAACCTTAAATTAGATTATTTTGGAATATGAATCTAGGATTATGACTCATGTTTAGAATTTAATTTGGTGTTGTGATCGAGTCCCCTTGTTAATTTAAGGTTTAGATATGAAATCAAATGTTATTTTATTGTATGTTAAATATTAAAACATGTTTTACTTCGTAGAATTGAAACTTTAATCATGGTTGTTTGATGTTAAACCCTTTGGAAACGAATTAGGATCATGACTATATAATTTTCTCCGTTGAATGATGAGGTTTGGGATGGTTTCAAATATTGAATTTTTCATTTATGGAGGTTGCATTCGAAAACATATATTTTTGGATGAACTCACTCTCTGCCCCTAATCGAATCAATTCTCCCCGAGGGAGAATCGATTCAACCCCTATAGTAGGTTGTAGTAGGTCCCTGTAGTGTAATTCTTCTCACACATTCAGGATGGTCATCGCTTCACGATAGGAGACACGAGTTGACTCGATCCATTGAGAGAGTTTAGATATGGGACCAACTGATGGTGTTATCACATAATGATTTCCCCATTTTATATGTTATTTTATTTAAATCTTCTAGGGGAGGTAATCCTACAAATTTACCACTAGAAGTAGTTGCCTTCGTGTGTTCTTTACATTTGTAGTTGATTACATTCCTATTGCATTTTATTTTCATATTACTTATTAGTAGTCTAGCGATATATATTTTTAGTATTATTCATGCCTTGGGTTGGAACATGCATTTAGTATTTCACTTATGATGACGGGTGAGGTATTTATTGTAAAGATCCAAGATAACAACAGAATTCTCCTCAAAATTGACATCGGGCTGAAACTCTATCTCATTAAAATCAATGTGCTTATATGCTTAAATGACTCTAAGGAACCTCTGTAACATCGAGACACATAATACAATGTGTACCTACTGCAAATGCTCGATAATTCTAAACAGTATGCAACTGGTCTCATATGATCAAAGATGGTGAATGTAACCACATACTAGAGAACCAACTTCCCATTCTTTTCTAGTCGCATTAATCCCTTCAAAGGAGACACCCTAAGTAACACTTAATCTCTAACATTAAACTCTAGGTGTCTTATCTTCGTATCTATGTGACTCTTTTGGCCGACTCCGTGCAATCCTCATCCTCTCACTAATAAGCTCTTCCACTTTCTTTGAGGTGTCCTAAATGAACTCAGGTCTAAGAAGTCTGTCTTGCCCCACCTTTATTCAACAAGTGGATGAATGAAAAGGTCTCCCATACAAATACTCAAATGGAACCATGCTAATAGTAAATTAGTAACTATTGTTCTAAGAAAATTACACCAAAGGTAGGTATTGTGCTCAGCTACCCTTAAGGTTAAAGTTACACTCTTTCAACATGTCTTTTAATAGCTGGTTCACCAGTTCCATTTATTCATTCATCTATGTGTGATACAAAGTACTCAACTCAATTCTATCTTCAATGCCTACTAGAAATTTCTCCAAAAGTAATACATGAATGTCTTGTCCTTGTTTGACATGAGGTTAAGGTGTACATCATTCAACTTCACAATCTCTTCTAAGAAAAGTCTGGCGTACTGCTTCAAAGTAAAATCTTTCTTAATAGGCAAAAAGTGATCCACCTTAGCCAAATGTTTCACGATTACCCAAATGGAATTGTGTCCCCTCTCTAACGTAGGCAACGTCATAATGAAATCCATGGAAATGTTCTCCCATGCCATACTAGAACATCAAGAGGCTACAGAAGACCCACCGATCTCATATGATCTACCTTCGCCATCTATCAAATATAACACTTATACACAAATAGTACGATGTCCTTTTTCATAATTCCCCACCAATACCGACACCTCATAGCTACATATTATCCCCATCGGGATCTACTGCAAATTATGACCCATATGCCTCAATCATCAATCCTTATCGTAATTTCTCATCCTAGGGAACCACTAACCTACCATGGAAATTCAATCCCCTATCTGATCCAATCGAGTACGACTTTGCTCCCTCGGCCAACAATGGTTTGACCTTCTCCTAAAAAGAAGGATCCATTATTTATTCCTTCACAACCTAAATAATCTTAGGAGTGATGGTAAAATACGTCGTAAAATTATAATCTAACTCATCCTCGGTGCAAAGATAACCCCACTTCGCCTTCCAAATTGTCGAAAGTGTAACTGTCGGTCTACAACTGAAGGTGTTTGCAACAACGTTCACCTTGCCCAGATGATATTGTATGCCAAAATAATTGTCCTTCAGTAACTCTAGTCATTGACATTGTCTCATGTTTAATTCCTTCTGCGTAAACACATATTTCAAGGTCTTATTCCCCGTGAAAAGATGGGATTTCTCCCCCAATATTTAGTATCTCCAAATTTAAAGGGTAAAAACCACTGTTTCTAACTCCACATCATGGGTGGGGTAGTTCCCCTCATTATTCTTAAACTTTAAAAAAGCATAAGGTATAGGCCTCTCCTTCTACATAAACACACCTTCGAGTCCATTAAGCAAGGCAATGATATACATTATATAGTCTACCCCACTATGGGGTAAAGTGACAATTAGAGCTGAAATTAACTCAACCTTTAACTCGTTAAAATCCTGATGGAAAAACTCATCCCAAATAAATGGAACCCCATTATTTTTTAAGTTTGTTAAAGGCCTAACTATTTTCGAGAAGCCCTGAATGAGCCGATGATAGTAGCCTACCGATCTCAAAAAGCTGCATACCTCCGTAGGTGTCATGGGCTATCTCCATTCCATCATCATTGACACCTTACTTAGGTCCACTGAAATCCCTACTTCCAATACAATGTAACCCAAGAACTTCACCTCTCTTAATCAGAATCTATAATTCTCTAAAATATTATGATGGTTTCGTAACCTCTGTAAGACTATTCGTAAGTGTTAATCATGCTTGTCTATAATCCTAGAATAAATCAAAATGTTATTTATGAACACAAATACAAATTAATCTAAGAATCCCCTGAACACATATTCATCAAATCTATAAATGCCACCGAGGCATTGGTTAGCCGTAATGGCATAGCATAAACTCATAAGAACCGAATCTCATAAAAAATGTCATCTGCGTAACATCCATATCCCAAATCCTCAACTGATTGTACCTCAACCTCAAATCAATCTATAAAAAATACTAAGTACCCCTCAATTGGTCAAACATGTCATCAATATGGGGTAACGGATATTTCTTCCATACGCTGACCTTATTTAACTCTTGATAATCAATGCAAAGTCTCAACGATCCATCCTTCTTCTTCACAAAAAGTATCGAATCTCCCCAAGGCAAAATACTTTTCCTAATAAATACCTAGGCCACTAACTACTTAATCTGCCCTCTCATCTCCAATGGAGCCATATGATAAGTTGATCGGGATATCGATCTATTGCTCTGAGCTAAATCAATAAAAAAAACTTACTTTCTCTATTTGGTGGCAACCCTAGATTCTTCTAGAACATATTAAAAAACTCGTTAACAACCATAATAGATTCCAAAGAAATAATGACTCCCTCAAAAGTGTCTTCCTCAATGTAAAACAAATGCATGCTCAACCCTTCCTCTGGCCCAACATTGCAACTAAGTACATCTCTTACCCTAGAATGAAAAACATGATGGACCTCCCAAAAAATTCACACAAGCATGATAAGTAGCTAAAAATCCATCCGTGTAATAACATCGTACTCAGATATATTTAATATGAGTAAGTCAAATACAAATCTAAATTTGTTAATGTTTACCCCTATCTATCTACACACAAAACGAATATGCGAACCTCTACCCAAGGGTGAATCAATATGTCGTAAAATAATCGATGTCATATCTATCATCCCCGAAGACCAAGAAAAGGATCTATTAACAAATGAATGCGATGCACCAATATCAAATAAAATGCATCCTAAATGTCTAAAGATAGGAAACATGCCCTCAATAATCTGGGTTGGTGCATGTGCATCCCTAAGAGCGATTTATTACACACACCCATATTATAATGGTTATTGCCTATGTGGCTGGGCTGGTGGTTCTAGTACAACTGACACCATAAAAATGGGTAGGGCTAATAACTGATAATGTTTCCAATGAGGTGCTTGATACCCACACTGACCTTCTTGCTCCTGTGTGCCTTAATTTCCCTTTGGGCACCTATTAGCAACATGTCCTGCCTCACCATAAGTGAAACATTGGCTATAGAATTGGAGTCTACCATACTTCTATCCGTATTGGTCCCGCTGGCCATGACCTTATCATCCCTGGCCCAATTGAGACTGTTGCCCTTGGCCTCGATGGCCCTTTAGGTCAGGGTCATCAAAACCCTTATGCTTCTTTTGCTACTGATCTCCTTACCGAGGAACCTTAGATTATTGGTGCCCCAAATGCTACCTTAATTTGCCCTGTTGGATAGATGAATCTCCTTTGGGCCTCTTATCGCCCTTGCCTTTTTAAAACTCTCGATGATCTTGGTAGTATAGCAAAGGGATATTCACCACCTGTGTATAAGTGGTAAAAGTCAGATTCCCTAAAAGAGTGTACCTGATATGCCAAGTCAACCTGAATATGAACTTATCCACCTTCTTCTCCTTTGTGTCTACCCCATCCTAAGCAAACAAAGAAAGGCTGGTAAACCCTTGGTCATATTTCACAATAGTGTGGTTCCCCTGAGTCAGTCCTAATAACTCCTTGTTGTTCTTAATCCTAATGGATGTGGGAGAGTACTTTTTATCAAATTTAACCCAGAACTTAGATATGGTCATTGGTCTTCTCTCCTCTATCATGGTGATAGACTCCCACTTCTATAAGGCTTCCCTTACGAGTGTGAAGTTAGCCAATATCTCCATTTGGACCTTCGCACACTTTATCATCTTCAAGTGCCTCTGGATATTCCTCCTCCACTGATACGTAATTAAAATATATTTACTCTCAATAAACTAATATGGGTTGCCTTTAGGGAAGGCCCTATGCACTCTTTCTTGTGTCATAGTCTACGACTGAATGGGTACCACCACCTATAGTTGTGGTTATAATTGTTGTGGATGTTAGAAGTGTTATAACACGGATGCTATCCCTGAAGTGATTAATTGAATGGTAACGTCATCCAAGTCCATCGCAGATGCTACCAGTAGTAAGAATGCGGATTCTATGGATTTATTCGTATCTTGGACCAAACACACACAAATTTAAATTTTAACAAATTTTATCTTAATTTAATTTAGTGTTCATGTAATGATGACGTCGAAATTAAATAAGCCAAACCAAACAGCATGCAAAGAACTAAGAAAAATCCTTTTTGTGAAAAATCTCCATTTCAACACTATCAGAATTGACAGACACTATACGACCTACAGACTACTTATCTCACTAAGTATAACTCACAGTTCTTCAAGTCTTTTACAGATGCGGCACAGTCCAACACCATTAACAGGAAGTAGTCTTCCCTTCGTATCCACCAATCATCCTTCTTCTTCAGCAGTAGATAAAATCTCTACAAGTGTCTTTGAATAAGGAATTGATTCTTCTTGATTTGATAAAGTGATCTCTAAAGATCCAAGGGGTGAAAATTTTATAGAGCTGGTCACAAAAGACCTCTAAAATGGCTTGGAAAATAGTCTTATCTCGTATCTCTATTTATAGGGAAGCTTGTTGCAAAAATATAGTCATTAAAGACTTGGATCAAACTTGTTTGAAAAATAAAAACTCGTGTTCTCGTTCAAACAACTTGGTACCTCGTTCGAATGGCGTACCTTTTTTTATTTGAATAGGTTTTTAACGAAAATTTGAACGATATTCCAAAGTTAACCAAAAAGGCGTCGCTTCAGATCTCATTCGAACGTGGTAAACTCGATTTCAATGACGTACCCAATCTCATTTAAATGACATCCAATGAAACTTTGAACGACATTCCAGAACTGACCAAAAGGCATCGTCCTAAATTTCGTTTGAACAAAGGAATCTTATTCTAGCAACACTATATAAACTCGTTCAAACGACATGTCAATCTCATTTTAATGAGTTAGCGAGATTTCAAAATTTTCTTTAAAAAATATTTAAAAACATTTTACATTCAAACTCTTTAAAAATGACTCCTAGAAAATTAAAGTCTTTACTAAACTACCTCATAACTCTTTTGAATGTTGTTGTGACAAATGATCTTCAATCTTCCAAATGTCATCAACTTCTTATCTTTGAGTATGTGAAAGTAGTCATGAATGTGCAGTGGTGTGTAATGAGATAAGCCAAATAAAAACTAAATTGTGCAATTATAAAACTTGGTCTCATAAATCTCTCCCTTTGGTTATTCCGGTGCAAAACATAAACCAAAGACAAATTTACTCATAAGATTAATACAACTAATGCCCTCCCACATCAAGAAGCGTAAGTGCATAAATTTATAAGTCCTTAGCTGAAAAGTCTTCATGTTGTGCGGTCCAAGAAATCATAATCAAGGCAAAATGACCTACACACATAAGACAAATAAAATGCCTTGAGGAGGACGATTTTTAAAAGATAAATGAAACTCCCCCTCAATTTTTCTCCCCCTTTTTGTTCGTAATAAATAAAGGAGTAGAATCTAAACATGAATAATAAGCATCACATGAATAAGTATAAATATCATACAAAGATAATCAATAAAGCACATGTAATGATAATCCAAAAGGCATAATATGTTCTCACCCTATCAACCAACTATTTTTGACATACCCGTCCTATATATATATATAAAGGATGGATAGTGTCATCCATATCACATTATACATAAGATAGGGTATTATATGGGACAATTTATTTGTAGTTCCTAAAACTTTGATCTTTTAAACCTTTTTGGAACGGTTTATTTTTCATTTACCCTATATTCCTTCTTATTACCAAATTTCATTTCCCCCTTATTTTCATAAAACCCCCCATTCTCCCACCCTCTTCCTCCATTCGACTCATTTTCACCCAAATCGCATTGCCCCTGATCATACCCTAACCCCTAATTTTCTTTTCATAACGAAGGAATCCCCTCCATTGATAAATGTCGTCGGTGGTTTATTGGTCGTCTATGTCTCTTGGATTATCGATGATAAATATCGTCGTCTCTCTTAGCATTTTGACGGTAAGATCTATCTCTTTCTCCCCCTCTCTCTATAATGGGATTTACTATTATTGAGGAAAAGAGGCTGGAGATTTCAATCAGATCTCCACTGTCGACACCAACATCATCCAATGTTTTTATCTTCCTCTATTTTCCAATGCTACCATGGGTTTCAAAATTGGAATCCTTTTGGATTTTAAGTTTATAAATATATGATTTTAAATGAGGGTTTGAAGTGAGGTCCTCTAATTGGTTTTTAAATTTATATTTTTTTCTTTCTAGTTTATTGATATCGAAACAAAGAACCTTATGGATGGGCATTCTCCGATGTCCAAGTGATATTTACTCTACTTTTCATTCTTTTTCATTAGTGCTTAGTTCTATTTTTTAAGATTTATTTGTATTCACTCCTATGTCTTTATTTTTTTAGTCATTGGTCCTATTGCAATTAGTATGAGACAAGTGTCATTCTTTGGAAAAAGGAAGATGGGCGGTTATAGAGTAGTTATGGACAGTTTTGGGTGGTTATGAGACTTAATACAATTTTAAAAACACATGGGATGGGGCCTAAAAAACTATTCTTTTTATAATTATTTATGTGTATTACGAATTGTATGTTCGACTTTCATGTTGTAATATACATTGTAAGAGTGAGAGAACAAAAAAATAAATAAAAATGGGTCAAGATTTGTGTGTGTAGTTGTAAGACTTTTTTTCCATTTTTCCATATTATGTTATAAATTTTGGTATTCTATAATTGTAAAGAGATTTTTTAAGTTGTTAAATATTATATTTTTTATTCAGATTTTATAGTTGGGTTTTGATTTTGTTTTTTTGGGATTTTGATATTTTTTTTACTCCATTTTTCATTCCCTGGGTTAGAAAAAATGGGGGGACCTGTTATTTCAGACAAGTGTGGCCAATAAACTGCTATCATGATTGCATTTTATTTTATTGTACGCTCCGAGTATAATCTAATTTGGGATTTGGTTTTTTTTTTGGTAGGAAATTGGGACAACATTTAAGTTTCAAAGCTAATGAAGCACTCATTTTTATAACTTCAAGTTATTCTTCTTTCTCTTTAAAGGTTTATTCCATATCAACATTCTAAATTTACCTTTGTGTTTTGTGCCTAGCAGTCAGTTTGGTCACTTTCTGCATGATGTACTGAAGCAACTCACAACAAATATGTTGATCTGTCCTTGAAAGAACCCATTTTAGAATGGAATTGAACCAAAAAACTCCATAGTGGTTTAATAATTTTTTTATTGTAGAGAAAGTTATGCATAAATTCTTTTTGGTTTCAACCTAAATATGTTCACCATAAGAATATTTTATGATCAAACATGGCAATGAAAATTCGTTATTATGATATTGCTTATTCGTTTGAAACTATATGACTATGGGAATGTGAGTGTGCTACTATTAAATAGTTGTGTCGTTTCATTATTTTAATTCTTTAAGTGCAATGCAATTAATCACACAGATGTCTCATATCTTGAAGATTAATAAGTCTCAATTGATCGAATCAAAATTGGGATTATTTTTTTAAGGAGTTGGGAAAATAAATTTTACTGAGGTGGATCCAAATCACAAAAGAAATTCAATTGTTTTGGAGTTTGTGCCTTGAATAATTAAGGTCAGAAGATGATGTAATGGTTACAATCAATTTATTTTTCTCTAGATCTGGTTATGTCTTCTGTTTTATAAGTGTATTTTATTTAAGGATAAACTTTAAATACACACTTCATAATAGCCTAATGCGACGTTCGAGATCATGACACAAGAGGGCGAAGAATGGATCATTGTAGAACATACTGTAAGTGGATTTATAGGTGTGATGCACAAATTCATCATTCATATCAGTGTGCTATTTCACCCAAACAATAACACTTTCATTCGAAAACCTCACGACCTCCCATGCACACATATCAACCTAACCCTATTTTCAGTTGTGCATGTATTTCCACCCTCATTTATACACTCTACCAATCCTATCTCTTTTATATGACTTGAAATATATGAATTCTATTCATCTCAAAGAAAACTCCCTTTCCTACTACAATAATGTCCTCGTCACAGCTTTGCCACCTACACTATTAGCTCGTGACGAGTCCCCCCTTCATTAGGTGTTTTCTCTGTCCTTATATATGTACCTTTTAAAACTTGATATCTACTAATTTATATGATTTTAAAAACATGATATTTTTCTTTATTATTTTTATTTATGGTTGTTCTCGGTGAGTTGAGTCGTGTAGGCTTCATGATTCGAGAATAGTGTGTTTGTATTACTACTTGAATTTGTTCTTATTCAAGCCTTAGTCCATTTTGATTTTTTTGAATCCATGTTGTTTTAATGTTTTTTAATATCTTATTTGTGTTTTGGTTTTCCCATATATATGTAACACCCTGTATTCTTGTGCATTTAATATTTAATTAATTAAAATAATTTTAAATTACTTGTGTGTCAGACTTTAATCGAATTAGTTATTAATAGTATTTATTTAAATATTAATCGGGAGAGTAAATGGTTAATATTTATGAAAATTAAACTACTAAGTGAATAGTAATAATTTATTTACGCCATAAAGAGTAGTAGTGACCTGTCATTTATTTATCTCAACCGGGAGTCGGGTATAGACTACATTGGGATCGAGATAAGGGCTTTTGGTAAATTAATTTCGATGACAATTCTAAGTGCATGGATGAGTCCGAAAAGGCCGAGATAATTGGAAAAGAGTACTCGGAGGTAGTAAATGGCTCTCGGGGCATTTTTAGGCATAACTAGAAATCCTAATTAAGTAGAGAAAAAAAATAGGGAGCAATTGGAGAAACCTTGGGAGCCAAAATCAAGAATAAAGGTGTGTGTTCTTCATCAAATCATCATCAACACCAACGGATTCAGACCCAACGAACCCTAAGGCAAGTGGTTAAACTTGATTTTAAATTGATTACAGATTTGAATTCATATCATAGTGGGTGTGAGATGAGTATATGTTTTTTGGGGGGGAGGGGGGAGTTAGTTTGATATCTAAATTGGGTTTCAATAAATTTAGATTTATAATCTGTAGAGGATTTGAGAATTTGATTTATCAACCATTAATCTGTGTGGATGTCCTTAATTGAGATTTGGGGGATCTTGAAATCTTAGGTTTGAGGTTGGTGAGTAAATGGTTATTGTATAAAATTTTGGGCAGAAGGATTTGTAGACGTTGTAAATGGAGGATCAGATTTAGATGACGGAAGAGGAGGAAGGGAACCAGGGTAGTTCGAATGACCTGGATTCCATTCGAGCGACAACCATCGTTGTTCAAACAACAGGCCAGTCGTTCAAATGAGATGGGATATCCGACAACTTCTTTTCTTCCCCATTTTGGACCCGGGTGTTGTTTTGAGGATTAGAGTTATGGGTCCTGGTTTTGTGGGGAAATTTTAGTGGAATAATTGGGGAAAATAATTCATAAGGGCTATTAAGGTTGAAATTGAGTAATTTGAAAACCTTAGCTTAATAAGTGTGCAAAACTTATCAAGGAGAATTTTGAATAATAAATTTTGCAATATTGTATCTTCGGGCCAAGTGAGTGAGTCCGGGTATATTAGTTGAGCAACACCAAGGTAATAAATTTAATTAATTAGTAATTAATTAAATCTAGAGTCAGAATATAGACTCGAGTATATTTTAGTCTAGTGCTACGGGTGTTAAACACGGTATAGCCGGGATTAAATTTAAATTATATATATACGGTGGTGTGATATATATATATATTCTGTGCTATTTAAATATCGGTGATTAGGTATTTTATAATTATTTATCCTCTAGTGTTATCCGGAGGTTGCGCGATGTGAGTGAATCCCCCTAGCTAGAGGAGTAGGAAGAGTATAATCCCCAGGACATAGCGTCCAAATAGAGGTGAGATATTGAGATGATTATGTTCACACTAGGGGAAATATGACCGCCTCCACGATGCTTATATTTTTATGTTCCGACTCGGCAGTATTTAGCTGTCTCTGGAATCCAGGTGGGACTGAGTAGACCTGGGATAATAACACTTTAGAGAAGCATCCGGTGAGGTATTACTCAGAAGGATAGATTAGTATATATATACGACATATGTGTGAATGGTGTAATATGGTTCTACGTATATAATGGTGTGAATAATTATATGCAGGTAAAAAATACATGTAGTGAAATGTATTTAATTATATATAACTCGTGGGAATGTTATACGGTCTTAAATGAAAAATTGATTAGTACGTTAATGTGTTAAATAACTTACAAATCAGGTATTAAACATACTCGGGCCAGAGTAGTGTGATAGGAAGAAGTTATAATTAGAACTAGTTACGGGGTAAAAGACCAGGTGGGTTATAAATACAGCCTTAGGTATGCACAATAGTTGAGGGTAACTTAAATATGCATAGCATTCATGCATTTTAAATTACTGCAATTTAATCACTTGCTAAATATTTTCAAAATGTTTTGGGATTGTAACCCTTTCTGTCAAATATTTTAAAAACCTTTTAGGTGTCCAGTCGCAGGGACGCCAAACTTAATCCTATTCCTAGGTTACGTAGCTACGACATATGTGGATATTGTAGAAGTTGATGTAGTCGCCTCTTTCACTTGTTCCTAGTTTAGGATTCCTATCTCAGTTTCATTTCGAGCATATTGCTAACAGCATTTATTTCAGTTATTTTCATTTCAGTTTGTATGGGATCTTTACTATCTATCAGTTGTTTGGTTTGGATTGTAGCCAATGGTTTACTCGGCAAGACTTTGTTTTAGCTATTTGATTGGATGTGATGACTCTATCATATTGTGATATTTCTATTTTAGTTTCGCATGATATTTCATCTTGGTTATTAAAAGATAAAATTTTAACACCGGCTTAATTCACTAATAGGTGGTTAGTAATTAATAAGGTTTTCGACAGTGATGCTAAGAATGAACCATATGGAAATCCTATTTTAATTTAATAAAGGAATGATCACCTGGTATTTAATTAGGCGGGGTGTCACAGATGGTATTAGAGCAAGAGGTTATAGTGTTCATAGGATCTGTACGGTTTATTACTATTCAGCGTAGCGTTCT
Organism: Sambucus nigra; assembly: GCA_949130495.1. Classification (NCBI taxonomy): domain Eukaryota; kingdom Viridiplantae; phylum Streptophyta; class Magnoliopsida; order Dipsacales; family Adoxaceae; genus Sambucus; species Sambucus nigra. Next base: position 222,325,175 of record OX422207.1, read on the forward strand.
TTTGATATAGAGGCCTATTATTAGGAATGTCGATTTATCTTCATGCTTACGAGAGATCATATTTCTGCTATTAATACAACTCGTTTTAAATTTCAGATTCCGCATAGGAGAGGTAGACACGGGATTAAACAGCAGCTAGGGATGAGGTGAGGGAGGCTCACCAGGAGCCATAGGTTCTGCAACCACAGGCCCCACCAAGTTAGTGACTACAGCTCAGGTGGTAGAGATTGTTGCCCAGGCGGTTAATACAATGAGGACAGCCATGGCAGTTCATTTTCCTCAGCTATAACCGCTAGTGGTCCCAGTTGTTCAAGCCCACCCGGGGCCATTAGAGTGGCAGAGAGTGCGGGAGTCCTTTCAGAAGGGCCACCCACTAGAGTTTCAGGGGGGTCTGAGGTGATCCTAACTTGCTATTGGAATAAAGATATGCAGTGCCACCTGCGCATGGTTGACTATAGTGAGGTGCAGAGACAACTGTTAGCCACATTTCGATTGACCGGAGAGGCTCTACAGTGGTGGCAATCCATTGCCACTATTGGAGAGAGACACGATGACCATCGTCGAGTTATGGGTTCAGTTTATCGACAAGTACTTCCCTCCAGCAGTCGAGGTCGAGATGAGGAGGAAATTTACTGAGGTGATTCAGGGTGATCGTTCTGTGGAAGAGTATGGGGAGGAGTTCCCCTGTTTGGCTAACTTTGTGCCAGACGAGGTGATCAACAAGGAGCAGAAGAAGGCGATGTTTGTAGTTGATTTAGCCTGGAGAATCAGGCAGCATTTGATCGGGAACCCTTCATTAGTGATATATACAGACGTTGTCAATGTGGCTCTATTTCACTTCCAGGAACATCGCTTCCCCCTGAAGGGAAGTAAGAGGGTAAGTGAGCCTAGACAGCAGGGCAAGGCAATTGGGGGTGTTGCTAGTGGAGTACAGCAGCAGACAAGCAGTCAGTAGGGATAGGATACCCGTCAGGGGAATTCTACTAAGAGGTTTCGACCAAGAGATTGGGGATTCAGGTAGGGCCCTAATCAGCAGCAGCAGGTTCCTCAGGGCCAAAGGTCTAAGGGAACAACGGGGGAGGCAAGCAGGGCCAACATCAGGGACAGTCTCATTAGTGCCAGTAGGGCCAATATCAGGGAGACTTTCAGAGGCATTGATTTATTTGTGCCCAGACAGGCCATCTGAAGAGAGAGTGACCACAGAGAGTTAGGGGCCAGTAACAGGGTGCCTTGTAGGGACAACAGGCACAGATGCCTCCAGCAGAACCAGCCCCACAGCAGCGGGGGCAGATGCGCTACGAATATGTGTATAACGTTCGGTTTGTTCCCATTCCACCAGTACCTCTAGTGCCATTAGCAATTGAGGGTACATTTCTTATTCATGGGCATGAGGGTAGGATTCTTTTTTATACTTGGGCATCGCACTCATTCATTAAAACCATATTTTCTAGAGTCGTCTGTTTGTTAGAAACCATCGGTAGCCTCCTTATGTGTGTAGAGTCACCGATGGGTAGTGGGTCACTTAAACACTCGATATGTAGAGGAGTAGATATTGTGATTGGGAGACTAAGTTTAGCAGAAAACTATATGGAGGGATACGATGTTATCTTAGGCATGGATTGGTTGGCAAGATACATGACGACGGTTGGTTATTTCGAGAGGACCATAGTGTTATCCATTTTGGGACAGGGGATGTTTTTAGTGGCGATATGCCTCTTCCTGAGGGAGGGTTGCGCACTCATTTATACTATATTGAGGAGGAGACCTCACAAGAGGTGGTGATTCTGTTAAACTCGATTCCAGTTATGAGGGATTTTGAGGATGTATTTCAGGATATACCGGGGTTACTACCCCGTTGGGAGATTGAGTTCATTATTGAATTAGCACCGGGTGCGAAGTCGATTGCTCGAGAACCTTAACGCATGGCCCCTTCAGAGATACGTGAGCTGAGAGAGAAAATTCAGTAGCTTTTGGGCCAGGGTTTCATTCGGCAGAGCACATCGTCATGGGGTGCTTCGGTGTTGTTAGTGATGAAGAGGGATGGTTTGCTCCACTTTTGTATAGGCTACAGGGAGTTGAATAAGGTCACAATACGGAATAAGTATTCGTTGCCAAGAATCAATGACATGTTTGATCAGTTGAGAGGGGCAGCGTACTTCTCTAAGATTGATTTGAGATCAAGGTATCATCATTTGCGCATTTGGGAGGAGGGTGTTCCTAAGACCACCTTTCTGTCGAGGTATGGATCCTATGAGTTTAAGGTGATGTCGTTTGGGATCACCAATGCACCAGCAGTGTTCATAGATCTCATGAACATGGTATTCAGGGAGTTCCTCAACCAGTTCATAATCATATTCGTAGATAAAATTTTGGTCTACTCACGTACGGAGGATGAGCACACAGAGCATTTGTGTATAGTTATGCACACATTGTGAGACCACTAGTGGTATCCCAAATTCGAGAAGTGTGGATTTTGGCTACGAGAGGTGCAGTTTTTTGGACACATTGTGTCAGATCGGAGTATTATTATTGATTCGATCTAGGTATCGGCGGTAAGGGAGTGGGGACAGCCCATGACACCGACCGAGATTCATAATTTTCTGGGGTTGGTCAGGTATTATCATCGCTTCATTAAGGAATTTTCAAAGACTGCGGGTCCATTGAAGAATCTGACTCACAAGGGGGTACCATTTGTATGGAGTGACCACCGTCAGTTAGCTTTCGACGAGCTAAAGGAGAAATTAGCATCAGCACCCGTACTTGTTTTGCCGAGGGGAGGGTTGAAGTATCGAGTCTATAGTATTACATCTTTGCAAGGACTTGGGGGTGTGTTGAATCACGAGGAAAGGGTTATATCTTATGCATCCCGGAAGCTTAAGCCCCATGAGAGGAATTACCCCACCCACGACCTTGATCTAGCAGCAGTTTTTTTGCTTTGAGGATATGGAGGCACTGTCTTGTAGGAGAGCGGTTCACATTATTCATCGATCATAAGTCATTTCAATATATCTTCACATAAGGATCCGAACATGAGGCAGAGGCACTAGCTAGAATTCATGAAGGATTACCTATTTAATATACAGTATCATCTTAGTAAGGCTAACGTGGTGGGAGATGCATTGAGCCGACAACCTACGGGGGACTAGGCAGAGATCTGAAAGCGAAGTGGAGTGAACTTCGTCACGACGAAGAGGTTGCCAGGTTGTGTATGGTAGTTTTATCTATCACTCTTGAGATTATCATGTGGGTAGTGAGCGCACAGGCAGAGGATTAGTTCTACCAAGATAGGGTACGACAATTACTAGCAGAGGGTGCAGAGTCTTACTCTATCAGCTCAGATAGAGGTCTACATTTTAATGGGAGGTTAGTCATGCCTAAGGATGATGATTGGAGGAATGATGTTACGACTGAGTCCCATGGTTTGAGATTCACAGTACATCTCGGCGGGATAAGATGTACCAAGATATAAGGAGACAATATTGGTGGTCAGGGATGAAGCAAGATATAGCAGAGTTCATCTTGAAGTGTGTTACTTATTAGCTTGTGAAAGTTAACCATCAGATACCTTCAGGCATGCTACAACCACTTGATATTCCCGTGTGTAAGTGGGAGATCATTTCTATGGACTTTATTATAGGATTTCTGACATCGTAGAGGGGTCATGATTCCATATGAGTGATAGAGGATCAGCTCGACAAGGTAGCCCATTTCTTACCGATTCGCACTGACTTTGGAACGTTGCAGTACGCGTAACTATTCATAACGTAGATAGTCAAGCTACACGGGGTGCCGATTAACATTGTGTCTGATAGAGACAAGATCTTTGTGTTTCAGTTCTGGCAGATCTTTTAGGAGGCTATGGGCACAGACTTACGGTTGAGTACCGCATATCATCCACAGATAGACGGGCAAACTAAGAAGGTAAATCAGATGCTGGAGGATATGCTGAGGATGGGCGTTCTAGATTTTGGGGGAGGATGTAGTGATATCTTCCATTGGTAGAGTTTGCGTATAATAACTCTTACCAATTTACTATCGGCATGGCACCGTTTCAGGCACTTTATGGGAGACCGTGTCATTTGCCCACTTGTTGGCCAGAGGTCGGGGATAACAAGTTGTTGGGACCAGAGATGATTCAGGAGATGACTTCCAAGATAGAGTTGATTTGAGGATGTATTCAGATAGCTCATGACAGGCAGAAGAGTTATACCGATGCTGATCGGAGACATGTAGAGTTAGAGGTCGGCAATCAGGTATTGATTCAAATATCTCCCATGAAGAGGGTGATGAGGTTAGACAAGAGGGGGGAAACTAGTGCCAAGGTATGTGGGACCTTTCCCTATCATTGAGAGAGTGGGATCGATAGCTTATAGAATGGGTTTACCAAATCATCTTCAGTGGATACACGACGTGTTTCACATGGCATCACTGAAGAAATACCGGAGGAGCGAGAGGGATTTTGGCATATTCCAAAAGAGGAGATTGACTTACAGCCATACGTCTCATATGAGGAGAGACCCATAGCTATTTTGGATTGTAGTGAGCGCAAGCTACGGTCTAAGGTGGTACCACTATTTAGAGTTCAGTGGGGACATCACAGTGTCGACTTTGGAGTGGGAGGATGACATGCGAGAGCAGTATCCAGGGTTATTCGACGTAGGTATGACCTAATTTTGGGGATGAAACTCCCTTGTAAGGGGGGAAGTATGTAACACTACATATTTCTGTGCATTTAATATTTAATTCGGATAGTGTTAAATTACTTGTGTGTCGTAATTTAATCGAAATTATTATTAATAGTATTATAACACCCCGTAATTCTGAAGACTTAGAATTTAATTATTTTGGGGAGAAATAAAATTTATATAAATTGGAGATTTTAAATTTATGATTTGGAGAATTTATTTAAATTGGAGGAACTAATTATTTGGATTATTGTTGTGTCGCATTTTTAGGTAAAAAATTGGAGAATGTTTTAAAGTATTTCTGATGATAATTCTGAGTGCACGGTTGACTCCGAATAGTTCAAAATAGTCAGAAAAGAGTACCTGGTGATAATAATCGGGTCTTGAGGTATTTTTAGGTATAATCGGGCCGACACGGGGTTGTTCGGGTCATTTGGGCTTGGCCCCTAAGCCTAAAAACGGGATTATGTATAATTAACCTAAGTCTAAGTGTGTTGAACAACAGAAAATACCATTATAAACCTAAGAGTTTAAGATAAAACTAGAGGGAGCAATTGGGGATCGATTGGAAGTCTTTGGGAGACAAATCAATGAGCAATTGAGGATGTTCTTTATCAAATCATCATCAACACAAAAGGAATCAGACTCTACGATTGTTAAGGCAAGTGGTTAATTTGCTGTTATTGAAATTTTGTGATAACCAAATCATATTGTGGTGATGTGTAAAACCAAATTCATTTTTGGGTGGGTTTTCGTATGAAATCGGGTTTTTATGGAATTAAACATATTGCGTAAATTGATAGTTCAATTGAGGTGATAGGGTTTCTCAGTGTTAGTGGAATTTGAATATTAGCAAAAATCCAGTTGTAGATGTGAATTAATTTGGATTGTGAGATAAATTTTGGGTTTACAAATTTGATGAAACCATAGGGACCCGTTTTTGGAATTGATGTTTTTCCTAGGACTCGATTATATTAAATTGGTTAGAAGATGATTATAACTTGTTTTAGAGGAGAAAATATAACGGGAATGATTAACTGAGGTTGGAAGTTGAGGGATCAAAACCTTGGAGCTTCGTTAATGGAGGAAATAAAAGTTGGAGAAGAGAAAGACCTATTCGATCGATTTATCGACGCCAGGGGTCGATCGATCGACGATCCAAGGATTTTGACAGTTCGTCCAGTTTGTTGATATATGGGAGAATTAATTTAAAAATTGTTTCTAGCTTATTATTTGAGGAAAAATAAATAGGGGGACTTATTCCTAGTAATTTGAGGAAAGAAAATTAGGACTATGAAGGTGGGAAAATGCATGGCACGTAATGGATAATTTGGGGTGAAATTCATAAGTATTACATTTACGGACTAAGTGAAAATGTATGGGTATTGTAGGTTAGTGACGCTACTTAATTAAATTAATTAAGGTGAAATTAATAAATTATGAGTCGGGGAATAGACTCGGGTATTTCAGGTTAGTGCTACGGGTTTCTGGCACGAGATAACCGGTGTATTTAAAATATACATATGCGGTGATGTGTAGTATATATATATATATATATATATATATATATATATATATATATATATATATATATATTTTTGGAATTTATAAATATTGGTGTGAATAATAGTTGTAGGAATGCATACCTCTCTAGTGCTATCACAGGAGGTTGCGCGATGTGGGTGAATCCCCTGACACGGGTTATAATCGTCCAAATTATGGGTGAGAAGTCTTGGGTATGATTTGTTCTCACTCTCATGTAGGAATTATAACTGCCTCCACTACGCTTGTATTTTAACCAAGTTCGTGAGAGAGTTCGACTTGGGGTGACCGGGTTAGAGTGAGACACCTGAAGTGATAGCATCTTAGAGAAAGCGTCCGATGAGATGTTACTCGAAAGGATGGATATATACACATGACATACATGTGAATGTTATAGTTTGGATGCGTATATAATGGTTTAAATAATTATGTACGGGAATTAATACAAAGTGTAAATGTATTTATTTTATATAACTTATGCAACGGTTATATGGTTTTATTTAAAAATGGGGATTGATTAAGTTAATGTGAGAACTAACTTATAAATCACGAATAATAGTACTCAGTTTAGAGTAGTGGGTTAAGGGGGAATTATAACAAGACTAGTTAGATGGGGTAGTATGGCTAGGTGAGTTATAAGGAAAGTGATAGGTGTTCACATTAATGGAGGAGTGAGCATGTCCTCAAGAGAGTGCGACACTAACCTAAATATGAAGAGCATTCATGCATTTTAAATTGCTACATTTTAACTCACTTGCTAAATATTTTCAAATGTTTTGGGTCCTAACCCTTGCTATAAATCTTTTAGGTGTCCAGCCACAGGGACGCCAAACTTGATATCTATTCCAGGGACACACAGCTGCGGCACATGTGGATGCTGGCAGGAGTTTGTATTAAACGTTTCATTTCTTTGTTACTAGATTAGGGATTTATTCTCAGTTACAGATCATTTAGGGCAGGTTGCCCAGTTACTTTCAGATTTAGTTTTTGGATTATTTTATTTATTGTGGGATATTATTTGGTTTGGAATTTTAGCCGATGATTTATTCGACAAGTCTTTTATTAATTATTCAGTTTGTTTCAGTTCCAGATGGTGTGATTGGTTTAGTTTATAATTTTTGCATTCTGTGTTTGTTTAATTAAAAAGATAAAATTTGACACGAGCTTTTTGAATACTAGGTGGTTAGTAATGTTTTAAAAAGTTTTGACAGTGATGCTAAGAATGAACCATATGAGATTCATGTTTAATTTTATATAGGAATCATCACCTGATATTTTATTAGGCGGAATTTCATAAGTATTTAATTAAATATTAATCGGGAGAGTAAATGGTTAATATTTTTTAAAATTAAATTACTAAGTAAATAGTAATAATTTATTTACATCATAGAGAGTAGCAGTGACGTGTCATTTATTTATCTCAACTTGAAGTTAGGTATAGGGTATATTGGGTTCGAGATAAGGACTTTTGGTAAATTAATTCGGATGACAGTTCTGAGTTCACGGATGAGTCCGGATTGGACGAGATAGTTGGAAAAGAGTACCCCCCCCCCCCCCCCCGGGATAGTAAATGGGCCTCGAGGCATATTTAGGTATAACTAGACCCACACCGGAGTGTTTGGGCCATTTTAATAAAGCCCACAAGTCCAAAAATGGGATTGAGTTAATAAAACCTAAAAGTGAGGGTATGGCAGCCCTAACTCATTTAAGAAACCCTAATTAAATAAAGAAAAAAAAAGAGGGAGAAATTGGAGAAACCTTGGGAGCCAAAATCAAGAATAAAGGTGTGTTTTCTTCATCAAATCATCATCTACACCAATTGATTCAGACCCTACGAACCCTAAGGCAAGTGGTTAAACTTTCTCTTAAATTAATTACAGATTTGATTCATATCATATTGGGTGTGAGATGAATATATGTTTTTTGGGGGGTTAGTTTAATATCTAAATTGGGTTTCAATAAATTTAAATTTATAATCTGTAGAGGATTTGATAATTTGATTTGTCAACCATTAATCTGTGTCGATGTTCTTAATTAAGATTTGGGGGATCTTGAAATCTTAGCTTTGAGGTTGTTGTGTAAATGGTTGTTGTATAAAATTCTGGGCATAAGGATTTGTAGATGTTGTAAATGGCGGATCAGATTTAGATGACGGAGGAGGAGGAAGGGAACCAGGGTCATTTGAACGACATGGATTCCTTTCGAACGACTTCCACCGTCGTTCAAATGTCAGGCCGGCCGTTCGAACGAGATGGGATATCCAGTAACTTCTTCTCTTTCCATATTTTTGACTATGGTTCTGTTTTGAGGATTACAGTTATGGGTCCTGGTTTTGTGGGGAAATTTTAGTGGAATAATTAGGGAAAATAATTCATAAGGGATATTAAGGTTGAAATTGAGTAATTTGAAAACCTTAGATTAGTAAGTGTGCAAAACTTATTAAGGAGAATTGAATAATAAATTTTGGAATATTGTATTTTCGGGCCAAGTGAGTGAGTCCGGGTATATTAGTTGAGCGACACCAAGGTAATAAATTTAATTAATAAGTAATTAATTAAATCTAAACTCAAAATATAGACTCGATTATATTTTAGGCTAGTGCTACGGGTGTTGTACACGATATAGCCGGGATTAAATTTAAATTATATATATATATACGGCGGTGTGATAGTATATATATTGTGTGCTATTAAAATATCGTTGACTAGGTATTTTATAATTATTTATCCTCTATTGCTATCAGGAGGTTGCGCGATGTGGGTGATTCCCTTAGCTTGAGGAGTAGGGAGAGTATAATCCCTGGGTCATAGAGTCCAAATAGAGGTGAGATATTGAGATGATTGTGTTCACACTCGGAGAAATATGACCGCCTCCACTACGCTTATATTTTTTTGTTTCGACTCGGCGGTATTTAGTTTATCCGAGAATCCGGGTGGGATTGAGTAGACCTGGGAAGATATCACTTTAGAGAAGTATTTAGCGAGGTATTACTCAGAAGGATGGGTTAGCATATATATGTCATATGTGTGAATGTTGTAATATGATTCTACGTATATAATGGTGTGAATAATTATATGCGGGTAAAAATGCATGTAGTGAAATGTATTTAATTATATATAACTCGTGAGAATGTTATATGGTCTTAAATGAAAAATTGATTAGTATGCTAATGTGTTAAATAACTTACAAATCAGGTAATAAACATACTCGGGCTAGAGTAGTGTGATAGGAAGGAGTTATAATAAGAACTAGTTACGGAGTAAAAGACTAGGTGGGTTATAAAGACAACGTTAGGTGTGCACAATAGTTGAGGGGTGAGCGAATCCTCAATGGAGTGCGACACTAACTTAAATATGAAGAGCATTCATGCATTTTAAATTACTGCAATTTAATCACTTGCTAAATATTTTCAAAATATTTTGGGTTCTAACTCTTACTGTCAAATATTTTAAAAACGTTTTAGGTATCCAGAAAATAGGGATGCTAGACTTGATCATATTCTGGGGTTACGTAGCTGCGGCATATATGGATGCTGTTGGAGTTGGTGTAGTCAACTCTTTCACTTGTTCCTATTTTAGGAATCCTATCTCAGTTTCATTTCGAGCATGTTGCTCACAGCATTTATTTTAGTTATCTTCATTTCAGTTTGTATGGGATCTTTACTATCTGTCAGTTGTTTGGTTTGGATTGTAGCCAATGGTTTACTCGAAAAGACTTTGTTTTATCTATTTTATGGGATGTGATGACTCTATTATATTGTGATGCTTCTAGTTTAGTTTCGCGTGATATTTTGTCTTGGTTATTAAAAGACAAAATTTTGACACCGGCTTAATTAACTAATAGGTGGTTAGTAATTAATATGGTTTTCGACAATGATGCTAAGAATGAACCAAATGAAAATTATGTTTTAATTTAATAAAGGCCTGATCACCCGGTATTTAATTAGGCAAGGTATCATAATTTATTGTTAAATATGGAAGCAACTTTGTACAATGACCTTGGAGAGGTCATGCCATGGTTGGAACGTTCTTAGTCTCTACTGCAAATGTCATGCTCGAGTAAGGATTGTTAACACTCAATTCAATATCTTTAAATTTTGCATTTTTGTATCTATTTTCAGCTCGGTAAGTTTTGATTTATCTTTCACTTTTTTGTATTGTTAACACCTAATAGGAAAGTTGTTGTTTGATTTATCTTCATTTTTTGTTTTGCATAGTCTCTTTTAGGATTTCAATTTATCTTCTTATCCACGATTAAACTGTAATTTTATCAACGATCTTAACTTTTTTTTTAAATTTGTTGTTTGATTTCTTCGTTTAGCAACCTCTAAGGTGGACCAAGCTTTCATTTATGGAACTGTTATATCAAGTAAATTATGGGTAGCATAATCATCCGAGATTTCTTTTTCATTTTGGAAATGTCTTTTGATGTTTTTTTCCATTGTTGTTGGCTTAATTTATTATATATATTTATCATGATGATAGTTAATTTTCTACACGAATTTATAGTCTTTCAAAGAACATATCAAGGTTGTCCTGGGAGAATTTGCGAATAATATGTTAAATGTATTTTATCCTACACATTTATTATGTTATAAAGCTTCTGATTTTTTATAATTTGTTTTTCTTATAAATAATAAAAGTGTGATAATAATAATAATAATAATAATAATAATAATAATAATAATAATAATAATAATAATAATAATAATAATAATAATAATAATAATAATAATAATAAAGGTACCACCACCACATGTGTGATTATTTTCTTCTTCGATTTCAAAGTCAAATAAAACATGTGAGTTAGATTACACTATTGCATATTGAAGTTATATTTTGAACTCTAATTCTTTAAGATTAAAATAAAATCTCATTTCAAAGTCAAAGGACTTAAAGAAATTTATGCTCTTTGCCCTTTTATGATTTTTCATGCAACCACTATCTAGCAATCTAAACAATTGAATCAATTATACAAATGACTTAGAGATGGTATGATACAAATGGGGAAAAAAAGTAAAGACAGTGGCAGACAAGAGAAAGGAAAACAAAGTTGGAAAACGGTAGAGATGTGCACATTCAAACTTATATTATGTACATATTTTAAAAAGTAGGTGCTAAAAATTCTTCATATTTATATTACTTTTTTCGTGTTTCATTTAAAACAGCTTTAAGCGGTGGTACCATAGCTCTTAATTTTCTTTCATGGATTGTGTATCCGGGTATGGTGGTTAATTTTTAATACTAAGTTCGGTGAGTTTATAAAATACAAGATGCTAATGTTATTTGACCTTATTAACTGAGAGAGCATGGTATTGGTTAGTGACATTTGTTAAAATAATACGTATTGTTGTATGTTTTGTACCTCATGTAATATTCATTTTTGAATTTTAACTCTAAATAAAGTTTAATGGAAATTGTGATTTTAACTTTTTTTTTATGTTGTTATTTCTTTATCGTGGATAGATCGTGCAGAAGGGAAATCAATAGTAGCATGTGAAGTTGGAGAAATCTCTTCTCTGTCATAAGTAAACGTCTTGGATCTCCATTTTATACAAAAATAGTGGTTTGTTAGTTATCAAATTTATATATTGTTATAGGCTTGGGGTTTTGATATTGGTTTCATAAGGTGATGTTTTAGTGATGGTTTAGGGTGGTGGTTTATGAGTCTACATATATATTATATATGTTACTGCTCTTTTTTAAAACTTATTTTGTTGTTGAAATAAATGTTCCATTTCTTTGTTTTGAATAAATGTTCCATTGCTTGTTCTCTTTTCACATTTAAGGTCTTCTCTTTACAAAACCCTCACTTTCTTATATCTGCATCCATTTAAATGTACGCATATATCTCTTCTCATATATATGTCTGCGTTGTTATTTTTTTTCAATTGTTCATTGTGGTTCTAAAATTCTGTTTGAGGTTTGTATGTTAGGTATGGGAATTTATATTGTAATGACAAGAGAGGAGAATATGGGGGTATTGAATATCGTAAGCCTTATTTCTCTTGGTTGCGGTTTATATTCTGAAATTAGTTTGTGCATAATTTATAATTATATCAGTTTTATATACGTTTTTCTTTTATTTTTTGGTCTTAACTTTAATTTGGGTTAGGTAGCTTGTATGATAGAGTTTGGTTGTTCTTCTAGGTTTACTTTATGACATTTGTATCATATTTAGGAAAAATAATTCTTGAAGTATTACGTAAATGCTCTCGAAATATTTAGGTAATGGTTCAACCCATATATCGTGGATAACCATTTTAGATTCGCTGAGAGTTTAGAACCCGAGGTTTGATGTTTATAGCAATGCATTCCATGGAGAACAATCACTATTATCTTCTTTACCTTATTTACTATCACTAAATATGTTTTATATAAGAATCACTATAACCACACGAAGCATCTACCTTCGTGTACCTTCTCATGCCTATGTCAATAAACCCATAGGAGTCCTTCACCTAAGAGATTTAAAAACATGCACACATAAGAATGGGGGATCGCTACGCAGTCACAACAACGACTACAATTCAAATGGAATAATAGTTTTTAGTCCATTCAAAACTATGCCTATTCGTGTTGTATTATCGTGTCATTTCGAAAATTGTCACCCTTTACTTTTTTTAATTATAAAATTGATACTTTATTGGAATTTTGTTCTTTATTTGTAGGAAAGTATAAATAGATTGTTGCAAGAGTTATCGGAAGATTAACAAAATAATGTGGGAGTAAGAAATAAGATATTCACTGAGCTGATAAAGTCCGACGGGCATGTTCATGTCTTGTGCACGGGAATATATTTTCAATCGTCACCTAAAAGGTCAAGAACAACATCATTTTCTCAACATTACAAGAAAGATATAGCCAAATTAAGCAAAAAGGTCCGGAAGATTTTCGCTATCAAAAAGAGCTTGATCATATTTGGGCTGAGGTTCATGCTGAAACAGATGATAAAATTAACAAGACTAATAAGAGTTTTTTTCTCAATTTAATGTAGCAAAACGGCTTCCCCGTACCAGATGATGCACTTGCTTATGTGTTATCTTATAAACTATAATCCCTTTACTAATTTTTTTAATTTAGGTCGTGCGGGATGATAAATATTTATGTTGATAAAATTAAGTTATGTGCTCATTTGTGTTCTAATCGGTGTAAGGGGTTATTGGTTTTTTAGTTGTCTTTTTGTTGTTGTTGAGTTGAATTTTAATGTTAAAACATGTTGGATTTCATGAATAAATAAAGGAAACTCTACTGATTTTAAAAATAATAATAAGTAATTTAAAAATAGTTAACACGATGATATACAAATTGAAATAATTGGATATATTACAGAGTTTTACATGTTATAAAATAATGTCATTATAAAGAAATATTAGATCTTGGACTAAATTATGTTTATTTTTTCTTCCACGGATTCGGACATCATTTAGTTCAATATGGATATCATTTAAAATAGGTGTTGGCCAGCTATATGAATTTATTGACAAATGCCACCACTTGTGTTTGGTTGTTATTTTTGGGGGTTGTTATGTTTTCGAATAGGTTATTCAATATTTTGGGGGATGATTCATGTCACTTATATTTGGGTTGGTTCTTTTAAGATATTATGTCGGGGACCTTCAATATGTAGGAATGGAATTTTTTGAGTTTTTAGGTATTTTGTTCATGTTGGTAGCTTTGTTATTGCTTAAATGATATATTCAGATTTTTATTTGTTACAACTTGTACAATTGTTGATATTATGGTTAAAATTGAATGAACTATTGGTATTTGTATCTTAAAACTTTTAAACATGGTTTATAATCCAAATAAGGGGCAATCACTAAATATAACTTCAAAACAAAAGGATGATTTTGAGGCATCGTCAAGGTCTTTTGGGATGGCTAAAAACATCCCTAAAATACAACCTCACAATAACATATATAGCGGCAATTTTCGTGCCAAACTTTAAGGGATAGCTATAATCGTCCCAAATGTTGTTTTGGGGACGACAATTAATCAGTCCTTAAAGATATGTGTGTTGCTAAATTTTAAAGGACGGTTAATAACATCATCCCATAAGAGTTTTAGGGACGGATAAAACCGTCCCAAATACAATTGGGACCCCTAGTAAATGTAATCATTCACTACAGTCCCCAAATCCGTCCCTAAAAGTTTTTTGGGATGTTTAAGTGGCTTTGGGGGATTTTTTTGCCATCCTTAAAAGTGCTTTTTTGTAGTGATAAATCTATCAATCATCCGACATAGTAAAATTGAAATGGTCTCAATTCCCAAATAAACCAACTGAATGAAAATAAATGAGACACATAGTCCATACAATCTCTGAGTAACAAAAACGAACTAAAGTACATAAAAAAATAACAACATAAATTAGGAATCAACTGAAAAGACTGGAAAGCAAGTGGAACGTCAAGACTGAATCTTCTTAGCTCAGTAGTTCCTATCTCTGAATGCCTGTAAAATAGTTTTATATGATTCAAATAAGTTTCTTAAAGTTGTGAGAAATATCTTCCATGTCAACAGTAATAATAATGTGACTCATTTAAAATAAACATGCCAACTCGTCGACACTCGCATGCAATAAATACCTCACCCTTCCTCGTAAGTGAAATATTAAACGAATGTCCCAACCCAAAGCATAAATAATACTCAAAGTGTCTATCACTAGACTAAAAATTAGTAACAAGACAATAAGATGCAACAAGGATGTAACCAGCAATACAAGTAAAGAATACAACCAATTATAAACCCCCATACATGTCACGCGTAAGTAGGATACACAAGATCTCATACCTATACCCGCTCGATGGATCGAGTCAATTTGTGTCTTTTGTCGCGAAGCAGTGAACATCCTGAACGTATGAGTAGAAATACACATCGCCCTCTGCAAAGTCCTATGTCATCAACTAGGAAATAGATACTCTGTCCAAACCATCAAAATAATCCCGACCAGATTCCCCACAAATAAACCGTATGTTCATGAACATCCTGAACGTATGAGTAGAAATACACATCGCCCTCTGCAAAGTCCTATGTCATCAACTAGGAAATAGATACTCTGTCCAAACCATCAAAATAATCCCGACCAGATTCCCCACAAATAAACCGTATGTTCACGCAATATATATATATATATATATATATATATCATAACTCTCGAGTATCTCAAACCATCCCAATCCCTAACACCAGATTGTACCATTTAGTTAAAGTCTTAATAAATCTCTAACCTTAATTAAAGTCAACTTATTAAATTGCTCGTTTTATTATCTAATAAACCTAACACTCTGCATATACTAATTATATCTCAAGTATACAAAAATAATGGTACCTGATTAGAACAGGATAATCTCAACATTCATCATCACGGCCTAACCTCGGCTTGTTATTACCCCAGACCAGATTGATTCAATTCGGGGCAGATATCCAGTTCGTTTAAAAAAAATAAGTTTGACTCGCCCAACCTCCACGGATGCAAAATTCAAGCTTCAAAACCACCCCAAACATCATCATTCAACCCTAAAACTTACATAGTTATGATTCTAATTCATTTTTTAAAGGGTTTAGCATCAAACAACCATGATGAAAGGTTTAATTCATCAATTCTCCAAACTAAACTAAGTTTCAATATTTATCATACAATATAATCATAATAACATTTTATTTCAGATATAAACCTTAAATTCAGGTGGGGACTCGATTACAACACGAAAATCAATCCTAAACATGAGTTATAATCACATAATCATATTCCAAAACTATCCAATTTAAAGTTTCTCCTCAAAAGCTTTAATCTTTTAAAATAAAATTAATTTGATACTAATCCCTATTAACCCGCTAACAAAATATGATTAAGATGCCATATTAAATCATAAACATGCGTCAAAATCCCAAAATAAACTACGGAGCATGAAACTATAAACAAGTAGCAGATTATATGTGATATAATAAGATATTGCATGCCGAAATTCTATGAACGGTGATTCTCTACACGTTGATCCTTATTCTTCTTCGCCCGTATTCTCCTTAATCTCTCTCACAAGTCTAAGGCTTATAGGGATTATATTTTGTGTGTAAAATATTTGATTAATGAAGGTTAACACCCTTAACTAATCTTTAAATCCATAAGTCACTAATAGGCCTAATTTTAGGCCTCTAAAAGAGCCCAAAATACTACCCGAACTAGTCTAAAACTTAGTCCAAAGGTATAACTACCCTTGGGCCTAAATTAAAACGATAGAAACACACATCCGGGCCTCCGTATCATTCTAGAGTACACTCAAAATGGTATTACCTCACAACGTAAAATAAAATGCACATTTATTTGTTTTACGCGTAATCTCATATAGTCCAGTCTTACTTAATTAATTACATTAGTTAATTAAATACGACATGCAGTATAAATATATAACATAACACGAAAATTTAATCGCCATCTTAATTATGCATTTTTATTATTACCAATCCACTTAATTAATAATCAAATCCGATTTGTTAATTTATTTCCACAATTAATAAATAATAAATACTTTAAAAAAACGGGGTATTAGAGTCGCCATGGAGAAGCTCTTGTCCTCATTGTTAAAATATGGACGGTTAACTAATCAAACTCCAATCCTATTGACGCTAAACCCCCATACCCTACTCATATTTGGCGTAAAACCTTTGCAAGTGTCCTAAAAGATTCATCAACATCTCATGCAATCAGAGTAAAACTTCTCTTGAAGTATAAAGGTGAACCAACAATCATGTTTACCAATGAGGAAATGAACCACTTGTCATCTCCTTGCAAACACACAATTGTTGGTAAGTTCTCTAATGGAAAACCTTCAATGGAGTTTATCAGGAAAATTTTGAGTCATTTGGTCTTAAAGTAGCTTATCGCATTGGTTTGATTGATCATAAACACATCCTCATAAGGATAAATTGTGAAGAAGATTTCATGAATCATTGGATAAAAGACCAATGGTTTATTGGTAAAAGCCCAATAAGGACATTTAAATGGTCATCAAGGTTTAGACTTGATCAAGAAAGTTCAATAGTACCGATTTGGGTATGTTTTCTAGGGATACCAATTCACTTTTTTGTGAAGGAACCTTTGTTCTCAATGGAACAAGCAGTTGGAACCCCTCTTAAACTTGATAATCCAACAACAAATGTTAATATACGAAGTGTTGCAAGAGTTTGCATTGAATTGGACCTCCAAATGCAGAGGCCTAAAAAATTATGGATTATCTATAGGGAATATGGATTTGGGCAGCCAATTGAATATGAATCAATTCTAAGTTACTGTTGTTTCTTTAGCAGGCTGGGTCATCAAGAAACCAATTGTCTACCCAAAGAAGATTTATTAAGAGAAGAGGTTACAAAGGTGACTCATCAAAATTAAGTAGTAGATCAAAGTGGGGGAGATAACTAGAAGCATAGAAATGGCTAAAACTCAAAACAAGTCTTCAGAATAAAAGATAAAAAAGAAAGAACAATCAGTTAAAAGTCAAGGAGGAGGAGCAGAAAATATAGAAGGAACAAAGTTTGCAATTATAATAAGAATCCAATAAAATAAATAAAATGAGTTAGTCCAAGAATAAATCAAGGAGAAATAAAGCAACATAAGAGAAAATGAAAAGGCCACAAGTAATGACATTCAAGAGCAACATGAGTTTTTAAAGTTAATTGAAGAAGAAGAAAACCCACTTGGAGAAGGAAAATGGAGGGAATACTTAGATCTCAAAGTGTCTTTTGGAGATGAGGACATTGATAATCTTCCTCATTGGAATAGTTGATTGTTAGAGGATAATGAATCTCTTTTCCACTCAGACTCAAAGGTGATCCAGAACAAGGAAGATAGCTCAAAGAAAATGAGGGTTTTTAACTCAAATATTAAGGAACTATAGATTCAACATAATCCCATAATGGAAGATTTTATATCTTTATTTTAATTACTATCCAAAAAGATTGCAACTTACCGTACGATAAAGGAGGAGGAATTAAAGAAGCAAAAAGGTAAGTCAATAGGAGGTCAAGAAGTCAAAGAAAGTCCACCAAAAGAGGTCCAACATTATTCTAAAGACACTCACCCATGAGTAGTTTAAAATAGGAGATTCACAAGATCTTCTAAAAAAAAGCAATAAAAAAGCCTCCCAAGCCATATTCCAATGATTAAATCTTTAATGTGGAATGCAAGGGGGGTTGGAAACAAGGCAATAAGGAGGAGAATATTTTTTTTGTAAGTTTCATAAAGTTTCTTTTTTAGCACTCTTAGAAGCAATTGTAGAAATCCCAAAAATTGAAGACCTTAGGAGAATTTTAAACTTTAAAGGATGTTGCTTTAATGAAGCTAATAAAATTTGGTGCTTTTGGAGACATGGAATATATTATGAACTACTGGTTGATAGTGTTCAAAATTCCCATTTAAAAATAGATCTCCCCCATCTCCCAAAGGCTGTAAGAGTTAATGTTGTTTATGCCAAGTGCTCTAGGCAGGAGAAGTGAGATCTTTGGAATTCAATAGTTCATGGTGTTATGTCATTCTTGGAGAATCCTTTAATAGTGGTGGGAGACTTTAACATTGTAAGAAGTTTTAACGAAAGAGCAGAAGGAAGGGACATTGATTTGGGAGGTGCTGCAGAATTCTATATTACTTGATATGTTGTTCTTTAGAGGAATTAGGTTTCACTCGATCTAAATTCACTTAGGCAAAAATCATTAATGCATCTCAAATTCTAGAGAGGCTTGATAGGGGTGTAGCTAACTTAAACTGGTTAAATGTTTTTCCTAATAATTCCATTAATCAATTGAACTGGAAATCCTCAGACCATGCTCCATTATTACTCAATATAATAATTCAATGGATACTATTTTAAATCCATTCAAATTCCTCAATATGTGGTGTGATCATAAAGATTTCAAACAAGTAGTGTAGAAAATATCCAGTTACAGGAAGATTTATGGATATTTTTTCTTTCAAGCTTAAAATACTTAAGTTAACATTAAAAAAGTGGAGTAAAGATGTGTTCAAAAACATTTTTGAGGAAATTTAACTTCTGGAAGACTCTCTTATTCTGGAGGAGTTATCTATAGAGAATGACTCAAGTGTAGAGTAATGAAGTAAATGGTCCAAATTGAAATTTGATTTTAATGTATCTCTTGCAAAAGAAGAGAAGTAATGGCATCAGAAATCAAGGTGCAAATGGTAGAAAAATAGTGAAAGGAACACAAAATTCTACCATGCCTATGTCAATCAGTAGAGAAAAAGTCTTTGGATCCATAAGATTAAAGATGAAAATGGTAGAAGTTGGGAAATACGGGAGGTTATTGCTAACATATTTATTTATTTATTTTCAAATTTATTATTAGTAGGTACAATTGAGGATGGTTAAGTCTTGCAAGTAATCCCAAAAATAGTGTCCCAACAGATGAACACAAGTCTAGAAGTTATTCTGGAGGAAAAAGGGGTTTTAAAAGCAATTAAAGACCTTAATTAAAACAGTACATCAGGCTCAAATGGATTCAATTGCTACTTTTATATGCATTATCTGGAGATAATAAAAGGAGACCTAACAAAATCAATTCAAGCTTTCTTTTCTGGATCAGAACTCATGGAACTCAACTCAAATTTTCCTCATTCCCAAAGTTTCAAGTCAAACTTATTGCAAGAATTTTAGACCTATTAGCCTATTAATCTTTAGTTATAAGGTTATATTTAAAATCACCAATTATAGACTTGTAAACTTCTTCCAAACATCATTTCTCCTTATCAATTAGGCTTTGTACAAGGTAGATATATCCAAGATAATATTCTTTTAGGGTAGGAAATGATGCACCTTATAGAAAGGAAAGTTAAAGGAGAGAATGTGATTATTAAGGTATATATATCAAAGTCATATGATAAAGTTTCTTTTCTTTTGTTGCTAAAGACTCTTAAAGCATTTGGTTTTCAAAAAACTATATTGATATTATTTAGAGATGTATCTCTTCTCCTTAATACTCAGTGCTTATCAATGGTCAACCTGCAGGATTCTTCAAACCATCTAGAGGATTAAGGCAAGGGGATCCAATATCCCCAATCCTATTTATTCTAATGGAATAAAGTTTTAGCATAGGGTTACACACTCTTATGGCTTCTGGTATTATTTGTCCTTTTTCTCATCAAAGAGATTTTCAACTAATTAGCCACTTGATTTTTGTAGATTACATTATAATCTTTACTAACGGGAAGAAGAGAATTCTAAAAGCCCTTATGGAATTTTTGGAGTAATATAAGAGGCAGTCCAGCTAATTAATTAGTAAAGAGAAGACCTGTTTCACTTTAAGTTCAAAATCCCCCATTGGTAGTAGGGAAAAATTTCTTCAATGACATGTTTTAAATTTAAAAAAGAGATTATCAAGTACTTGGGTTGTCCCCTGGCTAAAGATGGATGTAAAGTAACATATTTTTATCGTCTTATCTAAAATATTGCCTTAAAGACCAATAGCTGGAAAACTAAGTTCCTGTCCATGGGGGTGAATTAATCCTAATTAATTCAGTCCTTTCTTCCATGCCTATGTTTACTCTTTTCTCTTTGAATTGTCCAAAAAAGACTATTTAGTTATTAAATAAACTGATAAGTTCATTTTTTTGGTGGGGGGGGGGGGGGGGGAGTAAATAAGTATTTTGGCAAGAAATTTCATTGGATAGGTTAGGAATCTCTTTATTTTCCTAAAGAATAAGGGGCTTTAGGCATTAAAAGTACAATCTCCATTATGTCTGCTATAAAATTAAAGTTAGTTTGGAAATATAAACAAAGGATAGTATTTTGGCCTAAATTTATCAGACAAAAGTATCCCCAGTTTAAATTCTTCCTATGGATAAATGACTTTTAGGAAAATCACCTTGGTTTGGGAAGTGTTGGAAGCTAATACAGTATGGCGAGATGAGGATTTATTCTGGAAACCATATCAAAATGGATCTTTATCCTATGGATGAACATATAACCTGATAAAAGATTGTAAATTATCATCCTTGACCTATAAATCAATATGGAATCGTCAAATATCTTTAAAAATGTCAGTGTTCCCATGGAAAGCTCTCTCAAATATTTTTTTCGATTGATAAGAATGTCCAGAGGGTGGTGATTATATTTCCATCCAGATGCTAATATTTTAAATCATCAAAAGAATCCCTAAAGCATCTCTTTGTCTCTAGTCTAATAGCTAAGAGAGTTTGGGAAGTGTTTAGAGGCCTAATGGGAATTAGTCATCATCCAAATTCAATTAATGGAATCATTATCCAGTGATGGTTACATTGTAGCAGTTCAAAAATATCGAAATGGTTGCATCATGTCATTCTAGTTAGTATTCTTTGGGAGACTTGGCTTAGCAGGAATAGATCATTATATAAAGTAGATCATTATATGAAGGGGAAAAAATAAACTCAACAATCCTAATTAATAGAGTAATTTCTAATGTCTTAGAGATAGCAAGCCAAATAAGTTTCAAATATGGCAGAAAGGAGCAATATCTTAAGGCCATGGATGTTTTTAAAATTAAGTAACCTTTGTACAAGCCAAAATTATGGAACTTGGTGAGATAGAAGAAACCAACAAGTGGAAGATTCAAGATTAATTCTAAAGGTATTTGGGATCCATATGGCAACATGGGAATAAGAGCTACTCTTAGAGATGATCAAGAAGACTTAAATGGGCTTTTTCAAACTCAATGATTGGGGAAACAAGTTCAATGGAAGAAGCTCAATCTCTTAACGAAGGTTTACATTACCACTTAAAAGAAGATTATGATTATTTAAATGTTGAAACTGAAACAAGTCAGGTTAGTGAAAGCCTCAATTCCGATTCAAATATTATTCCATGGAAGATCAAGATCATTATTAGAGAAATTCAAGGCCTTATTCAAAAAAATTAAGCTCAATTAAAAAATGTTCAAGATAAGTTAACTGTGTAGCTAATCTCTTAGCTATACATGAGTGAAATAAAAAAAAAGGTCTCTCAAAATTCCATTGCATAGAAGATATCCCGAGGAAAATCAAGGGTGCTTTAATTATAGATTTCACTACTTTCCTTTCATTAGTCTACATTGATGTTGTTTATTTTCATTTTTTTAAAGGTCTTTACAAGTTTTTATCAAATTGTGATCTACTTAGAGAGGGATTTTCTCTCTAAGAAAATCTAATAAAAGTTCCAATTTCCTAAAAAAGACTTTATGGATGAGGCACCATGATCTGAACAGTGTACGATACAAAACAAGTGCCACGTATCGATGACATGTTCGATTAATTAAGGGGAGCATTTTACTTTTGAAGATTGAAATACACTCGAATTATAACCATTGCGGATTTCGGAGGAGGATATTCAAAGGATAATTTTTTGACATAATGTGGAGCAAACACATCTAAGTCATGTCATTTGGGTTGAACAATGCTTTAACCATGTTCGTAAATTTAATGTATATAGTATTCTGTCAGTACAGGGACCGGTTCATTATTGAGTTATTGACGATACCTTAGTCTACACACTCTGGGAACATAAGTTGCATGCTAGGTTCTCAAAGTGTGTATTTTTTGGTATAAGAAGTGCAGTTTTGGGGGGATATTGAATCAGAGGCTGGGAGTTTTGTGAATCCTAGTAAGGTGTTGATAGGGATGGAGAGGGGAAAACCCACAACACCTATTGAAGTCATGGGATTCTTAGGTTTATAAAGTACTGTAAGAGGTCCATCCAAGTGTTCTCTAAGATTGCCAGACCACTGGCACACCTTAACCGGAAGGGAGTACCGTTCATTTTGGACAAGCATCGCTAATATACTTTTAAAGTTTAAGAAGAGGCAATCAATCGCACCTTTACTCTTGATGTTGGGAGCCATTACGTATAGGATAAGATATTCATATTGTTCTCAGAACATAAGGGCCTTCATTATTCGTTCACTCAATGAAAGTTCAAAATGAGTTAGAGAAGGCGATTGGAGTTAGTGAAAGAAAATTAATTTTCAATTTAGTAGCTACTAGGGAAGGTGGACGTGGTAGTAGGTGGCTAGAGACGTTGACCAGCAGTTAGTCTATTGGCTTTACAAGAAAAGTGTGACACCCCACCTAATTAAATACCGGGTGATCAGTCCTTTATTAAAATTAAAATAGAATGCTCAGTGAGTTCATTCTTAGCATCACTGTTGAAGACATTTAATATTTTAATCACCTAATAAATAATTAAGCTAAGTGTCAAAACATTTTCCCATTTAATTATACCCAATTAATCAATTAATAAATTACCATTCTTTTAAGATATAAGCTACTCACATTCCACAAGAATATAATAAATGCTGGACAAGAATCAAATACTGAAATAAATCAAACTGGATAAAACATTTCAGTTCCTAGTCTAAAACCAACAAACCATAAAATCCGCAAGTGTAACAACATAAGCTGAGTAAAATCTATAATAAATGAATGAGGATGGGCGAAACATGCCCTAAGAGAATAGTCTGAAAAGGAACAGAAAGAACTGATAGATGTGTCTAAGGCAAGGACCAGCAACTCCCACAACCGCTGTAGCTCGCTAAATGAGCCATGCGTCTAAGTCTGGTAATCCTGTGGTTGGGCACCTGATAAATAAAAAATATAAAATATATATATATATATATATATATATATATATATATATAGAGAGAGAGAGAGAGAGAGAGAGAAAGAGAGAAGGATAGTAAGAAACGGGTCAGAGCTCGAGTTGTACAAATATTTGTTTTAGCCAGTATTTAAAACTGCAATAATGCAATTATTATGTGCATGTTAGTTTCGAACCACATGAGATTCTCACCTGTCCACTATTGTCCACGCCTAACGTACGTTTATCCTAACCAAGTTATCCATAATGTTCCCAACTATATCATAGACTTATACTTCTAAATATATCTCAAAGGAGTAACCCGTATCGCCCATACAATATGCTATTAAGATCATTTATTCCAATTCACCGTATATATTACATTCACTGTTCTGATAGTAATTCTTTTACCCACTGAAAATACCTTGCTTACCAACATTTATAAGTTTGCTAATTTCACACACTAGAAACGTTCATATATATATATATATATAGTCACATCATCCCTATACATATATATACAAATCATGCGTCCCTTAGTTAGGACCACTTGGCGCAATGCATACTCTGCTATCGTGTCCCGATGCATCGCTCACTGCATAAATGACAATAGGCTCGGCGTCTTTCAAAAACTATAAATATCATAGAACAAATATTGGAGGCGAGCATACTCACCAGCCAAATGGGTCACACACATACCTACACTCCCATTTTGCCATCGAAACTATTCTACGTCTCAAATAGCACGTATCCAAGTTCATATGCTCTAGGTACAAGTCAAATATCCCCCCATTGGTTCACCTAGGATAAGACTGTACACTGCGCGAAAATCACCTCCCGATAGCAAGTGGCGTAGGTATGCTATACATATAATAATAATAATAATAATAATAATAATAATAATAATAATAATAATAATAATAATAATAATAATAATAATAATAATAATAATAATAATAATAATAATAATAATAATAATAATAATAATAACAATAATATAGGCGTTCCCGCATCCTATTAAAGTCTGGGTATTCCCCCAACCCATACATACATTTTTACAGGTAGTGTAATTCCCATTATTACTTATATTGTAATTAATTCGACCATACACTCTCTCGAAAATTCCAAAGTTAATTCTCCTATCCAAATATTAGAGTATTATCCTAGGAATACTTCCAAATAATTCTGCACTAGACTACAATTCCTCAACTTGCAGTTCTCCCTCACTCAAAATAATCGCGTAACTGAAGTTGGATTATACTAGGAATTTTCCAGATTTGGAACTGTCATTCGAACCAATCCTGATGTCGTTCGAACGACATCAGCAGGTCGTTTGAACGACCACGATTCTCGTTCGAACCCGACTCCATCTCGTTCGAACGAGATGGAGCTTTTCCCAATTTCGACCAGACCTACTACTGCTTCGTCCACACCAGATTTCCAGTCCTAAAACCTCTAAATTCTTCAACCCAACCACCAAAACAACAAAACTAATTGATGTTCTAACATGTATAAAGGATTTCCCTTAACTTTGAAACATTAAATCATCATAAATCAGTTATAAAATCCAAAATCCCCAATTAATAATTTAAAACCCTAGTTCATTAAATTTCTATACATGAACATCTAAATCAATTTTCGACCATCATAAATAATCATCAATTTGAGGTCTCTAACCTATCAACATAAGGGATTCATCCTAATTAGATACCAGATTTTAATTAATGTCCTTAGTTATCTAATTTCATCAAAATTTGTGAATCATAAATGGGTATTGTATATCTATACTAACATGGACATGACTATTGCTACAATTTTGCAAGGATTAAACACTTGCCTCAATTTCAAAGGTCTGATCTCTTGGTGATGTTGATATAGGTGCGTTCCTCGTCCCATGATCTACACTTTGGTGGGATTTTCGGTGTGTGTTCTTGAATTAGACACCAAGAACACTTATGGCTTCTTCTTCCTTCCTCTGTGCCTCTCTCTTCTCTCTGTCGTAGGTTTAGAACTGATAACTCCCCTCTGACCCACGTACATCCATATTTAATTTCCTAATTTTCATCCATAATATTTTCCCAAAAATTCAAAGGACAAAAATACACATATGGGGTGTTGATTAGGCCTAAAAACATCCCGGAGTCCAAATAAAATACTCGGGTATTATTTTCTAACCGTCTCGACTCTTCCGAACTCAACGGCGCGCTCGAAATTACCATACGAGTTACTTAAAAATAATTTACTTCTTTAATCCATTAAATTAGTCCAAACATAACTCACAGCGCGTCCTGACTTAATGCACCAAACTGTCGAATTTCCCACTCCTGACAATTTATAAAATTTCATAATTCCGTATTACGTATTCACACAATAATATTCCATAATTCTCAACAATAAGTATTAACCCTTGGCAAGCTAGTTAATATTTATTTTTAATCTGGATTAGTTAATAATTAATTTTCTCACATTTTTAATTTAATTAATCCAATAATTATAATTAATCCCATAATTATTTAACATAATAAAAATACGAGGTGTTACATACTTCCCCCTTAATTACGAAATTTCGCCCCGAAATTCAAAAAGTAAAGCATACCTCGTAAAAATAAGTCTGGATATTTCTCGCGCATATCCTCATCTCACTCCAAAGTAGACTCCTCTACATTATGATGGTCCCACTGAACCCGCATAATTGAAACTACCTCTGACCTCAATTTACTCTCGCTACGGTCTAGGGTAGCCACAAGTCTCTCCTCATAAGAACTGTCGGGCTGCAAGTCAATCTCCTCAATCGTAATATGGGTTGGGGCCAACTCATCGCGAAGATACTGCCTCAATGATGAGATGTGGAACACATCATGAATACGGTGCAAGTGTTCCGACAACCCAAGTCTGTATGTCGACGATCTAATCCTCTCGATAATGGGAAATGGTCTTACATATATGTGTGCCAATTTCCCCTTCTTCCCGAACCTCATAACTCCGTTCATAGGAGCCACTCGTAGTAGTACTTGGTCCCCCCACACTACACTCCCTGAAGAACCGCTTTGCATTGACGAAGCTTTTCTGCCTGTCCTGGGCTACCCGTATGCCATTCCTGATGAACTCAATCCTAGTTGACGTCTCCTGAATCACCTCTGGACCAAGTAGCTTATTGTCCCCCACCTCTAGCCAAAAAGTGGGAGAACGAAAAGGTCTGTCGTACAATGCCTCAAATGGGGCCATGCCGATTGTAAACTGATAGGAGTTATTATAAGTGAACTCCACCAGTGAAAGGTACGGCTCCCAGCGCCCTCCAAAATCAAGGACACACATGCACAACATATCTTCCAGCATCTGATTAGTACGCTCAGTCTGCCCATCTGTCTACAGGTAATAATCCGTGCTCAATCGCAGCTCGGTACCCATAGCCTCTTGAAAGCTCTCCCAGAAGCATGACACAAAAATCTTGTCTCTGTCGGAAACGATATTCAGGGGCACCCCATGCAACCTCACCATTTCAGCAATAAATAACTTAGCATATTGTCCCATAGTGTAGTTTGTCCGCACTGGCAGAAAATGAGCTATCTTGGTCAACCGATCCACCACTACCCATAGAGAATTGTGACCCATCTGTGAGGTAGGCAACCTAGTGATAAAGTCCATGGAAATGCTCTCCCATTTCCACATAGGGACCACTAGCAGATGAAGTAACCTTGGTGGTCTCTGATGGTCCACCTTTACCAGCTGACAAGTGGCACACTTGGACATAAACTCCGCAATGTGCTTATTCATCCCACTCCACCAGTGCCGTCGCCTCATATCCTAGTATATCTTATCCCCTCCAGAATGTACCGCAAATCGAGATGCATGCGACTCTGTCATCACTGTATGATGTAAGTCCTCCCCTTTTGGAACCACTAATCTCCCATTAAATCACAAACCTGCATTCGAAATCACTAAGTATGACTCTGTGCCCTTAGCTAGAAGTCGCACAATCTAGTCTTGGAAAAACTAATCATCGGCTTGGGCCTGGATCACCCTCGTAACAATCTCTGGTGTGACTGTCATGACGGACATAAAGATCAGGCCACTGCATCCTGATATCCCAACTCTTTGCACTTCGCCTTCCACACTTTCGCCACCTCACCTACTGGCCTATGGCTCAATGCATCAGCAACTACGTTAGCCTTCCTCGAGTGGTACTGTATCTCGAACTGGTAATCTTTCACAAACTCCAGCCACCTGCACTAACACATGTTCAACTCCCACTGAGTGAACAAGTATTGCAGTGACTTGTGGTCTGTGAACAAGTAAAATTTATCCCCCAACAAGTAGTCTTTCCAAATCCGTAGGGCAAACACGACTGCTGCTAGCTCCAAGTCGTGAGTGGGGTAATTCCTCTCGTGAGGCTTA
This sequence comes from Sambucus nigra, assembly GCA_949130495.1. Taxonomy (NCBI): domain Eukaryota; kingdom Viridiplantae; phylum Streptophyta; class Magnoliopsida; order Dipsacales; family Adoxaceae; genus Sambucus; species Sambucus nigra. The sequence goes on from OX422207.1 coordinate 222,353,387, forward strand.
AGCTTACGGGAGGCATAAGCTATAGCCTTCTCCTCCTGCAGAAGTACTCCACCAAGTCCTTGTAGAGAAGCATCAGTGTATACCAAATACTCCACTCCTGGTCTGGGTAAGGCAAGGACTGGCGCTGAAGTCAACTTATCCTTTAGCTCATCGAAAGCCAACTGATATTCATCATCCCAAATGAACTTCACCCCTTTGCGAGTCAAATTTGTCAATGGGCCCGCAATCTGCGACCCTCGGATGAACCGCCTATAATATTCGGCTAACCCTAAGAAGATACGCACCTCCGTCGGTGTTGTGGGTTGTCCCCACTCCCTCACCTACGACACCTTGACCGGGTCCATTGATATCCCTAATTCTGACACAACGTGAAACTGCACCTCTCGTAACCAGAATCCACACTTTTCATACTTCGCATACAGCTGATGCTCTCGCAGAGTCTGAAAAACTCGCCTAAAATGATCGGCATGCCCCTCCTCAGTCTGGGAATAAATCAGAATGTCATCTTTGAAGACAATGACAAACTGATCTAAGAACTCTCTGAACCCCCTGTTTATTAAGTCCATGAATACGTCTGGAGCATTTGTCAGCCCAAACGACATGACCTGAAACTCGTAGGACCCATACCTCGTCAAGAAAGCAGTTTTCAACAAGTCCTGCTCCCTAATTCATAGCTGATGATATCCCGATCTCAAATCTCTCTTTAAGAAGAAGGCATCTCCTCTCAACTGGTCGAATAATTCATCAATTCGGGGTAACGAATACTTATTTTGTATAGTGACTTTGATCAATTCACGATAGTCTACACACAACCTCAACGAACTATCTCTCTTCTTTACAAACAGCACGGGAGCACCCCAAGGCAAAGTACTCCTACGGATGAAGCCCTGTCCCAATAGCTGCTCAATCTAATCCCGCAACTCCCTTATCTCAGCTGGAGCCATACGGTACGGTGCGCGGGCTCTCGGTCGAGTGCCCGGCATTAAATCTATAACGAAATATATCTCTCGACTAGGCGATAGTCCCGGTATATCCTGGAACACGTAAAAAAACTCACAAACTACAGGAATTGAATCAATAGGAATAACTATCTCCTTAGAGGTCTCCTCCTCTATATAATATAAATGGATGGACGATCCTCCCTCAGGACGAGGCATCGCCACCAGAAACATCTCCTGGCTCGGAATAACAAAAATAATGGTCCTACTGAAATAACCTATCATGGCTCTATAAGAAACAAGCCAATCCATGCCAATAATGATGTCATGCTCGTGCATATCTACAGGTAAAATCAAACTCCCAATATCTAAACCTACTCCCCAACTTATAAAGAAAATCAACGACCCATTACCCAGTGGTGAGTCTACACATGGAACTGTACTATCTGCCGTATCTAACAACCCCATGGCCCATGAAAAACTAGTGGCTATGAAGCAGCGTGATGCCCCAGTGTCAAATAAAATGCGCCCCATGGTACCATGAATAGAAAATATACCCTCAATGGTGGGGTGGTTCCTACGGTGCTGCTTCCTGGTGGACGTTATAAACACGTCCATACTATAACTCGCCCTGCTGAATCGGGGGTGTGGGCAAAGCTGAGACTGGTGCCACTACTAGTAGGATGGCGGGAAAGATGGGTCTCTAGGACTCCTATTAGGCACCCTGCTATTGGGAGAACTTTCCCTTGTCGGGGCAATCTTATTTCCTATGACCAGTCTTGCCACAAGAAAAACACCTGGCGCTAAGGTTACCACCCCTCGACCCATGTTGGCCTCGGCCCTGTTGGCCATTATCGCCCCTCCACTAGTCCTGTTGATGCCTCTATTGGACCGAATGGCCCTGCTGCTGGCCCTGATGCCCCGACTGATAATTAGGTTAGCCCTGCTGGCCATGCTGACTGGACTGGCCCTGCCTATAACCCGCATATCCCTGACTAGAATCACCAGATCAAAATCGCTTAGTAGAGTCCCCCTGATGGGAACTCTGTTCACCCTGACGGACCTGCCCCTGAGCTACTGGTGCCCCACTGGCACTACTACCTCCTGTCTGACCCTGCTGGCTGGGCTCCCCTGCTCGTTTACTCCCCTACGGATGGAAGCGGTGGTCCTGACAATCTAACAGGGCGCATTGAGTACGTCAGTGTAAGTACCCAACGACAGATTACCTATGAGGTGCTGACGAATCCTCCACGTCAATCCATTCATTAACATTAAAATCTTATTCTCTTCGGTAGGTGCCTCATCTGTCATGACACTAATCAATCTCGTGAACTCCTCCTCATACTCCGCAACAGTCATACTTTCCTGCTTGAAATTCAATAATTTCTGCCTCATCTCAGTCTGCACGATGGAAGGAAAGTATTTGCGATCAAATTGCACCTAAAAGTTCTTAATCGTCATATTATCCCTTTCATCCAAGGTGGTAGTGGACTCCCACCATTGTAAAGCGGCCCCCACTAGCTTGTAGAAAGCCAGTAACTGTCTCTAAATTTCTGTACACTCGTACATGCCAAAATGCCTCTGGATGTCATTCTTCCATTGACTTGCAATAACAATATCAGAACTGCCCGAGAACTCTGGGGGATGTGCCCTCTGAAAGGCATACCTAACCCTCTCCCATGCAGTGAGAAACTGAACCGGAGCTGGAGCCAAAGCCTGTACCTGGGGTGGGGCCTGCTGCACCACTGCTAAAGCTGCATTTACCGCCAGAGCAACTATGGCGTCAACTTCAGCTGCGTTCATTATTCTCTGAGCCTGAGCTGCTGGCTGCTCTGGCTGGGCATTTTTGTTCCTCGGGACTCATCTCGGAGGCATCTGAAATGAGAAGGGATTTATTAGTCCATAATTATTATTAAATCTCAAATATCTGAAGACGTAAACACATAAATAAGAGTACAATAGTCCTAAGATAGGGCTCTATATAAAAGAATGCTAAGCGGAAAGCATAATAAGTCGTACATATCCTAAAGGACACTAGAACCTGATGCTCTGATACCACCTATGACACCCTGCCTAATTAAATACTGGGTGATCAGTCCTTTATTAAAATTAAAATAGAATGTTCAGTGGGTTCATTCTTAGCATCACTGTCGATGACATTTAATATTATTAATCACCTAATAAAGAATTAAGCTAAGTGTCAAAACATTTTTCCATTTAATTATACCCAATTAATCCATTAATAATTTTCCATTCTTTTAAGATATAAGATACTCACATTCCACAAGAATATAATAAATATTGGACATGAATCAAATACTGAAATAAATCAAACCGAATAAAACATTCCAGTTCCAAGTCTAAAACCAACAAACCATAAAATCCGCATGTGTAACTGAAATAAACTACTAACGTAAACTGAGTACAATCTCTAATAAAACGAATGAGTATGGGCGAAACATGCCCTAAGAGAAAAGTCTGAAAAGGAACAGAAAGAACTAATAGAGGCGCCTAAGGAAAGGACCTGCAACTCCCACAACCGTTGTAGCTCGCTAAATGATCCACGCGTCTAAGTCTGGTAACCCTGTGGTTGGGCACCTGATAAATTATATATATATACATATATATATATATATATATATATATATATATATATATATATAGAGAGAGAGAGAGAGAGAGAGAGAGCAAAAGAGAGAAGAATAGCAAGAAACGGGTCAGAGCCCAAGTTGTAAAAATATTTATTTTAGCCAGTCTTTAAAACTGCAATAATGCAATTATTATGTGCATGTTAGTTTAGAACTCTCACGTGAGATTCCCACCTCTCTGGTATTGTTCAAGCCTAACATACGTCTATCCTAACCTAGTTATCCATAATGTTCCCAACTAGATCATAGACTTATACTTCTAAATATATCTCAAAGGAGTAACCCGTATCGCCTATACAATACGCTATTAAGATCATTTATTCCAATTCACCGTAGATTACATTCATTGTTGTGATAGTAATTCTTTTACCCACTGAAAATACCTTGCTTACCAACATTTATAAGTTTGCTAATTTCACACATTAGAATCATTCACAAATATATATATATATATATATATATATATATATATATATATATATATATATATATATATATATATATATGGTCACATCATCCATATATATATGCAAATCCTGCGCCCCTTGGTTAGGACCACTTGGCACAATGTATACTCTGCTATCATGTCCCAATGCATCGCTCACTGCGTAAAGGACAATAGGCTCGACGTCTCTCACGAACCGTAAATCTCATAGGATAAATATTGGAGGCGAGCATACTCACCAGCCAAATGGATCACGCACATACCTACGCTCTCATTCAGTCGTCAAAACTATCCTACGTCTCAGATAGCACGTATCCAAGTTCATATGCTCTGTGGTACAAGCCAAATATCCCCCATTGGGTCACCTGGGATAAGACTGTACACTGCGTGAAAACCTCCTCCCAATAGCAAGTAGCGTAGGTATGCTATACACACAACAATAATAATAATAATAATAATAATAATAATAATAATAATAATAATAATAATAATAATAATAATAATAATAATAATAATAATAATAATAATAATAATAATAATAATAATAATAATAATAATAATAATAATAATTGTTGACGTAAAAAATTAGATTTGACCTAATTATTTTAATCACAGATAAAAATGAATAAAGAAATAATAGACAATAGATTTTTAAAGTGGTTCAGCCTTGCAAGAATGGCCTACGTCCACTGTTTTTGTTATTGATGATTGTTTGTTTGGAATTCTCGAGGAATGGTTTTCTCAAGAAATTCCGGTCCCCTTCTAATGAGGAGGTTACAATGTATTTATAGCCTTGAGGCTGTACAAATGAAAGGACAATGCGCTGTTATCCAGTAGACATGTACATCTGTATGATAATAATGAGCATTTAATGCGCAGTCGTCTCCTTAATTATCCTGATTGGAGTGTTATGTAGCTCGGACCGCCTAAGTTGCTCGGACCGCTTAAGTTGCTCGATATAATGAAGTTCCTCGAATAACATGGGTTACTCGGGACGCCTGAGTTGGTTGGGGAGTTTAACTTCCTCGGAGTTAGTGTATTGTTCATTGAAAGTGTTTGTAGGTGACATGTAAGTCGATGCGTGTCTCCACATAATTGATCCACGTCAGCAGACTAAATTTGATACCAACAGAAGCCCCCAATATTTCATAGTTTGATGTCGAAGAAAAGTATGGGACATTATTCTTGAAAATTGCATAGATTATCAGTTTGTATGATTTTTAAGGAAACGTTGTATATGACTTCTTTTTGAATGCATAGTATCGGGACTCATAAATATTTAAATGTTCATGACCGCTTCGATTTTTGTGCCCCTTTTCTTCTTTTTAGCCCCCGGATACGCAAACGTCCGCCCTGGTAATCATTGCTTTTTTCTATTCCCGAGGTAAAGTATTTAAACGCGGCAGAACTCCTATCGTCTTTCACACTTTCAAATCCGTGTCTTCAAACTTTTCATTTCTTCTCTATCTTGTGCGTTCGTTTCTTCCATTGTTCGTTGTCAACTGGTTCACTCTTTTCCTGTAAGATTTTCTTCCTTCTCTTTTATTTATTTTGTTCATCATGGTTTACCTTGTTGAATCTCTTGACAAATTTCGTTCTGAATTTTCAATTCCTTCATGGGTCATATTGGAAGAACTTTCTGACTATTTTTCTTTAGCTGAGGGACATTGGTTCCCAAGTATCTTTGTGGCCGAATGTGGCTTTTCTTTTCCTCCAAATCCTTTATGTTTGGAGTTCTGTCAATATTTTGACGTTGTACCTGCAAAAATAGCGCCAAATACCTGGAGAATAGTTAATGGAGTTCATAGGTTGAACCAACTTCATGGAACCCGTTTAGGGATTCCAGAGATTATGTATTGCTACAGATGGGTTGTCAGCGATAGTACTTTTTATTTAAAAACTAGGTTTTTGAATAGGGAGTTAGTTGTCAATCTTCCTGATGCCAATAGGGATTATTTTGAACATGGAGTGGTAATGAAAAATTGGCAACACCCTCCATTAACTGGAGATGATGTATACCAAGCTCCCAGATGTCCTCCTTATGGCAATGGGATAGGTTGTTTTTATTTTTTGAAATCTTATTTTCTTTGTGTTTGATAAAATGTATCACTGACTTTTAATTTTTGATTATTTGCAGTTGATAGTAAAAAAAAGTCTCCCAAAGAAACTGACGTTAATTTAAAGCATTTGAAACTTATCTGGAGTTTACACCAATCCGTTGTCGAAGAACATATTAGATCAGCATCTTATTTGTTGCAGTACAAGAGCTATACTTCATCTTTTATAGCTCATCCGGTGGTGGTTAGTCTTGACCAAATACCAGCTTCTGAAACTAATTTGAAAGGCTCTTCTTCTGAGTCAATTGCTCCCATCAGTAATCTAATGAAGAGAAGAAGAGCTCCTGCCTTCTTTGATAAATCTGCCTCTACCAATGTGGAGCCAAAGAAAAGCAAAAAAAATGTCCCAGAAGAAGGGACGAAAATTATTGATGCACCTCCTCCTGCTGCTACCGAGAAGGTTGTTGAGAAGCCCCCTGTGGCTCTGAGCAAGATTGTTGCTATTACTCCTCCTAGTGAGGTTATTGTCATATCACCAGCTAAGACAACGTCCTTAGTTGAGAATGTTCCTGTTCCTCCGAGGAGGTTAAAGAAAAATTCTTCTGAGCGACTTGCCGAACTAGTCTCTCAACCATCAACTGTTGAAGGTGGTGCTTCAACCTTTATTCCCCCAAGCTCCGCTGTGGGCTTAGTAAAATCTTGGATTATCCCAGAGGTACATGACATTGAAAATACTCTCACTCGTGAGAGAGTTACTGCTCTAGCTTCTCAACACATTGCCTCAGTAAGTATTATTGATCTGAGCCTTTTACTTTTTAATACTATGTTCGTACATTGACTTAGAGTTATTTCTTTTCTCAGATGGTAACGTGTTTCAACAGCATTGTAAAGAGGGATGAAGCCATCAGGGCCTCCAGTTCCTCGGATGGAGTAGAAAAGGCTTTTGCTGGATTAGCTCAGTATTTGAAAGACTCTCATCACAAGTATGAGGAGAATAAACTTGCTTGGGAGAAGCAGATTAAGTCCGTTGAATAAGAGAGAGATAAAGTTGTGGAGGCCTCCAAGGATTTGGAGAAGAAATTAAAAGAGTTTGAGAAGAACAATAAAGAGCTTAAGGATAAGCTAAATAATACTAAAGAGCTTGAGAATAAGCTCAAAAATGCTGAAGAGGAAATTATTAGACTTCATGATGTTGATCGCCAGAAACAGGAGGTGGAGGAGAAATTGAAGGCTATCGAAGAGCTCCTTAGGGAAAGGATCTCCTCAGAGAAGGCAAAGAGGAAGAAGGCAGTCAAAAAGTCTTTTAGCGCTGGTTGGGATAAAGGCCTGGCCACCATGTCTTCACAAATGGAGTATGCCAGCCTTAAATATTTTAGGGACGGATGGGTTGCAGCCTTGCAAGAGCTAAAAATTACTGAGAATTCTGAGTTATTCCAGCAACATACTCATGGCCCTCCTCCCTCTCCTGGAGAAGAAGAAGAAGACGAAGCTGCTTCAAATGAGTCTTCCATGATGACTCGAGATCAAGTTCCTTCTGTTCCAGTTGTTTAAACTTTCTTCGAGCAAATCCAACCCACCAGCACTTTTGCCGAGCAGCTACCTTCATCCTCCGAGCAACCAGTCATTTCCTCCAAACTTTCTGAGGAAGTCGTAGGGAACAAGGAGAAGGTGTAGAGTTGTTCGGGTGTTTATTTTGTTATTTTTGAATGTAACCTCGAACTTTGTATTTTCTTCTTTGATGAAATAAAAATTCAAACTTTAGTTGTTCACCTTGAATTTCTCTTTTACTTGTTCTGTATGCATCCTTATTGATTCTCTTTATTTTTCTTTGCTAGTTTTTGGCTAGGATGGAGCTTCTATCAACTCATAATACAGAGTTGATGAAAAAATACAATAATTATTTTAAAGCCGATCATGCATACTTAAACGATGCTCAAATCATTGACATCCTTGGTCCAGATACTTCTGAACGAGCAGTCGAAGCTTACCAATATCTGAAATGCTTGCTCGACCGAGTTGTTGCCAATAATGTGGCTTATTATGAGATGATTGAGGATCTCCAAGGAACTATAGAGGAACTCTAGCAGCAGTACCAAGAATACTCCACACTTTTACACAAGGGGTACGAGAAGAAATATCAACAGTTAAGTGCTGAAAAAGGATATGATAAATTCATCTCTGCCTACGAGAAGAAAGAGAGAGTTCTAAAGGTTGAGGTTGAAGAGCATAGGCATATCGCCAAGTTGCTGGAGCAAGATAACATTGCCTTGCAAGAGGAAGTAAAATAACTCAAGTCTGCTACGTCTTCCTCGGGAGCCTTGGTCCGTGTCAATGATGAAGGTTTTTATTTTTTGGAGGTAGAAAATGCCAAATTGTGAGATGAGTGGGAAACTTTGAAAAGATCTGGACCCTCCACTTCTACTCATGCATGAGCAAGATCTTTTTCTCGGGGACGAGAAAGGGCTGGTCGGATTTCTATTGAAGAAGCAAGAACTCAAGCGGCCTTGGAGAATCAGGCCTTTTAGTTGATAGCGAAGAACCAAGCCTTAGCAGAGATGTCCAAGAAGATTCTGAACCTCAGCGAGCAACTTTCTACACAAAGCTCTGCCTTGGAAAATAAAGAACTTCTGGTGAAGAATCTTCAAAAGCAACTAGAGAGGTTAACTTACCAATTCCATAAATAACCCAGAGAGTTTTGGATGGATGGTTACAATGAAGCACTTTGTCATCTTGATGCTCGTTTAGAACAGTCGAATAACGAAGGGTATAAACAGGGCTGGTTGAATGCTTTTTGTGTTTTAAAATTGGAGAGAGGTCATTTCCTGTGGGATTACTATAATCCTGGAGTTCTTGATTTACCCATGCCTCCTTTCAAGCTTGACCTTAGTTGGATTCCAGCCAGGGCCGTTCCTCGCGTTCTGATCTCTAAGTATCTTGATGATTATAGTCTTCATTCAGATTTCAAAATATCTTGCCCAGAACACCTGCTTGATCATCCATCTATAATGAACGTCAGAATGCTGCAAGATCTGAACTTCATAAATTCCCCTTATAGTCTTGATAATCCTCCAGCTGGGGTAGACCCTGTATCAAAGGCAGAGGGAAAGAAACCCATAGAGTAGAATTTATTCAATTGATATCACATGCGATCTATAATTTATATCATATGTAATTTGTTCTGGTTTTAATGAAGAAATTTTTAGTTTTCTTTGTAATTTAATTGTCATTGGTTTGGAAATATTTTATAGAATATCTCTTTTATTTACTGATGAACATGTATGTATATCTGTAGAAAGACAAAAATGTCTTGTTTGATTTTTAAATTGTCGACCAATCGGAGTTGGTGGTAATTAAATTCCGACTAACTTGAGTTGGTGGTAATTATTTCCCGACTAACCTGGGTTGGTGGTAATTGAATTGCCGATCAACCGGAGTTGGTCGTGTTTGCTTCCTGACCAACCGGAGTTGGTGGTAATTGAATTGCCGATTAACCAGAGTTGGTCGTGTTTGTTTCCCAACCAACCTGGGTTGGTGGTAATTTGCTTCCCGACCAACCGAAGTTAGTGGTAATTGAATTGTCGATCAATCGGAGTTGGTTGTGTCTGTTTCCCGACCAATTTGGGTTGGTGGTAATTTGCTTCCCGATCGAAGTTGGTCGTGTTTGTTTCCCGACCAACTAAATTTGGTGCTAATTGAATTGCCGATCAACCGGAGTTGGTCATGTTTGTTTCCCGACCAACCTGGGTTGGTGGTAATTTTGCTTCCCGACCAACCAGAGTTGGTGGTAATTGAATTGTATAGTGTGTAGCACTAATATTCCGAAAAAAAATTAACGAATAAAGAGAAATGGGGGAAACATCACTTTATTCATATTGAATTAATTGTATTACATAGAGATTTCAACTACTGATAATACTTTCGTAGATGCTCTGCATTCTTGAATTCTTCTCCTTCCAAGGTTTCAATCCTGTACGTCCCTGGACGAACAATTTCTGTTACTCTGTAGGGTCCGTGCAAGTTTGCTTCCAGCTTATTATGCTTTTGAATCACTTTTTTCAGCACATAATCCCCTTCTTTCAGATCACACTTCCTCACTCTTTTGTTATAGAACAAAGTTGTTCGTTGTTGATAAGCTGCATTTCTGATTGTTGCTTCTTTCCTGACTTCCTCGAGCATATACAGGTCTAATCTTATCATCAAATCGTTGATAGGTGAGTTAAAATTAAGTACCCTATGCGTGGGTAGACCCAATTCAGTAGGTATCACAACCTCACTCCCAAATGCCAGCATGTATGGAGACTTTCCAGTTGCTGTTCGCAGTGTAGTGCGATAAGCCCACAATACAGAGTGTAGTTCATTAATCCAATTTTCTTTTGCACTATCTAGTCGTTTCTTCAATCCATTTATTAGCGTTCTATTTGTCACCTCAATTTGTCCATTGCTTTGTGGGTGAACTAGTGCAGAATGAGTTTTCAGAATATTGGATTGATGACAGTATGCAGCGAACTCCTCGTTGTCAAACTGGGTTCCATGGTCAGTAATGAATGCATGTGGGAGACCATATCTGCAAAAAATGTTTTTCCAAATGAATTGATAGACTTTGTCGTATGTCATATCAATAAGGGGTTCAGCTTCCACCCATTTGGTAAAATAATCCACAGCGACTACGAGTACTTGAATCTTCCCTTGGTCATTGGGAGTGGCCCGACCAAGTCTATTCCCCACATGGAAAATGGCCAATGGGACGTTATGGGTGTTATCAATGCCTGAGGAGTTCTTAGAATGGACGAGAAGCATTGGCATTTATCGCACTTCTTAGCATAGGCTGCGCAATCAGCTCTCATCATTGGCCAGTAGTACCCCTGTATGGTTATTCTTCGTAAGAGCGTCCGACCAGCTACATGGGCTCCACAAGACCCTTCATGAACCTCTTCGATCAAATCTTTCACTTCAGAGGGATGGACGCATCTTTGTTGCCCTGCTATCACTCCTCGTATGTACAAAATGCCATTGGTCAACACATAACGAGCAGCTTTAAACTTTAGTTTCTTGGATGCAAGTTTATCAGTTGGATGGTCCTAAGTCCATTCTTCAATATAGGCTCTGATTGGATCCATCTAGGATGGTCCTAAGTCAAGAGCAATGAAATTTATCATTAGATCTTCATCTATGCTCTGACCAGCTAGAATTTCTATTGGGATTGTTCTTCATAGCTCGGTGCGGGTGGTTGATGCTAGTCGGGCTAGGGCATTTGCTCTTGCATTCTCCAATCTCGGTATTCTAACCAGTTGAATAGCAATAAAACTTGATACCAACTCCATTTCTTTTGCATGGTACTTGATCATTAACTCTCCCTTTGCTGCATATATTCCAAGAATCTGATTTACGATTAACTGCGAATTTATGAATACAATAATCTGCTCTGCCTTTATAGTTCTGGCTAGACTTAAACCTACAATCATTGCTTCATATTCGGCCTCATTATTAAAAGCTTTAAATTGAAAGTGTGGAGCATATTCCACATCAATATCATCTGGACTTTTCAAAACAATCCCTGCTCCACTACCTGTAGTGCATGAAGAGCCATCCACATACAAATTCCATATGGGTAACTTATTATTGAAATTTTGATCAGAGAGAGTTCCTTGGTGCAATATCTGGTACTTCCTCTTCTCCTCTTTCAGTACTTCTCATTGCTCGTCACTCATGTTTTCTTGCTCGTCAACCAACTTAAATTGGTCGGGGTATAAATCTGATGATCTTGTAACAACTACAGGCTGGTCGGTATTAAATTTCTGCTTTTCAGAGGTTTCAGGATAGGTGAACTCTGCGATAAAATTCACCGAGCTCCTAAGTACAATCTCTCTCCCATCACTGGTCTGGATAGAAAGGGAGGTATTCCTAGTTACTTCTTCAGTTCTTGAAAGGCCTCCTCACATTTATCATTCCACTCAAATGTTTTTTGGAGTGTTTTGAAGAAAGGGAGACATCTATCTGTCGCTCGGGACAAAAATCTGTTAAGTACTGCTACTCGCCCTGTGAGACTTTGCACTTCCTTTTTTATTGTTGGAGATCTTAGCTCTAATAAGGCCTTGATCTTCTCAGGATTTGCTTCAATTCCACGTTGATTGACAATATATCCGAGGAACATTCCTTCTCGTACTCCGAATATGCACTTAGTGGGATTCAACTTCATTTGATATTTCTCTAGTTTATCAAAGGTCTGACTTAGGTCAATTAGATGATCCGCAGCTTTCTTGCTCTTTGTCAGCATATCGTCAACATACACCTCCATATTATGACCTATCTGTTCTGCAAACACCTTATTCATCAGCCTCTGATACGTCGCACCTGCATTTTTAAGACCGAAAGGCATAACATTATAGCAATAAGTTCCCCTTAGGGTGATAAAAGAGGTACTCTCCCTATCTTCAGGTTTCATTTTAATCTGGTTATAACCAGAATAAGCATCCATGAAACTTAATAATTCGTGCCCCAAGGTAGCATCCACCAATTGATCAATTCGGGGCAAAGGAAATTGATCCTTTGGGCATGCCTTGTTAAGGTTGGTGAAGTCTACACACATCCTCCACTTGTTATTTTTCTTCTTCACCATTACCACATTCGCTAGCCAATCAGGATATTTGACATCTTCAATAAAAGAGGCTTTTTGCAGTTTCTCTACTTTTTCTTGTATGGCTTGGTTCTTCTCGGGACTGAATACCCTTCGTCGTTGCTTCACTGGATTGAATTCCTTGTTCACATTGAGCTCGTGACACAAGAAATTTGGGTCTATCCCCGGCATGTCTTCATGACTCCATGCAAAAGTCTGCTTTATGTGTCTTAGAAATGCTATCAGCTCTTGCTTTATTGACACATCTAGTGACGCACCGATTTGAGTTATTCATTCTGGATGCTCGTCGTCCATAATGATATTTACAGTAGCCTCCATGACCTGGCCCTTAACGAGCTGAGACTCATCTCTTGGGTTTAAAGTCTCAATCTCCGCATCTTCTATCGCATCTACCTAATAAGTAATAGTCTTCTTCCTGGATTCTTCACGCTCTTCCTGCTCGGCAGATGAATAGTAGCATTCCCGAGCTACTTTTTGGTCGCCCTTCACCACTCCTACTCCAAAGTTGGTTGGGAATTTTAAACATTAATGTACAGTAGATGGTACTGCTTTGAACTTTTTTAAACCTGCCCTTCCCATGATGATATTGTAAGCTGATTGGACATTTTTATCCATCACGAAAAGGCGTACTCTTTCTGTTCGATAAGCAGGCCATGTACCGATGAACATATCCAACTTGATCATCCCAAGTGGAAAAACTTTCTCGCTAGTAAACCAAGGAGGGGCCTATTATATGGTTCCAACTGGGATAGCTTTAGATTCAAACAATCAAAACATGGGTAGAACATGATATCTGTCGAGCTACCATTATCTACTAATACTCGTGAAATCATTACTTCCTTCATTCTCATTTTGATCACCAATGGGTCATCATGAGGATATAGCACACCTGCGAGGTCGTTCTTAGAGAAAACGATGACCAGTTTGTCCTTGTTCACCTTCCTCGGACGATCATCTTCAGCTAAATTTATTCGTTGTATGTATGATCAAGCTTGAGCCTCATTGAGGTAAGCTTTCCTTTCTGCGATAAGATCTCCTCCTCCTGCATCACCACCTATAATGACATTAAACTCAAATTATCCAAAGTGCATTGAAAATACCTCACGTTCTGGCTGTCTTGGTCTTTTGGGGAGATCGGGGTCGTCTTCGGGATAATCTTCATGATCTCTTTTCTTATCGTCTTTTGTTCGAAGAGGAGATTTGGACCTTTGCCTTCCTCGTTCGCTGGTTCGACCGCCGCTCTGACGATCAACATACTTGGTCAATTTTCCTCGTCTAATGAGTGCTTCAATTTCATTCTGAAGAGCTATGCAACGCTTGGTCGTATGACCGTGATCTTTATGGAATTTGCAATATTTTGACTTGTTTCTCTTATCAGGATCTGCCTTCATTTTTGCTGGCCAAGTTAGCTCCTCGTTGTTCTTGATCTCTTCTAGAATGTGATTTATATCCACCTTCAAGGGAGTATAATTTCGGTATTTCTTCATCTGTTCCAATGCTTGCTTACCCTTTGATTGCCTGTTACCACCATTGTTCTTTTTATCCTTCTTTTCGGTTTTTCCATCTTCCACCTTGGTCTCCTTAGTGTCTGCGTTCTTCTTCGCAGCCATGGCTTCCTCGGCATTTGTGATTTTGCCTGCTTTTGCCATCAATTCTGCCATGGTCCTGGGCGGATCTTTGGCTAAAGTGTAGTACAATTTATTGGGTAACAGTCCACTCATCAAAGCAGTAATTGGAGTTTTCTCCTCATAATCAATTACTTCCAGTTTCTCGTTATTGAAACGAGTAATATAATCCCTGGTGCTTTCACCTGTCTTTTGTCTAACACTTAGCAAATATGCTACTCGTTTGACTGGCTTTGCTCCAAAACAAAAATTTCCAATAAAGAGTTCTGCTAGCTGAAAGAAAGTCACAATTTTCCCCCGAGGAAGGTTATTGTACAACATCTGAGCAGATCCGGTAAGAGTTCCTGAAAATGCCCTGCATCGCATCTCGTCTGGAACAGCATAGATATTGGCAGTTGCTTGATATTGTTCTATATGGAGAATAGGATCAGTTTTTCCATCATATTTTGGTGTTACTATCGGGGCTTTGAATTCTGACGGTGTGGGAAAGTCCATAATCTCTTGTATGAATGGTGTTCCTCGGACAAAAGTCCTTTGTAGAGGATTCTTTGTTTAGCCATCTCCCCTAATCTATCCTCCAACCTTTGAATTGAGCCCTTCCATGCATCATTTCCTTCTTCGATCCTATTGGTTTGAGCAACTGATCGTGTTGAATTTGCCTCTTGGGATCTTTCATGACGAGCAGCTGGTCGTGATTGGGCAGAGCCTTCCTTTAAATCAGATGGTCGTTGAGAGTTCCTCGACATAATCCTAGGGGGACTTCTATTCCTCCTAGGACCCAAATGATCAAAAGGAGAGACTCTACTCAATCTTTCAAGAGCACTTGTCCTTTCTGGAGATAGAGTGATGTTTTGTTGAATGTCTGTAGCGCATACCGAGGAAGTCCGTTTAGGCTGATAAGAAGGATCATTAGATCTCTCAGTACGATATGAATCGGTATGTCTGGACTGAGATTCCTCTGGGAATAACGTTCGCCTAGTTCGCGAAGAGAGTAAACGAGTATTTCTCTGAACGCTTCGTTGTCCTGATTGGGCTGGCACTCCGCCCTGAACGGTTTGTATGAGTTGACGCATGGTTTCTTGCATGGTCGTTTGCCCTTGGGCCAAATTAGCCATTATACCAGCCAGATCTTGGACATTTGGAGGAGTAGATGGAGGATTTGGAGGGATCCCGGTGTTTCGATTGCTGGATTCAGGATGATCAGCCATCGGTGATGGATTATTTTGGTGAAAAATGATAATTACAGTCGTTTCCCACAGACGGAGCCAATCTGTTGATGTAAAAAATTAGATTTGACCTAATTATTTTAATCACAGATAAAAATGAATAAAGAAATAATAGACAATAGATTTTTAAAGTGGTTCAGCCTTGCAAGAATGGCCTACGTCCACTGTTTTTGTATTGATGACTGTTTGTTTGGAATTCTCGAGGAATGGTTTTCTCAAGAAATTTCGGTCCCCTTCTAATGAGGAGGTTACAATGTATTTATAGCCTTAAGGCTGTACAAATGAAAGGACAATGCATTGTTATCTAGTAGATATGTACATCTGTATGATAGTAATGAGCATTTAATGCACAGTCGTCTCCTTAATTATCCTGATTGGAGTGTTATGTAGCTCGGACCGCCTAAGTTGCTCGGACCTCTTAAGTTGCTCGGTATAATGAAGTTCCTCGGATAACATGGGTTGCTCGGGACGCCTGAGTTGGTCGAGGAGTTTAACTTCTTCGGAGTTAGTGTATTGTTCATTGAAAGTGTTTGTAGGTGACATGTAAGTCGACGCATGTCTCCACATAATTGATCCACAACAGCAGACTAAATTTGATACCAACAATAATAATAGGTGTTCCCACATCTTATTAAAGTCTGGGTATTCACCCAACCCATACATATATTTCTATACGTAGTGTTCTTCCCATTATTACTTAAAATGTAATAAATTAGATTATACGCTCTCTCGAAAATTCCAAAGTTAATTCTCCTATCCAAATATTAAAGTATTATCCAGGTAATACTTCCAAATAATTATGCACTAGACTACAATTTCTCAACTGACAGTTCTCCCTCACTCAAAATAATTGCGTAGATGAAGTTGGATTATACTGGGAACTTTTAAGATTTGGAACTATCGTTTGAAACAAACTTGATGTCGTTCGAATGACATCAGCAGGTCGTTTGAACAACCATGATTCTCGTTCGTACCAGACTCCATCTCGTTCGAACGAGATGGTGCTTTTCCCAGTTTTGACCAGACCTGCTACTGCTTCATCCACACCAGATTTCCAGTCCTAAAACCTCAAAATTCTGCAACCCAACCACCAAAATAGCAAACCTAATTGATGTTCTAACATGTATAAAGGATTTCCCTTAACTTTGAAACATTAAATCATCATAAATCAGTTATAAAATCCAAAATCCCCAATTTAACAATTCAAAACCCTAGTTCATCAAATTTCTATACAAGAACATCAAAATCAATTTTCGTCCATCATAAATAATCAACAATTTGAGGTCTCTAACCTATCTACATGAGGGATTCATCCTAATTAGTACCAGATTTTAATTAATGTCCTTAGTTCTCCAATTTCATCAAAATTTATGAATCATAAATGGGTATTGTATATCTATACTAACATGGACATGATTGTTGCTACAATTTTGCAAGGATTAAACACTTGACCCAATTTTGAAGGTCTGATCTCCTAGTGATGTTGATATAGGTGCGTTCCCCGTCTCATGATCTACACTTTAGTGGGATTTTCGGTGTGTGTTCTTGAGTTAGGCACCAAGAACACTTATGGCTTCTTTTTCCTTCCTCTGTGCCCCTCTCTTCTCTCTCTCGTAGGTTTATAACTGATAACTCCCCTCTAACCCACGTAGATCCATATTCAATTTCCTAATTATCGTCCATAATATTTCCCCAAAAATTCAAAGGATAAAAATGCCCCTACGGGGTGCCGATTAGGCCTAAAAACATCCCGGAGTCCAAATAAAATACTCGGGTAGAGTTTTCTGACTATCTCGACTCTTTTGGAGTCAAAGGCGTGCTCGAAATTACCGTACGAGTAACTTAAAAATAATTTACTTCTTTAATACATTAAATTAGTCCCGACACGACTCACACGCGCGCCCTGACTTCATGTACCAAACTATCGTATTTCCCACTCTTGAAAATTTATAAAATTTCATAATTTCGTATTACGTATTCACACAGTAATATTCCATAATTCTCAACAATAAGTATTAACCCTTGGCACGCTAGTTAATATTTATTTTTAATCCGGATTAATTAATAATTAATTTTCTCACATTTTTAATTTAATTAATCCAACAATAATAATTAATCCCATAATTATTTAACATAATAAAAATACAAGGTGTTTCAAAAAGTAGTGGTAAAATTTGTACTTTTAATGTAACATAGGCATTCTTAGCAATATTGTCCATTGTTGTCGGTATTGTGTTATGGGTGATTAAGTCCTAATGTTGGGATATTTTGTAGAAAGAAATAATGAATATTATTGTTGGTTGGTGTTCCCCTTTTCATTCTATCATCTTAGACGGAGGTTTGTGTTTTCAAGGGTGATTTAGTATTCCATAAGGTCCCAGACTGCAGAAGGCAATTTTGGCCGAGACACATGGTTTATGGTTCATCGCATCATATAGGTGACCAGATATAATATGATTTCATAAGTAGATATTAACGATCAAGAGAAAAAGGTATTGTCATAATTTATGTCTAAGTGTGCTACTTACCAGTCAGTGAAGGTAGTGCACTAAGGACATCAGGGGAATGTCATTCATTAGTGATCCCAATATGGAAATGGGAGAGTATATTGATGAATTTTGTCATGGGCTTTCAAAGTCCCAAAGGGACATGGTACCATTTGGGTCATTGATAAAAGATTGACCAAGGTTAGTTAAAGATGAGAGTTAGCAAGTTATTTGGACCAGATTGCATTCAGGAAACCTTCAAAGTGGTGGCACTCGTTAGATAATGTATGAAGACTACCATGTAGGCAAAAGAGTTATGGAGACAAGAAGAAGTGTAGATTGGATTCCCAGAAAGGAGACTAGGTGATTTTAAAGTTCTCCTTGATAAAGGTAATTATGAAGTTCAAGTCCAAAGGGAAGTTGGAATTTCGATATATTAATACTTTCTCATGATCTTAGATAGGGTGGGGTAGGTGTTGTTTCGCTTTACCTTATTACCTTCAATGTGTGAACGATGTCTTCCACCTGTACATAATGGAAGAATTTACTGAGGTAAAAATTATTATTACAACATTTTTTACTTAATAGGATTGAGTTACACCAGAACACATGTTATGAGGAGAGACTTCATCGTATATTATGTGGAAGAGAAAACATAGTCTATTTAGTAGTGAGATGATGTTATGCGGGTGAGATATTCCTAGACCTTCGTGTTAGGTTTATATAATAATCAAATTTTGAGGACGAAATTCCTTATTTAAGGGGAATGATGTAATACCCCGTATTTTTATAGCATTTATTTAATTGTGAAATTGATTATTGAATATGGATGAGTTGTTATTTCATATGACATACGATACGCCAATTTGTGATTTGAGATGTTCGACTTTTGAAATGTTATTTAGTAGATTGAGAAGTGACTTTCAGATGTCACACATGTTGTATTATCTAATGTAGTTACTTACTGTTTGGACTGTAATTATTGTAGATTGTGACAAATTCATAATAATTTATTAAGATAAATAATTAAATGACTTAATATTATGGGAGGCTATGGAATGGTCAGAGGCAAGGCATTAGGGGTTTCCTTATTTGGATTTTTTTTAGTATCGGGTCCCATCGATCATGAAGTAGGTTTTTATAATACCGAGTCACAATAATAATTAATATTTTAAAATTAAGATACACGTCTTGGCTAATTAATTAATTAATTTAATAGGATATTTAATTAACATAATAAGATGGTGGGTTTGTAGAACATGTTGACCTTTGGGTTAGTTTGTGATGTGTTTAGAAGGTTCAGTGTGAACTTATTACAGTGAAAATTTGGTCTATTGGGATGGTATATATGTGGAGCAAGTTTTAGGCCACTTACAAATTGTTTTGGGCCTTTTGGGTTGAGGATATTTTAGGGACAAAGCCTAATTTTGGGTTATATTATTTTAATAATCTAATTAATATGACCTAAAACACTTACAACATATTTAGAGGATCATACTTGCTTAGGACGAGGTGGAGGAAATCCTAGCTTAGAAGATTAGTGATTTGACCTAGAGAATTAGGGGAAATTGGGGGTTGATTCTACAATCAATCTAGGGCAAGTTTACTTTATTTAAAAATGTACTTATATTTATGTTAAAGTAATCTCAACATATTGAAATCTATAATATAATATTATAATATGATTTGTAATAATAATCAATCCTAATTCTTGATTTAGATTGATCATACGATGACCCAAAGTTATGTGTTGAAGAACTTTTGAAGATTTGTTAAATGAATCAATTAATTAACCATTGTATTCTTATAATTTGACTTCAAAATTATAGGTTATGAATAATATAGGTTGTAATATATAAAAAAAACTAATTTTATTGGGTAAATTGATTAGAAATTGTAGATCAATTAATTCCATTCTTACGAAGAAGAAGTTAGAGTTAGTTTTATATTTCCTAAATTTGGACTTGTTAAAATCACTCTAGATATTATAGAAACTTGTTATAAACCTTAATATGTTGTTTATATGGTTGGAGGATGGGTTATTGTTGTGTTGTAAAGGTTTTTCTATGGTTCGAATTGGGGTTGAGAATCCATGGCCGAAGTTGGGATGAACATGGGGTTAAAGGGGGAATTGATTCGGCTTAAGAGGAATCGATTTGATTTGACTGATTTTTCTTAGTTGGGTATTTTAGGGAGAGTAAACTTAGGTTGTGAAATATCATGAGTCAGGAAATTTAAGATAAATTAAAATTATATAAGCAATAAGTTTGATGGTAGATATCTAATTTAAGAACCTTGGGGTTCGACTTTACTTTATAACACGTGTTAAGGACAAATGATTGGGTAAATTATAAGAGAACTGAGAGAGTATTTGTAACCCATCAAGTAGGGTAGTTTTTTTTTATTTAAAAAGATTATCATAAACGGTAGGTGCAAGATGATACCTAAATATTGGAGCCTTAGGAGTTGGTGCTAAAGTTATATAAATGGAAAAGTTAAATGTGCATTATAACTTGTAATAAAAGAAACTATCTATATAGGGGTTTGTGCTATTTTTTATTTATTTATATGCAATCATAAAATTGGTGTGTGCGTGCTCGTGGGCAACATAGGAGGGATTTGATGGGACACGTAAGATGTTATCTGTGCTTAGTTCCCTGGTGATTGAGATAAAATTTACCTAGGTCCTATTTACCCTAATCCTACATGCTGAGCTGCATGTCCTCCGCGTGGGGACAATAGTTACGAACCTCACGTATAGACTTAGGAATGGAGTTATACATTTGGTGTGATGGCATAGTGAATTATCTTTAGCGTTGCTTTGAGTTTATACGGTTGGGAAATCCTTTAACTATACCTAGTAGCGCACACGTGATCCTCGAAGGCATTAGGCATATGCCTTCACACTTTTATTTGTGATCTTGAGAATAACTCATATGATTTGATATGGATTGAACACACTCACGTGCAATCTGGATTATGTGATTTCGCATTTGTTGTATCTTGAGATGATTATACCAGAGAGGACTAGATTAGAGATGCATACACTTGATATTATGACTTAGTAATGATGATATAAAATAAACTAGAGACGTATATATTGAACTATGACTCAAAAATATTATACACACACACACACACACATATATATATATATATATATATATATATATATTAATCATAACTTGAGATTGTTTAAGTAAGAGATTAATGTTGTGTAAGTGAGAAACTTTCAATGTAAGACAATATGGTAGATAAAGAGTTACTTATCTAATTGATTGTTAGCAATGAATTTTGAAAACCTCGAAACACCGCTTGTCAGTTGTACAGAATACAATTCAAGACCTTTTCCCTCAAGCTACTAAATAAACTTGCTTTTAGAATTATGGAATGCAACAAAAATATAACAACCACAAAAATTTAGATATATAAATATTTAACGTGGTTCACCCAAAAATGGCTATGCTCACAGGAGGGGAGTAGACGTTTCACTATAGGAAAATATATGTGACACACTCAATCAAACGTTTGAACACTCAGTCAACTCATGATATTAATTTCATAATATTATAGGAACCGTCATGCAAGAAACTCACAAAATGGTCTTGTTTCTTCCACTCACTTACAACTAAAATATCTTAATTATAAACCTCTCTCTAATTGCTTTCTCACTTAATTTTCGTCGTGTTATTTAACAATGATATGCCTTCCTTATATAGGATGCCATAAAGAGGATTAAAGGATTGAATAAATCCTTGGTGGGATAATGGTGGATCACTTAATGGGATGTTGATGGTGGATCTCTTAATGGGTCTACTGAGATCTTAATGGAGCTCATAAGGGAGAATAAGATAAATAGAGCAATAGTGAAAATAGGGCTACCACTTTTATCTTCTTAATCAGATTATGGGGCAGCCAATTTCAATTCCTTAGTCAAATTCCAATAATCTCCACCTTAGAAAACCTTGCCAATCGAAACCTAACTGCTCCAACTGATCCCGAGATAACAATCGTCAATCGTTTGAGGACTATCCCGACTCCACCCGAAGTGGAGCCACCTCCAACTTCAACAGGAGGTGAGATTAAAAAGATTTAGGCAATGCCTAAACTTTTCTGTCGTAACTAGTTTTGTGAATATGTCCATCAAATTTTTATTAATGTGCACCTTCTCAATGACAACATTGCAATAAATCACCCAATCCCATACCTTATGGTATGGCACATCAATATGATTTGTGATGGTATGGTACACTTGATTCTTGGAAAATTGCAAACCATTTTGACTATCATAATGAAGATGAATTATCTCTTGCTTCATTCCTAGCTCACTCACTAAATCTTTCAACCATATCGCCTCTTTCGATGCTTCCATGAGTGTCATGTACTCTTCCTGTGTAGTAGACAAACCACTCGTAGAATAGATCTCCAAGACAATGATCCATTAGTGATAGTAAACACATAACCTATGGTTGATCTCCATTTATCTCGATCACCCTCATAGTTCGAGTCTACGAGCTGTGCAACACATTTGGTTCCTTCCTTTCGCTCGAATAGAAGACCCGTAGTTTTAGCTCCCTTTAGATAACTTAGAATCCATTTAACAACTTTCCAATGTTCTTTTATCGGATTCAACATGTACTTACTAACCATTCCAACTTGTTGATCAATATCCGACCGTGTGCAAACCATGGCATACATGATACAACCCAGTGCATATGTGTACGATGTTGTCGACATCTCTACAATCTTAGCATCTATAGAAAGACATTGCTTTGGGGGCAAAGTAAAATGAGAAACTAATTGAATAAATAGAAGCTTAACATCCATCATGATAAAATTTTCAAGAATTTTTTATATGTAATTCTTCTCATAGAGCCATACCTTTCATAATTTTTAATCCCTCTGAATTTCAATATAAGGATCTTTTGTAAAGCACCAAGATCATTCATATAAAACTCCTGTCTAAACTCAACCTTGAGCTCCTTAACCTTTGACAAATCATAACAGGCCATGGGCATGTCGTCCATATAAAGAATTAACAAAATAAATGAGTTATCCTGAAATGTCCGATAGTACGCATAGTGGTCATTGTCACACCTAGTGTAAGTAACCCGTATCATGAAAGTGTCAAATTGTAGGTACCACTGTCTTGGAGACTGATTAACACCATACAAGGACTTCCTAAGCCTACACACATAGTTCTCCTTACCCACATCCTTGAACCTTTTTTATTACTCCATATAGATAACTTTCTTCATGCCACCATGAAGAAAAGTTGTCATCACATCCATTTTCTTCAATTCCTTATCAAACTGAGCAATCATAGTAAATAACACTTGTATAGAAGTATGTTTCACTACTAAAGAAAAGATCTCATCATATTTTATTCTCTATTTCTGTGAAAATCCCTTGGATAATAACCTAGCTTTGTACTTTGGTTATACCTCTTTATTGATCGCTTCCTTCTTCCAAAACGCTCGTTTGTAACCAACGATGTGTAGGCCCTTAGGTTTTGGAACCAACTCCTACACGGAGTTCTTGCGTAGAGCTTTCATATCTTCTATCATAGCAACCATCCAGCCTTATTTACCTTCACCATTGATGGCTTCTTTGTAAGTAGTTGGATCACCCTTACTTGACACAAGAGAGAAGCGTACTTCATCTTTCCAACCAAATCATGAGGTCAATTTTATTTCACGACTAGTTTGATTACGTGATATAGATGGTTCTTGCTCCACCCGTTGAGGTTTTCCACCTCAACCAATATTTTTTTAGATCCCTCTTCCTCATGCTCCACCTCAATTATGTTATCATTTGGTTGACTATCAACAGTACCTTTAGTGGATGTTGCATCACTTTTGGTAATGGACGGTCTTGGAACATAAATAAGAACCTCGTCGGTTTTAACACCACCGTCATTTGTAACTTCTTGAAATTCCTTATGCGTAAGTATAACCCCCTCATAAAATCTTATTTCCTAGCTAAACAATAGCTTTCTTGACATAGGATACCAAAGCTTGTAACCCTTCATCCCTATCGTAAAACCAAAAAAGATACATGGGTGAGACCTTGGGTCATTTTAGTCCTTTCATCACTGGGAATGTGAACATATCCTAGACACTCAGAATACTCTCAGCTGTGAGTACTCAACATCTTGACCATACCATACTTCTTTAGGACACTTCAATCCAAGAGTTTTATTTGGATACTTATTGACCATATAAATAACATGGTTAATAGCTGGTGCCCAAATTAATTTTGGAAACCCAACGTGAAACCTCATACACATTGCCCTCTTCATAATGTTACGGTTCATCCGAACCGCAACACCATTTTGTTATGGAGTTTTCTTCATGATAAAATGCTTTATGATATCAACATCTTTACAAAATTGAAGGAATTTTCCATACTTATATTTTACTTCGTTGTCGCTCCTTAAATACTTGATCTTCTTTTCGATTTAATTTTTCGCCATATCCTTCCACTCCTTAAATTTATCGAAAACCTCCGATTTTTTTCAGGTAGTAAATCCAGACTTTGTGAGAGAAATCATCAATAAAAGTTACAAAATATTTGAACTTGTCCAGGGACATAATATCCAAAGGACCACAAACATCGAAATAAACATAGTTAAGAACACCTTTACTTTTGGTCGTAGGTTTTGAACTGAACTAAGTTTGCTTTCCCATCACACAATACTTGAAAAAATTGATCTTGCATCCGTGAACTCCTTTCAGTAAGTTCCATCGATGAACTTCTTCCATGCCTATTTGGCTTATGTGACCAAGTCTCATGTGCTATAACTGTAGCTTGTTAACTTCTAGTTTTATAGAGACCGTTGCTCCACCGGTTACCATAGTTCCCATCAATATATAAAGATTATTAGGTGATTTTGTGCCATGCATAACCACCGTTAATCTCTTATTCACTTCCAAAGTCCCATCCTCAACTTGAATCACATACCCATCGCTGTCGAGTGTGCCCAAAAAGATTAATTTTTTCTTGTGTCTCGAGACATGTCTAATGTCATTTAGCGTTCGAATAATGTCATCCCACATCTTGATTCTCACAGTGCAAATTTCAACTACCTTGCGTGTAACATTATTTCCCATGAGAATATTTCCACCGTTTATGATTTGTAATGATCTAACCATTCTCGACTGGGGAACATGTGATAGCAGTATACTGAGTCAAGAATCCACCCACTTCTATGATTAATGAAAATATAAGTAAGTACCTCTATGACATCTTCTTGTGTTGCAACACCCAAACATCTTTTGTAGCAGTAACTTTTTGTCTTCCTTTCGCATCTTCGAAATTTTTTTCTTGATGTAAACTTTCTTGTGACATTTGTAACACTAAAAGTTTTCGTGATCTTGTGTTTGAAATCTATTGGTGCCCTGAATTTTGAGGCCCCGTTACCTTGATCTTCCTCTTCGTTCGCTATTACCAGTTTTGGCAACTAAGCCCTCATTTTGAGAAGATAAGACATCATTTTTGTTATTTTTCATGGTCACATGGGAAAATATGACTTGCAGTACCTCATTGAACTTGAGTTTAGTCTTCCCAAACATTAGGGTAGTGATGAAATGTTCGTATAAATCGGGCAATGATGCAAGCAATAGTAGGGCTCGATCTTTCTCCAAGATTTGAACATTTATTCAAGTCAAATTATTTATCAAGGCTTTGAACGTGATGATGTGCTTCATTGTATCTCCACCCTCCTTCATTTTGAGCTTAAATAATTGCTTATTGAGAAAAATATTGTTGGACATACTTTTCCCCAAGTATACCTCTTCTACCTTGGTCTACATTCCCTTGGTAGTGGTCTCCTCCACCACGTGATTTAACAGCTCGTCAGTGATGTACTGTTCAATATAAGAAGCTTCTTGTCTGTCAATATTAATCCACTTTGCATCGAACATGTCTGTTGGTTTGTTCTGAAAGCCTCACAAAGCTATTTCAAGCCTTTTTTTTTACCAAAACGTCTCACATATGTCGTTGCCATAGGCCAAAATTGATCTTTTCATCACAAGGCTTAATTTTAAATTTCATGGAACCACCAGATTTATAACTAGGATCCCATTTCTTTGAGTTTTTGCTGGTAGAAGCAACGTTAGGAGTAATGTTTGATTCAGTTTTTTCCATTATAAAAAAATTACGAGATTGTTCTTCAATAACCCTTGAACATTTCGAACCGTTCTTCCGGTGTAATTAGCAACCGTAGCTGTGATAACACTTGTCAGCGAAGAATTCAGAAAGTTTCGAAACATCGCTTGTTATTTGTGCGGAATAAAACCTAAGACTTTTTCCCTCGAGCTACTAAACCAACTTACTTATAGAGTTATGGAATAAAATAAGCATATAACAACCATAAAAATTTAGATACACAAATATTTAACATGGTTCACTAAAAATTGATTACGTCCATAGGAGGGGAGGAGATGTTTCACTATAATAGAATTTATTTAGTATTGTCTTGCCTATATAGCTTTCCTTTATCTCGTTATGCTTAGAAAGTTACTAACTGTTTTCATTCCAACAATTTTTATATTAGAACTGATCGATCTATTTATGAATTCTACGAAGTGTCACATACCCTCACTTAAAAAAAAAATTCATAAAAAACTAGACTCGTTTGCATCCATGAACTTATGACTTCGTGGGAGTGAGGTTCTAACAAATAAATTCCCAAATCTCTGGCCACCGGTGCACCCCCTGACCTAAACTTTTTTCCTCAATTAAGGCCTTCACTCGTCGCGCATATATGAAAAAGTGAGCCAAAACTCATAAATCTCCACCTTGGGGAAAGAATTCTGCAACTCCATATATCAATTCAATCATTTAGGAACACCACCAAGAATCAATCCCGAAGGGCCTGAACAAGGTGAAATATCAATAAAGTTTGAACAATTATCAATATTGACTATAGATACCACATTTTGTCAATATCTATGGTTCCAATCTTCTTCTATACAATATCATCCCCATTAATAACCTCCCGTGTGAAATGAAATCAAACATCAATATGCATGGTCCTCCCATAATGAAATTGGTTCTTATCTAAGTGGATAACACGTTATCTATCACAATGCACCTACACACAATCCTATATAATCCTCAAATCACCAATAATATCCAATCCATAAGTCCTCTTTAACGGTTTCCATTGTTGCCATATACTCTACCTCTACAGTCGACAAAGAAAATAAGATTGCTACATGGACCTCCATCTCATTGGACAACAACCTAGTGTTAAATATATCCTATAGTAGACTGACGCTTGTCCAAAGCAGTTGCATTGTTCTAATTGGTATACCTATGCACACGTGACTTCTCACCCCGTTGATACACAAATCCCACATATAGTGGTCCTCGTGGACACCATAAATCCAGTTCAACGCATTCCAACGCTCTTTGCCCAGATATTTCATATACCCACTCATAATGCTCACCATTGGAGCTATATTGGACTAAGTTCAAATCATGACATACGTTAAGCTACCCACCACATTCGCATATAGAGCTTGATCCATATATTTCACCTCATTCTTGGTGCTCAGAACCATTATAGTCGAAAGTCTGAAGTGTACAACTAAAGAAGTATTTACAAGCCTTGCATCATATGTCTTAAAATGTGCCACCACATTCTCTAGGTATTTCTATTGAGTAATAATCAACCTTATATTCTTCCTCTCTCTATTAATCTCCATGTCGAGAAACTTATTGGTTTTACATGAATATTTCATTCTATACTCTTGGCTCAAATGAGCCTCCATCTTGTCAATTTTCACCATGATGGAACAAGCAATGATCATGTCATCAAAACACAAGATTAACTAAAAGAAAGTACCATCCATGATACACTCGAAATAGACACAATGATCAAAATTTCTTCGTGTAAATTTGCGGCCCACCCTAAACGTGTCAAAATTCTTGTACTACTTTCGAGGAGATTGCTTCAGCCCATAAAGATTTCTGCAACTTGCCCACATAATCATTTTTTCCAATAACTTTGAATCCCTTCGATCAAGACTTATAAATATCTTCTTATATATCCCCATGAAAGAACACCATTTGATGTCGAGTTGTTCAAGTTTTAAGTCAAATACGCAATAATAGCTAATAGAACCCAAATGGAATTTATTTCACTATGAAGAGAACACTTCATTGTAATCCACACCTACCCTTTGTACAAAATCCTTGGCCACTTACCTTGCCTTGTAACGAACATCGAAATCTGGGCCCCCATATTTCATAGCATAAACCCACTTGTAACTGACATAATTATTACCCTAGGCAACCTCACAAGCTTCCAAGTTTGGTTCTTGTAAAGAAAATCAATCTCCTTACTCATGGAAACCTTCCACTCTTACGATTAGTATAACTCATCGCTTCACGGTACGTGGATATCCCATTGACCATAAATTAAGAATGCATATACAACCATATTATCATAAAATCAGTTTATCCTCATAGGTTCTCAAACCCTCAGTTCTTTTTCGCTAGCTAAAGATGGTTGTTCTTGTTATTGTTGGCCAAGTTCCTCACTTGAAACCTCTACCTCTTCATTTGAAGGGTCAATTATATTAGTCACCTCAACTTGAACATTTTCACTCTCATTCTCCATTATAAAATATTCTTTATCCACCTTTAATATTTTTTAGCATAGATGCCTCATAAAAAGTCACATCCATACTCACCACCATTTTCTTATCTTCCAAGCACCACAACTTGTTTCCCTTGACCACACTACTTGAACCCGTGAAAATTCCTTTTCGTACTCTTGGATATTTTTTTCTCTCACTAACATGAAAATAAGTGAGACCCCAAAATACATGCAGCGTCTCATAAGTAAGGATGTGCACCCAAGAAAGCCTCCATAGAAGTCTTCTAGTAAATTGTGATAGATGTAAATTACTTAACAATGAATCAAGCATAATATAAAGCCTACCCAAAATCACTTCGGCAAGCCCGCATTGGACAACATACACCTCACCTTTTCAAGTAAGGTTCAGTTCATCCTCCCCTTTATTCCATTTATTCTGGAATTTTCCAGATAAGAAATGACAAATAATCCCCTTATTCGGACAATACTTCAAGTATGGATCACATAATTCTCCACAGTATTTTCCATTTAAGAAATACCCAAAATATCTCGTCATTATGTTTCATGGTATAAACCCAAATCTGTCAAGAGTAGTCATCAATGAACTTCACAAAGTAGTGATTAACGACTACTCTAACTTAGGGCTTAGACTCCATAAATGTTTTATTTATACAAGGAAGAACCAATGTGAGAAAATTCAAAACTACTGCTTATTTAGAAAACAAATCACGAAAAACTAGGTCAGTTTGCGTTTGTGAACTCAACCCTATGCGGGCGAGAGTTTTTAACTAAAATAAGCCAAAATCCCTAGCCACGAGCGCCCCTCGCGAACTGAAACCTTCACCTCAGTGAAGGCCTTAGCTGGTCGTGCATATGGGCAGTATTAAAACAAAACTTATAAAATCCACTGTTCTTCATATTCGAAGATTGGGATACTCTTCGAGAAGAGAAAATTCATGTAGGTGCCTATTTTGTGATGAAAAAAACCCGATTCTAAGAATAAACTGGCCTATTATTATAATTTGCTTGATGTTTTTTATGGATGAGGTTAACACACTAACTTGTCAAGTTTTCATGCATGTAGAGAGAGACTAGAGCAACACTAGAAATAAGTTAAGAGGGTTGAGTTCGTCGTTACCTTGAAATTGGTTCTTTATGGGCTCCTGGTCACTCCTAATCATTTGCACATGGACCTTATAGCATACATACTATTACTATTGTAATCGTTTCTTCAAAATGGAGAGTTTCACAAAAATTCTCTACTAGGCCACTTGTTTGAATTTCTCTGTTAAGCTCAAATATGAAAAAAAAAATGAAAAAAAAAAAGACGAGGTTAAAAAGCATTTACAATGAAATGATATGGGAAGTGAAAACGATCCAATCAATCTTGCGCTCTATTGTTAAGCTCCCTCATATTTATGGTACTATATATCGAGTGTAAAAACCATTAGCCGATGACATCATTATATGATAAAATGATCATTTTTGTATATTATCGGGCTCCAAACCTTAAACGAAATATTGTGACAACATTTCACCCAAGAAAACATACACACACACACGCACACATGCATGCGTAATTAACAAAATTACATGATAATTTTTTTGGGTATTTACAAACATTGACCCGTTTTTTTAAAATAGCAAAAAAATCTCTTTTAGATTCAAGCTCCCATGCCGGAGCATTACTTAATGAATATTTATGGGATTTTAAAAAAAAAAAAAAAATTATTTTCTTTGTATGAGTTTTAAACATCTTAGGGGATTCCTAAAAAAATCAGTTCAAAACTTTTTTTTTATTTTTAAAAAAATGGATTAATAATTATGAGTTTGTAAAATTTACGATATTTCAGCAAGCATTATTAGTATTACTGTTGTTGATTATGTTAAAATCTATATTTTTAAAGTGGATCTGGATCATTAATGAATTAACCTGCCATACGCGTTCAAACAAATTAATGAAATGGAATAAATATACATTACTCAATACGAAGCTTATATATGACACAATCCAGGCTTTGAATGAGTTAAGTAAAGTTTGACACATATGCAACCCATTATCAATTCAACCTCTCAGTTTTTTGTAAAGGTGTATCTGTTTAATTCGGGTTGATGTTGTTAATAGAGGTGTGAATAATTAATGGGATCTTAAGTATTCAGTCTCATTTTTTAAGATTTATTTGTATCCACTTTCATGTCTTATTTTTTTTACGTGTGGGTCCTATTGTAACCACTATGGGACATGTGTCATTCTCTGCAGAAAAGAAGATGGGGGGTTACAGAGTAATTATGGATAGTTTTTGGTAGTTGTGAGATATACTACAATATAAAAAATACATGGGATCGGAACCTAATAAATCTTAGGAAATGGGACTAAAGCCAAGAAAACTTATAATTAATACAGTTTCTTACCTTAGACCACTCGGTGACAGATAACTCAAAAATAGGTATAGTAAGTTTGGATATGTATAGATCTTTTCTTCCCGAGGACTGGATCCTAAACTCCCAAAATTGTATGAGTTGATTTGGAAGAGATATCGGTTTGATAAGTAATTCTTTGTTCATACTATTCAGGTAAAATACAAAGTTGATAAAGAAACTCTTTAAAAAACAAATAATAATTGGGAAAAATAACATTTGTCAAAAGTAGGATTCAAACCCATGACGTCTCTCGAAGAACAGAACTTTAGTCTGGCGCCTTAGACCAATCGACCATCCTGACTAATTTTGGAAGGAGACTAGAAGTACATCTATCATATAGTTCAATTCTGGATTTTAAGGCCTTGAGCATGCTAAGTTAAGGAAGTTGTTTTCCTTAAACCTTGTTTAGTTTGCAAACTTGATGTTGAAAGTGAACACTAAGCTTCCGTTTGGTTTTCCTTTCCTTTTTTTATGAATCTGAAGTATGAAATCTGAATTAAAAAAATATGTTTATTTAATTTCACCTCTTAATCATTTAGAGTTAAATATAGTCGTCAACTTATTAATCATTTAAAAAAATAAACACTATTTCACACTTCAGAGTTAAAAAAAAAACTTAAGCGTTTATCTAATACTATTTTCCTAAAGGAGTGAAAAAGCAAATCTTGAACTATCACTATGTCCCCCCCCCCCCCCCCCCCAAACAAAAAAAAGTATTAATGCCACCCTATATTGGTCCCTGAAGTTTTTACTTTGACCTCCAAAATGCCCTTTTACGACATCTAACACATGCACGGTACTTTGTTTGTCGCAGAAAAAACCATTTGGGTTGGGGGAACTAATGCAAATAAATAGATACCAAAGTCAAAATACCCCCCCCCCCCCCCCTCTCTCGTATTTTTTATTTTAGTAATTAGGCCATATTCTAAATTTAACGAGCTCGTTCGATGGGTATTCTAGGAGTCAATGATTGGAATTTAGTCTAAATCTGATGTATTTTTTCGGATATGCATGGTGTTCACTAATCTAAAAATCTGATTATATGTTTATTGTAATAGGAAATAGACCAAGTTGATTGACACTAATCTGGTCCGATTTTTCATCAGTATTGGACCCACTCAACTATTATGAAAACTAATGGAACGCAATGCACAAAATATAAGAACTACGGACCCAAACCCTAAATGACCCTATTTCTAATCACCTATTTTGATTTAGATTATCTCTGTTCATGCTATTATTATTTTCGGTTATGCGTTTGTCCTTTGGGAACACTACAAGAAAAATACCTTTTTATGACACTTTGAAAAATAACTTTATGACATTTTTACATAAATTGTCATTAAAAATATAATACTATTATTTACATGACATTTTAGTTATAAAGTGTCATTATATATTTATTAGTGTTAATATACATGACAATTTAAATATAAGAGTCATATTAAATGCTACATATTATGACCCTTTTTATTAAACACCAATATATATATGTGGTAAGATAGCATAATATGACTATTTTTTCCTCAAAATTTTTAGATCCGCGCCAATAAGGAAAAAGAGGCGGAACTCTTTTCCCCCAAACACGTCGAGACTTCCTCCCCCAAAGTCAAGCCCTAACCTAAATCGTTTCTCCCCCTCTCTCCTTCCCACGAAACCATAGCCATAACCCATCAGGTACTCTCTCTCTCTCTCACACACACACACACACGCGCGCGCGCGCGCGCAGATGCACCTACTCAGTTTGTTTAAGTATTTAATATTCAATGTCGATTATTCTTTTTTAGATTTACTTGTTTTAGCTTAAGCTTGACTGTGTTTGTTGGGAAAAATTATTAATTTCGGGGATTTTTAATATGTAAACAAAATGATGATCTTATTGGTTGGATTAGTTTTGTTGAGGTAGTTGGAGTTAATTTAATTATGTTGTCATTGGTTGATGTGAAATTTCATATGAATGTGCCGAATAATTGTGTTGTGCAGCTTTAGTTTGAAATATAATTTGTGAGCACTAATAAATTTAAGGGCCATATACCAAATAGCCCTCGAACATTTTTCAATACACATTTAGTCCAAATCTTTTTATTTGTTTCAAAAAGTCCCTCAATGTGCCGCTAGCGCGGACTTTAAAAATAAGAGAATATTGCTAAAATGGATGTTTGAGGGACTTTTTGGAACAAAATAAAAAGCCTTGGACTAAATGTGTATTAAAAAATGTTTTAGGGACTTTTTGGTATTTGATCCTAAATTTAAAATGAGAATGCTTAACTAATCACATGTCATTATAATCGGGTTGTCTTCATAAAATAGGTTATCGTGTCAAAAATTGCCACTCTACTTTTTTTTGTGGCTGCCTTTTTTTTTGGTTCAAAATTGAGATTATGCCTCTTATTATTGTTTTGACTCTTATAGCGGGGGACATATGTTACACGCATAAAAAAGTTGGATTATATTGCGAGTCAAGTTGGATGGAAATATCATTTCTATTACTAATAATTCTAATCTTAATAGGCACACTTTAAGAAATGGGAACATACAGGTCATGGCTCGTGGATGTCTATGTATAGATTATCACACGAGTACTTAATAAGTGTTTTGGATCGATTCTTTATATGGGCAACCAAACTTAGATCCTAAACTCTATATTGAAGTTCATGATATATCTGTTGCAAGATCCCTCTAAATCTATTAAAATGAACCGAATGCTCTTTAATACTATTTTATTTCCTCGTTATTTAGATGCGCTAAAAACTTATTGTAACTTCATTGTCTTGTTTAGATGAAAGAGATGACTGAGAAGGAGTCATATCGAACTCATGAGATCAAAGAACTTCAACGTGAGTTCATTCAAGCTTATATTATGATTTGGAGCTTTGGGACATCGACAATATTTTTCAAGGTATCATATTGTTCTTTTAGGCTCTAAATGCATACTTCATCCATGATATTGAAACTCTAACTCATCGAATTCACGGAGGCAATAAACTCTAAAGTCATAGTTGATCCATGTGTTTA
Organism: Sambucus nigra; assembly: GCA_949130495.1. Classification (NCBI taxonomy): domain Eukaryota; kingdom Viridiplantae; phylum Streptophyta; class Magnoliopsida; order Dipsacales; family Adoxaceae; genus Sambucus; species Sambucus nigra. The sequence continues at coordinate 222,387,491 of OX422207.1, forward strand.
TATGTTGAATAATAGTTGTTTGAATTTGTTGGGGAAAATGTTTTCCTAAGTTTTTGTATTATTTGATTAAGGGATTCCCAAGAGAGTAGCACTCCCAATTATGTTCTATGACCTTACTGAAATTGGGGTGTTTGTTTTGGTAAAAAAAATTTGGGAGATGAATCTATTTTAATGATCATATCATTGTTAGATGTTGTTAAACACATTTGGAAATGATCATAGGCAGTTTTGTCAAGGTGTTCCTCTTTGAATGTACTAACTGATTGTTGCTAAGGAGACTGTGTTGGTATCACATACCATCCTTAACCATCTTCTTCATAGGGGTATGAGGGTCTGTATTGCACATCATATCTCCAATTTCATCTCGTATGACCATTTGCCTTCTTCCTTTAATGCTATTTTTGTCCTTGTGGTCATGTAGACCTTTCTCACCCTAATTGGAAGTACACTGCGGAATAAGACGTACAAGATTTGCAATTGAATCACACTCAAGACCACATTCCTAAACCTATCAGTGTCGTATTGTTGATTTTAGTTAAGTTTTCACAATAAAATAAATTTTCATAGCATTGCTAGCAGGTTAAGATTGTAGGTTAAGACGTGTCTTGTTGCTAAGGGGTTTATGCAGATATATAGCCTTTGACTACATTGCGATCTTGTCTTATGTAGCCAAGTTCAACTCAATGCGTATTATTATTGTCTCTTACTGTAAATTTTGAGTGTGGCCTTTTCATCAACTTGACGTCAACCTATGAAGCACAGATTCTTTTCGAAACACCCATCGCACCCTCACCCGCACTAAATCACTGCATCCCGTGCCTTATTGTGCTGAATTTCCGTCACCCATACCCCGCAACCCCACCCAAAACCTGTTGCACAAGTGCTTCATAGATGTCAACAATGCCTACTCCATAGGAATCTTACTTGAGCACTTTACATGTCTCAAACCACTGGTTGAGTCCAACGGAGAGTGTGGATTATCTCAATAAGTCTATATGTGGATTATCTCAACAATGGTTACTCCATAGGAATCTTACTTGAGCACTTTACATGTCTCAAAAAGTTATAAATCAATCAGATAGAAACGATATATCCAAAAAACTTTGAATTTTAACAAGATGATATAAAATTGGTAGTATTATATTTATATATAAAAACTTAAAATCGCCCGCTTAGACAATTGGCAGTATTATATTTCTTCCATGATGAATTTTTATTTCTCCTTCATCAATATTTATATTAGTAATTAAACTATATATCCCAAGTAGATAACTTCAATTCTCACTAAATGCTTGGTGATAAGGAGTTCGGGTTCAACATCCATGTCGGACAGCCTTTAGGCACGGCTTGATAAAATAACAACATACATCAAGCGACTGATTTTATTTATTTGATCTCCCGCAATACTTGAGCTTAATCATGTTATTTGGTGTTCTATCCTTTCTTTTTAAGCTTGAAGGAGTTTCTACTATAGTTGGATTCGTTTGTTATGTACAAGCTTCTCAAATTTCAATTTTATTAATATATTCGTATAGTACAGGGCTTAAACCATAAAGCTAACTTAATGATTTCAGTAGGTTAACTCAACCCTTTTCATACGGATATATTTTCCATGTATGTGTTCTTTTACCCAATTTTTGTTCTATTTATATGACTTAATTGTTCTAAATTTCCTTCGTAAGTTGTAATTTGAATCATGTTAATTACTCTTAATACTATGCTACCTCTTTTTCTGTCAAAGTTTGAGTAAACCACGGAAGAAAATCCACCATGAGGCCACCGCAAACGTTCCTACCTCAAGAAGATGACTCTAATATACCCCTCATGCAAAAGAGGATGAGGTTCCCAAAGGGTAAGAAGGTGAAGCCTGGGGATGAAGTGGTGGATGTAGTAGTTCAACAATCTGAAGATGGACAAAATGAGTAGCCTAATCCTCTTCTTGCACTAACATTTTACTCTAATAATTTTCAGCACACACGTTCAGAATATGAAAGACAAACTTAGTCACCCGTAGGTACATCGTGCTCAGTAGCTAGAGCCACCATCACAACACTCCCTACATATCTCTTCCCAGTTTCAATGATATCAATGCCATAGTTGTTTCCCTTCTTCATGAACTAGATGGACTCAATAATTTTTAACTATTTTTTATCATAAATATAAATTTATAAGGTATGAATTATATTTTATCCAGGTGGTTGCTATCCTAAGCACATTTTATACATACGATAGTTTTATCAAAAGTGTAGAGTTACAAAAATATTCACTTGACTACATCACAACATATGTTGACTGTTATGCGTATTGCTTGCTATTTTAATGTTGGCATAAGTTAATTATAGAATACTTTAATTTTTTATCTCCCCCAATTCGCTTTATTTGAAATGTTATCCACCATTTTGAACATATATACTCTTATAAGATAAATGTTATCCCTTTTAAATTTTTGGTTGATCCCGTTTGACTACTTAATGCCGTTCCATAATAGTTTAGGAAGAATTTTTTGCTACTCAATCTTCACAGTAAAAACTGTTTTTCTTCATATTGGACTGTACTTTCACTTTTAAAGTGGATGGATTACCTTTGCTAAATAAAGACTTTACTTTCTCTTTTCATTTCGAATAACAAATCATTATTTGTGCATTCAAAGTTCTTAACGACAATTATGGATTCGATTGATTGGATTAATGAGTTGTTTGTAGAATAGACACAATAACGCCAATTATCGAAATGTAGTTTTAAGCTAAAAGACTGGAATGTAGCCTAACAATAATATTAAGTTTTCAATTTCATTATTATTAAGATCATTATGATGACTACCTTGCTTTTAATGAATTTTAGTCCCTGCTATCTTGAAATTGAACTTTTAATGTATACAATAATGAAATTTAGCTCCTGCTATCTGCTCATCATATTATGTGTGTATAAACAGATGAATATGTTATATTCTGCTCATCATATTCTGTGAGTATAATTATATTTGAGTCATTTTACACATGTGCATTGAGTATGGACGTTTGTTTCATACAAATTGTTCATTTTTAGTGTTTAGTTATGCCTCTATTTTTTCTGCTTTTATTTTCAAAACTATGCCTACAACTTAACCATCCCCAAACTTAGTTGTGAATGTCCCTCTTTCTTATTGATGTGTCTCATCAAACAGGGCCTGATGATAAGATATTTGCTTATGTGGATTGTCATTTCTAGTCCCACGAAGAACGACAAGTTGAGGTAGGATGTTTAAGGAGTTGAGGTAGACAGTCACCAATGATTAGGGCGTGGTGAGATCGGGCATTGGGGAGGAGAATAAGGAATTTTTGGAGAAGGAGAAATTGATGGAGTTTGAGCAGTAAATTAGTAATGTGTCTCAGAAGGCTGAATCGCTTGTCAATGCTCAACAATATATTGGAGAGAGAATAGTGCAGTTGGGATTGGCTTTTGTAAAACTAACGAATTTTGAGACAGGGGAAGCTACATATAACTCTCAGAGAGTTAGAGCAACATACATGAAAAATGTGGCTAATGCTGCTGTTAAAGCAAGCAGATTGTATTGGGAGTTAAATGCATAAACTTTTGAGCATTTGGATAAACTGCATGAATATCTCCAGGTCATGTTAGCTGTCAACAGTGCCTTTTCATACATATCAAACGCTTTATTGATAATACAAACTCTTGTATCAGAGTTAGCATCATTGAATTCCATAATTGAAAATCTTAAAGTTGTTTTATCCAGGATATATGGTGGGCATAGATCCATAATTCGGAAGATAGATGAGTTGAAAGAAACTATTAGAGTTTACCGAGGATGTTAAAAGTTGTGCAAGAGGATAATATGAAAGGATTAAGGAAAATAATAAAAGTGAGATTCAAAGACAAGTTGCATCAGGTCCATATATGAGTTTTCATAAGTGAATTTAGAATCAGACATCTCTCATATTAAATAGAAGAAGGAAACAAAAGTTTAAGACATCTTGTAATAACCCTCGCTTATGAGACCGTATTTTATAGTAATTACTCAGTATAGTAATTAGAGACCAGTGTTGAGTTATGATTTGAATGTTAATTCAATGTAGAAAAGTTGATATTTATTGTGAGTTTGCATACATATCATAATTATGGGAAAATATTGTTATGTCATGCTTATTAATATCATCTGCATTTAAAACGATATTTGGCTTAATTATGAGACCGGAACCTAAATTGATGTTAAAATGTCCAAATGATAATTTGGGGGTTGCAGTTGATTCCGGAATGTGCGATATAGTCAAATAATGTACCACATTGTATTTTGTAGTTTTGGGCATTTTTGACTGGTTGTGCCTTAATTATACAATTGCGTATTATTTTATCGTACTATTAGTTAATTAAGTGGGACAATTGCCTTAAGCCACGACTTAAACCTTTTGAGTCTTCTAATTACCATAATTCCCTTCCAAAACCAAAGAGAGAAAGAGAAGAGTAGAGAGAAAGACTTGGAGATTGAGAGAGGATTTGCTACTACACCAATAAATCTGCAAAGTTGCTGAATCAAGGCAAGTTTTTACTTGCTATTTGTGTCTTGAGATAGATGATTTGCTATGATAATGGTGTATTGATTTTAGTTTAGCAAACTTAGGGTTTTTCTTATGTATTTATGGGTTTTGATTCATTCAAAGATGATTGGGATGATTTATGAGGTTTAAGATGGTCAATAGTATCATTGATGTTATCTTGATGTTAGTATATAAGTTTGGTTTGAAGAAATTTGAGTTGGTGTAGAAAATGGAGTCCAAGACTCCATAGCCAATTCTTAGCAAAATCGCAGGCCCGAATCGATTCGGCCCCCTGGGCGAATCGATTCGGTTAAGTCCAGTGCCCAGGTCTTGTGAACCGAATCGATTCGAAATTTATCCGAATCGATTCGGCAGTTATGCAGAAACCCAAATTTTCTGGCCGAATCGATTCGGCCAAGGGGGCGAATCGATTCGGTAGCCCTGCACTTTTTCAAATTTTTCTTTTTCATTTTTAACCCTTTTCTTTAGGATTAATGATTAGGGACCTTCTTAAATGAAGTAAACATAGGGTTTAGAGTATTAGTTGAGTTGGAACGACATCCTAGACTCGAAAGGGTTCATCTAGGGTTCATTCAAAGGGGAATTTAAAGTAATGCTTAGGCATTACTTTCGTCTTGTAGTTTTATAAGGGTCTAGAATATATTAAGGTCAATTTGGAGACAGTAGAATTCAACTCGAGTTAGATTTGACTTGATGGTTTATATTAAGGCCTAAAAGAGGCTTGGTGAATAACTTTGGAGTCCGAATTTCTTATCGAGGATGTTATGACGGTACGTAATACGTATAGTCCCGGTTTAGCTTATACATTTATTAAAATGGGAAGTTGTTAAGGTAAATGATAATTTACTAAATCATGTAACGGAAATAAATAAAATGGATGTTACACACCTCTCTAAATACCATCTTAAGGGAAGTCCGTGCGAGAGGTGAAGCCCCCTGGCTAATGAATGCAGGGTGGATATAGTCCTAGGCCATATGAGCGCTTGTTTTATTTTTCTGCGATGGGTAGGAGATTCTGGGTGTGGTCTTGACTACCCCGCAGGCATATGGCCGCTTCCCGACGATTTCGATAGGATCCCAGGTTGTCTTATGTTAGGCCCTGGAAGATGATGGTTATTTAGGGACGCGCACAGTGGGGAAACCCGGACGGGCGGTCTTAGAATCGTTATATTTATATTTATGACTATTCTAATTATCGAGTTGGACTCGGTGGAATATGAATGCCGTAAAGAGCAACTTTATGCCACAAAGAGCATGCTATTGAGATTAGTGCCATAAAGAGCACATGATGATAATTATATTCCTGATAAGGAATGGAAAAGATGATTGAAATTGAAATATGATGAAAGATGTTAAAGGCTCACAAGTACTTTTAATTATGTTTTAACATGAATCTCACTCTATATAGTCCTTTATCAGTTTTAGTTCCTTATATGATGTTACCATGCTAGACTGTCATCCTATGATTATTGTGCATCATTGTCATACCTGTCATTTATTTATTGATCACATATACCCGGCCCTGACCGGTTTTCATTTCTTGTTGGATCTATATATATATATATAATCCGTTCAGGTGTTTCGCCGCACGGTCGCCAGTAATGACCCTTCCTTCCTTATGTTTTGAGGAGTCGTGACAGTGTGCGTGTTTCACGGGAGTTTTGTGTAGACGCCTCCATTTATGTTTTTAGTTATGTTCAGTTTACTCGGGCTTGTTGTCCAAACCGTTGTAATTGTATAATGGACCTATTATGTAACACTTGGTACTAATTGTATGTTGTATGGTTGTAATTGACCGACGTTTGTTCGGTCCTTTGTATCTTTTGGGGTTTCTTATTTACGCTTGTGGGGGTTTCCACCCTCTATTTCTATTATGGGTTGTTGAAAATGTTTTTCTTTTTATTTCAAATCAAAGTTTTTGATAACCCGTTTTCTGGAATATAAAGTGGTTATTCCTTATACTTTGCATATTGTTGTGATGCGGAGAATGGTATTTATCAAAGATTTCCTATTTTATCGGGGTATAGGGTTGGCCACCCTTTATTCCGGATAGCGGTTTGTCACAGATGGTATCAGAGCATCAGGTTCTAGAGTCTTTAGGATCTATGCGGACTTGTCACGCTCTACCGTAGCGTTCTTTGATATAGGATTTAATATTAGGATTGTTTTGCTGCTTATGTATGCGATCTTCTGCTAAATAGATTGTCTTATATTATGTTTTAACTCTATCTCGTCTCTATCTCAGATGTCGCCGAAGAGAGGACGTCCCTCTAGACGTAATAGGGTTGTTGAGGATGAGTTTGGTCCTCCACCGCAGCAGGGGAATATCAGTGCCGCTGAAGTGGCAAATATTGTGGCCCAAGCTGTCAACGCCGCGATGACTGCAGTAACCCAACAAATGCCACAAGCTCAAGTTAGGGGACAAGAAGCACTAGTTCCTACGGGACCTTCTCAGTGGGAACGGGTGAGGGAGTCTTTCCTTAAGGGACATCCCCCAGAATTCGAGGGAGGTTCGGATGTTATCAAGGCGAACCAGTGGAAGAGAGATATGCAGCGCCATCTTAGAATGGTGGAATGTAGTGAGGAGAAAAAGCAAATTCTCGTTACTTTCAAGCTTGTCGGACCGGCCTTGCACTGGTGGGAGTCAATGACGACACCCGAACAAAGGGATACTATGTCCATCACAAATTTTTTGTCTTTGTTTGATGGAAAGTATTTCCCTCCTGCAGTTCAGAGGGAAATGCAAAGGAAGCTTCAGGATTTGGTACAAGGGGAGAGATCGGTTGCCGAGTACGAGGAGGAGTTTACCCGGTTAGCAAGCTTTATACCAGATGAAGTAACTCCAGAAGCGAAGAGGATCTCCAAGTTTGTGGGAGGTTTGCATTGGCGAATAAAACAACATTTGCTTGGAAATCCAGCTCTGGTGACTTTTGGTGATGTGATGAATGCTGCTTTAATTCACTGTCAGGAGCATAGATTGTTTGTGCAAAACAAGAAGAAGGTTATAGTGGCGGGGCAAACAGTGAGACAGGGAGGAGTTGGGAGCGGAGGGGGAACATCTTCCTCGTCCCAATCCTCGGGGAACAAGCAGGTTGAGAGGGATCCTCAGCAGGGGGAGTCGTCAAAGCGTCAACGTTTCGGTGGGTTTAATGTTGGTGGAAATAATAACAGGCAGGGTCAAGGTGGTCAGCAACCACAGGGAGGCCAAGGAGGAAATGGAGGTAGGGGCCAACAGGGCCGAGGTGCGGGGCAATTCCGGAATAACCAAGGCAGGAATCGGGATAATACAACAAATAAATGTTTCAAGTGTGGGGAGATGGGTCACTATAAAAGGGCATGTCCTCAGTTGGTTAGAGGGCATCTTCCAAGGGCCCCACAGCAGCCGTATGTACAGTTTCCGCCCCAAGCGCCAAATCCGGTTGCTCCTCCTCAACAGGGGCAATTGCAGTACGGAAGGGTTTACCATATTCAGGAGGCTCTGCTTCCTCCAGCTCCTCCTGCACCACCAGCGATCGAGGGTAAGTTTCTCATTCATGGGCATATGGGTCGAATCCTATTTGATACGGGTGCTACACACTCCTTTATTTCTAGAAGTTTTGCCCAGACTACAGGTTTGATAAAATCTGCTGAAAGTACCTTCACTAGTGTTGAATCCTTTATGGGCGATGGTTCATTGATTTTCTTCGTATGTAAAAACGTAGAAATTAATCTTGGTGACTTGTGTTTTGAGGCCGATTTACTCGTCCTTGATATGGTCGGGTATGATGTAATTTTGGGTATGGATTGGCTAGTGAAGTACCGTGCTATAGTGAATTGTTTTGGGAAGAGTATAGTTTTTGCGGTTCCGGGACAGGAGATGTTCCTGGTAGTTATGCCTTGTATGGAAGGGAGCACGAGTGCTTATCTATATTGCATTGCGGAAGACGCATCTAGAGATGTCGTGGTTCCCCTAAATTCTCTTCCAATCGTTAGAGATTTTGAAGATATTTTTCGGGAGATACCGGGATTACCTCCAAGTCGGGAAATAGAGTTTGTGATTGACTTAATGCCGGGAACTCGACCGATCGCCAAAGCTCCTTATCGAATGGCTCCTGTGGAGATGAGGGAGCTGAGAGATCAGATTCAGAAGCTACTGGAGCAGGGCTTTATTAGGCGTAGTACCTCACCGTGGGGCGCTCCGGTATTGTTTGTGAAGAAGAGAGACGGGTCTCTCCGGTTATGCGTGGACTATAGGGAGTTGAATAAAGTCACTATCCGGAATAAATACCCTTTACCTCGCATCGACGACTTGTTTGATCAACTTAGGGGAGCTTCCTACTTCTCCAAGATCGATCTGAGGACGAGGTATCACCAATTGAGGATACGAGAGCAAGATGTATCCAAGACGGCCTTTTTGACCCGTTATGGATCTTATGAATTCTTGGTTATGCCCTTTGGGCTAACCAATGCCCCTGCAGTGTTTATGGACCTTATCAACAGGGTGTTTCGGGATTTCCTTGACCAGTTTGTCATTGTATTTATCGATGACATCCTAGTCTATTCTCAGACAGAGTCGGATCACGCTGCTCACTTGCGGTTGGTCCTGCAGAGATTGAGAGATCATCAATTGTATGCAAAGTTTGAGAAGTGTGGCTTCTGGTTGAAGGAAGTTCAGTTTCTGGGGCATGTGGTGTCATCACAGGGCGTGTCTGTGGATCCGGGTAAGGTGATCGCAGTAAAGGAGTGGGGTCAGCCCACGACGCCCACTGAAGTTCGTAGTTTTCTGGGCTTGGCGGGTTATTACCGTCGATTCATTAAGGGCTTTTCCAAGGTTGCTAGCCCATTGACGAATTTAACCCGGAAAGGAGTAAGATTTTTGTATGGGACAGTTCATGTCAAGCGATTTTGATGAGCTCAAGGATAGATTAACTTCGGCTCCAGTCCTGGCATTGCCAAAGCCGGGATTGGAATATCTCGTCTTCACTGATGCATCTCTTCTGGGATTAGGAGGTGTTCTTCAACAAGAGAGACAACCTATTGCGTACGCTTCTCGTAAGTTGAAACATCACGAAAGGAACTATCTGGTGCATGACTTGGAATTTGCCGCCGTTGTATTTGCCTTGAAGATATGGAGGCATTATCTCTTGGGGGAAAAGTTTAGTCTTTTCACCGACCACAAATCGCTGCAATACTTATTTTCCCAAAATGATTTGAACATGCGCCAGCGTCGTTGGTTGGAGTTTGTGAAAGACTACCAATTTGATATTCATTATCACCCCGGAAAGGCGAATGTGGTAGCAGATGCCTTGAGTAGAAAGCCTGATGGAGACTTAGCTGAGGTGTGGAAAGCTAAATGGAGAGAACTCAGCCTAGAGGATGCAGGAGTGAGAGCGTTCCTTTCTGTGATGACGGTTACTCCCACGATTATAGCAAAGATTGTGGAAGCTCAGAAAAGGGATAAAGTTTGTCAAGACCATACACGCCAGCTGTTGTCTGAGGGAGCGGAGTCGTACTCAATTGGTTCTGAGGGTGGACTACGCTTCCATGGAAGACTTGTGGTTCCCGACGATGGAGATTTGAGGCGTACAGTGATGGCAGAATCCCACGGGTCCAAGTTCACGGTGCATCCAGGCGGGGACAAGATGTACCAAGATATGCGTCGTTTGTATTGGTGGGCGGGTATGAAGAGGGATATCTCTGAGTTTGTGTCTCAGTGTACTACTTGTCAGTTGGTTAAAATTGACCACCAGCGACCGACAGGTTTGTTACAACCGCTCGAGATTCCCGTATGGAAATGGGAGAGCATTTCGATGGACTTTGTTACAGGCTTGCCTAGATCGCAAAAGGGTCACGACTCAATTTGGGTGATTGTCGACCGTTTGACCAAGTCGGCACACTTCTTGCCCGTGCGCACCGACTATGATACCGCTCGTTATGCCCAGTTGTTCATTGAGGAGATCGTCAGACTCCACGGGGTACCTTTAAACATTGTCTCCGACCGAGATAAAATATTTGTGTCCCACTTTTGGCAGAGTTTCCAGGGAGCTATGGGGACTGAATTGAAGTTAAGCTCTTCCTATCATCCTCAAACAGACGGTCAGACCGAAAGGGTAAACCAGATGTTGGAGGATATGCTTCGTATGTGCATACTTGATTTTAAAGGCAGTTGGGAACAATACCTCCCGTTGGTTGAGTTTGCTTACAACAACTCATATCAATTCACTATTGGAATGGCACCCTATGAAGCTCTGTATGGCAGGCCTTGTAGATCGCCCGCTTGTTGGTTGAAAGTGGGTGATAATAAGTTTCTTGGACCTGAAATGATCCAAGATACTTCTTCGAAGATTGAGCTTATTCGAAATCGCATACGGATAGCCCAAGATCGTCAAAAGAGTTATGCCGATGCGGGTAGGAGACATATGGAATTGGAGGTTGGAGACCAAGTGTTGGTGCGAGTGTCCCCGATGAAGGGCATTAAGCGTTTTGGGAAGAAAGGAAAGCTTGCACCGCGTTTTGTTGGACCTTTCCCGGTAATTGCAAAGGTTGGTCCCGTGGCATACCAACTCGCCTTGCCGGAACCTTTACAACAAATCCATGATGTATTTCATGTCTCCTCTTTGAAGAAGTACAGAAGGTGTGAGGGTGCCCTTTGGCACATTCCTTTCGAAGATATCGATTTGCAGCCCGATGTTTCTTATGAAGAACAACCGGTTGCAATCCTTGAGTTTGGGGAGAGAAAGTTGAGATCTCGTGTGGTGCCCCTAGTGAGAGTTCATTGGAGTCATCATCATGCAAGCGAATCAACTTGGGAATGTGAGGATGAGATGCGGGAGAAATATCCACATCTTTTCTTATGAGGTATGCCTGAATTTTGGGGGCAAAATTCCCTCATAAGGGGGGGAGTATGTAATAACCCTCGCTTATGAGACCGTATTTTATAGTAATTACTCAGTATAGTAATTAGAGACCAGTGTTGAGTTATGATTTGAATGTTAATTCAATGTAGAAAAGTTGATATTTATTGTGAGTTTGCATACATATCATAATTATGGGAAAATATTTCTATGTCATGCTTATTAATATCATCTGCATTTAAAACGATATTTGGCTTAATTATGAGACCGGAACCTAAATTGAATGTTAAAATGTCCAAATGATAATTTGGGGGTTGCAGTTGATTCCGGAATGTGCGATATAGTCAAATAATGTACCACATTGTATTTTGTAGTTTTGGGCATTTTTGACTGGTTGTGCCTTAATTATACAATTGCGTATTATTTTATCGCACTATTAGTTAATTAAGTGGGACAATTGCCTTAAGCCACGACCTAAACCTTTTGAGTCTTCTAATTACCCTAATTCCCTTCCAAAACCAAAGAGAGAAAGAGAAGAGTAGAGAGAAAGACTTGGAGATTGAGAGAGGATTTGCTACTACACCAATAAATCTGCAAAGTTGCTGAATCAAGGCAAGTTTTTACTTGCTATTTGTGTCTTGAGATAGATGATTTTCTATGATAATGGTGTATTGATTTTAGTTTAGCAAACTTAGGGTTTTTCTTATGTATTTATGGGTTTTGATTCATTCAAAGATGATTGGGATGATTTATGAGGTTTAAGATGGTCAATAGTATCATTGATGTTATCTTGATGTTAGTATATAAGTTTGGTTTGAAGAAATTTGAGTTGGGGTAGAAAATGGAGTCCAAGACTCCATAGCCAATTCTTGGCAAAATCGCAGGCCCGAATCGATTCGGCCCCCTGGGCGAATCGATTCGGTTAAGTCCAGTGCCCAGGTCTTGTGAACCGAATCGATTCGAAATTTATCCGAATCGATTCGGCAGTTATGCAGAAACCCAAATTTTCTGGCCGAATCGATTCGGCCAAGGGGGCGAATCGATTCGGTAGCCCTGCACTTTTTCAAATTTTTCTTTTTCATTTTTAACCCTTTTCTTTAGGATTAATGATTAGGGACCTTCTTAAATGAAGTAAACATAAGGTTTAGAGTATTAGTTGAGTTGGAACGACATCCTAGACTCGAAAGGGTTCATCTAGGGTTCATTCAAAGGGGAATTTAAAGTAATGCTTAGGCATTACTTTCGTCTCGTAGTTTTATAAGGGTCTAGAATATATTAAGGTCAATTTGGAGATAGTAGAATTCAACTCGAGTTAGATTTGACTTGATGGTTTATATTAAGGCCTAAAAGAGGCTTGGTGAATAACTTTGGAGTCCGAATTTCTTATCGAGGATGTTATGACGGTACGTAATACGTATAGTCCCGGTTTAGCTTATACATTTATTAAAATGGGAAGTTGTTAAGGTAAATGATAATTTACTAAATCATGTAACGGAAATAAATAAAATGGATGTTACACACCTCTCTAAATACCATCTTAAGGGAAGTCCGTGCGAGAGGTGAAGCCCCCTGGCTAATGAATGCAGGGTGGATATAGTCCTAGGCCATATGAGCGCTTGTTTTATTTTTCTGCGATGGGTAGGAGATTCTGGGTGTGGTCTTGACTACCCCGCAGGCATATGGCCGCTTCCCGACGATTTCGATAGGATCCCAGGTTGTCTTATGTTAGGCCCTGGAAGATGATGGTTATTTAGGGACGCGCACAGTGGGGAAACCCGGACGGGCGATCTTAGAATCGTTATATTTATATTTATGACTATTCTAATTATCGAGTTGGACTCGGTGGAATATGAATGCCGTAAAGAGCAACTTTATGTCACAAAGAGCATGCTATTGAGATTAGTGCCATAAAGAGCACATGATGATAATTATATTCCTGATAAGGAATGGAAAAGATGATTGAAATTGAAATATGATGAAAGATGTTAAAGGCTCACAAGTACTTTTAATTATGTTTTAACATGAATCTCACTCTATATAGTCCTTTATCAGTTTTAGTTCCTTATATGATGTTACCATGCTAGACTGTCATCCTATGATTATTGTGCATCATTGTCATACCTGTCATTTATCTATTGATCACATATACCCGGCCCTGACCGGTTTTCATTTCTTGTTGGATCTATATATATATATAATCCGTTCAGGTGTTTCGCCGCACGGTCGCCAGTAATGACCCTTCCTTCCTTATGTTTTGAGGAGCCGTGACAGTGTGCGTGTTTCACGGGAGTTTTGTGTAGACGCCTCCATTTATGTTTCTAGTTATGTTCAGTTTACTCGGGCTTGTTGCCCAAACCGTTGTAATTGTATAATGGACCTATTATGTAACACTTGGTACTAATTGTATGTTGTATGGTTGTAATTGACCGACGTTTCGTTCGGTCCTTTGTATCTTTTGGGGTTTCTTATTTACGCTTGTGGGGGTTTCCACCCTCTATTTCTATTATGGGTTGTTGAAAATGTTTTTCTTTTTATTTCAAATCAAAGTTTTTGATAATTCGTTTTCTGGAATATTGAGTGGTTATTTCTTATACTTTGCATATTGTTGTGATGCTGAGAATGGTATTTATCAAAGATTTCCTATTTTATCGGGGTATAGGGCTGGCCACCCTTTATTCTGGATAGCGGGTTGTCACACATCTCTCATAGATAATGAATTATGTACTTATTGTAATTTTATCAAAAGTTCTAGCGTGGATAAATTGATGCTGCAGCTAAATGTTGAACTCTGCCCAGTATTTCGTGTCTACTTTAATAATGACTTTGTAAAAAGTAGAATTACTAGCTTTAACACTTTTCATGCATAAACTCGTGTATCTATTTGTTCTCATCACCTTTGCAAAAAATAGAATTACTATCTTTAACATTATTATAATGTTTTTCTAACTGTATATCTCTGCTTCCATATTTGCAGATATAATGTATGAGATATCAAGTGTTATGAATATGTGCTCGAATGTGGCACGGATTGGTACATGAGATGGGTTTAGGTACGTACATTGCTTTAGTGGATACTCCACACGATATAGTTATTAACTCTTTCTTTTCATAGAACTTATGGATTTTTAAAAATAATAATAAGGATTATATATTATTTTAGTTTGTTGGAACAAATGTGCAAGGCAAGAATTCATCATATGGATACAACACGTGGATAATATTCTTGAGTGGAAGACAAACAAACATTTTTAAAATTACAGGGCGAAAATTAAAACTTTTAGATGAAGTTAAGAATGTGGGCGTTTAAGCTTTATGAAATATTATGGGACTAATGTTCTGTTCTTAATGCAAAATTTTGGTATTTTTGCAGATATCGCAAATTTTTTGGCATCGCAAGATGTTAGATTACCTTTATCACCTCTATTATTCCAAAAAATTATTCTGATAGTTTAGATAATCTGTTGGAGTGAGTTGTTGGTATCCGAGAAACGGATCTAGTAAGCATGGTGAGTGCATCAACTATTTGATATGCAGAAAACATATGAGTAACACGACGAGCACCTCTTTGAACTTGATCTACTGGCACTAGGCGAAAATAGGGACATCTTTTTGCAGAATGACCCTGAATTCTGCAGATTTAACAGTAACCAAAGTATGGATGAGAATCACGATTTCCTTATGATGATTTTGGTCCGCCACTGATGGATGCAGAGTAGCGATTTGCAGTATTAGGTGAGGGAGTCCATGAAGAGTTGTTGTTTCCTAAGTTTGATGATGGGCGTCAGTTCAATGTGGTTCTACTTGTGGGATTAACAGTGGCTGGAAAGTGAGAGTGCTCAGGTTTGAGTGTGAACAATGATGCTTCAAAGTTAAGTATTTTTTTCATGAAGCTCTTCAAAGGTGATAGGAGTGTCTCTGGCTTGAACAATGCGCACTAATTCCTTATAGTCACATCACTGAGTTCGTCAAGATTTACTTCTATGAGATCTTCTACATCAATTGGTGCTCCAAGAAGAGCAAGTTCATCAGCTTATGCTTTAACTGTCTGGAGAAATTCAGTTACACCTTCTGATCCCTTTGTGATCTTTTTGAGTTTCTTGATGCGTCCCCAAGAAGGTTTGGTGTATGTGTTAGCTAAGATGGTCCATGCTTCATTTGAGGTTTTGGCTTGAGCAATAAAAGGTATTGTGGTTGGGGATATGGAGCCCATGATGGCATTGAGAATGAGCTGGTCCTGCCAGATCTAGATGATGTAGTTAGAATTCGGTCTAGTGGTGCCATTTTGGGTGATGGTGGTTACTGACATGTTTTTTATCCATCAACATAACCAAGTATGTCAGCTAATGAATAAGGTTTGAAATTGTAGGTTCCACGAGATGTAGTTACTGGATGTGGGTTTAACTTATTGAGTCTTCCTTAGTGTGTCCATCACCTTGATTAGTACATTCAACTTGAGGGAGTCCACTTGAGGGGTTCACAGAGTGAACATAAGATGCTTTTAGTGTCTGTCATTTGTCCATCAGTATGAGTGCAACAGAGAAATCTGGGTTGTTATAGCTTATCCCAGTGTTGTACTTGGTGAATAAAGAAGGCGCAGTATCAAATCCAACTTCGCCACCCAGACTTACATTCTTATCCCCAATTGCTGCAGCAAGCTCCAAAAGAGGGGTTGGATTCAAGCTAATGCTGGAATTGATGGCTGCATGAGGATGAAGGTATTGAACATCCAGCTTGCCAGACTTGTGATCTGGAATGTTGAAGCTAAATGCTGTTTTTGTACTTAAAAGCATATCATTAATGGTTACTTTGGTAGAGACATTAGATTAGGTATCAACTTTCACATCCACAGTAGTATTTCCACTCTTGTATTGTGTACTTATATCACCAACAAAAATATGATCCTTTTTCAGACCAGTAGCCGTAAGTCCCATTCCAGAAGAGCTTGGAATTGAAAGGGAGAACTTGTGATCATAGTTGTAATCTTTAGTCAAGAGGTCTTTTGCTCGTTTTCCAATATCTGAAAATGGTGACGGACCATTGCCCATCTCTAATCAGAATAAAATACCCAATCATAACCTGCTGAGAGGAGAAGGCAATATGCGGTTTATTTTTATTTTATTTTTTTGCTCTCCTCGGATATTTGGGGACGAGTGTTCTTTGTGTGAGAGAGAAACTTGATAAAAATTAGGGTTGAACGACTGGGGCCTGATTTAAAAGAATGAAATCAGCTAGAGATGTGATAGAATACAACAGTATTTACATTGATGATTTATTGATTTGGAAACTTACTGTTGATGGGAGATTTTCATTCAAGTCAGTATGTGAGTTGGTTAAATCTCCGAAGCTATGTTCTCTAGCATATAAGTCTATTTGGCATCCTAATATACCTCCAAAAATGTCTGTGCTGGTGTGGAAATTCCTATCAAAGTGTATTCCAATTGAAGATGAGATTCAAGCAGTGGGTGTAAGACTAGTCTCCAGGTGTCAGTGTTGCTATGCATCAATAGAATCAATCAACCATCTCTTCAATCAAGGTACTGTTGATGGGAATCAGCTCTGTCTCTGCAATTGTTCATAGTAGATTAATCACATGGTGGCTTCATTCTTCTAGTTCAAAATTGTCTTATTAGTTAAACAAGGTGATTCCAGTATGCATCATTCGGGAAATTTGGAATAGTAGGGATAAATTTCTTTTTGAGAACATTCAAATGAACTAAAAAATTATCATCCATAGAGTTATTTCTACTATTTCAGATCTTTCACAGTTTATCAATTATAAAGGAGTAAAGAGGATTAGTCCTAAAGCTTTGAAGTTATTTTCTTTGGACCAAATCTCTGGGTTTTTTCAGCATAAAAGATCATTGCAAGTATCCAAGTACTGGGAGTTCAAAACTTAATGTTGCAGCTAGTAGTGATAACAAGATTTTGAAAGGCTCAGGGACTATTTTAAGGGATGCAAATGGAAATCTTATACGGGCTTATTCCAACTTCATTATCAGCTCAATTCCTATGCATGCTCAGGTCATTGCTACTAAAGCTAGAGTTAGGTACTGTATTCAGAGTCATTTCCAAAAAGTTATCCTGGAAATGGATTCGAAACCATTTTTATGCTCTTCAGTCAGTTTCTAACAACAAACCATGGAGATTAAAGTCTGACTTTAAAGATATCCAAGATTTTATATGCCAATTCAATTTCTTCCTAAGCTGCTATTCGAGAGAATCCAACAAAGTCTCAATTCTTCTTGCTAATCATGGGAAATATAAAAAATGTCTATCCATTTTCAATAGTAGAGATGCTCTTCCTAGATCTATTAAGGTTGCTTTTTTGTTAGATTCATAAAAAATTCCTAATTCTAGGAATATTTGATGCTTTTTTGGTTCAATTTCTTCATCTGTGTTGCCACTTAGAGAGGGATTTTCTCTCTTATATTAAATAAATGTCTTATTTTTCTTTAAAAAAACACCCCCTATAATTGCTTATGCTTCTTATTGATATTTATTCCCAAACTTAGATTATTATATGTCCAGGCTTCTTATTGGTAGTTCATTTCTTATTTTATGCATTGTTTACTCTAGCCTTACAAGACTAATGAGATTATTTGTGATTCTAGTCTAGTAGTTCATCCTAAGGTTCGTCAAGCAACAATAATTCCAAAGAAACAAATGGGAACCTGGAACTCAGTAAAACATGAACAAGCTACTCCCACAGATAAAGATTCCAATAAGGGAAATACATAGAAAACAATTTCTCCTGCTAAACTGGTAATAACTTAATTGGTAATAACTGCTTTATTATATTGTATTTGGCACAATCTTGGGTCTTTAAATCAAGCTACATCATGACATGTACATTTTGTGAAAGTTGAAATCACACTATGTGCCTCTTGAAATCATTTATCCTTATTTTTATTTCTTTTTTTGGACTCTTGAATTTGTTCTCATGGATAATTTGAGATGGTACTTGATGCAGGGAAGAGAACTGAGAGTTGCTATTGAATCAGATGATGACATTGATAAAAGTTTTTACTGCTTGCTTGAGAAGGAAACAGGTAACTTCAAAACGAATTGCAGAATTTGATTATTTTTTCCAGTTCTATCTCACTATTCTACTTGCTATATTTGATGTGACAAATATTATTGTGCATCATATGGTATTTTATTTTGACATCTTCTGTCAGTTCAATAAGTGAAAATACTTATATAATTGATCATTACTCACAAATCTTCACCTTGTGGAGAAATCTCATAACTTCAATACCGAGCCCCCCCCCCCCCCCAATAAATCCTTGTACTATCTAAACACCCCTCAAATCAAGCATGATCTTCACACCAATTAATTCAATACATTATATGTCCAATGTGTGTCCGTAACAAACTAGGGTCAAAATCATTAGCTGGCTTTGGAGGGATCGCAAGATACCTCTTCACCGTTCCCACACTCTCAACAACACATTTATTCGCGTTAGACAAAGACAAGGAACCTTGCGCATTAGAGTTGAAAATTATGAGTCATCTACATATATCATGATTGACAATCAGAGTCATGTCCATCCTTAAAGGACAATCTATCTATATGTGGCCCCACTTACTGCACTTTGCGATTGTAACATTATCGGCTGAAGGCCCGAATATGGCATTTTCGAGGACGCAAAAGCCAGTGTTTATATTAACATATTTTTTTGCTATAAACCTTAAATCCCGAGTTTTTGCTAATTTGGGCGAAAACTTTAAATCGCTTGAACTTGAACACAAATAAAATCACGATCACATAGACCAACACCGACCTATCTACCACAAGTTTACATCACATGATTAACATACAACAAAAATCGATCGCACATTCAGCGAGTCTATAGACACATGTATATGCACATACAAGCATATAACAACATTAAGATTCCAGATTTACAGAGAACAACGTTTATATCTCAACTTTGCATCAACTCTCAACCTCATAATAAGACAAAGTAGATATTTTAAACTCACCAGTCATAACAAAATACAAAATCAATGACATAATATATATTTGAATACAAAAAATGCCTCTACCACTAGTTTACATCCAATGTTTTAACAAACAACATAAAATGGTGCACATTCCAAAAACCCTATAGGTACAATGTATATGCACATATTAGCATTAAGCAATATTGCAACATTTAGATTTCTCATTTACATAGTAAAATGTCGAACGACTAGCATCGGATCTCAAACTCATCTAATGAAGATACCTTAAACTCATCAATCACAACATTTAATCAATGACAAACAAATCAAAAAATAAATTGACAAAAAATAACTCTAACCTCTATTGCTAGTTTATATCATACGATTTAACAAACAACAAAAATATGATCGCTTACTCCAACATGTAGTAAGAAGATAAACTAATCTATAAAATGAAGTGAACAAATTTGTGGGTGATACCTATAAACTATAATCTGTAAAATAGAGGCTGTGACACTAATGTTTGCACCTTTGGCTTTGAGAAGTATCAATCACGACCCAATAAGAAAATCGCCGAGTGCATTAATAGTCATCTATGCATCTTATAGTGTGGTAATCACACTTAGATCCGTGCTCATGGTTAAAGTAAAAATAATTTTGGAGCATGAGAACGTAAGATAAGAGAATTGACATGAAAAGAGGCATAAACACCTCACACAGGATCAAAGAAAGTTGTGTAAACAACCCCAGTAGTCACGTGACTCACAGGTTTGAGATTTGATCAAAATTTGGAAATTTTAAGTTTTAAAACTTGAAAATTGGGCTTTGTGGACAAAAATGCAAAACAACAATCAAACATTACGAAAAGAGGCAAACACACCTCATACATGATTAGATTATCTTGCACAAACAACCTGTGTAGTTATGAGACTCATGGATTCAGATGTAGTTCTAAATTTCAAATTTCTAAGTATAAAACTTTAGAGCTGGGATGATCCGAAAAGAGAGACGCACACCTTAAAAGAGACTAATGTAAGATTATTGTTAGGCTCAGCGAGCCGTGTGAGATTATTATTATATTTTTTTTAGAACTCGAACACGAGTCTGTTGAACTTTTATGTTGATGGACTTAATTTTTTTATATTATATATGTTGAATCGGTGAAAGGGATTTATTGTTGGTTTAGTTGTGGCTTTTTTTTGTTGTTGAGTTTATTTTAATGTCAAAACAAGTTGAATTTCACGAATAAACAAAGGAATTTTTGCAGAAATTTTCTAAAATTAATAAGCGTTCTAAATTTATTAAGTCGAATAGACACGGATTTGAAAATTGGGTATTGGTGGACGAAAAAGTAAAACAACTAATAAACAAACTAGAAAGCGAATATGCGTGCATTTTCTGTCAAATTTTTTGAAAATTGTTTACAAATATTTGTGTTATATAAAAAATCTTTTCGACTTAAATTATACACGACTTAATACTTTGGAAAAATGGTAATTCATATGTTTTGTTTTACATTGCACTAGAGATTTATATATGATGTTTTAAACTTATGCAGGGGCATCTACTTAGAGGTATGTGAAAGGTGTATCGCTGTCGGACAACATGATAGTGAACGTAAGCGAGAAGAGGACTTCGACGCATTGTTGCCCAAAATTATGAAGTGATTATTACTACGGAGGAATACTTAATTTTGATAGACAAATTTAATTTGGTTGATGTGTTACCTCGATTTGATTTCATGTAGTTTTGTTTGATGTGAGACAAAAAAATGTTTGTGGGAGTGTAGTTATATTTCTTGGCAAAATGTTATAATCTATAATGTATCAATTGTAACAATGAATGTGGACTAAAGGATTCTATGCATTTTGGTTTGTGTTTAGATTTATTTGTGAACTATGACATTAATATTGGTTAATTTTTTTATTATATGTTTAATTTATGATTGTTTATATTAAATCTTCATGTGATGAAATTTTTTATATGACCTTTTTAAAATTTTAAAAAAAATTTATCATGACACTTTTTAAATCAAATATGACATCTTATAAAGTATATTATGACAATTTTTTGAAAAAAAAGTCATATATAATCGTTACCTAATATGACACTTTTTATGGGTATCAAATATGACACCTAAACTTATGACGTTTTTTATTAAAAAATAAAGCGTCATAAAATGTGTTTTATGACACTTAAAAAAGTCATAAAAAGGCCTTTTTCTTGTAGTGGAAGAAATACTCACAACAAGTGGTTGTGGAAAAGTCCTAACTTTTGAGGTTCTCTTGCTTGTGATCATGGGTTTAACTCCCATTATAGGATTTACATAGATACTTAACTCAACAACGCATTTTAAGCACATATATTGACCGATTTTAAATAGTAAAAAAATTATTTGGGATTGAGTTTTTTTACACGGTATCCATAGAATGTTTAGATACTCTATAAAAAAACAAGACCAAAATATTTTTTTTTGTTATTTAAAAATATAAAAGCGTAAACAAGGAACTTATTGGATCGTGGTTGTATATATATATATATATAGGCTTGGGCCTTAGGTCTTCAAAATGATTAGTTTTAAAGTTTTAATTAACTTTTTCAAACCCCATCTTGATTAATTAATTTAATTAAATATTTCGTAATTAATTAATTAATTAACTCATTCTTTATAATTGTTTGAATGCTGATGTGGCACACTATTACGGAGAATCAAGGTTACAAGCATAAAATCTTTACTGCTCTCAAATTTCATTACCTTTTTTCTTAAAATATAGAATATTTATATGACACGAATCCCTAGTAAATTGTGCTACAACCTATCATGTAGAGGACGAATTGCCCGATAGAAATGCATAATGTGAGGGATCCCACATATGCATAATCTAGTCACCAAAAACACCGTATTGAGTTATCATGTCAAGCGGATAGAAATTTGAGTCACAACTGAGCATTCTCAATTTAGCACAAGCTTTAAAGGGGTTACATTTCTTTTGGCTAGACATAATCACCCACTCTGGGTCTATATAAGAAAGACAATGAATAAAGAGGAAAAACTGAATATAATAATAAGACTATTCAATAAATGGAGATAATATCACATCCATCATCTGTTATTTATTATATCTATATCTATTTTATTACTTTAAAATGAAAACCCTTACATTAAGTCTCCGAAATAGATAAGATATCCACGTACGCACCAGCTATTCTAACTCTTAAAATTACATCCACCCTGCTCAATCGACAAAAAATTGCCCAATCGACATAAATTGGACTAACAGAAGCATTCACCTCTACTCAATCAACACAAAGTCCCTTCCATTTCCTTCACAATCAGCCCTTACCGTTGCCTACAATGGAAGGGAGAAAGTTCATATCAGCTTATATTTATTGGGAGCTCTTCTACCTCGAATCTGTCATTATCATCAACCCTTTTTTGTAGAAGGTGAGACAAATCGGGTTTCCTACTTAAGTTCATTCATTGTTAAGTCTTTCCCCCAATATTTTTTGACATATTTTTTTTAATCCAATTTTAATGTCATTTTTTTCATGTGAAGGAACTTTTGAGTTTGCAAGATTCTGGACTTATCTCGTTCCCCAGTAAGGTTTGTCCCGATTTTATGAATGTGTATGTATTGTGCAAAAGGATATATGATTATGTATGTATGTTGTATGTTGTATGATAAAATGTCTTACTGAATATGTTGTTGTATTTTTCTATTATTGGTTAACAAAACCTACTTTTGATGGGGCGATTTACATTATAGTTGTTTACCAAAACCACTGTTTGATGGTCCATTTTTTCTTGGATGACAAATCCTCTGTTTGATGAGTTTTTTTTAATTTACTCTTTTGCTCAGTTCAGTTGCATTTAAGTTGCTTACAAAACCTATGATAGGCAAAACGATTTTTATTTTCGAGACATAAGGTCTGTTTGAGGGGACTGCTCTTATTTTACAATTTTTTTACTTTAGTTGTTATAACTATAGAGTAGTGACATTACCTCAAATCATTACTCGAATACTAACTAATCAAATTATCATCAATTCTACCAACCGATTGGATGAACGGAGTTGTGCTGTGGACAAATGCTGCTGCACTTGGTAACTTAATATAAAGATGAGACAATGCGACTACTGCTGTTATTGTAACATTTTATTGTATAGCATCCAATATACAATGTTTTTATCATTCACTTAATTTAAATCCATACTACAGTATTTCTTATGATATTTTTATTGTCAGGTTTTAATTGTCTACGCTTGAAAAACAATTAAAATTTTACATCTTCAAACTGTTTTCTTTTTCTCCTTTTATAGTTTAATATATTCTTAGGAGTGCACTTGATACTGTTTTTTGTGTTTACTTTATGTGCCCCTTCGAAACCATGATTTAAACTAAATCTCAAGTTCATATCATATTGCCTAGGTTGACTTCTATACCTACTTATTATAACTTGGAAATACATAACAATTTCGTAACTACAGTCTATACTAACACTAATTTAAATAAATACTGCTGCAACTACATAACATTATAATTGGACTTGAACTACATTTGTTCCAAAATGATGGATTATAAAACTAACATTATGCAAACTACAACTTCGAACAGTAAGGTGATATCCTTTACTCTATCAAATGCACGGGTTTAAATTATTCATTTAAAAAATGCTTCTAACATCACTTACATTTTATGTATCTGTTTTTCGATCAAATATGACAGTGATATAGGTTTCTTTATCTCAATGCAGGCACAAATAATATTTGGGACATGAACGTTTCTCAACGAAATGATTCTAATGATTGAAGAGGCATTTGAGCAGTATGCAGCAGAAATATTGATCTTCTACCACTTTTAGTTCACTTTTGACATATTAATTCAAAACATATTGCAAAACACATTTTTTTTGGGTTGAGGAATAATATTTTTTTAAAAAGCAGCACTTTAAAAATATATTAATACACATAAGTATAAATTTCAAACGGTTATTTCAGTTCTCCCATTGTACTTATTTAATGTTAAAAAATAATCATAAATATCTATGATAAATCAACAAAAATACTTCATATTCAGTATGAAGGTGTTGGGATAAAATGCCGATACAACAACGGAGGATAGCAGGGCAGCTGTATCATTAACTACTCAGTTTCAAACATATGAAATTCTCGGTAACTTCGTATCTTTCATTTCTACCTGCTTCAATTAGGTAGTTTCTTATATTGAGTATGTTTATGCAGATGAACACCATTGAACTATTGTCAATTACGTATCAGTATTATTGACCATTAACAAAAACTTTTCCATTCTTTCATATAAATTGTTCAGCGGCAGTTAACAATAACTTAAAAATTTGTAGTTGTTTATATTGATACATTATTCTATGTCTCATATTACTGCATTCGATGAATTGTACACATAAATCGCATACATACTAGATCAATACTCAAAATGATGGTTGTTTTCAAGATTATTTCATTGCAAAATGGAAAATCATTGGATGTAGAATTTTTTCCCATTGTTATTGTAAATATTACTTTTCAAAGTGATTTTTGATTAATGGTTTCTACTGATTATCAATTATAATTTAGAATATTCATCGTACATTGAAAAATTTAACAATGTTGTGTATAAATTTCAACTATAGCTCCCGCGCATCGCGCGGGTTGCATGTTAGTACTTCTAAACCGTAGATTTATTTATGCTAAACAATGAAGATGTCCAGGTGGACAGTACTTCTAAACCGTAGCTTCAGTCCACTTGCCCATTAATCTCCCCAACTCTCAACTAAAACCCATTGATACGAATTCCTATCTCTTCCCTTTCCTCTACCCATCATAAATTAACATTTTGCACAGAGAGACTCAGATATCCATATGAAAGATAAAGCTTACAACAAAGCCTATAACGCAAGAGACTCAGATCTCCATATGGAAGATAAAGCGACGTAGATGACTGGAAAAGCAAAAGAGAAAGTCCAAGATTATACAGAAACAACCAAAGAGAAAACTGAGACTTTAGCAAAACAAACACGCACAACATCTCGAAATTTAGTGAAAACCTTAAAAATGGTAGCTATTACTTTCTTTTTCACAAAATTCTTGGTGATTCCGCGTAGAGTGAATAAATCAGGGGTGAGGTCACGTGCGAGATCAGTGGTGCAAATGTTGGAGAGACAATCGAGGGCAAGAGTAACTTTAAAGTTATTGGGTGATGAGAGGTCTTTGCTGAGTTGGTTGGTGAGAAAGAGGATAACTTGGGCGGAGGAGTGGAAGGAGAGGGATATAGGGAGGTAAGCGATTTTCTTATGGAGGAAGAGTGGGGGCGACTGGGACCGTGGCAGAAAAGGCTAAGCAGACTGTGGAAGGGGCTTAGGGTGCGACTAAGGAGATGACAGGGAGAGAAGAACATGGATGAGGATGTAGTGGAATTGAGGAGGTGTGATGGGGAACATGATGACAAGAATCATTGAAAAGATTTTCTTTTTTTTTTTTGCAACCATAAATAATGAAGTGAAGGTATATTACCTGCTATGGTTTATGTTGTATATTCTATACTAAAAAAACAAAAAAATTATTTGTTATGAACGTGAGTATTCACATATAAATGGATTTGTGTTTTTTATTCTCTACCAACGAACAAGACAGTGAAATATTGGTATTCAAATATTGAATAGGGCTTTCAAATATTGAATATTGGTATGAAATATTTGTTATGAAATATTGGTATTCAAATATTGAATAGGGCTTTATCATTTTCATCTTCTTAGGGTGTTTTTTTAAACAAGCCCTAATTATTTTCGATTTTTGAATAAGATTTTACATGCTCAAAAATTAAATTTCAACCATTTTATGAATTTAAGTAAGAATAATTATAATTTTCATGTTTTATATTTTTTTAATGTGTTTTTTTTCTTCTTCTTATTTTTATAGCTTGGTTGTTCATGGTACTAAGAAGATGGTGACTTTGAAGAAGGCTTATGCAAAAATAATAGTAAATATGGCTAAAGAGGCAAGAATAATGTGTTACGAGATTAAAGCTCTTTGCTTGCAAAAGGATTTGTGTTTCACTATACACCATGGGCTTTTAATGCTCATTCGTTTAAAACAGATGATTGATACCAAGGTTATTTTATATTGTTTGGTTGGTGTATTTATGCATTTTTCTTGATTGCTTTTGGATGATCCAATTGAATTAATTTAGATGATTTTTTTATAAAAAAGGAAGAAGAAGAGTTGTACGTGGTATTCCAGCAGACTCTATTTCTCGCTCATTCTTTTTTTATACATGTATTGCTTTCTATAATTGATATATATATAAACACATAATCATACATTTATTTTGAAAGTGCTATTTCTAATAAGTATTTCTCAATTGATGAGATATTCGAATGCGACCTAACTTACAGATTATGATATATCATTATTATTCCCTTCTATCGTTTGCTTAAGTTTGAAAGAAAAGTACTAATATTTGAGGTTTGTTACATTACTTAAATTTAAAAGGTTTCCATCCCGTGTAAACAACTTAATGTACAAAATGACTATCACAATCGCCTATCCCGCGCATCGTGCGGGTTTACACCTACTTATAGTATATAACTAAAGTTGACAGCGAAACCAGGTATCAACATTTGTTGTTTCCATAGGAAGACACATGCACAATTTTAATAACTCAATTTAAGTTAATCCCTTAAATCCCTTTGTATTCCACATAATTACAAATTTAGATTACTTTAATTCAAAACTTTCCACATTCTAATACGTCTCTACGAATTCATGACTCTTGAAATGACCCGTCTCTCTCATATTTCTTTTCAATAAAACCCTCTTCCCAAGTCAGCATAACATATGAAGAAAAAATGAATCCTATGAAAAACCACCAACATATGAGCTCTTCGAGTTGCACTTCTTCTCCAAGGTACTCTCTTTATGCGCTGTTGGAGATTTCAAGTCCTTTTTATATAATTTGTCAACTTCTATTTTCATTATTGATTGTAAGCCTTTCTTTGCTCATTGAAATTGTTCTAATTCCTTTAGGACATATCTAATTATATGCCACTTTCTAATAGTTCCTTTCAACTTATTCAAATTTCATATTGAACCATCAAGCCCACTTAATTTAGGTATGAATACTTAATTTTTTCTTTTATTTATCTAAACAATAAATGAGGTTCATCACATTCCTTAATTCACAATTCACTCTAAAATATCATTTGCTATTAGAGCATCTTAATGGGTATCTTCAAAGTGTATAAAAAACCCCATAGGTTATATTATATGTGGAGATTACTACGACAGTTACACTCAAAGTTGCACTACCATACCATATTATCCTGATACATTTTGCATCGTGCGACTTTGTTTTTCTAATTGTTCGAAATGTTGGTCGTCAAACCCGTAGAAATGGTTAATTTAGCTATTTAATTTTTAATTTGTTCAAATTACTGATTCTATGTTTCTATTTATTGTAAATTTAATATTTACACATCAGTAGGCAAGAAAAAGGTTTTAGAAATATCATTGTATTTGAAGAAAACCATAACATAATTATTTTTTTATTAGTTTTTTGAATTTGAAGCAAATTACAATTTTTATTTTACCATTTAAGGTTATGTTTGACAAATTTCTACACAGAATATTTTTTTTTATGATTTCAAAAATACTTTTTGGTATTTTAGTGTATATTTTAACAATTACGTTAAAAACGGCCCTACATCACGGGTTTGCATGCTAGTATATTCTAAAATGCTATACATGAGTTAATACTCCTCAATTAGAGTGTCCACGTGACGCTGTACTTTTTAAGACTATTTTATTTTTGAATAAACTACCCCATAGGTTCTTTACCTTTCCACTTGTTTCAATTTCGTCCCTATCTTTTTTTTGTTTCAATTTGAGTCTCAACCTTTCATTTTTTCTCAATTTCGTCCCTGTTCTTTTTACTGTTTCAATTTAGTCCCCAACCTTTCATTTTGTCTCAATTTAGTCCCTCTATTAATTATTTTGGATACAATAAAATAATGAAATGGATGTTATAAATATTGAAGCATAAACTATTTTATTATTATTTAGGGATAAAAAAATATTATTTTATCTGAGAATAATAATAAAAAATATTTTCAATTTTTATTTTATCCCAGTTATTTTTAATTTAAAAAAAAAAAAACTGGAATAACAATTTTAATAGTCAACATAGTTTTTTATTTATAAAAAACTATTTTTAATTTTAATTAAAAATATTTAATTTAATGTCTTAGATTCACGTTTAATTAGTGCCGCTGGTGCGGACCCACATCATGTAACTAATGTGGGTCTGATCCAGCGAACTAACCAAATGCAAATATAAGACATCAATTGTTTCCCCTATCTAAGTAATATAATTGATAAATAAAATTTTTCTTGTGATGTGGGTCCGCGCCAGCTGTACTAAACAATCGTGAATCTAAAAAATTAAATTAAATATTTTTTAATTAAAATTAAAAAAAGAGTTTTTTTAATAAATAAAAAAAACTATGTTGACTATTAAAATTGTTATTCCAGTTTTTTTTTATAATTAAAAAAAATTGAGGTAAAATAAAAATAAAAAATATTTTTTTATTATTATTCTTGGATAAAAAAATATTTTTTATCCCCAAATAATAATAAAATTATTTATTTTTTAATATTTATAACATTTATTTTATTATTTTTTAATAAAGAGGAGTAGAATAGTTAATTGTATTCAAAATAATTAACTAAGGGATTAAATTAAGATAAAATAAAAGATTGAAAATTAAATTAATATTAAAAAAAAATATAATTGAAATTGAGATAAAATAAAAAATTAAAGATAAAAAAAAAAGATAAGAACAAAATTAAAACAAGTAAAAAGGTAAGGGAGCTACGTACTAGTTTACTCTCTTATTTTTTTCTGTGTCATTTCATGTCATTTCATTTCATTTGTGTTATCTCTTAACCGGATTGTCTTCTCCCCTCCCCTCCCCTCCCCAAAGCCTTTCACCTGCAGTACCAAATCCTCTGTCCCCATAAACATAAACGCCCTTTTATCTTCCCCACACAACCCATGTATCTCCCCAAAACATCCATTTAAATGCACATGAGAGATTTCCAATATCCGTGGTAAATCAATTTGGGACATCTCACACCCTCGGATCCAGCATCCCTCCCATCTTATGATCCGACACGGCTAACCAACCATACAAGTTTTAGTCAATGCTTTGCGTTCTCAACAACGGGTTAGAAGAGTTTAAATCTTGGCGTGTGTTTGTTGGGTTTAGGCATGGTGAATATTTGGTTTCTGCTTCGAATGTTGTTCTTGCGGATGGGAGTAGTTTTGCCGGCGCTGGGTACCCGGGGACTGATCTTAAAACGGGTGTTGAGACTGCGAGTGATTTGACACAGATGTTTGCTCGGATCGAGTTGGAATTGATTTACAGTCTCAACATGATCGGACAAAGGTGTTTAGACAGTTTTTGCTGGGTACCCATTTTGGAATTTACCCTACGGATGTTCCTAATGGCTTTGTTTGCCCAACACCTATTATGAAAGGTCAACTTTTTATTTTCAACTTTATTAAATAGGGGATTTTGAGAAAAGGTCCTAAAAATAGGACACTCCATATAATTTTATAAATTTAGTTCTTGTACTAAAAATATCATGAAAAATGGTGAAAAATAGTGCCGCTGGCGCGGACAAAAAAAATAAAGGTATTGTACCACAGGGACTAGATTTATAAATGCTATTGTACCACAGTGACTAGATTTATAAATTTAAAAAGCATTGTCCTAAAAATCCAAATATAGGAAGGAACATGACCTTTTACCTTAATTCTCTATTAAATATTTTATATGTTTTCGTAAGATTTCATCTTGATTGTTTGGTTTAGTTTTTTTTTAATCGGGGGTTTTGGGAAAAAGGTCCTCATAATTTTCAAAGTGTATAAAAATAGGACATCCACATAATTTTTATAAGTTTAGTCCCTGTACTAAAAACATGACTAAAAACACCATGAAAAATTGTGCCGTTGGTGCGGACCAAAAAAATGAATTCCGAACTCTAAAGGGACCACACAAATAAATGCTATTGTACCACAGAGACTAGATTTATAAATTTGAAAAGCATTGTCCTAAAAATTCAAATATAGGAAGGAACATGACCTTTACCTTAATTCTCTATTTTTTAATTTTACTTAACTCCTTTTATGTGGGCTTGTTGCTGAAATTCAATGTCGTTATGTTGATAATAAGTAAGTACAATTTCTAGCTAGAGTATATCAAACACAATTGAGGTGACATAGAGTTTAAATTGTGTAAAGAGGATGTTTCTTGACCAAAATAAATAAATAAATAAGTGTGGGGGATTATATTTCATTGTTGACCATTTTTTTCTTCTTCTTGTACTGATATTATGGGAAAATTTATTTTATTTAGAAATTTAATGTGTAGATGTAGCATTATGGTTTAATGCCTTGCCTGCTAAGAAGCATAGATGGATTGATGAAATAAAAATGACATGGCGTGATCATGGGATTTTTTAAAATAATCTTATTTTATATCTTAAATCTTATATCTTATCTATATACTAATCTAAAATGCACTACAGAGTGTAAATGATGCTTTTTTTTAAGTTGTCCATGTGGCAACAAAACTTTAAACCCTAATAAAACTTTGAAACCCTTCCTCTCCAACCTTTCACATTCTGTCCATTCCTCTACTCCCTTTTCTTTTACTTCAGTTAGAATTTAAAACTATGATCTTCTATCGGCTGAACTATGTCTCTTTGTGTTCGTCTTACCATTGCCTTTCTACGAATCTGATATCCCTATTTCAAATCCCATACATTCGTTTCTTTTTATCTCTCAAAATGTCACCTTTCTAATCAAAATATCATGATCAATAACAGGGAGATTCATTTTTGATTCAAATACTACATCGCGACTGGCTTCCATTCTGATTCTAGATCTTTAAAGGTATCTCTCTATCATTATAGTTTGAATGTTATTTAGGAAAGTGTAGTTTTAATTTTCTTTAGTATCGTGTTGCAAATGCTTTGTTGAGTCCTACTATTAGGTTGTTTCGTTCTCACGAGTACTATTTAAAAAAAATCATTTTTTTTGTTAAACTGATTGGTATGGTGTATTCATTCCTATAATGTTATATCTAACCTTTAAGAACAGTTTCCTGTCCATTGCCCATAAACAAAATTTATTTGTAATTACTTTATTATTATAATGGTAATTTGAATATGATAATTTACATTTTATCTCTCAGTTTTTCCCATTACAAATATGTCATCCCATTGTGGTCTTGAAACCCACAGTAGTTGTTATAGATACAGTGTACACTCTATTTAACCTACACAAAACTAATTATATAATTTTCCAATTATAATATATATATATATATATATATATATATATATATATAGAGAGAGAGAGAGAGAGAGAGAGAGAGAGAGAGAGAGATAGTGTCTCCTATGCGGATAGCATGCGGATTAGCTAACGTCCAAATGAGTCTTAGGACCGCATTTGTCTTTTATGGACCGCATAGGGACCACTTTCTCTTTCTAAGGTTTCTGGGAATATAAATTTCTACCCAATGGTTTCTAAGGTCTTTAAAGCTTATTTTAAAGCCTAATTAATCTGGGAGTCTAAGTGTAGAAGTTTCAGGGCTACTGCTACTTCTCAAGCTTCTTCCGTCATTATCGTACAGGACTTCTGAATAGCGAGGATTGTCTATATAAATAGTTTCTTCAGGGAGTCTAGAAATTGCAAGTGGTTTTGAAGGAAAATATTCTAGTATTAAATACCTTATACGGTATTGCGGTTTTATTAGTCTAGTTTCTTTATATATCTGATTAACAATATCAATTATATCGTTATTTATAAATTCGTCTAAATCATTATCACCATAGGATGACAAAAATCTACGATATGTTCTAGGGCAGACGTTTCTACGTTTTTAAGGAGAGGACGAATTCCTCCGGCTCTAATTAAAATAGCTTTAGTTTCTGCTAGTCTTTTTCGTCTAATAAATTTTAATACGTCTATACTGTCTTAAAGTACTCTAGTATATTCTTGATAATTTTCAGGTCTTGACAGTTCTTCTGCAAAATCTTCAGTTCTTAATTTTTATCTAAAGAGATCACGAATTCCCTTTCTAATTAATTCTATTCTTGGCACTTCACGTTTTAACCATTCAATGATTTGGTCTATATACTTATAAGTACCTCCGGCGTATATTAAAGCGAATTCTATAAGTTCTTTATTTTAGGGTCTATAAGAGTCCAATCTTGAATTTCTCTAGTTAAATCTAAAGTCTATAGTGATTTGTAGGCGCATGCAAGTTTCTTTTAAAACAATAACATGTAAAATAGTTAAGGGTTTGGTTAGAGATATACCTTCCTTCTGGTTTGCAATATCTTAATCCTCTTTTCTTCCTCTCTTCTTCCTTGTTACTATTCTTCTCCTGTTTTGGCCTCCTGCAACTCTCTCTTTATGTGTCGCACCTCAATCCACTAGTTTGGCGTTGTACCCGTTTCGTGCGTGTACCCCTCCACGCCTAACGCCCACCTGGCTAACGACTCATGGCAAATCGGCACCTGACGGCGGTTCAACAGTATAACACCTTGTGTGCTACACCAGAGGTTCCACATAATAGTCCTCTATGAACAGAAAGTTGGAGACAATTCAGAAAATAATAACAACTCAACATAAGAGATTTCTGGAAAAGAAAATACTTTTATTGCATAGCATAAGTAAATACAACTCTCCCCTCTCCCTTAACTATGAGAGGTTTACTCATTCATGTACATATTACTCTCTCTAAGCTTACACACACTCTCTAACTTCAAATCTTCGATGTCTTACATACAACCTTAACTGCCCCTTTTATAGCACAATGGAGCTTACAAGATGACTGGAAACCGGAGGCTAAAAGCTAACCGGTTGGAAACATACAATAATTAAAGCGAAATACAATAATTAAAGGTTTACAGTTGTGGCATCTTTTAAGTCTTTCACGTTTTTGCTTTTCCAAAAGCAGTCTTGGCGTCTTGTGATAATTGCGAACCTAACGTCTTTGTCTTTCTTTAATCTGGTGGCCCATATGGGGCAGGAATCTTTTGCTTTAAGCAGAGTCTAAATTAACGCGTCTTCAGTCTTTGATAATTCACTGAGTATAGTGGGGCCTGTCTCTGTTCCATCTTCGTCTTCATCTGCTTTGTCTTTGTCTTCGTCTGGTAAGGCATTATTGTTGAAGAATTCATCAATGAGGCTTACCACTCTAAGGCTGGCTAGTAAAGCTATCTCCACCATTTCCTTAGATTCTTTCTTGAGTCTTCCGTTAAATGGCTCATCAGCTTGGATAATGAGGTCTTCTTTATGGTAAGCAGTGTACCATCCCTCTTCACCTGTTAACAGCTCCATGATTTCTATTGTCTCCATGGCTTGGGCAATTTGGAGTTTGGACTTATTAACAATTAAATCTTTAGTCTCATCTTCGGATAGAAGTTCCACATCGTCAAAAGAATAGTTGGAAAATTTAAAAAGTCTAAAACCTTCAACCTTCAACCATCATTCCTCTGCAAGAACTTGGAGCAATCTGGTATATCCTGACAAACAGGGGAAGGAAGTCTTCTACCTTTTTGACATACTCATGGACAATTTTTCCAAGAGTAATAGAGTCTTCTAAAGTCTTTATCTGGATCAGTCCAATGAACCCATAGTCAGCTAAAGTGATCTGGGATATGTATGCCTTGCCAAAAAAAGAAATTTTTGGAACATCTTTGAAGAAACCCCAAAACATTAAGGCATCTCCATTAATTTTAGATAATAACATATTAAAATGTTTAATAATGTTATCAACATCTTTCGGATAGTCTTCTGATATTGGAAGATTATTATGACCAAAAGGTATAACAGTCTTAGTCTTAAAAGTCTTTCTGATAACAAAAATTATCAGTTGGTCTAGCTTTGGAGGATTCTCCAAGAGTCTGAGCATAAGTCTGAGTCTGAGGTCTAGGCACGGCAGTACCGCTGAGCTAGGTGACTGCAAGTCTTTGAGTCCTCATGAATCTGGCAATAGCTACCAAAATTCTGTTTGAATTCTATCCTTGGTCTATTCTTCACGTTCCACCATATAGCGTCTATAAGAGTATTTTCATCATCTGAAAATTCTCGTCTAAATTTGATCAAGTCTGGATATCTTTGATCAGGTCTATATTGGGGGAAATACATCTTCCCAATGAGTTTATTTTGAGAAACAATCTCATGTCTAGATTTTTCAGGAGGAACTACGATATCATCAAAGTTCTCTAGGATTGGTCTTTCTTGAAAGTCTTGAATATGAGTCTGTCTTTGCGTTACACCAACATTTGGTTTTACACGTCTAAGATAGTCTGCAACGTCTTCTTTGTTCAGTCTATTTGTTGCGGAGGAACTCATGCTGTCTAAGTTTTCTGTTTGCAGGATAAAACATGAAATCATATTAATGTTAACAAACATTGGTTCTCTTGATATAATGTCTGAAATGGTATTTTTACTTCCCTTAATATATATAATGGAGAAGTCATAACCATTAAGCAATTGTTGCCATCTAATAAGTCTATTAGTCCTTGATTTGGACAAGTCTAAATCTCTAAATTTTACTGCATAAGAAGAGTTAGTATACACAGTAAAATGTTTAGGTCTAAGAAAAAGCATATATTTTTCTATTGCCCTTACTACGGCTAAAACTTCTTTTTCATGGGCAATGTATCTTGTTTCTGGATCTGTAAAGGTTCCAGAACTCTATTTATAAAGTTTTTTCTTTTTTGTCTGATGATCAATGGCAAAGTATACTGCTCCCCATTGTTTATCAGATGCATCTGTTTCTACTATAAATTGGTCTTCAGCATTGGACAGTTCAAGTAAAGGATATTTTCGACTGCTTTTTTAATCTGTCTTATAACTTCAAAATCATCTTTAGTTCAATAAAAGGATTAGTCTTGTCTGTTCCTTTTAATTTGACAGTTAAACTTTGGCGTTTTGAAGCAAGGTCTTTAATAAAATCTGCAGCACAATTTAGTAATCATAAAAATGATTGTAATTGTTTTCTATCTTTAAGTTGGTCTGGAAATTCAAGAATCTTCTTAGTTATGTGTTCTGCTAAGGATATTTTTCCTTTATTTATATGCATTCCCACAAAATCTATTTTAGTCCGAAATAATTGCATTTTCCTTTCGAAAATAACAATACCATGTTTATCTAATTCTAAAATAATCTTTTTAAGATGGTCTACATGCTCTATCTCAGTCTTACTGGCTACAAGAATGTCATCTATGTAAACAAAACAAAATTCTGAATATGGTCTAAATATATTATCCATTCTTCTTTGGAATACTTGAGGAGCATTGAAGTATCCAAATGGCATTACTAGCCATTCGTATTTTCCTTGGGGCACACTAAAGGCTGTCCAAGTAATACTGTCTGGATGCATCTTAATTTGCCAGAAGCCTGATTTGCAATCAAACTTATTGAATATAATTCCATTTTCTATCAAATTAATTAAATTTTTCTTGTCCGGTATCTTATAAGAATCAAATTCACAATTCTTATTTAGTTGTCTATAATCTGTAACCATACGTCTTTTTCCTCTTTTCCGTTCAGATTCGTTTTGAACATAGAAGGCGAGGCTATTATGTCTACTTTTACTTTCTCTAATAATGCCTAACTTAAGCATTTCATCTATGTCTTTTTTGAATTCTTCCCTATCTTCTTGTGAATATCCTTTCTTATAGGTTCCACCATTAATAGTGGCGTCTGGGTTAATAGGGATGATTTCACAATAACTTTGGTCTTTATCCAACTTAGCGATGGGATTTTATCCTAAAGTAGGCTCTGTTAATTGCCTAATCTTTTCTTTTTCTACTTCTATATCCATTTTCTTTTGTTTGGATATAGCTTGAACCTGTAATAAGGTGTGCTGGGCTTGATCTAAAATGTCTTGTTGTATAAGCACTATTTGCTTATAACACTTTTGGTCTGGACACTTACATTCTTTTTGTAAGGGTTTAGTGATTTCTAGGGCTTCTTGTTGGTTTGTAGGTCTAGGTCCACCATGCTCAGCTGAAAAACTCTTATGTTTTATGGGTCTATAATTGGGTTTGACCTGCATAAGGTCTTGTGATCTATTTGAGGGGCTTTAATATTAAATTTCTCTTTATCACTAATTAATATCTTATCTTTATACCGAGTATAAGGATTAGGCCTGTAAACGGGTCGGATTCGGACCGGATCAGGCCAATCCAAATCCGAATTTGTTTATGTTAAACGGATTCGGATCCGATCCGATTATCCGATTATCCAAATCCGAATCCGAT
Source organism: Sambucus nigra (assembly GCA_949130495.1). Taxonomy (NCBI): domain Eukaryota; kingdom Viridiplantae; phylum Streptophyta; class Magnoliopsida; order Dipsacales; family Adoxaceae; genus Sambucus; species Sambucus nigra. The sequence continues at coordinate 222,424,184 of OX422207.1, forward strand.
TATCCGAATCCGTTAAGAATCCGTTAATCCGATCCGATCCGATTATAATATTATAAATAACTATTATAAATTTCAAAATACAATATATATTATAAATAACTATTATAATATATATTTCAAAAAATATATTTAAATAACTATTATAATATAAATTACTATTATAAATAAATGCAATATATATTAATATAGGACTATTATAAATAACTATTAAAATATATATTTAAAATATTAATAAATTTCTAAATACAATATATATATTAATTAAAAATATTATATATATAGATATATATTAAACGGATCGGATTATTAACGGATCGGATCATATGAATCCAAATCCGCTCCATTTAATAAACGGGTAATCGGGTAATCGGATAATCGGGTAATCGGATTTCAAGGGGTGATCCAAATCCGTGTAAACGGATCGGATTCGGATTCGGATAAAATCCGATCCGTTGACAGGCCTAATAAGGATGATATTTACTAATAAAGTCTTGTCCTAAAATAATATTTTCTGGGATCCATTATCCAAAACAGATGATTTACAGTTTTGTTAGTCTGATTTCCTAATTTAAAATAAATAGGAATAGCCTGAAAGTATAAGGTAAATGGTTCTCTATTAGCTTTCTTACCATGGATCTCCTTCTTACTATCTAGGAAATAATCTTCAGGGAAGGCATTAGCCTTACAAATACTCTGAGAGCATCCTGTAGCTAAAAAAGCTGAAAGTCTTTTAGGATAGTCTTTATGTTGTACGAATAACTCTACAAAACCATCACGTGGTTTAGTAGATATTCCTAAATTATTCTTTTCTAGGATAGATATTCCTTTTTGAGGGTTATCTATAAAATCTAATGATGTTAGGTCTTCTGTACTACTATCAGATCAGTTGTCTTCTAAGTCATAGGAAATTCCCTTTCCTTTTAAGTCTTCATTTTCTTGCAATCTTTTAGCTATATTTCTCTCAATATGATAATATATTTTAATATCTAGTCTATTTGAGCGTCATACTGGCTAGTATAAATTGCTCTAAATCTAGTTCTCCAACAGTTTTCATGGTAGTGTAATTGACAAATAACACAAACCATAAATAATTCTGTTTGTATAGTCTCAAAGCATTCTACACATCTAAAGTCTTTCTTGCTACATTTCATTTCAAATGTGCAATAATGTCTTTCATCAAAGTAACATCTAGGTATATATATTATTAACTCAATATTACAAACTGTCCATCTTTTCTTTAAAAAGGGGCTTAATATACACTTATACCAGGTTTCTTCAAAGTCTACATAATCATTATCTAAATCTTCTTGATTAGTGTGCATCATATATAAGTCTAGAGTATCCTGAGAGTCTTCATACTCATCAGTATCACTATTATAGTCTTCTGAATCACTATCTGTATATGCACTATAGATCTAGTATTATCATCATCATTTATGTCTGATATTTCTATAGCATATAGAATATCTAATTCTTCTTGATCTGCATAGTCTAATATTGTATTAATAATCTTAATACCTTCTTTATCTTTCTTATTAGGGCAGTCTTTAGCAAAGTATCCTTCTTTGTCGCAAGTCCAACATTCTTAATGGCAGTCTTAGATTGAGCTACTTCTTTTTCCTTTCTATAATTAGGAACCTTCATATATTTACTAGTATTCTTCTTAAAGTATCGTCTTTGGTTAAACCTATTTTTCGTAGTCTTAGTGTTCCTTTCTCTAAAGGTAGTGGATGGTCTAAATCTATATTTCTTTGGAATTCCTAAAGGGCTAGTCTTAAACTTCCTATGTTTTAATTCTAATTTCTTTTTGAATTTCTTAGAAACACTATCCCCATTGGATTGGAGCGATGTCTCTTTCGTCTTTGATTGGAGGGATCTGCTTGAAAGTTTCTTCTATTAACTTTCCTTGAGTTATATCACGCCTCTTAGATATGATATAGTCTTTGGCAAAATTGATTCTTTCACCAAGGGAGTTATTCTTAACTCCAGTTATTCCTGGCCAATTCCTATATTCATTAATTAGGATTTGTCCTATGGCTGGTATCTTCCTAAAGTATTCATCTTTTAAGGTCTCTTCAAATTCTTTAATTTGGTAATATAGCTGCTCATAATTATTGCTATATTCATTGATCTTGTTTAGTTTGCAAATGTTAAGGAGGGCTAACTTAGTTTTTGCTAGATCTTGTTCATTGATTCGAGCTAGATGTCCAGCTCCAATGAATTTTGATGTAAACAATTGAATATACTCTTCAATTGATCTTTCTTCTAGGCTCTCTTTCATTTTCTCAATCTTAGCTAAGGGGAGTCTTCATCTGTGGCCTTTCTTAAGCTATCTAAATAGTCGTTTTTAATACCTCTAATGGATTGCTCAGCGTATTGCTTACATGAACTTGCATCCCATTGTTTATTAGATGCAAAACACATGTTCATCTGATTACGCCAGTCGTCGTCTAAAGCTTTCTTCCTATCTTGGACGTTGTCTAAGTTAAGGTATATCCTAATTGGATTTATGGCTTGACTTGCCATGGTCTTAACAGGAGTGAAACTCTTGTCATTAGTTGGAAAGTCTTTTATATAATCAGGTTTGGTCTTTACTAAAGTGCTCAGTATATAGGAATATTTATTCCTATTGGTTTACTAAAAAGTCTAGGAGCATCTTATAGCCTACTACTAGTTCCTATCTCGTGTTTATTAGGACCTACTTGTGTAGCTGACATTAATCTTTCTTCTCCTTCTTCTAGTAGTCTAAGGTTTCTAAGAAGTTCTTTAGTATTCTTAGATTCTTGTAATTTTAATATACGGTCTTGAGCTATCATATTAAATCTATCTCTTTCTTGGATCCTAACAGATTGACTTCTATTAAGATGTTCTTTAAATGTCTTCATGTCCAATTCTGAGGGACTATGTCTAAAGTTTTGGATTTTAGCTTTTTTCCTAACTAAGTCTTTTTGTTCAAATGATCTTCTAGGTCTAATTACCGGGGCTTGTCTTAGCAAACTAGAACTAGTTTTACTACTACATTCTCCTTCTGAAGGATCATTGATTATGGCTTCTCCCATATCCCTAAATCTAACTTCTTTAGTCTGGATATTCTTATTGATAATCTTAGAAGGACCAAACTAGATAGTAACATTTTCAGTGACATCGTCTTGATTAATAAACAAAGGTTTATTCTGTATAGTCTTAGTTTCTTGAAATTCTGGCAATTGCCTAAGGGTCTTAGCTTTTTTTTCCATAAGTCCAGTATTCCTAATACTGTAAGTATAATTGTAGTCTGAAACATTGGTTCTAACTAATATTTCTTCATTAAGTCTACCACTAGGAATTCCCGATTGCATTCCTTCACAAGAAAATTGGGAGAACTTCACATAACTTTGGAATTCTATATTTATATTAGCGTCTGGGATAATATAGTCTACATAGCCACTAGCATATAAGATTAACTTAAAATGTTTGGCTGTGTTTACGGTTACTGTAAATGCCGAGATGAAATTAAAGTATCCTATGTTGTCTGACATTTCTAATTGGGCTATCCCAATAAGGCTTTTCTCAAAATCTTTCCATCTTTTATCTATTAAACAACACAATATGTTAATATTGTTTTGTGGTCTATGTAATCCTTGGATTCTTGCTTGAAAGAGTCCAAAGGTTAGGAATTGGAACTTCCTATCAGTTCCTCTAGATCTAAGCCATTATGAGTCAAAAACTTGAAGCTCAGTGTAGGACTTATCTAACACATGATTTCTACAATGATAAGTCATGTTATAATTAAGAGTCTTAGGAGTGGCACCTTCTTTAAACAAGCCTATGTATCTAACGACTGGAAGTTGTCCATTATGAATGGAATCTTCAACAATCTTCTAGTCAACTTCACCCCATTCTTTCCATTGGAGAGGATTGGTGAAATTTCTCTTTCCACCATATCCTAACATTGGAGGATGAATCTTTAAGTCTTTGGAGCATACAATTACTATGTCCAATATTTGGGATAGAGCTAGCTATCTTACTAGTCATATCTAATCCATCATTTATGATTCTTCTAGTTATGGTCTTTCCTTTCTTAGTTCCTATATAAGGAGATTCTCTAAATTTATAGGTGGTTACCTGTTTTTGTTCAAGTTTTTTTTCAATCCTTTCTAAAGAGTCTAAATAATCTTTTTTTCGTTTTATCTGCCTAAGGATTTCTTCATTAAATGTCTTATTCTCTTTTCTTGCATTATTGTTAATATCTTCATTATTTTTAACAAGAGTATTAACAAGAGAATTAGTGATCTTATTAATATAGTCTTTTACCTCGTCTTCTTTTTCTTGTTTTTGCACCGATTCATGTGCCATTCTAGCTTCTATGGTTTCAACAGTTTTTTCTATTTTATCTAAACAAGTTAAAGTAAATGAAGAGTCTAATTCGGCTTGGGAGGGTTTATTATATATAAACTTAATTCCCTTCATAATTTCTTCGTACTTTTCTTCTACTTGGGCCATGTTTAGTCTAAGTTCATTGATAATATTATCCATTTTGGATTGGTTATGGCCTTCCATATTATTAAGATAATTTGCTAAATTTTGTTGAAATTTAACAAAGTCTGTGTAGAATGTGGTTAATCCTTCTGTCTTAGCTTTTAAATCTAATTGTAAGTCTTTAACAAAACCACTGTTATAGTCTTGGGTAGCTGCTATAGATATAGAAATTAAATTTAATCTTTCTAATATGAGTCTAGTTGTTTTAGCAGTGTTGGCAATCTCATTTTCATTTATCTTATAATAAAACCTATCATCATTTATCTTTTCTAAAATTCTTTGGTAAAAATCTGCTAAGGTCTGAATGGAGAGGTCTCTAGGTACCTCATTCCAGTCTGATCTAACTATCTCCATTAGGTAGATAATTGTCTGATCTAGGAATAAGCTTAACTTGTTCTTTGGTGAGTTTAATTAGCTCACTGTCTTGATTTTTTGTCAAAGTTTTAATTTCTAAAATGTCTTTGTTAAGGACTTCTATATGATTAGTCTTAAGATTTATTTCTTGTAGTACTTGTACTAAGTCTATTGGGATTTGGTTATCTATTTCTAGTATTCTTTTAGAGATATTTTTTACCTCAATTTCTAGGGTTTGAGTGTCTTTTATTAACTGTCTTAAAATAAGAAGTATACACTTATTTTGGTCTATTATGTTATTGATAGCACTGACAATAATTTGTCTACTATCTGCGTGTTTGGCTAGGATGTGCCGTCTATGTGAGAAGTTAAGCAACCTTCTGAGTCTAATCAGTTATGGTTATAGGTTGGTAGAGTGGGCTGGTTCCAAAAATATCTTTTGTAAATGCGAGGGATAAATTCCAAGGGTATTAAAGTCTTTTTACTATAAGTCTAAAAGGAGCGTCTTATGGCTCTGATATCGGAATTAGGGTTTGGTCGGAATTTGGTGAGTTTCTAAAATCTTTAAGGTCTTGATACCAATTTGGGTCTAAACTATAAATCTTTTGAATATATAGTCATAAAATACGGTTTTAATATAAGACAAGAGGGGGACCATCTAAAGAAAATAACAAAATGTCTTAAGGACCATGAGGGGACCATGTGAGGAAGAGGACAAAGTTCGCACCGAATGCTCATGGTTTGGGCCGCACCAGAGAATCTCTCTCTCTCTCTCTCTCTCTCTCTCTATATATATATATAATATATATATATATATATATATATATATATATATTATGCCAAAAAATCCCCACACAAACACGAACAAGAACACGATTAAAACATTTTTTCTTAATTTCGACTATGTTCCGTACATTGCGAATCGCCCGCGCATCGCGCGGGCTTACACTTGGTCTTAATAAAAATGACAATTTTTTTGCAAAAAGGGATTTAATTTATTAATCATTGGTTAGATTAAAAAAACATAAATACCTTGTGGAGATGTTCCCTTGAGGCCTCGTCTGAGAGTTTTGGAGAGAAAAGAAAGGAAAGGAAAGGAAATGAAAAGAAAGTTTTATTAGGTTAGAAAAGAAAAAAGAGAAAGTTAATTAGAGAGAAAAGAAGAGAAGAGAAAAAAGTTTGGGAGAGAAAAGAAAACAATTTTCTTTCTTGTGTTTGGGAGTTTGGGAGGAAAATAATTTTTATAAGGGAAATAAGGTACAATTTATTAAAAAACTTTTTAAAACTTTTTTTTTTCTCCTTTTAAACTTTCAAACGAGAGAAAGACACTTTTTTTCATACTTAAACTCCCAAACGAAGGAAAGAAAATACACTTTTCCTTCCTTTACTTTCTTTTCTCTCCAAAATAAAACTAGCAAACAAGACCTAAGTGGTTTAAATGATGTGGAGGTAAATTTGGCTTTCTCATTATATAAACACAAATGCATTATTAGTGAATATAAATCAACAGATTTGATGTACCTTTGATTTCATATTTAATATCTATTTTCCATCTCTAAAATTTTGTTTATCAGTAGACGACTTGTTTGAGAACTGTCTACTAAACTTACATCTATATTAATATAAAAGTTATTTATGATAATCATGATTCAAGGTTCCTAAAAACAAAACAGCCCGGACAGGCCACCAATGTCATCTTCCGTTTTGAAGTCTAATTAAACACGTGATAATGTGGAATTAATTGAACAGTGCAGGGGAATCAACTCAAGGGGGCAAAAACAATTGCATATTATTGGAGGCAACCAATGTAACAACCCGCGTAATTTTGGGGTATTTTCAAAATTAAGAGGAAAAAAATAAATTTTGAGATAAAATTATTTTTATTACTCAAACATGTTGGTTATTATTTTTAAAGGCGAGAATTTCAAACGATTTCGAAATCGGAATTAAAATGGAGATTTAATTGAATTTTTATTATTTAGAAGAGTCCTCAAAACATAAAACTCTCTAAGAGTCCTCGGAACATAAAACTCTCTAGTAAAAATAATATTTTTAGAAATCCGACCGTCCGATCAAGCTGAATTTTTGTCAGAAGTCCTGTCTCGCCGTTCGTTACAACATACTAAAATTTCAAGCGATTCCAACAGTCCGATCGTCCGGAATGAAATTTTTAGTGTTTGTATCTGATTAGAATTCTTTTCTTAATCAAACTCTTAATCCTTTATATATCAACAAAATCGTGGATGGACTTTTCAAATCTCTTTTTCTCAAACTTTTCAACCAGAAGAACTATTTAAAATTACTCCCTTTTATCTACAAACCATAGCCCCAAGCTTATTCAAGATTTCAACCTTAGATTAGAAGGCTTATTTGGTGTTTTCTCGAGTTTGGGCTAGAACTTGATTGGATTATTTTCGCCAGAAGAACGGGATGGTGTGATTAGATTTTGAGGCTGAAATTATGCGATGATTCGTGTGATGATTTTGAGGTATGGGGTTTTACACAATATGCTCCTGAAATCTCGCGAGTGTTTATTCCGTTGAATTCTTGTTAATTGAACTCATATTTTTGAATTGTTAAATTCATTGAAATCTAGAAAAATAATTATTGGAATTATTTTGATTCATGTGGTATTATTCATGTTGTTGAGCACGCTGTCATGAGATTTTAATATGGCACGGACGTTGGGCACCCGCCAAGATTCCTGCTTCCAATGGCTATGACTTGATAAAGCATATGCGGATGGGGTGAGGCCTGGTGACCCGGTTAATGTGTTGTTGAGAAATTTATTGATAAAATGCTATTGAGATTTGCATTATTCGATTTGAGTATTCGTAGTCGTATTGTTGTGCTTTGTTCATCGCTAACATCTTTGTTGAGCATATTCCTGTTGTATTGTGTACTTCCCCATCTTTTTCTTAGTTGGCAGGTGAGCACGGATTTGAGTGCTATGGACCAATTGGGATGATTTTAGCGAGGGTTATTTGGGAAGAATTTTTAATACAAGAGATGGAAAGACTTGTATTTATTTTGATGTATAGAGCATTTGGTGATTTATTTTATTTTCGAGATAGTTGGATTGTTGTAATTATTTCGAGAGATTTGTTGTATTAATTTGAAGATGAGAATAGTGGTTTCTTGTTTTATTGTGGGATGTAGATGCTCTATACCTTGTTATTTTTGGACTAGTTTAGTTTTATCGATAGTAGCGCTCCGTTCGCTCTCCTCGGGCGGGCGGGGTGTTACAGAATGGTATCAGAGCTTAGGTATACGACCACCCTCGGGTCTTGGGTTTTGGGTCTGTTGCGTTTTTGTGGCGCATATTTTTGGAGATAGATTATTTTAGATAATCGTTTCGCGTTAGGCATCTAGATTAGATGTGAGGAATTTATTTTCGGAGACGAAATTATTTTTGGAGATTGTGGCCTGATTTTTGAGAGTTAGGTATTCGGCGAATTTCGAGGGCGAAATTCCATTGTTAGTGGGGAAGTGTAACAACCCGCGTAATTTTGGGGTATTTTCAAAATTAAGAGGAAAAAAATAAATTTTGAGATAAAATTATCTTTATTACTCAAATATGTTGGTTATTATTTTTAAAGGCGAGAATTTCAAACGATTTCGAAATCGGAATTAAAATGGAGATTTAATTGAATTTTTATTATTTAGAAGAGTCCTCAAAACATAAAACTCTCTAAGAGTCCTCGGAACATAAAACTCTCTAGTAAAAATAATATTTTTAGAAATTCGACCGTCCGATCAAGCTGAATTTTTGTCAGAAGTCCTGTCTCGCCGTTCGTTACAACATACTAAAATTTCAAGCGATTCCAACGGTCCGATCGTCCGGAATAAAATTTTTAGTGTTTGTATCTGATTAGAACTCTTTTCTTAATCAAACTCTTAATCCTTTATATATCAACAAAATCGTGGATGGACTTTTCAAATCTTTTTTTCTCAAACTTTTCAACCAGAAGAGCTATTTAAAATTACTCCCTTTTATCTACAAACCATCGCCCCAAGCTTATTCAAGATTTCAACCTTAGATTAGAAGGCTTATTTAGTGTTTTCTCGAGTTTGGGCTAGAACTTGATTGGATTATTTTCGCGAGAAGAACGGGATGGTGTGATTAGATTTTGAGGCTGAAATTATGCGATGATTCGTGTGATGATGTTGAGGTATGGGGTTTTACACAATATGCTCCTGAAATCTCGCGAGTGTTTATTCCGTTGAATTCTTGTTAATTGAACTCATATTTTTGAATTGTTAAATTCATTGAAATCTAGAAAAATAATTATTGGAATTATTTTGATTCATGTGGTATTATTCATGTTGTTGTTGAGCACGCTGTCATGAGATTTTAATATGGCACGGACGTTGGGCACCCGCCAAGATTCCTGCTTCCAAAGGCTATGACTTGATAAAGCATATGCGGATGGGGTGAGGCCTGGTGACCCGGTTTATGTTGTTGAGAAATTTATTGATAAAATGCTATTGAGATTTGCATTATTCGATTTGAGTATTCGTAGTCGTATTGTTGTGCTTTGTTCATCGCTAACATCTTTGTTGAGCATATTCCTGTCGTATTGTGTACTTCCCCATCTTTTTCTTAGTTGGCAGGTGAGCACGGATTTGAGTGCTATGGACCAATTGGGATGATTTTAGCGAGGGTTATTTGGGAAGAATTTTTAATACAAGAGATGGAAAGACTTGTATTTATTTTGATGTATAGAGCATTTGGTGATTTATTTTATTTTCGAGATAGTTGGATTGTTGTAATTATTTCGAGAGATTTGTTGTATTAATTTGAAGATGAGAATAGTGGTTTCTTGTTTTATTGTGGGATGTAGATGCTCTATACCTTGTTATTTGTGGATTAGTTTAGTTTTATCGATAGTAGCGCTCCGTTCGCTCTCCCCAGGCGGGCGGGGTGTTACAACCAACTAATGGCAGACCTGATATCTTCATGGATCTATCGAAGAGTTGGCGATGCTGCTATTCCTTTCTTTCTCCTTTCAGTACTGGGGAGGCAACCGACTCATGTCTAACAAATAATTATAGCTTTGTTGGGCCAATGTTTCAACACGATAGCCACCTTCAATGGAATCCACATAGCTATCACATTATTGAAGAACCCACATAGCCATCACATGCTAATTACATTATCATTAACGTTTTATGGCTCATCTTGTCTCCTTTCAAGTTTACTTTTTTATGTATAAATAGCAAAGCATAAGGATTTTAGTTTCTCATCACAAGTTCAAGCTTCCAATCTGCAACAAGGGAAAAAAAGATAAACTATGACAAGTTCTTCAAAAACCAATACTAGCTACCATGTTTGATCAGTAAGTTTTCCTTGCAGATCACACTCTTAGAGTTGAAGAGGAGCTCAACAAGATCAAAGCATTTGAAGTATCTGCCATACCAACAGCAGAGACAATTTGCAATGGTCTATCCCGACTGGAAGATCTCTACTGCTTAAAAAGAGGTAAAAAGCCTTAGATTCAACCAAATGTCCAAAATACCCTCATTTAATGTGTATCTTCCCACATTGCCCTCCGTAATTCTATCTCACATGCACGCTCTCTCTTCCTCTTATTTCACCAATTTGTATCTTTTTTCAGCCCTCCACTGACTACCCAATCTTCCCCATTCCCTCTATGGCCACCGAAACGTCCCCAAAATCCTTATGGACTACCAATCGCCCCCTAACAAATCCTAGATTGAAGTCAAAATTTCTTATCTCTCAATGGGAGATGAATCTTATTTAACCGACACACCTCCCTTACAACCATCATCCCCTATTCATTTCTCAGTCTCTCTCCTCCGGGCGCACCTCTCTTTGCTTTCAAGATATTTCTTACTGAATTTATTCTGGCTTTTATGCTGATATATTAACATTTCCCAAGAAAGATTTTCCATTGGTTTGATTTAAGGTTGTTTCCGATTCAATTCTGTTTGGTCTGAATTTGAAAGGGATATCGAATATTTAAGTTTTTTTATTTTTATTTTTTGGCTTGATTCACGGGTTTTGTTTTGATCAGATTTGACTGTTTCAATTTAATTAATTAGTTTTTTCTTTTTTAATTCATAAATTTGTTGTAGATTAATATACCATTTTTCCCTTTCTTGGATATTATTGTTTATTAGCCATGATGTTTTGTTGAAAGTGGATGGATTGCTAGAGGTTTGTGACAGTGGAGCTTTATTGCATTTGACTCTAATTTCAAATGATATATAGGGTTTTTCAGATTAGGAATTTGATAAAAGTTTCATGCATTGATGGTTTGGGGTTTCGAGTTTAAATAATAAATTTTAATGAAAGCCTTTTGATGGCCAGGTTTGGCATATGACTAAGTTACAGCATCTCAAATGTAAAGAGAAATTGTTGAGGATGGATTATGATATATTTTCGCTCAAGGTATTAATGTACTTTTAATTGTTTTCAATTTACATTTTCTGGGTTAGGTTCTGAAATTGAAAAAAAGGTTTCTGGTTTAGGTATTTTAGTTGGCCAAATAGTCGATCACATGAGATAACGTGAATTATCTTACCTTCATATATGAAGAAATTGGGTGATTATTTTAGGCAATGTATGGTATTAAACAAATCACAAAACATGTGTTTGAATTTTTGTCAAATTAAAAACGCTCTAAGTGAAATTTACCCAATAGAAGATTGTACAAGTCTTTAATTTGTGTCCAAAGTTGTATCCTTGAGAATTGAAAATAAATGAAATCTAATGTATTTGGGACTCAACATATTGGATGCTTAACATAACTGTTTACTTAATTTACTTCTTACGATGTTTGTGAGGACTCTACTTTTGGTATGGAAGAAGTAGAAGTTTGTAATTTGTTTTTGATTTTAATATGGAATTCGAATATATGATGGTGGTTCTTATTATTTCATTATTTTTATTGCATATGGAAATTTTGATCTCTCATTTTCTTTTCTCTAGAGTTGAAGTCGGGATCATTCATATTGAGAGTTCTCTGTTCCTCTCACAAAGAAGTATTATCTCTCTTCTCCAAGTGCAATAGGTTTGACACTAAGAAGGTATCATCTCTCTGCGCCGAGTATATTTTATTATCAGTCACATCGTCCCCCATTTTTTAAGAGTGGAATTAGGGGTTTGTTATTTAAAATTTGTTTGCTTTCATAATTACACAGTAGGTTTTGAATAATGTGTTTTCACTACAGTCTTTATTGTGTACTTGAAGATCGGTGTCGTTTTGACTTCTCATTCTCCATGTATAGGTGGTTCAAATCATGCGTTTAACATCAAATGGAGAATTCAATTACGAGTGTTATTATTTCAAACAACCTACAAAAGCACGAAGAAGAAATACTATGTATTAATAATAACTAAAACACACAAAAACAAAGAATTAAAAAAAAAAGTTTCTTCATCTGCAAAGTGAGATTTTTACTGCTAAGGCTGCGGACACTTCAATGAATCAAATCCATTTTGGCTCATAATGAAATGTGTTTTGAAGGTTAATTGTTAAGCTTGTAACAATCGTACATCGTTCAACATATGAACTCAAGTTATCGACAATTTAGATTTATTAATATTTAGGGAAAGTGACTTGAGATTACAATTAATTCTAGACTATTTTGGAGTCTTGGCGCAGAGTTGCGGAGTTTCTTATATTAAAAATTGCCGAGGAGATTATAGTTTAGAGATTTAAAAAAAAAAAAAATCCTTGAAATCTTCAAATTTTATGAATGAAAATGTATAGTTCCGATCTGGTATTTCAATATATCCATGAAAATGTATGTTACATAATTTTTCTATAGTTTTCAACAGCCCCTCATTCTCTTTATAACATCTCCAAGTAGATAAGAAGGTTTTTTCCTGTAGTTTTTGAACTACCTCTTTTGTGTTATATGAAAAGCAAAGAGCAATTTTTGAGGATTGATTCTGACTTATATCAGCTCCAGGTTTTTAATTTACATTTTGGGTTAGGTTCCAAAATAAAAAAATTGGTTGTTTATTTATTTTTGATTTGCAGTTCAAAAATGTGATAGCAGTTCTTATTATTACATTATTTTTGTTGCATATGGAAGTTTTGATCTCTCATTTTTTCTACAAAGTAGAAGTCGTTCATATTGAGAGTTCCTTGTTCCACTCACAAATAAGTATTCATAATATTTCCCAAGCAAATAACGTGCTCACCAGTGGTGGAGCCAGAAAAAATGTTTAGATGGGGCACCCAAATATGGACGGGGTTGGGGCATTAGCCACCAAGGCGAAGTGTTAGATTATTGCCTTGGTACATAAAAAAATTGAACAAAGGAACATTTTTTTTTTGAAATTTTAACACTAATAAACGTCAAAAGCAAAATATTTGACGATTTGAGTTTCATAGTTTATCTTTATACTATGTTTTTTTATCTTATTTGTTTCTGAAACAGTATTTCCACTCATCTCGATCAATTTTTTTTTCCACATTGCATTCCTTTACATTCATTCCTTGTTATAGGTTTAAACAGTTACATTATCATTTTTTATATTCACAGCGCTTTATGCACTACTTTATCTCATCACGTTGAGTATCTGGACTCGCCCATGCACGTGGGCACAACTAATCTATACAAATACATGGATGATCTTCTCAATTCGTCCCTGATCCAACAAGCTCTCTCCCATCATCAACACGAGAAATGGGTCAATCAGCTTTTGGATGGATCCGTGAGGCTTTTAGATATATGTGGATCTACAAGGGAACTCGTTTTGCAAATTAAAGAAAATGTTAGATCTTCAATCAGTTCTTAGGATAAAAAAGGGAGACTTAAGCATGGAAAGTGGCATCGCAAAATACACTTCCTTATGCAAGAAAATGAAGAAGGATGCCAAAAAAATGATTGCAGCTTTGAACAAGTGGACAATCTGGTGAGTTGCTAACAAATCTTAGATATAGATCACTACTTCTCATCGGTAATCAGAGCACTAAGAGAAGTTAGTGCAGTGAGCATTTCTACCTTCCAATATCTCATGTCATTCTTGTCTGTGCCAATTTCAATGCCAAAGCCAATTAGATGGTCATTTGTTTCAAAATTGATTCACAAAGGGGGAGTAGCATGTGAAGGGGAGAAGATGCAAGTTGCAGAAAAGGAGCTGGAGGCTTTGGGGTATCACATGGAAGGCATTGAGAATGGTTTGGAGTGTGTGTTCAGATGCTTGGTTAGAACAAGGGTATCTCTCCTAAACATAATCTCCTACTGAATGTGAACTCCAAGTATATGTATCCAACACTAGCATCCAACTTTTAGAGGATATGCTAAAGGGTTTATATATTCAATTCAGTAGCTATGTATATAATCCAAGTTCTGTAATTGTACAAGAAAATATAATACCAATTTTGACTCTATATTCAAGTTTGCCTCTCTCTCTCTCTCTCCCTCTGTGTGTGTGTGTGTGTGTGTGTGTGTGTTTATACACACACACACACACACACACACACACACACACACTTGTTTTCCTTCTTTGAACACTCTAATGACCAGACAGCTGAGATTTGATATTACATGTCTCTTGGTCATAATGTTCAAAGAGGGCAGTAGCCCATGTAAGTTTGTTGAAGGCACTAGAGAAAATTTGCCGTACATGCACGAGGAAATGGAGATCTGTGACTAATAATTATGCCAATGGACAGAAAAAGAAAATATAACTCAAATTTCTATCTTGAATGATTATCAAGTATTGCATCAGTAAGTCAGTTCTGGCTATACTTCTAGTCAGTTCAACCAGTCCTTTTCAAGGTATATGACCCATTTCAAGGCTAAATTTATTGATCAAGGAAGACAATGACGGGGGAAAACAAGGACAGTAAAGTTAAAAATTTGAAGAACGTCATAAAGAAAAATATGATGCTGGAAAATTAAAGCACAAACTGATATATAGAAATTATTACTCTCACAAGACGTTGTCACAATAACTAAACTAAAAGAAGGTCAATGATGCAATAGAATCTTGATCTAGAAAGAAAGTACATGCCATATTATTTCAAAATTAATTATATATTTATGTACTATTAATATTATTATGTTTGCTGGTTGCAAACCTTAAGGAAGACATTTAAGATAGCATGCCGCTCACGCACACATGTATTACCATGTGTTAATTATACATGTATTACCACGTCTTAATTATATTATCCATCTACAACTAATATGTTTTCTATGTCATCCGCAAATCCTTATAGAATCTGAACCATTGACCTTCATTTCATTCAAAATATCCCAAATAAAACTGAGTTATTTTTTAGATTACGTAACTCATTCAATTATTATGGTAACAACAGTGTTTATGTATTTCATAGATTATAAATGTATATACACACACGGAAGTAGACAAGAAAGGGGACAGGAAGAGTTGCTGATCAATAATGCCAATTATGAGCATGTGATGCCAATGTGGAATCTCCTTTGAATTAGCTTATCTTCTTATATCTTTCTCCAACAAACCTCTAATTATAATCGACATAAAAATGATTGGGACTTGGAGATCTGAATTCATCGAGATTAAAAACTTTTAGAGATGGAGATGGGATTTGAAGTAATAAACAAAAATAAATAACAATTGTGTCCGCGCATGGCTTGTGTCCGTTTGTTTTTTATATTTCCATGAATTCCTCATTTGGCTATGAATTTTAAATCCAGGGAGCATGCTAATATATAGGGGTTGAGTTTGGCCCCCATTTATTAATGATAACCTATTTTGTATCCCGAATTTTCACTTCTTGTCTTTGACGCCCCAAAACTCCTTTTTGTGATATTTGATCAACTTATACATGAAACTTTTTTTCATAAAAATCCTTTTTACCAAAGGAACTTCTGGGCCAGACTAGGTTAGCACAAATAAATAGGGGCCAAAGTTTAAATAATAAAGCCTTTTCCTAAATTTAACCAGCTTCTTTAATGGGCATATTCAGAAGTAACTTTATATCCTCAATAATATACATTTTATAGATGGTAATCATAATTTTAAGGTTCCTAGAAACAAGACAGTCCTGACAGGCCACCTATATCAACTTCAGTCTAAAAGTACAAATTAAACACATGGTCATTTGGCATTAATTGAACAATGTAGGGAGGCAACCAACTCATGGGGCAAATAGAATAACAAATTTTTGGAGCTTTGCTGGCCAATGTGCAACAGGATAGCCGGATTCAATGGAAGTTCACATGATAATCAGTGTCATCAACAGCATATGACTCATCTTGTCTCCTTTCAAGTCTATTCTTGTATGTATAAATAGCAAAAGAAAACCTTTTTAGTTTACTATAAAAAATTTGAGCTTTCAATCTATACAAGTGAAAAAATAGAAGAGAGAAACTATGGCTAGTTCTTCTTCAAGATCCAACAGTACATTCCACGTTCGGTCCATAAGTTTTCCTTGCAGATCACACCCAACCACTCTTAGAGTCGAAGAGGAGCTCAACAAGATCAAATCACTTGAAGCGTCTACAACACCAACACCAAAGACTATTTGTAATAATTTATTCCGTCTGGAAGAGTTGTACAAATGCATGGATGATCTTCTGAATTTGTCGTTAACCCAACAAGCTCTCTCTCACCATCAACACGAGAAATTGGCCGATGAGGTTTTGGATGAATCTGTGAGGATTTTAGATATATGTGGGTCTACAAGGGATCTCATTTCCCAAATTAAGGAAAATGTTAGAGATCTCCAATCAGCTCTCCGAAGGAGAAAGGGAGATTTAAACATGGAAAGCAGCATAGCCAAATATACTTCCATCAGAAGGAAAATGAAGAAGGATGCCAACAGATTCATTGCATATTTGAAACAAATGGAAAACCAAGTAAGGTGCTCACAAATCTTAGACATTGATAACCATCTCTTGGTGGTGATCAGAGTACAAAGAGAAGTTAGTGCAGTGAGTATTTCTAAATTGCAATCTCTCTTGTTATTCTTATGTGCGCCAATTTCAAAGACAAAGCCATCGAGATGGTCAGTGGTTTCAAAATTGATTCACAAGGGCGGAGGAGCATGTGAAGAGGAGAAGATGCAAATTACACCGAAAGGGCTAGAGTCTTTGGAGGCCCAGATTGAAGGCCTTGAGAATGGTTTGGAGTGTGTGTTTAGGCGCTTGGTTGGAACAAGGGCCTCCCTCTTAAACATCATCTCCCACTAATGTCATCTTGGAAGGATATTTCATCCCCCAAACCCATATTGGCATTCTGACTTTTAGAGGATGTGCTAAAGGGTTTCTTTTTTCAATTAGATATGTAAATGATGCAACTTCTGTAACTGTACAAGAAAATACAATACCAATTTTGATTCTATACTAGTTATGCCTTTGTCTATTGTGCTCTCTGTCTATTCAGTGTGCGTTTATGATTCCGCTTTTAGTTGTGTATGAACTAGACATATGTGATTATAATTGTCATATGTCTTAATATTCATAAGTTCTTATGCATAAATATGAAGTGGGCAGTGGCCCATGTAAGTGTTTTTAAGCACACTTAAGGAATATCAACCCAAATACAGGAAAATGAAGAAGGAGCCTTGTGCCAATGGACCACAAATGAATAAAACTCAACTTTCAGTAACTTTTTTTTTTTGAGATTAAAGAAGTTGAATGATTACAAGTGGCTGCACAATCATTCAGTCCGTTGATACTATTAGCAACAGTCCTGTGATCCAATCTTTTTAAATGCATTTGATTACGTTACGAGGAAGTCTCTGTAAGAAGGATCTGATATACATTAAGTCATGCACTCTAGTATAACTTGGTTTACATTTGACTTTCGTAATGTCTTCTGGACCAAATGACCACATCTTCGAATTACTTTATATCTTGATATGGGATTTTTTTTTTCCAATGATATGGGAATCAATGACCTAATTGTTTCATCTGTCCAATACCGTCAATTCGTTGATATGTCCATAATGCGTTACATCAACCATTCTGAGCTTGAATGCCTTCAAATCGGTGTCTGAAAATTTCTTTTCACCCGACATGAAGCATTAATTTTTTTTTTTTTTCTATTGATAAAGTGATTCTCTTTGGTAATTCTCTTTCTCTCTCAAAAACAAAATTGTAGATCACAACCAGCTGGACTGTTAAGATTCTTATGGAACTCCATTCTAGTTATTATCCAAAATGGTTATGTGGAAAGCGGAAAGCATTGTAACACACCAAATATGTAAATAAAAAAACAAAAAAAGAAATTAAAAAATCTGCTAAAAACATTTATAATATAATTTTTGAAGGTTTAAAACAAATAAACAAAGACCATAAATTAACATTCATTATCAGGCCTCCTCACCATTGATGTGTATTAAATAAGGTTAACACTACAAAAGGATTCATTGATTTAGTACAGAACACCCTACCTTTATCTCGTATTACATAATCTAGTGCTATGATCCTTCTCCCGTCACGGAGGGATATGATAAATTATAACAGAAATAATGAGACAAGAATTAGAGTGGTTAAGCACCTCATTTGAGGGGTCTACATCCCCTATAAATTGTTATTGGATGACACTTTCAGGTACTCCCAACTTACTTAAGACTCAGAGGAGGAACACTCACACGCACAATGCTTTAAATACACAAAGTAAAAGAGAATGATCGCACTCCTTTCCTTCACTCGTGCTGCATATACTGACTATACTAGTGTATTTAGAGTTAATTGATCGTCTTGGAACAACCCACCAACACTGTATAGGAATCAAGGAGTGATGTAGGCGCGGAGTGATCCACCCTGTTTTGAGGTCTACCGAGCGTGTGGGAGGAGATGGAGTGTGATTGAAGTTCTTCATGTGTGGTGGTAGGTGGTTTTCATTAAATGTTACTGTCAATTCATCAAGGCACGAGTATGTGGAATGGGAGGTTGGTGGAGCAAACATCGTACGACTACCGACCAATCAGATTTTAGGGAAGAGCTTTGCCCGCCTTCCTGGGGGACCTTTGGGTGTCCAATCCTGTGATTCATTGTGACTTCTTAGGGGTTTTGGAGTTGATGTCACCTGTGGGCAGAGGTTTGTATTGTCATGATGAAGTGTTGGTTAGGCTTGCAGAACACCCGTGGTATCTTCAGAGCCCATTTCTACGGAAAAGCATCCATATAAGAGGGCTGGCTACTTTTTGACACTCAAATGGATTTGCTGTGTCTTAAAGAGTCCTTTGAGGTCAGGTTCAAGTCTTTGTATCCGAAGATTGGTGGTACCCCCATTCCAAGTATGAACTTGCATTTGATTGTAATTTCCTTAATCTTTTTGGTGGATGTGGTTGCCATACTGACTTGCCAAGTTTTCTTGCATGCAGAGATATTAGAGCTGAAATAGAAAGAAGTCAAGAGGGTTGAGTTGGTTCTTACCTTGAAATTGGTTCCCTATGGGATTTTGGTCACTCCTGATTGTTTGCACATGAACCCTTATAGCATATACACTACTACCATGGTAACTGTCTCTTCAAAGTGCTGAGTTTCACAACAAATGCTCTACTAGGCCTCTTATGGGAATTTCTCTGTCAACATCAAATACTGAAAAAAAAAAGACAAACGAAAAAATAATTGATCTTTCGTTTACAATAAAACAAAGTGGGGAGTGAAAATGAGCCAATTATTCTTTCGTTCCATTGTTAAGCTCCCTCATATTTATGGTACTATATTTTGAGTGTAGAACACATGAGCTGATAACATAATCATACAATAAAATGATTCTTTTTACATATTGTCAGGCTGCAAACCTTACAGGAAACACTGTGACAACATTCTACCCAAGAACACACACACACACACACACACACACACACATATATATGTGTGTGTGTGTGTGTGTGTGTATAAATCATATTCTCCCTTCATTTAATTTTTAGGAAGTCGAATTTCGAAATATTTGTATCAAATTGTATGATATTTGAGCAAGTATTAGTAGTAGTACTATCGTTGATTATGTTAAAATCTATACTTTTTAAGTGGATTTGGATCATTAATGAATTAACCCGCCATACACGTTCAAACAAATGAATGAAATGGACAATATATACACTACTCAATAAAGCTTATATATGACACAATCCAGGCTTTGAATGAGTTACGTGAAGTTTGACACAGACACAACCCGTTATCAATCTACCTCTCCATTTTGTGTAAAGGAGTAGCCGTTTAGTCAAGGTTGATGTTGGTGTGAATAATTAACACAGTTCCTTATTTCTAAAAAACAACTGTGTCAAAAAAAAACTTATGTTGATGGAGATGGAGAAATACTCTTACAAAAAGAGGCAAAATTGTATGTCAGAAGTGGGATTTGAACCCACGCCCTCTTTCGAAGACCAGAACTTGAGTCTGGCGCCTTAGACCACTCGGCCATCCTGACTGTTTTGTAGCATATAGGAATTAGCTTTTGTTTTAGCAGGTATATTAAATGGCTGATAATTGATCCCATCAGGAACCTTGTTTTATTCATTTTGTTGTATAAATGGATAAGTTGATTAAATGAGTACATCAGTTCTCTTGGTACTAGTTCCCTGGTCCTTGACCTTGTCTTTGTCCTAGTTCTTTGATACTTGCACATAATACAGCAAAAATCGTTTTTAAATGAACCAATAGAATTTTTTTATGCGTCTTTAATTTAAAATATATTTTTTCAAATTACCTTCAAATGATAGAAATTACAAGATACTTGTGGGTTTTTATAAGAATACACAATGAGGGAAAAAAGAAGAGAAAAAAAGAAATACAAAATTTGAAATAGAAATATTAAATATGTAGAGACTATCAAATCAAGACCAATCAATATTCATGCGAATCTATATTTGTTGACTCTCCTGACGTCATGAAGGGACTCAAACATTCTATCATATGATGCTTTAAAACAAATAAAAACTGTTTTAGTGGTTTTAAGCTAGTCACCCGATAAAATTTTGAGACATCATGATCTAGTTTAGAGAGGGTCAACAAATTTGGATTCGATAAATGTCACAAGACTTTAAATTGATTGGTTTCCATTTCAAATTTAACTTTATTATTAATTCATGCAGCTCTTTAAAAATTAAAGTCAATGATTAAAGTTTAAGGATCACAATCAGAAAGCAATTAAAGCTAAACCATGCTCGTCTCATGTCCTTAAAATTAAAGACATAATTAGAGGGGATTTAGAAGCATACTAAACATTAATATTCATAGGCATCATTTAATTGGGAAGTTATCTGGAACTAGTTTGTCCGAAGCCTTAAAAACTCTGCACATAAGCATAAAAGGATAAAACACCATGGCTATTAGTGTGCTCCTCAAATTACGAAAAGAGGAGGTGCATTTGGCTTCCTTATAACGATATTTACCAAACGGAGAATTAAGGAATATAAGGGTAGTATTTGGATAATCCATAAGTGCATACATTTAACGTCTAATTCTATACGCAGTAACTAGTATCCCATCTTGATCTTTAAATGCGTTTTAGAAGCTCCAGACACCTGGATCATTATCTCTCCACAATCTTTATATCTGTATCAATTAGATGATGATGACTTGAGGTTCCTCCAAACAAGACATCCCTGACAATCCACCCTTATAGAAGCAATTCAGTTTCATAGGCACTAATTAAGAACATGACGAGTGGTTGACTTGTCTGATATATTGTTAATCTCTAGACATCTTTATCAGAATATCACACTCTCGTTTATATGTTCCTTGTTTTAGCTCTGTAAGAACTACTCATATAGGGTTCAAAATGTGATTGTGTGTCTCATTACTCATAGTTCTTCATGCATGTTTAGAGAGGGATGTTGTCGTATTTATATAAATCATTTAGAGTGTTAGTGCCTTGAAATGAAGTGCATGACCACTATGTTGACTTGTCATTGAGAAGTAAGTATTACTTTTGTTCCACTGAAAACTGATTATGACGTAAATTAAACCGCCAATGACAATATAGAAAGATAATCAAGTGAGAGAATTAACACTCAATTATAAGAAGCATAGAAACTCCGAGACCCCGCATTATAGTGAGAGCCTTGTGCACTGGGTATGACTTTTTTTTTTATAAGAAGCGTATAATGATTTACTACATTGGGACAAAATTTATAGGGAATGGGAAGGATCTAGAAGGGTGAAGAGCACCCCCTTTACATCATATTCTTATATTACCCCTTCTAGAAGGCTTCCCATAAACCTCTATAATACAAACAACTAAAATGTGATAAAAGTAAAAGAAAACTAATTAAAAAAAAATATGCTAAATTAATAAAATAACCCTAAAGCTTTACTAATTTCCATCAGATTGTATAAAATCTTATAGCATATACAATATCAACCATGGTAATTGTCTCTTCAAAGTGCAGAGTTTTACAACAGAATGCTCTACTAGAACTCTTACGGGAATATCTCTGTCAAGATCAAACACTGAAAAAAAGAAAGACAGGCAAAAAAGGAAGACAAGATAAAGGGGGGAGTGTAAAATGCATTAGCTGATAAGGTAATCATATGATAAAATGATTTTTTTTACATATTGTCAGGCTGCAACCCTCAAAGACAACATTGTGACAATATGCCACCCAGGAACACATAAATATATAAATCAAATAACCCCTCCATTCAGAATTAAGAATCCTATGTTAAATTTATGGCCGTCGAATTTGGAAACATATGTATCAAAATCAATATTTTCCAATTGGATTTGAATCATTAACGAATTATCAGCCATACACGTTTAAACAAATGAATGAAACCTACAAAATATAGACTACTGAATACAAAATATATATACAGTTTTGTCTAATGGTGTAGACGTGTAGTTGTGTAATCAACTCTGACATTCCTAGGGAAAAAACAAAAAGAATGGGCTGATGTTGTCAACAGAGGTGTGTATAATTAACACAATTCCTTACTTTTAAAAAACCACTGTGTCAAAAACCAAATTTATGTTGATGGAGATGGAGAAATATTCTTACATAAAAAGAGGCTAAAAACTGTATGTCAGAAGTGGGATTTGAACCCACGCCCTCTTTCGAAGACCAGAACTTGAGTCTGGCGCCTTAGACCACTCGGCCATCCTGACTGGTTGTAGCATTTAGGAATTAGCTTTTGTTTTAGCAGGTATATTAAATGGCTGATAATTGATCCCGTCAGGAACCTTGTTTTATTCATTTTGTTGTATAGAATGGATATGTTATCTAAATGAGTACATAAGTTGTCTTGGTACTAGTTCCTGCTCCTTGACCTTGTCTTGGTCCTACTTCTTTCGAGTACGACAAAAAACGGTTTTTAAATGAACCTCTAGAATAAATTTTAAAGATTTTTTTGAGTTTAATACATTATTAATATTTGATTTTAAACTTAAATATAATTTTGTTTAAAAATTAGATTTTAATATAAAATGTTAAAAAATTTGTTTGACTTAATTGACCCTTGATGTGCACGTGGTTTACTCAATGGGCCATTTAATTCTTTAACAAGACCTCACTCTCCCGTTAGTCATTTGTCCCCCTTTCCAAAATTTGCTCTCCACACAGTGATGAAATGAATTCTCCAAAAATCCTAGCTACCATTGATGATGGTTTCATTGATTGAAGCCATCGATTGAAGCTAGTGGTTGAAGGCAGCGATTGAAGACAACGATCGGAAGAGGAGAGTGCTAGGATCAAGCAAATGGGAACAAACTTCTCAAGCTGCATGCAAAGGTAAGTTGGGGTTTATCTTTTGTTCAGTAGTTATTGTTCTTTATTATCATCATGTCATCAAAGGGGAAGGAAAAAATGGCACAGTCATTGAGAAAATCCATGAGAATAAGAGAGTTAATGTGAAAATATCCAAAGAACAAGAGACCACATGAACATGTTGGTTTAAGATTGATCATCAAAATAAAACAAGTAATGAGGAACTCCCTGGCTTGTGGAAGGATGTAGATGACATCTATGATCTACTTGCTTCTCAGCTTCTGGAGAATGTTCATTTTGATGGTTTTCATAGCAAAACATCCTCTGAAAGTGAAGATGCTTATATTAATAAATATGAAATTGATAATATTGATGAAGAACCTAGTAACCATTCACAATTTAGATCACTTGAGAGGGAGGTTGATAATTTAGGTGGTGTATAAGAAAACCAAGAACACTAAGGGCCTAATGTGCAAATAATGAGTGAAACAACACAAGTTTATGCTGGTAAGGAGTGGCCTACTGTTACTGAGTGTAGGAAATTTATGAGGAGGTATGCTTAATGAAGAAGTTTTTTTTAGAAGAAAGTAAGTAATGATGAAAAAATGATAACTCTTTAGTATAGTGTTGAAAATTACAAGTAAAACATTAACATTGGCCAAGTAGGTGATGGGCATATAACGAGGGTGAAAGACTACACATGTAGGGTGATCCTAGAGGTTTCAATGTTCTTGCAAAAGCTGGATGGGTGTCTGATAAAATTATAGAAAGTATGAGAAATCATAGAGGTTACAAACCTAAGGATATCAAATCTAAAATGTGGGATAGGTATAGGGTAAAAATAACTTATAACACTACTTGGAATGCTAATAATATATGCATCGAGTTAATCTAATGGTAATTATGATTATGGTTACAAATTTCCTCCCGAATTATGTAGGCAACTACACTTAATAAATCTCGGATATATTGTTTAGTGTCATAGAAGCTTAGATAACACATTTAAGAATTGTGTTATTGATTTTAAGGCATCATTAAATGGTTTTGTTGAGGGTTATAGGCCTATTCTTGGCCTAGATGGTTCATTTTTGAAAGGTAAGGGTGGAGGGTTACCCTTCCATGTTATATAGTGACAAGGCACACTAATAGGTAAATTGTAAATCTTCAACTAAAAACTTACACACAGTACATTTAAACTGACCACTTATCACGGTCAAAAACATTGACAAGTCGAACTTGTCACGGTCAAAGACTGTGACATGGCATGGGTGTCAATTTATTTGGCACGGATATGTCACGGTCATAGTCCGTGACACGTTTTTCCTTATCACGGATGTGTCACGATAAAAAACCTTGACAAGGATTTTTTGTAACGGGCATTAACCGTGACAAGAAATCATTATCATGGACTTATCACGGTTTAAGTCAGTGATAGGACTGAGCGACAGTAAAAAAAAACTGTTGGGCAGTATGGCCACTACGACTGCTCAACAGTATTTTATAACCTGTTACAGAAAAAATATGATATATTTTCTCAACCAACATTCATTCATAAGATCTAAGCCATTCAACATTCATTCAATCATATCAAACAATAAATAATAAACAACATTCAATATTCAATATTCATATTCATAATAAACAAATGCTAATAAAATTATTACAAATAATTGTTCATTCGTTATCACTTTCAAGGATGAAGGTAGGCCATACTATATGAGAATTGAGACAACCCTCAATAGTACGAATGACGTACTGTTCATTCAACCATACGGGTTCATTCTGTTTTCCCACGTACTCATCCGTAATGCGGACTCATGCCTTGTGCTGTTGCAAAGGACGGTTATGCACCATAGTACCAGGGCGTATATTCAGGTCCTTCAACCCCTTAGCTATTCTATCTCCACCCCGTGTGTCTACTATATACACAGTAGGACAACCAATTGTTGAAAATGGCCTTGGAATGAGTCACTCGGAATGTGGCTATTTCTTTCGATGTGCGTGATTTATAAGAGTAAATATAATGAAACACGAATTCGCGCACACAATTTTGAAAGAGGAAATTTTTATGGTGAAAAGTCTCTTCATTGGAATACGATCAATGAAAAATGGGAAACATGGCCTCTTATTCACATAAATTAATATCTCTTATTATCTTTTCATATTTTAGCTCTCCACATGGTAATTAATTTCGTTATTCGGACTCGGTTAAGACTTTTTTGAGTTATCAGGTGCATTGGGTAAAAGAAGAATAGTTGGGACTTTCGAAATTGAAAAATGTTCTTATGCTGTCCGTTAGTGCTTTTCGGGATTTTACTCATTTTTCTCTTCTTTTTCCAATTTTTTTCTATTTTTCACAATTTTCTTTTCTTGCTATTCTTTTTTAATTTTCTCTTGCCCCTTTTTATTGCACCATTTGGACTT
Organism: Sambucus nigra; assembly: GCA_949130495.1. NCBI lineage: Eukaryota > Viridiplantae > Streptophyta > Magnoliopsida > Dipsacales > Adoxaceae > Sambucus > Sambucus nigra. Next base: position 222,450,109 of record OX422207.1, read on the forward strand.
TATTTTTGAATTTTTACAATGCCGGGTCAATTTGGCTTTTCGGGTTATCAAACAAAATTGGGAATTTTATTCGGCTCAATTGGGTTTGCATAAGGGTATTATTTTTTCTAACTTTTTATGGCTCATATTTTTGGGTTAAACAAATGAGAGACTACTTCATTATTCGAATTACTCATTATTTTATATATGCGTCTCAAGATTATATTCAATTTAGAGATATTTTAGCACGTGTTCAAGGCGACATCTCACTCGTTTCACACAATCGATCAAAATAAAGGAATATAGATCATCATTGACTTATTTGAAGCCAAATTGAAATTTGATTTAACCATTAGCTCGGATTGATATAATTACTCACAAAAATCGATAGACTCAAAATTTTACTGGGTTAATTAATCTCCACACTTATTTGCAAAGTCGTAAATTTTCGCTCAATTTTCATCTTTGGTAAATTTCAGCTTTGTGCGTTTGATTTTTACAATTTGAGACTTTAAACAAAATTTTAGTGATATTTTCGAAAAATTTAAATTCTAATTTTTATTTATTTCGAAGAAAAATATTTTTGGCTTTTCCGAATTTTTCAATTTTTTTGGAACTTTTTGAAATTTTATATTTTTGGCCATTTTCGAAATTTGTGAAGTTTTAGAAATATGCACTTGTCACCCCCTAACTTAGACTTTGCATTGTCCTTAATAAAAAAGGACTAAAATCTAAATAAGAAAAAAGTAATAAATGCGATAAGGAAAATAAACAAATAGAGAAAATGTAGAATTTTTCTTTCTTCGTTACCAACCAACACCTGCATACAAGGTAAGAAAGGGAAAAACATCTACATAAGTGGTTCACAATAAAAATCAGCAAATTTAAGCATTGAGGAACCAATTAAAAGAAACCTCTTCCAAAACATCAACCAACCGGCTAGCTACTCGGGCGGTAGGTGGGAGATACCGGGGACACTCGGGTCATAGGGATCATAGAAATAAGTCGAAAGTGCGACATTGGGCCCGAGTTTAAACCAGTATAGCTCAGAGTGGAGGCGTGCCATCATACTAGTGTCTCGTTGATATGCTTGATGGTCCGCCCGATACTCATTCAAGAACCCGTGAAAATACGACTCGAGGGCAGCGACCCGACTCGTAAGGCCCTCCCCCCTCTGGCTCATAATTGAAGTCCTTATCCTCGTCGTACTCTTCCTCATAGGGAACATACCCCACATCCGGCATTGGGTCGTCGTGCCCCACCTCCTCCTCCTCCTCCTCCTCCTCCTCCTCCTCCTCCTCCTCCTCATCAACATCAATAATCGGATGCACGGGGTGATCCACACGCATTTGGCGCTCACTTCTAGTGGTGGAAGAAACCCCAATAAGCCGAGGAAGTTTTGTACGCAATTCAGGATTCGGCACCCCGACGTCGTACATGATTTCAAAGATGAGGCGGGCATAAGGGAGAGCCACCTTGCCGCAATCGTCATAGGCGGCGTGGATGATGTCCGCATAAAAGAGGTGGGCAAGGTTGATAGTGCTATGCGGGTCAAGGATGTGATAGAGAAAATTTCCATGACGTTGATGATTCATTGAGTCGTTGGTGGTTTGGTGAATTGCTCCACAAGTGATGAGGTGCGCTGCCCACCGAAAAAGAGTCTTGGAGCCATCGTTCCCCCGACGTAATTCGCGCTATGCATTCGGTTTTTGTGCGCAGGGCACCATTGTTTGGGTAGACGAAAGGGATGGGGAGAATGGCTCCCTTGTCATGCATCTTGCGCTCAATGATGGATGCAGAAAATGGTATGCGAATATTGTCAACAAAAGCTTCATGAAGCGTGGGCGATTTTCGAACAAGTGTGGCATTGAAGTGGCATATATCCTCTTAAAAAATACGATCGTACGTCGGGGCAAGGAAAGATCACCACCCTCGGCGATGAAAGAGGGTGGTGACTTCCGGGGGCAACTCCTCCCAAAGAACCTTTCTCTTAATATAGCCTGTGCGGGCCGGTGTGAAGTATGCCTCAAACCAATTTTGCTCTTTTATTGATCGAAAATAATGTTCAACCCCCTCATGGAGGATGATCGGAGAGTCATACTTGCGGGGTCGTAGGTTGACTTGACGACGACAAGGTGTGTTATTGAGAGGAGAAGAAGAGGAAATGGAGGTGTGAAAAATTGGGGTGGGGGTGTAAAACCTTGAATTTATAGGTGTGGGGTGTGTGTGTGTGGGTGGGGGTGGGGGGAGAAATTTTGGTGGGAAATGGAGAGGCTAGTGGAGGGAAATGATGGAGGGAGTGCAATTTGGTTGGGAAATGGGTGGGTGAAATATTTGGAGGGGATGAATTTCGTAGGGGTGATGATAGAGGGAAGAGGAAATATTTGGGGGGAATGAATTTCATTTTGGGCAAGAGGGAATGAACTGCCAGACCCCCAGAACTGGTCCGGGTGTACATGCGAACTGGTTTGCCCCTTAACCGGTTTGGCATGGGGTTCGATTTTTGCTACTGTCCCAAGACGCAAAATTGACTTTTTTTCTCAAATTCTAAGTGTTCAAAGCCTCCATATCGCCTCTCTAACGCACCTCAATCTCTCCTTAACACTTGGGACCCTCGGGACACCTCAATCTCACTTTCACAATGCGTGTACGCATTCCCGTGTGTGAAAACTCAATGTAGTTTTTAACCCTTTCTTAACTCGCGACCTTTATGGACTTCTAAACGACCTAAAAATAGCTTGATACTCACTCCATACGCATCGGTGGTGCGTCGACCTCTCGTATCAAGTCAATCAACCCCGTAAACAGGGTCCGATAACCAAATTGTGTCGGCCTCTTCAACACACGCCTCTAAATATAACTTTATGCGTTGTCCATTCACTTTAAATGAATCTTCCCCTTATGGATCTTTTAACTCGATGGTGCCATGGGGAAATAATTCTTTCACAAGGAATGGGCCGGTCCACCGTGAACATAATTTTCTTGGAAAGAAATGTAGACGTGAGTTGTAGAGACGCATTCTTTTACCCGAATGAAACTCCTTTCGTCGGATAATTCTATCATATCCGAGTTTCACTATTTCTTTGGATATTTTTGCATTCTCATACGCTTCATTGCGCATCTCTTCCAACTCATTCAATTGAAGCTTGCGTGCTTCACCGGCTTTGTCCATATGTAGTTCAACCTCTTGATTTCCCAATATGCTTTGTGTTCTAGCTCCATGGGGAGATGGTAAGGTTTTTCATACGCAAAGCGAAATGGGGACATCCCGAAGGGGTTCTTATATGCGGTTATATAAGCCCATAGCGAATCGTTCAACCGGAGAGACTAATACTTCCGATTAGGATCGATGATCTTTTCGAGAATGTGCTTAATTTCACGATTGGCTAACTCGTCTAGCCCATTAGTTTGAGGGTGATAAGTGGTCCAAACCTTGTGGATGACTCCATACTTTCTCATGAGTTTTTGAAATGGCCGATTGCAAAAGTGTTTATCGTTATAAATAATGATTCCCTTAGGAGATCTGAAGCGAAAAGGTATGTGTTATTGCAAGAACATAATCACCACCTTGTTGTCATTGGTCTTAGTAGTTATGGCTTTAACCCATTTTGACACATAGTCTATCGCGATGAAGATGTAAAAGAATCCAAAGGAGGGAGGTAAAGGACCCATGAAATCAATGCCCCAATAATAAAATATCTCGATGATGAGTATAGGGGTCAATGGCATCATGTCTCGTCGAGTGACGGCTCCCATCCTTTGACATCTATCGCAATATTTTCAATAAGCATTAACATCCCGAAAAATTATGGGCCAATAGAGATCGTCTTGAAGGATCTTAACGACCGTCTTGTTCGTCGAAAAATGACCTGCACAAGCTTTCGTATGACAAAATGGATGACACTATGGATCTCGTCATCCGGTACACATCGTCGGATGATTTGGTCCACGCAATACTTGAATAAGTATGGATCGTCATAGAAGAACATGCACGACCAAGTTAGGAACTTCTTTCTCTCTTGCGGTGTCCAATTGGAGTGCACGACCCCCGTGACAAGGTAATTCACTATATCCTCAAACCAAGGGAGAGAAGAAGTGGCGAATAATTATTCATCCCAAAAATATTCGTCTATGGGTATGGGATCACTAGGTACGTCGAAACAAAGTCGGGAAAAATGGTTGGCGACGACGTTTTTACTCCTTTTTTGTCTTTTATGGAGAGATTGAACTCTTATATGAGTAGGATCCACCTTATGGGACGTGGTTTAACATTCTTTTTGGAAAGATGATACTTAAGAGCCGCGTGGTTGGTTAAGCATGTAATTGGTGAACCTACGAGGTAAGAGCGAAATTTGTGTAGGGCAAAAACTATGGCTAGCAATTCTTTCTTCGTGGTGGAGTAGTTGAGTTGCAGTCCAGTTAGCGTTCATCTAGCATAGTAGATGAAGTGAGCCTTCTTATCTTTTCTTTGGCCCAAAATAACCCCTATAGTATAATCACTCGCATTACACATGAGCTCGAATGGAAGGAACCAATCCGGAGCTTACATGATGGGAGAGGAAATGAGCATGCTTTTCACTACACTAAAAAGAGTAATCTGACATGGTTTAAAAATGTGCCAGATCAAATATGACACGGTTTTGAACTGTGTTGCAATCAGGTGTTCCAAAATGACCATTTTTTTTCTGGCACGGTTTAAAAATGTGCCAGATTTGGCTAAACATGAACACTTCTGGCACACTTTTAAACCGTGCCAGAAGTTGATATTTCTGGCACAGTTTATAACTGTGACAGATTGAGTACATTTTGGTATACTTTTGGCACAGTTCAAAATCATGCCAAATTTTGATACGCTTTTGGCACGGTTTTGAACTGTGCCAAATTTTGGGATCAAAGAAAAAAAATTAATTATTTGAAAACAAATCAGGAAAATCATCAAATTCCAAACCTGGTAGGAAATATTTATTATTTACAAAAAAAAATCAAGAAAATTTATAAATTGCGAATCTCGCACATTGTTGATAAACTAATGTACACACAAACTTCAAGATATTAAAAGTCTTAATAGCTCACAGACAAAAAAAAATTGGACAGAGTTGCCTCTATTTTCTGGACATTCAAAAACCTGCTAATATAAAACCTGCGAAATGTAAATCCCGCACGACCATAAAATATAACAGTAAATTTCAAAATCCCGCACGACCATAAAAGTTAACAATAAAATTACAAAAGCCCGCAAGACCATAGCACATAAAAAATAAAATTATAAACATTAACGACATTAAATAAATAACCCCTTTTTATAAGCTATTGACTTCTTCGTGTGTTCCACGTGGATAAAAGCTAACGATAAAATATTATCCTGCAAAAAATAAGATACAAAAACAAAATGATATCAGTAAGTAATTTTAAAAATATCGTATTCAAAATGAAAAATTGCATATACGAGTTATAGTTATCGTCATATTTTTAAATCGGGAGTCCCGTGACCACGCGGTCAATTCCTACGAGTTACATTGGTCCCGTGTGAGGCGTTAGTGCCTCCGACGGGGCCGTTTGGGAGTTATTTTGGGTTTTCACCCTTTAAAAGCCTAATCTATATATTTTCAAATTATCATTATATTCTCAAATCGAGAGTCCCGTGACTACGCAATCAGTTCCTATGAGTTACATTGGTCCCGTGCGAGGTGTTAGTGCCTCCTACATGATCGTTTGGGGGTTGTTTTGGGTTTTCACTCTTTGACAACATGCTTTTAAGCTAAAGTCTTGATATTTTCAAATTATCATCATATTCTCAAACCCGAAGTCTCGTGACTATGCGGTCAGTTCCTACGAGTTACATTGGTTCCCTACGAGGTGTTTGTGCCTCTTGTCGGGTCGTTTGAGGGATGATTTGGGTTTTCACCCTCTAACGACATGTTCTTAAGCTTACTCTAAATATTTTCAAATTATCGCCTCTTAAGCTTATGCGGTCAATTCATATGAGTTACATTAGTCCCGTACGAGGTGTGAATGCCTCTTACGAGTCCATCTGGGGACTGGTTTGGGGTTTCAATCTCTAACAGTGTGGTTTTAAGCCTAATCTAGATATTTTCAAACTATCATCATATTTTTAAATCGAGAGTCTCGTGACTACGCGGTCAATTCGTACAAGTTACATTGGTCTCGTGCGAGGTGTTAGAGCCACCTACGGAACTGTTTGGGGGCTGGTTTAGGTTTTCACTACCTTACGATATGTTTTTAAGCGTCCTCTAGTTTTTTCAGAAAAATTGCTAAAAGCCACATGCACTGAAAATACTTTGTTTACCTGGACATTTGGTAAGGAGAAAAACTTCCTGCAGGATGTGAAGGTAAAATATTTACCATCTGGCATAATAAGAAAACAACAAGATAAGAGAGGGAATTTCGATGAAATAAACAATTCACTTAAGTCAACGAGCTTAACCTACTTAAATTTTTGTATTCAAACTCTTGGCATCATCAATCCATGAACTTGATTGCCAATGCTTCCCTAATTGTGTGCAAATTTGTGCATACTATTGTGGCCAAGTTAATGCATATTTCCAGGCAATGTTTGGGGGGGGGGGGGGGGGGGGGGGTACAATTGGCTTTGCAACACGGACATCTGGAGGCAACATATCTTTAATGATCGTAGTCATAGTCGCTGAAATAAACCACACGTTGCATTAATATATAGCATATAAATAAATAAATTTAAGAAGTATGGTATGAAGTCACTTCCTAGCCACCAAAACACCTAATATAATGTCAATCATCTTCCTAATGTTCAAATTTACATATTATATTATCAATTTAGATTCTACATGATATTTGTGTCTAACCACCTTGATGAGATAATTCCCCCCTGGCCAATATTCGTACTTATGCTTACGACACGGTACCGCCACCAACTACCACAAACACCTAATTCAATAACCAATAGCTAAACATAAAAGTGAACCAAGGTATATGTGACACCCCGACTAATTAAATACCGGGTAGCTACTCCTTTATTAAATTAAATCAAAATGCCAAGTTGGCTCAGTTAATAGCATCACTGTCGAAAATATTTTTATTATTACTAACCACCTAGTATTTAAAAAGTAAGTTGCCAAATTTTAATTAAAGCCTGATTAACATGCAGTAAAAGATTTAAAGCAAGAATAATATCACCATTCACCATAACGAAATAATAGAATAACCAACACATGATATAAATAAATCTGGAGGAAAAACTCCTCACAACAAAATCCCGCAACTGAAGTAAGTAACGAAATACTGAATACTAAATCAATACATGCCAAAGTCTGAAAAACTGAAATGGAAATGTCTCTAATAGAAATTGGGAAACATTCCCTACAACTGAGGAATACTGTATGGAATCCAAATGATATAAGCGTCTAAAAGCAAATCCCTGTAGCTTCCACAAGCAGCTACAGCTCGTCATCTGAGTGAGAATCCTATGCATGGTGTCCTTGTGGCTGGGCACCTAAAAATGGTTTTACAAAAATATAGATTTGAAAGCAAACGGGTCAGAGCCCGAATGTGTAGATATTTTAAAAACCTGCAAGTGCTTTAAAAACATTTAAAACAGTATATGCAAAATACATGTTAGGACGTGCTCTCACATGCGATACTCACCTCTCGTCTAACTGTGCACTCCTAACGTTCCTGTACCCATTCATGTGTTATCTCATAACTATCTAATTCTGAAGAGTTTCTAACACTACTACTCGGTTCACGTTTAATTTCCAACCTTAACAATTAAATAGAGAGTTCTACTTTAATTCACGGTTTCCCAAATATTAACAAAACCATTTATAGATATAAGTTCCCTTTTTATCTACATAACATTACCATAACTATACTCACAATTTAACATAGTAAATTCCTTCTCGTTTAACCGTATATTTTCACATCATAAATATACAATACAAGCACACAAAGGCTAAGCTGCGGTGCACACATACTCTGCTATCCATCCCGGTACATCACGTACATAAGGATCACGCATTCCGAATCTCTCAGGAATCGTTCAGATAACAACATCACAAATAGTGGAGGCGAACACAGTCACATCACATGGGTCACGCACATACCTACGCTCCCACGATCAGCAAACTTATTAATATCCCAATAAGTCCTTCTATGACCTATGTTCATCGAGGTAACCAATCGAAATCCGGGCAACACAAGGATAAGAAGGCCCTAAGCGAACGTAAACCTCCCGTGATAGCAAGTATGGTAGGTATGTCATACACATAAAATTATATACTAAGCATTCACACATCTTAGATATCTCGATATTAATAAAGGTATACTCCACATCTTTATACCATTATTCCAAATTCATATATTTCAAGTATCCCGATAATATAGAAATTAAATTGTCGACACGTCTCACGTCGTAGTTTCTGAAACTTAAAACCTATCTCGAATAGACTATTAAGTTCCTCTTATTCCCCCATATAACATCTTTACACCTAAGGTCTTTACTTCTGCCCCAAACCTTATTTCATCAAATTATTCAAATTTACCCTATTAACCCAAATATTATCTCAATTATCAAATTTCATTAATTTAGAATAATTCCTCAAATTGAATTCCAATTAAGGTCTAATCTCATAATCATGCCTACTGGTCTTCCTTAAGGTTAAGGGTATTCATAAGGTCTCCAATAATATCATTCAAGGATTAACACCATTAAAATTTAATTAGGGAAAAACTTTACTCATTCTGGGAAGGTCTATCGATCGACCTTTACCTTCGATCGATCGACGGTGGTCGATCGATCGACTGAAGAACATCGATCGATCGAACGCACCAGGTATGGTTACGGACTGCTTCGTTTTGCAGTTACCAATACGTCCCAAAACACCATTTTCAAGCATGAAACTCTAAGACAAGGTTACAATATCATCATACTATCATTCTACAACAGTATTCACATTCTAAAACCCATAATTCATCATTCAAAGGCTTTGTTTAGATTAAAACTACATCAAAAATTTCCAGATTTCTTCCCCATTCAAGAACATCAATAAACTACTTCTAAACTCCATTTTTAGATCATCAATGGTTCTGTTTAGAACATATAATTCGTCCAGAATATTACTACATGCAATCCCTAACATAATTCATAACTTTTAACTTCCAATATATGGGTCTAAATCATCTTCCAAGATCAATTTCGAAAATTCCTAAACATGGAAAAGCATAGCTTGAATCAAATGAATTTAAACCACTTGCCTTAATCTTTCTCAGAATTTGATGTTGAATTTGAAGGTTGAATCTGTCCTCTAACTCTCTTTCTGCAGAATTCTTTCCTTTCTCTCTCTCTCTACAAGTTCTTCCCAAGGATGATGATAATGGAGGTGTGTTTGGTTTTTGGTAAGTTGGGACTATATTTCAACTTCTCCCGTAGTCCATTAAGTCTCTTAGTGTAGTTAGTGGGTTTAGTGGGTTAAAGAAGAAGTCAGATTTCTATTCTAATTTTCGTCACTTTTAATTCCCAAAAATATAAAATTACCAAAATACCCTTTATGATGCCGGTATGGCCTAAAAATACCCCGGGACCCAAACTAAACTCCCGGCTAGTGTTTTCTGACTATCTCGACCCTTCCGGACGCGTTGGCGCACTCAAAATGAACATACGGGTGATAAAAATAAAATTCACTTTTTTAATTCAAATAATTATATTCCTGACGCGACTGTCACGCGCGTCTCAACAAAGTTTCTCAAATTGCCGTATTTCAATCTCGTGACAATTTTAATATTTTCCAATATTCATATAATGCCAAGTATACACATTATAATAAAATACTAACTCACATCTCGTTAATATTATTAGCCGGATTAATTTCCAATTAATAAACATTTAATTCAATTAATCCCCAAAAATAAATATCATAGAAAATACGGGGTATTACATACTTCCCCCCTAATAACTGAATTTCGTCCCGAAATTCGGAACTAGAAAGTACCTGGTAAGAATAACTCTGGATAACGTTCGCGCATCTCATCTTCGCGCTCCCATGTGGACTCCTCGACATTATGATGTCGCCACTGAACACGCACTAACGGAACTATCTTTGACCGCAGCTTTCGCTCACTTCGGTCCAGAATAGAAATCGGCCCCTCCTCGTAGGAGCTATCTGGCTGGAGATCAATGTCCTCCATAGCAATGAGAGAATGAGCCAAATTATCTCTAAGGTATTTCCTAAGCGAGGAAATATGAAATACATCGTGAATCCGATGTAAATGCTCCGGTAATCCAAGCCTATACGCAACCGGTCCAATCCGCTCAATAATAGGAAATGGTCCCACATATCTCGGTGCCAACTTCCCTTTCTTCCCGAAATGCATAATCCCCTTCATAGGAGATACTCTGAGCAAAACCTGGTCCCCCACTTGGAACTCTCTGAAGAATCTCTTCGCATCAGCATAGCTCTTCTGCCTATCCTGAGCTACCCGAATGCGACTCCGAATCAATTCTATCCTTGCCGAAGTATCCTGAATTACTTCCGGCCCAAGTAGTTTGTTGTCCCCCACCTCCAACCAACATGCTGGGGAACGACACGGTCTACCGTACAACGCCTCAAATGGAGCCATGCCAATGGTGAACTGGTAGGAGTTATTGTAAGCAAACTCCACCAGTGGAAGATACTGCTCCCATCCACCCTCAAAATCAATGGTGCACATACGTAGCATGTCCTCCAACATCTGATTTGTGCGCTCGATCTGCCCATCGGTCTGCGGGTGGTACGCCTTACTCAATCGCAACTCCGTGCCCATGGCCTGCTGAAAACTCTCCCAAAACCGTGAAACAAATATCTTGTCTCGGTCAGACACGATATTTAGGGGCACACCGTGAAGTCTTACTATCTCAGAAATAAAGAGCTGGGCATACTGTCCTGCAGTGTAGTCTGTCCTCACGGGTAGAAAATGAGCAACTTTGGTCAACCTATCCACTATTACCCAAATGGAGTCGTGACCTCTCTGTGACGTAGGCAACCCCGTGATAAAGTCCATGGATATGCTCTCCCACATCCACATCGGGACCTCCAACGGCTGTAGTAGTCCTGCCGGTCTCTGATGATCCACTTTTACTAGCTGACAAGTGGCGCATTTAGAAACAAACTCGGTAATATCTCTCTTCATACCGCTCCACCAATACTGACGTCTCATGTCTTGGTACATTTTGTCCCCTCCGGGATGTACCGCGAACCGTGAGCCGTGCGACTCTGCCATAACCTCATGCCGCAATTCCTCCCCTTCCGGAACCACCAATCTCCCATTGAAGCATAATCCCCCGTCTGAGCTAACGGTATAGGATTCGGCTCCCTCTGCCAATAATCGAACTATCTGCTCCTGACGGAACGAGTCGTTTGCCTGTGCCCTCACTACCTTCATGACAATCTGCGGTGTAACAGTCATCACAGACATGAATGATCGAGCCACTGCATCCTGGTGTCCCGATTCCTTCCACTTAGCCTTCCACACTTCCGCCACCTCATCTACAGGTCTACGGCTCAACGCGTCTGCTACTACGTTAGCCTTCCCCGGGTGATACTGGATATCGAACTGATAATCTTTCACGAATTCAAGCCACCTCCGTTGCCGCATATTTAACTCCTTCTGCGTGAATAGGTACTGTAGGGACTTGTGATCCGTGAACAATTGAAACTTCTCCCCCAAAAGGTAATGTCTCCAAATACGAAGGGCAAATACCACTGCCGCTAACTCCAAGTCATCGGTAGGGTAATTCTTCTCGTGAGGCTTAAGCTTACAAGAAGCATAAGCTATGGCCTGACTCTCCTGCTGCAGTACACCTCCAAGTCCTTGTAAGGACGCATCGGTGTAAACAAGATACTCAACTCCCGGTCTCGGCAATGCTAACACAGGTGCTGAGGTTAACTTGTCCTTCAACTCATCAAATGCCAACTGACAGGCATCACTCCAAATGAACGGCACACCTTTACGAGTTAGATGTGTCATGGGACCGCTATCGTGGAGAAACCCCGAATAAACCTCCTGTAGTATCTTGCTAGGCCCAAGAAACTACGGATCTCCGTCGGTGTCATGGGCTGTCCCCACTCCCTCACCGCGGATACCTTCCCCGGATCAACCGATATTCCCCGGTCGGAAATAATATGCCCCAAAAACTGAACCTCCTTCAGCCAAAACCCGCACTTCTCATATTTTGCATACAACTCATTCTGGCGCAGTATCTGCAAAACTGCCTCAAGTGCTCGGCGTGCTCCTCCTCTGTCTGGGAGTAAACCAAAATATCATCGATGAATACAATGACAAACTGATCTAGGAAATCCCTGAACACCCTATTCATCAAGTCCATAAATGCTGCTGGAGCGTTGGTAAAACTAAATGGCATAACCCGAAACTCGTAAGAACCATATCTCGATAAGAACGCAGTCTTTGAGATGTCCTCCTCCCTGATACGCAACTGATGGTAACCAGATCGCAAATCAATCTTTGAGAAGCAAGAATCTCCTCTCAACTGGTTGAATAGGTCATCGATTCGAGGCAACGGATACTTATTCCGTATCGTGACCTTGTTTAACTCCCGGTAGTCCACACACAATCTCAGTGAACCATCTCTCTTTTTCACGAACAACACAGGGGCACCCCACGGCGAAGTACTCCTCCGAATAAACCCCTGACCCAACAACTGCTCAATCTGATCCCGTAACTCCCTCATCTCAGTTGGAGCCATACGGTACGGTGCGCGTGCTATAGGTCTCGTATCTGGTAATAAGTCTATAACAAAGTCTATCTCTCGACTGGGGGGTTGGCCTGGTATCTCCTGAAACACATCAGAATACTCCCTGACAACTGGGATCGAATCTAAAGGAATCACAACCTCCTTAGAGGTATCCTCCTCTAGGTAATACAAATGAGCGGTCGAGCCTCCCTCTGGGCGAGGCATCGCCACTACAAACGTCTCTTGCCCCGGAATGGCAAAAACAATGCTACCACCGAAGCAATCAATCATGGCTCTATAATCAGCGAGCCAGTCCATACCGATAATCACATCGTGAACATGCATATCTAATACCAACATATCTGCAGGTAATACCAGATTACCAATCTCTACCCCTACTCCCCGGCATATAAAGAAAATAAGTGACCCACTCCCCAATGGTGAGTCGACACACGTCACTGTACTCTCCGCTGTGGCTAACAACCCTAAAGCCTTCGCGAAATGTGTAGCTATAAAATAATGTGTAGCCCCTGTATCAAACAGTACCCGACCCATAGTGCCATGGATAGAAAACGTACCCTCAATCGCGGGCGGTGCCTGTGGGACTGCTGCCTGGTGGACGTTATAGACACGTCCATACTGTAGCTGCCCCTGCTGAGCCGGGACTGCTGGAATGGGTGGCAATGCTGCCATCTGTGGCGGTGTGGGGAGAGCGGCGGGAAACATAGGCCTCTGCGGCTCCTGGCGAGCTCCCTGCTGCTGCTGCTGTGGGGCCCTGCCCCTATCAGGACAGTCCTGGCGTTTATGGCCAGTCTTTCCACAAACGAAACATTTCCTTGGGAAATTCCCTCCTCTCTGCCCCTGCTGTCCCCGGCCCTGGTGGCCATTACCGTTCCTCCCTTGGCCCTGCTGGCCCTGCTGAAATTGCTGATGTTGACCATTTTGACCCTGCTGGCCCTGATGGCCGTTATGATCCTGCTGACCATTTCGGAATCCTCCCTGACCGTTCCTGAAACCCCCTGATCGAAACCTCTTATGATCCCCCTGCTGCGAACCCTGATCACTCAGCCTCTGCCCCAGAACAGATTGTGCCCCACCGGCACCATGTCCTTCAGTCCTGCCCTGATGGCTAGACTCTCCCGATCTCTTGCCCTCAGCCATATGAAAGCGGTGATCCTGGCAGTGTAACAAAGCAGCGTTAACCACATCAGAATAAGTGGCCAACGAAAGGTTCCCTAACAGATGCTGACGGATCCTCCAAGTCAACCCGTCGGTGAATTTCTCAATCTTCTTCTTTTCTGTCGGTATCTCATCCGGAACGATATACAACAGATTAGTGAACTCGACCTCATACTCGGCCACGGTCTTACCCTCTTGCTTCAGACTCATCAATCTCCTCCTCATTTTCGTATGAACAGCTGACGGAAAGTACTTGCGGTCGAACCGCACCCAGAACTCCTGAATAGTGAGAGTATCCCTCTCCTCTACGGTGGTAATAGACTCCCACCACTGCAATGTAGACCCAACTAGCTTGAAAGTAGCTAGCACCTGCTTCTGAACATCCGTGCACTCATACATCCTCAAGTGCCGCTGTATATCCTTCCTCCACTGGCTCGAGACTACCACATCTGAGCTACCTGCAAACTCTGGCGGATGCGCTTTTTGAAAAGCGTCACGTACACGTTCCCAAGCAGACGGGAATGCATTTGCCTGTACTGGCGCGACAACCGGCGCCTGAGGTGGTGCCTGCTGAACTACAGCAAGTGCGGCATTTACCGCTTGGGCTACTATGGCTGCAACCTCAGCGGCGTTCATCGTGCCCTGAACTGGTGCGGGCTGTGGTTCTGGTGTTGCATTCCTGGGAACTCGTCGTGCATGTCGTGGAGGCATCTGAAATAAGAATGAAGTTTATAAGTTCGTAGTTATAAACTTAAAGTAGTTGAAGAACGTAGCATATACAAAGAATACAACAGTCCTAAAATATAGGGCTCTACATCAAAGAAAGCTCAGCGGAAACATAATAAGCCGTTCAGATCCTAAAGGACACTAGAACCTGATGCTCTGATACCACCTGTGACACCCCGACTAATTAAATACCGGGTAGCTAGTCCTTTATTAAATTAAATCAAATGCCAAGTTGGCTCAGTTAATAGCATCACTGTCGAAAACATTTTTATTATTACTAACCACCTAGTATTTAAAAAGTAAGTTGCCAAATTTTAATTAAAGCCTGATTAACATGCAGTAAAAGATTTAAAGCAAGAATAATATCACCATTCACCATAACGAAATAATAGAATAACCAACACATGATATAAATAAATCTGGAGGAAAAACTTCTCACAACAAAATCCCGCAACTGAAGTAAGTAACGAAATACTGAATACTAAATCAATACATGCCAAAGTCTGAAAAACTGAAATGGAAATGTCTCTAATAGAAATTGGGCAACATGCCCTACAACTGAGGAATACTGTATGGAATCCAAATGATATAAGCGTCTATAAGCAAATCCCTGTAGCTTCCACAAGCAGCTACAACTCGTCATCTGAGTGAGAATCCTATGCATGGTGTCCTTGTGGCTGGGCACCTAAAAATGGTTTTACAAAAATATAGATTTGAAAGCAAACGGGTCAGAGACCGAATGTGGAGATATTTTAAAAACCTGCAAGTGCTTTAAAAACATTTAAAACAGTATATGCAAAATACATGTTAGGACGTGCTCTCACATGCGATACTCACCTCTCGTCTAACTGTGCACTCCTAACGTTCCTGTACCCATTCATGTGTTATCTCATAACTATCTAATTCTGAAGAGTTTCTAACACTACTACTCGGTTCACGTTTAATTTCCAACCTTAACAATTAAATAGAGAGTTCTACTTTAATTCTCGGTTTCTCAAATATTAACAAAACCATTTATAGATATAAGTTCCCTTTTTATCTACATAACATTACCATAACTATACTCACAATTTAACATAGTAAATTCCTTCTCGTTTAACCGTATATTTTCACATCATAAATATACAATACAAGCACCCAAAGGCTAAGCTGCGGTGCACACATACTCTGCTATCCATCCCGGTACATCACGTACATAAGGATCACGCATTCCGAATCTCTCAGGAATCGTTCAGATAACAACATCACAAATAGTGGAGGCGAACACAGTCACATCACATGGGTCACGCACATACCTACGCTCCCACGATCAGCAAACTTATTAATATCCCAATAAGTCCTTCTATGACCTATGTTCATCGAGGTAACCAATCTAAATCCGGGCAACACAAGGATAAGAAGGCCCTAAGCGAACGTAAACCTCCCGTGATAGAAAGTATGGTAGGTATGTCATACACATACAATTATATACTAAGCATTCACACATCTTAGATATCTCGATATTAATAAAGGTATACTCCACATCTTTATACCATTATTCCAAATTCATATATTTCAAGTATCCCGATAATATAGAAATTAAATTGTCGACACGTCTCACGTCGTAGTTTCTGAAACTTAAAACCTATCTCGAATAGACTATTAAGTTCCTCTTATTCCCCCATATAACATCTTTACACCTAAGGTCTTTACTTCTGCCCCAAACCTTATTTCATCAAATTATTCAAATTTACCCTATTAACCCAAATATTATCTCAATTATCAAATTTCATTAATTTAGAATAATTCCTCAAATTGAATTCCAATTAAGGTCCAATCTCATAATCATGCCTACTGGTCTTCCTTAAGGTTAAGGGTATTCATAAGGTCTCCAATAATATCATTCAAGGATTAACACCATTAAAATTTAATTAGGGAAAAACTTTACTCATTCTGGCAAGGTCGATCGATCGACCTTTACCTTCTATCGATCGATGGTGGTCGATCGATCGACTGAAGAACATCGATCGATCGAACGCACCAGGTATGGTTACGGACTGCTTCGTTTTGCAGTTACCAATACGTCCCAAAACACCATTTTCAAGCATGAAACTCTAAGACAAGGTTACAATATCATCATACTATCATTCTACAACAGTATTCACATTCTAAAACCCATAATTCATCATTCAAAGGCTTTGTTTAGATTAAAACTACATCAAAAATTTCCAGATTTCTTCCCCATTCAAGAACATCAATAAACTACTTCTAAAATCCAATCCCTAACATAATTCATAACTTTTAACTTCCAATATATGGGTCTAAATCATCTTCCAAGATCAATTTCGAAAATTCCTAAACATGGAAAAGCATAGCTTGAATCAAATGAATTTAAACCACTTGCCTTAATCTTTCTCAGAATTTGATGTTGAATTTGAAGGTTGAATGTGTCCTCTAACTCTCTTTCTGCAGAATTCTTTCCTTTCTCTCTCTCTCTACAAGTTCTTCCCAAGGATGATGATAATGGAGGTGTGTTTGGTTTTTGGTAAGTTGGGACTATATTTCAACTTCTCCCGTAGTCCATTAAGTCTCTTAGTGTAGTTAGTGGGTTTAGTGGGTTAAAGAAGAAGTCAGATTTCTATTATAATTTTCGTCACTTTTAATTCCCAAAAATATAAAATTACCAAAATACCCTTTATGATGCCGGTATGGCCTAAAAATACCCCGGGACCCAAACTAAACTCCCGGCTAGTGTTTTCTGACTATCTCGACCCTTCCGGACGCGTTGGCGCACTCAAAATGAACATATGGGTGATAAAAATAAAATTCACTTTTTTAATTCAAATAATTATATTCCTGACGCGACTGTCACGCGCGTCTCAACAAAGTTTTCCAAATTGCCGTATTTCAATCTCGTGACAATTTCAATATTTTCCAATATTCATATAATGCCAAGTATACACATTATAATAAAATACTAACTCACGTCTCGTTAATATTATTATCCGGATTAATTTCCAATTAATAAACATTTAATTCAATTAATCCCCAAAAATAAATATCATAGAAAATACGGGGTATTACAGTATACAATAACCCATAACTAAACATAAAAGTGAACCAAGGTATAGTTTTGTATAAAATATTGAGTTACTCATGCTCTGTTTTTTTCTCTTATTTATATTTGTAAATTTGGTTCAACAATGTATCAATGGACAACTAAATTTTAAACTTGGAAGATTTATCTTCTTTTTGTACAATTTCAAATAATCTTGATACACCATTGTCAAACTTCATGACATAACTTATCTTGAAAACATGTAATACTTTAGTGAAATTAATACAATATGAAACTTTTTAATAGTGGATCATAAAATGTTGAACTCCAACACATTAAAGTAAGATATGTTGAATATGAAGCTGAATAAAATTCAATATGGATGAACTTGAACAAATAATGGGTGGGTTAATGGGTAGACCAAAAAACACCGTGTGAGGATGTCAGTAGATGTGTCGGGCAGTGGAAACGTGGGCTTGCTGTATGCATATATGCACTGCAGCATATATGCAACATATATGAATACAGTTGCTGCATATATGCTTCTGTATGCATATATGCGGCTGTGCATATATGTAGCATATATGCATACAACCATGTTCAAAATGTATTGTCTTCATCAATGGTGGTAAAATAACTTAAAAGCCCTATTCAAAATGTTAAAAGCCTATAAATATACATCTGGACAGCCTATTAACTCCTCTAAAAGTTCCTTTTACATGGCTCATAAAACTCCTCTTGCTAGAAAGCAAGCAGGAATATCAGGAATATCTTCTAGACTACTACCTTCACAAAGGTAGGGGCAAAGTTATTCTCTTCTCTGACCATCTTGAATTGATCGTTGAAGTCCAAGGTGATATCCTCCTTCCATAGAAATTAATGAAATGGAATATCAGGGACAAACGAGTTTCCTTCGAGCTTATTGAGAAGATACAGTCACCGAAATCTTGAAATAATACAACACTCGAAAGCTGCTCATTGCCCTCTATATTTGCTATATCATCACTATGGGAATTCCCTGCATATTTTGCACGAATAGACATCCATTGATCTGATATATAAGAACAGAGAAAATGATTTTTTCTCTCCAACAATGATGGGTACGTCAGTTTTCAGCATGATATTCTTGAGAAACATCTTATTGGGAAAGGACATACGTAACTTAATATATGGAATCCATATGATTCCAAATCACTTGACTGCAGAGGAACAACAGTCAAGTCAAGTTATTCTTGACTTGACTGTTTGACCATTAGCATCATGTGTTCAACAAAACTCATTAGCTGGCCTTCTCCCTAAACAATCGTCGCTGTCGCACCACTAAAAAGATCACATTCTAACATGCATATCTAACTAAACGAACTATAAAACTAAAGAGAAAAATAGTAAATTTTTTAAAACTGAACATAATGTTGGATATTATGAATGCAAATACAGAAATGGAACTCTTTATATATCTCAAAAATGTCAACTTCAATACAACAATGTAATTTCTGAATAGTCACTATAAAACTTCAAGGCGTGATGTCACTTTCCTAAATACAGTATTTGCCCCACACGAAGAATTTCGGTATACAAACGGGAATCAGCAAATCCGTACTCAAGATACAATGAAGCAATTGCACTATCTGCAACTTGTATATTTGAAGACAGCCCTTGGATGTAGCAGCGAAGAACAGTCAATCAAGTTCTTATTCTGTTTATGTGCACAAAACAGAATAAGAGAATTTGTATCTCCTGAAAATTGTAAGAGAGTAATAGCAGGGTCTGGAAATCTGAAACTGGTTTTTGTTATCAATGTAATTCCGTTTTTAGGCAGCCTTTATTTATAGAAAATGAAAGGCTTTGTCTTCAAGAGTCATGACTGTTGAATTAAGTCATTTCCGAACAGGTATGACTGTTAATTACCAACAGTCTTAAGTCCTTTCCGAACAGGTATAATAATACCGAATCGGTTTTGCATGGGTCAACCAAAAAGTGATCGTGCCCGAGCTACCGCGATCCGACCCGAACGAATCCCGGCAACCCGCTACCACTGCGGACACGCGGCGTGCGAAGTGCAAAGTGCGCCACTAGCGCCTCTACAGCCCACTGCCCCGCACGCGCGCGCGCGCGCGCGTGCGGGTGCGTGTGCGTACGGTGCTTCGCACCGTATTGAGGTCTCTTGAATAGCCTCTTATATGCTAGATGAATTAACTCTTCATCTTCCATTTGTACTTATTAAGTGTACAAATTCTTAACATTTTTCCAATGTGGGACTCAAAGGTTGCCCACCCCTTATATAGCTTAGTGGTGACACTTAGCTTTGTACATTTTCCAATGTGGGACACTATCCCCTTTTATATTTGGGTTAGCTTCCCACCTCTTCCACACACTTCCAATGTGGGACAAGCTCTTAAGGCTTTTACACCCAAAAAACTCTTACTCTCTTATTTTAAAAATCTCCAACATTCCTCCACCATTTTCAAAATAAGTTTTGTAAATCTTTGATTGTCTGTAAGACTGTGTATAAGCATTGGTGTCTCACGACTTGAACCAATACCCTGTGAAGGTTCGTCAAGGTTAACCATGAAAGTATAGTAGACTTGTCTTTGAACTATCAATCTATATTGATTATCCGGATTTGTCTTCACACACAAATCTTTTAGTCACTGATTATCCATATAAGCCGACACATGAATTAGGCCTTGTGTCTGTACCTTGATTTCATGAGTGCTTTAGAGTCAAGCCCAATACTCATAGGAAGCGGCACCACTTCCACACTCATATAGGTAGATTATCATAGGTGTCCATGTAACTTAAAACACCATAAATCTATTAAAGTTAAACTCATCCTCTTTCATTATTCATTACATGTTCTAAGCACTTATCCTTGGGATGTTAAATTTCATAGTGATTACAATCACGTCGTATGATGTACTTTAATCATTGAACTTTAGACTTGAATATATCAAGTTTCAAGTTGAGTTTCCATCAAGAGTGATTATTATTAATGGGCTTTAGTCCCATCCCTATTGATGTCTTAGACACCAGTCCTCTTGCAAGACCTTTTGTAAAAGGATCAGCTAAATTTTGACTTGATTTTACATAATCCACTGTGATTACACTATCTGTAATCATTTGTCTGACATAACTATGTCTCAGGCCAATATGTCTAGATTTTCCATTATACACTTTACTATAAGCTCTGGAAAGTGTAGACTCACTATCACAATGTATAGATATTGGAGGCATTGGTTTTGGCCAAACTGGAATTTCAATCAATGAATTCCTTAACCATTCTGCCTCTTTACTAGTTGCAGCTAATGCTACAAACTCAGCTGCCATAGTAGAGTCAGCTATACAAGTTTGTTTCTTTGATCCCCAAGAAACAGCTCCTCCACCAAGAGTGAAAATCCATCCACTTGTTGAGGAATGATCCTCCCGCTCAGTTATCCAACTGGCATCAGAAAACCCTTCTAATACTGAAGGATATCCACTATAGTATATACCATAGTCCATAGTTCCTTTCAAATATTTTAATATTCTATTGACAGCATGCCAATGCAATAAACTTGGATTACTAGTATATCTACTTAATTTACCAACAGCATAAGCAATATCAGGTCGAGTACATGTCATGGCATACATTAAACTACCAATTACTCGTGCATATTCCAATTGTGAAATAGCTCTACCATTATTAGGGATCATCTTTAGCTGTGGTTCAAAAGGTGTACTAACAGGTGTGCAATCAAACTGATTAAATTTCTTTAAAATTTTCTCAACATAATGAGATTGAGTGAGAACTATATTTTTATCTTTCCTTATTATTCTCATTCCTAATATGACATCAGCTACACCCATATCTTTCATATCAAATTTAGAAGACAAAAAACTCTTAGTATTATTAATGCTTTCTAAATCAGTACCAAGAATTAACATGTCATCTACATATAAACAAATGATCACACCTTTACCATTAGCAAATTTACTATAAACACACTTATCAGATTCATGAATTTTAAAACCATAAGAAATAATGACTTTATCAAATTTTTCATGCCATTGTTTAGGTGCTTGTTTTAGGCCATATAAGGACTTAATAAGTTTACATACTTTGTTTTCTTGTCCAGGCATAACAAACCCTTCAGGTTGTTCCATGTAAATTTCTTCTTCTAAGTCACCATTTAAAAAGGCAGTTTTCACATCCATTTGATGAATCTCAAAATTATATATAGATGCTAATGCAATTAAAATTCTAATAGTGGCGGTTCTAGCAACAGGTGCATAGGTATCAAAATAATCAATTCCTTCTTTTTGTGTAAAACCTTTAGCAACCAATCTAGCCTTGAATTTATCAATTGTTCCATCTATTTTCATTTTCTTTTTAAAAATCCATCTACACTTAATGGGTTTAGATCCTGGAGGTAAGTCTACTAATTTCCAAGTTTTATTTCCCAAAATTGAATCCATTTCATCATTTATAGCTTCTTTCCAAAATGCTGAATCTACAGACTTAATTGCCTCACTATAAGTTTGTGGGTCTGTTTCAACGCTAAGAGTCAAAGCATATTGATTACAAGATGTATCTCTAGTTCCTTCAACAAGATAGACTACAAAGTCGGGACCAAAGCTTTTTTCTTTCCTAGGTCTTTTACTTTTTCTAATCTCTTCTTGTTCTACTAGTGGAGTTTCAGGTAACTGTGAAGGAGTGCTTACTTCTTTTTCATTATTAATTCTAGGAATAGAAGAAAACCTTTGTTCATAAAAAATTGCATCTCTCGATTAATTTATTGTATTTACCTCAACAGAATCATTAGGTTCACTAACCAAAAATCTATAGGCTTTACTATGTTGTGCATAACCTATGAAAATACACCCAACACCTTTGCTTCCTAATTTCTTCCTCTTAGTTTCAGGTAGTCTTACAATAGCTCTACAACCCCAAACTTTAAGATAACCTAAATTAGGTTTTCTATTCTTCCATAATTCGTAAGGAGTTTTCTTATTATCTTTAACAGGTATTCTATTCAGAATATGACATGCAGTTAAAAGTGCTTCTCCCCAAAACCCTTTACTTAAACCAGAATAAGAAAGCATAGCATTAACCATTTCAGTTAGTGTCCTATTTTTTCTTTCTGCTACTCCATTTTGTTGTGGTGTATAAGGTGCAGTAACTTCATGTATAATTCCCATATCTTCACAAAATTGAGGAAAGTGATATTCACCACCTCTATCAGATCTAAGACATTTTATTTTAGAATCACATTGATTTTCAACTTCATTTTTATATGTTTTAAATCTATTAAGCACATCATCCTTAGAGTTTAAAAGATATACGTAACAATATTTTGAAAAGTCATCAATAAATGTAGCAAAATATTTACTACCACCTCTAGTAGGCGTTCCATGCAAATCACAAACATCACTATGTACTAATTGCAACAAAGATGTAGTTTTTTCTATTTTAGGAAAAGGCAATCTTGTTATTTTAGTTTGCATGCATATTTTACACTTTTCATTCATATCATTCTCATATTTAGGAATTAAATTTAAATTAACCATGAAATGCATTTTCTTTGTATTAACATGTCCTAAACGACTATGCCATAATGAAAGACAATCAACGATATAAGCAGAAGAATCCTTTTCATTGATATTGAGCTTAAACATGCCCTTATACAAATATCCTTTGCCTACAAAGGTACCATTCTTAGTCAGAATAAATTTATCTGACTCAAATATAAGCTTAAAGCCAAATTTATTAAGAAGACTTCCAGAAACTAAATTTTTCCTAACATCAGGAACATGAAAAACATTGGTGAGGCTAAGGATTTTCCCGGAAGTGAATTCGAGATCCACTGTCCCTTTGCCTTTAACCGCAGCTGTAGATGAATTTCCCATATAGAGAACATCTCCTTCCACTGTTTCATAGGCAGAGAACAAGTTCTTGTCCTTACAAACATGCCTTGTGGCACCAGAATCAACCCACCAAGAGTTGTCTTCTCCAAGCATATTAGCCTCGGATATCATAGCAGCAAATTTTTGCTTTGTGTCTGATGTCCCTCCTTTTTCCTTTAGTTTCTTGAACTCACGACAATCCTTCTTGAAGTGACCTGGTTTGTTGCAATGAAAACAATTTCCTTTCTTCTTTTTGTTTGCTTTAGAATTATTTGAAAAATTCTTCCGCTTGTTATTTTTTCCATGATTGCCATATTTTTGCTCCTTTCCTTCCTCCACCACATGGACCTTAGAAACAGAATTTTCTTGTTCCTCTTTACCATCTAGAATTCGAGACTCTTGTTCAATTCTTAAATGAGTCTCTAATTCTTCAAGTGAAAGATCCTCCTTTTTGTGTTTGAGTTCTTTCTTATAGTCTTTCCAAGAAGGAGGAAGTTTTTCAATTATGGCAGCAACAATTACATTATCATCCATATTTAATTTTTTCAGTTTGCAATGATTTATGATGCGTTGGATGTCATGAAATTCTTCTAGCACAGGCCTATTATCATGCATTTTAAAGCTTAGAAACTGACCGATAAGGAACTTCTTACTTGTAGCGTCTTCCGTTAGATATTTGGTCTCCAATGTTTCCCATAAAGTTTTTGCAGTCCCAATATTTTGGTACAAGTCGAACAAATTATCAGCAAGTGCATTGAGAATGTGACCACGACACAAGTAATCATCGGTCTCCCATTTTGTGCGTTGCCTAGTCTGTTCCACGGTTTCATCTTCATCTTCATTTGGTTTCGGTTGTGACAAGACATATACAATCTTCAATGTTGTTAGAAGAAAATGAACCTTTTTCTGCCAACGCAGAAAATTACCACCATCAAAACGGTCCAACTTGACAAAGCTTTCTGTTATTTGTCGAAGTGATTTGGAAGAGTCGGCCATTTCCAAAAATACTGTATTTAGATTGTTGGATATTATGAATGCAAATACAGAAATGGAACTCTTTATATATCTCAAAAATGTCAACTTCAATACAACAATGTAATTTCTGAATAGTCACTATAAAACTTCAAGGCGTGATGTCACTTTCCTAAATACAGTATTTGCCCCACACGAAGAATTTCGGTATACAAACGGGAATCAGCAAATCCGTACTCAAGATACAATGAAGCAATTGCACTGTCTGCAACTTGTATATTTGAAGACAGCCCTTGGATGTAGCAGCGAAGAACAGTCAATCAAGTTCTTATTCTGTTTATGTGCACAAAACAGAATAAGAGAATTTGTATCTCCTGAAAATTGTAAGAGAGTAATAGCAGGGTCTGGAAATCTGAAACTGGTTTTTGTTATCAATGTAATTCCATTTTTAGGCAGCCTTTATTTATAGAAAATGAAAGGCTTTGTCTTCAAGAGTCATGACTGTTGAATTAAGTCATTTCCGAACAGGTATGACTGTTAATTACCAACAGTCTTAAGTCCTTTCCGAACAGGTATAATAATACCGAATCGGTTTTGCACGGGTCAACCAAAAAGTGACCGCGCCTGAGCTACCGCGATCCGACCCGGACGAATCCTGGCAACCCGCTACCACTGCGGACACGCGGCGTGCGAAGTGCAAAGTGCGCCACTAGCGCCTCTACAGCCCACTGCCCCGCACCCGTACGCGCGCGCGCGCGCGCGTGCGTGCGGGTGCGTGTGCGTACGGTGCTTCGCACCGTATTGAGGTCTCTTGAATAGCCTCTTAAATGCTAGATGAATTAACTCTTCATCTTCCATTTGTACTTATTAAGTGTACAAATTCTTAACATTTTTCCAATGTGGGACTCAAAGGTTGCCCACCCCTTATATAGCTTAGTGGTGACACTTAGCTTTGTACATTTTCCAATGTGGGACACTATCCCCTTTAATATTTGGGTTAGCTTCCCACCTCTTCCACACACTTCCAATGTGGGACAAGCTCTTAAGGCTTTTACACCCAAAAAACTCTTACTCTCTTATTTTAAAAATCTCCAACACATAAGTACCCCCTGAGATTATTCTTTCTTCAATGCCTTTAAATCTTGACAACCGATAGGAAAAATGAATTCAAATTAGTCTTAAACAGAACAATAGAGTTAACAGGGTCCGCTTAAAACAAAATGTCAAATTTTAATTACAAGTCTATTTTTAATAATCATATATTAAAGTTACTTATCAATGTGCTATCAATTAGTATTGTTTGGAAGATTTGGAAAAATAGGTATTCAGCTGTGTATGACAGTAGGAACATGAATGTGAGGATCATTATTCAGTCATTAACATAATTAAAGCTAATTAATTTTATATATGTTTGCAATTATAATAATCATATGCAGGAATTACTTACGGACTCGCGATGGTATTGATGCGACTCAATTTCGCAACTGAAATGCGATACCTCGCGATGGTATTGCCGCGAATGAATTCTAATTGAAAAAGTTTGAATCCCGAATGTAAAGATTTATGTTTGAATTATAATTTTAAAGCTTTAAGTTTGAATTATAATTAGTTTGCATTACTCGTTTTCATGGAGAAGTAGCAAATAACCATTTAAGTGGATGGATACTACATCCACCTTTTTCAAGGTCGTGTAATACCAAAAAGAACCCAAAATAACCCCTTTTGTCTATATTGTTCTCTTCATTTTAGCAAACATTTTCAAGGCACCACGTAAATCAAATTCCATTATTAATTGGCCCTATTCTTTTATGTTATCAAACTAACCTCAAAAACTTGAGATGTTATGTACAACACTATTAGTAGTTGTAGTGAACATTTGAAAGCCAAATTAAGCATTTGAAAGATGATTATTTTGAAGAGTTTTACCTACATCCCCTGCCTCCAATGAGGACATTATGGAGATTCAAAGTCAACTGTCGCACTTACTTCTTTGTATGCCATCACAAATCAGGTATACCCTAAAGGCGTGGAAAATAGGAGAATGATTAACTACAAACAGAACACTATTAACTACAAACATAAATAATATATCCTAATTAAGGACAACGAAGTATTCTAAACACTACAAAATAACATAAAATAATACGCTTCATGTCTATAAGAAACATATAAACCAAGTCATTAATTTCAATAAACCCCGAATACAATTGTGAACTTTCAAAATATATATCAACTACATTAAACTCCGAAACCTAACGTATAAAAAGTGAAATAAAGCACATAGTATTTATGATATAGTAACCATAGTTTAATGAATCCAAGAGTGAGAGATGTATAAAACAATTCATACGTATAAGAGATCTAAAGCACGAAAAGGATTCAAATGATTTAGCAGTGGATATATGTATGGAAAATAAGTACAAAAAGAAGAGTACACAAAAAATAAGAGTATATCAATTTAGGCAGAATTTTCAGAAATAAAACACCATACAAAAATGAATTAATCGAACAACAAAAATAATTCTAACAACTAACATATAAGTGCAACAAAATTTAACTCTAATAACAAACATATAAGTGCAATACAAATTTAACTCTAACAACATCTATATATAAGCAATATTAACACTAGGAACCCTAAACTTGAATCCAACTTCTGATCTTTCTTCTTCTTTTCCATGGCTTCAAATGTTTTTGAAGTATATGCCAAACAATTTGGCCCGTCTCTTGGCCTTGGATCTAGCGGAGTAGCGACCAAACTCATGGAGGAGTTATGGTTTGTACAGAGCATGTGAGATAGAGAGAGAGAGCGGGAGACCTGAATGAGGGAGGAAAGTGAGCGGGAGAGAAAAAAACTTGGAAGTAGTATTATTTTTTTAGGGTATTTATATTTTAGTTAAGTGTGCTCAATTTTGTCACACTTTTAAAAAGTGCCAAATTTTGGTACGGTTTTAAAGTGTGCCAGATTGTCATCAAACCTTGCCAGGATTTGGCACAGTTTTAAGCTGTGCCATATTTTTAATATCAAGGTGTGCCAAATTGCTATTTTGGTGTAGTGTTTCAATTTTTCAAAAGCGTTTTGACATGCTTCATTCCCCGCAAAGGGGCATCTTTCATAAGTAGGTTACTCAAGTGACTAGTGATGGCACAAAGTCCTTAATAAACCTTCGATAAAAACCCACGTGGCCCAAGAAAGAGCACACATCCTTAGTGACTTAGAAGGGGAAGATCAGCTATGACATATATTTTTGCCCTATCAACTTCAATTCCTTTGGACGACACTTTGTGGACAAGAAATATTCCTTCAGTAACCATAAAATGGAACTTCTTCCAATTTAGTACCAAGTTCTTTTCCACACAACGGTCTAGCACTTTTTCAGGATTAGCGAGACAAAGGTCAAAAGGGGGGCCGAAGACACTAAAGTCATCCATAAAAACCTCAAGGTCCCTTTCGACCATATCGCTAAAGAGACTAAGCATACACCTTTGAAAGGTCGCGCATTACATAATCCAAAGGCCATACGTTTGTAGGCAAATGTGATAAAAGGACATGTGAAAGTCGTGTTCTCTTAATCAAGCACGTTTACCTCAATTTGGTTATATTCGGAATAACCATCCAGAAAGAAATCGAATGGGTGTCCCACTACTCGCTCTAGCATTTAGTCGATAAATGGTAAAGTGAAATGATCTTTCCTAGTGTCGACATTGAGTTTTCGGTAATCAATGCAAATGCGCCACCCGGTGGTGGTGTATTGGGGAATTAGTTCACCATTGGCATTCTTAACCACATTCATTCCCTACTTCTTCGGGACGACTTGGACAGGACTCACCCACTTACTATCCGAAATGGGGTAGATTATGCCCATGTACAATAGCTTAATAATCTACGCTCTCACTACATTTTTCATAGTGGGGTTGATTCACCTTTGCATCTCCCTCGAAGGCTTCACGTCCTCCTCGTGGTGGATTTTATGGGTACAAATTAGGGGACTTATGCCTTTCAAATCCGCAATGCTCCAACCAAAAGCACTACATTGCTTCCTCAAAATCTCTAGTAATTTACCCTCTTGATCTTTATCTAGGCTTGAGGAGACAACAACGGGAAATGTCTCATCTTCTCCGAAATAAGCATATTTTATGGTTGAGGGTAGTTTCTTTAATTCGAGGGTTGGAAAATTTTCATCGTATGGAACCGTGCGCGACTCCCTCGGTGGTAGTTCCTTGAATCTAGAAACACAATTCATATCTCTCACTTCCTCACCCAACGCTCTCTCATCTTGTATCGCTCTCAACTCCGCTACCTCCCTCTCGAATTTGGTGTACGTCCCGTCACTCTCATTACTAGAAATAAGACAGGCTTCTTGCAAATCCCCACTTAAATTTTGCTCATTGTACTCATCTAATAACTCCTCTATAAGATCTACTTCACAAAACTTGTCCTCATCACCAACTTGCTTGGTGATGTTGAAGATATTTGTCTCAAGGGTCATGTTCTCGAACGTAAGTTGCATTCGCCCATTTCAAGTATCAATCAAAGCGTTAGCCGTAGCTAATAATGGACAGCTAAGGATGACGGGAAAATGATTACTCTAGGTGATGGAGGGTTCCGTGTCCCAAATGATAAAATCTACCGAGAAGTAGAAAGTGTCCACTTGGACTATCACATCCTCAATAATCCCTCGAGGTATCTTCATGGTACGATCCACGAGTTGGAGAGTGATTTTAGTGGGCTTGAGGTCCCCTAAATCTAATTTCCTATATATGGAATAAGGGAGAATGTTAAAACTCTCCCCTAAATCTAGTAAGGCTTTTTCAATGCGGTTCTCTCTAATGATGCACAAAATGGTCGATGCACTCGTATCTTTAAAATTTAGTGGGAAGTTGTTTAGTAGAACAAAGCTCACATTTTGTGCTAGGAAAACATTATTTTTCACCTTTAGTCTACGTTTCACAGTCAATAATTCCTTAAGGAATTTAGCATAGGCGAGAATTTAATTTATTGCCTCGAGAAAAGGTAAATTAAGATTCACTTGTTTAAATACATCTAACGCATCTTCATGGGAGGTTCCTTTTTGAGGGGGAACCAATCGTTGAGGGAAAGGCGCGTCGGTGGGAGGTTTCACTACGACTTTGGGATTATTGGTGTCATCGTTATCACTCTCATTCAAGGGAGCATCTTTGGCCTCTTTCTTGTCGAGAGAAACCTCCTTGTCTTTATGTTCGTCGTGTGGGGGCGGTGATAAATCAATGACTCTCCAACTATATAGAGTGGTAACGGCTTGACATTGCTCTTTATGATTGTCGAATGTAGAGCTAACACTAGGTTAACCTTGAGGAGGTCTTTGGCCTGGGGCGAAAACTTGCCCTTCTCTTAGATACTTAAAGACGATTGCAATTTTAAAATGTTCTCATTCATTTCGACAAACATTCAAGCATTTGTTGCTGATTGAGCTTGTATAAATTGGTTCAAAGTATCCTCGAGATTTCTCTTCACTGGGGTGATATACGGAGAAAGAGGTTGTGTTTGCATATGTGGATCTTGTTGAAAATGAGGAGGTGGAGGTGGAGGTGGAGGATGAGCAACGTGTGAATTAGGACTCAACACGACATTTGTTTCCCATAACTAAAACTAGTATGGTTCCGCCACTATGGGTTGTAAGAATTCCCATGAGGGGCATTGAAATTACCCTTAAATCCTCCCACCGCTTCCATTCCACTTGCTTATGAAGCATGACTTTGTAGGTAGGTATCATCGAGCATTCCTTCGTTGAATGGCCCGCCTCACAAATCGCACACACCTTCTCTTTTATTGCTCGGGTAGATATGGTTGTTTCTCTTGCCCATGATTCGAACACGTCTTCCAATCTTTTCTCAAGTTGGTTAACTCGAAGTTTCCACTCGGCTTCCTTGTCCAATTGATAGAGAACGTATACAGAAGGAGTTATGGACATTTTTCAATCTCGGGTTTGGGTGTTAGGATTGTATGTATCCCATGCTTGAGTAGTCTCGGTGATATACTTAAGATGGCCCTCTGCATCGTTAGTGTCTAAACCCAAAAATTCTCCATCACACATAGTCTCAACGAGTTGTTTAGAAGCTATACTTAGATCGTGGTGGAAGAAAACGATAAGATGATACTTCTCCAAACCATGATGGGGCATGTGTTGACTAACTCAATAAAGCGCTCCCAACATCGATCAAATGGCTCATTTTCTTGTTGTTTGAACGTTTGAATTTGAGCTTTAATGTAATTTGTTCGATGTTGGGGGAAGAATTTCAAAAGAAATTTGGCTTGTATCACTCCACGATCCAATTGAGTTTGGGTCTTGGCTTTATCCCTCAGAGAGAAAGGAAATTATTTGAGGCGAATGACGTATTGAGTGCACGTCTGATCACTAAAAGTTTCGCATGCCTCTTCGAACTCTCATATGTGGAGGTATGGTTTCTTCGAATCCATACCATGGAACGTGGGAAGAATATGGATCATCCCGTTTCGAAAATGAAATTGTACCGCATTGTACGAAAGCAGAATACATCCCGAAGTGACGGTTCCCTCGGAATATAAAAGGTCTCTCATGGGACGATATGACAAATCACCCTCACCTGTACCATAACTAGCATGGTTCGACATCTCTCCCTCTCTCCAATTGACTCGGTATCCTCACTCGACTTCCTAGAAGTGTGACTCGTGATGGAGTTAGGTGGTATAGGAGCTGGAACCCAAAATTGAGGACCGTTAGGAGTGTGTGGACTATCGGGGTCGTACTCTACTATAGGATTTTCGTGAATGTGGGTAGGAGTGGATTGAGGAGTTTGCATGTAAGTATTTGAGACGTGCTATATTTCTTTTCTTTTTCTTTTCTGATTTTTTTTTTAATTTTTGATTTTTTTGATTTCCTTGGCTTTTCAAGAATTCAAGTCAAATTTTGGGTTAAATCCACCTAACCTAAAAGTCTACCTAATCCCCATAAACGATGCAAAAAAACTTGACGCGACTTTAAAAATGTCTGTACTACGTGCTTCTATCGACTCTAGTGTAAGCCGGTCGCTTAAGTAATAATCCAGTAAATCGAATATTGAACACAGGGAATAGGATGAAGAATCGTGATGACGAATAGGGACGATGATTAACCTAAATTACCTCTAGAGAAAAATAAAATATGATTTATTTGACATCCGTTAAGTAACCAAAACAAGTAAATTAAACTAATGACTTGTCTACGCATGTAACAGGAACGAAGTGGTTTTAAACTATATGAGAAAATGGGATTAGGTACACTCCCCCCGTACCGTTGGAAATTGCATAGAACATAAAAGCTTTAAAATTCTAATTCTTCATTATAAGAGACATCAAATACATTCTAAGCATTTGACATATAAGGAATTTAATTCGCAAAATATCAAATCAAAAATTGTATTTGACGAGGATGAAAAACTATTAAAAAGCTAATTGTACCCTTAAACATTCCGGTTCCCTAGGGCAAACGGAATTAAAAGACCTACAACTTTTATCTTGATAAAGTTCAAACCTTTGAATGATGAATTACTTTTTATTCACTTTTAAATCCATATGTGTTACCTAGGTTGGGTTCATGTAACTCGCTAAAAACTTAGCCTAGCGTAACTATATAGGAA
Organism: Sambucus nigra; assembly: GCA_949130495.1. NCBI lineage: Eukaryota > Viridiplantae > Streptophyta > Magnoliopsida > Dipsacales > Adoxaceae > Sambucus > Sambucus nigra. The sequence continues at coordinate 222,482,241 of OX422207.1, forward strand.
ATACGTAAAGTTTTAATGTTGCATGGATGGAAAATCACGATTAAATTAATACTAAGCATGCAAGAAAGCTTTAGATCTCCAGAAAAAGAAAGAAACATGCAAAGAAGAAGAACATGCAAGAACAATATAGAGAAGATAAACTTGGTACTGAAAAATTAAAACCTCTATCTTCAATAATGTATGAATAGGCAATGAATTGAAATCTAGGGTTCTTATCTCTCTTCCCTCTAATTCCTCATAAAAAACTCTCTAAAAACTAAGTCTAATAATCAACTATACTGTTCCTTTCACGATTTTGGAAGAGTCCAACCCATTTACAACTCTTAGAACTAATCAGAAAAGAAATAGATTTTTTCACATCAGACCTCCCGAACCGGTTCGGGTACGAATCGGTTCACCCCCAAACCGGTTTGGAGGTTGGTTCGATTTTTCATATTACTTTGGCTCTCTTTTCAATTAGATTTTTTTTGTGGTTTTCCTTCTCATTCTTCAAACTTGCATAACTCTTTTACCGAAGCTCGGATTGGGTTGTCGTTTTTCTAGTATTCTCGTTGCGTCATGTTTTTTAACTCATCAGTTTTCCCCACCTCCAAACTACAACTGTAAAATTACCAAAATTCCCTTCAATTATCCATTTCTTGGATTTCTTCCTTTGTTTCGAGTTTTCTTTCGTACTACATTGCTTGAAATACCTATAAAACACATAAGAGATACACAAAACACGAAAAATTTACCAAGTTGAGTTAGTAGCATAAAAATGAGATAAAACCCAGTCAAATACGATGAATGTGATCATAAAAAACCGAAATTAAGGGGATAGATTTGAAATATTTATGCCTAATCATTGATCATCGAAGATAATCCTACACTAAATGAAGGGTTAATAACAAATTAAAGACTAAAGCTTCTCGAAGGATCTTCCATAGAGATCAGGCCCATTCGAAGGACAACATATTTGAAACAATAATTGTAATGTACTTATAGTTAACTTTCCTTGTAATTGCTAATTTTACTTTGTAATGTTTATGAGGTTGATCGGTACCCTCGAGGGACCATGTATGGCAAGGCAAGGGAGAGATTACATGCTCTATAGAATAACCTCATTTTGATAACCTCATAGGGATCTGGTTTGGAGGATTAAGAGCAAGTCGACGTTGGAAAAGCAATACCCAAGCCCCCTAGCACACGTAGGCAAAACCTTGGTTTGTACAAAGCACAGTTGAATAGATACTCGAGTTACGATATCCTGGGGAACCTACTCGAGGAACCTCAGATTAAAAAGTTATCCTAAGATAGCCTTTGATTCCTCACATACAATTCATAAGCCGCTCGGGCAACCATCAGTCGAGAAACCTTCATTAAATGAACCACGTTTTTAATCGATGTGACAACACATCCTTTACAAATTACTGTTTACCAACTTTACGACGTCATGGCATCTGACATATAGGAGCTCCAGGAAATAACACTCAAGTGAGTTTATTCCTAGGATGGTAAGCTTATTTAATGAGCTTGTACCTTCCAACCATCTTAGAATGGAACTTTGGGCAGCCACATTCCATCCTAATTAATGCCACCATACCTTTGATAGACTAAATAGTTTTCCCGCCAAAATATCATATATTGTACATTTAGTGCACTATATTCTACATTAATAACATGGTATATTTGCATTAATGGTGGTCAGTCCATTTAATGCCAGCAAGGTCACTCAAGTGACCTGGCTCCCATATAAATACTCCAATAACATAGTTTACACGGACGACAATCTAAACACTGAATTGCTGTTGAGATTTCTCTAGACAAGAATGTTTATTGTGAGATCATTATTGCATGATTATCTCTTTGCCTCCATTAACACCACTCATGAGCATTCACTGTGCCTTGAGGTTAATACCTTGCCATTATTACGCAAAGGGTGCTTGTTCCTTCTCCCCCTGACCAAGTTGTCTATAGGTCCCTTCCATTTATTCAACTTTCCAAGAATTTATGTTGTAAATTACTTCATTTAATACAGGCTTGAGTACTGAATATCGTTTATCTTTGACTTACATTTATTGTCATTTCTTATTTTTCTTTGGCACTAATCACGATCTTGATAAGGGGTTACACCTCGCTTAATACTAATTATATTTCAAGAACCCACATCTTACATTTGACGACTCTACTGGGGTGGTATTATTTTTAGTAAGACGACGAATGATAATGTTGCCAAGATCATAGATTTTGATGATTTACATTGCGAGGAAGAATCATACCTCACTGTCCTGCTGGAAGGAGTGAGAATGGCTCTGGCAGATTCTAGCTCGTCTACTACAGATGTGACTGGCATGGTGGACGGAATATGCCCGCTCAAATGGAAGGTTTAATGAGTTTGTTCGCTGAGTTTAGCAAAACTCCTGGCGCTCAGGCGGTGCTAGGGATTACCGGAGGACCAAACTCTTTTACCACACCGCCAACAGTACTAACAACTCCCTCTATCACAAGAGGAGTTGCCCCTACCACCATAAAAAAATGTCCCTACTCCCACTACACCGCTGATCATTGCCCACAATGTCATTAGGGTAATCTTGGGCGATACTACCGTTGCACAAGTGGCAATTATCATCATGAGGGGAAGCACACCCGTCGCACTACCAACGCCTGCTGTGGTAGCTCCAATGCAACCTAACTCTACTTCACCCAATGTGGAGGAAATGAAGAAAGAGTTTCTAAAGTTGATAGCGATAACCAAGAGAACACACTATATACTGACTTACTTGAGTCTGAATATATAGGAGTTCCAACTAGTTTGGATATCTAGACAAAATATGTTAGAGTTTTATGAGAACTTCATCTCCTCAAAGGTTCACATTCATTGAAGAAATCCAGTCCAAGAGAACCTTCAAGATCAACATAAAGGGAAGTTATTTCTAAACCTTAAAACCACAAATAGGACACTTGCACTTCATAATACATATAACCTATTTGCTTTAAAGGGTTTTTAGCACTTCAAATCTTTTTAAAATCAATTTAATTCAATCCAAATCATTTTATATAATTTTAAATAATTTTCAAATGATTTTTGAATTAATTAAAATATGGTTTTAGAAGTGTTGTGGGTATAAGTTGAATTTCAGAAACATATTTTCTTTGCTGCTTGTTTGCCTGGGTAGAATCCAAAAGCGCTAGAGAATTGGACGTGTGCTTTGTAATAACTTTCATACACGCATTTTTGCCTTCATCCTGTGCGTACACGTGTTGGTAGCCTATCCATTGGATTTGTATTTTCTCGTAGACACAATCTATTTAAATAATCTCAACCCTTTGATCAACATTATCAACTTCTTACATGTGTTGAGAGTCAATCCACGTGAACCCAGTTTAAACCAATCACCAAACGTTTAACCCACCACTTTTATTGAACCGTTGGATTAAAGTCAATTGGTCAAGATTCAACCTCAGCCATTGGATTGAGTTCAAGGTTCTGGATCCTTCTACGTCTAGCATAAAAAGGAACCATGCCTCAGCATTTTGAGACTTTTGCTATTTCGTGAAATCTGAGAGAAAAGAGAGAGTAAAGAGAGAAGAGAGAAAAGGGATTAGAGAGGGAAAGAAAAAAGAGATATTAGAAAGAAGATACCCTAGTTTTCTTCGTGGTTCAAACCTCTGAGTGATTTCTCCCAAACCAAACACCAAAACCTAAACAATTTCAAACACCAAAGACTCATTCTAGAGAGTAAGACATTTAAAGGTTTCTGTGTTGTTGGTGTTGTGTTTTTATTTGAAGACTTCTTCAAATCTTTGATTCTCTCAGAACCCATTTCTAAGAGAGACTTAAGTTTCATTGTTGAAACTGAGTTTTTCTAAAAGAGAACATCTCATGTTTTATTCTTCTGTTTGTATTTTAGATCTAGCATTATAGATCCTTTCTATTTCAACAAGTTTTGAAATAGAAACTTCTAAGTTTCATAGTATTTTCAGATCTAGTAAGTTGTTTGTGGTTTTGATTTTGATTTCATATTTTTTGAAATACGTGTGTACAAAAATAAAAAAAACACAATGAACTTATGTTAAAGTTTTAAGGTATAACCCTAGACCTGAGAAAAGAAGTTTTATGTCAAAATATGTTGAGTCAGTCTCTACATGTTAAGTCTGAATCTGTTTTGACTAAGTAGACTTCTAGTCTAGTTTGGATCTCAATTGGAGGTTTACAATTTCAAAAATATTTTCAAAATACAGAAATTGTTTAAGACCTTGAACCGTCTTCTGAGCAAGGTATCCTTGAGATCTGTGGATAAATAAAAGATCAATAAGTCTTTGCTTGAAAAAATCAGATTCATAAATAACCTTCATTTTAGTACGGTTGTAATTTATTAGGAAAGTTTGTATAAATCTTGAGAGGGTGAGTAGCATGTTTGCATGTAGTAGTACATCACAAACACTATCTCACACGAACATTGAGACACTGTAGTTCTGTCTTAGAATCTTGGATTTTGAAAGAGTTGTTGGAATCAGAATTCAAAGAGAAGGAGATCAAGGAAAAAGCAAAGAAGCAGCAAGAAAAGATCAGTCCAATTCAGAATACCTTTGGAGTGGAGAATCTCATGTAGGTACATTCTGAACTTAGGTTAGGATCTTTGTGGTTTGCTTAAGTGTTGTAACTTGATTTTTATTCTTGTGGATTTTTGTTTTGTGCCGTAGAGGGCACCGTGGATGGTTCCCTTGTTTATGGGTTTTACCACGTTAAAAATTCCTGTGTCCATTTGTTTGAATTTTCTTAACTGTTGTTGTGATTGGGACTGCATGGTAACTTAAGTAGATGTTTATTAAAACTTAAAAAATAAAGGTAATCAACTATCAAATTTAATCCATACATTCAGAAAAGACTTTTATAACACATCTTGTGTTTTTCGAAAAGAGTTTTGCCCAAAACATTTATTCGGAGTTTACACAACTTATAACAATCTGTTATTAACCTTGTAAACAAGCTTTTGGTATTAAAGCCTTTCTTCAACTGGTATCAGAGCGGGAACACCTTTTGTGATCCTGAAACTTGAGAAATTGTTTTCGAAACTTCTTTCTAAAAAATTTCTGAATAATGGAAGAAAAATTTGAGAAGTTAGGTAACCTATCCAGACCACCACTCTTTGATGGAAATAATTTTTTGTACTGGAAAGTGAGAATGACTGCTTTCATTCAAGGAACCCTGGGTGAGGAAGTCTGGGAAATGATTGAAACAGGGTTTGAACATCCTACTAAACCTACTTCAGCCACTGATCCAACAAGGATTAAGAAACTTCTTACTGAATTTACTAAGGAGGAGAAAAAACTATCTCTTGATTATAACAAAGGAAAGAATACCATCTTTATGTCCATAAATGAACATGAATTCAAAAGAAAATCCATATGTTCTACTTCTAAAGAGGCATGGGACACTTTAGTCATTACTCATGAGGGTGATGAATGTGTCAAAGATGGAAAAATTCAAATGCTCATTTTTTAATATAACAACCTGATTATGAATGGCAATGAATCCTTTGACGATTTCTATATAAGGTTAACTGATATTTTTACAAAACTTCATGCAAATGGTATAACCTATAGTAGAAAGGAAATTGTTTCAAAGATTCTTAGGTCATTTTCATCTAAATTTGACAACACGAGATATGCTATTGAGGAAATGAATGACCCAAATATGACTGCTAAATTACTTAGAAGTAAACTTAGGACTGTTGAATTGGAACTAGACTTTAAAAAGAAATTGACCAGACAGACGAATAAAGCCTCTAGTTCAAATGTTATGTTTTCATCTAAATTACCAGTGCCTAAATTAAACACTCTAGATTTTGACACTGACTGTCTTGAAAACTGTGATTTGGAAAACCTTGACAATGAAATAGCTCTTATGAGTTAGCATTTCAAAAATATTTAGAAATTTAGAAATGCTGTAGCCTCTAAATAAGGAAAATTAAATTATCAAGGTAATCAGTCTCGCAGACCTCATGACAGAGACAATACTTAAAACACTTATGACAATAGGAGGAATTATAACCCCAATAGACCTAAACTTGACATAAAAGATGTTAAGTGTCATGGTTGTGGTAAACGTGGTCACTATGCTAGTAAATTTCCAACTAGTTTTAACAACAATAACAAGGCCAGTATGTGTAAGACATGGGACGACTCAAGTGATTCCGATGAGGATGAAACTGAGTCAATCCAAATAAATGAGTACTGCATGTCTTTCTTTGATAAGATAATATATAATGATGATGCATGCTTGCCTGCTCATGAACTTGATATGCCTGTTGATGTTGTGAATGATCTTGTTGATAATTATGTTCCCATTACTGCTAAAATATTGTGTGTGAGCCAAAGTGAGAATGTTGATGATGAATTGAACGTGTACGTGAGTAATGAACCTATAAAAAACATAGGGGATAATTCAGACGATGCACATAGTGAGTCTGATGATGATCTGCCTGATTTATATGAGTTATACACTAAAACGGTTAAGAAGAGTGGTCGCCTAGAAAAAATGATAAAAACCTTAAGTTAGCGTATCGATTTGCTTAACCAGACTATTAGGAAGAACACTGAATATTATACTGTCCAATGTGTTGCTCATGAGACTGAGATTGAGAATTACACCTTGAGAATAAACTCTTTGATTCAAAAGAACCATGAATTTGAACAAAAATACAAGGCAACCCTTATTGAACTAGAAGAGTCAAAGCAAATGGTTTCAAATGTGTTTAAAAAATGCCAACACTTTGAAACACAAACCAAGTCTTATGAAAAAATTATTACTGGAAGCAAATTTGACTCTGAAGATAAGTCTGGCCTAGGTTTTGGAGAAATAGTACATACAAGTAAGACCAAAGTTTCTCTTGAAAATGTTGCTTTTATAGAACAAGGCCAAACTTATCAAAATGTTCAAAAAGATGAATCTAGTCTTAATGTCTCTCAAACAACACATAATCAGTACAATCAACAGTTGAAACTAAATAGTCAGACCAAATATGTTTGTCCATCTGCCAAAGACCAAAGACAGAAACCTAAACCTAATAACGGCTGGACTACTATACCCAATAGATCCAAGCCAATTTTCAAATATTTTAGCAAGAAAGTCAATTCCTATACCCATCAGTAATGTTCCTACTGCGATATTTTCGGTCATACTCTTGATGAATGTTTCCAAAAAAGGCTCTACACTCCTACCTACCAGAACTTTAACTATTCTAGGAAATCCAAAAATACTTATGTACTTCCTAGACAGGCCACAAACAACTATAACTCTAAAAAGAAAAAGGGAGGGTCCAAGACTAAGAAAAAATCATTTAGAAAGACCCCTCAAACCTTTTTTAAATCAAAAGGTCACAAATTTTTTAAAACCAGGCCTATTTGGATTAGAAAAGATGATTTACTACCCCAGCTCAAGTGAAACATTATCATTTCTGCTTTAAAGGCACAAAGCACTTGAACTGGATGGTATTTAGACTCCGAATGTTCTAAACATATGATCGGGGATGAAACAAAATTGAAAAACAAGACAGACTTCCTTGGAGATAGTGTCATATTTGGAGATGGTGTTTCTTCTCAGATCATAGGTAAGGGAACATTGAGTGAGCAAGGGCTTCCTAAACTGAATGATGTTCTCCTAGTTAAAGGCCTTAAAGCTAATCTCTTAAGTATATCACAATTTTATGACTCCAATCACTAAGTTACCTTTTCAAAAAATTATTGCAAAATTATTGATGAAAAAGATAATTGTATCTTAACAGGAAATAGAACCCCAAAAAATTATTACACAGTAATCCCCAATTTTGAATCTTGTAATGTTGTCAGATTAGAAGATTCTGATCTTTGGCACAATAGATTGGGACACACAAATTATGATAACCTTAGAAGATTGAGTTCCCAAGAGATAGTTAGAGGTTTACCTAAAATTAAAAATTCTTTTACTCCTATAGGTGGACCTTGTTAGGAAGGCAAAATAAGTAAATCCCTATATAAGAAAGTTAAAGATGTCCTTACCACTAAGCCTCTAGAACTTATCCATATGGACCTAATGGGTATTTCAAGAACTGTTAGTTTCTGTGGAAACTCTTACATCCTAGTTATAGTTAATGACTATACGAGATATACTTGGGTAGCTCTTATGAAACAAAAATCATATACCTTCAATGAATTCTTAAGAATCCTCTTGAAAATTGAGAATGATAAGGATACCCAAGTGTGTCGAATTAGGAGTGATAGAGGTGGAGAGTTCAAGGACTCTGGAATTTCAGAGTATTATGTAGCTAATGGCTATAAACATGAGTTTAGCGCTCCTAAAACCCCGCAGTAAAATGTTATAGCTAAACGTAAGAATAGGACTTTACAAGAAATGGCAAGGGTTATGTTACATGCTAAAAATCTCCCTAGATATTTTTGGGTAGAAGCTGTCCAAATCGCATGTCACATTATTAATCGTATCTACCTCAGAAAAAAATTCCAAAGAAACATCTTACGAGTTGTGGTTTCACAAAAAGCCAAACTTAACATATTTTAAAACCTTCGGTAGTATCTGCTATATCTGCAAAAATAGAGAGCATCTTTCAAAATTTGATACCCGAGGAGAAAAGGGTATTTTTCTTGGCTATTCCCAAAATACTAGGGCTTTGCGTGTGTTTAATTACAGAACCAAAACTATTATGGAATCAATTAGTGTAATTGTAGATGATACAAGTGTTAGGAGTAGTGAAAGTCAACCAGTAACATTTTATGAGGATGAACCCGTTTTATCCCTTGATCCTCAAGATGATACCAATTCACTGCCACCTGAGAGTCCCTCTGTACCCACTTGGGTTTCTAAAGATCATACCCCTGAAACCATTGTCGGTAATCCTTCGGAACCATTTAAAACTAGATCTCAACTTTGACAAGTGGCATAATTTTCTTATTTTGTTTCTCCTGAGGAACCTAAAAATGTTAATGATGCCCTTACTAACTCATTTTGGATAAATCATATGCAAGAAGAGCTAATCCAATTTAAGAGTCACGATGTTTGGAATCTGGTTCCTAGACCAAAAGATTCGAAGGTTATTGGCACAAGATGGATTTTTAAAAACAAAATTGATGAAAATGGGGAGGTCATTAGAAATAAAGCTAGGTTGGTTGCACAAGGATACTCCCAGATTGAGGGAATTAATTTCGATGAAACTTTTGCACCAGTTACATGTCTAGAATCAGTTCGTCTCCTCCTTGCGATTTGTTTTCATATGCAATTCAAATTATTCCAAATGGATGCTAAATTGTCTTTCTTAAATGAAAATTTATCTGAAGAAGGATGTGTAGAACAACCCAAAGGATTTGTTGATCTTGTACACCCCGACCACATTTTTAGGCTTAAGAAAGCCTTATACGACTTGAAACAAGCTCCTAGAGCTTGGTATGAGAGACTGTCTACCTTTTTAGTGTCTCACAAATTCGTACGGGGTGGAAACGATCAAACATTATTTGTTAGAAAGGAAAATCAACATGTCTTAATCGCGTAAGTATATGTGGACGATATTATTTTCGGTTCCACCTGTCCTAAACAAGTAGAGAATTTTTCTGATATCATGCATACTGAATTTCAAATGTCTCTAATGGGTGAACTACAATATTTTTTGGGTTTACAAGTAAAACAATGCAGTGATGGTCTTTTTATTTCTCAATCCAAGTATGCTGCAGATTTAGTTAAAAAATTCGGCTTAGAAAATTCTAAAACTTCAAGAACCCCCATGAGTACTTCAATTAAACTTTCTAAGGATGATCATGGGAAAAGTGTTGATCCCACTCTGTATAGAAGTATGATAGGGAGTTTGCTGTATCTTACCGCGTCTCGACCCGACATATCCTTTGCCATGTGTATCTATGCTAGATATCAAAGTAAGCCTAAAGAATCGGACTTATTAAGTGTAAAAAGGATTATTAAATATATTAAGGGTACTCTAAAATTTGGTATTTGGTACACAAACGATACGACTAGTTCTATTGTAGGATACACCGATGCCGATTGGGCCGGTTGTTCTGACGATAGTAAGAGCACTTCTGGTGCTTGCTACTATATAGGCAATAATCTCGTAGGTTGGTCGTGTAAGAAACATAATTGTATGTCATTATCTAGTGCCAAATCTGAATATTTAGTAGCTGGTAGTTGTTGTGCTCAATTACTATGGATTAGACAAATGCTTAGTAATTATGGTCTCACAGAAAAACAGTTAATCATGTTTTGTGATACCAGAGTGCCATTAATATTTCCAAAAATTCTATCCTGCACTCGCGAACTAAGCATATTAAGATTAGACATCATTTTATCCGTGACCTTGTCGAATCTAAAGATCTCATTATTGAATATCTGAGTACTCAAAAACAGCTCGCAGATCTCTTCACAAAACCTTTAGATAACATACGCTTTGAGTATTTGCGAACAACTGTAGGCATGATAAGTCTTAATTAATCTCAATTTTTTATGATTTATACCCCTTGTATATTTGAGAAAAAATTGGGGAGAAGATCTTGAGTATTGCTTAGCAATTTTACTATTTATTCCTGATTCTAACTCAACTAATATGCCAATTTAGTGTTTATCTTATTACAGGCGTTTCAGACCCGTTGTATAGCTTTTAGGGTATTTGTCTGTATATAGTTGAGTGATGTATTTTCTTTACCTTATTTTCTGTTCTAGGATGGGAATGGGTAGTTAGAATTTTTGTATAGGACACATAGGATTTCTTTTCATTTTGACCCAAGAGTTCTGAATACTGAAGGGAATTTTGTCTCTAATATTCAAAGGGGAAGATTGAGAACACACTATATATTGACTTACTTGAGTCAGCATATATAGGAGTTCCAATTAGTTTGGATATCTAGACAAAATAGGTTAGAGTTTTATGAGAAATCCATCTCCTCAAAGGTTGACATTCATTGAAGAAATCTAGTCCAAGAGAACCTTTAAGATCAACATAAAGGGAAGTTATTTCTAAACCTTAAAACCACAAATAGGACACTTGCACTGTATAATACATATCACCTATTTACTTTAAAGGTTTTTCAGCACTTCAAATCTTTTTAAAATCAATTTAATTCAATTCAAATCATTTTATATAATTTTAAATAATTTTCAAATGATTTTTGAATTAATTAAAACATGGTTTTAAAAGTGTTGTGGGTATACGTTGAATTTAACAAACTTATTTTCTTTTCTGATTGTTTGTCTGGGTAAAATTCAAAAGCGCTAGAGAATTGGAGGTGTGCTTTGTGATTAATTTCATACACGTGTTTTTGCCTTCATCGTGTGCGTACACGTGTTGGTAGACTATCGATTGGATTTGTGTTTTCTCGTAGACACAATCTGTTTAACCAATCTCAACCCTTGGATCAACATTATCAACGTCCTGCATGTGTTGGGAATTAATCCACGTGAACCCAGTTTAAACCAATCACCAAACCTTTAACCCACCGCTTTTGTTGAACCGTTGGATTAAAGTCAATTGGTAGATTCAATCCCAGCCATTGGATTGAGTTCAAGGTTATGGATCCTTCTATGTCATCTATAAAAAGGAACCAAGCCTCAGTATTTTGAGACTTTTGCCATTTCATGAAATCTGAGAGAAAAGAGAGAGTAGAGAGAGAAAAGAGAAAATGGAGTAGAGAGGGAAAGAAAATAGAGAGATTAGAAAGAAGAAACCCTAGTTTTCTTCGTGGTTCAAACCTTTGAGTGATTTCTCCCAAACCAAACACCAAAACCTAAACAGTTCCAAACACCAGAAAACTCATTCTAGAGAGTAAGACATTTTTAGGGTTTCTGTGTTGTTGGTGTTGTGTTTTTGTTTGAAGACCTCTTCAAATCTTTCATTCTCTCAGAACTCATCTCTAAGAGAGACTTAAGTTTCATTATTGAAACTGAGTTTTTCTAGAAGAGAACATCTCACGTTTTATTTTTCTTTTTCTATTTTAGATCTGGCATTATAGATCCTTTTTGCTTCAACAAGTTTTGAAATAGAAACTTCTAAGTTTCATAATATTTTCAGATCTAGTAAGTTGTTTGTGGTTCTGATTTTTATTTCATATTTCATGAAATACGTGTGTACAAAAATAAAAAGAACACAATGAACTTATGTTAAAGTTTTAAGGTATAACCCTAGATCTGAGAAAAGAAGTTTTATGTCAAAATATGTTGAATCAGTCTCTATATGTTAAGTCTCAATCTGTTTTGACTAAGTAGACTTCTAGTCTAGTTTGGATCTCAATTGGAGACTTACAATTTCAAAAATATTTTCAAATACAGAAACTGTTTAAGACCTTGAACCGTCTTCTGAGCAAGGTATCCTTGAGATCTATGGATAAATAAAAGATCAAGAAGTTTTTGCTTGAAAAAATCAGATTCAGAAATAACCTTCATTTTAGAACGGTTATAATTTGTTAGGAAAGTTTGTATTAATCTTGAGAGGGTGAGTAACATGTTTGCATGTAGTAGCACATCACAAACACTATGTCACACGAACACTTAGACATTGTGGTTTTGTCTTAGAATCTTGGATTTTGAAAGAGTTGCTTAAATCAGAATTCAAAGAGAAGGAAATCAAGGGAAAAGCAAAGAAACAACAAGAAAAGATTAGTCCAATTTAGAATACCTTTGGAGTGGAGAATCTCATGTAGGTAAATTCTGAAATTAGGTTAGGATCTTTGTGGTTTGCTTAAGTGTGTAACTTGATTTTTATTCTAGTGGATTTTTATTTTGTGCCGTTGAGGGAACCTGGATGTTTTCCTTGTTTAGGGGTTTTACCACGTTAAAAATTCATGTGTCTATATCTTTGAATGTTCTTAACTATTGTTGTGATTGGGACTGCATGATAACTTTAGTAGATGTTTATTAATACTTAAAAAAGAAAGGTAATCAACTATCAAATTTGATCCATACATTCAGAAAAGAGTTTTTCCCGAAAATTTTATTCAGAGTTTACATAACTTATAACAGTCTGTTAGTAACCTTGTAAACAAGCTTTTAGTATTAAAGCCTTTCTTCAAACCAAAACTGGAGGAGAGGACTCCTTAATTCACAATGACTTTTGTACTTCATATCTAGAGGAGTACAATAATGATGCCTACCTAGTAGGGTATATTCCACCAATTTTTAAAAAGTACATAGGAAAATAGGGGAACCCCAAGGAACATATCAAAAGGTTCGGCGAGAGCCTTGGGGCCCACTACAATGACAAAAACCTCAGATTAAGAGAGTTTTCAAAATCTCTAACTAAGAATGAATATACTTGGTACTCGCACTTGATGCCCGGTAGTGTGGCTTCTGGGGAGGATTTACACTTGTTGTTTGTGCAAAAGTTCTTCTTGGTAGAAGATGAGTTCACCCTCATGCAGCTAGCCCGAAAAAAGTAGAAGCCTGACAAATATGTTATAGCCTACATCAGAAGGTTCCACGAGTGTTCTCTTGATATACGAGAGTAAACGCGAGAAAGCAAACTCTTGCAAGTTTGTGCCGAAGGGTTATTTCTCGAATATATCTTCCATCTCATCAATAAAATGGGAGAAGACACTCAGGAGGACATGGAAAGCTTCCCCTGGGCATGAAATGCTAATGTTGCAGTCGACATAGGTTAGACGCAAATGAAGGATGAGCCTTTTCACAGAAATTATTAAGACTCCGAGCGCTCAGGCAGTGTTAGGAGTCATAGGGGGCCCAGTTCCTTCATAGCACCACCGACGGTACTACAAAATCCCTTTATCTCAGGGGGAGTTGCTCAAGCCATGGCCAAAAATGCTGTTCCACTAACACCACCACTACATGCTCCACTTTTTATTGTGGTAGGAGCTGCTCACAATACGGCTGCTGCACTAGCTATGGGTTCTGTTATGTGTCCAGGCAGTGGCACACCAATCATGACACCCATCGCGGCCCCAACAGTGGTGGCTCCTACGCAGTGAAACCCTCTTCTCCATAGTATAGAGGAAATGAAAAAGGAGCTCTTGAAGATGATGGTAGCTTCTAAGGTAGTAGGAGAAGCTACCTTGATATATGATGATTTTCACACTCCGTAACCTGAGGAGTACAATAACAAACCCTATCCAGTGGGATATATTCCACCTATCTTTGAAAAGTATACAGGTAAAGGGGATAATCTCAAGGAGCATGTCAAATGGTTCATTGAAAACCTAGGGACCCACTACAATAATAAGAAGTTAAGGTTGATAGAGTTCTCAAAATCTCTAAATGAGAAGGCTTACATGTGGTATTCCAATTTAGTGCCAGGTAGTGTGTACACTTTGGAAGATCTCCATGTCCACTTCGTACAAAAATTCTTCTTGGCAGAGGATGAATTTACCCTTACACAATAGGTGGAAGAAAAGCAAAAACCCGTTGAGGATGTTGTGGCATACATTCGGAGGTTTCGCGAGCGCTCTCTAGATGTGAGAGAGGAAATACGAGAGATTAAACCCTCTCAAGTTTGTGCAATGGGTATATATGTACCATTTGATAAATAAAACTTGATAAGGTACATTCACTGCCTTTCTAAAGTCTGTGAGGAACATTGCTTTTGTCGTAAATCCATTGCCAGCACCATCAGCTTTGTCAAGTTTAATGATAAAACCAACAGCTAGCTCGGGGAAAGGGTGACCCCCTTGTGTAAACTACACTAACGGTGAAGACAGAAGGCAGAGAGGCGGAGCTTATGGCCAAAGAAGAAGAGATAGAGGTAATAAGAGGAAGTTCGATAGCAAATATGATCCCCTGGAGCTAACTTGCACAATCAAGCAGGCTGTTGAGACTTACGATCTCATGGTCCATGATAAAATGTGCTGGGCCGTTGAGGGAAGAACGACACCTACCATGCGAGAAGACAGGGAGAATATAAAGTTTTGCATAATCTACAATAAGGTGGGGCACCCAACTGGCAAGTGCTTCGCACTACGAAGGCTAAATGACAAGCACGTCAAGAGAGGAGACATCCAATTGCAACAAATTTATGTAAATAACAACCCTTTGCCATTACATGGGGTAAACATAGATATCGCCTTTGATGAGGAGGCAGAATGTCTGAGAGAGAAGGATTGGCTTCGTTGGGAAGACATTAAAGAATCCATGGAACAATGTTTATTCCATATGTATCAATTGACACTGGAAGATGAAACATAAAGCGAATGGAGCCCGATCGATGATCTAAGTAGGAAGATGGAAGCTTGCTCCCTAAGGGTAGTGAATAATGCGATAGCGAATAATTAGTCCTCGTACAAAGATGTGGAAGAGGTTTACAAGATGGAGGAAGAACAAGTGTACTCAAGGGTGGAATGTGCCGCGGTTGCACAATTGCAAAAGTTTGGTTGGTTTTTTGACCAAGTGGGGTTGCTCGAGAACTCTCGATTGGAGGTCATGCTAGAAATCTTAGAAATCGTTAAGAAAAACATGGCTCCAAACCTGTGATGGAGGTGGCTAGTGGCTCAGTTAGTGAGGAAGTTCCTCTTAAAGGTTACATTATCAGAGACTGACAGATCATTAAGATAGCCCCACAATAGGCCACTCTAAGTGACAACAAGCATATACGGGTTTAATTTAACCGTGTCTTGATGGATGGGGGAGACTCCATCAACATCATGCCCATGAGGTCCTTTTACACATGCAACATATCTGAGACAAGGATTGTGCAAAATCCTTTGTCAATCTCTGGATATGATAATCAATCCTCCAAGTCGATTGGCCATGTTAATGTTGGAATGATGATGGGAAATATAAATTACCATATTAAATTCCATCTTATGTACTATGAGCCATCCTATCAGCTGCTCGTAGGAAGGGTGTGGATGCATAACCATGGTATGGTGACTTCCACGTATCACCAATGCTCTAGGGAAAATATCAAAGGGAAAGAAGTAGTCATTCAGGCTTCTAGGAAGCCTTTCGCAAGAGAGGAAGCGCACTTGGTGGATGCTTCCTTTTACACAGAGTTGACTGAGGGAGCTACCGTACTCACTCGATATACTGGGGGAATAAAGTTTCCAAGCACCAGGGAAAGGGTGCACACACCAGCTCTCTTAGTGGTGGCATACAAGGAAGAGAAGATTATTAGGGAGGAAGTTAGGCCTCCTATCCTGTCCAGACAGCTGCATGGTCGAATAATGCCCTGTATTGATCCCATTGAGCACCAAGTTCAACAACAAAGTGTGCTTAGCAGATTCTCAGCAAAAGAACTGGAAGAAAATAATCGCAAAAGAGCCCATCGAGAGGATAATCCTCGCTAGTGAAAAACGGTGGTATTAGCCAATGGAAAAATCATCTACAAACTATGAAGGTGTGAGTGGGTAGCTGAAGGCCTTAGTGATAAGGTTGAACCGGTTTATAAATGTTTTTCGGTGGATAACTTGGGCCAGTGCTTGTTGATTAACAACTCTAATATTAAAGAGTTTTTGGAGGAGGTGAAGGAAGAACCAAAATGCATGGAAGACAAGCCAAAGCCCCAAGTACAAGAGTTGGAACAGATTAATTTAGTAGGAGAAGGTGATGATCATAAGCCAATGTTTATATCGAAAGATCTTGATACTACAGCCAAGGCTGCTCTAGTGGATCTACTACGAGAGTTCAAGGATGTCTTCGCATGAAAGTATACTGAGATACCGGGGGTAGATAAAGAGGTGAGCTGCCATAAGTTGAATGATATTCATCAGCAATCTCAGAAAACTCGGCCACTCTAACGTATAAGGCAGAGTTGGATCTGAAGATAAAGGATGAAGTCTAGAGGTTGCTCGCTGTGGGTTTCATCTTGCATATCCAACATACTATTTGGTTGTCTAGTATTGTACTAGTAGGGAAGAAAGAAAAGAACCAAATTAGGATCTGTGTGAATTTCATGGATTTAAATCGGGCCTGTCCAAAAGACGAGTTCCCATTGCTTTCTATTGACAACTTGATAGATGCAACAACGGGGTATGAGATATATAGCTTTATGGATGGCTATGTACGATACAACCAAATCAAGATGGATCCATAGGATGCTGAGAAGACTGCCTTTCGTACCCCGTTAGGTAATTTCATGTATATGATTATGCCTTTTGGACTAAAGAATGCAAATGATACTTACCAAAGAACCATGATGGACATATTCCATGATCTCTTTCACGAGATTATGGAGTTTTATGTCGATGATCTGGTAATAAATTCCAAAAAGGAGGTTGCTCACTTAAACTACTTGATCAGGGTGTTCATGAGGTGCAAAAAGTACAAATTGAAGATGAACCCCCTCAAGTGTGCATTTAATGTGACAAGCAGTGAGTTTCTATTTTTTTATGAACATGAAAGGAGTACAAATGGACCTGGACAAGCAAAAAGGCATCCTCAACATGCCAAGGCCCAAGTTTACGAGATAGTTAAAAATCTTCTTAGGAAAGGTCTCCTACTTGAGAAGGTTTGAGCCTGGACTTGCTGAGGTCACTCACCCACTGATGGAGTTGTTGCAGGCAAAAACTAAATTTGTATGGGAGCAACCACACCAGGAGGCTTTGGACCAGTTGAAGAAGCTCCTAATGTCTCCTTAAACGATGATCCCTCTAAAGTTTGGTATTCCTCTATATCTCTATCTCACATCTACTCGGAGATCAATTGGAGCATTGTTAGCTTAAGAGGTAGAGGGTATAGAGAAACATGTGTATTATTCAAGAATGATTATGTATGGGCTTAAGGCCAGGTATATTATTATTATTGAGAGGCATTATTTGTCTCTCGTCTTTGTTGTAAAAAAGCTTAGGCATTACATATTGTCTTTTACGGTTCACATCGTAACTAAATGTGATCCTATAAAGTTTTTACTTGCTAGAACTGTACTAGTAGGCAGGGCAACCAGATGATTTCTGAGGTTGGTTGTCCAGTTGTGTTGATCCTGAGGAAGCTGAGAAAAAGTTGATAGAACTAAATGTATAAAGCTATGAGACCACAAAAATACCTTTATACTAGAGGATCCAAAGAGCAGGTTACTTTTGGCCTACGACGAGACAAGATGCTGCGATGCTATAGAGAGATTGTGGAAAGTGTCGATTGTATTATCAAGATACTGAATGCAACTTCATAGAACAACTATATAACTAGAGGCCGCCATACGGGGACATGTTAGTAGATGGGATTGTGCCCACAGATAAAGATGACGCCACAAGACTGAAGTGAATAATACCCAGATACTACGTTCAAGAGGGGTAACTATATCAAAGAGGTTGTTATGACAGGCGTCTAAGATGCATCAAGTTGGAAAAAACGAAGGAAGTACTAAAGCAGACGCACGAGCTAGGTCACATTGGGGGAACAAAAATTTATGACCAACATATGACTCTAGAGTATTTTTGGCCCGCTATGGATAAAGAGTCTGCGGAGTTCGTTTGAAAATACAAGGCGTTCCAACTCCATGAAAATATTATCCATGCCCCCTTGGTGGACCTACACTCCCTTTCTACTCCTTTCCCGTTCCACACATAGGCATTCGATCTAGTAGGGGAAATAAAACCCTCCTCAAGGGGAAAAATATGGATACTTGTTACCACATAGTGTTTCACTAAATGGGCAGAGGCTATACCATTGAACAAGGTCACAATGGGGGTGTGTTGGAAACGTAGACCTCCAATTTTAATTTTATAAAAATGAATTTCCTTTAGTACGAAATAAAGATGGTTCAACACACTCAATTGGCAAATTTTAATTTCTTCAAGCAAATTAAAATTAAGCACAACAAAGTGAATTAAAGTAAACTCACACACACTTTAAATTCACTCAAACCAAATTAATTTAATTATCAAGTTTAAATAAATTAGGCAAGACTATTAACCAATTAATTTAGTGCTAACTCGAATTAAATTAACTTAAACAAAATTTACCCAAATAATTAAACATGCACCATTTTAATCAAGAATGCGAATTAAACCCAATTTTATCTTTTTACCCTAAGCATGAGTTCTAGGTGATTTTTGCAGAAGATAAAATAAATTCACAATCCCACAACACGGCGATGTACGAGGAAAAACCCAAATCGAGAAAAAAGCCTCAGACGACCCTGGCCTAACAAATTGACTAAGTACGGTATGAATTTTACAAAGATTTGACAAGAGGACTTACACAACTGACTCGACTCCCTTCAAGCCTTGACGCGCTCCTTCGAACTTCAACCTCCGCCTAGCGAATAATCCCGGAGTCCACCGAAATCTTGGAGTCCACTAATTGAGACCAAGCAACCATCAACCACACATGGTGCCTTTCATCATGTGAGAATGTCGCAGAAAAACAAATGCTTCGTCTTCTTTGAGGGATGTAGAAGAAAATCTAAACTTCTCCTTCTTGTGGTAGAGATGAACAATGGTGTCAAACAACTCCAAGAAAGATATATATATTTAAGAACTTGGAATAAACATAAACTGATTTTATGGGTGAAAACACATGTGTATAAGAGAATTTCTAATTAATTTTAACACATGAGAACTAAGACTTTTGTTATGAAATATTGGCTCTCAAAAATATCTCAAGGAGGTTGCAAAAGTCTTGGAAAAGTTCCGTCCCGAAGTTTCCTTTAAAACTGCCATAAAATAGTGGGACAAAAGTAGTGGAAAAATGGGTTAAAACTGCCAAAATCCCCCCCCCCCCCCCAACCCAGAAATCTCGTTCGAACGAGATTTTCGTTCGAATGACCTTTTAACGAGGTTCCAGAGGACAATTGGGAAAAGTCATTGGCAAACTCGTTCAAATGACATTCTCGTTCGAACGACAGTATCGAACGAAGTGATAGAATGGTCAAAATTCATTTTAAGCCAAAAAACTTTTTATTCAAAGTTCTAAAATAACCTTCAGTTTAAAATAAAATTACACCCATTAAAAAATGTTCCAAGTTCCTATATATATATGTAATGCATTCATACCTTAGGAGGGATTAGAACTTAAGTTAATGACGTGAAACGAGGCACATGTAAACTGGCAATGATGTTCTCTTGATATGTACACCGCAACGTCTTCAACTTTAATATGTCATAGGCTTGATGTATGGTCAAGAATTCTATCTTATGATTCAAACGTTTTTGTCCTGAATTGAGCCAACACTACATTAAGACTCAATCGGAGACTTGTGTCCTTACAAATCTCCCCCTTTGGCTATTCCGGGACAAAAACAAAAATAAAATCCTAAAGGGCCATCAAGCTCTACTAGAGTTAAAAACATCCCACCCAAAAATAGAAAACTTGACTCAAGACCCAAGGATCAATAGATTTGCCGATGAAAGGTTTCCGCTAAATATAAGTCCTGCACACTTAAGCAAACATTAAACGCATAGAGAATATCAAAAGTTTAAATGCAATTAAAATAAATACGCCCCCTAAATTAATTCTTCCTTTATCAACTATGATCAACCTAAGAAGGTCGCGACTCCCCCTAAGTTAAATCTCCTAAACTAAGATACGATTATAATAGGATTAGATACCATTTCTCTCCCTATCATTCTCCCCCTTTTTGTTCAGGAATAGACAAAGGTGATAGAATTAATAAAGTACTCATTTCTCCCTAAAAACTACACAAGATATATATATATATATATATATGGGAAAAAAAGTAGAGTGAAGATGCATAAAGAGTTAAAGACATGAAAGCATGTGGGCAACAAATAGACAATAACTAATCCAAGCAAGAATAATGGATGCTAACTATGAAGAGAACAAAAAAATGATATCAATTTGAAACATAAGAAACTAGGCATGTGATATCAAACAAAAGTTTGCAACAAGTTAGGTACCAATTATGAATTAATGCATAGGTGGACTAGCTAAAATGGCAAAGACTCAAAATAAAACATAATATCATATATATGTATACACAATATATATAAAATATATACAAGCACACATATATAGATATAAACTCACAAATGACACAAAATAAATTAACATGAGTTTTCCACATTCTTATAGCATAAATGTGTCATATGGAAACGGAAGTGAAGGGGTGTGAACAAGATATGAATGGATTAAAACCCAATCACTTAAAACATGTTCACAGAGTTCTTATTTGATTACAAAATTTTATCACATTTAGATATATCCTCATGTGACAATATGAATTGAACTCATTGAACAAACAAACACAATGCATACAAGCCTAATATGTTGATGATTGTACAAACCAATAGAGTCATGATATTGAAAGCACAACTAGGATAAACGGACATTATGCAAACCCTTGATATACTATCCAAACTCCCTCAAAATAAGTATATTAATTTTTGAATGACTATATCAAACTAAACAAATAGGCCTTGGCAAATATTTTCTTTTAATGTCATTATTCTTTTAGGCCTTTGGACCACGTATTTCTTTTAGGTCCAAGCAAACGGTGGATTACTCGCAAAGGATGATATTTCCTTTCGTAGCCCTTTCCCGTGCATATTTATATATATCATTTTTATATCTCACACAAATCTCACGTGTAACGAATTTTAACATGCACTCCTCCTCCTAGGTCACATAATATGTTGATGACTAGATTGGTAAGATAACACCTCACAAAGCTCAAATATACATGTGAAGTTAAAATTTCAAGTGAGCTCGTACATGTGTGAATTGAGGCATATAAAAATAGAATCCATTATAGCAACAAAATCCAACTACTCTATGTAAGCATGGTAAAGAACATTTTAAGGATTGGCAATCTTAACCAAAAGTTCTAGCCACATGGAAGCAAAAAAGAAGGGATTCGAACACAAACATATGCCACAAAAGATGTGTAAAATCAAAATACACACAATAAAAATCTTTTTGAGTTTTTAAAATTTTTAACCAAAAAAAATAAAATATTTACTTAAAAGACAAACAAAAAACATTTGTATTTTTCATTAAGTCTAAATTACTAAAACGGTAAAACACAAATGATAAACAAAAATCTTTTTGTATTTTTGATTTAGTGCAAACAAAATAGATATAATACAAAAGACAAACAAACATCATAATTCTATCATGAGATATGTGATAAAGCAATGTCTAGAAAATGATAAACAAGCATACAATTAGCATGATAATATAGCATGAAGCCTAAAAGCTAAAGTATGCAAACAACTAACACATTCAACCTTTAGATTTAGCAAGGAAGGTATCGTGTGAAAGTAAATGAGAATAAAAAATCCTATCTTGTAAAGCTACCAAGTCGAATCTCCTAACCCAAACTAATGATGAATGATGATCTCGGGGTGTAGGAATCTTGGCTACCTCAGTTGCCTTACGTTAGGATTTTCTAGGACCTCGTTTAAAATCAAAATAAAATTTCTTAAGATGACCTTTTCGACCACAATGTGAGCACCTAAAGACTCGACGAAAAGGCTTACCTAAGGAATGATCTATAATATTATTCCTAGAGGATTCTCCTGAAACATTATTTTTTGCTTTATGAGTTGACTCATTACAAGTATCGAAGCCTAAACCACACGTGTCATTTTTAATTTGGACTGTTCCTAATATTTTATCTAATTTCTCCAAATGATACTTCAAATCAAATTTGACTTTACTAGAGTCTTTTAGTTTATTTTCTAAATCTACAATGCGAGACTCTAATAAAACATTGCGCTCTTCAAACGCGAGAAGCGCCTTTTTTAAGGATTCTATTAAACCTTTAAGGCTATCTCTCTCGCCTTCTACATATTCAAGATTCTCACGAAGAGCTCTATCAAGTATCCTAAGGTCTTCCACTAAAGAAATCTCATTAATGACCTCGACACGCTCTTTCAAACTAGCTTCTAACTTCAAATTTGCTCTTTTTAATTTAATAGATTCTTCATATAGTTCTTGAAATTAAAATTGAAGTTCAATTACATTAAACTCTTCTTCATTTTTACCCTCTCTCTCTTCTTCACTCTCACTACCATAAAAAAATAAGGGAATCATAAACTATGGCCTTGGAAGTGTCATGTGTTAAAATTTCATCAATAAAGGAGTGCTCACTTTCACTCACATGACTTGCCATAAAAGCCACAAAGTTGGGCTTAGTGGGGGAATCGGACCCCTCTTCCTTATCACTATCACTAAGGGTTGCATTGTAGGAAATTAGTTGCTTACCCCCTCTCCTTAGTTTAGTGGGGAACTCTCTCGCCCTATGGCCATAACCCCCACAACCGTAACACCTATTAGACTCGTCCCTATTAAGATCATCTTTTTGAACTTTAGGGATCTGATCGGTTTTGTCATGCTTAGAGTTTTTGAATTTCTTAAAATCATTTTTATATTTGTTAAACTTGAAATTTCTTAACAAACATAGCCATCTCCTCCGAGTCACTATTACTTTCTCTCTCTACTACTTGTTTTTCCTCCTTTCGGGCTTTCAAAGAAAAGCCCTTATCTATTTTCTTTTCAGTTTTAGAGGGAAACATGTCTAGTTCATAGGTTTGTAAATCACCTACGAGCTCTTCTAATTTCGTAGAGGCTAAAGTGGGTAAAGAATTTAACATGGCCACCTTAGGAATAAATATATCGGGTAGGGACCTTAAAATTTTCTTTACTACTCGGTCGTCGAGTATTTTCTGTCAAATTAAAAGATGAATTAACTATATCGGAAAGTCTAGCATAAAATTCACCAAATGTTTCTTTTTCATTTATTTTGATGGTTTCAAATTGAGTGGTGAGGTTTTGGAGTTTAGAAGCTTTTACGACATTAGTTCCTTCATGAGTGAGTTGTAAAATATCTCAAGCTTCTTTAGCGATTTCACACGTCATAATGCGTCGGAATTCATCCGGTGAGACTGCGCTAAACAAGGCATTTAAACCTCGGGAATTAAAATTAGAAAGTTTAAATTTATTCTCAATCCATGTATCTGTGGGTTTGGGAACACGCTCATTTTCTACTAAATATGTGGGTGGGGACCACCCTTTAACAACTGACAACCAAACCCTCTCATCGATAGACCCAAGTGCCGATTTCATCCGCGCTTTCCAATACGCGTAGTTGAAACCATCGAAATGGGAAATTTTGAAAATGGGAAAAATTCCATTTTAGTCAAAAAATGTTTAAAAGGACCTTAACGCAATAAATTAGCGCTCCGGCTCTGATACCACTTGTTGAAAACATAGAACCTCAATTTTAATTTTATAAAAATGGATTTCTTTTAATGCAGAATAAAGATGGTTCAACACACTCAATTGGCAAATTTTAATTTCTTAAAACAAATTAAAATTAAACACAACAAAGTGAATTAAAGTAAACTCACACACACTTTAAATTCACTCAAGCCAAATTAATTGAATTTTCAAGTTTAAATAAATTAGGCAAGACTATTAACCAACTAATTTAGTACCAACTTGAATTAAATTAACTTTAAAAAAATTACCCAAATAATTAAACATGCACCATTTTAATCAAGAATGCGAATTAAACCCAATTTTATCTTTTTACCCTAAGCATGAGTTCTAGGTGATTTTTGCAAAAGATAAAATAAATTCATAATCCCACAACACGGCGATATACGAGGAAAAATCCAAACCGGGAAAAAAACCTCGGACGGCCTTCGCCTAAAAAATTCACTAAGTACGGTATGAATTTTACAAAGACTCGATAAGAGGACTTACATAACTGACTCGACTCCCTTCAAGCCTTGACGCTCTCCTTCGAACTTCAACATCCGCCTAGGGAATAATTCCGGAGTCCATCAAAACCTTGGAGTCCACCAATTGAGACCAAGCAACCATCAACCACACATGGTGCCTTTCACCATGTGAGAATGCCGTAGCAAAACAAAAGCATCTTCTTCTTTAAGGGATGTAGAAGCAAATCGAAACTTCTCCTTCGTGTGGTAGAGATAAACCAATGGTGCCAAACAACTCCAAGAAAGATATATATATATATATATATATATATATATTTAAGAACTTGGAATAAACATTAACTCATTTTATTTGGGAAAACACATGCGTATAAGAGAATTTCTAATTAATTTTGACACATAAATACTGGGACTTTTGTTATGAAATATTGGCTCTCAAAAATCTCTCAAGGAGGTTGTAAAAGTCTTGGAAAAGGTCTGTCCAGAAGTTGCCTTTAAAACTGTCGTAAGATAGTGGGACAAAATAGTGGAAAAATGGGTTAAAACTGCCAAAAATTTTCCCGCCTAGAAATCTCGTTCGATTGAGATTTTTGTTCAAAACGAAGTCTCGTTCGAACGAACTTATAATGAGGTTCCATAGGACAATTGGGAAAAGTCGTTGGCAAACTCATTCGAACGACATTTTCGTTCGAATGAAAAACTCGTTCGAACGAAGTGACAGAATGGTCAAAATTCATTTTACGCCCAAAAACTTTTTATTCAAAGTTCTAAAATGACCTTCTGAAAATAAACTTCAGTTTAAAATAAAATTACACCCATTAAAAAAATGTTCCAAGCTCCTATATATATCTGTAATGCATTCATACCTTAGGAGAGATTGGAACTTAAGTTGATGACGTGAAACGAGGCACTTGTAAACCGGAAATGATATTCTCTTGATAAGTAGGCCACAATGTCTTCAACTTTAACATGTCATAGGCTTGATGGATGGTCAAGAACTCTATCCTATGACTCAAACGTTTTTGTCTGAAATTGAGCTAACACTACATTAAGACTCAATCGGAGACTTGTGTCCTTACAGGGTGGTTGCACGATTTATGAAGGAATATATCATCTTCCGGTTTGGCATCCCAAAGGTGTTCCTATCATATAATGGCACCCCATTCATGAACAGTGACGTGAGGATGCTCACCGAAAAATACTCCATCATCCATAATAAGTTAATTGTGGCATACCCAAAGTGCAATGGGTAGGCAGAAGCTACCAACAAGACCTTGGTGAACATCCTCTCCAAGATTCTAGAAGATTTTCCAGGAACTTGGGATGATAAAATATCAAAGGTCTTATGGGGTTACAGAACAACTAAGAGGAAACTAACATGATACACCCCCTTTCTCTTATTTTTTAGGGCTGAATAAATCCTTCCAGTGGAGCTAGAGGTACCTTCTACGTGATATAACTTGTGAAGCACAATATTTCCCCACAACATACATTTAAAACTATAATCACTTGAAAAGCACATAGATAATGCCAAGAGACACTTTGAGATGTATAGAAAGCAGTTGTCCAGATCCTACGATCAACTGGTGAAGCCAAGAAAGTTCTAGGAAGGAGACTTAGTTTTTAAGGCTTGCACAAGACACAATGGGGGTCTCTTACTACCTAAGTTTGAGGCAAATAGGGAGGGACCATATATTGTTCGAAAGGCACATGATTCGGGTTATTATGAGATCTCGAAGGTTGAAAATGATGTTACTTTCAAAATTAGTAACAAGTGGATCAAAATTTTCTATGTTTAGAAGAACTTGATATCCTTAGCCAATTCTTCCTTAACCTTATGAATTATGCAAATCTTGAAGTTGATGAGAGGCTATTCTCATAACTTAGCAAAAAACAAATGAAAAGTTATTTATATAATATGAGGATGTTGTGTGACAAAATAAAGTAGTGTAATTTATTTTGGCATAAAGATAAGTAAAATACAAAGAAAATATAGAAAACACTTTCGTTGTATTAATTCAAAGTCCAAAACAATATCATCACAAAAAGAGGAACTACTGCCTAAAGTACATAACCAAAAGGGATAACGAAAGAAACAACAATAAAATCCTAATAATCACTTGGGTCGTCTATGAAAAACCACAAGTTAAAAGAATCTAACAGTCTATGATGATGGATAGGCATCATAGAGGTCAAAGAAGACTGCTCGTTAATCAATTCTGACATATTTTCCTGGTGACGAGTCATCACTTGATGTAATTGGTCTACCTTTGCCTCAGCCTGTGCTAAGGCCTCTCACGTAGCAACAACTTCCTCCTCATCTTTGGCAATCTCAGGACTCAGACTTTTGATTTATTTGCGATTATAGCCTGCGAGTGATTGGCAGATTGAGTCTTGGAATAGAAGGCACACATGTCATCTTTCTTGAAAGACTTGAGCAAGTTAGTCAACCACTTCATGGAAAATTTGTCACCAATAAGAACATTAATTTTCCCCAATAATTTATTGATCTTGGATGGACTTATAGATTACAAAGGGGTGTGTAATACGTCGCTTAAAACGATAGCAAGCCCCAATAGCTTGTAAGCCATCATAACAGGAGAAACTTGGACATGCGAGAGGTGAAAGTAGAAGGGTGGAGATCCAGTAAGCATTCGATCATTTCCTGGCATGTCATCATTAAAATATGAGGAAAATCTACCAAAGTCTAGTTCACAAGTTTGGCAGGGAAAACCTCAGGAGGATGTACGCTAAACGCACTATCACTCGCAGAAGGAAAAATGGTATTGGAAGCCCTATCACCGTCTTGCAAAACTGGAGTAAAGGCTCGTGCAACCTCCTCAACATTTTGGTCAACAATGGGAAGATCAACTTAGTCCACAAGGCCCCTAACTATTGCATCACCGTCTGCAACCTCCTCGTGGGTAGCCCATGAAGCCACCTGTTCAATAATGGTAGCAGGTTCCTCAATAATAGTTTGCCGATCAACTTCAATATGAAAGAAGAGATTAGGAAATAGAAGTTAGAGAAAGGAAAAATTAGGCCATAACAGATGTTCCTCAAGCCCTAATGTGTCTAAAGGACCTTTATGGTTGCTCGACTAGGTACACTGCGGTCGTTTAAAATAATTCCAGTTTACTTAAAGGACAAAAATTGTTGCTCGACTAAGTAAATTGGGAA
The DNA here is from genome assembly GCA_949130495.1 of Sambucus nigra. NCBI lineage: Eukaryota > Viridiplantae > Streptophyta > Magnoliopsida > Dipsacales > Adoxaceae > Sambucus > Sambucus nigra. The sequence continues at coordinate 222,509,976 of OX422207.1, forward strand.
TTCTTTAAGCCCCAGTGTGCCCAGAGGACCTTTATGGTTACTCGAAAAGGTGTAGATCCCAGTTTACTTAAAGGACCATATTGGTTGCTCGACTAAGTAAATTGGCCATTGCTCAAAGCCCACTGTGCCCAGAGGACCTTTATGGTTACTCAAAAAGGTGCATTGTGATCGCTTAAAAAAGTTCCAATTTACTTAAGGACCAAATTGGTTGCTCGACTAAGTAAATTGGGCATTCTTTAAGACCCTGTTTGCCCAAAAGACCTTTATGGTTACTCGAAAAGGTGCATTGTGGTAACTTAAAAAAGTCCTAGTTTATTTAAAGGAATAAATTAGTTGCTCGACTACTTAAATTGGGCACTGCTCAAAGCCCCAGTGTGCCCAGAGGACCTTTATGATTACTCAAAAAGGTGCACTGTGGTCACTTAAAAAATCCCACTTTACTTAAAGGACCAAATCGATTGGTCGACTAAGTAAATTGGGCATTTCTTCAGCCCCAGTTTGTCCAGAGGACATTTATGGTTACTCGAAAAGGTACATTGTGGTCGCTTAAAATGTCCCTGTTTACTTAAAGGACCAAATTGGTTGCTCGACTAAGTAAATTGGGCATTCATTAATCCTTAATATACCTAAAGGACCTTTATGATTGCTCGACTAGGTGTATTGAGGATGCTTAAAAAGTCCCAATTTACCTAAAGGACCTAAATGGTTAGTCGTCTAGGTAAATTGGGCATTGATGCATCAACACTTAGCTACAAAACATACATACAAAGGCAAGTGCAGAGAAAAAGCATCCCTCTTCTAGAGAAACTCCTACGATGTTTGCCTGTTCAACTACTACCTCACCAACCTCAACCTGATTATCAACTTCCTCCTCAGGGGCAGCTGCCCTACCTTCCAAAATAGTAGGGCCAAACAACCCCACCAAGAATTTCTTATTAATGGTGGGCTTGGGGGGAATAACCATAAGGGACCTATAAGTATTGTTGTGAACTTCCTCAATAGGAACAACCTGCGAGCAAAAAGGAGGAAAAAAGGGAAAATTTGGTTCATGCAAAATAGTGGAGTAAAGGCACAAATGAGTTCATTGATAAAAAACAAATAATCACCACAAAGATGGGTTCAATAACTACATTCTGCCTTACTCCACCAGCTATTATCTCCTCATGAATAGCAGGTAAGGAGGAAGTTGAGTCCAAAATTATGGCAATGTGCTCCTTTGGGGTGAGGATGATGAATGGAGATCAGAAGGAGTTTGATGAAATGAATGTTGTTGGGCACTTGGTGTTCCTTGCTCCTCATTTTGCTCATCATTAACAATAATATCATCCAAAATAATGTAGTCAAATGGGGGAAGATGGTTTCTCAGTTGAATACATTCGACGTAATCTTCTAGATGGGCGAACTAATGGAATATCCTCTTCGTCCTCTTCTTCTTTATCCTCATACCCTTCATCAACATGCTCAACATCCTCTTCAGTCTCCTCCTCCTCAGCCCTTGTGCTTAACCTGGTTCTCTTTTGGTCATTCATACTAGCAGAAGGAGTAAAATAAATACCCATTGCTACCATCTACGGGCCAAAGTCGCTCTGGCAGTTGAAAAGCCTTTATCCCACTGCCTCAATAGTGTCTTAAGTAAATCAGAGAACTGGCTAGCCAACTGAGGATTAACTTGGGACTTATAGGGGGACACATGTGGGGAACTTGAGGGAACAAATTTTTTCTTTTGATGGGGGGCTTTCTTCTTAGTCTTAGCAACAACAATGCTTGAGGCACCAATAGAGTATCCTCACCAACAGTAGCTCAATCAGGGGCAGGAAGATCCTCAGCCTCCTCGGTAGATATGGAGTGAGAAGCCTATTTCTTCTTTTTTAAAATGGCCTTGCTAATAAGTGCCAAAGGAGGTAGCTCAAGAGTCATGTTATCATTGGATTCACTTAATGGAAATTGGGATTTATTATTAGAACAGGTTTTCAATCCTAGATCCGTTGGTGGGAATCATTCAACTGCTGGATAGATAGGGTCTCTCTCCATAATTTTGAGGAACCAGCCAAGCTGGTTCGACCAAAATACGTTGAGGTAATTAGGAGACCTACTTGCTCGAGCACGTTTGGAAGGAATGACCATTTTTCCCTTGGAATTAACTGGGCAATAAGGCCACTATTTTGGTAAGGAAATTAACACAGGCCATAAAAAAGTTTATTGACTTCTCGGTTGTGTTATAGTTGAGAAGGGGCACCTCCTGGTCAAAGAAAAATTGCATGGACACGCAATGAGGTGAGTTAGTTGTGCAAAAGTTTTCCCACTTAGTATATGAGGGAAGGTAAGAAGGATTAATAACTATAAGAACATTAGAAAAAGGGAAATTGAGGGCATAAGACTCCTCAACCACTGTGATAGGTCAAAAAGCCTCATCAAAGAAATTGTTAGTATAGAATTGGTCAACGATAGGGTAAGGAAGAAACTTAAAACAATTTACATCATCAATAGAAGAATAGAAGGACTTCCTAGATTGTTTGTGATTCCAAGAAAGGATGCAAGGAACCTTAATATCATGTTTTGTAGGGAGGAAACCGACAGGGGCATAAGTGGGGAACCTAACATAGGTGAAAGCCGTGAGAAGGATGTGAATGGCATAATTAGACACATCAAATCTACCAGTAGACCTGGAAGAGTCAACATGTATCCTATCAATCCAAGTGTATAGAGAGCCAAGTGTGATGGCAGCTAGAGAAACCTTCACCCCAAAGGTTAGTGTAATACCCCGTATTTTTATGCTATATTAATTTGGGGATTTATTAAATTTAATGTGAATTAATTATTTAATAAAAATTCGGAAATTAATTATGTTATAATTATTAACGTGATGAGAGTTAGTAATTATGGGAAACTTGTTGAATATTACTAATGAGCAAAGTATTATATAATATTGGTTATATTGAATGCCACGAGTGAATAGAATGACAATTTTGAAAATTTGAGTCGGGACGCGCCCGTGTCGCGTCGGGACTAAATATTGATGAATAAAAGTGAATATATTATAAGTCGCTCATATGGTTATTTTGAGTGCGCCAATGTGTCCGTAAGGGTCGAGATAGTCAGAAAAGTGTACCCGAGGGTTTACTTTGGGTCTCGGGGAGTTTTTAGGCTTAATTAGTACCCCGGAGGGCATTTTGGACATTTTACATTTTTGGGTAATTAAACCCACGAAAATTCAAGGGATATATTAGATGTCTAAGGTTGTATTCTAGGGTTAAAACAACCAAAGACAAGTGACAGCCATAGGAGAGGGAATGAGAGGCTTTTCCAAGCAATCCAAGGCCAACGATTCACCCGGTTGCACCGCAACCACCACCAACGCGTAGATCGCGCGACTGGAAACGTAACCACACCAAATTCGTCATCAAACCAGAATGTCGAAAATCCCAGGCAAGTGTTTATCTTGCTTATTTCGTTAATGCATCACTCATGTTAGTCTAGAGATGATTAGGATGAGTTTTATGGAAGAAAACCCCAATTTTGAGATAGGAAATCGCATGTAGTAATGGTTTAAATGTTATTCTGGAAACCCCTTCACATGTAGAGGATTAAACCACAAAATTTTGAGGTTTTAGAAGAAGAAAGTTCTGGAAAAAGACTGATTAGAACCATGTTAAAGAGATTTCTAGGGTTCTTGAGATTTACATAAATTTTGGCCTATTAATCCATGATTATTAATGAAAATTTGCATGCTTTACGTAAAAGATGTATGGAATGGATTTATATTATTAGTAGTATAAATTTCTGGACGTTTGGGGATGAAAAGTTTGGATTTGGATGGAGTTATGTGAGAAAACCCGTAACTGGTAACTGCAGAATTCGCCATACCTGCTTGATCGATCGATCGAGCCAAGAGCTTCGATCGATCGAAAGTTTGATCGATCGAGCCCCAGACCTCGATCGATCGACCCCTCCTGGCAGACTCATATTTCCCTTTTTAAATTAGTTGAATTCAATTCAATGAGAAATAATCCTTGGACACCCTTATTAAAATGTTTTTGGAGATAAAGATGACCAGTAGGATTTATTAATGATTAAGAGACCTTTAATTTAAGGCGAAATTTATATTTTTGGAGTGTTTATACCTAAGGGACGATGGAATTTTGTATCAAAGGGAGAGATTACGTAAAATGGTTACGATGGAAAATAGATGAATACCTACTGAATTTTTACACTTAGGAGGATAGAATCCATGAGTGTTACGTAGTGAGTTGGAATAATCCCTCGAATTAAAGTTAGAGACGAACGATTATACGTGAGAACTAAATAATGAGATATGAGGACAAATGTCGTAAATATGGGATTTGAAATGTACCTAAATTGATATGGTAATATTAGCATAAGTTATATGACTGTGTTTATTTATATACTATCTATGTGTGAAAATCGTGCCCACGCTACTTGCTATCCCCGAGGTTACCGCACTGGGATAGTCTTATCTCGATTGGACCTTTATGGGGGATATTGACTCGTACCCTAGAAGATAGAAATCCTTGGTACAGGCTATCGAATTGATAGTCAGACGGTCCTAAGAGACGCGGGCATGTGCTTTCCTCTTAGAGACTTGGAATCTATGCTTCGCCTCAATATTGTTTGCGTATGTGCTAATACAGTTCGAGAGTGATTCCGAATTTGTATTTCCCTTAATACGAGTGATACGGGGATTGGATAGTAGAGTATGCCCGCACCATAGTTTTTATGTGGGGTGCTGTTAGAATATATATATTATACGAGTATTTAATATATATATGAAATTCTAAAATTTAAAACTGTCTGCTGTGATATGGTAAGTAAGACAGGTATGATGACTCAAATTGGAAATACTTATTTTGAAAAAAAAATATATATATATATATATAATATGACACTGGGAAACTTTATTAATAAATAAAGTTCAAATGAGAGCTTTGTTACTAAATGAAATCTTCCTTTTAAACAACTATATTGTTCAGTTTTAAATCTTACGAGTAACCTAAGATAAGTTAAACCATTGGGAAGTTTAGTACAATATAAGATAAGAAAATCCATTTGGAAAGTTAGTGCGATAGGCGTGCACATTAGAAGAGAGGTGAGAATTACTCAAGAGAGTGTCGCACTAATATGTTGTGGCATTGGCCTGTAAACATTTTAAATACTTTCTAAACGAATTTTAAATCATATACACTATCGGGCTCTGACCCGTTTCTATTTCTCTTTCTCTCTTGTATATATATGTATATATTACAGGTGCCCAACCACAGGGGCGTCTTGCTTAGGATCCCTTGGAAGGAACGTGCTGCAGCTTAGGTGGGAGTTGCAGGCCTCTTGCTTAGACGACTTCATTTATTTGACTTCACTCTTAGCACATTCATTTAGTGGGGCATGTGTCGCCCTTTCCATTATTCAGTTGTTTATTTGGACATTGTAATTCAGTTATTTCTAGTATTGTCACTTTGGGATTTATTACTATGTGGATGTTTTACTTTAAGTTTTAATGTTGGGATTTAGTTGTTGAATGTTTAAATTATTTTGATTATATGTTCCGGAATTATTATGGTGTGATTCTTTAATTTTGAATTATTGTAAATAATTAAATCTTTGTTTTCAAAATAAAATTTGGAAAGTAATGTTTAAAAATGGTTTTGACACTTAGCTTAATTAATTAGGGTGTTTAAATTGGAAAAGTTATTTTTACGACAGTGATGCTAAGAATGAACCAACTGTTCACCTTGATTTTAATTTAATAAAGGAGTGATCGCCCGGTATTTAATTAGGCGGGGTGTCACATGTGGTATCAGAGCATCAGGTTCTAGTGTCCTTAGGATCTGTACGGATTATTTCGCTTTCAGCTTAATATTTTTGCTATAGAGCCCTAGCATTAGGAGTGTTGTATTCGTCTTTATGCGTTGAAAATTCGTGCTTCTGCGACTTGTCGATACGAATGTTAAACTTATTCTGATGTAATTTTTTAAAACTTTCAGATGGCCCATCAGGAAGAACAAGCTAATACCATTGGGGAAGTTAATGAGCAAGGACAACTCACGCCTCAGGTGTCTCCGAATAGGGTACCAATCGCCGAGTTTGCGGGCATTGTGGCATAAGCAGTTACCACTGCAGTTTTACAGTACCATGAACGTAGCATACAACTTAGAGGAGGCAAAAGATCTAGAGAGATTAACCAAATGCATGTGACTAAAGCTGATAATTGTGCGAAGACACCAAAATTGCGACAACAAACCACCCAAGACCGAGTTAGTTCCAGAAGTAACAAAATTAATAAAAAGGGCCAAAAGTGTCAGGGCCAACGAAGTCAGATTCAGAATGAAATCACAAAGAGGTGTTTCAGCTGTGGAATGGACGATCACAAACGTCAATCTTGTCCGAATCAGACTGGGGATAAACTACAATCCGACCAGTGAAGAATTTCGAAACTCTGCTATAAATTTGTACAGCCGGGTCACAAGTGGAGGGATTGTCCTCACCCTGACATAGTTTTTTCACAAATTTCCCTCGAGGCCAGCAAGACCAAGGAAAAAGCGAGGCTAGTAAAAAACATGGTGAAGTGAAGCAGTCTCGAGAGAAGCATTTACGATGCGACAGGAAAGACCATAGTTGTCAGAATTGCCCAGAGAGGAATAAAGTCCCAAGTCAGCAAGGCCAGCAAGGCCGATACCGACAACAGCAGGGTTAGAGGGGGAGTAACTTCAGAGGCCGATGTTTTGTGTGCGACAAGCATGGCCATAAGTGCCAGGATTTCCCAGAGGGTGAGAGGGCCCCACAGCAGCAGGGTACCCATAACGAGCCACAGAGGCCACTTTTTCCCGCTGCCCTCCCAGCCCCAACTCAAGTACCAACCCTACCAGCCATTCCAGTAGCTCCAGTGCAGCAGGGGCAGTTACAGTATGGATGTGTCTATGACGTCCACCAGGCAGCAGCTCCATAGGCCCCACCCGTGATTGAGGGCATGTTTCCTATCCATGGTACTATGGGTCGAGTTTTATTTGATACTGGGGCGATGCACTGTTTTATAGCTACGTATTTTGCGAAAGCCTTAGGGTTGTTAGCCACAGCAGAGAGTACGGTGACGTGTGTAGACTCACCACTGGGGAGTGGTTCTCTTATTTTCTTTATATGTCGGGGAGTGGGGGTAGAGATTGGTAGCTTGGTATTACCTGCAGACATGTTAGTCTTAGATATGCATGATCATGATGTTATTATCGGTATGGATTGGCTCGCAGCTTACAGAGCCATGATTGATTGTTTCGGTGGGAGTATTGTCTTTGCCATTCTGAGGCAAGAGATGTTTGTAGTGGCGATGCCTCGCCCAGAGGGAAGTTCGACCGCTCATTTATATTACATAGAGGATGATACCTCTAAGGAGGTTGTGATTCCCTTAGACTCGATCCCAGTTATTCGTGAGTATTCCGATGTATTCCAGGAGATACCAGGCCTACCCCCCAGTCGAGAGATAGACTTTGTCATAGATTTACTACCGGATACTAGACCGATAGCACGCACTCCATACCGTATGGCTCCGGCAGAGATGCGAGAGTTACGAGATCAGATAGAACAGATGTTAGATCAGGGCTTCATTCGCAGGAGTACCTCACCTTGGGGCGCTCCAGTCTTGTTTGTGAAGAAGAGAGATGGCTCACTGAGGTTATGTGTGGACTACCGGGAATTGAACAAGGTCACGATACAGAATAAGTATCCGTTACCTCGAATCGATGATCTGTTCGACTAGCTGAGGGGAGAAACTTTCTTTTCGAAGATAGATCTGAGGTCGGGGTACCATCAGCTACGTATTAGGGAGTAGGATGTTTCAAAGACTGCTTTCTTGACGAGATATGGGTCCTATGATTTCAGGGTGATGCCATTTGGCCTCACAAATGCTCCAGCCGTATTCATGGACTTAATGAACCGAGTGTTCAGAGAGTTCTTGGATCAGTTTGTCATCGTCTTCATAGATGACATTTTGATCTATTCACACTCCGAGGAGGAGCATGACGAGCACTTGAGACAGGTTCTTCAGACCCTATGAGAGCATCAGTTGTATGCTAAGTACGAGAAGTGCGGATTTTGGTTACGAGAAGTACAGTTCTTGGGGCATGTTATTTCTGAACAGGGGATAGCAGTTGACCCGAGTAAAGTGTCAGCGGTGAGGGAGTGGGGACAACCCATGACACCGACGAAAGTGCGTAGTTTCTTGGGGTTAGCCGGATACTACAGGAGATTAATTCGGGGATTCTCCAAAATAGCGGGTCCATTGACAAACCTGACTCGCAAAGGGGTACCATATGTTTGGGATGATGCTTGTCAATTGGCTTTCGACGAGCTAAAAGACAAGCTTACTTCAGCACCAGTCCTTGCCTTACCGAAGCCGGGTGTGGAGTACCTGGTTTACACCGATGCCTCTTTACGGGGACTTGGGGGAGTACTTCAGCAGGAGGAGAAGGCTATAGGTTTTGCCTCCCGTAAGCTTAAGCTGCATGAGAAGAATTACCCCACCCACGACCTGGAGTTAGCAGCGGTCATTTTTGCATTGAGGATATGGAGGCACTATTCATTGGGGGAGAAATTCCGCTTGTTCACAGACCACAAGTCACTGCAGTACCTGTTCACTCAGCGAGAGATGAATATGCGTCAGCGCAGATGGTTAGAGTTTATGAAGGACTATCAGTTCGACATACGGTACCATCCGGGGAAGGCCAACGTAGTTGCTGATGCGTTGAGACGTAGACCGGTAGACGAGGTAGCGAACGTCTGGAAAGCAAAGTGGAAGGAGTTGGGTCACCAGGACGCAGTAGCCCGTTCCTTTATATCTGTTATGACAGTGACACCCGAGATTGTTACAAGGGTGATACAGGCACAGACCGCAGACCCATTTTGCCAGGAACAGATTTTACGACTCTTAGCTGAGGGTGCTGAGTCCTATTCTGTTAGTTTCGATGGGGGTTTTAGGTTTAATGAGAGATTGGTGGTTCCAGAAGAAAAGAATTACATCATGCAGTGATGACCCAGTCTCACGGGTCCCGATTTGCGGTACATCCTGGAGGAGATAAGATGTACCAGGATATGAAGCGGCAATACTGGTGGAGTGGGATGAAGAAGGACATTGCTGAGTTCGTGTCTAAGTGTTCTACCTGCCAGCTGGTAAAGGTGGACCATCAGAAACCGTTAGGGTTACTTCAGCCATTGGAAGTACCCGCGTGGAAGTGGGAGAGTAGTTCCATGGATTTTATTAGGGGTTGCCTACATCACAGCGGGGCAACGACTCTATCTAGGTGATTGTAGACCGTTTGACCAAGGTGGCTCATTTTCTGCCTGTGCGGACAGACTATACCACAGGTTAGTACGCTCAGTTGTTCATTGCTGAGATTGTCAGATTACATGGGGTGCCTCTGAATATTGTGTCAGATTGAGACAAGATTTTCGTGTCACGTTTTTGGGGGAGCTTTCAGGAGGCTATGGGTACTGAGTTGAGGTTGAGTTCATCTTATCACCCACAGATAGATGGACGGACAGAGCGTACTAATTAGATGTTGGAGGATATGCTACGCATGTGTGTTCTTGATTTTGGAGGAGGTTGGGAGCCACACCTTCCACTGGTAGTGTTTGCTTATAATAACTCTTATCAGTTCACGATTGGCATGGCCCCATTTGAGGCTTTGTATGGTAGGCCTTGTCGTTTTCCAACTTATTGGATCGAGGTGGGGGATAATAAGTTGCTAGGACCAGAGGTGATTCAAGAAACCTCCGCGAGGATTGAGATGATGAGGAGTCGCATTCGAGTAACCCAAGACATGCAGAAGAGCTACGCCGATGCGAAACGGTTCTTTCGAGAGTTTAATGTGGGGGACCAGGTGTTATTGCGTGTGTCTCCTATAAAAGGAGTAATGAGATTCGGGAAGAAAGGGAAATTGGCCCCGAGGTACGTGGGACCATTTCCCATCATCGAGAGGATTGGGCCGGCAGCATACAGATTGGGACTGCCAGAGCATTTACATCGCATTCACGATGTATTCCACATCTCGTCGTTGAGACGATATCTTCGGGATGATATGGCCCATACTCACATCGTGATAGATAAGATAGACTTACAGCCTGACATCTCTTACGAGGAGAGACCGATGGCTATCCTAGACTATAGTGAGAGAAGATTGAGGTCGAAGATAGTTCCACTTGTATGGGTCCAGTGGGAGCATCATAATGTGGAGGAATCCACTTGGGAGCGCAAGACAGATATGCGCGAGAGATACCCAGATTTATTCTTACCAGGTACGCCTTATTTTTTGAATTTCGGGATGAAATTCCGTTATTAGGAGGGGAGTATGTAATACCCCGTATTTTTATGCTATATTAATTTGGGGATTTATTAAATTTAATGTGAATTAATTATTTAATAAAAATTCAGAAATTAATTATGTTATAATTATTAACGTGATGAGAGTTAGTAATTATGGGAAACTTGTTGAATATTACTAATGAGCAAAGTAATATATAATGTTGGTTATATTGAATGTCACGAGTGAATAAAATGACAATTTTGAAAATTTGAGTCGGGACGCGCCCGTGTCGCGTCGGGACTAAATATTGATGAATAAATGTGAATATATTATAAGTCGCTCGTATGGTTGTTTTGAGTGCGCCAATGTGTCCGGAAGGGTCGAGATAGTCAGAAAAGTGTACCCGGGGGTTTAGTTTGGGTCTCGGGGCATTTTTAGGTTTAATTAGTACCCCGGGAGGGCATTTTGGACATTTTACATTTTTGGGTAATTAAACCCACGAAAATTCAAGGGATATATCAGATGTCTAAGGTTGTCTTCTAGGGTTAAAACAACCAAAAATAATTGACGGCCATAGGAGAGGGAAGGAGAGGCTTTTCCAAGCAATCCAAGGCCAACGATTCACCCGGTTGCACCACCACCACCACCAACGCGTAGATCGCGCGACGGGGAACGCAACCACACCAAATTCGTCATCAAACCAGAACTTCAAAAATCCCAGGCAAATGTTTATCTTGCTTATTTCGTTAATGCATCACTCATGTTAGTCTAGGGATGATTAGGATGAGTTTTATGGAAGAAAACCCCAATTTTGAGATAGAAAATCGCATGTAGTAATGGTTTAAATGTTATTCTGGAAACCCCTTCTCATGTAGAGGATTAAACCACGAAATTTTGAGGTTTTAGAAGAAGAAAATTCTGGAAAAAGACTGATTAGAACCATGTTAAAGAGATTTCTAGGGTTCTTGAGATTTACATAAATTTTGGCCTATTAATCCATGATTATTAATGGAAATTTGCATGCTTTACGTAAAAGATGTATGGAATGGATTTATATTATTAGTAGTATAAATTTCTGGACATTTGGGAATGAAAAGTTTTGATTTGGATGGAGTTATGTGAGAAAACCCGTAACTGGTAACTGCAGAATTCGCCATACCTGCTTGATCGATTGATCGAGCCAAGAGCTTCGATCGATCGAAGGTTCGATCGATCGAGCCCCAGACCTCGATCGATCGACCCCTCCTGGCAGACTCATATTTCCCTTTTTAAATTAGTTGAATTCAATTCAATGAGAAATAATCATTGGACACCCTTATTAAAATGTTTTGGGAGATAAAGATGACCAGTAGGATTTATTAATGATTAATAGACCTTTAATGTAAGGCGAAATTTATATTTTTGGAGTGTTTATACCTAAGGGACGATGGAATTTTGTATTAAAGGGAGAGATTACATAAAATGGTTACGATGGAAAATAGATGAATACCTACTGAATTTTTACATTTGGGAGGATAGAATCCATGAGTGTTACGTTGTGAGTTGGAATAATCCCTTGTATTAAAGTTAGAGACGAACGATTATACGTGAGAACTAAATAATGAGATATGAGGACAAATATCGTAAATATGGGATTTGAAATATACCTAAATTTATATGGTAATATTAGCATAAGTTATATGACTGTGTTTATGCATATACTATCTATGTGTGACAATCGTGCCCACGCTACTTGCTATCCCTGAGATTACCGCGCTGGGACAGTCTTATGTCGATGGGACCTTTATGGGGGATATTGACTCGTACCCTAGAAGATATAAATCCTTGGTACAGGCTATCGAATTGATAGTTCAGACGGTCCTAAGAGACGCGGGCATGTGCTTTCCTCTTAGAGACTTGGAATCTATGCTTCGCCTCAATATTGTTTGCGTATGTGTTAATAGAGTTCGAGAGTGATTCCGATTTTGTATTTCCTTTAGTACGAGTGATACGGGGATTGGATAGTAGAGTATGCCCGCACCATAGTTTTTATGTGGGGTGCTGTTAGAATATATATATTATACGAGTATTTAATATATATATATATATATATATATATATATATATATATATGAAATTCTAAAATTTGGAACTGTCTGCTGTGATATGGTAAGTAAGACAGGTATGATGACTCAAATTGGAAATACTTGTTTTGAAAAAAAAAATATATAATATGACACTGGGAAACTTTATTAATAAATAAAGTTCAAATGAGAGCTTTGTTACTAAATGAAATCTTCCTTTTAAACAACTATATTGTTCAGTTTTAAATCTTACGAGTAACCTAAGATAAGTTAAACCATTGGGAAGTTTAGTGCAATATAAGATAAGAAAATCCGTTTGGAAGGTTAGTGCGATAGGCGTGCACATTAGAAGAGAGGTGAGAATTCCTCAAGAGAGTGTCGCACTAATATGTTGTTGCATTGGCCTGTAAACATTTTAAATACTTGCTAAACGAATTTTAAATCATATACACTATCGGGCTCTGACCCGTTTCTATTTCTCTTTCTCTCTTGTATATATATGTATATATTACAGATGCCCAACCACAGGGGCGTCTTGCTTAGGATCCCTTGGAAGGAACGTGCTGCAGCTTAGGTGGGAGTTGCAGGCCTCTTGCTTAGACGACTTCATTTATTTGACTTCACTCTTAGCACATTCATTTAGTGGGGCATGTGTCGCCCTTTCCATTATTCAGTTGTTTATTTGGACATTTTTCAGTTATTTCTAGTATTGTCACTTTGGGATTTATTACTATGTGGATGTTTTACTTTAAGTTTTAATGTTGGGATTTAGTTGTTGAATGTTTAAATTAATTTGATTATATGTTCCAGAATTATTGTGGTGTGATTCTTTAATTTTGAATTGTTGTAAATAATTAAATCTTTGTTTTCAAAATAAAATATGGAAAGTAATGTTTAAAAATGGGTTTGACACTTAGCTTAATTAATTAGGGTGTTTAAATTGGAAAAATTTATATTTACGACAGTGATGCTAAGAATGAACCAACTGTTCACCTTGATTTTAATTTAATAAAGGAGTGATCGCCCGGTATTTAATTAGGCGGGGTGTCACAGTTAGTCAAATAACAAGATTGATCTGGTCCCTCCTTTTACAATCATGAGGCTTTCCAGGTAGAAAGATCATTGATAAGATAACCCAGATCTAACTAGCAAGCTTAACGCTACTTTCATAGACCTCTATAGTAGGCGGCATCACAAACATATTCTTTCCCTTGGGATCATTTTTGGCGACCTCTCGAGCTTGGGCACTAGACTCAGCCTCCATATAGTAAATGTACATGATGATATCTAAAAATTTACACTTGTTATAAGTTTTCATCCATTTCTTGACGACCTCTCTCAACTCCATACGGGCAATGGACTCATACCCTGAGATAGATTCTTCAAATAAGGTATCTGGGCCGACAGTTTCAAGACCTAAGAGTTCACACACGTCCTCCAATGTAACTATAAATTCCCCCAGGCAGTGGCTTAAGAGAGAGACCAATGTCCACAGTGTGTTGTTATTCTTAGCGAAAGTAAGATTACCGAACCATATGGTGGAGGACAGACCAACAAGTGATAGTTGGGTAGGGTATTTGCCATGAATATAGTCTGTCCATGCTGCCAAACCTTCACATGATCCCCCAAAAGACTCAAATTCAGCATTAGAATAAGGATAATCCTCTCTATCAATCCTAAACCTAGTGATGGTAAAATAGGGTATGTATGCCTAGTTCTCAATGACGTCATCCTCACCGATAAGAAGACTCTCATCTTCTTCTTTGGAGGTAAGGGAATCATGGAATTGATTTGCCACCACCTAGAATTGATCTCCTGGCCCAAATTAGGGAGCATGAATATATTTCCCCCACTAGATTTGACGATCAATGGTTTCAAAAGAGTCTTCTCTCACAGAAGTAGCTTTCTTAGGTGCCATTTCCAGAAAATAGAATAAATAGACGAAAGAAGGGGAACTTAAAATGCTTATCTTACAAACCAGTGTTTGTTCTCTCTCTTTGCTCAAGGAAAATGATTTCGCTTAAAATCGTAAAGTTAAAATTGTTTGGCGGTGGAAGAAACCCTTTTTATAAGGGGCAAGATTTAATAATGAAATAATCCCCTCAAGTATGCACGTGCGTGTAGAGAGAAAGGTAATGATCACTGTAGGTGTGGTGACGCCTAAGGTTCCTTGCGTGGAATGCACATGCTTACCTTAGCCTGTCACGTGTAGGAATGGGGGGATGTATGTCAGTTGCATTTAAAGCGAAGCAACAGAACAATGATGATAAAATATTGGGAAATTTAAAAGGCGCTTTGATTGATCTCTTATACACTTGAGCAAGTAAAACGGTTTTGGGGGGAAATATTTGAAAAACCATTATAATTCCCCAAGTAAATAATTTGTACACACAGACGTAACACATTAAAACTATCAGATAAAAATTTTAACAGCTATTCTATGACAAGGTCATTCGAGTGAAAAGGGGTTTTAAGATCCCTCGCGTGCAAAATAAATTATTTCTTCCATATACTCATTGCCTATCTGTTTAAAAATAACACATGCATACGGGTTGCTCGAAGAAATAATATTTTGTACATATATTTCTTCACATGAAAACAAATATCTCTATGAAGGGGCAAACATAAAGGGAGGTCCAAGATCAAATATGATTAGCAAACAAACATTGCATAAATAGAGGATCAAAGATGGTCATTTGCACATGACAAAGGTTGCTCGATCGATCTCCCAAAAAGATTAAGCCCAATTGAGGAACATAGAAACTTCACTTTGTGATAGGGATAATGCTTTACTTGTATTAAGTTTTCCTTGTAAATACTAAGTTTACCTTGTATTGTTTGTGAGGTTGATCGGTATCCTCGAGGGACCATGTCTGGTAGGGCATGGGAGAACTCACATGCTCTATAGAGCAACCTCACCTGGGGTACCTCACATGGATTTGGTTTGGAGGATTAGGAGAAAGTAAATGTTAGAAATAACAACCCTTTTAGAGTACTTAGGAAAAACCTTTAGTTTGTATAAACATAACTAAATATATGCTCGAGATACCATCTTCTGGGGAACCTCCTTGAGGGACCTCAGTCCTAACAGTTGTCCCAAAACTTAGCCTTTGTCAATTATGTACAATTCACAAGTTTCTTAAGCAATCATCAGCTGAGCAACCTTCGTTCGATCAATCACCTTTCCAAGTGATGTGATAACACACCTTTTATAGACTAATGTTTACCAACTCTTTGATGTCATATCATCTCACATTTAGGAACTCGATTAAATAACACTCAAGTGAGATTATTCCTAGGGTGGTAAGTTTATTAATGACACATCCCACCCCATTTAATGTTGCCATACCTCTGATAGTCTAAATAGTGTTCCCATTAAAATATCATATCATGTGCATTTAATGCATTATCTTTGGCATTTATTAATGTGCACTATTGGCATTAAATGCGCTCAGATGCATTTAATGCAAGCAAGGTCACTCGAGTGACCTTGCACCCATATAAATACTCCAAAGTTGTATCTTTTTCAGGATTGCAATTTTAACCTAAAATTGCTGTAAAATCTTCTTAAACAAGAAAGTTTATTGTGAGACTATATTTATTGTGTGACTACCCTCTTTATTCCATTGATATCGTTTTTGAGCATTTATTGTGTTTAAGGTTACTGCCTTACCTTGATTGCACTAGAGGTGCTTGTTCCTTCTCCCTCAAATCAATTTACCTGTGGGGTTCCTTCTATTTATTGCATTCCCCGAGCATTTATGTTGTAAAGACTCATTTAATACATGAGTTTAGATATTGAATATTGTTGACCTCTGACTTGCATTTATTATCACTTATAATTGTTCTTTGGCACTAATCATCATCTTAATAAGGGGTTATGCCTCACTTGATATTAACTGTATTTGAAGAACCCACATCTTATAAATTCAAATCTATTACATAGTTCATCTAAACTCATATGTACTTGCATTCTTACATCACATTTTATTGTTTTCACTTATTTCATTGGACAACCACTCAAACCTATCACATTTTAGACATTTTATAAACTTTTAACCTAAACTTTGAGGTTTTTCGTATGTCCATAAAGTGATAACCCTTAGAAATCCATTGGGGCACATTATAGACTTCCATGGACAATCGTTGGCAAAATAACCATTTTCTTGGCACTCAAAGTAGAGAGATACTTTATGCTTTGATGTTGATGATGAATTAACTCCATTGACCTAATCCATAGCATCTTTTATCCATTGCATTCCCTTTCATTTGCTAAATTGGCATTCCAAGTATTTTTCTCACTAGTTATTGTGTTAATTTTCCTCAATCCAATGCATCCAGGCATTCTACAATGGGCGTAAATCCAATGGCAATAGGTTACATTATATGATGATGCTAAGATTTAGCTCCACCAGATAAGAGATGATGAGGTCGAACAGTAACAACAATGGCAACAATAGGGTTCTGCAGGTGTATAAGTGCATAGAAGGGGATGAGGATAAGAGGAATGAAGACAGGGATGTATAGTGGTTCAGCCAATTAGGCCTTCGTCCATTGTGAGTGTGTGATCCACTAACTACAGGCACTAATGGACTTGGATACAATGCTCATAAGCTCACTCTCTCTTTACTGTGTGTACAATCAAAGTTTTCATTAGGGTTTATATAATCGATCCTTTACAAGGTTGAAGATGACAAGTATATATAGGGCTTGGGGGGAGTAGTGCACCCCCAAGCATGCATTGTGCATGTGAATGATGGTCTAGCTAATTCCCTCTTGACACCTGGTTGTGCCACTTGTGGCTAATGATGACATAATATTCCTTCACGTGAGGGGATGATATTGTTATAACGGTCTGGTCCACATGCTATAGGAGTCCCATGCGCACCGTCCAACACGTCTCCCAAATCACGCACCATGATGACATCACCCTTGGCTTATGATGGCAGGCCGAGGCTGAGGTCGATGCTGGCATACTGTCTTGACTGCTGGATGTAGGCTTCGCGCTGTCGTTCCCTCATAGGGTCAGCTTATCACTTGGTCACCCAAAGACGAGGCTTCTGTCCCCACGAGCTTGGGCTCTGGTCAAAGTAAATAGTGGGGTCGGCCTCCTCACTGTCGTCCTGTCGTACTATCGTCCGTAACACCCTCGGGGTAGTAGAGTAAGGCCCTCGTCCTAGGTGAGGCTATCCTCGTCCAGGTCGAGGGTATATTTTGGCATATCAATCACCCCTAGCCCTTAGTCATCGATAATGTTGAGGTGGCTGAGGGGTAATGTTGTCTTTGGATGTTAAATGAGTGGCCAGGTTGATAAGTGACATGCGTCAAGTTGATTAAAGTCTTATCAGGTGTTAATCATCATTTGTGTTCCCTAAAAAATGACGGATGCACACTATACTTAGGACTTTGTGCCCTAGTAATGATTCTCTTCATGGGATGTGAATTGCTTTGGTCAGTGGCCCCACTAATGATAAAGTATTTAAACCCTTTTTTAAATAATTCTCTCTTCTTCTTCTTCTTCTTCTTCTTCTTCTTCTTCTTCTTCTTTGCGCGCACGCTCTCTCTAGCTTCTAGCAACTCAAATGCCATTTATGTAATTTCTTCCTTTTCTCTCGCATTCTAAGCTTTGTCCAGTCTCAATATTCATCCTCAGGTAGTTTCTCTGACCTAAATTCCCTTTTATCTTCCATTTTCTTTGATTTCTTACTTTGGGTATCTCTTGCGCATTTTCTAGTGTTGTTGTACACTTTTTCGGCGCATTTCCACCCTTTTCTGGTGGTTTTAGGGCTAGTACTCGAGCGATAGGCCTCCCTGGGTTCACCCTCCACCTTTTCGTGGTGGTTTAGTCCCAATTTGTAGCCTTCTTAAGTTTCCCGGCCACTCTCGGGCGTTCTTCTCTGGTAAACTTTGTTCTTCCTGTTCTTGGGTGTTCATCCATAAAAACCTTTCATTTCTCTAGGTTTAATCCAAAAGTCAACTTGGTCAAGTGTTTAATTTGTTTGTAGGTTGTTTGAGAAAAATTCCTTAAGTGTAGGGTCTCCCTCTTAATGCTGAAAAGGCTTTATGATTTAGACGAGGAGTTTCCAACTTTAAGAGAGAGGTTCTTTAGAGAGATTAGGTGAATAGAGGAAGAGAGCGAGTGCAGACGTAGGGCTGACCCTATTTGGGTATGACCCATTTTCCCAATTCCATAAGCCATAGTTTTACCCTCTGAGCCCTTCGGGTCTTCCCATCGTCCAGTTGAGTGTTAGGGGAAAGAGGGAGAGATGGACGCTAGAGCATCGTCTTCTATGGGTTTTGGAACTTTTAGGAGAAAAGACTCACCAACACTTGGCCCAAATCGAGAGACCGAGGGAATAGTTCATCCTGAAGCTGTCCTTGTGTCAGCCCTGTCCCCCCTTACTTTCCAGGCCGCTTTTCCAGATGGCCCTCCAATAAATGATGAGGCTGAGAGGTTCGAGGATCAGGGAGACGAGGATGATAGTGAGGATTCTAATAATGATCGAGTTGATACTTCAGGGGCCTCGGCTTTCGTCTCGTCTGTTAGGGATCGTGACCTCTTACTATAGAGGCATCTCTTTGGTATAAAGCCCAACGTGAATATGAGGGTCCCTAATGAAGATGAGAGGGTCTTCCAGGGGGAAGAAGGAGAAATTATTGTATATGAGCATATGCTTAGGGTTGGCGTTAAGTTCCCTTTGCCCCCCACGATAGTTGATATACTTTCTGCCCTCGGGGTTGCACCTTCCTAACGTCCTCCTAACTCCTGGAAGATCATCCTCAGCTACATCACCCTCTGGAAGAACACGTTTAATGATGAAACCTCAAATGATTTATTCTTGGCCTGCTACAACATAACCTCCTCGTCCAAGTAACCTGGACACTTCCATCTAGGGGGCAGGAGGTCAGACAAAAAACTTCTCCACATAGCACAAACTTCCAACCATAATTTGAAGAAGAGGTTCTTCTTCGTTTCTGAGGATTGAGAATTCCCCACCGAGGTTGAGCCTTTTGAAAACAATCCGAGGGTCCCAAGGGAATGGTCTAACCCCTCCATGAAAGCAAGGTCAGACCCATGACTTAGCGTGGATGAAAGGGCAATAGCCGACTACTTGAGGGAATAAGGGAAAGAGGGTGAACTATCCAAGTTTGAAGATTTAATGACCCCTCGTTTCCTCAAAGAAGTTGGTCTGAGGGTCAGCCCATTGACAAAATTATGTCAGTTGCTTTCGTTTCAATTTTTTCCAAGTGTTTCCTCATTATTGTTGCTTTTTTTCTGATGTATCATCTCATTTTTTCAGATCAGCCTCCCAACATATCTGATCATATTTGGGAAATAACTGCCCCCAGCTTGATGTCAGGTCTGAATAAGAAGAAGGGTAAGGAGCCCCAGCTGACCCATAAAAAGACAAAGTCCGTGGGGCCAACCCAAGTAGAGCCGATAGTCGATACCCATAAACGGAAGGAGCTAGAAGTCCCTATTGGCCCTCATCCTGATTCGCGTATGAGGGCAAAGGTAGAGGTCCACAGACGAACACCGATGGGAATAACTCTTCCTCATGCATGGGATCCTACTAGTCATCTAATTTGACCTTCTTGAAGGCCGACCCTTCCTCTCTAATAGCCAACTTGAGAGCCGTTAAGGCCTCCATATTCTCAGCACCATCGGCTGTCGACTATGAATTTCTAGCCAAAATGCCCCCGGCCAAGGTTTATGACTATGGGCTTCATACTATGGCTGAGGTATTTCATTCATCTTTTTAATTTCGATTCATTAATATTTTACGAACTGTTCCCTCGACCATTTGATTATGACCTTTCCTTTTTCTTTTACAGTCTGTCTGTGCCTTCACCTCTGCCACTAAGTGGATGCTGAGAACCAAAGAAAATTTCATAAGGCTGAAAGAGCTATTCAGTATGAGGCCGACTTGAAAACTGGGTTGGATACTGTAAAGGCTGAGTTAGAGAACGTGAAGGTTGAGCATGCAAGGGTCCTGGAGGAGCTTATAAAGGAGTATGCTCCTCAGCTGAAATTGAAGGATGGCCTCATAATAGCCAAGGAAGGGGCTTTGGACAACCAGGGGTCAAGTTTAAAAATGATATTGCTGAAGCTGTACAAAGGGACGAGGCCGATGCTGTGGAAGCCTATAAACTCTCCGACGAATTCCAAGGCTTCGTCCTTGAATACTTAGAGAGGGGAATCAAGACGGCCTGTCGATGGGTCATCTTGAAGTTTGCTAATTCAGTATCATCTATCCGACATTCTTTAGAAACAGTGGAGTTAGACGACCCCCTGATCTTTGAGGCCCTGGCTCACGTGGAGTCTCAAGTACATGTTGAAGGCATTGGCACGTCTGAGGATTAGCCATCTATCATGGTAGACGAGGGGACTCTGTCGGACAATGCCAGACCTCCGCCTTCTGATATTGCACATTATGGTGGCCGTCTGTGGCCTGTACCCTTTACCTGTAAAACTTTTCTTTTGGACATGTATTGTAATTATTATTTTCTGTAATGAAAGTTCCCTCCTTTTCCTTTAGTCTTAAATATTTGCCTCTTTTATGATTTGTGCTGACGTGCCTTGGCTATTGTGTTTTTAAATAGCAAGTCCACCCTCATATTTCTTGAGAGTGAATGGATGGTCATCCCTGCCATTCACCCCCATCTTAGTCGAGGGTGGCTATCCACCAAACTAATGATTTTTTTAAAATATAAGTCCACCCTCGTCTTTCTTGAGAGTGAATGGAGGTTCATCCCTACCATTCACCCCATCTTAGCCAAGGGTGGTTATCCACCAAACTAATGATGTTTTAAAATATAAGTCCACTTCGTCCTTCTTGAGAGTGAATGGAGGGTCGTCCCTATCATTCACCCTCATCATAGTTGAGGGTGGTTATCCATCAAACTAATGATGTTTTAAAATATAAGTCCACCCTCGTCTTTTTTGAGAGTGAATGGAGGGTCATCCCTACCATTCACCCTCATCTTAGCCGATGGTAGCTATCCACCAAACTAATGATGTTTTAAAATATAAGTCCACCCTCGTCTTTCTTGAGAGTTAATGGAGGGTCGTCCCTACCATTCACCTTTATCTTAGTCGAGGGTGGTTATCCACCAAACTAATGATGTTTTAAAATATAAGTCCACCCTCGTCTTTCTTGAGAGTGAATGGAGGGTCGTCCCTACCATTCACCCTTATCTTAGTCGAGGGTGGTTATCCACTAAACTAATGATGTTTTAAAATATAAGTCCACCCTTGTCTTTTTTGAGAGTGAATGGAGGGTCGTCCCTACCATTCACCCTTATCTTAGCCGAGGGTGGTTATCCACCAAACTAATGATGTTTTAAAATATAAGTCCACCCTTGTCTTTCTTGAGAGTGAATGGAGGGGCATCCCTACCATTCACCCTCATCTTAGCCGAGGGTGGTTATCCCCCAAACTAATGATGTTTTAAAATATAAGTCCACCATCGTCTTTCTTGAGAGTGAATGGAGGGTCATCCCTACCATTCACCCCCATATTAGCCGGGGGTGGTTATCCACCAAACTAATGATGTTTTAAAATATAAGTCCACCCTCGTCTTTCTTGAGAGTGAATGGAGGGTCATCCCTACCATTCACCCTCATCTTAGACGAGGGGAGTTTCCACCAAACTAATGATGTTTTAAAATATAAGTCTACCCTTGTCTTTCTTAAGAGTGAATGGAGGGTCATCCCTACCCTTCACCCTCATCTTAGCCGAGGGGAGTTTCCACCAAACTAATGATGTTTTAAAATATAAGTCCACCGTCGTCTTTCTTGAGAGTGAATGGAGGGTCGTCCTTACCATTCACCCCCATCTTAGCCGAGGGGAGTTTTCACCAAACTAATGATGTTTTGTGGCTTGGCATGAACTATCCCAATAGATATAAATTGACAAACATAAGACGAGAGGCCAATAGAATATTCTCATTAACAAGTGTTCTATGAAGAAACACATTCATTACAACTATGATCCGATATGACAATAACTATAACATTATTGATAATATTTCTTCAAATGATCTGCATTCCAGGGGTTCGAAAAGGGTTCCCCTTCAAGGTTCTCTAGTCTATAGGTTCCAGGGACAACTTAATCAATGACCCTATCTGGGCCATGCCAATTTGGGTGGAGCTTGTTAGGTTTCTTCCATGTCTTTTTTAGGACTAGATCCCCCACAGGGATTAGCCTTTGCTTTACCCTCTGATTGTAAAACTTGACAGTCCTATGCTGGTAGGCCGCTTATCTTATCTCAGCATCTTCTATTCTCTCCTCAATCAAGTCTAGATTAAGCCTCCTTTCTTCTATATTTCTTTGGGGGTCATACATTTGGACTCTGTGAGTAGGAAACCCGATTTTGGTAGGGATGAAGACTTCTGAGCCATATGCCAACATAAAAGGGGTTTCACCGGTATGGGTTTTTGTTGTTGTCCTGTAGTCCCATAGAACAACGTGTACTTCCTCAACCCATCTTCATTTTGCCTCCTCAAGTTTTTTCTTGATCCCGTCTAGGATTGTTCTGTTTGTAACCTCAGTTTTCCCATTAGCCTGAGGTCGGCCTGGGGTAGAGAAGAATTGTTTCATCCCCACTCTTTCACAGTATTTCTCCAGGGAGACATTCTTAAACCGAGTTCCATTATCTGAGATGAGGGCGTTGGGGAGACCATACCTACATATGATGTTCTCCCAGATGAACTGGAAGTTCTTCTGCTCAGTGATTGTGACCATTGTCTCCGCCTCCACCCATTTTGAAAAATAATCAATTGCTATAATCAAGTATCGGTAGTTATTGACAGCCCTAGGCAGGGGGCCTACCAAATCAATTCCCCATACAGCAAATGGCCATGGGGATGTGATAGAGGTAAGAGGCTGATGGGGATGATAAGGGATGGTGGCAAACCTCTGACATTCATCACACTTCTTCGCGTATGCCGTAGCATCCTTTGCCAAGGTCGACCACCAGTATCCCTGGGTGACTATCCTCTTTGCTAACGATCTACCCCCAATATGGCTTGAGCAAGACCCTTCGTGCACATCCTGTAAGATACATGGGACCTTCGATGGGTGCACACATCTGAGCAAAAGGAGCAAGAATCCCTTTTTGTACAAGGTGTCTCCGACGACAGTGAATTTTGCAGCTTTGTACCTCAACTTTTTTCTTTCTTATTTTGCTTCTAGAATCTCCCCCTCTTTAGTGTATCTGACTAGAGGGTCCATCCATAAGGGTTCCCTGCTTATATTTAAGCAATGTCTGAGTGTTCTATTTGCATCTTCAATCGTCGGTTGAAGCAAAATTTCCACTGGAACTGTTCTCCTGATATTTGTCCTAGTTACTGAGGCTAGCCTAGTAAGTGCATCGGCTCGACCATTATCCAACCTAGGTACCCTCTTCAACTTTACTTCTCTAAAGCTCTTCAATAGTAACTTTACTTTTACAAGATATTTGGCCATTCTCTCACCTTTAGCCTCGTATGCTCCTAGTATCTGATTCACCACCAGTCTTGAATCACTATGGACCAAGATCTGGCCAATACTAAGAGACCTAGCCAAGGAGAGGCCTGCTATCAAGGCCTCATATTCAGAATCATTGTTAGAGGCTTTAAAGTTGAACCTCAGAGCGTACTCAATGTCCATGCCATCAGGTGCTGATACTATTAGTCCAGCTCCACTTCCGCTCTCGCAAGAGGACCTATCGACGAAGAGGTTCCACACAACGTGTTCCTCTGAAAAATTTCCCTCGGTGAGGGATCCCTCCCTCCTCATTCTCGACAACTTTTCCTCTAGCGGTGCTTGTCTCAGCCTTATCTTTGTATGGGTCAACAATTCTTCCTTGCTAGATATCTTTCTCGAGGTTCTCATTTTCAGCATCATCCTCTTCCCAAGTAAATTCAGCCACGAAATCTGCTAATGCTTGACCCTTAATGGACACTCTAGGTTGATACACAATATCAAACTCTCCCAGCTCTATAGCCCAGGCCATTAGCCTTCCTGATTTTTTTGGCTTGTGTATGACTTGCCTAAGAGGAGAATCGGTGAGGATGACCATTGTATGGGACTGGAAGTACTGTTTCATCTTTCTTAAGGCGTGAATCAAAGCATAGGCCAACTTCTCCATCCTAGGGTACCTTTGCTTTGCCCCTTGGAGTGCCTTACTATTGAAATACATCAGCTTCTGCACCCCGTCTTCTTCTCTCATGATAGCAGCGCTGATGGATGACTTCGAAACGACTAAGTACACATATAATCTTTTGCCTTGTGTTGGACGTGATAAGAGTAAAGGGACCCCAGGTAGGACTTTAGCTCTTGGAAAGCCTTGTCACATTCTTCACTCCATTCAAAATCCTTTCTGAGAACTTTAAAGAATGGTAGACACTTGTCTGTGGATATGGATACGAATCTATTCAAAGCAGCCACTCGTCCTTTGAGTCTCTGAACATATTTAATGGTCTTAGGGGTCTTCATTTCTAATAGAGCCTTTATCTTCTTAGGATTGGCCTCGATGCCTCTTTCATTAACGATGAACCCAAGAACTTTCCTGCTCCTACCCCAAAGATACACTTAGCTAGGTTGAGCTTTATTCGGTACTTGTCCATCGTGTCGAAGGTCTTTTCCAGGTCGGCCATATGATCCTTGGCCTTCAAACCCTTGGTCAACATATCATCCACATAGACCTCCATAGACTTCCCGATTTGGTCTTCGAACATTTTATTCACAAGGTGCTGATACGTTGCCCCCGCATTCTTTAGGCCAAAGGGCATGACCCTGTAACAGTATGTCCCCTTGTCGGTAATGAAAGCCATTTTTTCTGAGTCCTCAGGGATCATGAAGATCTAGTTGTAGCCTAAATATGCATCCACGAAGCTTATTAGCTCATGGCCTGCAGTAGCGTCCACCATCTGATCAATATGGGGGAGAGGGAAATTATCTTTGGGGCAATATTTATTGAGGTCAGTGAAGTCTACGCACATCCTCCACTTACCATTGGCTTTAGGGACTATGACCTCATTAGACAACCATTTGGGATAGATGACCTCCCTGATAAACTCAGCCTCTTCCATCTTCTTGACCTCGTCCCTTATGACCTAATATTTTTCCCGAGAATAAATTCTCCTCTTCTGCTTTATGGGCTTCACGTCCTCCACCACGTTGAGCTTGTGACACATGATCTCAGGGTCAATTCCTGTCATTTCTGCGTGTCTCCATGTAAAGACGTTCTGCCTTCTCCTTAGTAGCTTGATGAGGTCTTCTTTTATATCTGTCTTCAGAGCTTTGCCTACTTAGATTTTTTTCGGCTCATCCTCATTGAGGATGATGGATTCTACCTCTTCCGCGGCCTCCCCTTTCTTCAGATTTATTTTATCCCTGGGGTTTAAGGTATCAATATTGTAAGTAGTAGTTTCCTTCTCACATGCATCTCTTTCCTCGGTAGATTTTAAGTAGCATTCCCTTACCCTCGTCTAGTCTCCCTGAACTTCCCCTACCCTATACGGGGTCGGGAATTTTATCATCTGGTGGACCTTGGAGGGCACAGCCTTAAATTCCTTGAGAGCTACTCGTACTAGTATGATATTATAGGCTGAGAAGGTGTGTTTGTCCATCACGAAAAAGTTGACCCTCTTGGTAAGCCATCTTGGACACTTGTCTCCCATTCTTACATAAGCCTCATACACTCCTAGAGGATGAACTCTTTCCCCACTAAACCCAATCAAGGGATGATGGTATGGGACCAGTCTAGCACGGCTGAGTCCCAAGGCTTTAAAGCACGTCTAAAACATCACATTTGCAGAACTACCCCCATCTATCAAGATCCGTGGCACCTCGCACTTATGTACCCTGACTGGCAAGGTACCCATAATCAGGGTGTCCATGTCAACCTTATTCCTCTTTTCCAGCTTCGCTTCTATAGAGGTTGAATGCACAACTTTTGTGACTACTTTGGCTTCAGCTACATGGGCCTTCCTGTCGGCGACTTCTGACCCTCCTCCTTCTAGGTCCCCAGAGATAATTCCAACACCAAATGAGATCATATTGAGTCTTTTCACAAGGCCATGGTCATCTCTTGGTGGGAGGTCAGGATCATCATCATCCTCTGAAGTTATCTGCATGCATCGCTTCTCTTCTTCCTAGGGTCGTCCCCTCGGCCCCTCTTGAGGGCACCCTTGTCCATGTATTTTATTAACTTCCCTTCTTTTAGCATTTTTTCAATTTCATCTTTCAATGCAAAACACTTATCGGTCAAGTGGCCATGGTCTTGGTGAAACTCACACCACAGGTTTTTGTTCCTCTTGTGAGGAGGTGCCCTCAACTTCTCGAGCCATTTTAAGAATCGATCGCTCTTTATCTCATTCAGAATGTGTTCGCAACTGACTGTCAAAGGGGTGTAATCAGCAAATTTATCATCTGCTAGCCTTTTCTTCCCCTCCTTATTATTTTTCTTTTATTTATCCCCACTAGTGCCTCCTTTTTCATCTTCGTATTTGGCGTCCATCGCCTCTTCGGCGTTCATCACCTTTTCCGCTGTTGCCTGCAACTCAACCATTGTCTTCGGGGGTTTTTCAGCAAGCTTCCATAATAGCTTTCCCTTTTGGAGTCCTCCGATGAGGGATGTCATGGCTATACTTTCCTCATAGTCTTCGACCTCTAACTTCTCTTTGTTAAACCTGGCTATGTAGTCTCTTAATCTCTCATTCTTCCCCCGCTTAACATAGAGTAGGTGTGTGGTCTTCTTCTATGGCCTCACTCCGTTGCAAAAGTTATGCATGAACTGGTCTGCTAGCTACTTAAAGCTTTCAATGGAGTTCTTTGGAAGAGAGGTATACCAGACATGTGCGGCCCCAGTCAAAGTGCTGGAAAAAGCATGACACCTCATCTCGTCTGAGATGGAGTATATGTCTGCCGCTGATTGGTACATCTCAATATGATGGACAAGGTTGGTACTCCCGTCATACCTTGGGGTGACTAAAGGTGGCTTAAACTTGTATGGCGTTGGGAAGTTAACTATCTTTTCCACAAAGGGTGAACCTATGGAGTATCGTCTTTGAAGCGGGTCCCGGCTTTTCAAGACATCACCAATTTTATCCTCCAGCCTTTGGATTGAGTCGTTTGAGGGCCTCGTAGGGTCTGGAACATAAATGATATCCTTTTCAAGATACCATAATGATATCCTTTTCAGGATATCATTATGGATGCCTTCATAAATTTGGTAAGTTTCCCATAAAAAATAGTAAATTTGATAATTTGACTTTGGTACTGATTGTCAATACCTTTATTAGACTTTAGTACATCTTCAACCTTTAAAACTGTCATTGCAATGGTTTGTAAAGTATGTAATATATGTATTACCTCTTCATTTCTTGTCTCAACCTTTTTTGCATCCTATTTTTCTTTGGCTTGCACGGGTTAATAGTTCTGTGGATATGATGGTCAACAATGGTAGCTTGTGAAGAAACATAATAGTATATATAGGTTTTAACCAACGACTACTTTCTATTTTGATGGAAAATGTCGTATTTTATAACTGTGCAACAATGAATATTTTCTTTCACCAAACGGAGTTAAATGACTCGTTAGTGAACCACATGCAAATCAAGTGCTAGTTAAATCGGACGAAAATTTCAACATTTTGTATTGAAGTCTAATTTTTTAATAAACTTTGTATTTAATTCTGAAATCGAATATTAGTAACATATTAAAGTAAAAAACCTCTAATTTTTATGTGTCCTTAATTTAAAGATTCTTTTTAAAATTTCCTTCAAATGTTTGAAATAACCAGGTACTTATGGGTTTATACAAGAATACACAATGAGGGGAATAATTGAAAAAAAATAGGAAATAAAAATATTAAAATATATAAAGACTATCAAATCAAGACCAAAATTCATGTGAGTCTTTATTTATTGACTCCCCTGAAGTGATTAAGGGACTCAACATTCTATTATATGATGCTTTAAAATCCCCAAGAACTATTTTAGTTGTTTTAAGCTAGTCATCCAATAGGATGTTGACACCTCATGATCTAGAATATAGAGGGTCAACAAATGTTTTCATTTAAAATTTAAGTTGATTATTGATTCATACAAATCAGTAAAAACTAAATCCAATGATCAAAATTTGACGATCACAATCAGAAAGGAATAAAAGCTAAACCTTGCTCGTCTCATGCCCTTAAATTTAAAGACAAAATTAGAGGGAATTTATAAGCATACTAAAGATTACAATTCATAGGCATCATTCAACTGAAAAAATGTAAATGGGACAAGTTTGTCCAAAGCCTTAAAAACTCCGCACATAAGCATAAAAGGATAAAATACCATGGCTAGCGGGCATATACCAAATGGCCCCTCAAATATTTTTTAATACACGTTTAGTCCAAGTATTTTTATTTTGTTCCAATAAGTCCCTCACAACATAAAAACATTAAGAAAAATGAGCTCTGGTGAGGGTCTTCAGGGCTCCGGCAGTGGGGGGATGAGATGGGGGTGTGAAGGTGGGGTGGGAATGCCACTAGCGCGGACCTTTAAAAGTAAGAGAATATTGTTTAAATGAGTGTTTTAGGGACTTTTTGTAACAAAATAAAAGGTTTGGACCAAATGTGTATTAAAAAATATTTGAGGGACTTTTTGGTATTTGATCCCTAAAATAATTTACGAAAAGTGGATGTCAATTTGGCTTCCTTATGACGATATTGACCAAACGAATAATTAGTGAATTTAAAGGAAATATTTGGACAATCCATAAGTGCATACATTTAACGTCTAAGTTCGAGGATGTGGTCCATCCTAATGGGGGAGATATTGGTCGAGCAAAGGCGAATAAGGGGACAAAGAAGAATGACACCCAGAAAAGGGAAGCAAGAACGAGGGAAAGAATGGCTCCAAAGATGGAGGTAAGAATGACCCCTCACAGGCATTCTAAGCTGTTAACACAGTCTTTAAGGAACCCATTTACAAGATTCTCAACAAGATCAAGGACGAGCCCATCACCAAATGGCCCAAGAAGATGGGTGAAGATCCGACCAAGAGAAATAATACACTAAGGTGCGCATTCCATAAGGTGGGTAGTCATCGAACCAAAAATTCCAAAGCTCTGAAGTCACATTTGTAAGAGCTAGTTCAGGCAGGGAAACTTAGCGAGTACATTGATAAGAAAATAGAGAAGGTCTCAACCAATGGCCACCAAAATCCAAACAATGTTCTCGATGATGACACATGACACAAGTTTGTAGTCATTTATGGGGCGTCGGACCTCAAACAGATTCAGGGTAATGCCGTTAGAATGGAACTCAAAAAGGTGACTACCGTGATGGAAGATTTTTAGATCGACCTAGCCAAGACTCAAGTTGGAAAATGTTGGCGACCAGAAGATGTTGATTACATGAAGCACATCGTGTTCACCGCAGAGGATTTGGTCGGGGTAAGGACACTACATTATAACACATTAGTAATCACACTCAGGATTGCTGACTGGGATGTTGACAAGCTACTGGTAGACTAGGGGAGTTCATCTGAAGTGATGTATTGAGACATGTTCCATAAGATGAAATTGAATGTTTTTTACCTCAAAGAATCCACTTTTCAATTGGTTGGATTCTCATAAAGGATTAACATTCCATTGGGAAAGATCACCTTTCCAGTCAGGGTAGGAAACATCTCAAAGTTAATCGAGTTATTAGTTGTGGACATTGAGTCCCCATATCACTCTATTTTAGGTAGAGGTTGGCTCCAAGCCATGAAGGACATACCATTCACTTATCATCAAAAGATGAAGTGCATCACGGATTGTGGAGTGGTCGAGATCCACGACGACCAAGCTTCAGCATGAAGGTGCTTTATTGAAGACATCCTCCAGAAGAAAGAGAAAAAGAAGGATCCTAAAGATGACCAGGAGATAGCCCAGGAAGGGGCCATTTTCTCCAAGTAGTAACTACAGTATGGTCGATCGGGGGTGGAAGAAACCAGGGTCCACCCCGCGATATGGTCGTCGAAATCCTGGAAGAAGTTATAGTCAATGATAACTTGATAGAAAGAAAGTTTTTGATTGGATCTACTCTCATCGATCAAGAGAAAAGGGAACTGGTTGCACTTTTTAAAAGAAACATATATGTTTTTGTATGGGAGCCTTACGAGTTACCTGGGATTGAACCCGGCTTGGCGTGTCACCATCTACACATCAATCCTACCTTCAAACCCATTACTTAAAAATCTCACCGAACGTCACCCGAGAAAGATAAGGATGTAGAGAAAGAGGTAGGAAAGTTACTGGATAAAGGATTCATTAGGTAAAAGCAGTTACCTGTATGGCTATCCAACCCAGTGGTAGTGCCCAAAAGTAATGGAAGTTGGAGGGTTTGTATTAATTTAACCGACCTCAATCGGGCATGCCCTAAAGATAGTTTCCCTCTCCTAAAGATAGATCAACTGGTTGACGCCACAATAACTCACGAAAGAATGAGCTTCCTTGACGCTTACTCAGGATATCATCAGATCCCGCTATATGGGCCTGACTAGGAAAAGAACTCCTTTATAGCCTCAATTGGTTTGTACTGTTATAAGGTTATACCTTTTGGACTTAAGAACGCAGGGACAACTTACCAAATATTGGTAACCTAGCTGTTTAGCAAACATATGGGAAAGATGATAAAAGCGTACATCGACGATATGCTCTTCAAAAGAAAGAATGAGGATGATCACCTCTCAGACCTAGTAGTAACCTTTGAAATACTCATGAAGTACTGAATGTAGCTTAATGCAAGTAAGTGTTCATTTTGGGTCCAGTCAAGAAAATTCTTAGGCTACCTAGTGATTAAAAGGCGAATTGTGGCCAACCCAAACCAAATTGATGCTATCACCAAGGTCCAGACTCCTCAGACATTGAGAGATGTTTAGAAGCTTACTGAAATTATTGGTGCGCTCAACCGTTCCATCTCCAAGTCTTTGGAGTGCCGCCGACCATTCTTCCAGTTCTTAAAGAAAGGAAAAGGCCTAGTATGGAATGAAGATTGCTCGCAAGCTTTAGAAGAGGTCAAGTCTTACCTTAGTAATCCCCCACTATTGGTAATTCTAGACAATGGAAAACCACTATACCTTTACCTGGAAGTATCAGACCATGCTATGAGCTCCGCCTTAGTTTACAAAAAAAAGGGAGAACAACATCCGATTTACTACGCCAACAAGATGCTACTAGATGTTGTACAACAATACTTGCCTCTAAAAAATCTCGCGTATGGTCTAGTGATCACTTTGAGAAAGTTGATGCACTACTTCGAAGCTCATTCCATAACAATAATCACCTCTAACCCACTCAAGGTCGTTCTATGAAAAGTCAACCTCTCTGAGTGTCTTTCGAAGTGGTCGGTCGAGCTCAAAAGATTCAACATCCACTTTCAGCCCAGAACGGCGATTAAGGGACAGATACTAGCAGATTTTATTATTGAGTTCACATGAGATCGACCAACAGATCAGTTGGTCTCATATGATGCAACGTCTAAAGACTGGACACTGTGTGTTGTGAAGCCTCAAATTCCAAGGGGGCATGAGTGGGGATTATTCTCGTTACCCCCAAAGACACAATAATCGAACAGGAAATTAGGCTAGACTTTGAAGCCTCTAATAACAAAGTTTAGTATGAGGCGTTAATCATCGGTTTGTGAAAGGCCAAACTACTAGGGGCATTATGCCTCTACGTATTTGGTGATTCCAATCTGGTCTCCAAATAAGTAAATGGAGATTTTAATGCCAAAGACGATCGAATGGCAGCATACCTTGACATAGTCAGGGGACTTATGAGAGACTTTGAGCAGGTGGAGATTCAATAGTTCCCACGAGGACAGAACAATCACGCTGTTACCTTAGCAGCACTAAGCTCAGTAATTAACTCTGACCTGAAAAGGATAATACAGATTGAGTTCCTCGCACAACCTAGAATCAATCACACAGTTGTTGCTGAGCAATTCCTCCTCACAGATAAAACCCCAAGTTGGATGGGTCACACTAAGGAGCGACATACTTCCAAACAACAAGAGGTTAGCACACCAAATCAAAGTCAAGGCTGCTCATTTCTACCTTAGCCCAGAAGGTAAACTCTATAAGAAGTCATTCACAGGTCCCTACCTCTAGTGCGTCCACCCACAAGATGTAGAGCAAGTACTTAGTTAACTTCATGAAGGCATATATGTGAGTCACGCATGTGTAAAATCACTAGCCTTTCGAGCGATCAAGGAAGGATATTGGTGGCCTCACATGCAGAAAGACGCTAGCACATATGTTCGCAAATGTGAAAAGTGCCAAAAGTACTCGCCTATGGTTCACCAGCCAACCAATGACCTAAAATCTCTTACTAGTCCATGGACTTTCATGTAATAGGGATTAGACATTGTGGGACCATTACCTACTGCTTCTAGAAATTGCAAGTACTTTCTGGTCGCCATTAATTATTTCACTAAATGGGTTGAGGCCGAACCATTGGCGAACATTCGAGATTCTGACATGACCAAGTTCATATGGAGAAATATCATAACTCGCTTTGGGATACTAAGAACCATCATTATCGACAACGGTACATCATATGAAAGTGGTTTCTTCCAAGCCTTTTACGAAGAGCACGACATCAAGCACCACTTCAGTTCTGTGGCGTATCCCCAAAGCAATGGGAAAGCAGAGGCTTCCAATAAAACCATGATCGATGGGATGAAAAAATGATTGGAAAAGGTTAAGGGTACTTGTGTGGATGAACTCCCCCATGTTTTATGGGCCTATCACATGACACCTAGAAACCTACTAGGGAAACACCATTCTCCCTCGCTTATGGCATGAAAGTTGTTATCCCTCTGAAAGCAGGCTTCCCTACTATGAGAACCACATTGATCGACCAAGGCCTTAATGATGAAGCCTTACGCACTGAGATCAACCTAGAAAATGAGTGACGAGATCTAGCATTGATAAAGTTAGACTCTTACCAACAACAACTGGGAGACTATATACTACGAAAAGTCCTCGACAGTGCCGTAAAACCATCAGATGGCAAATTGGGACCAAATTGAGAAGGACTATTCAGAGTGATCAGAGATGATCTCCAAGGAGCATATCATCTGGAAATAATGGATGGTAGGGAGATACCAAGAGTAGGAAGTGAACTAATCTCAAGAAATTCTACTTTTATGTGTTCTTCGTTATCTTTTTAATTAGCATAATTTTTAGTTTTTGCAATTTTTGGTACTAGATAAGACAATTTACAATAAATAAAGGCCGGACTGGCCCATCTATTCTCAAAGTTTTCATTGGTTGATTAACTCATCTCATCTCATTAATTTCATCTATTCTCAAAGTGAAATACTAACAATTCGAATTACCCTCAGACCATTGCTGTTAACACAAGAGGCCTCATGAGTTGCCCCGAAAATAAAAAAAGCCTTACTGGGGATCCTTAGGCAATAAAGCCAACTTTGGTTAGTCGCCAACATCTGTTGGTCGCAAAAAACCTGCTCGAGTGGATGGCCCAATAACCAGGTACATTTTCGCCATCATCTCACTTAGGCCTAAGGAAGTGTGAAGACACGATCTAAAAGGTAAAGTGAATCGAATGATACTGCTTAGGTATATTGGACTAGGAGAATGTTCAAACATGTGAAAGGTAGAAGGCCAACACTTTAACGTTATTTAGTCGGCTTCCGAAGCCCAAAATGATTCAAACTAAGTATGATCCTACCTAAAGCCTAGGCTTGGTCAATCAGTATCATTTTGGTCAATAAAAGTGCTAGGTAATCTACAAACATGTAAAATCAAAATATGTTTAGTCAGCACACACTCAAAAGAAAAGAAATTTCTTTATTAAGAATATAAGGTTACAATCACAAAATCAAATATAGATACACAATCACAAAATCAAATATAGATACACAGGAGACTAAGAGGGGCTAGGGTGTCGAGCAAGATATTCTGCTACAGCTTCCCTCTGACCATCGTTCGACTTCGGAGAAAACTCTTCAACATCTTCATCTATATTCTGGTCCAAGAGTTGGGAGGAATATCATCGACTGGAATCCATTCATCAT
Source organism: Sambucus nigra (assembly GCA_949130495.1). Taxonomy (NCBI): domain Eukaryota; kingdom Viridiplantae; phylum Streptophyta; class Magnoliopsida; order Dipsacales; family Adoxaceae; genus Sambucus; species Sambucus nigra. The sequence continues at coordinate 222,544,407 of OX422207.1, forward strand.
CTTTTGAAAAAGGATTATGGATATAGGCAAGACATTCTACCCGGTACTTGTACCAAAGCTTGGATTCATTTAGGGTTCTCGCCACTTTAAGAGCGCTCAACCATCCTCGATAAAAAAATAATGCTTTTAGCCTCCTTAAGTTTTGCTGGGGCATCTACCCAACCATCATTATAACCTTCCCCCCATACCTATCTGGGTCATACCTTAAAGGAGTATTTCAGCTTCTTGACATTATCTTTTAGTACTCCTATAAAAGATTTCAAGCTCGCCACCTCCTTTCGTAGAGCATCATCTTCAGACTGTAGCACCTCGCCGACTTGGTCAACCTCAGTCCTCGCCAGAAGCTAGGCCCTTAGGGAATTAACTTCTCCTTGAAAAGAGGCCCCTATATCCTCTATATCATGGAGGTTATCCTTCGGCTTTGCAATCACTTCAGTCTAGTTTTTGTATTGTTCGTTCCTAGCTCTTAGTGACTTGCAGATTTTCATGAAAGCTTTGAAAGCTTGTAAGATGATATCAGGTCCAATAATTTTCCCCAGTTGAGAATTCGGAGAAATATAACGATCTAAATCAGTAGACTACAAACAATATTGCAGGAGGGTAGTTGTACTGGGGTTTGGTAAAAGACTGAATCAGGTGAGGCGTGACCCACTTCAATGAACTCTACTTTCAAGGTCTCAAGAACTTCTGGAGCAACACTTAATGAAACCTTCGCCTTTTGGTGAAAATGGAACTCAGGCTGGAACTCACCCCCTGCAAGAAGATGAACTTCATAACAATAATAGTAACTTTTCTCAAGAGGAATTCATGAGAGTGATGGCTATCAGTGGGGAGTGAAAGAACAAGGCACTTAGCACTTTGAGAGAGAGCAGAGAGAGAACACTAGATGGTTCTGGTGTGATTTTGACAAAGTAACAATATGAATTTAATTATGATTCTTCTTGACCTTTCCCAGGGATACTATTTATACTTAGGCACTAGGGTTAAGTTGGGACTTTTGGGAACCAAAATTGAGAGGGTTGGTGAGAGACAAAGTCTGAAATGCACCATTTGTCCCTACCTGTGTGCAGCCACCTGTTGCAAATCAAAGTCAAAAAGCAAATATGTCTGCGCTTGAATATAAAATATATGATTTGGCAAATATCTTTTAAAATGGTAACTTGTGGTACAAACTTTGTAAACTTGAGAGGGTAGACCTTAAGGACCACCTCCTCTAAAATCATTTCTGTTGTGTGGGGGGGGGGGGGGGGGGGTCTTGAGGACCCCTTTCTCTAACATTATTTTTTATAACAAAAATTCATTTCTGGTGAGAACCCTCTTGGTTTCTCATTTCAGTTATGATTGAGTGTGCTTTGTAAGGACTTGATTAACTCCGAGGGTATTTCTACTAGTATTATCTCAATCCTAAAGTTCTAAGTGGTTGATCTTGATCAGCAAAACTCTTTCCTTAGCCTCCAAGCCAAAACTCAAAAGAGATCCCAATTGGCCCATTTGAACCCAACTTTCTCAACTGGGCCAGATTGGATCTCTTGGGAGTTTTGGCTTGGTGGCTTAGGAACAAGTTTTGTTATGGTCTTTCTATAAAGAATATCTTTTCATGATGAGAAATTGCTCATGGTAGCCACTCCTTCATCCTGATCTGTTTTCTTAAAGTTGAGGGGGAGGACCTTCAGGGTTCCTCACCCAAGATTTTGTAGAAGCTGAGGGGGAGGACCTTGAGGGTTCCTTACTCAAGATTTTCTGGAAGCTGAGGGGGAGGACCTTAAGGGTTCCTCACCCCAGATTTTCTGGAAGCTGAGGGAACTTGAGGGTTCCTCACCCAATATTCTCTAGCAGCTGAGGGGAGGACCTTGAGAGTTCCTCACCCAATATTTTCTGGAAGCTGAGGGGGAGGACCATGAGGGTTCCTTGTAATACCACGTATTTTTATGGCTTTTAATTATGAGGTTAATGAAATGGAATTGTTTTTAATTATGGGATTTATTAAATTAATTTGGGATAATTAGTTGGAAAATTAATTAATTGGAAAATTAATTCGGATTTAAATGCTAGCGAGACGAGAGTTAGTATTTGGTTATTAATATGTTGTTGAATATTACTGAGTGATTATGGTAATATGTGACTATTGAATTTACGAAAAAATTTCGTGAGTTAAAAATACGACAGTTTCGGTAATTTAGTTGGGACGCGCGTGTCAACCGTGTCAGTACCCAATTTAATGGATTTAAAAGTATTTTATTTTTATGTCATCTGTATGAGCTTTTTGAGTGTGCCAAGGTGTCCGAAAGGTTCGAGATAGTCAGAAAACACTAGCCGGGGGTTTAGTTTGGGTCCAGGGGCATCTTTAGGCATAACTAGAAACCCGGGAGGGTATTTTAGTCATTCCTACATTTGGGTGAATAGTGAACCACGAATTTTAGGAAGATTTATCAGCCAATAGGTTAGAGCCTTAGGGTTTTCATCACCAAAATTCACAAACGGCCATTAGAGATGAAGTGGAGGAAGATACCAAGGGAGAACCACCATATTTGGACTTTTTGCACCACCGTCACCACCACCGGATAGATCGGAAAGCGAGGATCATTCCCATACCATCTATTTCATCGAATTAGAATCTTCATTACCAGGCAAGTGATTTATCTTGCAATAATTTAACGCATATATCATTCATGTTAGGTTAGAATATAAGATTAACCTTAAATAATGAAAATTAGATGGATTTGAAGAATTTAAGTCAAAATCTGGTTATGTCTTGCATGTAGTTGAATGTTTGAGATAATAACAGCCACGAAATCATGATTTATGGGTAGAGAATTACAAAATTGTATTGAATTATGTGATGTTCTTGAAGAGATAGGAGAACTAGGGTTTTTATATAAAAATTTTGGAAGTTGATCCAAGAATTTGATGTTCTATGTTGATTTGATGATTCTAAAACGTGGAAAATCATGTAAACATGTTAGTATGATGATTAGTATACTTGGTTGAGAGATTTGAACGTTAAAATGAAGATTTACAGTTGTATAAAAATGAAAACCCGTAACTGTTTAAGTAAATTCTGGACAAATACTTGCTTGATCGATCGATCGACTCAAGAATGTCGATTGATCAAATGATCGATAGATCGATCCCTTTTCTTCGATCGATCGACCCCCGTCTGATTTTTGGCAATTATTTCCCTTTAAGGTTTAATGATTATTCCAAAGCCGATGTTGATTCTTAGTTTGATTAATATAATATTGTGGGACTTAGATAAAGTCAGTAGGGTCTTAGTTATTATCGGAGAATGTTATAACATATGGAATTGAATGATATTGCTTACGAGGGTCTACCGAGGGAGGAACGATTAGAAATCGTTCGAATTGAAACTGTAATGGGAATTAATGATGATGTAAGATTAAGGGCAGTAACGGAGGGGCTTCAAGTACTGAGATAACATTAGAAACTAATAAGAGACCTATTAAACTTTTGAGATAGGTTTAAGTACTCAAATTTATACAATGAGAGAGTTATCAAGCGGAATACATATTACATATAATGTTCGGGGTAAACTTTCTACGTACGAGAATAACTAGATGAAATGTGTGAATATCTATATTGATATATGATTACTTAGGTTGTGTGGATGCCTAGTGTATATATTTCTTATGTGTATGACATACCTACCATACTTTCTATCACGGGAGGTTAGTTTTATTTTGGAAAAGGACCCTCTTATCCTTGTGTGCCTTCGGGAAGATTTAGAATGGTACCTTAAGGACATAGGGCTGTGAATGACTTATTTGTGAGTTGATAAGTCAGCTGACCATGGGAGCGTAGGTATGTGCATGACCCATGGATATGTGAACTATGTTCACCTCCAATATGTGTGATTTATATTTAGATGGTTCCTGAGTGATTCAGAACACGTGATCCTTACGTACGTGATGTACATGGATTTGATAGCAGAGTATGTGTGCACCCCAGCTTAGTCTAGGGGTGCCATAAATGTATTTATGTAGTGAGAGTGATATACTTATGTACTTGTGATTGGTTCATTATTGCTTTGTATATGTGAATAACTAAGATATTTGAATGGGTTAAGAATGAGAATTTAATTTACACTTGAGATAAGTAGTTTAATGAATGTGAACATGGGTTATAAATATGGCTTATTTGGGGGTTACGTGTAGATACTCTATGTTAGAATGCGAAGGCAGGAGTGGTACAAACTAGTTAGATAGTGGCCTAACTAGGATGGGTTAAAGGCATACGTTAGGCGTGCATAGTAGTTGAGAGGTAAGAAACTCATGTGAGAGTACGCAACTAACGTGTTATGTGTTGTGTAATTATAATTTAAACACTTGCTAAACTTTTAAACTGTTTTCACATCGGGCTCTGACCCGTTTTCCTCCAAATCTATTTTTGTTTTGTAAAAACATTTTAGGTGACCAGCCAGAGGGACGCCAAGCATAGGAGTTCCATTCTGATGACGTGATGTAGCTGCTGTGAAAGTTACAAGATCTTGGTAGTAGACGCTCTCATTTTATCCTTGATTCCTTTAGAGTCATTTGTATCAGTTAGGGCATGTCGCCCATTCTTATTTAGAGGTTGTAGTTGCAGACTTGCATTATTTCAGTTTTTGATTTACTATTTATTTAGACTCTTGTATTGGGACATTATTTACGCTGGCATCTTTATTATTGGAGTGTTTACTCCAGACTTATTTGATTTCATCTCGTTGAGCATTTATATGAAATATTTTATGCGATTGATGGTTTATATATAAATTGTTGTTTATTTGTTAACTTAATTAATAAAATTTGACATCTATCTTTTTAAATATTAGGTGGCTAGTAATTAATTAAATGTTTTTCGACCGTGATGCTAAGACTGAACCAACTTGATATTCTGTATTAATTTAATAAAGGAGTAGCTACCCGGTATTTAATTAGACGGGGTGTTACAGGTGGTATCTGAGCATTAGGTTCTAGTGTCCTTTAGGATCTGTGCGACTTATTATGCTTTCAGCGTAGCTTTCTTTGATGTAGAGCCCTATGTTTAGGATTGTTGATTTCTTTGGTGAGATTTCACTCTCCTGCTATGATATATATGATAGTGAATCTTATTTGCATTCGGGTGTGTTCGTGCGCCAAACGATGTAGTAAGTCAGGCGAAGACAGTTGGGCGGACTGCAGGAGGCAAAGATGAGTTGAGGTTATTTAATTTATTAAATAAGGATGAACGTAGTTGAAGTCACCCATATTAGAGCACGGAAGTCCAGGACGGCAAAGACGGCTAAGGCGCAACTTGTGACTTCCAAGTACAACTATAGTAGAAGTGGGGTCAATTTAGACTCACCCAGCAAGGTTAGAATGGGAGAGAAAGAGTTAGGCGAAATATTGAAGAGAACCAACAATGAAATTTATAGAAATGTGGACATGGAGAGTGCTGGCCAATCGAAAGTAATATATCCAAAGGCTTGGACATATGTCGGGGTATGGCTAATCGGGAGTAAAAATTTGGGGTAAATTTTTCTTGGCTTGTAAAAGTGGAGTTTCAATGGTGAGAGGCAACCACTACACTTAGAAGTAGAATGTGACGTCGAGAGAAGGCGTACACGTATGGTTTGACCATAAGTTCCTTCATTAGATGTTCAGGATGAAAGGCGAATGTTGTTCTGAACTCCCACAAGAGGGCCGGACAGAGGTCACTTTGTGAGAAGAAATATAATTATTTAGCGAACCTTACACCGGGTGAAGTAGGTGAAATGGAGAAGAGGACATTGAAGGGAGAATTGACATACAAGAAGAATTGTTAGCTCTTCTGGGGAAATTCTGCTTGGACGGTCAATGCAGATAGTAATGTCGCGTAGTGTTAATATGCAGGTAAACGTTTCCTTGGGTGGGGAGATTTAAGAATCGAGGAATTTATATAGAGTAAGACTGGGGGAAATGGTGTTGGAGAAGCACCACAAGGGGAAGACCCAACGGGGAACTCGTTAAAATGATTTAGATAGCTGGATTATTATCGAGCGATGGTGATTTCAGTAAGAGATTGGAAATTAGTAGCGTGTTCCTTAGGTCCATCAAAGCTAAGGGAATAATGGAGGTAGTCATCAGAGTCGAGACTACCAACGTCCGAGAGAAGGACCACCTTAACATGGTCAGTGTGACCGAAGATAAGTGGAGTATGTGTAGAGGTATTTTGTGGGGAGTGAAACTGTGCGTTATAAATGTTTCCCGAAGCAAGTATAGGGATAAAGGTATTGTGCCTAGCAAGGGCAATAGTTATTGAAATATTCGGTTTGGTATGGACAGGTGTGTTAAGTCCAGGAACCATTTAACAGCCAGGATGATTGTTAGGATAGAAGTATGAGTTATATCCTCAGATGATGTTGCATGTTGTATGTGGCATGAACGAGTTGCTAAATTTGTTATGATTGTTATTTTCGCTTGAGAGTCGAGTTTAGTGAGTATATCGGCAATTTTATTATTTATGTGAATATTTTCCCTGGTAGTGTGGGGTTACCTTTATTATCATCCGCGAAGGATGAATGGGTCTATTGATAGCGGTATATACTTTATTAAAATTACTCGTTTTAGTGATGTGTTATACGAGTATGATATTATCCTAATTATGGTTTTATAATATGCTTATACCGATAGTGTGCTAGTATTGCAAGTTTATCGGGGTTACTACCTTGGGGTAGAATGTTTCGTTCTTGCGAGGTCCCATCTGTGAGAGGGCCGGGCTCGTAATTGTACTTTTGTATATATATATATATATATATATATTGTGGTGATTTCAAAAAGGTATAATGGTCTCGGATATTTAATCCTAGTATGTGTAGGGATTTAATTGATATGATTCGTATGTAATTGGTTTACTAGTCAGCGAAAAGGTTTAGCTGGTTATTATAATTAACGCTCAGGATGTCGTAATAAGAAGAGTGCATTATTTTATCACCCTTTAGAGATTTGGGAGTTTATACTCATAGCTGTGTGTTTGGGGACGAGATTTTGAGAGACCCGATTATATTTGCATGATGTATATGAAATGTGATTACCATCAATGTCAAGAGAAAGTGTCTTTCGGAAGGAGTTCCTTGTTTAAGTGTCATTGCGAAAGGAGATGTAACTTTGTTGTTAAGAGATGGGAATATAGGGGTACATGTTATGGACTGAGGGCGTAACGGATCCCGATGACCGATAATGTTAGGTAGTAGTGTATCGGGGGGGTTCCTTGTTTGGATTTCTCTTTACGAGACATCCCATGCATGAAACTTAACGTAAGGTTGGTAGTAGGGAGATGTTTGACCAGTTGTCCATAAATTGGATACCTCGATCGTTATGGAAGTAAGTAGTTATAACGGGAAGTTAACAAGGTAAATTACGATGTAAGGCCAGTAGAGCCAGTTGTTAGTGAATTACGATGTAAACTCTGATAATGGTGGTTTTGTTGCGGCAGGTTGAAGGATGCATTGAGGTTAAGGAGGATTTAGGATTTCAAATTCGGAGGTGATTGAGAAAGACCAAGTGGTATAGCCACGTTGTAAATGCAGCGACAATAAAGAGTTTGGAATACGTATGAACCGTATATGATGTTTAAAATCGTATGCATAGGTTATAAGAGGTGTAGACATCTTGGTTTACTAATGTAGTAATTGCCAAAAGAAGGGATATAGATGGGTGAAATTATTACTTATGGGATTAAGCATCGTAAGAGAAGGTGTTAATGAGTATACTCATGTGTAATCAGTGTATCACGTCCGAATTTGGTGAAAAGTCAGTGGAAAGGCATTTAATAAGGGGATATCACTTGAGAAGGCAAATATTTAATTATTATGGGCAATTTGGAGTAGTGTTCCGACCAATCGAATGTTGAGGGTGACTCAAGAGTAAATAGAATGAGGATGTCAATAAGGTATAAAGGGCCCAGATGTGCACAATGTGGTGAAAAGTACAAGGGTAAAAACTTTTGATATACGCCGAGAGAAGAAGAAGATCTTTAAGTATCACTTAACGGGAAGAATTATATGTGAAAGTCGGCATTGAAAGGGGTGTAGTAAGTAGTAGAACTGTTGGGGTTAGATGATCAACTAGATAATTTTGTATCAAGCCGACGATTCCAGGGATGGAAGAGTCAAGTTGGTAAATTTCCTTGAGGGGTTGCCAACTTATAAATAAGTAACGAGTTCCTTAGAATACGTGGGATAGGTTGTCCAGAAGGTGAGAAAGGGTTATATACTTGGGTGATTTACACTATTAGATAGTGAACACGCCGGTACGTGGTCCTACACAGTATTATTCAGAACCAATAGGAGATCCTCGAAATCCACCTTCAACGTGGGGTAGCAAGAAGTAGTGGAAATAATTCTTCGTTCTGAGGGTTATATCACCTATAGCCTGAGGTGTAGGCGTAAGGTGATTGACGACTGGTGGATTGAATGAAAGAAATTTTGGATTCATTGCGATCTTTTCATTTCCAAATCGGGTATAATTAGTAAGTGAGGTATATTGTAGTAATGGGGAGAAGATATTACCAAATGGTAGAGTTGGGGGAAAGCACCCATATCTATTTATAGTGGACAAGGTGCTTACAAATGTTTTGTGTAACACCAACCGGCTGAAGTGGTTTTCCCTTGTGTAAAAGTCACAACGCCGAGAACAGAGATTCAAAGAATGGGCAAGAGTAGTCAGATGTGTTATTGATTTCTTCCAGGATAAGAGTTGGGTGTTTTGATAAACACGGGAGTTAATGCGTAGTGAGGTGCGGACTCACAATAATATTGAGATAAAGCGGCCAATGATGTATAGGCTATTTTTATTCGAATGTGGTTTAGTAAGAGCACAACATGAGGTGCATTTATTTAAGTGTAATATGATAAAGTATCAAGACTTCTAAACAAGCTTGTTCTGAAGCGAGGGCTTTAGTGATTGGGCCTTTCTTTATATTTTGTTTTGCGTACTGGAGGATACCTTTTTTCCAGGTATGCCTTACTTTTCCGAATTTCGGGACGAAATTCCGTTATTAGGGGGGAAGTATGTAATACCCCGCATTTTTATGGCTTTTAATTATGAGGTTAATGAAATGGAATTATTTTTAATTATGGGATTTATTAAATTAATTTGGGATAATTAATTGGAAAATTAATTAATTGAAAAATTAATTCGGATTTAAATGCTAGCGAGACGAGAGTTAGTATTTGGTTATTAATATGTTGTTGAATATTACTGAGTGATTATGGTAATATTTGACCATTGAATTTATTAAAAATTGTCGTGAGTTGAAAATACGACAGTTTCGGTAATTTAGTTGGGACGCGCGTGTCAGCCGTGTCAGGACCCAATTTAATGGATTTAAAAGTATTTTATTTTTATGTCATCCGTATGAGATTTTTGAGTGAGCCAACGTGTCTGAAAGGTTCGAGACAGTCAGAAAACACTAGCCGGGGGTTTAGTTTGGGTCCCGGGGCATCTTTAGGCATAACCGGCAACCCGGGTGGGTATTTTAGTCATTCCTACATTTCGGTGAATAGTGACCCACGAATTTTAGGAAGCTTTATCAGCCAATAGGTTAGAGCCTTAGGGTTTTCATCACCAAAATTCACAGACGACCATTAGAGATGAAGTGGAGGAAGATACCAAGGGAGAACCACCATCTTTGGACTTTTTGCGCCACCGTCACCACCACCGGATAGATCAAAAAGAGAGGATCATTCCCATACCGTCTATTCATCGGATCAGAATCTTCATTACAAGGCAAGTGATTTAACTTGCAATAATTCCGCGCATATATCATTCATGTTAGGTTAGAATTGAAGATTAACCTTAAATAATGAAAATTGGATGGATTTGAAGAATTTAAATCAAAATCTTGGTAGGTCTTGCATGTAGTTGAATGTTGGAGATAATAACAGCCACAAAATCATGATTTATGGGTAGAGAATTAAAAAATTGTATTGAATTATGTGATGTTCTTGAAGAGATAGGAGAACTAGGGTTTTTATATAAAAATTTGGGAAATTGATCCAAGAATTTTATGTTCTATGTTGATTTGATGATTCTAAAACGTGGGAAATCATGTAAACATGTTAGTATGATGTTTAGTATACTTGATTGAGAGTTTTGGACGTTAAAATGAAGATTTAGAGGTGTATAAAAATGAAAAACCGTAACTGTTTAAGCAATTCTGGGCAAAAACCTGCTTGATCGATCGATCGACTCAAGAATGTCGATCGATCGATCCCTTTTCTTCGATCGATCGACCCCCGTCTGATTTTTGGCAATTGTTTCCCTTTAAGGTTTAATGATTATTCCAAAGCCGATGTTGATTCTTAGGGTGATTAATATAATATTTTGGGACTTAGATAAAGTCAGTAGGGTCTTAGTTATTATCGGAGAATGTAATAACTTATGGAATTGAATGATATTGCTTATGAGGGTCTACCGAGTGAGGTACGATTAGAAATCATTCAAATTGAAACTGTAATGGGAATTAATGATGATGTAAGATTAAGGACATTAACAGGGGCTTCAAGTACTGATATAACATTAGAAACTAATAAGAGACCTAGTAACCTTTTGAGATAGGTTTAAGTACTCAAATTTATATGACGAGAGAGTTATCAAGCGGAATACATATTACGTATAATGTTCGGGGTAAACTTGCTACGTACGAGACTAACTAGATGAAATGTGTGAATATCTATATTGATATATGATTACTTAGGTTGTGTGAATACCTAGTGTATGGATTTCTTATGTGTATGACATACCTACCATACTTTCTATCACGGGAGGTTAGTTTTATTTTGAAAAAGGACCCATTTATCCTTGTGTGCCTTCGGGGGGATTTAGACTGGTACCTTAAGGACATAGGGCTGTTAATGACTTATTTGTGAGTTGATAAGTCAGCTGACCTTGGGAGCGTAGGTATGTGCGTGACCCATAGATATGTGAACTATGTTCGCCTCCAATATGTGTGATTTTTATTTAGACGGTTCTTGAGTGATTCGGAACACGTGATCCTTACGTATGTGATGTACATGGATTTAATAGCAGAGTATGCGTGCACCGCTGCTTAGCCTAGGGGTTCCATATATGTATTTATGTATTCAGAGTGATATACTTATGTACTTGTGACTGGTTCATTGGTGCTTAGTAGATGTGAATAACTAAGATATTCGAATGGGTTAAGAATGAGAATTTAATTAACACTTGAGATAAGTAATTTAATGAATGTGAACATGGGTTATAAATATGGATTATTTAGGGGTTACGTGTAGATACTCTATGTTAGAATGCGAAGGCAGGAGTGGTACAAACTAGTTAGATAGTGGCCTAACTAGGATGGGTTAAAGGCATACGTTAGGCGTGCACAGTAGTTGAGAGGTAAGAAACTCATGTGAGAGTACGCAACTAACATGTTTATAATATGTGTTGTTTAATTGTAATTTAAACACTTGCTAAACTTTTATACTATTTTCACATCGGGCTCTGACCCGTTTTCCTCCAAATCTATTTTTATTTTGTAAAAACATTTTAGGTGCCCAGCCACAGGGACGCCAAGCATAGGAGTTCCATTCTGATGACATGCTGTAGCTGCTGTGGAAGTTACAGGATCTTGGTAGTAGACGCTCTCATTTTATCCTTGATTCCTTCAGAGTCATTTGTATCAGTTAGGGCATGTCGCCCATTCTTATTTAAAGGTTGTAGTTGCAGACTTTCATTATTTCAGTTTTTGGTTTACTATTTATTCAGACTCTTGTATTGGGACATTATTTACTCTGGTATCTTTATTATTGGCGTGTTTACTCTAGACTTATTTGATTTCATCTCTTTGAGCATTTATATGAGATTGTTTATGCGATTGATGGTTTATAAATAAATTCTTGTTTATTTGTTAACTTAATTAATAAAATTTGACATCTATCTTTTTAAATATTAGGTGGCTAGTAATTAATTAAATGTTTTTTGACAGTGATACTAAGACTGAACCAACTTGATATTCTGTATTAATTTAATAAAGGAGTAGCTACCCGGTATTTAATTTGACGGGGTGTTACATTCCTCACCCAACATTTTCTAAAAACTGAGGGGTGGGACCTTGAGGGATCCTCACCCAACATTTTTTGGAAGCTGAGGGACCTTGAGGGTTCCTCACCCAATATTTTCTGGAAGCTGAGGGGAAAGTCCTTAAGGGTCCCTTGCCCCAATATTTTCTGGAAGTTGAGGGGGAGGGCCTTGAGGGTCCCTCGCCCCAATATTTTCTGGAGGTTGAGGGGAGGGTCTTGCGGGTACCTCGCCCCATAATTTTTTGGAGGTTGAGGGGGAGGGTCTTGAGGGTCCCTCGCCCCAAAATATATATTGGGTAGGCCACACCCTTCTACATTAGCCCCTCGTGCAAAGTCTTTTGTGTTGGGTACACCAAAAGACTTTGTACGCCATAAAATCAATTTTCAATAATAATTTTTTTAGGGACCCTAGGTTTCTTCATCAACATTCCTCGGGCCATTAAATGTATTGTCCTTTCATTTTAGGTTTTGGTGTTTCAAAAAGCCACGTGTCAGCATGGGAACTATCATCTCATCATTTGGGGAAAATAATTTGCCAATATTTTGGTATTCCCACATGTTTTCCCATTTTCATATTGTTGACACCACATTCTAGGACCCCGTAGGTCTCCCCTTAGGTCCCTAACACCTCCCCATCTCACCGTAAAACTTAGGTCGCACTTCGAGTTCCGATCTAGAGCCCACTGGGTGCCCTCGGGCCCCATTTGACTCCGGTCAACTCTATCGCCAGAGTGAAAAATCTTTGCATATTTGAAGGGCTCTGAATACCCTTTCTAATGATCTACCCCGTGCATGAATCGGCATAACGGTTCAGATGAACGAACCATTTTGCAATCGAAGATCGATTCGGAGGCCACTAGGCACTCCCGGGCCCCGATTTGACCCATATCTACTTCATTGTCAGAGATAAATCTCTTTGAATCTTCTAAGGGTACTAAAATCCCTTTCCAATGGTCTGCCCCATGCATAAAACAGCATAACCGTTCGGACGAACGATCAGTTTTCCCCTGAAAATCGATCTAGAGGCCACTGGGCACTCTCGGCTCCATTTAACGCAAGTCAACTCTTCATCTTGAATGAGACTGAATGAATATACTAAGGCAACTTCTAGACACAGCATTCTAGGACACCCTAATTCTATCCTTAGGTTCCTAATGCTTCCCCCTTCCACCGTAAACCTAGGTCGCACTCCGAGTGCCCATCGGGCGCTCTCGGGCCCCGAATCGACCCTATCTAACTCCAATCAACTTCACCATCAGAGCTAAAGCTCTTTGAATATTCGAAAGGGACTGAAACCCCTTTTCAATGGTCCACCCATGCTTGAAACAGCATAACCTTTCGGATAAACAATCAGTTTTTACCCAAAAATCGATCCGGAGGCCACCCAACGCTCCCGAAATCTGTTTGACCAAAGTCAACTCTTTAACTCGAACGAGACTAAATGAATCTTCAAAGGGAATTGAGTACCCTTTCTAACGATCCACCCCGTGTGCGATTCTGACCTACGGTACGGACGAACGATTTGTTTTACTCCGAGAGGTCACCAGGCGCTTCCAGGCCTTGGTTGACCAAGGTCAACTTTCCGAACCGAGCAAAAATATTTGGAATGTCAAATTACATTTCCTAACCTTTCCAAGAGTCCACCCCGTGCACGATTCTGACTTACCATGCGGACGAACGATCTGTTTGCATCCGACGATCCCCCGTCCAGAGGACCGACATGCGCTTTCGAACTACATTTGACCCAAAGTCAACTCCCGGACCCAAAAGCAGTCCAAGGGACTCTCATATGCCTCTGAAATACCTTTCTAACGGTCTTCCCCGTGCACAATTTGGATCAAAGGTTTGTAATCTACGGTTATTTTTTTTAAAAATTTTGCACGTGACTGTCAATTGGTAGGTCGTGGACCTTGCTGATAGGCACCCTCTGGGGTACGCTGATCGGCACCCCTAACCCTATAAATAAGGGCCATGACCTCATTGCCGAGGACATAGCACAAACCCATCAGCATCAGTGATCTCAACAACATTCTCTCGAAGTCAGCGAAGCTCCATATGAGAAATCTCATTCAAGCCTAAACACCCATCCTTTTCGCACCCAATTTAGCAAATATTCTCCTCTCTCATCAAAATTCAAAGGAGTTCATCAATGATCCAATTCCAAGCTCCAGGAAAGTTCCAATTCTTTCTCCCTCTCTTTGAATTTCTTGTTTTGTATAAGTTACCTTAGATTCATAATCTAGTTTCATTCTAGTTAACTTCTACACTTTTATTAGTATATCGCACATACTTTATTTTTCATAAAAAACCCAAAAATAAATAAAGAGGGTTACACCTGTAAATTCTGAACGGAATTATCCACCACACTTTTTCCAAAACTAGAAACACATTTTCTACACGCATACACATAATAAAATTCCGTTCAAATCTATGGGATAAACCCCACCCCTATTTCTACATTCGAACTACGTGGACTTATATGCCTCTATACGCTACTAAAATTCGAGGCTCGAGTCCAATTTTGCTAATTTTCTAATTCCTCTTATTTTTTCAGTCCTCAAAATTACTCATTATCATCATATATATATATATATATATATATATATGCGCATCTCATCCCATACATATTATCGTTTCCCAATAACGATCAATATCGCGATGAATGTTCATATTCTATCTTCTATATTTATTATTATTTTGGGAATATTCCTATGGATGACCTCACCCTATCTTTTCCATTGTATGGGTCGAACGATTCCAATCTCCATTATATAAACACATGCATACACTTCACAGGGATAAAAAGGAAAATATAAATATTTGCCCATGAAAGACCGAAAGGGAGGGATGGGTGCCTAACACCTTCCCATTCCGTAACTTAGCCCCCGAACCTTCGATCTATTAGTTTCGCATGCATAAATTTTGTCCTTGATGCCGCTCTCTTGAAGGTGTCAACATAATCTTTTGCCTGTTTTGATAAAAATAGGCTGGCGACTCTATCTCTTTACATTCACCCCACACCGACGACGACCGAATCCCCCTTTTCGAAGAGAAGGGTGCGAGACCACGATGCAGTCTTCATCCTCGGGGAGGGGGATCCTCTTTCTCCTTCACCCTAGAGCGAGTGTCGCGTCGATCGAGATGGCCATAACAATGAATACCCTTTCTAACGGTCTACCCCCTGCGTTATTCTGACCTACGGTGCAGACAAGCGATCCGTTTTACTCCGAGAGATCCGCGGGCGCTTTCGAGCCCTGGTTGACCAAGTTCAACTTCACGAACCAAGAAAAAATCTATGAAATGTCGAAGTATATCTCCTAACCTTTTCAATGGTCCGCCCCGTGCGTGATTCTCACTTACCATGTGGACGAACAATCCGTTCGCGTCCGACGATCTCCCGTCCAAAGGAACGATGTGCGTTTCTGAGCCACATTTGACCCAAAGTCAACTCCCAGACCTCGGAGCAGTCCAATGGACTCTTGAAGTTCTCTAGAATACCTTTATAATGGTATGCCCCGTGCGCAATTTGGATCAACGGTTTGTGTTCTACATTCATTTTTTCGAGAGAATCTACACAGGACTACTAATTGGCAGGTCCTGAGCCCTGCCAATCGGCACTATGTTTGGGGGCACATGCCGATAGGAACACCTTGGGGTAGGCCGATCGGCACCCCCCGACCCTATAAATTTGGTCCATGACCTCACTCCAAGCCACAACACAACAGATGCATCAGCATCAGCATCAGTGATCTCAACAACATTCTCTCGAAATCAGCGAAGTTCCTCATGTGAAGTTCCATTCAAGGTTACATTCCCATCCTTTTCATACCCAATTTGGAAAAATATCCTTCCCTTTCATCAACATTTATCAACACTCAAGGGAGTTCATCTAAGATCAAAGATCAAGCTTCAAAGAAGGTCCAATTCCTTCCCTTTCTCTTTAAATTCCTTATTTTTGCATAATAAACATTAGATTCATAATCTAGTTCTTACTCTAGTTCATACACATTAATGTATTCACTTTTATTAGTATATTGCACATACTTTATTTTCTACAAAAATTCAAAAATAAATAAAAGAGGGTTACACCCGTAAATTCCGAACGAAATTGCCCATCACACTTTTTTCCAAAATCAAAACAACACATTTTCTACACACACACATATAATAAAATTCCATTTGGATCTATGGGATAAACCCCACCCCTATGCTACATTCAAACTATGTAGACTTTGATGCCTTTCTAGGCTACATAGGCGTCTCGGATTAAAATCCAAGACTCAAGTCCAAGTTTCCAACTTGCTCAATTTCTCAAAATCTCTTATTTTCTAAAAACCTCCATTGTCACACACACACACACACACACACACACACACACACACACACACACACACACATATATATATATATCATACTTGTTTGTGTTTCATCCAACACATATTATCGTTTCCTAGTAACGACCAATATCGTGATGGACGCACAAATTATACTTTCTACATATGATATTTTAGGAACATTCCTACGGATGACCTCACTCTACCTTGACCATGGTACGAGTTGAATAAATTCTATCTCCATTATATAAACACGCTCACACACTTCACGAGAATATAAAAAGGAAGGTAAAAACACTAGCCCATGAGAGACCGAAAGGACGAGATGGGTGCCTATCACCTTCCCATTCCATAACTTAGCTCTTGGACCTCCGAACTTCTGGTTTCGTATGCATCATTTTTTTCGTTGATGCCTCTCTCTCAAAGTGGCAACATTTTTTTAGCCTATTTTGTGCAAAATAGGCTTGCGACTCTATTAATTCACATTCACCCCCACACCGACGATGGCCGAAGCAACCCTCCCAAGAAGGAGGAGTGGGAGACCGCGGTTCAGCCTTCTTGAGGGGGAGACGTGTCTATATATCTCCTCCCCCGAAGGCGCACGACCCCCGGGATGGCCACAATGGCGACTCTGCTGGGGACTAATTTTAAGAAGGCTAGACTCTGTTTGCATGGGTGTTTCATTTTCTTGTATATCCCCTATTTTTCTTGTTCCCCTTATCATTCCCTGTACATATGTACCTTATGCTTATGCCACTATTCACACACTTGTAGAAATTTTTCCATGTACACTTCACACCACGTGCACCTAAGATCACGTATATCCACATGTTGCACACACCACCTAGAAATCCATGCTTAAGCGTCACTAACACACACTTATACTTATACTTACTAACACACACTTATACTTATACTAACACACACCTAGAAATAGTTGCTCACTTATACTTATCACACACTTGTTATCCTTACTCCATTATTTATACTTGTACCTCATGCTCGGCTGGGCATGATCATTAAAGATACTCTCTCCATAAGATATTAATCAAAGAATCATGCATGGTACACACAACATCACCAAAGGGCATTGCTATTCAAATAAATTTTGTCCCGTAACGGGGGAGTCACTTCGTGATGAGCACTGGTCCGGCAGACCGCAGTTAACCTAAGCGATATGACTCTCACCTTCCATTGGCCAAGTACCTTCGACGTATATCAAACGGTTCCTCCGCATCATACTGCTTGACCAAAGTCATGATGGGAGGTATATCGCAGGGAACTCGCTCATGTACGTCGAGTATATCAAATTTTCTCTCACACGTACCATCCTCATGAGGTACATAGTGAGGCAATTCACGTACACTCAAGGTATATCAAATGGATTGTCCACACGTACCGATTGCCCTCAAAATCAAGACGTATATCGTGGAAGTCACGCTAAATGGGGGAACGCCTTCCAATTAACCCAACCAACTACATACCCGCATATAGGTGTCAAGCCTAGGACACACATGTTAGATTGCCGATTTCGACCCGAAACTCTGTCGAAATTCCGAGTCGGCCTGCCGCCACCCAAATTTTTGCACAATTTTTAAAATGGGACCTTGTCCGTGAGCCTAGTAACAAGTCTAACCCTAGTTCTACATATAATAAATTCCATGTTTCCAGGCTCGGGTCCCGTTCGACATTTCTTTTTCGCATCTAGGCAAACTTAATACAAGTGAGAACCTAATAAACATAATAATCATGCTGAGACCCGTCTCTCGTATTTTCCCATCTCTTTCCAAAAGTGTCTAAAAACATTTCTCCCTCTTTTATCAAAAATACCAATAATTTTTTTTCCTCTAAAGAAACCAAAAAAAAAAATTGTCCTCATGTTTTCCAAGAAATGTAAAAAAAAAATTCCTACATTTCTAGAAATAACAAACTCCCTTTCTTTTATTTTTCAAAAATAAATCCCATATTTTTTCTCAATATCAGGCCAATCTCATACCTTTGACCTAGCTCCCTATTGGCTTCGGTATTCAGTCGAATCTCCCCAAAGTTCTATCAATCCCCTCACTTCTTCTGAGTCTGAGATTCTACCACCTTCTATGGAGAACATGGATCAAGTGCCGAATGTACAGTCGAATTTGTTGACAGTTCTAGCTCAACTTACTGCCAAAATTGACAAACTTCAAACCAAGGTTCATGAGATGCAAAGAAATTGGGTCCCTATCCCCGAAAATCCTGAGGTCCTTTTCCCTCGCGTTATGTCTCCGCCAGCACCCTAGCCTATTTGGGTTCCAGAGGAATACCAGTATGCTCCCCGTGCTCCTCCTGCTAATGGGCCGCCACAAACCCATCTGCCTATGCCAAACCTTGCTCAGTCAGGGGCTAACTTACCCGTGACTGTTGAACCGAAAAAGGAAGAATTGAACAAGGTCAAGGAAGGCCTCAATATGTTGACCAAGAAATTCGATCAAGTCAGACTCTCTGGGAACTGCATGGACTACACCCACATGTCTCCTTATCCTAAAGCCAGGTTACCAAGAAAATTTAAGATGCCCAATATCGAGAAATTCGGAGGCAGTGGACCCCCGATCGTTCATGTCCGTAGATATCACTGAGACATGACTCTCCTAGGAACTTCTGAAGAAATAATGGCCTGGATGTTCTAGCAGACTTTGAAATATAGTGCTCTCCGTTGGTTTTTATCGCTTAGGGAATTCAGAATCCGTAGTTGGGAAGATGTTGCTCGCAAGTTCATGTCACAGTACAAGTACAACGAAGAGCTAAAAGTTACCCTCCGTGATTTAGAGCTACTTAACCAGAACCCTGGTGAATCAGTCAACACCTTCATAGTAAGGTGGATAGAAAAAGCATCTACCATGACCAATCGACCTTCTGAAGAAGAAAATGTCAGTATCGTAAAGAATAACTTTCTACTCCATAATCGAGCAACAATGGGTGGATAGTATTACCTTTACTTCCGAGCACAGTTTCTACCATCAATAACATCTCTCAGCCTGCCACTTTATGGGGACCAAAAAGTTGCCCAAACTCGAGGGCTCACATAGAAGAATCTGATCATCCATCACCGGCTCAAATAAAACCATTGTCAAATTTAATAAGTAAAGCAATGTCATCTAGAAAAAAGGACAAGAATACCAAAGGTCATTCCATACTTACATAGCCACCAGGGTTCACCACCCTAGAAGAACGATGACGCGAGGGCTCACATAGAAGAATCTGATCATCCATAACCGGCTCAAATACGTCAAAGGAGTTCTCTTTGCCCAGTACAAGGGGTGCCCTAGCCCTCCACTCAATCCCTGCCCAATCTTTGGCATTAAGCCATGCCATGTGAGTAGCAATGCTTGAAAACTCAGCCATCTCCTGACTTTGGAATGTCAGAACGATTTGCAAAAGGTAATTGCATAAGAAGGCAAGTAAAAAAACTGTGAAAAATGAGGAGAAACCTCTTCCTTATCCCTCCACCTTCTCGAGGCACCCCAAAAGACCGTGCCACTACCGTTTGGCACCCCTCCATCTATGCCGGTTGGCACCCCCTTTAAAATTTCGTACAAAAGTCCAAAAAAATACCAAAATTCTCGAAAAATTCTCGAAAAAATCCCAAATTAATTTGGCACCTGTTCACCAACAAAAATATTTTTTCTACTTCCCTAGAAGAATTCCAGAGAACAATCCTCCCCAGTAATATATCCAAAGGACACCCCAAAATTCCAAAAATTCCCCAACTCAAAATCCTTGGATCATTCCCTCTTCCCCAGCGAAACTTAAAACCAAATGCTTCCCCAAATCCCCAGAGAAATATCACACATCCCTAGTGGAGTCCCTAAATTTATTAAAGGAAAAATAATCCCTCAAAATTGGCTTCGACCCTCAGAATTGGTCGCTTCTACTCAAGCCCTCAGAATTGGCTTTGACCCGCAGAATTGGTCACCCCTAAATAATCCCACGGAATTGGCTTCGACCCGTAAAATTGGTCGCTTCTATCTTAAGCCTATAGAATTGGCTTTGACCCGTATAATTGGTCACCCATAAATAATCCCTCATAATTGGCTTCAACTCACAGAATTGGTCGCTTCCACTTAAGCCCGCATAATTGGCTTTGACCCTCAGAATTGGTCACCTCTACTTATGGCCTAAGAATTGGCTTCGATCCTCAGAATTGGTCGCCCCTAAATAGCTCATAGAATTGGTCGCTTCTACTTAAGCCCGCAGAATTGGCTTCGACCCTCAGAATTAGTCACCTCTACTTAAGCCCTCAGAATTGTCTTCGACCCTCAGAATTGGTTGTTTCTATCGTAAGCCCTCATAATCGGGTTTGACCCTCAGAATTGGTCACTTCTATCATAAACCCATATAGTTGGTCGCTTCTATCTTAAGCCCTCTGAATTGGCTTTGACCCCAGAATTGGTCTCTTCTATCTTAAGCCCTCAGAAATGGCTTCGACCCACAGAATTGGTCGCTTCTATCTTAAGCCCTTAGAATTCTCTTCGACCCTCAGAATTAATTGCTATAATTTAGATCCTCATAAAAACCTCACCACATCCTTACTCCTCACCTCCTCTAGTCCTCAGAATCGGCCGCTCCAACATCACCTTAGGTCCTCGACATCGACCTCAACCATCTAAATCGGTCATCCTCATCCCTTAGGTCCACAGAACTGACCTCTATCATGTAGTGTATATTCGATGGCTATCACTTATTCCAAGCTAACTCGTCAAGGGGATCTATAGACATCTAGGACCCCCTAGGACTCCCCTTAGGTCCCTAACACCTCCCTATCTCATCGTAAACCTTAGGTCACACTCCAAGTACCGATCTAGAGCCCACTAGGCACCCCGGGGCCCCATTTGACTCCGATTAACTCTATCGTTAGAGAAAAAGCTATTTTAATATTTGAAAGGCTATGAATACCTTTTCCAATGGTCTGCCCTATGCACAAATCGACATAATGGTTTAGACAAACGAACCATTTTGCTATCAAATATCAATTCGGAGGCCACCGAGAATTCTGAGCCCCGATTTGATCCATATCAAATTCACCGACAGAGCAAAATCTCTTTGAATCTTTGAAGGGCACTAAAATCCCTTTCCAACGGTCTTCCCCGTGCGCGATTCTGACCTATGGTGCAGAGGAACGATTCGTTTTACTTCGAGAGGTCCCCAAGAACTTTTGAGCCCCAGTTGACCAAGATCAACTTCTCGAACTGAGCAAAACTCTTTGGAATATCGAAGCACATCTCCTAACCTTTCCAAAGATCCACCCCGTATGCGATTCTGACTTACCATGCGGACGAACAATCTGTTTGTGTCCGACGATCTCCAATCCAAAGGACCGACGTGCATTTCCGAGCCACATTTGACCCAAAGTCAACTCCCAGACCCGGGAGTAGTCCAAAGGACTCTTGAATGTCTCTGAAATTTCTTTCTAACGGTATGCTCCGTGCACAATTTAGATCAACGGTTTGTGTTCTACGACCCATTTTCTGGGAAATTCTGCACAGGACTGCCAATTGGCAGGTCCTGAGCCCTGCCAGTTAGCATTGTGTCTGGGGGAACATACCGATAGGCACCCCCTAGGGTAGGCCGATCGCCCCCCTGACCCTATAAATTAGGTCCACGACCTCACTCCAAGGCACAACATAACAAATGCATCAGCATCAGTGATCTCAACAACATTCCCTCTAAATCAGCGAAGTTCCTCATGTGAAGTTCCATTCAAGCTTACATTCCCATCCTTTTCATACCCAATTTGGAAAAATATCCTTCCCTTTCATCAACATTCATCAACACTCAAGGGAGTTCATCCAAGATCAAAGATCAAGCTTCAAAGAAGGTCCAATTCCTTCCCTTTCTCTTTAAATTCCTTATTTTTGCATAATAAACATTAGATTCATAATCTAGTTCTTACTTTAGTTCATACACATTAATGTCAACACTTTTATTAGTATATTGCACATACTTTATTTTCTACAAAAATCCAAAAATAAATAAAAGAGGGTTACACCCGTAAATTCCAAACGGAATTGCACATTACATCTTTTTCCAAAATCAAAACAACACATTTTCTACACACACACATATAATAAAATTTCGTTCGGATCTATGGGATAAACCCCACCCCTATGCTACATTCGAGCTACGTGGACTTTGATGACTTTATAGGCTACGTAGGCATCTCGGATTAAAATCTATCTATCTATCTATCTATCTATCTATCTATCTATCTATCTATCTATCTATCTATCTATCTATCTATCTATCTATCTATCTATCTATCTATCTATCTATATCATACTTGTTTACATTTCATCCAACACATATTATCGTTTCCTAGTAACGACCAATATTGCGATGGGCGCACAAATTATACTTTCTACATATGATATTTTGGTAACATTACTATGGATGACCTCACTCTACCTTAACCATGGTACGAGTTGTATAAATCCGATCTCCATTATATAGAACACGCTCACACACTTCACGGGGATATAAAAAGGAAGATAAAAACACTAGCCCATGATATACTGAAAGGGCAGGGATGGGTGTCTAACACCTTCCCATTCTGTAACTTAGCCCCCGGACCTCCGAACAACTTATTTCGTTTGCATCAATTTTGTCCTTGATGCCTCTTTCTCGAAGTGGCAACATTTTTTTCTTGTTTTGTGAAAAATAGACTGGAGACTCTATCTCTTCACATTCACCCCCACACCGATAACTGCCAAAGTAACCTTCCCAAGAAGGAGGGGTGCGAGACCGTAATGCATCCTTTCCATGGGGGGAGACGTATCAATATCTCTACTCCCCCGAAGGTGACCGACCCCCGGGATGGACACATATATAAAAGATAATATTTTGAATAAAAGCTTTTAATTTTACCATCTTCTCAAAACATTCACAGAGAGTTAAGTTTTCTAGTGGGAGAAATTCCAAAGACGCCATAACTTTTTTTTTTCAAGATTCTTCAAAATACCATCAATGGCTTCATCATCGCCTATATATTCTTCAGATGTTGAAGCCACCATCATTCCTATCATGATAAGCTCTTTACCTATCTCTATTTCCATATCTACAGTAGTGGACACTGGCACCACCACCATAACTATCACCCAAGGCGATTTCGTCACTTCAGTCCCTTCTATTTCAATTTTAGTTGATGATGTCACCCTAGGCTCCTCACGACCAGAGGATTTTTGTTTTACAGAGGAAATTTTTTAATCCAACTTAGTTAAGGTCTCTACTAGAAGTGAGGTTTCCTCATGTAAAGTTCCAGTCACCGTCGGTTCCTCGCTTGATTTTAAGGCGGGGTTCCTCGTTGGCGATTTTACCATCGAGGCTTTCTCGTCTTCCCCTTTGAATATAAAGGTTTTCTTATTGGAAGTTTTGATAACTTTGGGTTCCTCATCTGAGTCTTTGCCTATGACGGGTTCCTTGTCGGAGGCTATTGTGACGACAAGTTCCTAGTTGGAAGTTTTGATAACTTTGGGTTCCTCGTCTGAGTTTTTACCAATGAAGGGTTCCTCGTCAGAGGCTTTTATGATGATGGGTTCCTCGACCACCAGTTTGAATATGAGGGGTTCCTCGTTGGGCACCTTCATAACCTTAGGTTCCTCATCTGTTATTTCGCATGTGATGGGTTCCTCGTCAGAGGTTTTCCCAACTGCGGGTTCCTCGGTCACCAATTTGAATACGAGGGATTCTGTGTTGGGGGTCTTTGCAACCTTGGGTTCCTCATATGCTATTTTGCCTGTAATGGGTTCCTCGTTAGAGGATTTCGATACTACGGGTTCCTCAGCCACTAGTTTGAATACGAGGGGTTCCTGGTTGGAAGTCTTCGCAACCTTGGGTTCCTCGTTTGCCATTTTTCCTGTGATGGGTTACTCGTCAGAGGCTTTCATGACTGCGAGTTCCTCAACTGCCAGTTTGAATATGAGGGATCCTCGCACGAGGCACTAACCACGTGGGGTTCCTCGCCTAGGCACTTTGCAACTATAGGTTTCTCACCTAAGGTATTGAGCATGAGGGGTTCTTCGCATGGACTTTCTGCAACTATGGGCTCCTTACTTGAGCCAATGGCTATCGACAGTTCTTCCACCACTTCATTTTCTTCTCAGGCTTGGGAAGATTATATGTGCACTCTTTAGGGAAGGGATATTAGCCTCTATTGTTGTTCACCCTTTTTTGGACCAAGTGATAATTTCAATGCTTCCCTTTCTCAGTTTTAGGAGAAGTTTGTTGCTAATGTTCTCGAGCGACCCCATGTGGGGTTAGGTGAGTCTATTGATTCCCCTATTATTCTTCCCGACTCTATTCTCAGAGTTAAAATTGATCTTGGTGACTTCCCTTACTCCAATATTGAAATAAAAGCTGCGGGGGGTGCCCCAGAGGAGTGGGCTGTATGGGTTGACTATATTCTGACCATTCCTTCTTATTAGGCTACACTTAAGGGACTTGTCCTCCTTACCTCCATCGATAGTTTGAGGTCTTGCACTATAGCCAAACACAATTACAGCCTCAACTTTTTATTATCTCGGTGAAGTAGGGAATCTCATATTTTATGACTGGTTGGGGCGAGTTTATCGCTACTATGGAGGATGTCTGCGAGCTGTATGCCCTACCTTTCTTCGGGGAGCATATTTTTAGTGATGGCTATGAGGATCTTCTTGAGCAGGACATGGTGGAATAGTTGCAGGCGGCACTCACTGATTATTCAAAATATGTGGCTATAAATGTAACTGGTCTTACCAAACACTCTTTCACCAAATGGCAGAGATACTGGTTCAGAGACGTTGAGCAAACACTCAAAGGAGAGACTTCCAGTATAGTCTTCAAAGTTCAGGATGGTCCCAAGATTCACTCCTCCTCGTAATTAGCCGATTTCCTGAATACTTTTCTTAGCCGATTCTTATTCCCAAGTAGACCCTAAGACTCTCCCCGTGAGCTCCTTTTTAAATTAGCCATGATACTATCACATGGGAGGTTAGTACCCCTCGCTGCTTAGTTCTTGGTCCTCTTTATTCCTACCTGGATCATGCCCATATAGATGTTGAGAGCTCTTACGATCGTTATGGTGCCACTAACTTTGTCAATTATCTTCTCTTGATGGTTTTTTATTTGAGCATTTTCCCCATTTTGGTCCTTAAGCACAGGTCTGCCACATCAATGTCGCTCGTCTTCTGAGGTGGCATAGGAAGGCCCCCAAGAAACCACAGGGTCCTTCGATTGATGATATTGAGGAGTTCTATTTTTTCCCTTATAAAAAATGCCCCAGTGTCATTTTTATCTTGCTTTCTTTCCTGGGTGACGATGACATTTTTTATTGCCCTTCTGATGTTAACTTTGTTTCTTCCTGTCCACATGTCAATGTAGTGGCAATGCTATTACCACGCTTCCTCCCTTCATTGACATAGCTAGGTCAAGGTTCTGAATTCTATCACTAAGAAATAGTGAGAAGATAGTTTGGTTACGACTAAGGTGTTCACACCCCTTCTTACCCTTCATGCAGTGACCCTTCAAAGTTATACTTATAGGCATGTAAAAACTTTACCTTTCAAGGACTGATTCATAGAGTACCCCACTTGGGGGGACTATATGTGCCTCCCCGCAATTACTTGCCTTCATTCACTTCCTATTGGTTCTTTCTTGAGCAGCGGCATGTTCTCTTTATTCACAACTATATGGTCGGGCCTCCTTATGAGACCACTCCCTCTAAGTACGTCAAAGCCCAATTCTTAATCAGGCGAACCCAGAAAGAGGTTTGGCATCTTATCACCACACCTAAGTCACCTCTTGAGCAGACTACTCCAATCTTAGTGAAACCACTCCTTGATGAGTCCACCCGATCGCAGCAAATCGAGGTGTCTCCCGCTAAATTTAAAGGCCAATCCAAAGGTAAAGCAAAAAATCCTATAGCGGGTAAGAGAAAGCATCCAGATGCGGATATGTCAAACTTCATTGTTGCTACTACTGTTGCTCCCTTTACACCTCTTTCTCCCATGAGGACTTGAGCTGCCAAGAAAAATAAAGGGATCGATGCTGATGCTCCTTCCGCACTGGAACAGGGGAAATATACCGATGATCTTGGGGTAGACGAGGCTTATAGGACTGTCCGGGAGCAAGGTTATGAGGCTCTGGGCTTCTCTTCTCAGAAGACGTAAGTCACGTCTATTTTGATTGCATAAGGTACTACACCCAAACGTTTTTCCCTTAGTGAAATTATCTCTTACAGAGTTTCACCTGTTGGATCCCCCTCACCCTCATTAGAAGAGGAACTAGTTGAATATGGAAGTACAGTTTCCCACAATGACCATAGTTCTTGTTCGAATGATGTGGATGGATTGGATTTTCGTGGTGAAAGCCCTACTGACACTTGTGATTTGTTTTCAGTTTCGAGGGAGTCTTTCAGTGATGATGAGACAGCGCATTCTCCATCAGGGACTAGCTCTGCTTCCAAGCCTCTTCTATATGGTTAGACTGTGCATCCTACTGCTGTAAGTCTTTCCTTACTTGGGACTTTTATGCATATGATTTTTTTCTTCTTTCATCATTATTTTGTTTACTAATTCTTTTTTTTTTTGCGATGTTTCCATAGGTTACTTTTGTGGAGGTGAGTGGTCCTTCACCACCCCCACTACGTCGTGCTCCTTTCCCGCGAGAGAGGAATTATATGCTCATTTCTTCCCAAGGCCTTTCCAGAGAGGTTTGTTACTCCCTCCAGGGATCTTTGAAACTTTGATAGTAACAAAATACGCTTCTCTTACTGAATGTTATATATCGTTATTACCCTGCAGCTTTCATATGTGCATCTTACTAGCACTAGGGTCCCTTCTATGACCTCACATTCTGGTCGGGTAGTTTAATGACTTTCCTTTAAGTGGCAAGTCTCACTGTTCCTTTTTAAAATTCTTTTCCTTTGCATTATCTATCTGTTTGTGATTGTAGAGGATTGTGCCGTCTAGCCCTTCTACTCCATCTCCTCCTGCTTCAGTAGTAGGAATTTATAAAGCTGAGTCCTTAGTTACCTTACTTTCATAGGTCCACTTGTTCTCTTTCCCCCCTTTTTTATTACTATATTTTTTATGCTTATATCTTTTGTCACTTTTCATTCCCCATGACCCTGTATCTCTTGGTCTTTCTTCTATAGGAAAGGCTCATCCTTTCCTTGAAACTACTATTCCGAGGTTGTCCCCCTTAGGGAGGTTTCTGTCCCCCAGGTCCACATATCAATGGATGGTAGGCCTTTGATCCAACCTATCTCTCATGGGCCAATCTTTCCTCTTACTTTTTATTTATAGGCTAGCTTTGTGGAGGCTTCCTTATTCACCGCATTTATGATAAGTGTTGCGGAGGCAGCCCCTTCGGGAGCACCTGTAGCTCCCCCCCTCAACTGCTGTGGAGGGAATTATTCATGTATCGTATATCAGAGTAGTTATTTATATACCACGCTTTTAACTGGTATAACCCCTTCTTCTTTTTCAAATTTTATCACCAGACTATCATAGCCGAGGTCCCTTCATCTACAGAACCTATTACTAGTTCTACCCCCATAGCTGCGGGACTCTCACTAGCACTTCAGATGAAGCTATCCAAGTAAATACTTAGTTTGCATATACCTATATATATAGTGCAAATATTTGTTATCACTTACCAGTTTCTATGTTCTCAGGATAGTGTTGTGATCATTCCAGTGACTGAGGAATGCATTAGGGGATTAGCTGTGGGAGAGGTATCAGACTGTCATACCTTTCCCTGTTTTCTACTTCCCACTCTTTTTCTTCTTGCATTTACTGTGCAAGTATGCTTATCTATGCCCTTGTTTCATTATTTCCTGGCTAGCGATATAGATGCCCTGGTAACTATGGAGCACGTTGGAGAGATTTCTATGAGAGAGGTATTATACTTGCATACATTCTCTTTTTTTCTCATTTTTTTCTTGCTTATACTGTGCAAGTGCTCTCACCTTCACCCTTGTTTCATTATTTTCAGGTGAGTGAGGCTGCTTCGGTAATTGTGGAGCCTTTTGGGGGGATGGCTGAGAGAGAGGTATTATACTGGCATACCTTATCGCTTTTATTAATTCCCCTTTTTTACTTCTTGCTTATACTTTGCAAATGCTCTCACCTTCACCCTTGTTTCATTATTTCCAGGTGAGAGGTTGCTTCTCCGATAACTGTTGAGACTGTTGGGGGGTGGCTGCGAGAGAGGTATTATACTGGAATACCTTTTCGCTTTTACTGTTTCCCTTTTTTTCTTGCTTATAATGTGCAAGTGATCTCACCTTCACCCTTGTTTCATTTTTTCCAGGTGAGTTAGGCTACTGCTCCGGTAACTGTGGAGCCTGTTGGGGGGATGTCTGCGAGAGAGGTATTATACTGGCATACCTTCTCTCTTTTACTGTTTCCCTTTTTTCTTCTTGATTATACTGTGCAAGTGCTCTCGCCTTCACCCTTGTTTTATTATTTTCAGGTGAGTGAGGTGGCTGCTCCGGTATCTGTGAAGCAGACAGAGAGTGTTGTACTGCGTACTCCTTAGGTAATGACTATCATACCCAAGTTACTATTGCCCAATTGCTAACTTATGAGTCTTATTGATATTTCTCATTGCTATTTCTTGTGCCTATCTTGGCATCCTCCATTCGATTGACCCCTTCAGACTGGTGGCAGCATACTCACCCCTTTAAGTTTTGAGGTAAGCTCCCTATCATGGCCTTTTTCAAAGTCTGGGTACAGTTGTCATTGTCTTCTTTTTCTTTTGACCCATCATAAACACTTAAGATCTTATTGGTGGGTCCACCGAGGTAGCTGACGAGGGGAATTAGAGTTCTGAGGCCACTCCTACAGCCGATGATGTTGATTCTGGTGGGGAGTCTTCTTTCCTTCCCTCTTTGATAGAGTCTCACCATTTCAACGATGACGCTGAGGTAGAGGCTCCTGCATCCTTTATGAGTAGTTTGTGGTGTGAGGAGCGACCAGGGCACTTCAGTACATATGAGCGCCATATCCTAGATTTGATATTGGAGCATCATCCTGAGACATTCACATCTCATAGTGTACTTCATGTTGATAGCCTCACGGTGTTCTCTTATTAGCCATGTGCATAACTTCTTAGCCACTTCTCCTGCTGAGCTGACTAACGCCTCTACTTTGTTGTTCTTGGATGATCTTCATGATTTGCAGTTATTCTATCATTTTCATCTAGATTGGATTGATGTCGGAGGTCATCATTTTCTGAGCATTCCCTTTCGAAAGATGGTGAGACTTCACACATCCAGAAAGTCTAGTATCGAGTAGTGACAGGCTGAGGCTACGAGGATTCGAAGTCATATTACATCGCTTCAGCCTCAGATTGCATAACTTCTATCCCGGCTTGACAAACTTGAGTCTGGTGACCAGGAGGATGAGGCTAAGTTGGCCAGGCTGGAGGAGGATTTCTTTCAAGAGGTTGGTCCATCACCCTCACCCGCGAAGACTTGTTTTTTGTTATTTCTAGTGCATAGGCCAGTTCTTGCCTTGTACTATTTTGCTTTTCATATGTGATCATTCATAAATGAGAAAATGTTGTTTTGTTTCTCTTGCACTTTTCTTTTCCTTCGCCCTCATCTATACTTTTGACATCTGTTTACTAAGACCTGCTCTAATTTTCTGTGAGCATTTGGTCAATTTACATTGTCCCATATACTGTGAGCATTAATTTGAGCAAATTATGTACATATACACATTATTGTTTTAAGCACACCCCCCTATGACTGCGGGGTGTTCGCAAGTTATCTGGGTAAGTTACTGCTTTGGAGCTTCCCCCCTCTATCTGTGAGGGTGCTCCCACTCATTATTATTTGTGTTTATAAGGAATAGCTTGGAGGGGGGGGACCCCACCTCCTTCCTTTAGGTTATGTTTCAAAATAATCTTTTTTTTTTCAAATAGAAGAAGCAAATGATAACTGATTCTTCTTTTGTTTTTAACTAACTAGCCATTAGTCAATGGGGTCCTTGATCTACATTTTCTTTAAGATCTTTCATGATCTCAAAGTATTAGGTGGGGGGATATGACCCCCTTCTCCACATTTCTATTGATCTGGTCAAGTAAAGTATTTCTTTGAGAACAGAGGTTAAAACTTGTTCTTAAGTAATAAAAAAATTATTACTTGGAGGATGTCCTCCTACTGGTTGGGTGATTAAAGATAAAAAATATATGTTATGTCTGGAGGACTTTGTTGAGTATACTTTCTTTTAGGATGGACTTACCCCCCTCAAGTGTAATTAGCAAAGTTCCTCTTTTTTCGTGTACCCTCTAGACTAATAAAGGGCATTTTAGGGGAAAAAATATTCCATTGGGTCTACCTCATTTAATAGGTAAGTAATCAAAGCAACCATCAATAATTGATCAAAAAGTTGCTATTCATTTCTTTGCTATTTTGTACTGGTTTACAAGATGGTATTGCTCTATCATTTTTTCACATAAAAAGAACTTATCTAGTATAAGAGCAAACCGCTCAGATTCCATTGCAGAAATGAAAATTTAGCAAAACTAGGCATAGTACCTATTTAACCATTTGCAATTGATGGATTGGAGGCAGTCGCTCTCCGACTCTAAAATGTGGCAGTATCCTGACTTCCCTACCCCTCTCACCACAAAGGGGCCTTCCCAGTTGGGTTTTAACTTTAATGATGACATGCTGCGGAGGTGATGAGTAGATGCTCTATGGACCAAGTCTCCCACTTGAAACTCTCTATACCTGACTAGGTTTTCATAATCTCTAGACAACTGCTAGGTGTAAACTTTGAAGTTCTTCCTTGACTTATTTATGTTCTCATCCAACGCCTCAAAATGCACGTGCCGTGAGTCAGGGATGAGTCCATTTCTTCGACCAACCCTAGCTAAGGGCACTGCCAGTTCCACCAGTAGGACAACTTTAGTCCCATACACAAGTGAGAATGGAGTAAACTCGGTCAACTTTCTCTTCGAAGTGTGGTAGGCCCATAATACCATGGGTAACTTCTCATCCCATGCCCCTGGCATGTCTTCTAGCATCTTTTTTAGGATATTGATCAAGGTCTTGTTGGTGTCCTCTACCTGGCCATTTACTTTTAGGTAGGAGATGGTTGAGTTGTTATGCATAATTTTATGCTTGTTGGTGAGAAGTTCCATCTATTTGCATATGAACTATTTCCCATTATCTGTGAGAATCACCTTGGGTATACCAAACTTTTATATGATATACTCCTTGATAATCTAGGTTACCACTTGGTCAATTACCCTTCTTACAGGAATGGCCTTTGCCCACTTAGTATACAATTTTGTAGCTACAATGATGAAATCTTTGCCATGAGAGGCTGGGCTTATCTTTCCCACCAGATTAAATGCCCATATGTGGAAGGGGTAGGGAGATGCTAGGCTTTTCAAGCTAGTAGAAGGGGAATGCACCATGTTTCCATGTACTTGGAAAGCTCTACATTTCTTCACATAACCAATGTAATCAGCCTCTATGGTTGGACAATAATACCCCAGCGTCATCAACTGATCATACAACTTGACACCTTCCATGTGGGAGGGCTCATGGGCTTCCTTCAACACACTCTCTGTGTCTTCCTTAGTTATGAACTTCAGTGCCTTATCATTATAGCCTTTCTTATATATCTATCCTTCCACTAAGTAGAAACATGAAACCCTCTTCCGGATATAAATTTCATCTGCCCTCTCCGTGTGCAACTCACCGTCTTTCAGATACACTATGTACAGTTGCCTCCAATCTTCAAAGGTCTCTACAAAATTGGATTCTGTTGGCTAGTCAAAATGAGTTTGGCACTTTAAACAACCTTGTTGCAGACGAGCAGCCTCTATGCTCATGTTGGGCCAAGAGTAGTCCCCCTACAACCTACGGTAAAGTGGGATATCTGTTTCCCCGCAATGCATTTCATGTATCTCGGCGAACCTCTCTTTAGCTTCTTATTTTCCAACACACCTCGCTAAGAACCCTCCAGGGCTCTTGAAGTAAAGTGTTCCCTATAGCAGGTGGTAGTTAGTTAACTCTAACATCTTCATTGTCCCCTCTCTTGTCTCTAGCTGCTTCACAACCAAGTGCCTCCAGTCTTCCGACTCATTGCTTGGGAACAAAGACTTCACTGTGGAAGGCACTATCCTCTTCCGCTCTATGATCATGGATTTTGCCTCATCCATGTCTAACTTCTGCACTATCGTAGCTAGCGTGTCGGGGTGCATGCTCATTATTCTTGTATGCCTCTCAACAGTTATTTCTAAGAATTGTCCCAGTAACCTCTGTATGATGTATCTGTAGGGTGCCAAGTTATCATTTTTTAGAGCGAACTCCCCATTAAGGTGTTTCACCACCTAGTTAGAGTCCCCCTGGAAGCATAATACCCTGACACCCCTCCGGAGTGCTTCTAGCATACCCAAAATGAGAACGTCATAGCATTTGAAGTCTAACTTGAAATATATGGTGATCTTTTCCTTGTTGTTCGAGAGTATGATGTTCACACCTCCCGTGCCTTGGGTGCTAGATCCATCGAACTCCATTTCCCACTTTTCCATTTCCTCCTCCATGCATTCTTGGAAGTTCTCCCTAGGTAGCTCTTCACTAAGGGGCTCAAAGTTTCTGCTTGGAAAATGGTCCAACAGATCTGCTACTGCTTGACTTTTTATGGCTTTGGGCACTATACATTTTAAATCATACTCTGACAAGATCAAAAACCACCTTACTGCTCGCCCTACAAGTATTGTATGCACTAGGAGGTACTTGATAGGGTCACACTTAGTGACAATATGAACTATAAAGGCTAGTAGATAATGTCTCAATTCTTGAGCCACAAAACCAAGGCAAGATAGTGCCTTTCCACGTTGGTGTATCTAGATTATGTTCCTGAAATTACTCTTGACAAGTAGTACACTATCTTTTATACTCCTTCTTTCTCTTGGGCCAAAAGTACCCATTTGGACCTTTCTGTTGAGGTGAGGTAAAGTAGCAGCGGTGCTCCAGCCTCGGGTGGGATCATCGTGCATGGAGAAGCTAAAATTTCTTTAATCTTCTCAAAGGATTTCTTCTTCTGCTCCCCCAGGTCCACTTGGATCTTTCCTTTCAGCATGGGTGTAAATGGATGAGTCTCTTCCCCTAATACAGGTATGAACCTCGTCAGGTAGGATACCTTTCCCAAGAAGCTCTTAAGCTTCCTCTGACTCTTCAGGGGTGGCATTATCACTATGGCCTTCATCTTCCCTGTGTCTACTTACACCCCCTGCCTATTCACAACAAACCCTAGAAATTTTCCTGCGGTGACCCCGAAGGCACACTTTGAGGGGTTCATCCTCATTTTGTATCTATGACACCTCTTGAACAATCTCCTGAGGTCATGTGTGTGCTTTCTTTCTTTCTTGGATTTCACCATTAGATCATCCACATAAAATTCTAGAATATCATGGAATAGATCATGAAAAATTGCCATCATGGTCCTTTGGTATGTGACCTCGGTATTCTTCAATCCGAATGGCATGACTGTGTAGTGGAAGTTCCTTAATGACATGGGGAAGGCAGTTTTCTTCGCATTCACCGGATTCATCTTAATCTGGTTGTAGCCAACGTACCCACCATGAAACTATACATCTCATGCCCTGCTATATCATCGACTAAGTTGTCTATACTTGGCAGAGGAAACTCATCTTTGGGACATGCCCAATTCAAATCGCAAAAATACACACAAATTCTTATTTGACTCTTATCCGTATTTGCCATCGGCACTATGCTAGAGAGCCACACAGGATACTAAATAGATTTGATGAATCCTGTTGCCAACAACTTCTCCACCTCCGCCTTTATCTACAGGTCAAGGTCAGCCTTGTATGTGCCTGTGGCTTACCTTATCGAAAGAGCATTGGGAAGAACATTCAATCTGTGAGAGCTCTGGGTCTATTCATGGCATTTTCGTGTACTTTCAGGCAAATATATCGGTAAACTCTTTGAGTAGGCCAATGTTCTCTTCCTTCTATTTTGGGTCCACACCCTTAGGTCCAGCCTGCAAACATTCTCGAGCTTCCTCTAGTTCCTCAACATGCTAAATGACATGGGATGAATTCATCGATAACAAAACATGCTGGTGTCGGGTGGGTGCTCTCATCCCAGAACACCGCCCACGCAGACCATTATAAATGGTAAATAACTTTCCCATCGAGCAGGACCACTTTTTTACAAGTTTGAGGAGGTTTTATCACCTTCTCCACCTTCCTCTTTCCTTTTTCTATGTGGGGAATCACCCTCCCCCTAAACGATCATGGACAAACTTCTTTGGTTGGGCACTTGCTCCAACCACCTTCTTCTCTTCTAGCTTTCTAGAAAAACTCTTTCTTTCTTCGTCCAGTTTCATCTAGAATGACACATCCACCAGATGGGCCTCCTCAATGGAAAAGGGATTTTGTGTTGCTTTAATAATGATATTTGTGCCTCCAATATTGGCCTTCATACACTGATGGTATATGGAGGGTACTATGCTATGGGTATGCATCCATACCCTCCTAATGAGCAGCTGGTAACTATTATTAGCATTGATGACATGGAACCTAATGTGGAAAGTGAAATTTCCTAACTTGATTCCCACGTTCACATATCCGAGGGATTGCATTCCATTAATGTCAAATCCTGAAATAACTAGTGGTATTGGCACTATCTTCTCTTGATCGATCTCTGTCTCATACAATGTATTGATTGGCATAATGTTAATAGATGATCCTCCATCCATTAATGCTCTGGTGAATGAGACTCCATTGATCATAGCTATAACATACAGTTGGCGATTGTGGAAATAAGGCATCTGCATGTCTGCTTCAGAAAAGAGCACTTCAAAGTGTATCTTTTGATCAACCTCCCAATTGATCCCTGCCAATTCAGTGAGGGGTCTTCGCATTGCTGCACAACTTCTAAAACTTTCCTTGTGATGACTACTCTCGTGTCATACTTCACTTCTATTTGGTCAAAGAACCACTCGAACTTGGGGCTCCTCGATATGGCCTTACATTTAGAATCTAGATCTACCTCATATGTCTAGGCATTACAAACATATTCTGCCTCAGATGTCCCCTCTTCATCCAGAGCGAGGATGACATCCACTTAGCCCTCTGGGAGGTTTACCTGCTCAATTTCTTCACTTACATCCTCTTCTTGGTTCGGATTGAAGAACCACTCCTCTCGCTTCCTTTCTAGCTCAATTTTTTATTTGTTACTCAGTGATAATATTTCTAACCCTTCACATATTTGATCACCACTCTCCCACTCCATCAGCTCTTGGGATGCTTCTTCATCATACGCCACTACCATGTTGGCAGTGCCAAAGTGATGCACTAGAAGTGTATTTTCATTAACATCCACAGGAGGAATATGTAAGGTACCATTGGCCACGTGCTCACCAATGATCCTCCTCAAGTAGTAACAGCCCTTGGTGGAGTGTTTCACCCTCTAGTGTAACTCGTAATATTTTGGGTTGGTTTTGTTAGTTGTTATTGGGGTTTCCCCATTAAAGTTAGGAGTACCTTCTACCCCTTCTCGTACCACAGTACGATAACAATCCATAACTTTTGTTACGCTACAAGGTAGCGGTGGTGGGGCATGTTTCCCAAACTTCCTCTTATTTCCTGGGCCGCTGTTCTTGGATTCGAAGCCTCCCTTCTTTCCTTTGGGATTTCCATCCATATAGTTGAGTACTTACCTCCTCGAAACTTGAAACCTCCCAGAAGTCAGTGGTCTTTGCGTCCTCCAACTCGAGGTCCTTGGCTTGATTATCATACCTATATTTCTACAAGCCCTGGTGAACTCTCTAAAAGTTACATCTCTGGTTTCATTGACCAAATGCATCTTGTACTCCTCCACCCTCAACTCATATTTGCAACAGCCTTGCCTCCGCTACATCCTCATGTACATCCAATGCCCTTTTGTGGAAACATTTGATATACTCCATTAACTCCTCACCAAGATTTTGAACCACTCGTGCCAGGTGTCTCAATGTGAATTCATCCTCTGTTATGAAGAAATTATGGAGGAACTGCCTATGCATCTCTTGCCAAGTAGGGATACTATTGGGTGCCAAACGGGAGTATCATGTATAGGCCTTTCCTATGAGGGTCTTAGAGAACTCCCTCATCCTCAGATTTTTGTCATTGGCATTCACTCCCAAGTACTCAACGAACCTTTTCACGTGCTCTCTTGGATTCTTCCATTTGTTGTTGAACTTGATAAATTTTGGTGGAATATACCCCTCCGATTATGGATTCTCGTTCACCTCTTGTGGGTCTTTCAACTCCTCGTATAGATGAGGACCGTCCTTCTAAGAGTATGAGAGAATACTCCTCACCTCCTCTATAGTAAAATCTTTAGAGGGTGATTCCTCCAAACTCATGCCCTTGACTGCTGGCGAACTTGATGGTGCCAATACTTGCTCCGGCATGACTTTTCGTGGAGGAGCCACTTTTGCCGGAATCGTTGCAGGAGTGGCTATCCCACCAGAGAGGGAAGCATATGGTGTTACACAACCTTGACTCAAACTTGATAGATCTACATTATTTTGCTTTAAGAAGTCAAAAAACATGCTCATAAGACTCATACCTGTCATCGGAGCTACTGTCAGTGAGCTGGTCTTCCCTCCCTGAGGAGAAGGTGTCTTTGCTCCGATCACCATCACATCCTCCTGAGTAGTTTGATCACTTTGAGTTCCATTCCCAGGTGTAATGTCATCAAAAACTATCTGCTTAGAAATATTGAAACCTTATTTGTCCATTAAAGCAAGAATACCTCCCCAGCGGAGTCACCAAATGTAAAAGGGTAGCTATACTGGGGTCGGTCAAAATACTGAATCGGGTGAGGCGTGACCCGCTTCAATTAACTTCTGGAGCAGCTTCTGGTGAAACCTTTTCCTTTTGGTAAAAATGGAACTCAAGCTGGAACTCACTCCCTGCAAGAAGATGAACTTCACAACAATAACAGTAACTTTTCTCAAGAGGAACTCCTAAGAGTGATGGTTGTCAGTGGGGAGTGAAAGAACAAGGCAATTTTCACTTTGAGAAAGAGCATGGAGAGAATACTAGGAGGTTCTGGTGTGATTTTAATAGAGTAACAGTATGACTTTAGTTATGATTCTTCTTGACCTTGCCCAAGGGTTCTATTTATACTTGGGCAATAGGGTTGAGTTGGCACTTTTGGGTGCCAAAATTAAGAGGGTTAGTGAAGGACAAAGTCTAAAATGTACCATTTGTCCCTACCTGTGTGCAGCCACTTGTCCCCTCTGACAGGTGCCACCTATTGCAAACCAATGTCAAAAATAAAATATGTCTGTGCTTGAAGATAAAATATCTTATTTGGTAAAAATCTTTTCAAATGGTAACTTGTGGTAAAAACTTTGTAAACTTGAGAGGGTAGGCCTCAAGGACCATCTCCACTAAAATCATTTCTATTAAGGGGGTCTTGAGGACCCCCTTCTCTAAAATCATTATTTTATAACAAAAACTCATATTTGATGAGCAACCTCTTAGTTGGTTATTTCAGTTATGACTGAGTGTATTGTGTAAGGACTTGATTGACTCCTAGGATCTTTCTACTAGTATTATCTCAATCCTAAAGTGCAAAGTGGTACCGCCAAGCCAAAACTCTAAAGAGATCCCAACTGGCCCATTTGAACCCTTCTTACTCAACTGTGCTACCTGTACAAGAAATCAAATGTTAGTACTTTTGTTAGATTTTCATGATGAGGGTTTGCTCATGGTAGACCCTCCCTCATCCTGGTCTATTTTCTGGAAGTTTTGGGGTATGACCTTAAGGGTTCCTCACCCAAGATTTTCTGGAAGCTAAGGGTGAGGACCATGAGGGTTCCTCACCCAAGATGTTTTATAAGTTGATGGGGAGGACCTTGAGGGTTCCTCACCCAAGACTTTTTGTAAGGTGAGGGGGAGGACCTTGAGGGTTCCTCACCTTAGATTTTCTGGAAGCTGAGGGGCCTTGAGGGTTCCTCACCCAATATTCTTTGGATGCTAAGGGGGAGGACCTTGAGGGTTCCTCACCCAATATTTTCTGAAAGCTGAGGGACCTTGAGGGTTCCTCACCCAATATTTTCTGGAAGCTGAGGGGGAGGGCCTTAAGAGTCCTCGCCCCAATATTTTCTGGAAGCTGAGGGGGAGGTCCTTGAGGGTCCATCTCCCCAATATTTCCTAGAGGATGAGGGGGAGGTCCTCGGGGGTCCCTCACACCACAATTTTCTAAAGGTTGAGGGGGAGGGCCTTGAGGGTCCCTCGCCCCAAAATATATATTGAGTAGGTTTGAGACACCCTTCTACAAATACATATCA
Organism: Sambucus nigra; assembly: GCA_949130495.1. Lineage (NCBI taxonomy): Eukaryota > Viridiplantae > Streptophyta > Magnoliopsida > Dipsacales > Adoxaceae > Sambucus > Sambucus nigra. Next base: position 222,583,145 of record OX422207.1, read on the forward strand.
AACCAGAAGCAAACATTAGCATAAACGCAAATAAAGGAACACATGAACCAAGGGGTCAATTTCATTATCACATAAAAGGAAAAATATGCCATTGTCCAGTACATGAAATTTATAAAATATGAGTACAAACCAATGAAAACTAAAAATTGTACAAGGAAAAAAGGAACTCCTAGTCTACAAGAGCTCTAGTCTTTCACTTGGTCTTCCCCTTATCGACCACCTGTTGTTCCTGGACAACACCAGCACTCCCGCTAACCACTGCAGGAACGATCTTTGTGTTGCCAGTAGCTTGGTCACTGCCCTCTCCTTCTTCATCTTCATTATAAGGGTCAGGACCAGGAGAATGAAGGCCGAAGAGTTCAGAACCTGCAAGATTTCTAGCAGCCTTTAAAGCCTGGTCCCATCCCCTCTTAAAGGAGACCTTTCAAGCATAAGACATTTTGTGTTCATCATACTCGTAAGATTTATAAAAACATTCATAATAGCTATCATCCTTGTCTTGAGAGACGTCGCCCTCGAATGTGGCCACCTTACCAGTGAGCTCTTTGTTGACCTCCACGTACTTGGACTTCTCAGTAACAATCGCCTTCTGAGCATCCCCCAAAGCATCATAGGCCTTAGATATGTCACTCTTTCCATGCTCCCATGATTGGCGAGCATTGGCGAATGCCACCTTCTCAGCTTCCAAGGCCACCTTCTCGGCCTTCAGGGCCTTCTTTAGCTCTTCCTCCCTCCTGAAGCTGTTAGAATGATTATCCAAGAGGGTAGTGAAATCAAACAGCATCTGCAAACAAAATAGAATAATAGGGAATCATAACATAAATGAGAAATGGAAAAGAAGATAATCAAGTAAGAGAGACTTACCAGAGACATCCCTTGTGCGGTCTTAAGGGAGAGTTGAGGTGGCCCCAGCCTTAAAGACCTCTCGAGATCAGTGACGAGCACTGACCTCTTCAGCAGGTAAGAAGCCAAAAAAGGGGAGTCACCCACACTAGCCCCCTCAAATTAGGGACGGTGGGCCCACCAGCAAACTACAAGGCTAACCTCTAAGACTTTGTTTTCTCTCTTTCTCTTTATTCTCTTCTTCTCTTTGTCTCTCTCTCTCTCTCTCTCTCTCTCTCTCTTTTCTTCTCTTCCTTTACCAGATAGGCCACTACCACTGCCCTTAGGATTATTCGTCGTAGAAATATTTAAAGTAGGTGTCCTGTCGGACAGTACTTCATGGTCATCATCATCATCATCAGAAAGTCTTAACCTCCTCTTCTTGACTAGAGGATCCATGTCTTCTTCTTCCTCTGTTTCTACTCCTCCTCTAACTTCTTCTCCTCATCTTCTCACTTCCTCGATCTATCCCTCTTATTCTTCAGAACTTTCCTTATCAGAAGGACCTTCTTCTGGAGCCCGTAAAACTAGAACCTGATCGAATGGTCGAGCAATAAAGATGGTGCATGTGTTCTTGTATTCCAAGAGAAAGGTGGCCGACCTAGGATGCTCACCTTTTTCCAATCTCTCCTTTATGCTCCAGGCCTTTGTAAGCTCTTCAGTATTGATCTCGATAATGTCAGGTTCTTGGTTCTTGGGACGATCTGCTATAACAACGAAGAGGAAAATTAGCCACAAAAATGAGAAGAATCTACAAGAAGTTAGCAGAAAAGAAAAAAAGGAAATGACCTATTTCGGCCTCCCTATAGTAAAAAATGAGAAGGTCAAGTGGGTGTTGCCCGTTCCTTGCAATAAACCCACTTTCTCAGTAGTCCTTGTAGGAATTTGGGAGATTTACCACCAGAACTCGTTCAACTTTTTTGGTTTTTAAATACAATAGCCCCTCTTTGGTTTTTGAGAATACATAATAGTAACATATCTCGGCAAGCCCAAGTCTCGTTTCATAAAGAATATTTATCCTATGAACACCATTTACTATCTTCCATAAATTGGGGACACACTGAGCAAGAACAATGGAAAAATACCAAAAAAATCTAAGAAATAACTCATTTGGGGTAAAAGTCAGACCTCCTTGAGTTATCAATAGGGTATGAATCCAGTGCCCCCCATCCACTCTGCAAACATTACAGGGAAGGGGGGAACATTCGATAATTACCCCTTCAGGAATGTTATACTTACGCCTAAATTCTTCTATAGATTTACCATATATCATTGCCATAACTGAACAAGCAAAGAAGAAACCCTAACTACAGTAACTAGTTAATACAGAGAAGAAGAACCCAAGAAGAGGCAGAGACTATAACTTACAGGCGGTAATGAAGCTTTAAGAAAGCACAAAAAGAGAGAAACTTTGACTTTTGGTAGAAATATGAGTTGTGTATCTTTTGTATTTAATTTTTATTTATTGTGTCTTAGTTAAAAAAAAATAAAAAAATATTTTTGTTTTTCTTTTGGGTTATCTTTGTGTTTGTAAAAAAATTTGAAAAACTCAAAAGGATTTTTTTTTTTGTGTATTTTAGTTTTACACATTTTATGTGGCATATACTTGTGTTTCAATCCAATACCATCCCCACTTCCACGTGGCTAGAAGTTTTGGTTAAGATTTCCAATCCTTACAGTGTTCGTTATCATGATTGCATGGAGTAGTTTGACTTTGACTTACTTAATGGATTCTATTTTTATATGCCTCGATTCACACATGCACGAGCTTATTTGATTTTTAACTTCACATGTATATTTGAACTAAGTGAGATGTTATTCAATCAATTTAGTCATCTACATGTTTCCATGATTATGGAGGATTTGTGCATGTAAGAATCGTTGCCCAAATTTAAAAAAAATAGAAAAATATTTATCCAGTGTAGTTGTTTATAAATGGAATCGGGATGTGAAAGACAAAATTACTTTGTGTGAATTGCCACCATTGAAATTTGGCCTAACAATGTGGCATTGTTAAGCTTAGCCAAGACCAAAGTAGTTGAATTTGATATAAACATTCAAAAGAAAAGAAAAATAATTATATTTAAGGGAGTTTGGATGGATATATCAACGGGATTCCACAACGACAATGTATCCTAGTTATACTATTTTTGTCATGACTCTATTGGTTTGTAGAATCATCAAAATTATAGGCTTGTGTGTATTGTGTATGTTTATTCATTGAGTTCACTTTATCTTGTCACATGAGGCTATATTTAAGCTTGATAAAGTTTTACATTTAAATAAGAACACCGTGAACATGTTTAAGTGATTGGGTCTTAATTCTTTTATTGCTAGTTCACACCCCTTCACTTTCTTTTACCACTTGCTATAAAAACACATTTTTGTCATGTGAGTGTTGAAAGATTAATGTATTTTGTGTCATGTGTGGTGTTTATACATATGTATATGTGTGTGTGCGTTATTGGTATATATATATATATATATATATATATATATATATATATATATATATATATATATATATGGAATTTCTTTTGTTTTTGAGTCTTTGTCTTACTATCTAGTCCATGTATGATTCATGTCAAAATAGATACTCACCTTGTTGCGATTGATATCTCATGCTTATTTTAATTTATTCTATTTGATAACTATTGTTTATTGCATCATAGTTGGTATTTATTATTCTATGTGTTGGTTTAGTTTCTTCTCATATCATGTGATTTATTATTCTTGTCACTTTATTTACCATTGCATGTTATACTTGTTTTTCCATTATTCATATCCCTTGTTTCATTTAGGGGGACTATTTGATTTAATTGGGGAGAAATAGGTTATTTAATGCATTTTAATCTTTGTCTGTTCCTGAACAAAAAGGGAGAGAAACAGTATTTAAACCTTTTAATTTAGGAGATCTAACTTAGGGGGAGACGTCGCTTTCTTAAGTAGGTCATGTTAGACAAATTCAGAGTATTTATTTAATTATGTCATTTATCTTGTTATATTCCATATGCGTTTAATGGTGTTTTTAAGTGTGCGGGTTTTTCTCTTTAGTGGCAACCTTTTAAAGAGGCAAAGCAATTCATCCCAATGTCTTGTCGAGAGTCTGTATTTTTTATTTTGGGAGGGTTTGTGTCCTTTTAGAAGAGCATGATGACTCATAGGACTTTTTGGGGGGTTTTGTCCCAGAATAGCCAAAGGGGGAGATTTGTAAGGAAAAATTTCCAGTCGAGTCAGTTTGTAGCATTGGCTTAATTCCGAACAAAACTAATTGAGTCATAGGATAGTACTTTGTCATATCCGTTCAAGCCTATAACTTTTGAGTTGAAGACGTAGCACATAAGAGTTTGAAGATTACATCATTGTCAGTTTGTGTGCTAATCTTTTTCGTCATCAACATTTCAAGTCCAAGGTCTCTAAAGGTATGAAAGCATTAAATATATATTGAGCCTTGGATATATATTTTTTATGGGTGTCTTAATATAAATCTTTTATCATAATGAATTTTTATTTTTTCAAAAAATCATTTTCAATCTTTGCATAAAAGTTTTGGGCTTTAAAAGAAATTTTGGATGTTCTGAAATGTCGTTCAAACGAGGTTGTTGAATGAACATCAAACGAGCTATCGAAGAAAATTGGCTATCTTTTTCTATTTTCTCGTTAGATAATTCGTTAGAACGAAATCGTTCGAAAGATATATCTAACGAGACATCTACTGATATTTTTCATTTTAACTCTATTTTTTCATTAGAATTTCGTTTGAACCAAGTCGTTCGAACGACCTAGGGGGTATTATTTTTTTGGTAGTTTTTTCCCTTTAACTTCCCATTTTCCCCACTAAATTTCTACCAGCTTTAATATGTGCGGGAAAACGTTTTTTCATAAGACATTTGAGAGTTTCTCTACCACTTTGAGAGCTAAATCTTTTAATCCAAAAGTCCCAATTTTGTGTGGATCCTTCATGGTTTAAATTCTACTAAAAACAAAATGTTTACACCCATATGTTTAGTTTGATACAAGTTCTAAATATACATTTTCTTTGAGATCACCATTATTGGCACCGGGTATTTTTCTCATTCCAAAAGAGACGTTTCCTATAGAGGATTCCATTCGTTTGAAGATTCGTGGTGTGTAAACATTGGAAAGGCCTTCGTATGTTTTGACGGTAGCTAAGCCCAATCGGTGGATTCCGAGATGTTGGTGGACTCCAACGTTATCTACTATGTGGAAGTTGAAGAACGAAGGATCATCAAGGCTTGAAGGTAGTCGAGTCATTGTTGTAAGTTCTTCTGTCATGTCTTTGTAAACATACCATGCTTAGTGGATTTGTGGACTGGGTCATCCGAAGTTTTTCCTATTATTGGTTTTCCTCGTACATTGCACCTTGTGTGTGTGCGCGCGCTTATTTTTATCTTGCAAAATCTCACTTAGATGCATGCTAGGTTAATCAAGATAAAAAATGGTTTAGTTGCAACTTTAGTGCAATTTTGATGCTAATTAAGTTTGGGTAATTTTAATTTAATTCAAGTGAAGAGATTTAATTGGAAAATATTCATGCTTGTTTGTAAGGCATATGAAGAACTTGAATTGGGTTTATTTAATTTTGTTTGAAAGAAAATTAAACATCTGTTTAGTTGGGTTTAATTTATGGAAATTAAAATTTGGGAACTTTAATTATTAAATTTGAAAGAAATTTTGAAGTTTGATATATTGAGCGAACTATACTTATTTAGAATTTTAAAAATTGGGGTATTTTCCATTAGCAGATTAAGGCGTGCTTGAAAAATAAAATCCAAAATAAAGTATGCAATCCACGCAATCAAACCAAACAAATTAAGGAAAAAAATGAGGAAAATTCCTTTCGGGCAAAACCTAGATTTTAGCACTGTAAAGTATTTGATAGGCTTTACGACTTATAGACTACATAGAGATACAATAAGTATAATGAGAGTCTTTAAATATTCGAAAAAATATGATGCAGTCCATCATCACCCATAGGAAACAACTCTTGCCTTGGTATCCACCGATCAGCCGCAGAATATCGGAATCCTTTCTTCTTTAGCTTTAGAGCCACAACTCCACAAAGTTTAACCGTAGAGAAACCTCTACAAGGGTTTGATGTCTTATAGGAATTGGGTTTGATAAAACTCAACAAATCATATTTGGGAATATATGATTTGGAAAACATTAGCTTGTTTTTTAAAACAAAAAGTTAACACTTTTGGAACAGGTATAGTTTTTTTTTTTTTCGCTAAAAGAGTTTAGAAAAATTGTTCACAAAAGTTCCATTTATAAAAAAAAACACAAATTTCAAGGTAACTGTATTGTTCGAATGAAAATTAAACATCATTCAAACGAAAACATAGGTTTCATTATAACGAGATCCTGCCTCGTTCGAACGAACGCCTAATCTCGTTTGATCAACTATCCAACGAGCTTCCGATAAAAGTGTGTCTATTAAATAGAGCCCCTTTCATTTGAAGTTAAATAGAGGGTCATTCTAATTAAGGCAACATGTCATTTTAACAAATTTAAACCTCATTCAAACGAGACAAGAATTTCATTCTAATATAATCAAAATTTTGTTCTAATGAAATAAAAAATAAAAATAAAATTTTAATTTTCAAACGATCTTTTTATGAAAAATGCCTCGAGTTTAAAAATCATCTCATAATATAATTTTACTAAAAAATAATTAAAACCAAAAATCTTTATACCTCCATAAAGTGTTCGTGATGATTTCAACGGCTTGAAATTCGAAAATGATGCTTCGTCACTGACAAGCCTTTAAAAATCGTGGAGGCAAATGCAAATGTAGTGTTCGGTTTGAAACTTCGGTTTATAATGGGATACAAAAAAATAACTAAGTTATGAGCAATTATAAAATCTTTCTCTTATAAATCTCCCTCTTTGTTTATTCCGGTACAAAACTAAAAACCGAAACTAAATTACAATAAAACCCCTAAGACAATGTATCCTAATGTATCCACAAACCCAAAAATGGAATGACATTCGAGACTTTGTATTCAACTGAAATTCTTCATCTTGTGTAGTCTATGAGATCATCATCAATGCAAAAGACACCTACACACATGAAACAAGAAAAAATATCGTGACGCGTACGAGTTTAAAGAAAAAATAATCCCCCCTCAATTTGTTCTCCCCCTTTTTGTTTATAATAGACAAAGGGTTAGAAACTAAACATAAAAGTTCTAGCATCACCTGAAGAAGAAGAAATTGCATCACAAAGATAATCATTAAAACACATGCGATGAAATTCCATATGCCATACCAAATATTTTTTAAAATATTCAGATTTTTCAAGCATAAAAATATGGTATAAAATGTACAAATACAACACACCATGGAATAACAATAAAATATCTAAATCGTGAATATGGTATGAAATTTTGTGAATATTCTCCATGGATAAATCAACAAAGGCATTCATAACATAGGTGCATGAAGTCATGATTTCTAAAGAAAGAACTCAATTTCAACCTTAGGTGAAAAAATGTTGAACTAATTTGAAATTGACTCGACTTATGAAACATACCATGAATTTAAATGGTTCTCAAATCAATAGCACCAAACTATTTATTGATTCTTAAGAGAGTCCGTTGTGCAAACCCATTGATCTTATACTTTATAACACCCTCAAAATATCACACACATATAAGAATTCACGCTCAATAAATTTTGAAGATATCATAATGCTCATATATAGCGAAGCATCAATAAAATAAAATAAATTATGGCCTTGGAACTTCTATGTTTGTCCGTCGTTAATCTTTTAGGTTCTTTTTGCAAATGGTAACTTTTAATGCAAAGAGTAGTTTGCTCTTTCATAACCCCTTTCTATTGCTTAATATATAACAAATTTTCTGGAAAATAAAATTCGGGCAATGGTTCTTACAAGCATAACTTATCTCTATTTATGTTTGGTTCGTCATTAAGCACAATTGAGATGATAACACCACATTCGACATGTGATAATTAAACACAAAGTTCAGAAAGTCCTTGCATGTGTGAAATAAAGGTGATAAGGAGTCTAGAATAAAGAAAGTAACCATCAATGATCAACAAATTTCTATCCACATATTATTAAGTACACTAATGAAATAAAACCATGTCTCTAAACACCATTAAAAAGTCACATGAATAAATGGAATGTAGGGTTGATCTGAATATCTTAAATGTACATCAATATATGGTGAAAAATGAAAATATAAAAATCATTTTGTCTTTTTCAAAAATTTTATCAAAATAAAATCTTTTTGGAATTTTTGAAACTTTTTCTCAAATCAAAAAATCTTTTTGGAATTTTCAAAACATATCAAAAATAAAAAAAATATAAACAATACAATAGAAAAAAAAATCTAGCAATAGGGATATTAGATATGAGCATTATAATCACCAGACACTAGATTAAGTACCTGAACTCAATCAACGAAGCAAATACCCAAAGACTTCCAAAGATTCTCGAATCTTAGTGCATCTAAAGGTTTTGTGAAAATATCGGCTAATTGAAATTTAGTGCTCACATAGCTCAAGGATACGACCTTCTTCTCAACAAAATCACGAATGAAATGCTCACGTATCCTAATGTTCTTTGTGCGGGAATGTTGGACCGGATTACGAAATATGTGAATTTCACTTATATTATCACATGAAATAGTCATTAAACCTTGTGTGATCCCAAAATATTCCAACATTTGCTTCATCCATATGATTTGTATGCAACAACTCATGGCGGCTATGTACTCAGCCTCCACTGTGGATAAACAAATGGAGTCTTGATTCTTACTCATCCAAGAGACAAGAGCACTCCCAAAATAAAAATACCCACCCGAGGTGATCTTACAACCATCAACATCCCCGACCTAATAGGCATCCGAATGGATGGTCAAATGGTCATCGGTATCAATGGAATACCAAATATTGTATAAAAGAGTGCCACTCACATATTTGATGATACGTTTAAGTGTGAGAAAGTGTGACTCTTTCGGAGATGCTTTGTAACGTTCACAAAGTCCAATGCTAAAGTCAATGTCATGATGACTAGCGATTTAGCAGAGAAGACTACCTATCATGTTCCTATAAAGAGTTTGCTCTATATCCTTGCCTAAAGTTCCTTTGCTAAGCTTAATTGATGTACTTATAGGGCTGCGTGAGTTCTTAGTGGAGTCTAAACTAAATTTCTTCACTAGGTCCCTAGCATATTTTGATTGAGCTATGAATATCCCATCCTTTAGTTGACTCTCTTCGAGACCCAAGAATAATGTAAGATCACCAACCATGATCATATAAAACTTTCTCTTCATCTCCTCCTCAAAGTGTGAGTATGTCGGGAGCATGTGGATCCAAATACTATGTCGTCCACATAGACTTGGGAAACTAATAAAACACCAGTCTCTCTCCTCATAAATAACATCTTATCCACTCCCCTCTCTTAAATCTGTTAGTTAAGGGCTAAGAAGTGAGCCTCGTGTACCAAGCACAAGGTGCTTACTTCAAACCAAATAAGGTCTTGTTAAGATAATAATTGTGTCCCGAGTGCTTTGGCTATTCAAACCCCTTTGGTTGTTCCACATAAACTTCCTCCTCTAGAATGCCATTATGGAAGGTACTCTTGATATCAAGTCAATATAACTTGAAACATAGATGACCTGATATGGTGAGTAGTAAGCGGACGAACTCAAGCCTAGCAAGTCTCGTCAAAGTCTAAATCGTCGATCTGTGTGAAGATATGAAAGACCAACCTAGCCTCATTGCAAACTATGATACCATTCTTATCCATCTTGTTCTTGTGTAATAACTTGTAACCTATCACATTGGTCTCGCTAGGTTGGGGAACTAACTCCCGCACATCATTCTTACAAAACTTAAGCAACTCTTCTTGCATAGATGATATCCAATGCTTGTCCTTGAATGCTTCTTTCACATTCTTGGGCTCGACTATGGCAGTGTAGAAAAAGTATCTAACTACGTTCTCAAGTTGAGCACGAGTCTTAACACATTGTGTGGGATCACCAAGTATAGCGGAAGGGTGTAACAACCCAGGTTTTCAAGCGACTATTTTATACTATTTTGCCTAATGGGCTAATTTTATAAAATAGGGAATGTTTGAGTAAATATTATTTTCCCGTGAGACTTAGGGATAATATTTACTATGTTCTGACTATTTACCGTTATGAGAAGGTAAATAGTGTTATATTGTGTGTTTTACGTCGTTATATGTAAAACGACGGTTATGACCTATATTTAAACCGGGTATAATTAATGAATTAAAAATGGAATTGGAACGTAAAAATAATTCACACTTTCTCGAATGCCAAAATAGGGGGTGCGGTAGTTTTTAGAATAGTCGAGATAGTCGAAATAAGTGCCCAGTTGTAATTTTTGAGATTTAGGCATTTTAAGGGGTTATGACTCAATTAAGTGGTTACGAGTCATTTTAGTGGTGTATTAGCATTTAGGAGTGGGGGTTTATATTTTTAGACCCTTATAAATCCCCCACCCCCCTTTCTTTTTCTTCATTTGTGTGAGAGAAGCCAAAGGAGAGAGAGAGAGAGAAGAGAAAGTAGAGAGAAAGAGAGAGATGGAGGTTTTGGGCCGGAATCCGTCGCTACCGGAGGTGTTCAGAGACTACGAACCTCGAGGCAAGTTTCTTACTTGCTAGATATTGATTTAATGTGATAAATTGCATGTGTAGTTAAGTTTTGGGAGGTTTAAACCATAAATGGGTTTTGAGTGATTTTGGGTGTTTAATCCTAAATCTTATGTTTCAATTTGATTTGAAGAGAAATAATTAGTTATTTGAAGTGTAGGAATGATTTGGTAGAATGAGATGTTGTTGATGTTGGGTAAAAGCAAAGAATGGAAGTTTTGGGATTTTAGGGTTTATGTAACCCGTCTCCCAAATTGGGCAAAATCCCAGGACCGAATCGATTCGGCCCTATGGGAGAATCGATTCGGATAAGGAGAGGGATACAGGTCTTGCAGACCGAATCGATTCGGATTTAAAGCGAATCGATTCGGCAATTGCAGAAGGTCAGTTTTTGCTCACCGAATCGATTCGGCTGTCTAGCGAATCGATTCGCAAGGGCGAATCGATTCGGCCCAAGGGGCGAATCGATTCGGTTCCCCTGTTTTTGTGAGATTTTCTTATTTTGATTTTTTTTGCCCTTTTTCTTTTAGGTCCAAGGTTTAGGAACCTTCCTTTGGGAAGTAATGGGAAGTCCTAGAGGGTTGTATTGGGTAGACTAATGTCCTAGGCTAAGAATGGAGATTAAAGTTTACCCGAGGACTAGTTTGGATTAGGTTAATGTCCAACTGATATAGGAGGTTAACCTAAAGATATATTTGAAGTTAAAATATCAATGTTGAGATTTTGAGAGACACTTCATTATGGAGACTCACTTTGAAGGTTTATGAATTATATAAACTATTTGAGGCTATTCTGAGGTTAGTGGCACTTTGGGTCTTAGGTCTTTAATAAAATGTATGACTTAATAAGAATAGTATGCACCTTCCAAAGCTTGGTGCTTAAATGGCTAAATGGATGATTTTTGGAAATGTAAAATATGAGTTTTCAAAAATGGAAAAAGTAATGTTTTTCATAAATGATAATTTATGGATACACACCTCTCTAAATCGCTATCTTAAGGGAAGTCGCGCGCGTTGTGGTGAAGCCCCCTGGCTAATGATGCAGGGTGGATATAGTCCCTAGGCCATGTGAGCGTTTGTTTATATTTTTCTGCGCTGGTTAGGAGATTCCGGGTGTGGTCTTGACTATCCCGCAGGCACATGGTCGCTTCCCGACGTTTCGATAGGATCCCAGGTTGTCTTAGAGGCCCTGGAAGATGATAGCCATTTAGGGGCGCGCACAGTGGGAAAACCCGAACGGGCGGTCTTAGAATCGTTATATATATATATATATATGAGTATAACTATTCTAAATCAAGTTGGACTTGATGTTTGATGGGTGCCATAAAGAGCACAGATAAATGCCATATAGAGCATGATGAAAGTGCCATAAAGAGCACGATGTAAGGCCATAAAGAGCCTATGATGATGATTATATTCCTGATAAGGAAGATATTTTTACAAAGTGAACAATTGAGATAAATGCCTCTAGAGCATAAAAAGTATGATTATATTTCCTGATAAGGAACAAATTCATGAAATGAATTAGTGTAAGATGAAATTTATTTGGTAAACACTTGATAAAGTGTTGTACCATTTATATGTATATTCCTAAATAAAGAATTAGGAATTGTGCCGTTAGATGATAGATGGGTTTATGTTTTTATCTTCTTGAGTAGCTGTAGTAGTGACCTCCCACACTTATGCACACACATTTATTTATTTCTTATTTTCGTGCTTAGGGTCTAATGGATCTCGACGATCAACCTTGCCTAAGTAGTAGTGTATCGGGGGGGTTCCTTGTTTGGATTTCGCTTTGCGAGACACCCCACGCACGAATAGGGCATAGTGTTGAGAATGGGGAAAAGTTAGCCCTTAGTACTTAGGGTTAACTAGAACATCTCACGATATTGCGTTAGGTTGCTGCTAGATTGAGAGGTGAGGAATATTATTGTTATCTGCGAGAGATTTACGCACTTACCTGCCATGCATTTTAGTCACATGGTAATCATATCAAACCCGGCCCTGACCGGTTTCTATATTTCCTTGTTTCTGCATATTCTTTGCCGTTACAGGTGCTCTTCCGCATGGACACCCGTGTTTACATTTCCATTTCCAGTTGTCTTGGAGCTACGGCATATTGCGGGTGTTGTAGGATACTTGTAGTAGACGCTCCCCTCTATTGTACTCTAGTTATGTTCAGTACTTTTATTCGGGCGTGTTTGCCCAAGGTATTTCACTCATTCATTATATTGTAAATATCGAATTGTAATACTTAATATATTGTTGTATTGGTCTGTGCACCGACAGCTTATTCGGTGATTATTTATTGTATTGTCATCCTTTATTCATCGATTTTTGATACCCACCGTTTTTACAAATGGGATTGTCTAAGTGTTTCTCTTTTACTTTCAAATTTTTTTTGTACATGACAATCCGTTTTCTAAAATGATTGGTGGTTATCTCATACTATTATTTTAATCGACAGTGATGCTAAGAATGGACCATCTATGATTCCTGTAATTATTGGAGTATTGGGCTGGCCACCTATTATTTTAGTAGGCGGGTTGTCACAGATGGTATCAGAGCATTAGGTTCTAGAGTCCTTAGGAATCTGTGCGGATGTTTTACGTCTTCTGCGTTTCTCTCTGTTTGATGTAGAGCCTTAAGAATAAGGTCGTTGAATTCTCTTGTGAGATTTCGTTCTCCTGCTATGGAATGAGAACCCCGAAGATCTTCTGCGCGATCGTGTGAGGCTTGTAAGCCGTTAGATGAAGGGCGTTGAGGAAGGTCGTTGTGGAGGCCTCATAGGATGGGATTACTATAAGCTGTAGGCTGTGGTCGGGGATAAGGACCGATTTGGGGGTTTCTCCCTTTGCAGCATTATTTTATATTGCCGCCGTGACTACTAAGCACAGTGAAAATAGTTTTCCCAAGTACCGTTGTCGGTAAATAGTGGTACTATGCTTGGGACTCCGAGCAATGTTAATTCGGAGTTGACAGGTTCTTTATTTAAGACCACATGTTGAAGTTTGGTTGGATCGAGGAAGTGTAACCTCGTTCGATGAGAACGTAAGGCCCGAGAGTTTTGGCCTAGAGTTGGGTATAGGAGTGCTCAGGTGTGAGGATTTAAGGAAAACCTTTCGCCCTTAGGAATAAGGTTGAAGTGGCGGTTATGATAGTCGCCTCGTTATAGTAGGGCAGAATGTTTTTGCCCGTAGAGAGAGCCTCTCAGTGGAAATGCTAGGCTCGTAAGTAAGTGTTGGAAACACTTTTGGAGAAGTAGTGTTCATGAGACCCCAATGGTGGACATCCACTCGGGGAAGGCTCGTGGAGCTAAGGTTGGGGAAGCTGGTAGAATGTTCTCCTTGCTGAAGAAGTCAAGGGAAGTATACGTTTTGATCTTGTCGATTGAAGATAACCGACAAGAATAGGGATCCTAGTTGAGTCATTGATGGAAGTAGTTTGGTTCGGGTAAGAATAGAATGTCGTGTCTTAGAACTATCGATAGCAGCTAAGGAGGTTGGCTAGTTTGTTGGTGGGACTTTCTAACTAGGGTGCGAGTAGTGCATTCCTTAGGTAAGATGGGAGTAGTTTGGTGTTAGCCCTAGATTCAGGTGAGTATATCGAGCTTGTGATGGTACCGGTACATATTTTATATATAGTAAGTATATCTATGTGACTTCCATGATAAGGGAGTTCTGTATCTTCCTTCACACTCGTTATGGGGCGAGTGGTGATATATGTGGTACGTGCTACTTGTATTATATATTATACGAGTAGAGATATTCTTAGATTGGTTGGGGTGATAGCAAGCGAATATATCGCGAGGCTATCCTAGTTCTAGTTCTAGGAGGAGGACTAGTTGTTCTATAATATCTCTCCTGGATACGGGTTGAGACTTTATAGAGGTGATTTATGGTGTGTAGATAGTTTCCTTTATTTTATTTTTATTTTATTCTCTTTGCTTGCTTGTTTGCTTTGCTTGTGTATGCTATTGCCTTATCTCCATGACTGTCTAGTTAAGGTGACTGTGTGGAGGGGTTCCTTGTTTGGATTTCGCTTCGGCGAGACGCTCCACGCATGAACCTTAACGACGTTGGGAGTGGAGAGATGTGCATTTTCTTTTCTGTTCTTTTCTCCTTTCTTTTCTGTTGGTTAAGTGCTGGGTTGGAAGGTTTAGCCAAGAATCACGTATATAAGTGATTAAGGGCTAAGTTCATGTGCGATGTATGAGCACTATGATAGTTTTCCTCTGACTAACGTCGGGGAAGACTAAGATTATGGATGTCCGATAGGGACTTATGGTTGTGTCTTTATGAGAAGGCCATTTGTTTAGAGATATGTGTGTCTCTTGAGGTAGAGTATTGGTGGCATCTTACTGAAAGTAAATGCCTCAGTCGATAGTTATGGTAGGACTTCGACGTTTACATGTAGTAGTAGAGTTTCGAATTAGGATTCCGTCGATCCCGATCATGTGTCTTCGACCGTTACTTCTCAACGACTGACAATGCAAGGTAGTAGTGTAATGGGAGGGTTCCTTGTTTGGATTTCGCTTCGGCGAGACGTCCCACGCATGAAACAGAGCTAATGTCAGAAGTCGGGAAAGGTCTTGGACACTAGGGATATTTAGTATTATACTTATACGACTAGGTTAGGATAGATAGATTGACCTTAGGATTCTTAGGACGCTAGGCCCTTAGGGCATGCGGCGTTAGTTTAGGAAGATGGTTGGGAGTTGACCACAATAAGTTGTGGGTTACCTCTAAGTAGAATTTGGTCCCTAGACGAGAAGTATGGGATTTCGAGCTCGTTATAATGTTAGGCCATTAGTGGTGGGGCCTCTCGTAGTTAGAGGGTTACATGGGTAACCTTCCTTTGGAGGAGTTGGAGTATAAATTGACTTTTCTCCTGCGCTCGTGTTGTTATGATCGAGAGTGGATTTAACGAACGAGTCTTTGCCAGGAACGGGATGTGCTAATATGGGAACATGGACCTACTGTTCGTGTGTCTCACACTTTTAAGAAGTGTTATCCCACGCTTGATTTTAAGTTCAGGGCGGTAGTATTTGCCTTAAAGACTTAGAGGCACTTCTCCTGGGCAGGAATTTGGAGTATTTTCACGAATAACAAGTTTGTGACTGTGAAGGACTATCGTTAGGATATTTCCTTTCGCTAAAGCAATGCGAACTGGATTCGTATAGACACCAAGTAGATACCATCTTAGAGTTTATTCGTGGCATGGAATGCCAAGTGGAGTGAGCTTCACCGAGACGAGGCATTGGTGTCAAGGTATAGGTAAAGTCTCCAGGAAGAATGGGAACCGTTGGGATATGGGGTATATCCTACCACCCGTAAGTGGAAGGGTGGATTTGATTTAAGGTGAGATCAGAGTAGAAATTCTATGGATCGAATTTCCTTGCAATGGTTCGTATCGTCTTCGATAAACGTTAGGCCGTGCATAGCCTAGTATAGATGGCAATATGCCTTGTCTACTCGTTGGAATGGAAACAGCGAATAGTATATTCCTGGGACTGGGAGTGGACCGGGAACCTCCCTTTAGATTGGGCTCAGTGAGCAAGTAGACCTCTAAGGGGTATACCAACGCGAATAGAAGTTAGTAGTCTTGGGGTTAGCGATTGTAAGTTAGTGTAGTTATTCCCTGGTAGAGGTATAACGTGTTCCAGAAAGTAAGGCAATTAGTGTCGAGCTTGTGTGGGTATCTCCTCCCGTAGTAGAAGGGTAGGATCGATAGTTTCTGAGATCGATAGATATGACCTTAGTCTGAGTCCTATGGGGACATCTCTATTCAGGGATTTGCTAGTATGATAGCACGGTTTTTATTATAGTATACCCTTTTATGGTTATGGGTTACGCCTGAATTTCGAGGGCAAAATTCCCCTTTAAGGGGGGGAGTATGTAACAACCCAGGTTTTCAAGCGACTATTTTATACTATTTTGCCTAATGGGCTAATTTTATAAAATAGGGAATGTTGGAGTAAATATTATTTTCCCGTGAGACTTAGGGATAATATTTACTATGTTCTGACTATTTACCGTTATGAGAAGGTAAATAGTGTTATATTGTGTGTTTTGCGTCGTTATATGTAAAACGACGGTTATGACCTATATTTAAACCGGGTATAATTAATGAATTAAAAATGGAATTGGAACGTAAAAATAGTTCACACTTTCTCGAATGCCAAAATAGGGGGTGCGGTAGTTTTTAGAATAGTCGAGATAGTCGAAATAAGTGCCCAGTTGTAATTTTTGAGATTTAGGCATTTTAAGGGGTTATGACTCAATTAAGTGGTTACGAGTCATTTTAGTGGTGTATTAGCATTTAGGAGTGGGGGTTTATATTTTTAGACCCTTATAAATCCCCCACCCCCTTTCTTTTTCTTCATTTGTGTGAGAGAAGCCAAAGGAGAGAGAGAGATAGAAGAGAAAGTAGAGAGAAAGAGAGAGATGGAGGTTTTGGGCCGGAATCCGTCGCTACCGGAGGTGTTCAGAGACTACGAACCTCGAGGCAAGTTTCTTACTTGCTAGATATTGATTTAATGTGATAAATTGCATGTGTAGTTAAGTTTTGGGAGGTTTAAACCATAAATGGGTTTTGAGTGATTTTGGGTGTTTAATCCTAAATCTTATGTTTCAATTTGATTTGAAGAGAAATAATTAGTTATTTGAAGTGTAGGAATGATTTGGTAGAATTAGATGTTGTTGATGTTGGGTAAAAGCAAAGAATGGAAGTTTTGGGATTTTAGGGTTTATGTAACCCGTCGCCCAAATTGGGCAAAATCCCAGGACCGAATCGATTCGGCCCTATGGGCGAATCGATTCGGATAAGGAGAGGGATACAGGTCTTGCAGACCGAATCGATTCGGATTTAAAGCGAATCGATTCGGCAATTGCAGAAGGTCAGGTTTTGCTCACCGAATCGATTCGGCTGTCTAGCGAATCGATTCGCAAGGGCGAATCGATTCGGCCCAAGGGGCGAATCGATTCGGTTCCCCTGTTTTTGTGAGATTTTCTTATTTTGATTTTTTTTGCCCTTTTTCTTTTAGGTCCAAGGTTTAGGAACCTTCCTTTGGGAAGTAATGGGGAGTCCTAGAGGGTTGTATTGGGTAGACTAATGTCCTAGGCTAAGAATGGAGATTTAAGTTTACCCGAGGACTAGTTTGGATTAGGTTAATGTCCAACTGATATAGGAGGTTAACCTAAAGATATATTTGAAGTTAAAATATCAATGTTGAGATTTTGAGAGACACTTCATTATGGAGACTCACTTTGAAGGTTTATGAATTATATAAACTATTTGAGGCTATTCTGAGGTTAGTGGCACTTTGGGTCTTAGGTCTTTAATAAAATGTATGACTTAATAAGAATAGTATGCACCTTCCAAAGCTTGGTGCTTAAATGGCTAAATGGATGATTTTTGGAAATGTAAAATATGAGTTTTCAAAAATGGAAAAAGTAATGTTTTTCATAAATGATAATTTATGGATACACACCTCTCTAAATCGCTATCATAAGGGAAGTCGCGCGCGTTGTGGTGAAGCCCCCTGGCTAATGATGCAGGGTGGATATAGTCCCTAGACCATGTGAGCGTTTGTTTATATTTTTCTGCGCTGGTTAGGAGATTCCGGGTGTGGTCTTGACTATCCCGCAGGCACATGGTCGCTTCCCGACGTTTCGATAGGATCCCAGGTTATCTTGGAGGCCCTGGAAGATGATAGCCATTTAGGGGCGCGCACAGTGGGAAAACCCGAACGGGCGGTCTTAGAATCGTTATATATATATATGAGTATAACTATTCTAAATCAAGTTGGACTTGATGTTTGATGGGTGCCATAAAGAGCACAGATAAATGCCATATAGAGCATGATGAAAGTGCCATAAAGAGCACGATGTAAGGCCATAAAGAGCCTATGATGATGATTATATTCCTGATAAGGAAGATATTTTTACAAAGTGAACAATTGAGATAAATGCCTCTAGAGCATAAAAAGTATGATTATATTTCCTGATAAGGAACAAATTCATGAAATGAATTAGTGTAAGATGAAATTTATTTGGTAAACACTTGATAAAGTGTTGTACCATTTATATGTATATTCCTAAATAAAGAATTAGGAATTGTGCCGTTAGATGATAGATGGGTTTATGTTTTTATCTTCTTGAGTAGTTGTAGTAGTGACCTCCCACACTTATGCACACACATTTATTTATTTCTTATTTTCGTGCTTAGGGTCTAATGGATCTCGACGATCAACCTTGCCTAAGTAGTAGTGTATCGGGGGGGTTCCTTGTTTGGATTTCGCTTTGCGAGACACCCCACGCACGAATAGGGCATAGTGTTGAGAATGGGGAAAAGTTAGCCCTTAGTACTTAGGGTTAACTAGAACATCTCACGATATTGCGTTAGGTTGCTGCTAGATTGAGAGGTGAGGAATATTATTGTTATCTGCGAGAGATTTACGCACTTACCTGCCATGCATTTTAGTCACATGGTAATCATATCAAACCCGGCCCTGACCGGTTTCTATATTTCCTTGTTTCTGCATATTCTTTGCCGTTACAGGTGCTCTTCCGCATGGACACCCGTGTTTACATTTCCATTTCCAGTTGTCTTGGAGCTACGGCATATTGCGGGTGTTGTAGGATACTTGTAGTAGACGCTCCCTTCTATTGTACTCTAGTTATGTTCAGTACTTTTATTCGGGCGTGTTTGCCCAAGGTATTTCACTCATTCATTATATTGTAAATATCGAATTGTAATACTTAATATATTGTTGTATTGGTCTGTGCACCGACAGCTTATTCGGTGATTATTTATTGTATTGTCATCCTTTATTCATCGATTTTTGATACCCACCGTTTTTACAAATGGGATTGTCTAAGTGTTTCTCTTTTACTTTTAAATTTTTTTTGTATATGACAATCCGTTTTCTAAAATGATTGGTGGTTATCTCATACTATTATTTTAATCGACAGTGATGCTAAGAATGGACCATCTATGATTCCTGTAATTATTGGAGTATTGGGCTGGCCACCTATTATTTTAGTAGGCGGGTTGTCACAAAGGGTCATGACTCTTTCGAACCCAAAATGGTGTATCCTCTAAATCAAGAGTGGGGTCCACTAGGATAACATGAGAAATGATGGGATTATCACCAGGGGTGCATCATCCTCACACTCGAGGTTAGGGTCAATAGACTTAAGAGGCATATCGTATCTAATCACTCCATAACCTTAGTGCTTGCAAGTAAACACCCTATAAGCCCTCGACAATGAATAACATACAAATGTCCCTTCATCGCTTTGGGAGTTAAACTTTCCTAAGTGCTCTCTATCTCTCAAGAAGTAGCAAGTACTTCTAAAGACACGGAAATACGATAGGTTAGGTTTCCTACCATTCCACAACTCATATGGTGTGTGTAACGTGTGTCGATGAAGTTATACCCAATTCATCGTATGGGATACGGTATTAATCGTCTCTGCCCAAAAATGTCTACGCATGTTTCTCCTAAGAAGCATGGATCTAGCCATCTTTTGTATCATTCGATTCTTCATCTCAACTATCCAATTTTATTGTAGATTACGAACGAACTAAAACTCATGTTTAATGCCCACTCCATCACAACATATATCCACTTTGACTTCTTTAAATTCAGTGTCGTTGTCTTATGCATTCGATTAATAGTGGCATTATCTCAGTTTTGTAAGACACGACACTTAGTTGTTAGGAACTCAACTGCATTAGACTTTTCTCTAAGAAACCCAATGTTAGAGTACACTACACCAAATCCTATGAATAGTCACGGTATTGGGGTCATGATCCATAGCCGTGACCAGCTGGTCACGACCCATAGCCTTGACCATATCCAAAATGGGCATGACGAAGTCCATGACTTAGTCTGGTCATGGATCGTCTTGCATGTGGTCACGTACCATGGTCATGACTCATGTGGGTCACGAATATGAGACGTGATCCATCCATGACCATTATGGTTCCAAATTTCCCTCCAAATGTGGTCTCGAATGGGGTCACGATCTGAGGCTGTGACCATAACCCAAAGCCACATTAAGATGGCCACGACTTTGGATCGTGACCATATTGGGAATCGATTCATGGCTTTGGGCCATGACCAGTATATTATTTACATGTTGACGTGTTAAAAATTAAAGGGGTCATGGCATGTGGTCATGGCTTAGGGACGTGACCAGTGTATTTATACTTAATTCCCAAATGAACTTTTCATTTTCCTCAAAAATTTCTAAACCCTCTAAAGTTTCCCTCTCTCCCGCGATTTCGTTTCTTCTTCGGCGATTTTGGCTCTCAATCTCTCTTTTAATCTCAAAGGAAATATTTTGTGCATTTGTATTTCTGTGTATGTATTTCAGTGTGTACTTTTGTGTGTGTATTTCAATGTGTATATGTGTTTATGTGTGTGTATTGTGTATATATTTGTGTATATTGTAAATGGGTGTATATGTATATGTATATTGTATGTGTGTGTATTGTGTATGTGTGTGTGTATTCGAGAAAAAAATATATGACTAATGTTGGTCTAAGTCTGGGGCTGAAATATAACAAAAATATTAAAAAAAATGTGTGTCCTTTCATATTGATGCTAAATTCGGGATTAATTTTAGGGGTAATGTTTCTAAGGGATTAATTTTATGACTAATGTTTATAAGGGTTAATTTTAAGACTAATGTTTGTAAAGGTTAATTTTAGTTTAGGATTGATTTTAGGAATTGTTGTCTTAAATGACAAAAGCATGTATTCAAAACCTAATAAATCAAGGGTGAGATACACACACATACACGGTATTACTCGTGGGAGACTACGTGGCTCTGATGGTTTCTTTGGAGTTTTATCTGGACAGTCTTTGGACCAGTGACTTGGCTTTTTATAACTATAGCAAGTGATCCCATTACTGATTTTAGATGGTGGAGTTCAATTTTGATAAGTGAGGGGAAGTAAGGCTTGTTATGCAACTATAGTTTGATTCCACGCTCTCCTTCTCAAATTCCATATCGTTGGCGGGAATTTTCATTGTAAAGCGAATACTTAATATGAGCGATAAAGTAACCGTTGTGTGAAGAAAATCAAAGGTCGGGTCATACGGATTTTTGTGACCATTGTGTGAAGTAAGGCCGTAAAGACCGCAAAAAAGTGAGGTCTATTTGGGAAGTATTCGACCCGAAGTGATTCCATAATCGCATTCATATATCTTTACGTAAAATAGCCACAAAACGGCCAATGTAACCCACAAGAACCGACCGCGTAGTCACGGGACTCCGGTCTATGTGTGTATTTCTGTGTGTATGTGTGTATTTCTATGTGTATGTATACACGGGATTCACGCCCTCATATATAATAACTAGTTAATGATTCATTAGATCCATTATTTATAGGAATAATATTCACGCCATCATTCATTTTTCTCAGGAAAAATGAGTCACAGCTATATTAAATGGCAACAAGAGTACGAAAGGTTGCAATTGTCCCGCACTCGTACCTCTTTCATTAATGAGCCTCATTCAGTGGGTACTCCGATTTATTGGTATGGGAATAGGAAGGTCGAATAATTTAACTACCTTGTAAACCGCGTAGTTCATCTCCAGCAAGATTACTTCTTCAATCGTATTCTATTTTCCCTACCTGAATGCTGGGATGAAGATGTACAATATATATTTCACGTATATAGTTCTGATACAGCACTGACCTTGCTTACGCTATTAGAGAAGGCAGAAAAATTCACCCATTATGGATAGAATTACGTACAATGAGCATTGCCGAAGACTGTGATGTCACGCACACATACACATCAAACTCAATCTTGTCAATAGGCTGAAGAGGATGAGATTTCAAGTTCATGTCACTGACATCTATGCATCCATTATAGATATGCTTCCTCCTAATTGTCCACGTGCAAAAATCCATAGGTTTTTAAAAATAAATCCCGACTGGATGGAGATCAGACACATTGAACTTTTATTAAAGTCTTACCATGAAAAGGTAGATATATTATATGGTCAAAAAAAATATTTTGTTAGTTATAATTTCATATTGAAATTTGAAATTATGCATGTATTAGTATAGATACATATTGAACTTTTATTATTTTTGTAGATAATTTCAGGCAGTAATGGAAACAACGCTCCAAATAAGGATGTGACACCAGCACCATGAGAATTCTCATCACAAATTAGTGAGCAATACTCAACTCCACCAACGGTTCACTCCCCTACTCTGAGTTGAAATAGGCAAGGTACTCCCATTAACCAACAGACACGCCCACTGCTTCTAAAACTGTTGGGTCAGTTGAGAAGAAGCCCATTGGGTTCTCTCCATTAGGAAATAACTCCACAGGGGATAAGAATCACGTTGGGTCAGTTGAGAAGAAGCCCATTGGGTTCTCTCCATTAGGAAATAACTTCACAATTTTAATCCCAGTATTTATCCTTGGTAAAAATGAATACGGGAGTGGGAGGAGCTAATGATTGGAACCTCGTAAATAAAGCTATTAAAGATGACATTTAAGAGCAACTCAACAAACGGTTTGAATTTTTCTGCAAACTCAAAA
The DNA here is from genome assembly GCA_949130495.1 of Sambucus nigra. Lineage (NCBI taxonomy): Eukaryota > Viridiplantae > Streptophyta > Magnoliopsida > Dipsacales > Adoxaceae > Sambucus > Sambucus nigra. The sequence goes on from OX422207.1 coordinate 222,606,273, forward strand.
AATAAGGTTCTTTCTTGGTTTACTGAATAACTCCGAACATATCGAAGAAACCTTAGGCAGAAGCATTTCCCTAAGGGAGCATCGAGCTTCGATATTTTGGTTCTCAAAGATAAAGTCCCTTCGAACGTTAAGATGTCAGTCGGTCAATAGAATGATTTTCTAAAATATGAGGCGAAGGACTCGAAAATTCTACAAAAGGAGAAAAACAAATAGAATATGGACAAAAAATTGACGTCCATCTGCTTGGCTTGAAATCTTATAAAGATTTGAAGAACGAGTGGTCGAGCAAGATAAAAGGTATCCCAGATGAAGGAAAGACATCGAATAGGGCCAACTTTTACATGCATGCAAGACGAGATAAGGATAATAAATTGCCTCCTCACTTGGACAAGACTCTAAAATCAATAGAGTCTCTGAGTAGTCAGTCAGTTTCAAGCCCATTCAATTATGTTGACAATGATGCCCTCCGATGATGCTAGAAATAACACCACAGATAAGGTATTGACAAGCTCAGGCAAGTGATAATAATGGCAGCACAAGAGTATATATATAGTAGGAGATGAGGAGAAGGGGATGAACACAACAATATAAGTGGTTCGACAAATGCCTATGTCCACTGTGCAGGTGAGTGTAAATATCACTATCAGAAGAGGGCTCTAATGGCCTTAGTAATACAATCACTCCACTTTCTCTCTCTACTGTAAATGCACCAGATTTTGGCTAGGGTTTGTAATTATGGATCCCCCACAAGGTAGGAGAAGACAAGTATGTATAGTGTTTGGGGGTGTAATGTACCCCCCAAGCATGAAATGAGCATGTGTGTGATGATCTAGCCAATCTAATGAAGCCATCTGTCACTGTCACATGTAGAGAATGATGATGAAATATTCCTTCATGTGAGGGGATTGATTCGGTTACAACTGATTTTGTCCACGCATTCTTAACCTTGCATACACTTATAAATGCTAGGACTTGTCCTTGACTGGTGCAACCTCGGACTTAATAAGTAGGAGGTCGATGGAGTCAGATGTGGTTGCTTTGTATCAATAACATCTGCCAGGAGGGTTTTCTGAGGTTAGGCATGAGAGAGTTGTAACATCGGTTAAGGCCGACGATGACGTTAGTAGATGATTGAGACTGAGACATGCTGATTATGGCTGGTGACCGCAACGTCGGCTGGGGCCAATAATATTGGTAGATAATTGAGCCCATGAGGCCCTGCTGACCCCGGCTGTTGACCAGCAGAGGTTGGTATATGCAGTTGTTGCAATGTCGGCTAGGGCTAACCTTATGAGAGACGATATTACTGATGATTCAGGCCTCTGGTAACCTCGACTGTGAGTCCGATCGAGGTTAGTTGCTCTGAGTAAGAGGGTGCACTTTGGGCATATCAATCACCCCCTAGCCCTTAGTCTTCTATGTAATTAGATGACTGAGGGGTATGTAGCTTAGGCCGAGGCTAGATTTCTCTGTGCACTAATACTTCCTTTCCACATGTCACATTCTGAAGTGGGTAGCGTGCTTATCAAGTCATGATGGTTTTTCTTTATCCTTTAGGTTTCCTAGGGCAATGATGTGCCCTCGAAGTTCGTGCCTACATCATTAGATAGGTTTAAAACTTATTTTCTATTTCCATATTCTCTTTCTTCATTTATTTTTTCCCACTTGAGCTCTCTCTGCAACTGCGTTTTCACACCTCCATTATTGGCTGCCATTTGAAGGTCTCCCTAGCTTATAATCGTCTTCTCCTCCATTTCGCCACTAGTCAGGTATCATTTCCACCTTCCTTTACCATTTTTAACCTTTATTATTCATTTCTGAATTTTCCGGTGAGGTCTTGTGTTTTTTGGCAAGTGGTTTCCACCAGTGTTGGTGGTTGTAGGGCTAGGACATTAGCGATTTGAGTGATCTGAGGGCATTTGTATGTAGCTCAGAGGTTACTTCGGCCAAAAAATTCTCTCTATAGGTCTCCGGTGAACCTCCAGTCACATTCTCCGACGACCTGGTTGTTGAGTGTTCTTGTTGTTCATTTGAAAACCTTTCACCTTCCCAATTTGATCCTTAGCTTAGATTTCATTAAATTGTTTGTTTGTTTGTGGTTTTGAGTCCAAGGGTTGTATCATCTCCTTTATGCCCAGACCCTTATACAAACTCATAGAAGAGTTCCCATCTCTTCATGATAAGACCTTTGAGAAAATTAGGCAGATAGAAATACCCTAAGACGAAGCTCATAGGGCATAGCCATTTCCTATTAGACCCATCTTTCCTCCACCTCTGAAGGCCATTTACCCTAAGCCAACCGAGCCTGCTGTGCCTGCAGAGGTTATTGTGGACCCAACACCAATGTCTGAGTCTGAGTCCGAGTCTTCCTCCTTAGACCCTATGTCTGTAGACTCTTTCCAAGAGGCTATGGATTACTCTCCTAGGCAGGGTGAGGTCCCTAAGGAAGCCGAGGTTTCAAGCTGTGCCTCGTCTCACCAGGGTGCTAGCACCTCACATAGGTCTTCAGATATTGAAATCATTGGGACATGTGTGTCCATTCCCCCACCCATTAATTCAATTCCTCTGATGGCCGCCACCTCTGTTGAGTTTGCTCAGAGGTTTCCTGGCAGTGTCCCCACACCTACTCGGGATGATATTGTCGGGGATGATGATGATGGTCAGGAAAGTGATATAAATACATCTGAGGCGGATGAGATTGAGAGCTCTGTCAGTGAGTACAACCTCCTAGATTTTAGGCACCTCTATTCGATAAGCTCTTCCATCAACCTTAGGAAACCTCTAAGGAGAGAGAGGGCAATCGACGACCGAGATGGCGAGATCTGCCTCTATGAGCAGATGTTCAAGTTGGGATTCTGTCTTCCTATCCATACTTCTATTATAGACATATTATCCCCCATAAATATAGCCCCTTCACAATTATCCCCTAATGCCTGGAGGGTTATGATTGGGTCCATCGTCCTTTGGAGGGCTGTCCACCACTTAGACCTTCCAGTTAGGGTTTTCACAGGATGTTACGTCCCTTCCTCTGCTAAAAACCACCCTAGATATTACCACTTCTAAGCTAGGAAGTCAGATAAGAAAATGCTATTGGTTACCCAGACCTCAAACCATAACTGGAAACCTCGGTATTTCTTCGCCTCCGGGGCATGGGAATTTGGTCCACATGGGGCTGCTGGAACTTCGGTTCTAAGGACCCCTCTGAAATGAGGGAAGGTCTCACTTGCTGCTAAAGCCGACCCTGGGCTTAGCTAGGATAATCTTCAAAAAGTTAAGGATCTTCGTGATCAGGGAGAGCAGGGTCTTCTAGTAAAATATGAACACTTGATGACCCCCAACTACCTCTCTCAGACAGGCCTCGGGGGGTCCTTTGAAAGATCTTCGTAAGTATCATTTTTCATAAGTTGTACCTCTTACTTTTTATATTTTTGACTTACAAACTCAGATACTTCTTTTTGCAAAGTGCCCTGAAGTCATTTCAGACGACCTTTGGGAAATGTATGCTCCAAGTCTGGCGAAGCTGATGCAGAAGAGAGGTCGCAAAAATGTGCCCCCTGTTGCCACCCAGAAAAATGTCGGCACATCCAAGGCCGATGTTACCAAGAAAAGGAAGACCACTGCCGACGTGGTGCATCAGAGGCCGGGAAAGACTCAGAAAGGGGATCGTGCCATCCCCATTTCTACATACGATGCCCTAGCAGCTCGTCTTACTCAGTTGAAGATCAGCGACAGTCTCCTTGTCCATAGTCTGAAGGTCACTGATGCTATCGGCATTGTGATGACTGAAGAGGATAAGTGTTTCTTACGCTCCTTGGACGTCCCTTTGCTGGCCGAGTTTTCTCCTCATAGATCAATTCAAGTATTAATTTCTCAAACTGTAACCTCGGCTATTTTACATATTATAGATCATGTGCTTATACATCTGACCTTCTACTGTAGGGCATCTTATCCATGCACTATTTTGTTGACTGGACCCTGAAGAAGATGCCCCTCATAGAGAAAGGTCAAGAAGCTGAGAAGGTCCAAACCTCTTTGAATACAGAGGTTGAATGTTTGAAGGAAGAGATGAAGGAGGTTGACAAGATGAAGGAAGTTGTTCAGCAGAGAGACCGGGACATGGCCAAGCTCAGGAAGGACCACGATGTAGCTCTGAAGGCTAAAGATGATTCCCTGTAGGCTAAGGTGGCTTCTACAGTCAAGGCTTCTTTAGAGGATGCTACAGAGAAGATCATCGAAGACTATAAGGTCTTTGATGAATTTGTTAATTTTGGATTTGAGTACCTTGAAAGAGGTATCAAAGCAACTAGCAAATGGACAGACTCTAAGGAAAAAGAATCGGGGAGTCTGACTGCCTCAGACTTTGAAGGTCTAGACTTTGGTGACCCCCAGTTTGCTCAGGCCTTGCAAGAGGTTGAGGAGGCCGATGCTGCTCCTGCTGAGACTGCTCCCTTAGAAGTCACTAAGATTGAAGATGTTAATCCTCAGGATGATACAGTCGAGGTGACCAACGTCGGCCATGATGACACGACTGTAATTTCAGAGGCTTAAGTCTTTGTTCTTGTGAAGCTTTGAAAGTTATAATTTTGATTTCCTCTATATCCCTTAGCTTTTGTGAACTCTGATGGCCTCTTGGCACATTTGATTTGTAACTCTTGAATATTGTTCATTGATAGATCATTAATCTCATCTTCTTCAGGTTATATTTCTTTTTTCAATGCTATGCTTGAATGTCTTACCTCTTACTTGTTTAAAATGTCTGAGGTCACCATATACTGATGTTCACCCTCATAATTTTCACCAAATTAATGATGTTTAAGGTCCGAGGTCACCATATAATGATGTTTACCCTTATAATTTTCACCAATTTTCACAATTTTCATCAATATAAGTGGTTCGAAAAATGCCTATGTCTACTGTGCAGGTGAGTGTAAATATCACTATCAAAAGAGGGCTCTAATGGCCTTAATAATACAATCACTCCACTTTCTCTCTCTACTGTAAATGCACTCGAGTTTAGCTAGGATTTGTAATTATGGATCCCCCATAAGGTAGGAGAAGACAAGTATGTATAGTGTTAGGGGGTGTAATGTACCCCCCAAGCATGCAATGAGCATGTCTGTGATGATCCAGTCAATCTAATGAAGCCATCTGTCACTGTCATATGTAGAGAATGATGATGAAATATTCCCTCACATGAGGGGATTGATTCGGTTACAACTGATTTTGTCCACGTGTTCCCAACCTTGCATACGCTTATAAATGCTCAGCCTTGTCCTTGATTGGTGAAACCTCGGCCTTAATAAGTACGAGGTTAATGGAGTCAGATGTGGTTACTTTGTATCAATGACATCTTCCAGGAGGACTGTCTGAGGTTAGGCATGAGAGAGTCATACGTCAGTTGAGGCCGACGATGATGTTAGTAGATGATTCAGATTGAGACATGCTGATTACGACTGGTGATCGCAATGTCGATTGGGGCCGATGATGTTGGTAGTTAATTGAGCCCACGAGGCCGTGCTGACCCTGGATGTTGACCAGTCGAGGTTGGTATATGCGATTGCTACAGCGTCGGCTAGGGCCAACCTTATGAGAGATGATATTACTGATGATTTAGCCTTCTGGTCACCTCAGCTATGAGTCCGACCGAGGTTAGCTGCTCTGAGTAAGAGGGTGCACTTTGGGCATATCACCCTTGAACAGACCTTAGGGAAGGATCATAGAGGGAGGACAAGAGGTTTGGGGTTGCATATGTCAAAAATAAGATTCAAACACATCACACCTCTCATGGAGGAGCTTTCTTCTATTAATAATCGTTTCTCGTCCAACGATGAATGTTATTCTAGAACTTAAGGGGGTGTAATGGGGCTTTGAAATATATTGGGAGGCATGAATGATAAACTTTCATAAATTGTGTCCCTTTTAACTGATCGTATGCCCCTGCAACCCCCAATGCATACCGATTTCCCCTTACCACCTCAAAATTTTCCTCCTTCTTCATTCCCCTCATAGATGTCGATTCCTCCTTCAATATTCCCCTTTTGAGTGCCTCAGCATGCCACAAGTCTTGGATCATCGTCAATAACCCATGGTGACTATGGTGTGAAATACTATATGAAGGACCTGAGCGATAAAGTTGTCGTTAGGGTGTGCATGCTTATCTCCGCTCAAGTAGGCACTTTAGTACATAATCGCCCTTTGTAGGAGGGTGAGTGTCAGATCCTGGTTGACAAAGTATATGTCGGTTACGAAGATGCTTAGTGCACGTCTCCAACGGAGAAGGGAATTTGTTAAAAAATTATTTAAACACTTTTATCACTTGGCTAGTTTATCATTTGATGAAGATGTAGTAATATTTTTCTTATGATGTAATAATATCACTAGACAAATTTATTTAATTTGAGTTTAAATAGGTGTGTATTATCATTGATTGGCGTGTTCTTGTATTTAAGTTATTGCATAGTTTGATTGATTGGTGCATTGTTGATATTTATGCTTTACTGTGCAAAATGATATTTATGCAACATAATATTTATTTTATCATGTTAACACATGACTGCGATTTGAAGATTATTAAATGGATTTTCCACATACAAAGAGTGGATGGGGAAGACTGACCGAATAGCTAATAGTTATGTTAAAGGCATCCAAGAATTTATTAGCTATACTTTTAAAAACCTTAAAAGTGAGAATATTTAGTGTCTGTGTACCCATTGTATTAACTGAAAATATAAATCTTTAGAAGATGTTGAGTTACATTTAATAAAGTGGGGAATTTGTCAAGATTATAACAAATGGACATACCATGGTGAAAAACATGTACCTTATATTCCCGAAGAATTACCGGTAATCGACCACCAATGAGTGGAAGTGCTAAATTATTTGCCAACACATCGTCCATTGACCAACCTAATTGACGATGCTTACGGACTCCACCACGACCAAAATCACCAACCTATGGAGAAAAATAATGCAGACAATGAACAATTTGATACTGAATAACTAGGAGACTGGGAATATATACGGTTGAATTCCGATGCGACTAGACCATTGTATAAAGATTGCAATGAAGATCACTCGATATTATATGCAATGATTGGTTTGCATAATTTGAAGAGTCGTTTTAGTTTGTCTGGGAACAATGTAACCGAAAGTCTTAAGTGGGCTGAAGAAATTCTCCTAAAAGAGAACATGTTACTAGACAATTATCCTACCATGAAGAAGAGATTGAAGGGTTTGGGATTGAAATACAAATCTATCCATGCATGCAATTATGATTTCATATTGTCTCGCAACGAGCACAGAGAAAGATGAATATCCAATATGCGGTGAGCTTAGATATTTCGTTTGTGAGAAGGTAAATGACAAACCTACAAAAATATCAAAAGAGCGCGTAAGTCCCATAAAAGGTTTTGAAGTATTTCCCACTTGGGCCACAGTTAAAATGGTTTTTTACTGTACCGTGGCTAGCGAAGGCGATGACATGGCATGCACGATGCGAGGTGGGTGGGAATCTGATGCGTCAAATAGTTGATTCACTCGTTTGGAAAATTTCAAATGCATGACACCATGAATTTGCAAAGGAACTGCACAACGTTCGTCTTGCAATCTCAACTGATGGTTTTAACCCTTTCGGTAATTTAAGTACTAGATAGAGTTATTGGCCAATTCTCATGACGCCTTTAAGTCTCCCTCCAACATTGTGCATGAGAAAGTAGTTCACATTATTATCTTTATTGATACCCGGGCCAAAGGCTCCAAGCGATGATATTGATATATTCTTAGCCCCATTAATCGAAGAACTTAAAGAGTTGTGGGATAAAGGTGTGACGTTATTCGACTCTCAAAAGGGTGAAGAGTTCACACTTAAAGCAATGTTTATATGGGCGATCCACGACCTTCCTGCTTATGGGACCTTATCCAGTTGTAATGTTCATGGTTATTATGGATATCCCATATGTGGGGAGGAAACTAAATCCACTGATCTACAATATAGTAGTAATATGAGTTACACGGGTCATCATAGGTTTCTGCTGACCAGGCACCCTTTCAGGAATGATAAGTCTAACTTTTATCCTATTGGTCAAGAGCGTCGGATGGCACTTGCTCGAATTTTTGGTCAGCAGACTGAGGACAAGGCGGCGGCTGCTACTGCGAGGAATATGTACGTAAGCAAACAACCCAAGTTTGTAAACCTAAAACATAAAGCAAGGGGAGATCTTAATGACCCTAGGAATGCAAAACCATGGTCCAGGCGATAAATATTTTTTATTTACTGTATTGGAAGTGTAAGGCGTGTAATTGATGTGATGCACACAGATAAGAATGTTGCAGAACATCTGATAGGAACATGTCTGGGTGGATCTCATTCCAAAGATGGAGAGCAGTCCCGCTGAGATCTACACGATATGAAGCTAAAGAAGAAACTCTAATTAAAAATGATCCTACAATAGGAAGAATTTCTACCCCTCCGACTGATTTCACTTTGACTAATAGTGAGAAGAAGATCCTCTTAGACACGTTGTTCAACTTTAAGTCTCAAACGGGTTATTCTGGTAATTTATGTAGGGTAGTAAGCTACCAAGCAAATGCCTTAAAATAGTGCAAGTCTTGCGATTGTCATGTAATCATCCAAAGAATACTGTGCTAACCTATTATGGGGTAATCTAATAAATCCTAGAACTTTATTAGTTAGATTTCACAGAAATCGTATTATATTGTAATTGGGTGAAGATGGAGGATACTAAGAGTGCTTGCAAGTTAATCCTGACTCTAAATTTATTATGGTAGATTTATCAAAGCTAAAGAGTAAATATCGCATAGTCAACGAGCCTTTTATTTGTCCCTTTCAGAACGCTAAGAAGGTATTTTACTCGAAGTGCATAAACGATGGCAATTGGTCTATTGTTGTCCATGCACCAAAGGGTATGACTACTCAAGTGGATTCTTTAAAGTCTCCAAAAGAGATCCAGTCAGCTCTTGATGACAACCCTAATTTGAAGGATCTTTTAGTTGATTTAGAGGAAGATTGAATATCAAAATATTATTTTATCCTTGTCATTTTTATTTGTACCCGATTATGATATTGACATTGTATTAGCGCTTTATTTTTATGTATGAATGTTTAGTTCCTTTTATGTATGTTTTGTATGATTTACTTTGATGTATGAATGTTTAATTAAATTGACCCAACTCAATTTCCATATGTTACTATACATATACATCTGTTGCATAGTTGTTGGTTGTTAGCTTGTTGTTAGATAGTATGTTAGAAGGAGTACGGGATAATTATTGGTTGCTGGCTTGTTGTTGGATAATATTTTTCTCAGGAAAAATGAGGAACGTTGAATTATTTGCTTTATTGATTTATTCAATTATTTGCTTATCAAAAGAAAAAAACACTTATAAATCTAATGTAATTATAAGAAATTGTGTTCATACTCCTAAATAAACTACCACATGTGTTATAATAATCGGGAGGAACCCCAAAGCTTAAGGAGTAAAATGCATATGAACTCCTAAAACATAACCCATAGAAAAACAAAATATACATCAAATGTTGAGCATGAACAATAACCGGTAAGAATTCTTATTTTCTTGTAGTTAGCCTTGAAGCAAGCTTGCCTAAGCTTCTTAGTTCTTTCATTGAGATCCAATTCTGGCACTAACTCCATCAGTTTCTTAGTTCTTTCAGTGAGATCCATACATCCAATGCTAGAAGAGAACAAGAAAATGATGGAGTTGGTGCCAGAATTGGATCTCACTAAAATAACTAAGAAGCTTAGGCAAGATTGCTTCAAGGATAACTACAAGAAAAGAAGAATTCTTACCGGTTATTGTTCATGCTCAATAGTTACGTATCTTTTGTTTTTCTATGGGTTATGTTTTGGGAGTTCATATACGTTTTACTGCTTGCGCTTTAGGGTTCCTTCCGATTATTATAACACAGGTGGTAGTTTACTAAGGATTATGAACACAATATCTTATAACTACATTAGATTTAAAAGTGTTTTTTTTCTTTTGATAAGAAAATAATTCAATAAATTCCCCCCAAACGTCCCGAGTGCGTGCCCACGGGACCCACGGTTTGAGAGCATAACCTAAATTTCAGAATATCTACACTTAGGCTTGAAAACATTCCATTAGAGGGCAAAACCATAAACCACTCCTCAAACGGCCTTGTGAGCGGCGCCAACACCTCCCCTGGGACCAACATAGCTTGTAAGAACCGATCGCATGGCCATGGGATCCACGATTTGAAAGCACAACCCAAATTTAAGAATATCTACACTTAGGCTTGAAAACATGCCGTTAGAGGGCGAAACCACGAACCAACCCCCAAATGGCATCGTGAGCGGTGCCAACACCTCCCACGGTACCAACGTATCTCGTAGGAACCGATTGCGTGGCCACGGGACCCGCGGTTTGAGAGCACGACCCAAATTTCAGAATATCTACACATAGGCTAGAAAACATGTCGTTAGAGGGCAAAACCACAAACCACCCCCCAAACAGCCCCGTGAGTGGCACCAACACCTCCCACTGGACCAACGTATCCCATAGGAACCGACCTCGTGGCCACGGGACCCACGGTTTGAGAGCATGACCCAAATTTCAGAATATCTACACTTAGGCTTGAAAACATGCCATTAGAGGGCGAAACCACGAACCACCCCCCAAACGGCCATATGAGCAGTGCCAACACCTCCCAGGGACCAACGTATCTCGTAGGAAGCAATCGCGTGGCCATGGGACCCAAACGGTTTGAAAGAACGACCCAAATTATAGAATATCTACACTTAGGCTTGAAAACACGCCGTCAGAGGGCGAAACCACGAACCACCCCCCAAACGGCCCCGTGATCGGTGCCAACACCTCCCATGGGACCAACGTATCTCGTAGGAACCGATCGCATGGCCACGGGACCCACGGTTTAAGAGCACGATCCAAATTTTAGAATATCTACACTTAGGCTTGAAAATATACAGTGAGGGCACGAAACCAAAAAACACCAACTAAACAACCCTGTGAGCAGTGCCAACACCTCCCACGGGACCAACGTATCTCGTAAGAACCGACCTTATGGCCACGAGACCCATAGTTTAAGAGTACGACCAAAATTTTAGAATATCTACACTTAGGCTTAAAAACATGCCGTTAGAGGGCGAAACCACGAACCACCCCGCAAACGGCCCCGTGAGTGACACTAACACCTCCCACAGGACTAGCGTAGCTCGTAGAAACTTACTGCATGGCCACGAGACCACCGATTTGAGAGCACGACCCAAATTTTAGAATCTCTACACTTAGGCTTTAAAACATGCCGTCAGAGGGAGAAACCATGAACCACCCCCCAAACGGCCCCGTGAGTGGTGCTAACACCTCCCAATGGACTATTGTTGCTCGTATGAACTGACTGCATTGCCACGGGACCCTTGGTTTTAGAGCATGGCCCAAATTTTAGAATGTCCACGCTTAGGCTTGAAAATATTCCCTAAGAGGGAGGAACCACGAACCACCCATCAAACGACCTCGTGAATGGTGCCAAAACCTCCCACGGGACCAACGTATCTCATAGGAACCGAGCACATGGACACGGGACCAACAGTTCAAAAGCACGACCCAAATTTTAGAATATCTACACTTAGGCTTGAAAACACATATATGATGAAGTAAGGACTAGAAAATGACAAACAAACATACAACTAGCAAGAATATATCATGTAGCACAAAGGCTAGTGTAGGTAAACAAAACTAACACAATAAACCTTTAGATTTAGCAAATGAGGAATCAAGTGAAAGTAAATGAGAGTCATAAACTGTCACGACCCCGACCCAAAATAGTATTAGGGAACGAGTGTCTTGACATTCCACTACGGCAAAAAATATTCCGATTTAATTGTTTACTTAAATAAATGCAACAAAAATATTATCACATGGTTATGAATCGTAAAATACTGAAAGTAAAGGAATTACGTCATCAGAGCTTTCTAAATGAAACTTCATATATATTAAAAGTAACAACGAGTTACAACTTAAGAGAAAATTTAAACCTTATTATAAGAGAGAAAGATATGCTCCAAAAAAACATTTTACAAAAAGAGCTCTAAAAGATAAATCTTCAATATAGTCCATTTTTGTTCCGTCCGTGAGCCTAAACGTTTCCTGAAAAATGGTTATTTATACAACATCAGCTAAAAGCCGAATGAGGTTCAATCTCCAGACATTCCAGGGTTTTCAAAAAATAGATACCTATTCAAGTCAAAATAGAAGGCATATACATATATGGATAGGAACTTGCAGTAAATAGATATATATTTTGAAATGAAAGTATATATATATATATCACAATTGTATAGCTCAGAATAAGACGAATGCAACAAATCAAATGTGATATCTTTTTCTTTCAATCATATCATTTTGATGGCCAAGTACACTCTAATACCGTATTCTTCTACCGTATTATACCCCGGTAGTTGAGGGTCAATCGAACTAGTTCGTCACAACGCTTTATTTAGGGCACACCAGCGATAACCCAACTGGGAAGGTCAGCCAGTAAAGAGGTCCCTTAGGCCGAATCAGCTTTTCAATATTCAATATCCTTTTCAATAATCATTTTAATCAGTATGTTTATATGGACAAATATAAATATATCACAAATGAATCAATCATCGGTATCACATGAATTTTGAGAATAAAAGCAGTTCACAAAATATATATAGCTTGCATAATATCATATAATCAAAATACACAAGGAATGTCAGAGTACTCACCCAAAATGGAGGTCAAATTTACTGGTATTGAGTCTTCGATCACACGTTAATATGATAAAGATTTAAGTACACTTTTTAAGGTCCAGTTTATACTATACTTTAATAATAACTTCTTTTTTTAAAAGGTTTACTGAATCCCCATTTTTTAACTTTTAAAACTCATTGATCGTAATCGAAGAATTCAATTCATAGTCCTTCCTCATCAGTCGCTTCCCAGTAGAGATGGAGGGTCACAGGGGCACCCCTTAAATACCATCTCATCTAGACAGAACATTTCCGAATTCATTCCCAGTAGAGATGGAGGGTCACAAGGGCACCACTTAAATACCATCTCATCTAGACAGAACTTCACCGGGCCTGACTTTGGAATTACTTAAATGGGATTCCATAATACCGAGCAATTTCTTTAAAAAGAATCATTTTTAAAAGCATATAATTTCAAACAAGTTTATAAAATCAACTTGGATTTGTTCTAAATTTTATTTTTTGATTAGTGAATCCTTTAGTGTATTTTACCAGCATAACTACTAAGTAAAGCTATAAAACAATAAATTAAAATTATAAAGATGCATTATAACATTAAGATTACCTTGAGATGAATATCCCTAAGAACTTCTTCTTAAACGTTTCCACACTTTCTCTCACTACTTCTCTCTATAATTCTCAAGGAATTTGGTGTGAGTTTCAAATGATCCCCAAAGGCCCTATTTATAGTTTTTCAAAGATATCACGGCATTGACATGTGTCCATGCTGACCAAGCTTTTACAATGGCGAGTCAGCGTTGACATGTCGCGTAACGGAGGCATCTTGCAGTCTTATTTCACTAGACTGTGACACGTGCTTTAGTTCTCCTCTAACGATGACACGTGTTTTGGCTTCTCCTTTAATGACGACACGTGTACGGTGGAGGTGTCAAAACCAAACAGGAGGTGTCCAGCACGAGGTGGAAATGCATTAAGGGTATAAGGGTCATTTTGCACCTAAAAGGCATTTTGGTAATTTCACACCATATATTTTCAATATTTCTTTTAGGTCCCTGGAAATATTTTATTTACAAAAAGGCCCCTTTTATTTTTCATTTTGGTCCCTAAAACTTTCTTTATTAAAACCAAGTCCCTAAAATTTCATAAAATTACATTTTTTACCCCAAAACTTATCACTTAGCTTAGAATGTGCCATAAAATCTCAATTTGACCCATTTTATCGTTGATTCTTCAAATTTAAAAATAAGCTTTGTCATATTAAGAACTCGGAATATCATATATGTAATAATATATCATTATTAGATAGTAAGTGTGACGAAATTTAAAGAAGACAATTATATATTGGCATAAGAAAATGGGGTCATTACACCCTACCCTCCTTAAAAAGTTTGGTCCCCAAACTTTACTTACGTTAATTTCCAAAAAGGTATGGATATGTCTCTTCCTTCTCGCTCCCATGTTTCTTCTTCAACAGAATGATTCCGCCATAATACTTTGACTAGTGAAATAACCTTGGTTCGTAATATTTGATCTTTATCGTCCAAGATTTCCACTGGATGCTCAATGTATGTCAAATTTTCTCTAACTTGAAGAGGCTCGTGACTTTAGATATGTGCTGGATCAGGGATGTATTTCTTCATCATTGAAACATGAAACACATTATTCACACTCGAGAGTTAAGGGAGTAAGGCTATTCTATACGCAACAACACATACCCTTTCAAGGATTTCAAAAGGCCCTATGTATCTTGAACTTAACTTTCCTTTCTTCCCAAATCGGATTACTCCCTTTGTCGGTGATACTCGTAAGAAAACATAATCTCCCCTTTAGAATTCTAACGGTAAGCGTCGATTGTCAACGTAACTCTTTTGACGGCTTTGAGCAATTTGAAGTCGGTCTTGTATCAATTTCACTTTCTCTGTTGTGATCTGAATCAATTCTAGTCCCAATAATTTTCTTTCTCCAACTTCTTCCTAACATGCAGGAGAACAACACCTTCTACCATAGAGTGCCTCATACGGAGCCATTTGAATACTTGCTTAATAGATATTATTATATGCAAATTCCACTAACGATGAATGATCGTCCCAATTCCCTTTCAAATCAAGTACACATTCCCTAAGCATATCCTCTAAGGTTTGGATTATTCTCTCAGATTGTCCATCTGTTTGAGGATAAAAAGCAGTGCTGAAATTCAATTTTGTTCCCATGGCTACTTGTAGGCTTTTCCAAAAACGAGACACGAATCTAGGGTCACGATTAGAAACAATTGAAACTCGGGTTCCGTAAAGCTTAATAATTTCCCGTATATACAATTTAGCTAACTTTTCTAAGGAATGGTTAATCTTAATGGCAAGAAAATGACCAGATTTAGTTAACCTATCAATAATTACCCAAATAGAATCATTATGATTGGAACTCCTTAGTAGCACTGTCACAAAATCCATGGTAATATGTTCCCATTTCCACTCAGGGATAGGTAAAGGTTGTAATAATCCTGATGGTTTCTGATGTTCAGCTTTTACTTGTTGATAGATCAAACACTGAGATATAAACTCAGATATCTCCCTTTTCATGTTATTCCACCAAAACACTTCTCGGAGATCTCTATACATCTTGGTATTTCCTGGATGAACTGTGAATCTCGAGTAATGACCTTCCTCCAAAATTTACCTCTTTAGTTGGGCATCACCCGGCATACACACTCTATTTTCAAACCTTAATATATCATCTCGTATCGCAAATTCAATTATCTTCCCTTCAATAACCTCTTCTTTAATCTTCTTCAGTTGTGGGTCATTTACTTGTGCAACTTTAATTCTATCCATCAACGTGGGTTGTATTTGTAAGTTTGCGGTTATTCCTCCTTCGCTATAAATACGTACATCTATTTCCATACTTCTCAAATCTTTCAATAGAGCTTCCTGGATGGTAATACGACATGCTAAATTTGGTGTAGACTTTCTACTCAAAGGATCGACAACTACATTAGCTTTCCTGGGGTGATAGTGAATATTTAAATCATAATCCTTCATCAATTCTAACCACCTCATTTGTCTCATATTCAATTCCTTCTGAATAAAGATATATTTCAAACTCTTATGATCGGTATAAATCTCACAAGTCTCACCATACCAATAATGTCTCCAAATCTTAAGAGCAAAAATTACCGCTGCTAATTCTAAGTCATGGGTTGGATAATTTTGCCCATGTGGTTTTAACTGTCTCAAGGCATAAGCTACTACTTTTCCATTTTGCATTCGCACACATCCCAAACCATTTTTAGAAGCATCACTATAAATCACAAATCCTCCTGTACCGGAAGGAATAGTCAAAATTGGGGCAGTTACAAATCGATTCTTAAGTTCTCGAAAACTATTCTCAACTTCCTCGGACCATTCATATTTCACCCTCTTTTATGTTAAGAGAGAGGTTTGGCAATACTAGAAAATCCTTTAACAAATCTTAGATAATAACCTGTTAATCCTAGGAAACTATGAATCTCCGTCACATTAGTTGGTCTTGTCCAATCTAGTATAGCCTCGATCTTTTGAGGATCAATAGACAGTCCATCTTTGGATATGACATGTCATAGAAAAGAAACACTAGGCAACCAAAATTCACACTTCTTTAATTTCGCATATAATTTCTCTTTCCTAAGGATTTGTAATACTATCTCAAAATGATTCTCGTGTTCTTCAATACCTTTGGAATAAATAAGGATGTCATCAATGAAAACAACCACACACTGATCCAGATATTTCCGAAACACTCTATTCATCATATCCATAAAAGTGGCTGGTGCATTAGTTAATCCAAATGGCATCACAAGAAATTCATAGTGACCATATCTAGTACGAAAAGATGATTTCAAAATATCCTCTTCCTTAATATTCAATTGGTGATAGACTAACCTAAGGTCAATCTTCGAAAATACTTGCGCACCTTGTAGTTGGTCAAACAAATCATCTATACGAGGTAAGGGTATTTATTCTTAATGGCCACCTTATTTAGTTCACGATAATCTATACATAACCTCATCGTCCCATCCTTCTTTTTAACAAATAACACTGGATCACCCCAAGGGGATATACTAGGTCTAATAAAACCCTTGTCTAACAGATCTTGTAATTGAACTTTTAATCCCCTTAATTATCAAGGTGCCATGCGATAAGGTGGTTTTAAGATTGGTGTGGTTCTAGGAATAAGGTCAATGGTAAATTCTACTTCTCTACTAGGAGGTAGACTGGGCAAATCATCTGGAAAAACATCTGGAAAAAGGTTAGCTATAGGAATATCTTCTAAACTAGGCTCTTTTGTTTGCAAATCAATAACACTTGCAAGGAATCCTTGACATCCCTTCTTAAGAAAACTGCAAGCTTGCATTGCAGAGATAATATGCATGGGAGATAAGATGTTAGTTCCTTCAAAACTGAATTCTGGTTGGTTAGGAATTTGGAAAATAACTCTCTTCTCAAAACAATCCACCCTAGCATGATATGATGCTAACCAATCCATCCCCAAAATGACTTCAAAATCTCTTATGTCTAAAATTATCAAATCAGCGAATAGTTTATGACTACTGACATTCATAGGGCAATACTTATATACTAATGTTCCCGTCAATAACTCACCCAAAGGAGTAGAAACGTGTATGATATAATTCAAGGATTCAGGAATATTAGGAAAGCGATTAACAAAACGCACAGACACAAATGAATGGGTAGAACCAGGATCTATTAAAACTTAAAAAGGTTGTGCACATATAGAAAGTGTACCTGACACTACTGCATTAGAAGCCTTTGCATCAGAAAGAATAAAGACTCTACCTTGTCTGCCCTGATCCTTATTGTCATTAGAAGTGTTTGTTGTCGCCTTCCCTTTGTTAGGACCCCAGGTAACACGGTCGCCCTCTATGAATACTACCACAACGTTGGAATTTATCAACATTAAAGTGTTTGTTTACTAAAGGTTGTCCTATATTAGGTATAGTCCTAAAGGGATTGTTATTGGGGTTCCTTCCTATTTGTTCTCCAAACTGCCTCTTCCCCTCTCTAACCTGATTATATTCTTCACTATCCTTCTCAGCTATTGTTGCCCTAGCCACCACGTCATTATATGATGTCAACTTTAGGATGGAAATTCGGCTACGAATATTCAACCTAACCCACGTTCAAACTTCTTGGATCTTAAAACATCGGTTATCACAACATGAGGTGCAAAACGGGATAACTCAGTAAACTTTGCCTCGTATTGACTAACCGTCATATTTCCTTGAACCAGACTCATGAAGTCAGCTATTTTTTGGTCTTGCACCGTTTCGGGAAAGTATTTCTCGTAGAAGATCACTAAGAAGTCATTCCAACCTATGGGATTATTCCTTTCCCCATATATTCTCTTAGTCATTCTCCACCAATGTTCGGCTTCACCTTCTAACATGAATGTTCCAAATGAAAACCGTTGTTCATCTGTACACTTAAGAACATCGAACATCTTTTCCATTTGCATCACCCAATTTTATGCTTCAGTGGGGTTAGGAGTACCTTTAAAAGACGGCGGATTCAACTTCTTGAACTGTTCAATAGTACAACTACTTTGTTCAAGATTCCTTGGTACTCCATTATTCACCTGATGCTCCACAATTCTTGCTAGATTTTCAATTTCCTTGTATGCACTGGAGTTGATCTTGCCTTGGTCATTTTCTACAGTCATGGCCAAACGTAAGATGTATTATACTAGCCCAAGATTGCAATTTAGAAGAATAATGATACATAAATAATTATATATATTGTAATACATGTGGAGGGTTATCACATAAGTCAGATATTTAATCTTGTATCCTATGTATGGAACTTAAAATCTATAACGTTCGAAACTTATGTTCAGTAGTCTACAGTTTCATAACCTATGCTCTGATACCACCTCTGTCACGACCCCAACCCAAAATAGTATTAGGGAACGAGTGTCTTGACATGCCACCAAGGCAACAAATATTCTGATTTAATTGTTTACTTAAATAAATGCAACAAAAATATTATCACATGGTTATGAATCGTAAAATACTGAAAGTAAAGGAATTACGTCATCAGAGCTTTCTAAATGAAACTTCATATATATTAAAAGTAACAACGAGTTGCAACTTAAGAGAAAATTTAAACCTTATTATAAGAGAGCAAGATGTGCTCTAAATAAACATTTTACAAAAAGAGCTCTAAAGGATAAATCTTCAATATAGTCCATTTTCGTTCCGTCCGTGAGCTTAAACGTTTCCTGAAAAATGGTTATTTATACAACATCAGCTAAAAGCCGAATGAGGTTCAATCTCCAGACATTCCAGGGTTTTCAGAAAATAGATACATATTCAAGTCAAAAGAGAAGGCATATACATATATGGATAGGAACCTGCGGTAAATAGATATATATTTTGAAATGAAAGTATATATATCACAATTGGATAGCTCAGAATAAGACGAATGCAACAAATCAAATGTGATATCTTTTTCTTTCAATCATATCATTTTGATGGCCAAGTACACTCTAATACCGTATTCTTCTACCGTATTATACCCCGATAGTTGAGGTTCAATCAAACTAGTTTGTCACACGCCTTATTTAGGGCACACCAGCGATAACCCAGCTGGGAAGGTCAGTCAGTAAAGAGGTCCCTTAGGCCGAATCAGATTTTCAATATTCAATATCCTTTTCAATAATCATTTTAATCGGTATGTTTATATGGACAAATATAAACATATCACAAATGAATCAATCATCGGTATCACATGAATTTTGAGAATAAAAGCAGTTCACAAAATATATATAGTTTGCATAATATCATATAATCAAAATACACAAGGAATGTCAGAGTACTCACCCAAAATGGAGGTCAAATTTACTGGTATTGAGTCTTCGATCACACGTTAATCTGATAAAGATTTAAGTACACTTTCTAAGGTCCAGTTTATACTATACTTTAATAATAACTTCTTCTTTTTAAAGGTTTACTGAATCCCCATTTTTTAACTTTTAAAACTCATTGATCGTAATTGAGCAGTTCAATTCATAATCCTTCCTCATCAATCGGTTCCCAGTAGAGATGGAGGGTCACAGGGGCACCACTTAAATACCATCTCATCTAGACAGAATATTTCCGAATTCATTCCCAGTAGATATGGAGGGTCAGAGGGGCACCACTTAAATACCATCTCATCTAGACAGAACTTCACCGGGCCTGACTTTGGAATTACTTAAATGGGATTCCATAATAACGAGCAATTTCTTTAAAAAGAATCATTTTTAAAAGCATATAATTTCAAACAAGTTTATAAAATCAACTTAGATTTGTTCTAAATTTTAAGTTTTGATTAGTGAATCCTTTAGTGTATTTTACCAGCATAACTACTAAGTAAAGCTATAAAACAATAAATTAAAATTATAAAGATGCATTATAACATTAAGATTACCTTGAGATGAATATCCCTAAGAACTTCTTCTTAAACGTTTCCACACTTTCTCTCACTACTTGTCTCTATAATTCTCAAGGAATTTGGTGTGAGTTTCAAATGATCCCCAAAGGCCCTATTTATAGTTTTCCAAAGATATCACGGCATTGACACGTGTCCATGCTGAACAAGCTTTTACAATGGCGAGTCAGCGTTGACGTGTCGCGTAACGGAGGCATCTTGCAGTCTTATTTCACTGGACTGCGACACGTGTTTTAGCTTCTCCTCTAACGATGACACGTGTTTTGGCTTCTCCTCTAATGACGACATGTGTACGGTGGAGGTGTCAAAACCAAGCACGAGGTGGAAATGTATTAAGGGTATAAGGGTCATTTTGCACCTGAAGGGCATTGTGACACCCCGCCTAATAAAATACCGGGCGATCACTCCTATATCAAATTAAAACAGGAGTCTCATATGGATCATTCTTAGCATCACTGTCGAAAATCCATTTATTTACTAATAACCTATTAGGCCGGTGTCAAAATTTTAACTTTACTACTGTTTTGAACAATTACTAAATTAAAACATCCACACAGTTTTGCGAAAATGAAACTGAATGAAATAAAATAACCGAACACTCGGTCAAAATATACAACCATATCGAATGATGCTCTAAAAGAATAAATAAATGCACTTGGACCATTGGCCCGAATATTTATACAGTACCTCCTATCTTGAATACAAGGATAGAAGCGTCTATCGAGAATCCTGCATGCATCCACAGCTGCTGCAGCTGATGTCTGACTCGAAAGAAGTGCCATCCAGGCGTCCCTGTGTCTGGACACCTATATATATATATAATATAGCAAGAAAGGAAAAGTAGATAAACGGGTTAGAGCCCGAGTTTTGAAAATATTTAGCAAGTGCATAAATTCCTTATTATTTTGAAAAAGGTTTTATCTCATATTTAAGTTTGGTATCGCACTCCCATGAGATACCCCTCACCTCTCTTCTAACAGTGCACTCCTAGCGCATCCCTCTAAACATCTAAACATCCTAGTCAAGCTACCCTGCTAAACTAGTCTATCACCCAACCACTATCTACCCTAGATAGTCCAATAAAGGTACTAAGGGCTAAACTTCACCCTAGTCTCAACGCTATGCCATGTTCGTGCGTGGGGTGTCTCGCAAAGCGAAATCCAAACAAGGAACCCCCTCGATACACTACTACGCGGCACGGTCGATCGTCGAGATCCGCCAGTCCCTCAGTACAGAAAGATATATATATAAATATATATATACCATAAGCATTTATAATATTAGAGCACTAAGGATTAAACTTCTCCCCAGTCTCAACACAATGCCATATTCGTGCGTGGGGTGTCTCGCAAAGCGAAATCCAAACAAGGAACCCCCCGATACACTACTATGCGGCAAGGTCAATCGTCGGGATCCATTAGACCCTCGGCACTCGATTTATCCATATATATACATATTACCATATACATCCGGATCTATCTCCCGGAATGAGAATTCATTTACAAAGTATTTATCAATACTTATCATTTTTATCTCAAAACCTTTCATTTCCCTTCTCATATCCAGGAAATGTATTTAAAAGCCAATTCATTATCATGAATTGTTTTAACATATCATATAACTTTTTAAAAGCTAGTTTTATTATCATAAAAATGCTTTTCCATTTCAAAATATCCCATTTCCCTTTTTATATTTAGGAAATGTATTCAAAGACATTTTCATTATCATAAAAATGCTTTGATCATATCATATGCTTCCACATCCCTTCTTCCATCCGGGAAGTGTTACCGAAGCCAATCCATATAACCCATTTCCCTTTCTACATCCAGGAAATGTAATTAAAGCCAATCCATTATCATGAATTGCTTTAATATAACGCGTTCTAAGACCGCCCGTCCGGGTTTCCCCACCGTGCGCCCCCTTAAATGGCTATCATCTTCCAGGGCCTATCATCAAGACAACCTGGGATCCTACATCGCAAGACGTCGGGAAGCGGCCATATGCCTGCGGGATAGTCAAGACCACACCCGGAATCTCCTAACCATCGCAGAAAAAATACAACAAACGCTCATATGGCGTATAGGACTATATCCACCCTGCGTTAATTTGTCAGGAGGCTTCACCATACGCACGTAACTTCCTTTATGATAGCGATTTAGAGAGGTGTGTATCCATACATTATTAATTAAGAAAATCATTTACCTTTCCATTTTGAAAACATTTATATTTACATTTTCAAAAGTCATTTATCTTAATTCATATATATACTTTAATCACATAGTATATATATATATGCCATATATTCCTACCTGAATATATATAAATGGCCATATTTTCCAAACCATCTATCGATGACCAATAATCCCAAAGATTCTCTCAAAGAATCGTAATCATGCATTCATATATGCATAATACTAAACCCAAAGTATATTCTTACTTTAATAAGTAATATATACCAAAATCTCATCTACGGATTCATTTGGATATCTCCAATTATACTAATTCACTCTAAGTGAATATACACATATATATATTCCCAATTCCTCAAGTCCTTTAGGACATAACCCTCCATAATACTCTAATTTGGAAGGCCCTTAAACTTTAAACTCAAAAAGGAGAAATAATCCTAATCTCCAAAATCTTGGGCTGAAAACAGGGCACCGGTCGACCGCGGGTTGTAAATAAGCCTACGAAATAAAGCAGTAGGCCCTTTCTCCTTGACGCGATCGACCGGTCACACCAGGTCCCCAAAACTAAATTCCTCAAATCCATTTTACAACAACCCAAATTCATTATCGGGGTTTCTAAACTTCCCCAAAAATTATCCCGAACATCTACGCAATTAATTCTAGCCGTAATTTTTCCAATTGCCGATTTGATTTCCGAGTTGATGATTTCAACCCGGAGCTGCCATATTGTAAAAATCATATCAAATCGTAGAAAAATCAGAAAAATACGCAGTTGGCACTCACGCGACTGTATCGAAAAGATATACAACTTTCGTGTTTTGGCCGAGAGCTAAATCAATTCTTTTCCTAGCCAAAATGGCCCCCTAAAGTCACGGGTTACTATTCATCATCTTCTCCGAGACGATTTCGGTCATTAAAGCTTCTCCCAAGCTTTTGTCGCCTCACCCAACGTCCTACAACCTCAACCAACTACAAATACACATATATTAACGGTTCTAAACATCCTAGAACCCAAAACCACCAATTAATTTAGGTTAAAACCTAAGTTCCACAAATTGACATATTATTGGGGGTTTTATTGTTTTAACTCCCAAAACCCCATTTTATCCACGAAAACCCAACCCAAAATCTTTAGGTTTTGTTTATACCAACCTACGGTATGAGATATTTATGCAAAAAGATAAATAAAGCAAGTAAACACTTGCCTCGTGGATAAAATCCGACGACCTCGAGTCGAATCCGGCGGAGTTTGGCCCGAATCTCCATTTTCTCCTCCTCTTTCTCCTTCCTCTCTCTCTTTACTCTCTTTTCTTTATTTCTTTCTTTCCTTTCTCTTTTTCTCCCTCTCCCTCTCTTTATAAAGAAAGAAAAAGGGTTATACCCCTTAAAACCCAAAAACGACTCGTTTACCCAATTACGAGTTACTTTTACCTCTAAAATTACCCGAAACTCATTTTCGACAATCGAACACTCTTTTTCGACTATCTCGGACATTTCGAGACTCACGGCGCAGTCGAAATTCCCATCTGAGGTACTTGACCTCAAATCACTATTCCAACCCAAAATAAATAAATGCGGGTTTTCCAATTAAAAATCTTACCTCGTGTCGCTTTACTCAACTGCGACATATAATTAAAATATTTCGACCTATATAGTCCCAAAAATAATCACAACATCCTTCGAAAATCATTTAATCCTCGAAAATCCCAAAAATTACTATTTTAGGAAATTCCCCAAATTGCCAGTTTATATTTAATTATGGAATTTAATTGTCTCCAAAAGGGCGGGTTGTTACAGGCATTTTGGTAATTTCACACCATATATTTTCAATATTTCTTTTAGGTCCCTAAAAATATTTTATTTACAAAATGGCCCCTTTTTATTTTTCATTTTGGTACCTAAAACTTTCTTTATTAAAACCAAGCCCCTAAAATTTCATAAAATTATATTTTTTACCCCAAAACTTATCACTTAGCTTAGGATGTGCCATAAAATCTCAATTTGACCTATTTTACCGTTGATTCTTCAAATTTAAAAACGGGATTTGTCATATTAAGAACTCGGAATATCATATATGTAATAATATATCATTATTAGATAGTAAGTGTGACGAAATTGAAAGAAGACAATTATATATTGGCATAAGAAAATGGGGTCATTACATAAACTCTAACACATAAAGTCTTCATACCGGATCTCCTAACCCACATAAGTGAAACGTGATGTTCTCTGGATTTGGTGACCTTAGTGACTCTACCCTTTGACTTTTTAGGACCATTTCTAAGATCAAAATAAAATTTCCTATGGTTCCCCTTCCGACCACAATGTGTGCAAATGAATACACAGCATGAAGTGTTACCTAAGGATTGCTCTTTTCTAGTGTTCCTAGAAGATTCTCTCAAACATACGGTTTTGGCTTTATCATTGGAAGAATTTTGAGTATCAAAGCCAATACCACACATGTCATTTTTTATTTGGACTGTTACTAATATTTTATCTAATTTCTCCGACCTACACTCCAAATCAAATTTGACCCGAGTCGAGTCTTTTAATTTTTTTTTTCAAGTTCCACTATTCGATACTCAATTAAACGCCTATCCTCTTCAAACTCGAGAAGCTCTTTCTTCATAGCCTCCATTAAACCTCTAAGGCTATCTCTAGAGTTTTAACTAAAACACTCTTATCATTAGTCACGGCACGTTATCTCATTTTAGCTTCTAACTTCAAGTTTGCCCTTTATAATTTTACCAATTCCACATACAACTCACGAAAGGCACCTTGAAGTTCACTCTCCTCTACCTCTTATTCATTCTCACTTTCTTCTCCACTCTCTCTACCATCAAACTTTTGGGATTCACAAATAATGGCCTCGGAAGTTTAATGTAAAGGGATATCTTCGTGGGAAGATTCATTATCGATGCTCACATGACTTTCCATAAACGCGATGAAATTGCGCTCAATGGGAGAATTGGGTCCCTCTTTCGGTTCATCGTCACTACGGGTGGCATTATAAGAAATTGGTTTCTTTCCCGCCTGCCTTAGTTTAGTGGGACACTCGTATGCCCTATTGCCATAACCCTCATAACCATGACACGAATTTGACTCATCACTATTAAGATCTTCATTATGATTTTTAGAGAATATCTCGTCTTTGTCATGCTTAGACTTCTCAAATTTGTTATAATCATTTTTAAGTTTTTCGTTATTAGTCTTAAGAAATTTTCTAAACTTCCTACCAAACAAAGACATATCTTCCGAGTTCCGGGCTTTCAAAGTTATGCCCTTATATATTTTCTTCTCATCCTTGGAGGGAAACATGTCAAGTTCATAGGTTTAAAGATCACCTACAAGCTATTCTAGTTTCGTAGAGTCTAAAGTGCTTAAAGAATTTAAAACGGTCACCTTTAGAATAAATCTATCGGGTAGAGACCTCAAAATTTTCTTTACGACACGGTTGTCGGGTATATTTTCTCCCAAATTAAAACACGAATTCACAATATTTGACAATCTCGCATAGAACTCCTCAAATGACTCACTTTCTAGCATTTTAATGGTTTCAAATTGAGTGGTGACGTTTTGGAGTTTCGAATCTTCCACGACACTTGTTCCCTCATGATGAGTTGAAGAATATCCCATGCCTCTTTAGACATTTCACGTGTCATAATCTAGTTGAAATCATCCGGTGTGACAACGCTAAAAAGGGCATTTAAACTACGACAATTAAAATTATCTAACTTAAGTGATATGCCCCAAGTGTCACCTCAGCCCAAAGGCACCAGCCTTGGCTAAGTACATGGCCGGCGTTGGAAATCCCTTGGATCTGTGACAACAGGCCTCGACCATAGCAAGGTCGGCCAGGGCCAACACTACCTCCAACCCCACCAAGGAGACACTGCAGGCATTGTAGGGGTCAGCAGTACTTCAGTTCACCTGAGGACGACAACCTCGGCCAGGGGTGGGCCGAGGTCTCAAGAAGCCTTACTTCAACCTAGGCCAACATCATCAAGATATCAGTTAATGCTCCAAGCACACGCCAGTTCAACCTCGGCCCAAGCCGACCCCTATCCATTGTCTCGACTGAGCTTAAGCCGAGACCTTTATGGCTCATCTCGGATTGAACGAGCAACTAGACTTATCAACTTCGGCCTCTCCCAGGCCGAGGTCATGCTCCAAGAACGATAGCCGAGCACCTATTAACATGGATAAGGACACGTGGACACAAATTAGTTATAACAAATCATTCCCCACACGTGGGGAGAATATTTCATCATCATTCTCTACATGTGACAGTGACAGATGTCTTCTCCATATTGGTTGGATCAACACACACATGCTCATGGCATGCATGGGGGGCACATTACACCCCCTAGGGACTATATATAGAGGTCATCCTCTACCTTGCAAAGGATCCGAAGTTAGCAACCCTAGTTGAAACTCTGTTCAAATACACAGTAGAGAGAGAAAGCTTGAGAGATTGTATCTATGGCCATTAGAGCCCTGATACACTGATACACATCATACACTTGCACAGTGGACGTAGGCCTGATTGGCTGAACCACTTATATTCCGATGTGAATCCTCTTCTCCTCACCTCCTTCTACTATATATATACATACACTCATATGCTGCCATTGTTAACATTGAATTGAGCTCGCAAACACCTTGAAGGGTGGTGTTGTTTCTAGCATCATCATTAAGCTCAGTCTCACTCCACCTTTCTACGGGATTACGTACATGAACCTCTCCTACTAGGCAGGTTGGCGGGGTCCACCCTTTAACTATCGATAGCCAAACTCGCTCATCTAAGGACTTAAGTGCCGACCTCATACTCGCTTTCCAATAAGCGTAATTGGAACCATAAAAAATAGGAAATTCTGCAAAAGGTAAATTTTCCATTTTTAAAGCAAAATTTAACAAAGGATCTTAACACAATAATTTAGCGTTCTTGCTCTGATACCACTTGATAAATGAAAAATATCCTAATTTTAAAATTCCAAATTAGGATGGTTCACTCAATATATCAAACTTAAAAATTTCTTTCAAATTAATAATTAAAGTTCCCAATTTTTAATTTCCACAAAATTAAAATTAAACACAACTAAATAGATATTTAATTTTCTTTCAAACAAAAATTAAATAAACCTAATTCAAGTTCTTCATATGCCATACAAACAAGTATGAATATTTTCCAATTAAATTTCTTGACTTGAATTAAGTTAAAATTTCCCAAACTTAATTAGCACCAAAATTACACTAAAGTTGCAATTAAACCAATTTTTACCTTGATTAACCTAGCATGCATCTAAGTAGGGGTGTGCAAAAAAACCGACCGGCCCGAAAACCGAACCGAACCGGCCCGAACCGAACCGAAACTGGCGGTTTTTTTTAGCCCGGTTCGGTTTACGGTTTAAGGAATTAAAAAACCGACCATGTCGGTTCGGTTGGCGGTTTAGCCGTGGAAAAAACCGAACCGAACCGAACCGATATCAATATTTATATTAAAAAACTTATATTTTTATATGCAAAATCCATTAACCGGCCTTAAAAACCAGCCAAAACCGAAAACCGCCCAAAAAAAACGGACCAAAACCGAAAACTAACCAAAACCGAACCGAAACCGAACCGAAACCGACATAAACCGAAACCGACGGTTTTTTCCATTGTCGGTTCGGTTTCGGTCTAACCCTTTCCAAAACCGAACCGATCGGTTCGGTTTGGATTGCGGTCCAAAACCGAACCGAACCGACCCGTGCACACCCCTACATCTAAGTGAGATTTTGCAAGGAAAAAATAAAGGCATACACACAAGGCGCGATGTACGAGAAAAACCCACAACGGGAAAAACCTCGGACGACCCAGCCTACAAATCCACTAAGTATGGTATTTTTACAAAGACACGACAGAAGAACTTACAACAACGAATCGACTCCCTTCATGCCTTGACACTCCTTCGTTCTTCAACCTCCACCTAATAGATAATGTTGGAGTCCACTAACATCTCAAAAACCACCGATGGGGCTCAGCTACCATCAAAACATACAAAGGCCTTTCCAACGTATGCACACCACGAATCTTCAAATGAATGGACTTGTCCATAGGAAATTTCTATTTTGGGATGAGAAAAATACCCGATGCCAACCATGGTGATCTCAAAACAAATATATATTTAGAACTTGGATCAAACTGAACATATGGGTGTAAACATTTTGTTTTTTGTAGAATTTAAACCATGAAGGATCAACACAAAAATGGGACTTTTGGATGAAAAGATTTATCTCTCAAAGTGTTAGACAAACTCTCAAAAGTCTAGTGTAAAATAGTTTTCCCACACATATTAAAGCTGGTAGAAAGTTAGTGGGGAAAATGGAAAGTTAAAGGATAAAAACTGCCAAAACGACTATTCCTGCCCAGGTCATTCGAACGACCTTTTGTTGTCATTCGAACGAACTTCTAATAAAAAATAGAGTTAAAATGAAAAATCTCATTAGATATCTCGTTCGAACGATTTCGTTCGAACGAAATATCTAACGAGAAAATAGAAAAAGATAGCCAATTTTCGTTCGATACCTCGTTCGATGTTTGTTTGAAAGAGAGAAATGTCGTTCGAACGACATTTCAGAAAATCCAAAATTTCTTTTAAAGCCCAAAACTTTTATGAAAAGTTTGTAAATAATTTTCTGAAAAAATAAAAATTCATTATGACAAAAGATTTATAAAAAGACACCCATAAAAATTATATATCCAATGCTCAATATATATTTAATGCATTCATAACTTTAGAGACCTTGGATTTGAAATGTTGATGACGAAAAAGCTTTCCACATAAATCGACATTGATGTAATCTTCAAACTCTTAGCCGCTACATCTTCAACTCAAACGGCATAGGCTAGAACGGATATGACAAAGTACTATCCTATGACTCAATTAGTTTTGTCCGGAATTAAGCCAATACTAAAAATTGACTCGATTGAAAATTTAACCTTACAATGCTCCCCCTTTGGCTATTACGGGACCAAACCCAAAAAAAATCCTATGGGTCGTCAATCTCTTCTAAAAGGACACAAACCCTTCCAAAATAAAAAATACAGACACTTGACAAGAAACATGGGATGAATTTCTTTGTCGCTTTAAATGGTTGCCACTAAAGATAAAAACCTGCAAACTTAAAAACACCATTAAATACATAGGGAATATAACAAGATAAATGACATAATTAAGTAAATACTCCCACTTTTCTAACATGACCTACTTAAGAAAACGACGTCTCCCCCTAAGTTAGATCTCCCAAATTAAAAGGTTTAGATATCATTTCTCCCCCTTTTTGTTCAGGAATAGATAAAGATTAAAATGCATTAAATAAACTATTTCTCCCCCAATTAAATCAAATACTCCCCCTAAATGAAATAAGGGATATGAATAATGAAAAAATAAGTATAGCATGCAATGGTGAATAAAGTGACAAGAATAATAAAGTACATGGCATGAGAAGCAACTAATCCAACACAAAGCATAATAAATACCAACTATGATGTGATAAATAATCATTAATAAATAGAATAAATTAAAATAAGCATGCGATATCAATCGCAATAAGGTGAATATCTATTTTGACATGAATCATACACGGACTAGATAGCAAGACAAAGACTTAAAAATAAAATAAATACCATATTTATATATATACACACCAAAGATACCAATTATGCACATTCACATATATATAGGTTTAAACACCACACATGACAAAAAATACATTAATCTTTCCACACCCATATGACATAAATGTGTCTAAATATCATGTCGTAAACGGATGTGAAGGGGTGTGAACTAGCAACAAAAGAATTAAGACCCAATCACTTATACATGTTCACGGAGTTCTTATTTGAATGCAAAACTTTATCAAGATTAAATATAACCTCATGTGACAAGAAAAATTAAACTCAATGAACAAATATAAACAATGCACACAAACTTGGAATTTTGATGATTCTACAATCCAATAGAGTCATGACAGAAATAGCATAACTAGGATACATTGTCAATATGCAAAACTCGTTGATATATCCATCCAAACTACCTCAAATATAATAATTCTTTTTATTCTCTTTTGAATGCTCATATCAAATTCAACTACTTTGGCCTCGGCTAAGTTTAATAATGCCACATTTTTTTGGCCAAATTTCAATGGTGGCTATTCATGTAAAGTAATTTTGTCTTTCGTGGACCTATTCCATTGATAAACAACTACACTGGATAAATATATTTCTATTTTTTTAAAATTCGGGAAACGACTCTTACATGCACAAATCCTCCATAGTCATAGCAACATGTAGATGACTAAATTGATAGGAGAACGTCTCACTTAGCTCAAATATACATGTGAAGTTAAAGATCAAATGAGCTCATGCATGTGTGAATCGAGGCATATAAAAAAAGAATTCATTAAGCAAGTCAAAGTCAAACTACTCGATGCAAGCATGATACAGAACACTTTAAGGATTGAAAATCTTTACCAAGAGTTCTAGCACATGGAAGCGGGGATGATATTGGATTCAAACACAAGTATATGCCACATAAAATGTGTAAAACTAAAATAGACAAAAATAGAAAATCTTTTTGAGTTTTTTAAATTTTTATACAAACACAAAGATAACCCAAAAGACAAACAAAATTCTTTTTGTATTTTTTTTAACTACCACACAATACATGCAAATTAAATATAAAAGATACATAAGTCATATTTCTAGCAACACATGTATGACGAATCAAGGACTAGAAAATTACAAACAAACGTACAACTAGAAAGAATATATCATGTAGCACAAAGGCTAGTGTAGGTAAACAAAACTAACACAATCAACCTTTAGATTTAGGAAGTGAGGAATCAAGTGAAAGTAAATGAGATTCATAAACTCTGTCACGTAACGTCTCCAAATCATATCTCCTAACCCATATAAGTGAAACGTGATGCTCTCGGGATATGGTGACCTTGGTGACTCTACCCTTTGACTTTCTAGGACCATTTCTAAGACAAAACAAAATTTCCTAAGGTGCTCATTTCGACCACAATGTGTGCAAGTGAATACACGGCGTGAAGTGTTACCTAAAGATTGCTATTTTCTAGTGCTCCTAAAAGATTCTCTCAAACACATGGTTTTGGCTTTATCATTGAAAGCATTTTGAGTATCAAAGCCAATACAACACATGTCATTTTTTATTTGGACGGTTCCTAAAATTTTATCAAATTTCTCCTACCTACACTCCAAATCAAATTTGACTTGACTTGAATCTTTTAATTTTTCTTCAAGTTTCACTATTTGAGACTCAAGTAAATGTCTACTCTCTTCAAAATCGATAAGCTCTTTCTTTATAACCGTCATTAAACCTCTAAGACTATCTCTTTAACCGTATACGTACTCTAGCTTCTCATAAAGAGTTCTCTCATGTGCCTTAAGATCTTCAACTAAAACACTCTTATCATTAGTCACGGCATGTTCTCTCATTTTAGCTTCTAACTTCAAGTTTGACCTTTTTAATTTTATCGATTCCACATACAACTCACGAAAGGCTACTTGAAGTTCACTCTCCTCTACCTCTTCTTCATTCTCACTTTCTTCTCCACTCTCTCATCCATCAAACTTTTGGGATTCATAAATAATGGCCTTGAAGGTGTCATGTAAAGGGATATCTTCATAGGAAGATTCATTATCGGTGCTCACATGACTTGCCATGAACGCGGTGAAATTGTGCTCAATGGGGGAACTGGGTCCCTCTTTCGTTTCGCTATCACTAAGGGTGTCATTATATGAAATTGGTTTCTTGCCCTCATTCCTTAGTTTAATGGGACACTTGTATGCCCTATGGCCATAACCCTCATAACCATAACACATATTTCACTCATCCCTATTAAGATCTTTATTGCGATTTTTAGGGAATCTCTCGGCTTTATCATGCTTAGACTTCTCAAATTTCTTATAATCATTTCAAAGTTTTTCTTTATTAGTCTTAAGAAATTTTTTAAACTTCCTAGCAAACAAAGCCATATCTTTCGAGTCAATCTCAAAATCATCATTTGAAACCAATGTTTCCTCATTTAGGGCTTTCAAAGTTATGACCTTGTCTTTATTCTTCTCATCCTTGGAGGGAAACATGTCAAGTTCATAGGTTTGAAGATCACCTACAATCTCTTTTATTTTCGTAGAGTCTAAAGTGCCTAAAGAATTTAAAACGATAACCTTTAGAATAAATCTATCGAGTAGAGACCTCAAAATTTTCTTTGTGACACGATTGTCGGGTATCTTTTCTCCCAAATTAAAACATGAATTCACAATATCTGACAATCTCTCATAGAACTCCGCAAACGACTCACTTTCTAGCATTTTAATGGTTTCAAATTGAGTGATGAGATTTTGGAGTTTTGAGGCTTTTACGACACTTGTTCCCTCATGGGTGAGTTGAAGAATATCCAATGCCTCTTTATACATTTCACACGTCATAATCCGATGAAACTCATCCAGTGTGAGAGCACTAAAAAGGGCATTTAAGCCACAAGAATTAAAATGATCTAATTTAAGCTCAGTCTTGCTCCATCTTTCTATGGGCTTAGGTACACGAACCTCTCCTTCTAGATTTGTTGGTGGGGTCCACCCTTTAACTATTTATTACCAAACCCCGCTCATCTAAGGACTTAAGTGCCGACCTCATACTCGCTTTCCAATAAGCGTAATTGGAACCATAAAAGACAGGAAATTCTGCAAAAGGTAAATTTTCCATTTTTAAAGCAAAATTTAACAAAGGATCTTAACACAATAATTTAGCGTTCCTGCTCTGATACCACTTGATAAATGAAAATATCCTAACTTTAAAATTCCAAATTAGGATGGTTCACTGAATATATCAAACTTAAAAATTTCTTTCAAATTAATAATTAAAGTTCCCAATTTTTAATTTCCACAAAATTAAAATTAAACACAACTAAATAGATATTTAATTTTCTTTCAAATAAAAATTAAATAAACCCAATTCAAGTTCTTCATATGCCATACAAACAAGCATGAATATTTTCCAATTAAATTTCTTGACTTGAATTAAGTTAAAATTTCCAAAACTTAATTAGCACCAAAATTACACTAAAGTTGCAATTAAACCAATTTTTACCTTGATTAACCTAGCATGCATCTAAGTGAGATTTTGCAAGAAAAAAATAGCAAGGCGCGATGTACGAGAAAAAACCTCGGACAGCCCAGCTTACAAATCCACTAAGTATGGTATTTTTACAAAGACACGATAGAAGAACTTACAACAACGACTCGACTCCCTTCAAGACTTGATGCTCCTTCATTCTTTAACCTCCACGTATTAGATAACGTTGGAGTCCACCAATGTCTTGAAATCCACCGATGGGGCTCAGCTACCGTCAAAACATACGAAGGCCTTTCTAATGTATCCACACCACGAATCTTCAAACGAACGGAATCCTCCGCAGGTAACTTCTCTTTTGGGATGAGAAAAATAGTTGGTGCAAACAATGGTGATCTCAAAGAAAATATATATTTAGAACTTGGATCAAACTAAACATATGGGTTTAAACATTGTGTTTTTGGTAGAATTTAAACCATGAAGGATCAACACAAAATTGGGATTTTTGGATGAAAAGATTTAGCTCTAAAAGTGGTAGAGAAACTATCAAAAGTCTTGTGAAAAATAGTTTCCCCACACATATTAAAGGTGGCAGAAAGTTAGTGGGGAAATAGCAAGTTAAAGAACAAAAAGTGCCAAAAAAACATTTTCCGCCCAGGTCGTTCGAACGACCTTTTGATGTCGTTCGAACGAGTTGGTTGGTTCGAACGAACTTCTAATGAAAAATAGAGTTAAAATGAAAAACCTTGTTAGATATCCCGTTCGAACGATGTCGTTCTAACAAACATCAAACTAGTAAACAAAAAAAGATAGTCAATTTTCGTTCAATACCTCGTTCAATGTTAGTTCGAACAACCACATTTAAACGAGAGAAATGTCGTTTGAACGACATTTCAGATCCGAAATTGCTTTTAAAGCCCAAAACTTTTACGGAAAGATTGAAAATGATGTTTTGAAAAAAATAAAAATTCATTATGATAAAAGTGTAAGACCCCGCCCGCCTGGGGAGAGCGAGCGACGCGCTACTATCGATAAAACTAACCGAATCCACAATATAACAATGTATAGGGCATCTAATTCCCACAATAAATCAAGAGAAACAACTAATCTCAAATTTCTTCAATTAAAACAACAAGTCACTCGAATTAAAACAACTATCTATCTCGATACTAAAATGAATCTCCAATGCTCTATACATCAAAATAAATAAATAAAAGTCTTCTCTCTTGTATTAAAAATCTTCCCAAAAGAATCCACGCTAAAAATCAATCTCCATAGCGCCCCAAAATCTGCGCTAACCTGCCACTAAAAGAAAAGATGGGGAAGTACACAATACGACAGGAAAGATGCTCAACAAATATGTTAGGGATGAATAAAACATCACAATACGAATACGAATATTCAAATCAAATGAGAATCTCATAAGCAATTATATCACTATAATTTCTCAACAACACATTAATCGGGTCACCAAGCCTCACCACCGTACTGCGCCTATGCATTTTTAGCATATCTAAAAAAAGGAATATTGGCGGGTGCCCAACCTCCGTGCCATATTAAAATCTTCATGACAACATGCTCAACACAATAATGATACCACATGAATCATAACTTAGATTCCAACAAAAATTTCCAGATTCCAATGAATTTAGCAATTCAAATATGAGTCAATAATCACATGAACTCAAAGGGAGTAATACTCGCGATATTTAGGAGCATATTGTGTAAATCCCCATACCTCAAACCACCAAAAGATACCATCAATAATTCTGTCCAGAAACGTAGAAAAACCACCAAAAATCTGCTCCAAAGATCACCAAAAGTTCGTCCAAGAACAACCTCAAAACATCCCCAAGAACACGTCCAAAAACCTAAGGTTTAATGCATAAATCAAAGGGCTTGTTTGTTTATAAAAAAGAGAAAATAAAAATATGTTTGCTGCATATTTTTGTGCCAAAAGATGCTTCAAAAATAGTCACCCACGACCCCTTTAAATAAGGCAAAAATAATAGAGTTGTAACCAAAACAAACACTCAAAACTGCTTGCAGCGCATGTTTTCTGCTGGGTCGATCGATCGACCCCCAGGCATCGATCGATCGATCGCCCAGGAAAACTGGCAATTCGCCTAAAAAATGCTTATAAGGCAAAATATTGTAAAATCAATATAAAATCCGTTTTAACTCCGTTTTCGAAACCGTTTGAAATTCTCGCCTTTAAAAATAATAACCAACAAGTTTGAGAAATAAAAATAATTTTATCTCAAAATTTATTTTTCCTCTTTATTTTGAAAATACCCCAAAAATTACGCGGGTTGTTACACTTCCCCACTAACAATGGAATTTCGCCCTCAAAATTCACCGCAAACCTAACTCTCAAAAATCCGGCCACAATCTCCAAAAATAATTTCTCACATTTAATCTAGATGCCTAACGCGAAATGATTATCTAAAATAATCTATCTCCAAAATACGCGCCACAAAAACGCAACAGACCTAAAACTCAAGACTCGAGGGTGGTCGTATACCTAAGCTCTGATACCATTCTGTAACACCCCGCCCGCCCGGGGAGAGCGAGCGACGTGCTACTATCAATAAAACTAACTAAATCCACAATATAACAAGGTATATATCATCTAATTCTTACAATAAAATAAGAGAAACAACTAATCTCAAATTTCTTCAATTAAAACAACAAGTCTCTCGAATTAAAACAACTATCTATCTCGATACTAAAATGAATCTCCAATGCTCTATACATCAAAATAAATAAATAAAAGTCTTCTCTCTTGTATTAAAAATCTTCCCAAAAGAATCCTCGCTAAAAATCAATCTCCATAGCGCCCCAAAATCCGCGTTAACCTGCCACTAAAAGAAAAGATGGAGAAGTACACAATACGACAGGAAAGATGCTCAACAAATATGTTAGCGATGAATAAAACATCACAATACGAATACGAATATTCAAATAAAATGCGAATCTCATAAGAAATTATATCACTATAATTTATCAACAACACATTAACCGGGTCACCAAGCCTCATCACCGTACCGCGCCTATGCATTTTTAGCATATATGGAAAAAGAAATATTGGCGGGTGCCCAACCTCCGTGCCATATTAAAATCTTTATGACAACATGCTCAACACAATAATGATACCACATGAATCATAAATTAGATTCCAACAAAAATTTCCAGATTCCAATGAATTTAGCAATTCAAATATGAGTCAATAATCACATGAAATCAAAGGGAGTAATACTCGCGAGATTTAGGAGCATATTGTGTAAAACCCCATACCTCAAACCACCAAAAGATACCATCAATAATTCTGTCCAGAAACGCAGAAAAATCACCAAAAATCTGCTCCAAAGATCACCAAAAGTTCGTCCAAGAACAACCTTAAAACATCCCCAAGAAGACCTCCAAAAACCTAATGTTGAATGCATAAATCAAAGGGCTTGTTTGTGTATAAAAAGAGAGAAAATAAAAATATGTTTGCTGCATATTTTTGTTCACATGAAATCAAAGGGAGTAATACTCGCGAGATTTAGGAGCATATTGTGTAAAACCCATACCTCAAACCACCAAAAGATACCATCAATAATTCTGCCCAGAAACGCAGAAAAGGGCCACCAAAAATCTGCTCCAAAGATCACCAAAAGTTCGTCCAAGAACAACCTCAAAACATCCCTAAGAACACCTCCAAAAACCTAAGGTTGAATGCATAAATCAAAGGGCTTGTTTTTGTATAAAAAGAGAGGAAATAAAAATATGTTTGCTACATATTTTTGTTCCAAAAGATGCTTCAAAATTAGTCACCCACGACCCCTTTAAATAAGGAAAAAATAATAGAGTTGTAACCAAAACAAACACTCAAAACTGCTTGCAGGGCACGTTTTCTGCTGGGGTCGATTGATCGACCCCCAGGCGTCGATCGATCGATTGCCCAGGAAAACTGGAAGTTCGCCTAAAAAATGCCTATAAGGCAAAATATTATAAAATTAATATAAAATACGTTTTAACTCCGTTTTCGAAACCGTTTGAAATTCTCGCCTTTAAAATAATAAGCAATAAGTTTGAGCAATAAAAATAATTTTATCTCAAAATTTATTTTTCCTCTTTATTTTGAAAATACCCCAAAAATTACGCGAGTTGTTACACTTCTCCACTAACAATGGAATTTCGCCCTCGAAATTCACCGCATACCTAACTCTCAACAATCAGGCCACAATCTCCAAAAATAATTTCGTCTCCAAAAATTATTTCTCACATCTAATCTAGATGCCTAACGTGAAATGATTATAAAAAATAATCTATTTCCAAAACAAGCGCCACAAAAATGCAACAGACCCAAAATCCAAGACCCGAGGGTGGTCGTATACCTAAGCTCTGATACCATTCTGTAACACCCCGCCCGCCCGGGGAGAGCGAGCGATGCACTACTATCGATAAAACTAACTGAATCCACAATATAACAAGGTATAGATAATCTAATTCCCACAATAAAACAAGAGAAACAACCAATATCAAATTTGTTCAATTAAAACAACAAGTCTCTTGAATTAAAACAACTATCTATCTCGATACTAAAATGAATCTCCAATGCTCTATACATCAAAATAAATAAATAAAAGTCTTCTCTCTTGTAATAAAAATCTTCCCAAAAGAATCCTCGCTAAAAATCAATCTCCATAGCGCCCTAAAATCCGCGCTAACCTGCCACTAAAAGAAAAAGATGGGAAAGTACACAATACGATAGGAAAGATGCTCAATAAATATGTTAGCGGTGAATAAACATCACAATACGAATACGAATATTCAAATCAAATGCGAATCTCATAAGCAATTATATCACTATTATTTCTCAACAACACATTAACCGGGTCACCAAGACTCACCACCGTACCGCGCCTATGCATTTTTAGCATTTCTGGAAAAAGGAATATTGGCGGGTGCCCAACCTCCGTGCCATATTAAAATCTTCAAGACAACATGATCAACACAATAATGATACCACATGAATCATAAATTAGATTCTAACAAAAATTTCTAGATTCCAATGAATTTAGCAATTCAAATATGAGTCAATAATCACATGAAATCAAAGGGAGTAATACTCGCGAGATTTAGGAGCATATTGTGTAAATCACCATACCTCAAACCACCAAAAGATACCATCAATAATTCTGATCAGAAACGCAGAAAAACCACCAAAAATATCCTCCAAAGATCACCAAAAGTTCGTCCAAGAACAACCTCAAAACAGCCCTAAGAACACCTCCAAAAACCTAAGGTCGAATGCATAAATCAAAGGGCTTGTTTGTGTATAAAAAGAGAGGAAATAGAAATATGTTTGCTACATATATTTGTGCCAAAAGATGCTTCAAAAATAGTCACCCACGATCCCTTTCAATAAGGCAAAAATGATAGAGTTGTAACCAAAACAAACACTCAAAACTGCTTGCAACGCACGTTTTCTGTTGGGGTCGATCCATCGATCTCCCAGGAAAACTGGCAGTTCGCGTAAAAAATACTTAAAAGGCAAAATATTGTAAAATCAATATAAAATCCGTTTTAACTCCGTTTTCGAAACCGTTTGAAATTCTCGCCTTTAAAAATAATAACCAACAAGTTTGAGCAATAAAAGTAATTTTATCTCAAAATTTATTTTTCCTCTTTATTTT
Source organism: Sambucus nigra (assembly GCA_949130495.1). Taxonomy (NCBI): domain Eukaryota; kingdom Viridiplantae; phylum Streptophyta; class Magnoliopsida; order Dipsacales; family Adoxaceae; genus Sambucus; species Sambucus nigra. The sequence continues at coordinate 222,645,522 of OX422207.1, forward strand.
GAAAATACCCCAAAAATTACGCAGGTTGTTACACTTTCCCACTAATAATGGAATTTCGCCCTCGAAATTTACCGCAGACCTAACTCTAAAAAATCAGGCCACAATCTCCAAAAATAATTTCTCACATCTAATCTAGATGCCTAACGCGAAATGATTATCTAAAATAATCTATCTCCAAAATACGCGCCACAAAAACGCAACAGACCCAAAACCCAAGACCCGAGGGTGGTCGTATACCTAAGCTCTCATACCATTCTGTAACACCCCGCCCGTCCAGGGAGAGCGAGCGACACGCTACTATCGATACAACTAACCGAATCCACAATATAACAAGGTATAGAGCATCTAATTCCCACAATAAAGCAAGAGAAACAACTAATCTCAAATTTCTTCAATTAAAACAACAAGTCTCTCGAATTAAAACAACTATCTATATCGATACTAAAATGAATCTCCAATGCTCTATACATCAAAATAAATAAATAAAAGTCCTCTCTCTTGTATTAAAAATCTTCCCAAAAGAATCCTTGCTAAAAATCAATCTCCATAGCACCCCAAAATCCGCGCTAACCTGCCACTAAAAGAAATGATGGGGAAGTACACAATACGACAGGAAAGATGCTCAACAAATATTTTAGCGGTGAATAAAACGTCACAATACGAATACGAATATTCAAATCAAATGCAAATCTCATAAGAAATTATATCACTATAATTTCTCAACAACACATTAATCGGGTCACCAAGCCTCACCACCGTACTGCGCCTATGCATTTTTAGAATATCTGGAAAAATAAATATTAGCGGGTGCCCAACCTCCGTGCCATATTAAAATCTTCATGACAACATGATCAACACGATAATGATACCACATGAATCATAAATTAGATTCCAACAAAAATTACCAAATTCCAATGAATTTAGCAATTCAAATATGAGTCAATAATCACATGAAATCAAAGGGAGTAATACTCGCGAGATTTAGGAGCATATTGTGTATAACCCCATACCTCAAACCACAAAAAGATACCATCAATAATTCTTCCCAGAAACGCAGAAAAACCACCAAAAATCTGCTCCAAAGATCACCAAAAGTTCGTCCAAGAACAACCTCAAAACAGCCCAAAGAACACCTCCAAAAATATAAGGTTGAATGCATAAATCAAAGGGCTTGTTTGTGTATAAAAAGAAAGGAAATAGAAATATGTTTGTTGCATATTTTTGTGCCAAAAGATGCTTCAAAAATAGTCACCCACGACCCCTTTAAATAAGGCCAAAATAATAGAGTTGAAACCAAAACAAACACTCAAAACTGCTTGCAGCGCACGTTTTCTGCTGGGATCGATCGATCGACCCCCAGGCATCGATCGATCGATCGCCTAGGAAAACTGGCAGTTCGCCTAAAAAATTCCTATAAGGCAAAATATTGTAAAATCAATATAAAATCCGTTTAACTCCGTTTTCAAAACCGTTTGAAATTCTCTCCTTTAAAAATAATAACCAACAAGTTTGAGCAATAAAAATAATTTTATCTCAAAATTTATTTTTCTTCTTTATTTTGAAAATACCCCAAAAATTACGTGGATTGTTACAAAAAGATTTACCAAAACACACGCATAAAAAATATATATCCAAGGCTCAATATATATATAATGCATTCATACCTTTAGAGACCTTGGACTTGAAATATTGATGACGAAAAAGCTTGGCACATAAATCGACAATGATGTATTCTTCAAACTCCTAGCCGCTACGTCTTAAAATTAAACGCCATGGACTTGAACGGATATGACAAAGTACTATCCTATGACTCAATTAATTTTGCCTGGAATTAAGCCAATACTACAAATTGACTCGATTGAAAATTTGTCCTTACATAATCTAATCAAGATAGAATTTGGAAAAAAAAATGGGATTTTGTCTGTGCGAAACCTAATATATGGACTATCCATACCGCCCCTTCGTTTACAGTATATGTGAAGAACATTAAAAATTATTGAAGAACATTCATTGTGTTCTTTGCTATTTTTACCAAAAATCTCAAAACACTTCACATTTTTAAATAAATCCAAATATTATATGTTTTAACCAAAATAATTGCATTTACAACACATTATAATGACACCGAAAAAAATATCAATGTCAAATATTTACATTCTAATAAAGAATGGTTTGAGTGTTCAAACCTAGTTTTTGAACAAATTATTTTCAACAATATCAAAGTCATACATGTATATTAAACTAGTTTGCTACAAAGAAACACGTTATAATGAAGCCCAAACAAATATATAAAGTCAAATATTCACATTCTAATGAATAATGGCTTGAATGTTCAAAATAGTTTTTGCGTAACATGATTTCAAATAATAAGATGACAATACATCTATATTTTTTTTATTCAATAATTTTTAATAAATTTCTCATAGAAACTTTATCAAAGTACAACCTATTCTCCAATGTGACAACCCGCACTCCGAAATAAAGGGTGGCGAGCCCGATACTCCGACATACACGGTAATCATGGACGGAAATCATTCTCAGCACCACAAATATAATAAGAGTAACCGAGAAAACCACCCCATACATCAGAAAACGGGTTGTCAAAACAATTTATGTGGTTTAAAAATTAAAATTAAGAAAATAATTTAAACAAGCCATTCCAGAAAAATAGTGGAATTCAAAGAAACACAAATAACATACATCTAAAACGACTGTTTACAAAGGGGAGAACCGAATATGCCGTCGGTTCACAGCTACACAAAAGTAATCACAACAGTTAGGTGTTATACAATACATTCATTATACAATTACAAGTTTGGGCCACTCGCCCGAGTGATAGACCCGATCATAACTAGATATCAAAAGAATGATGGCGTCTAGCAAAACATCCTGTAATATCCGCAATTTCATACAGCTCCTTAAAAGCAAAAGAGTAGGAATATCAACACGGACGTCCTTGCGGAGGAGCACCTGGGCGCATACAATAACAAGCACAACATAGAGGAAAATGAACGGGTCAGGACCCGGTTTATATATAGTTCCCAGATGAACAAAAAGCATGCTAGATATGAATAGCAAATCATGAGTATAGAAATCAGAACTCTAACAACCTAAGCATGAATCATAAGAAGACAAGTGAAATGACATACCTAAAAGATACGATGCATGAAAAATAAAATTTTTCATTAATTAAATTAAATTAAAAGCTTCTATTCATAAATTTCCACTTTAATCCAGTTTCAATTCCTTAACAGGAATATACCAACATTTTCTTCTCATTTCAATCCAATTCCCATTCCTTAGCAGGAGTGTAATTATCATGATACCATATAGTGGAAATATACATCCCTCAAGTCCCACTTGAGTTTAGAAAAGTTATATTCTTATACATATAATGATTCTAAGACCGCCCCTCCGAGTTTCCCCACTGGGCGCGCCCCTAAATGACTATCATCTTCCAGGGGCCCATCAAACAAGGCAGCCTGGGCACCTAACTCACGTCGGGAAGTGGCCATATACCTGCGAGTGAGTCATAACCACACCCGAAATTACCTCACTAGCGCAGAAAATACATATAATAAACCCGCATATGGTCGAGGACTATAGTCTCCCTGCATTCACTAGTCAAGGAACATCACCTCATGCGCGAGCTTCCCTTATGATAGAATTTAGAGAGGTGTGTTTAAGTAAATTAGAATTTACTATAAAAACCATACTTTTCATTTTCATTAACATTTATGTGTTTCATTTGTTTGAAACCATAGTAAAAGGATATTTCATTACTATCCATCCTAGGTTATGCCCCGAATAAATCTCCAAGGGATCATAATAGCTTCCCGAGCTTAGGGTATTATATGCCTCAATATCAAGCCCCTAGAGTCTCCAAGTATGGGCTTACAACTCCCATCCATATATTTTAGGATGCACAAGAAAAGTGATGCCTTAACATCACTTAGGACAACCCCTCCACCGGACTTAACCCCATGTGAGACCCATTCAACACTAGGGCGACAACCAACTCAACTAGGACTCTAAAAGCCAAGGTTTACTTCGTTCAAGAAGAGTCCTAAGTTCCTAGGGAAAGAAAGGGATTAAAAACAAAATAGGAAATTTGGGGCATAAAACAGGGGACCGGTCGACCTGTCCCAAGACCGCGTCCTAAGTTTTAGCTTTTTAAAGAAAGCAGAAAGTTCATTTCGGACGGACCGGTCGACCTGTGGTGGAACCGCGGTCGACCGTGCCCTTATTTACATGCCTTTGAAAGAAAGCAGTGAGCCCTCTTCCGAAGGCCCGGTCGACCTGTCTGAGAGACGCGGTCGACCGGCCATTGCAGACCTAAACCAATCTTCCTATTTCTTTCATCCCAACCCAAAACCAACTATCAACCAAACCCAATCAAACCTCATTTAATGATACTAAAAGATCATAAATGCTCCCAACAACATTTTTCTACTTCTATCAACAATCAAACTCTACCAAACATGTTGATACCCATAAATCCAAACAAAAACCACAATTATATTACATCAAAACTATCCATAACTACCCATACTAATTATTCATCTTAAACCATATAATAGCAAGTAGAAAACTTGCCTTGGGGCTTCAATATCAGTCTTGGTTGAAGAAGAATGCAAGATCAACCACAAATCTTCAATCTCTCCCTTAACTCCACAAATTCTTCCACTCTCACTCTCACTCTTAGGGCTAGAACACTTAGGGCAAATTAGAGGAAATGAAAGACTTGGGGAAAGACTAAAACGTGGCTTTAGATTAAAAGTCTCCAACCTTAAAGTAACAATACCGCAATAGTTAATTTCTATTACGCAATATGCCAAAACCAGTAAAAAGTGCCCAAAATCTCAAAATACAATATGGAACACATTTCGACTGTCTCATACCTCCCGGAACTAACTACACCCTCCAAATTATCATTTGGAAATTTTATAAGCCATTTTAAGTTCCGGTTCCATTTAATTCAAAATGCCATTTTAATTTTTCATGACAGAATAGAACACCATATGGTAACAACTACTTACACACATGGTATCATGCAACTCATAAGATAATATTAACTTATTTCATCAAATTAATACTTACCCACAACCGGCATTTATATAAGCAACTACTCAATATAGTAAATAAGTATAAAATGGGCTCCCAAAAGCGAGGGTTGTTACATAATCCCCCCCTTAGGAGGGAATTTTGCCCCCAAAATTCAAGCGTACCTTGGATAAAAAGATGCGGACACTTTTCCCGCATATCATCCTCACGCTCCCAAGTAGATTCCTTGGCACTCTGATGGCTCCATTGTACTCTCACCAAAGGCACCACTCGAGATCTCAATCTACGTTCCCCATGCTCCAAAATGGCCACGGGTTGCTCTTCATAAGAAACATCGGGTTGTAACTCTATATCCTCAAAAGGAATGTGCCAAAGGGCACCATCACTCCTCTTATACTTCTTCAAAGAGGAGATGTGGAAGACATCGTGAATTTGTTGCAAAGGTTCCGGTAGGGCAAGTTGATACGCCACGGGACCCACCTTAGAAATCACAAGAAAAGGTCCAACGAAACGTGGTGCAAGCTTCCCTTTCTTTTCGAAATGCTTAACGCCTTTCATAGGCGACACCCGAACCAACACTTGGTCTCCAACTTCCAATTCCACATGTCTTCTTCCCGCATCGGCATAGCTCTTTTGTCTATCTTGGGCTATCCGAATACGACCTCGAATAAGCTCGATCTTAGAAGAAGGATCCTGAATCATTTTAGGTCCGAGAAACTTGTTATCTCCCACTTCTAACCAACACGTGGGGGATCTACAAGGCCTACCATACAAGGCTTCATAGGGCGCCATCCCAATAGTGAACTGGTGTGAATTATTATAAGAAAATTCAGCCAAAGGGAGATATTGTTCCCAACTACCCTTAAAATCAAGCATGCACATACGAAACATATCCTCCAACATTTGGTTAACCCTTTCGGTCTGGCCATCCGTTTGAGGATGATAAGAAGTACTTAATTTTAATTCGGTTCCCATGGCCTCTTGAAAACTTTTCTAGAAATGGGAAACAAATATCTTGTCTCTGTCGGAAAAAATATTCAAGGGCACCCCATGCAATCTAACAATCTCTTCAATGAACAATCGAGCGTAACGAGCGGTATTATAATCGGTACGGACGGGAAGGAAATGTGCCGACTTTGTCAAGCGATCCACGATAACCCATATAGAATCGTGACCCTTTTGTGACGTTGGTAAGCCGGTGATAAAATCCATTGAAATGCTCTCCCATTTCCAAACCGGAATTTCTAACGGTTGTAACAAACCTGCCGGTAGCTGATGATCAATCTTAACCAACTGACAAGTAGTGAATTGGGATACAAAATCCGAAATATCTCGCTTCATACCCGGCCACCAATATTGACGGCGCATATCTTGATACATTTTATCGTTTCCCAGATGTACCGAAAATTTAGAGCCGTGAGATTCCGCCATCACAGCCCGTCACAAATCCCCATCCTCCGGAACAATAAGCCTTCCATGGAAGCGAAATCCACCCTCAGAACTTATCGAGTAGGACTCCGCTCCCCCATTCAGTAAACGACGAATGTGGCCTTGACATTCTTTATCCTTGCTCTGGGCTTCTACAACCCTAGCCACAATCATCGGAGTAACGGTCATCACGGACATAAATGCCCTAGAAACCGCATCCTCATTACTGAGTTCTTTCCACTTAGCTTTCCACACATCAGCTAGATCTCCCTCGGGTTTCCTACTCAAGGCATCCGCCACCACGTTCGCCTTGCCCGGATGATAATGAATATCAAATTGATAATCTTTCACGAACTCCAACCATCTTCGCTGCCGCATATTCAAATCTTTCTGAGAAAATAAATATTGCAACGATTTATGGTCCGTGAAAAGACTAAACTTCTCCCCAAGAAGATAGTGCCTCCAAATCTTTAAGGTAAAGACAACCGCAGCTAATTCTAAGTCATGCACCGGGTAATTTCTTTCATGAGGCTTGAGCTTCCTAGAAGCATAGGCAATAGCTTGTCGCCCCTGCTAAAGCACACCTCCTAAACCTTGTAAAGATGCATCGGTGAAGACTAAATATTCCAAACTCGGCTTAGGTAAAGCGAGGACTGGAGTCGTCGTCAATCTATCTTTAAGCTCATCGAATGCAGCCTGGCAGGAATCATCCCACACAAATCTAACCCCTTTCTGGGTCAAATTTATCAAAGGACTAGCAATTTTAGAAAATCCCTTAATAAATCGGCGGTAATAACCCGCCAAGCCCAGAAAACTGCGGATTTCGGTAGTTGTCGTGGGCTGACCCCACTCTCTCACCGCAACAACTTTACTTGGGTCCACCGATATACCCTGTGAAGTCACAACATGACCCAAAAATTGCACTTCCCGTAACCAAAACCCACACTTCTCAAACTTAGCGTACAATTGGTGATCCCTTAACCTTTGCAGGACCAACCCCAAATGAATAGCATGGTCATCTTCCGTTTGAGAATACACAAGAATGTCATCAATAAACACGATAACAAATTGGTCCAGGAAGTCCCGAAATACCCTATTCATAAGATCCATGAATACTGCAGGGGCATTGGTTAGCCCAAAAGGCATAACCAAAAACTCATAAGACCCGTACCTCGTCAGAAAAGCAGTCTTGGATACATCTTGCTCTCGTATCCTCAACTGGTGATACCCCGTTCTCAAATCTATCTTAGAGAAGTAGGTCGCTCCCCTGAGCTGATCAAACAAGTCATCTATGCGAGGCAAAGGGTATTTATTCCGGATGGTGACCTTATTCAACTCTCTATAGTCAACACACAACCGGAGAGAACCATCTCTTTTCTTCACAAATAACACAGGAGCACCCCACGGCGACGTGCTACGCCTGATAAACCCCTGCTCCAACAATTGCTGAGTTTGATCTCTTAGCTCCCTCATTTCCACAGGAGCCATATGATAAGGAGTTCGCGCAATCGGTCGAGCTCCCGGCGCTAAGTCGATCACAAATTCAATCTCTCGACTAGGAGGCAAACCCGGTATCTCCCGAAAAACATCCTCAAAATCTCGAACAACAGGAATAGAATCTAAGGGAACAACTACATCCCGAGAATTCTCTTCCGCAATACAATATAAATAAGTACCAAAATATCCATCTAAACGAGGCATAACCACCAGGAACATATCTTGTCCCGAAACGGCGAAGACTATACTCTTCCCGTAAAAATTTACCATAGCATGATACTTAACAAGCCAATCCATGCCCAAAATAACATCATACCCGACCATATCTAGGACGAGTAAGTCGGCCTCAAAACACAAATTTCCAAGAGTGATCCCTATACGTTTGCAAACAAAGAAAATAAGTGAACCGTCACCCATAGAGGACTCCACACTAGTAAAGGTACTCTCCGCAGATTTTATCAACTCTGTGGACTGAGCAAAACTTCTGGAAATAAAAGAATGTGTCGCACCCGTATCAAACAGAACGCGACCCATGTGTCCCTGAATAAGGAACTTACCCTCTATAGCTGGCGGCGCTGGCTGAATAGGAGGAAGCATAGCATCCTGAATGTGGTAGACTCTCCCATACTGTAGTTGACCCTGCTGCAGAGGGACAACTGGATTCAGTGCTTGTGGAGGGAACTGCACATAAGGCTGCTGAGGAACTCGTGGAGGTTGTCCCCCGATCACTTGAGGACAATCTCTTTTAAAATGACCAGCTTCTCCACATTGGAAACATTTCCCCACCATAGTCTCCTGACCTCGACCTCTGTTATTTCTGAACTGCCCGAAACCTTGAACCGGATGGCCCCTACCTCCCTGGCCACCCTGACCCGCTTGCTGTGGTACGGCACCCTGACCTTGCCTATTAGCATTTCCACTAACATTAAACCCGCCAGAGCGTTGTCTTTTCGACCCATCCCCTTGCTGGGGATCCCTTTCTCATTGCTTATTACCTGCAGGTTGGGATGAAGGAAAGGCTCCTCCTCCATTCCCACTCACCCCGGGCTTCCCTACTTGCCCCATTCCTGTAGCTTTCTTGCTATTCTGTATAAACAACCGATGCTCCTGACAATGAAGCAATGCAGCATTCATCACCTCACCAAAAGTTTGTAAAGTCGGGTTACCCAGCAAATGCTGTCGGATTCTCCAGTTTAGACCTCCCATGAATTTTGAGACTTTTCTTTCCTCCAGAGTCACCTCTTCCGGCACAAAACTAGCTAGCCGGGTAAACTCCTCCTCATATTCGGCAACCGATCGTTCTCCCTGAACTAGATCTTGAAGTCTACTCCTCATCTCCCTCTGAATCATGGGAGGGGAATATTTCCGGTCGTACAAGACCCAGAAATCAGTAATTGACATAGTATCCCTCTGTTCTGGCGTAGTCATCGACTCCCACCAATGTAACGCTGCCCCAACCAACTTGAAAGTAGCAAGGACTTGCTTCTTCTCCTCACTACAGTCCACCATTCGTAAATGGCGTTGCATATCTTTCTTCCATTGATTTGCTCGAACAACATCAGAGCCTCCATCAAACTCTGGGGGATGGCCTTTTAAAAAGGAATCCCTTACTCTTTCCCACGGAGAAGGTCCCGTTGGTGCTTGAGCATCCTGCGCCCGCTGTTGAGCTTGTGGCATCTGTTGAGCTACCATGGTCATGGCAGCATTAACTGCCTGGGCTATAATGTTGGCTACGTCTGCAGCTTTAAAAGTTCCTTGGGGCGGTGGAGGAACAACATCCTCTTCTACAACTCTATTGCGTCTCGCGGGGCGACCTCTCTTAGGCGGCATCTGAGATGAAGGGGCAATAGTGTTAGAATACAATTCACAATAATCTATTTCACAGAAGATCGCAGTTATAAGCAACAAGCAATCTTATAATTAAGCTCTATATCAAAGAACGCTACGGTAGATCGTGACAAGTCCACATAGATCCTAGTACTCTAGAACCCAGTGCTCCGATACCATCTGTGACAACCCGCACTCCGAAATAAAGGGTGGCCAGCCCGATACTCCGACATACACGGTAATCATGGACGGAAATCATTCTCAGCACCACAAATATAATAAGAGTAACTGAGAAAACCACCCCATACTTCAGAAAACGGGTTGTCAAAACAATTTATGTGGTTTAAAAATTAAAATTAAGAAAACAATTTAAATAACCCATTCCAGAAAAATAGTGGAATTCAAAGAAACACAAATAACATACATCTAAAACGACTGTTTACAAAGGGGAGAACCGAATATGCTGTCGGTTCACAGCTACACAAAAGTAATCACAACAGTTAGGTGTTATACAATACATTCATTATACAATTACAAGTTTAGGCCACTCGCCCGAGTGACAGACCCGATCATAACTAGATACCAAAAGAATGATGGCGTCTAGCAAAACATCCTGTAATATCCGCAATTTCATACAGCTCCTTAAAAGCAAAAGAGTAGGAATATCAACACGGGCGTCCTTGCGGAGGAGCACCTGGGCGCATACAATAACAAGCATAACATAGAGGAAAATGAACGGGTCAAGACCCGGTTTATATATAATTCCCAGATGAACAAAAAGCATGCTAGATATGAATAGCAAATCATGAGTATAGAAATCAGAACTCTAACAACCTAAGCATGAATCATAAGAAGACAAGTGAAATGGCATACCTAAAAGAAACGATGCATGAAAAATGAAATTTTTCATTAATTAAATTAAATTAAATTAAAAGCTTCTATTCACCAATTTCCACTTTAATCCAGTTTCAATTCCTTAACAGGAATATACCAACATTATCTTCTCATTTCAATCCAATTCCCATTCCTTAGCAGGAGTGTAATTATCATGATACCATATAGTGGAAATATACATCCCTCAAGTCCCACTTGAGTTTAGAAAAGTTATATTCTTATACATATAACAATTCTAAGATCGCCCTTCCGAGTTTCCCCACTGGGCGCGCCCCTAAATGACTATCATCTTCCAGGGGCCCATCAAACAAGGCAGCCTGGGCACCTAACTCACGTTGGGAAGTGGCCATATACCTGCGAGTGAGTCATAACCACACCCGGAATTACCTCTCTAGCGCAGAAAATACATATAATAAACCCGCATATGGCCGAGGACTATAGTCTCCCTGCATTCACTAGTCAAGGAACATCACCTCATGCGCGAGCTTCCCTTATGATAGCATTTAGAGAAGTGTGTTTAAGTAAATTAGCATTTACTATAAAAACCATACTTTTCATTTTCATTAACATTTATGTGTTTCATTTGTTTGAAACCATAGTAAAAGGATATTTCATTACTATCCATCCTAGGTTATGCCCCGAATAAATCTCCAAGGGATCATAATAGCTTCCCGAGCTTAGGGTATTATATGCCTCAATATCAAGCCCCTAGAGTCTCCAAGTATGGGCTTACAACTCCCATCCATATATTTTAGGATGCACAAGAAAAGTGATGCCTTAACATCACTTAGGACAACCCCTCCCCCGGACTTAACCCCATGTGAGACCCATTCAACACTAGGGCGACAACCAACTCAACTAGGACTCTAAAAGCCAAGGTTTACTTCGTTCAAGAAGAGTCCTAAGTTCCTAGGGAAAGAAAGGGAATAAAAACAAAATAGGAAATTTGGGGAAGAAAACAGGGGACCGGTCGACCTGTCCCAAGACCGCGGTCGACCGCGTCCTAAGTTTTAGCTTTTTAAAGAAAGCAGAAAGTTCATTTCAGACGGAGTCGACCTGTGGTGGAACCGCAGTCGATCGCGCCCTTATTTACATGCCTTTGAAAGAAAGCAGTGAGCCCTCTTCCGAAGGCCCGGTCGACCTGTCTGAGAGACGCGGTCGACCGGCCATTGCAGACCTAAACCAATCTTCCTATTTCTTTCATCCCAACCCAAAACCAACTATCAACCAAACCCAATCAAACCTCATTTAATGATACTAAAAGATCATAAATGCTCCCAACAACATTTTTCTACTTCTATCAACAATCAAACTCTACCAAACATGTTGATACCCATAAATCCAAACAAAAACCACAATTATATTACATCAAAACTATCCATAACTACCCATACTAATTATTCATCTTAAACCATATAATAGCAAGTAGAAAACTTGCCTTGGGGCTTCAATATCAGTCTTGGTTGAAGAAGAATGCAAGATCAACCACAAATCTTCAATCTCTCCCTTAACTCCACAAATTCTTCCACTCTCACTCTCACTCTTAGGGCTAGAACACTTAGGGCAAATTAGAGGAAATGAAAGACTTGGGGAAAGACTAAAACGTGGCTTTAGATTAAAAGTCTCCAACCTTAAAGTAACAATACCGCAATAGTTAATTTCTATTACGCAATATGCCAAAACCAGTAAAAAGTGCCCAAAATCTCAAAATACAATATGGAACACATTTCGACTGTCTCATACCTCCCGGAACTAACTACACCCTCCAAATTATCATTTGGAAATTTTATAAGCCATTTTAAGTTCCGGTTCCATTTAATTCAAAATGCCATTTTAATTTTTCATGACAGAATAGAACACCATATGGTAACAACTACTTACACACATGGTATCATGCAACTCATAAGATAATATTAACTTATTTCATCAAATTAATACTTACCCATAACCGGCATTTATATAAGCAACTACTCAATATAGTAAATAAGTATAAAATGGGCTCCCAAAAGCGAGGGTTGTTACATCCAAATCCAAAAACGTGGAAATTAAAATGAATGACTTAATGTGAATTTGAGTACTCCATGAGAGAGTTCCCTACATTTGTCAAGTACCAGCTCTTAAGGAGCATCACATATTATCCGAAAGCCAAAAAGACTGAAAAGAAAATAAAAGTACAGACTAAACATTTAAAGGAGACATTGTGTAGAAGTGGAGAGTGCGCTTAATTGTATTCATTTATTAATTCACATAGCATCCTTTGCTACCTCAGCAGCCCTTTGAGCCTTGGCCTCCATCTGCTGATCGGTCTCCTGAATTAAATCTTTGGCAAATTGAGTAGTATTGCTAGCCTTATCTATCAATTGGTTAGTTTGCTCCTTAGTTTTGTCGGTCGCCTGACCATCATTGTAACTTGCTTTACGAGATAAGTCCATCTTGATTTTCTCTTCTAAAACACAAGCAATTTTATGGAACTTAAATGTTTAAAAACTCAAGCTTGGGATGTGTCAACAATACAATACATTTATATACAACTAGCTTACAACACATAAATAGCACAGGTATACAAGAACTACATATGTATGTATATATGAATACACACACACATATGTGTGTGTGTGTGTGTATATATATATATATATATATATATATATATATATGTGTGTGTGTGTGTGTGTGTGTGTGTGTAAATCATAACTTTTGAGTGTATGAAAATGGGAGATTTTGACCTAGCAGAGAGATAGATTCGGGTTAATGAGAGATAAGATGGAAAATGAAAATTGGGTCCGAAATAAGTGTTTTATTTTGGTTTTCCCCATTAGAATTGTCACGGTCCGCGTTACGGTCCCTAACTGTGACCAAGATCGTGATAAATAAAAAAATTATTACGGACTTGTCACGGTCCTTGACTATGACAAGACCTTGACAATGCTTGTCACGGTCAAGAATCGTGACAAAATATGCATATTTTTGCCACGTTCCTATTCTAAAATTTATGACAATTATTGTATGGACAAAATTTCCAATTGAGTCCGTTGTATAGTTTTGACTTATTCTCGAAACAAAATACGTTTGATCCATGGAGAGATTTTTATTGTCATGATCCCACACAGACTATGACATGTTGAAGTTTATTGAAGACGTTGCGGCATGACAATTATTGTATGGACAAAATTTCCAATTGAGTCCGTTGTATAGTTTTGACTTATTCTCGAAACAAAATACGTTTGATCCATGGAGAGATTTTTATTGTCATGATCCCACACAGACTATGACATGTTGAAGTTTATTGAAGACGTTGCGGCAAAGCTTCAAGGAATTATTTATGCCGAATGTTTAATTGGTGCAAGTTTACTCGTCTTCAAGTTTAATTGCATTTCGAGATCACTCAGGTATGAATGCGTAATTTTAATGGGACTCAAAATTTATTTAAAAAAAATGTTGAAGGATGTTATTTTATTAAGAAAACGTTTTTAAAATGTTTTTAAAGTTTTTGAAATCGTTTACACTTCATTTTATTCTGATAAGGACGGATTAGAGTTGGATTTAAGTTAAACTCTCTTTTCAAAGTTGGTTTAAATTTAAACTTTATCATGCGCGTTGCTCAAATGACCTGACACTTCATTCGAGCGAGATGGCACTATCGTTCGAACGACATGCACATCTTATTCGAGTGACATGTCATTTCACTTGAACGAGCTGTCGCCTTAAGAAAATTATATAAGGCATGTTTCCTTCAGAATTTCATAGGTGTACATTCTGAAAAAATAGTTTACGAACTAGAACATTTTTGCACATTATTTTCTAAGGTTTTTAAGTCTACACACACCCTTATAGTTTACAAGATCTGAGTTTTCATTACTATATACAATAGTGATCTTGTTTGCACCAAGAAGGTTTTGTTCAACATTGAATATTACTGGTTTTATAAAGAAGAAGCGAAGGAGTTAGTGTTCTAATTTCGTAGATGTTACAAGCTATATCGGTGGACACCGAGACATGCGTGGACATGTGTGTTGTGGATAGGTATCGTGGAAGAAGGACTTTGTACGTGGGCATTGTGAGAGGAGTGGTTGAAGATCAGAAGAACATCAAGTCTCGTGGGGATCAAGTAATTGAGTAAGACTTGTGCCTGTTCGTTGTCAATCCACATTCATCATGATTGTCTGGCTTGGGTCGTCCGATGTTTTTTTCCCTTTGTGGTTTTCTCGTACATCCGGCGTTGTCAGTATTCTTTACTTTGTCTTACTTTCTTTAATCACTAGATGGATGTTTAGGATTAATCAAGATAAAATTTGGTTAAGTTAAAATTGTTCACAACTTGGTGCAAATTAAAAATTTAGAAAAGGTTTTTCATAAAAAGATACATTTATTTTGTTATCTTCAAAAAACTTTTCACATAAGAAATAAAAAGTGGACCCACATATTGGTATCAGAGCTGGAAACATATTTTTATTGTATTTGATCCCTTATGTTTTTCGGAATGAATTTTGGAGGTTTTGAATGTTTTCCTGCTCCAATTTTTTTATGGCACAAATTATGCTTACTGGAAAATGCGAATGAGAAGTGTTTTAAAATCCATTGATGAGCGTGTGTGGTTAGATATTGAAAAAGTTTGGACACCACCAGTCACACGAGAGGGTGAGGTCAATAGTTTGAAACTCGTTGATTCATGGACTGAGGCTGACCATCGATGGAACTTTACAACTCTGAAGGGCTGCACGTATATTCCTTACATGTCACACCAGAAGAGTAAACTAGAATCATGACTTGTGAAACTTCAAAAGAGGTTTGTGATACACTTGCACTTACTCACGAGGGTAATAGCACGGTTAGGGCGTCTAAGTTACAAAACCTCACAACACAGTTTGAGACGATTAAGATGTGAGAAAGTGAGTCGTTTGATGAGCTTTACACTATGTTATCTAATATTGTCAACTCGTCATTTAATTTAGTATAGAAAATTCCGGACAACTGTATGATAAAGAAAATTTTGAGATCTTTGCCAAGTAGGTTTGATGCAAAAGTGATCATTTTAAACTCCTTAGTTATTCTTGATTCGACGAAACTTGAAGAGATTGTAGGTGACTTAAAAACTTATGAACTCAATATGTTTACCTCCAATCAAGTGCCAAAGAAAGAAAAGGGCATTCCTTTGAAAGCCCGGAATGAGGAAAATAAAGTTTCGGATGACGATTCTGATTACGATTTTGAGGATGTCGTCTTGTTGGCAAAGAAGTTCAAAAAGTTTCTTAAATTTCAAAAGCAATCGAAAGATGCCAAAAATTTTAAGAAATTCAAGAACAACAAGGTATATTCCACCCCTAAAGATAAAAGTGAGAAATTTAATAGGGCTGAGTTGGATATATGTTTTGGGTGTGAGGGGTATGGTCACAAAGTTGCAGAGTGTCCCACTAGACTTAAGAAAGAGGGCAAGAAACCGATAGCTTATAGTGCCCCTTAAGTGATAGTGATCCGAAAGAGGGAGAGAGTTCCCCCAATGACATAAAGTTTGTTGCTTTCTTGGCATGTCTTGTGAGCGACGACGATAAATCTTCACACAAAGATTCTCATGTGCATGACACTTCCGAGGCCGTTGACAGTGCATCCCGAGTGTGTGAGGGTGATGAGAGTGACGAGGAGGATATCGATGTGAAAGAGTTGCAAGTTGCATTTAATGAATTGTATGCCGAAGCTGTGAAGATGAAAAAGGAAAACTGTAAATTTCTAGCTAGGTTGAATGAGCGTGCCATAGAAAATAGTGATGCTTTGATTGAGGATCTTAGGGCAAGGGAGAAGATGTTTAGGGAGAAGCTAGAATATGTGGAGAAAGAAAGAGATAGCCTTCGTGGTTTTATTTAGGCATTAAAAAATAAATTCTAGAGTTTGATGAGTCTAGGCATGTGCTTGAGTCTAGGATTTATGAGTTAGAGGAGAGATTGAGAGACTCGAGTAAGGTTAAGTTTATCTTGGAATCTAGGTCGGAGAAGTTGGATAGGATGTTAGGCACCGTCCAAGTCAAAAGTGATAGGTGTGATATAGGCTACGATGATAAAGTTGTTTTAATTTCCAAAGCCAATACCAACCATGTGAGAGATCCCACTAGGATTGTGAGGAGAGGTCGACATTTTGGTAATCATTCCCGTTGTGTTTACACTTGCACAAATTGCGGTAGGAAAGGTCACCTTAGACATTTTTTATATGACCATAGGAATGATCCTAGGAAGTTTAGGAATAAATTCGTGTCAGTTCCCAAACCCCCCACCCATCATGTAACACTTACTTGGGATAGGAAATCAGATTTAGTGTCTTTAGGACTAAAACTTCATGGTTATCATTTGGTTTCACTTCATTCTTCCGATGCTAAATCTAAAGGATGATTGTGTTACCATGTTTGTCATACGCTAGCCTTTGCATCACGATTTATATCTTTCTGATGTTATGACATGTGTATCATTTTGTATTATATTTTTAATTTATTGAGTCTTATTTCAAAAATACAAAAAGATTTTTGGTTTAAATATTTTTTGAGAAAATACAAAGAGATTTTGCATTTATTTCAGTCAAAATATGTTTAAAAAAAAGAAAAAAGATCTTTGGTTTGTTTTTGAGTTTGCATGTTTGATGTGGCATATTGGTGTGCTTGGACCCCCATCCTTTCATTATCCATGTGGATAGGGAATTTGGTCATAATTATTGATGCTTAGAATGATCTTAACCATTATATTATGGGGTTGTTTCGAAGTTGATATGCATTTTGATTCAACTTTGTATATACGCCATTCTTGCCCACATGCACGAGTTTATATGGATGTTTGACATCTCTTGGATATTTGAGTTTGGTGAGACGTTCTTATCTCAATTTTATCATATATGCGTAGGTAGACATAAGGATAAGGTGTGCATGTAAGAACCATTTACCGTGAGGATTGAAATTTAAAAAAATGACGAGTGTTCACGGGAAAGGACTGCGAGAGTGTAAAATTGACTCATCGTGAAAGCCACCGTTTAAAAGAGCCCGAAAAAAATTAAGTAAATAAAAAGAATTATATGCCAAAATGGGCCAAATTTGTTTATGTTCATTGAAAAGAAAAATATGATATATATTTGAGGGAGTTTGGATGGATAATTTAAACTGGTTTGCACCACAAATCCTAACGTTGAAAAATCGTATCATGAAGCTATTGTTTATAGAATCATCAAAATTCCTAATTTGTGTGCATATTTGATTGTTTAGTTCATTTAGCTCACACTTTAATTGTCACATATGGCTAAAATAAAGTTTGATGATTTATAGCTATCAATTAGAGCTTCTTGATCGTTTCGATATGTTGGAATTATGATCCATTTGTTGTAGTTCACGCCCATACATTCCATGATCATGTTTGAGCACATATGTACTATGTTAGCATACAACTCATAATGTTTTTACAGTTTTCGCTACTGTTTTTGCTACTATTTTACAGTTTTTTACCCCTTCCAGTTAGGTTTTCACGAATTTTTTTCACTCGGCAAAACTGTTTGATTTTCTGGACTGGTTGTGAGAATTTTGGCTTCCCGTTCGAGGGAGATATGAGTGTCACGCAAAGCTTTCTCGTGAGAAGCCTCTGTCGTTCGAGCGACAGGGCTTACTCGTTCGAGCGACCAGACTGGAATTATGTTTTCCTGCTATTTCAGTACCCAGCTGCTTATGGTTATATTTTTTTGGTACTGCTGGTTGGTTCTGGGTTTTTGATTATGAAGTTTACTTTGATAGATTTGATATTTTGCTACATTGGATCATTTAGTCACACCTGCATAGATTGCTTATTCATATTGTGTGATTATTGTCTGCTAGCTACAAATTTGATATTGTTGATCATTATTAGTTGGTTTTTTGCGTGATTATCAAGTTATATTTCATTGATTATGCTTGTGCTAGATATCTCGCTAAATTGGTTTCTTTTCACTGGGTTGTCTATTCGAGACAAAAAGGGGGAGAGATTTATGTGATGTAGGGGGAGATTTTGTGTGATGAGATTTAATTATTATTCACATATTGATATCATGTTTTTCTCACATAACAAATGATTTGGATTTATTTTTTTCATATTTGTTTATATCATTTGTTCTTCCATACTTCACTAGGTATTTGTTTGTTCATGTGTCTAGGTTTGCTTGACATTCAAAGACAGTTCATGCTTGCCAGACCATCGTTTACTAGTCTTGTCCAGTTATTTTTTATTTTGGGTTTATGGGAAGGGATTTAGGAGTCATATGGCTTGACGGCCCGGCTAAGGCATTTCACTGCTGGTTTTGTCCCGGAATAATCAAAGGGGGAGATTTGAAAGGACAAAATTTCCAACTTGAGTTCGTTGTATAATTTTGACTTATTCCCGAAACAAAACGTGTTTGAGTCAAGGGGTATTTTTATTGTCACGATCCCACACAGACTATGACGTGTTGAAGTTTATTAAAGACGTTGCGGCAAAGCTTCAAGGAATTATTTATACTGAATGTTTAATTGGTGCAAGTTTACTCATCTTAAAATTTAATTTCATTCCGAGATCACTTAGGTATGAATGCGTAATTTTAATGGGACTCGAAATTTATTTTAAAAAAGGTTTAAGGATGTTATTTTATTATGAAAATGTTTTTATAGTGTTTGAAATTGTTTACACTTCGTTTTATTCTAATAAGGATGGATTAGAGTTGGATTAAGTTAAACTCACTTTTCAGAGTTGGTTTAAATTTAAAATTTATCATGCGCGTCGCTCAAATAAGCTGACACGTCGTTCAAGTAAGATGGCACTGTCATTCGAACGATATGCACATCTCGTTAGAGTGACATGTCATTTTGCTTGAACGAGATGCCGCCTTAAGAAAATTATATAAGGCGTGTTTCCTTCAGAATTTCGCAGGTGTGCATTCTGAAAAAAAAGTTTCCAAACCAGAACGCTTCTGCACATTGTTTTCTAAGGTTTTTAAGTCTAAACACATCCTTAAAATTTATAAGATCTGAGTTTTCATTACTGTGTGCAATAGTGATCTTGTTTGCACAAAGAAGATTTTGTTCTGCATTGAATATTACTGGTTTTGCGAAGAAGAAGTGAAGGAGTTCGTGTTCCAATTTCGTAGACATTATAAGCTATATAGGTGGACACCGAGAAATACGTGGACGCGTGTGTTGTGGACAGGTATCGTGGGAAAATGGCTTTCTATGTGGGCACCGTGAGAGGAGTGGTTGAAGATCAAAAGAGCGTCAAGTTTAGTGGAGATCGATTCGTTGAGTAAGATTTGTGTCCGTTCATTGTAAATCCACATTTATAATGATTGTCTAGTTTGGGCCATTTAAGGTTTTTTCCCGTTGTGGTTTCCTCATACATACGGCATTGTGAGTATTCTTTACTTTATTTTACTTGCTTTAATCGCAAGATGGATGTTTAGGATTAATCAAGATAAAATTTGGTTAAGTTAAAATTGTTCACAACTTGGTGCGAATTAAAAATAGATAAAAAAGGTTTTTCACAAAAAGAGAAATTTGTTTTGTCATCCTCAAAACACTTTCCGCATAAGAAATAATAAGAGGACCCACAATTCTGATCTTTTGGTGTAGTAAAAAAGGTGATGTAAGTTAATTACCATAAAAATCAACTAGATGCAATTTCTAGGTTCGATTTTAATGGATCTTCATTTATCCAAGTTAGATCTAAGTGTGGTGTGTATAATTAACACACAAATAATCCACAAGTTAGATTTATGAGGAAGAACCCCCAGTTAGGGATAAAAAAAACCTTGTTTCATCCTAATCTCACATTCAACTTGTAAAGTTTTTTTACAATGCCGGAAGATACCTAATTCTTTTTCCTTAACAAGCAGTTATTTTATGAACATTGAACTTTTTCCACTGATAGAGAGTGATCCATCCAAAGCCCCATCGGACGAACAAGGAAGTCCCATTCTCCTCCTTAGGATCGCACCATGAGTGAACTCCCTAATAGCTCAAACACCACTTTTAGATATGATTATTAATCTTCAATTCAGACTAGAAACAATTATATTGAATCCAGGCTAAGTGTATTTTATCACAAAAAACTCTTAATTCATCATAAAAGTTATATAAAGTATAAATCTGGGTTTTCTAGCAACTTTAGAAGGAATAAGTGAATTTCTTTAAGGAAATCAATTAATATGTTATCAATATAAAAAAACACTCTCTTAGTATATGATAAGTATATAGGTTTTTGTGATTATGAAAATTTGAAGGAAAAGACTCCATTTATAGAATCTTTTCACAAAACTGACAACATCATGTGCATGACAAAAAATAGCTCGGTGCGCATGATTTTTTATAATCAACAAGCCACACCAAAATGTGTTGTTGTGAGAAGGGTTATAAAACACAATCGTGCCCACAATTTTAGACATAAATCCAAAACCTATGGGGACTTGTTCACAGACTCAAAGTATAGTCTTACGAACAATTTAGGGAAGAAAGTTTTTCCCCCCTAATAAAGAAGCATTTTTTCATGTAATGCCTCTACCTTTAGGTTAAAACACAAAACTTATCAATATATAAGATAACTTGTTTCATTTCAAAATGATTCTCAAAGTAAAACGAAAATATGTGGGTGTTTATGTGTATGTTTACGTGAATGTGAACATGGCCTTTAGACATTATAACCGACAATTCGTAAAAAGGAAATTCTTCAATGTAGTTGCAATGGAAGTATTTGATGTAGAGTAGTCGTATATGGTCTTCAATGTTCTTTGTTCACCTATGTATAATGAACAATAATCTCTACCAAATAATGTTTATATGCATTCAAGCATTTTCTTGATAATGCAGGACTCAAATGCTTTGATATGGAAGTAGGACAACAAAACTAACATAAATGGATAATATAAATTTTCATGTAAATTCATATTCACTATAAATATTTATCAATATGCAACCCTACATCCTATATGATCACACTCGATGGAATATCACGTAGGTTGAAGCAATCGGACTTAGTACACTTGAAATTGTATCATACTTAAAACTAAGTTTTTCATAATTGAAAATTCATTTTGTTTGTGTATTTGGATACGAGTTTGGTATTGATGATATAAGTATGCAATTCATAGAAAAAGTCTTTTAAAAAAGGAACACTACTTAAGTATATTGTGTGTTTTTCATTAATGTTCGTAATTACACAAGTTTTTTGCCTTTGCCATTTTTCTGGGATCTCTTATGACTTGGTCGCATCTGTAAAAAAGCTCTCTGTATTCTAGAAGTATCTTCGCTGGTTAAGGACTATTTCATAGGTTTTCCTAGTTTTATAATTATCCTGTGCAAATTCCCTCCTCGCCGATGGTTCGCATCAGCGAATACTTTTACACAACCACGATAATGATTCATGAGCCATGAATTTTATTTGTGAAGAAGATCTTTTGATTTTCTTTGGGAATATGAGTTAGAAGGGATTGAAGCCATATTTTTCCTTATTTAAATATTTGAGTTTGAGATTTTGGTCATGAGGCAATCCTCCCCATTTGTGCTACTTATGGTTCATCACACATGTGGATAAACTTCATATATGTGGAACTCATTATAATTATCTTTGTCAACCCTATAGAGAATAAATATTGAGATATTTCATAAAATGAAAAAGACATTTAATTAAGAGTAGTTTTAAGAAAATAAGTTTTTTAGTTTAAATGCGCTAGAGATTAAAAGCATAGTTTTGCTCTTTATTTATCTGCTTGCATTTTTGAGATGTTCATTTTCAAACTTTGATCATAAGGCCTATTAAAGTTTAAAACACTTATACCTGTATATGTATGTATATATATATATATATATATATATATATATATATATATATATATATATATATATATATATATATATATCTTTGTTCTTGCTAGAATTATGTGAATATCTCAAAAACACATTGTGAGGTTTGAGGAAGTTGAATTATTATTTACAACTTTTAAAACCTTTAAAAAAACTCACATCCTATAATGTGGTATCCAAGAATTTGGCGGCTTATCAACAAATTTCATCTTCAATTTAAAAAAGGATATCTTAATTTTGTGGTAGAGATCAAAACTGATCGCAATTGCGTAAAATTCTCTAGATATTAGCACCTTTTATGGAAATATGGTGTAAGAGGATGAATAGTGAGTTAACGCGTTGTCTGATTGTAAGTCGTGAGATTCTATTAGTAAAAATCAACCACAATTCATTTGTCATTCATTTGGGCCCAAGTATTATTTTCGATTTGTCAATTTTTTCCTCATAAGACATAGTGTTGTGTGACTGTTTACTTATTACACATTCATATAAATCACTTGATATTGAAGATAAAACTTGGTGTAATTTTATTTGTAAAACATTTTTCACATAAATCTAGGTTGTATTATTTGTTTCGAATGAAATTAAAACGAATACATTTCCTTTATTACGAAAATATTTGGGTACCCTCGCTCCATCTCGGATTTGAGCACACACATTCTCAAAATGATCAAATAATCATTTACTTAACTTGTTAATGTTTGAGATCCAATGTAATGGATTAGTAAGTCCTATAAGTTGTGTAATAATTATATGAGAATTGTTGATGTTATATTCAAATAAACTCTTGTTCAAAATTACTAATCCTGAATTGTAATACCCCCTTAATAGACTTATATGTTATAATTTTACCCGTAAACCTTATGAGTAAATTATTTATTAACCCTCTTGAGTATTAAATAGATTAGGTTTTATATCAAGGTCTTAGATATTTTAAAAGGACATTATTATCTCGCTTACATGTGAGTATGTCGTATACCGCTACAACCATCGAAGACTTATTCAAGTTCAATCATGCATTAAGACAGATCCGAATATCAAAGTTCTTCAACGTTCAAGCCTTCGCAAGATTAATTTTGGTAAGGTTGTGTTTAAATACCTTAACAGTTCACTTAAAATGTCGGGATAATTTTTCTAAAAAAATTTCTTAAGTATAGAAACGGAGTTTTTTGTCAACGAATTTTTTCTAAGTGTTGCGATGAAGTATTTTTGGTGAAATAAAAAAAATTATGTCTCGTTCGAGCGACATGGCATCTCGTGCAAAGTCTCGTTCAAGTGACAGCCTGCGTCGTTCGAACGACATTAGGGTTTCGTTCGAGCGACGCGCCGCCTTAAATTTTGTGTATAAAGCATGTTAAACCACTCCGTTTTCAAAAAGAAGACCTGACGTTTTAGTTTCTACAAACACTGCAAATTGGCAGAATCCTTTGTCTTCTTCATTTAGGGTTCAAATCTTTTTTTTTCAATTCACAAAACATCTCAATCTTTATGTGAATTCTTTTTGGAACTCAAGAATACAATTTTGTGAAGTTTCTCTTGTAGAAAAGATCTCTACTGATTTTTTAGGTGACACTTGAAGGAGGTGCTGTGCTAACGTGACTGTGTGTCAAAGGAAGTACTCGTGGGTATTCTTGGGCTGACTTAACTGCGATTCATGTGGAGTTGTTGTGGAATTCCATTGTTGCTGTAGGTTGCGACTTATGTGGATTTATTGTGGTTAATCCATTGCAAATTTCACTTATAATCATTGTGAGTATTATTTGTGAAATAAAAGGTTTTACCCGAAAGGGTTTTTTTCCTGAAATCTGTTGTCAGCAATTTATTTATGATTGTTTGATTTATCCACACATAGTTGCATGTTTTAGGGTTGAATAAATTTGGTTTAAAAATTGACGCTAATTAAATAAGGTTAACTTGGAAATTTGCGAATTCGGTTTAATCAAGTATCACACATACTTTTTACATATTAGTTAAATTTAATTGCCTGTGTTAAAAAAACTTTATACACTTGGACTCCAAATCAATATAAAGTAACTTTGAGATAATTGAATTGGATTGAAATTGTAATTGGTTAGTGGAGTTTATTTTGATTAATCAAATAGTGTAAATTTGATTATAATTATTAATCATAAATTTGATTTTTCTTTTAAAAGACAATTTAATTATTGTCATGTATCCCCGAGTTAGTACATAATTACGAACATACCCCTCCTCCCTTAACCCTGTGGTTTCTCCATATATAGAGAGAAGGGAGTAACCATTTGGTCGTATGTTACAACACTCCTTCGCGTGTGCATGCGCACGCGTGCAAATACACACACACACACATTTATGACACTCATTCGCGTACATGTGCGCGCGCGCGCGCGCGCACACACACACACACACAGATATATATATGTATGTATGTATATATATATATATATGTATGTATGTATGTAGAGAGGGGGGTCAACCAGGAGAAAAGAATAATAGAGAGATATCAAGCCTTCTTCAAATCATCTCAAGTTGTACCCACATAACAATATCGCATCTTCCTCTATCATACCAAGATCTGAGGTATTTGAAGCAATACAAATCTTCTTCAAATCATTAATCAATATCATATTTTAGATTTCGAACAAAAACTCAAGGGTATAATGAGATATCCCTCTGGGTAAATGTTTTAAAACCAAAGAATTGTTTGAATCTAAAATCCATGTTGAATCTAAAATTTGTTTTTGAAAACCTTTTGGCATTAAATCATGGTTGTTGGTTTCCATATTGTCCAAATTAGTATCAAAGCATGGTTGTTGGGTTTATATTGTCCAAATCAAACCTTTAATTGAGTTTTCATGAATGTTAAAATAGGATCTAACATGATTTCTTAGGAGTTATAATCCTTCTGATGTATTCTAATGATTGTGTACTGATGTTTGTACAAATCATATGATGGTTTACTCATATATATTATTATCAGATCTGATTTGAGTATATAATTAGGGTTTTAATTATTTCATTAATTAAACATATGAAGAATTAAGAGGATGGTGTAACTAGTGCTGAAAGTCGTGGTTAATTGTGAACAAGCTTCTTAGGATCAACCAAAACCATTTTGGGCAGATCCAACTCGAAGCAGAGTTGTTATAAAAAAATGTAGAAAACCATGTGCACGATAGTGTTTTGATACAGTGCACGCGACTTTAAAATTGGCCAAGATGTAGAGCGTGTGCACAACATGTTTTTTCAACCATGTACATAATTTTCAAAGGTAGTATGAAGAAAGATGTGTGTACGGTCATAATTTTCCATTGTGAGACATCAAACTTTTTGGTGTCTTGGATTCTGATTGGTCAATAGAACCCATTTCCATAAGTGATGTGAATCCCCACTGGCAATATTGACCAATCAGAATCCAAGACATCAAAAAGTTTGATGTCTCAGAGACATCAATCTTTTTTCCGTTCAAATAATGGTTTTTGGGTATTTTGAAGTCACAAGTCATCAACAGCCACGAGGCATGAGTTTTAGTGATATTGGGTGTGTTTTAGAGTCTCTTCTTGGGACTGTACATTATCCAGAGTAGGTTATGGTGATGAAAATTATTATCACATTATAATTCTACTTTATGCATGATTGCGGATGTCTTATTTATCTATATGTCTATATTTTTTTTGATTAATTATCATATGGTTTATTAAACGGTTTAATTAGCAATCAATTTTTTTTACAAGATGGATATATAAAGTTGAACTTAGCTCGCGTGTTTTTTTTAATGGAAAATCATGACTTTATAAATCAATTAAATGGAAATGATGTATTTAAATGGTTAAATTGAAGTTCTAGAAATATTTAATTCAAATAGTTAGGAATATTTTAGGAAATTAAATATGGAAATTGGTAAAAAAAAATTAAATTAATTCTTGATTAAATGGACAATTCATAATTATACAAATACTTTCAAAAACATGCCCTAATTAAAAATAGTAAGTGTGTAAGTGGACTTCTAAATAAATCTCACCGTGTGATTTATATATTTTTACAAAAATTACATATTGCAATGGCATGTCTTACAATTTTTCAATATAAACTTTTTAATGGTGGATGAGACGAATGAGAGGCATTGCAGCATAAAAATTAAATACAAAATTTACCAACCACACCCAAAAGTGTTGTACCTTTTATTTGCTTTAAAATGTCAAATATACCCCAAACTAAAGAAAAAAATTTACACATAAACTAACACCACATAATTTAAAACACCACAATAAACAAAAATCAAAAATGTTGATTTCCCCCTGAAATGTTCAAACCCACGGTTAAACCTAGCCCAAATCATCTTGTTCATTTCTCCCCAAATCTGCATTTTTGTGTGTTTGTTGTGTTTCTGTGGTCTTTATTGTGTTGTTTCTATATAAAAATCAAGGATAAATGGGCTACATTGCAATGGTTGAAGAAAAGAAAGTTGATGTTCAAACTTCCTAAACTTAAAACATACAATGCTCTTTTGATGATTTTGAGGTATTAAAACACTTCTACACACTATATAATCCGTAAAACAACATTTAAAAGGATAAAAATATTCAAAAACAAAACTGGGGTTGACTGCATCTACGGCTACCCGTCGCCGTAAGTGACGGTTTGGGAATAATTTAGCGTAGTATCTTGAATCACTATTTCATTTTACCGTATGGCTAATTATGTTAATAAGTCAATCACGGTTGTAACAGACTGTGAGATCATAGATGAAGGTTACATATAACCGTGGTTAGGCTTCCACGGTTGTACGAGGACGTGGGTTTCACTTTCACAGTTACCTTACACCGTGTAGAGCCCTTTAGCGGTTGTTATTAGTCGTGTGTTCCATATCGAAATTAAAGTTCAATTATTAAACAGTGTATGTGTTTTTATTGATTTTTGTTGTTATACTTTCAATTCTTATGTGTTCAAAGATTCTATTATCATTGTACCAATTATATCTACTCAATGTGCTTCCATCGAGGAACCGAATATGCATGAACTAAATATAAGTGAACAAGCAATCACATCAACCTCGCCCAAATGTTTGCACTATTTGTTTCTAGATTTCACATCGTCTATGGTAAAAACCATATCATGCAGTTAAATTTCAACAATTTGAGATTTTTAATGATATTGTATGACATAATTTGATTGTATGCGTTATTAGGATGTGGCAATAGAAGAAGGATTGGATGTTAATGTGATTAATCAAGACCATACAGTCAAATTCACCACTAAGGAAGCATGTTTAGTTTATTTATATTGTACTCAATATGATTTTTCATTTATACTTGAAATTTCCATTTAAACTGCTCTTTCATCTAACAATGTTCATCATGTGCAGATTTTTAATGACTGCGACAAGATGATTATTGATGTCAACAATTTGGTCGCAAGCTTCATGCGGTCGTGATCATTTGAAATCCGACAAGGGTAGTTTAGTTCGAAAGGGGAGGGTCGTACTTGTTTGTGAGTGAAGTGAGCTTCATAGACCCAAAAAAGATAAGAAGAGGAAGCCGTGTTCTGGAACGCGAAAGTGTGATTGTCCCTTTTGATTGAAAGGCGTTCCCCACGATGATGGCCGTTAGGGGGTGGAAGTTGTCTGTGGGCTACACAACCACGGGGTGTCTAAATCACTTATTGGATACCCTTATGTCGATCGACTCTCCCAAGAAGAGTGGCACATTGCTGTTGAGATGATCAACAATGGGGTGGGCCCGAAGGAAGTACTCCAGACATTGAAAAAGAAATCGGAATACAATTGTTCATCCATATGAACAATTTATAATGCTAAAAGCAAAATGAAGAGAGTTGAGATGTAAGGGTGCACCACCATGAAATGGTAGATGCATTTCCTCAAGGAAAAGAGCTATGTCCACTGGCAAATAAGGAATGAGCAAACTGATGGGGTGGAGGATTTACTTTTTTCACATCCCACCTCTTGCTTGTTGGTGAAATGTTTCCCGGGTGTACTA
The DNA here is from genome assembly GCA_949130495.1 of Sambucus nigra. Classification (NCBI taxonomy): domain Eukaryota; kingdom Viridiplantae; phylum Streptophyta; class Magnoliopsida; order Dipsacales; family Adoxaceae; genus Sambucus; species Sambucus nigra. Next base: position 222,674,025 of record OX422207.1, read on the forward strand.
GGGATCGATTGCACCTACAAGACCATCGGTACAATATACGATTATTTGAGATGATTAGAGTCACTTCCACTAGGCAATCGTTTTGTAATGCATTTGTTTGTCTGAAGAGTGAAAAAGAGGAGAATTTAACTGGGCTCTATAACATTTGCGGTCACTATACGAGTCAGAAGATTTTTTGTAAGTTATTGTCTCTGACAAACAACAATCTTGTCTAAATTCTTTGTAAAACATGTTTCCACTTGCCACCATTCTATTATGTTTATTCCGTGTTTAAAAAAACATTAAAGATGCATGTGTGAAACACAACATCAAAGACCAGGATAAGAAGGTATTTATGCAGGGTTGGATTAGGGTTGTGGAGTCTTAGAATTCGATCGACTTTGAGAATGCATGGATGGCTTTCTGTCAAAACTGGCAAAATTACCCAAACATGATTGGGTACATACAGAATAATTGGATGCCTTTGCATTTTCAATTCGTGCATGCATGTACTAATCGCATACCCCACTGTGGCAACCGCACAACTAACAGAGCAGAGGGTGCCCATCCCCAACTGAAAAAACGCTTAACAAATAGCACCGATTTGTTTGCGACGGTGTTGAAGGGTGTGGATGCATTTCTTGGCCACCAAGTTACTCAAATACAAATGGAGTTTCATAAATCACTCTAATCCACCAAGCATGGACACAATGATGCATTTTTACACGATATCGGTGGTAGGGTATCACACTATGCCTTGGACCTAATTGTTATTGAGATCGATTGCATGTGATCGGTGTTGAGTGTATCAGCCACTAACACCCAATATATGAAGATACGATGCTCCCACATACTTGACCAACTACGGATTACCATGTGTCCATGAGTTGTCCCAATGGGAGAAGCTACGCCAAGCAATTCCACAGTGGACACTAGATGATCATTGGAAGAAACTTGATATTGTCCAAGACATCCTTCGATACAGTAACCGTGAATATACTTCCAAGATGATATTGTTTAAGAAATGGTGGACTGAGGCAAGTGAAGCTACTAGAAAGATGATGCTTAGAAAGTTAATGGAAATTGATCGACCCTCTAGCATGCCCTTGAAGGAGCCAGTACAAATTCGTCAAAAGGGTAAGCCACCTAAGGGGAAAAAGTCTTTTGATATATCTATGAAAATAACCCCTTGTGCTTGGGATCAGGATGTACCATCCACAACGGAGCTTAAAAAATCTTTGCAAATAAGACCCCATTGATGGGCACGAAACTGGATACGTGGTCTCTGGAGAAGAAGATGTATATAAAGCACGTTCTCGAATTCTTTCAATCATTTGTGGATGTTATATATGATGTAAAATCGGATGGGAACTGCGGATATACAGCTATTTCCAAAGGTGCAGGTGTTGGGATGGACTAGAGCATTCTCATGCTATTTGTAGTGATATATTGTCTGAACTATGTAGGGACAAGCCGTTTTGGGCAACCATTATGACCTCCTATGATATTTATGAGTATGAGAGGATATTAGACTATTTCAGACACTCATGCACAAGCGAGCATTGATTTATAATGCCAGGGTTTGGCTACCTTTCAGTGAATGCACTTAAGATAATGGTTGCGTTGATATCCAAATTAAAATGCTTAACTTTTGTTCCATTCGACATTGGGCCAAAATCTACGATGGAAGAGAATCAAATCATCTTTATTAGGGGTGGTAAACGGACGGATACGGATTGGATACCATGTTTTCCATATTCGTATTCTCTATCTGGATGAACTATATGTATCCGCCCGGATAGTTAAAGCAACTATCCATATCAATATCCACTCGGACACCTCGGATTCGAATAATATTCGAATTCGTTTACATTGTTTAGCCATTACAGAAAATAACTATTAAAATATCCAATCTAATGAAATCCAATCCAATTAAATATATAACAAAATTACTACCTCCTAATATCAACAATTATGGCTTCCATAATAATAGCAGCATTCCATAATGATAATATGGCTTAAATTCATCCATACTTTACAACCATATAAGCTTAAAGTCATCCAAAAAAAATAACAGTAGCATTCCATAACAGGATAAATAAATATGCACCTTTTAGATTAAATCAAATTTATTGAGAATGATAACCTCATGGATCTTTTAGTCTTAAAAACATATTGATATTTTTATTTTAATAAGTATACATTTTTATTTTGTAGATAATATACCTGTTGTTAACTTCAGTTCTCATCATAATCAAAAACTATCTCTTTACTTTTTTGTTTCTCTCCTACATTTATTTATAATTAAGGAAACTAATGAACGACCACATGAACAATATATAAATGCATTTATATAATTTCATTTTTATTTTGTATGTACCTGTTGTTGCTAACTTTCGATTGCAAGAGGAGGGAATGCGCAACGTCGGAGTTTATGCGTTGTGGAGGTGTTGAAGCGGTGGCGGGGTTGATGAGCAGTGGCGGGCTGATGTGGTGGATGGGGAGGTGGCGGAATGAGAGTTTTTTGTGGAGTGAAATGAGGGTTTCTTTTCTCTTTTTTGTACGAAAGATAAATGAAATTAGTTTTTTTTTTGTTTTGAGCGGAGTATATGTTCTTTAGTGAGTGTATGTTGTGTGTGATAAGGTGTATTGTAACTTTAGTGTAACTCCATAATAATATACCCAATAAAATAATAATACATCGCATTTTATGATATACCCAATAAAATAATAACTTTAGGTTGTTTTTGTTTTAAGTGGAGTATGTGTTTGTTTTATTTTAGGGAATAAACGATTAAGGTTTTTTTTAATATTATTTTATTAGTAATACTAATACTAATATTATTAGTAATATTTTAAACATATGTTTGACGGATATGAATATCCGGTAAAATGGACACTCCGCATCGGATACATATTATTCGTGTCGAATACTAGTACTATATGTATCCGTATTCGTTTTCTCTAATATTTTTATATAGTATCCATGTTCGTATCCGTTTTCATTTTTTTAGATAAATATCCACAAATTCGAATTCGGATATCGGACAGATGTATTTTTGAATATCCGTTTACAGCCCTAATCTTTATCCTCAACGTATCAAATATTCATTGGGTGAATTTGAAATGCACAAGATTTTGTCCCATACCACAAATTGCCTCTCACTAGAGATTGATGGCCATCAAGATGCCATAGAGTGGACTACTTTGCTCAAGTCCCGCTTACAAACATTGCAGCATATATGTCCCAAAGACATTGAGACGAAAGATGAACCGTGCTTAATATCGTCAGATAAAGGCGAGGACCTGATGGTGGCTTAAATTGGTGAAAGTCTTAGGGATGATTGTAACTTTTATTGTAAATTTTGGTTATATGTAAATTGGTTATTGGTGAAAGTCTTGGGGATATAAATTTCTAACTTTTGTGCAATTATTAGTATAATATAAATTGGTTATTGGAGAAAGTCTTACCAATTATTGATTGTAACTTTTCGTAACTTTTTGTAGTTATTAGTATAATACAAATTGGTAACTGCAGAAAGTCTTACCAATTATTGATTGTAACTTTTTTAAGTTTTTGTTCAAATATTGGTTATAAGTGATAAGCAAGATTATTGGTTATATGTGATAAGCAAGATTTATGGATAAAGCAAGTCATTTAAAATCTTAGGGTATTGTAAGTAACATACGATCCCTTGAAACCGTGTATATATATATCAACGGTGACACCACACCGGGAAAGCAAAATGTATGGTAACACCACACTAGCGGATACATATACCACGGTTGGACCTCACTGTAACTCTATACGACACGGTTAGATGTCACCGTCCTATTTAGGCAGACACTTGGGCAATTTTCCAACCCAAATATCACGGTCCCATTGAGGCAGAGACTTGGGCTATTTTCCAACCCAAATATCCCAGCCTAATGTAACCGTGCTTAACATTTACAAGGTAAGTTATGGCCATAATATCATATACCCCGGTTGGACCTCACCGTCCCATTTAGGCAGAGACTTAGGCTATTTTCCAACCCAAATATCCCGGCCAATTACAATAGTGTGTTGTAGCATCACGGTGAGTTATGATTGTAATATCATATACCACGGTTGGACCTCACCGTCCTATTTAGGCAGAGACTTGGACTATTTTCCAACCTAAATATCATGTCAATTAAAATTGTGTGTTACAGCATCACGGTGAGTTATGGCTGTAATATCACATACCACGATTAGAACTCACCATCCCATTTAGGCAAAGACATGGGCTATTTTCCAACACAAATATCACGGTCAATCAAAATCATGTGCTACAGCATCACGGTGACTTGTGGCCGTATTATCATATATCATGGTTGGACCTCACCGTTCTATTTAGGTAGAGACATGGGTTATTTTCCAACACAAATATCACGGTTCATTAAAACCGTGTGTTACATGTTCATGGTGCCTTATGGTCGTATTATCATATATCACGGGTGGACCTCACCTTCCCATTTAGGTAGACACTTGGGCTATTTTCCAACCCAAATATCAAGGTCAATTGAATATGTGTTTAACATCTTCATGATGACATGTGGTCTTTACTTTATAAGACATGGTGTGATGTCACCGTCCCATTGAGGCAAAGACTTGGACTATTTTCCAACCCAAATATCACGGCTTAATGTAACTGTGCTTAACATTTACACGGAAAGTTATGGCCGTAATATCATATACCACGGTTGGACCTCACCGTCCCATATAGGCAGAGACTTGGGATATTTTTCAACACAAATATCACGGTTAATTGAAACCGTGTGTTACATTTTCATAGTGACACCACATCGTGCTCTTTAAACTACGGTCACACCACACCATGTATCTCTCACTAACTGTTGGATCATACCGTACATTATATGCATGCCTCAGTATTTATTTGTAAAATATAAAAAGGTAATTTACAATGTAATGTAAAATGAACCAAGAATAATTTACCATCAATTGTTCAAACACAATATTATTTACAAAAATTAAAAAATGTTCATACAAGAATAATTTCAAACAAGGCATGCCAATATTACATTCAGACACAACAAAATATTGTTCATACATGTCATAATTCAAATTTGTTACAACATGTTATAATTCAAAATTGTTTTACAACACAGTTGAGTTACAAAGAAATTCTTCCATAAAAATATGTCTACTTTCGCCTTAAACGCTTCTTCGGGGGGGCCTTTTCATTGGGGGGCCTTCTGCTTGGGGGATTTGTTCTTGGGGGCTGGATCGTGTCGCGCCTTGGTTCGAGTTTCCTGACGCATTGGTGCCTTTCCCTTTTCCTTATTAGCATGCATTCCCTTAGCCTCAAGTAGGGCGTCAAGCGTTGCACGTGATATCTCAAGGACATCCTAAACCTCCTGGTCCGAGCCGGCTTCAATAGCCTCCTAGAGCAGGCTAATGGCTACGTCTATCCCCTGGACCTATATAAAATTACCATCAAATGTGTTAGACAATATTTTAAGAAAATAAATCAATTTAAGATTAAATTTCAAAACATTTACCATTTTATCCGAGTGCTTTAACTCCAACTTGCGTAGTCTATGCTCGGAATTTTGAATGTATAGATGGGATCATTCTAGGTACCAAGACATATACCCATCCACACATTCCCAAGACACGGTAATCACCACAATCTAGCGTCTAGCATCAGAAAGAACATGGTCGATCCAGTTAAGTTGATACCATTTCTCGATATCAAACTTTAATTTGTAGCGGGCCTGGGTCTTTCCCCTCTCCTCTGATAACACTACTAATATTTTATTTTAGAATTTAATACATTTTCATTTAAAATTTTCATTTTAACCATATGGAATTTTAAATTGAGTAATTCCCCCCACTAAAATATAAAAAAGAAAAGAAAAAAAGAAAAATAATTTTAAAACACCAAAATATCTCGAAATAAGAAAAAAAAATCTGGAGAGAGAGAAAACAATCCAAACACTAAAAAACTGAAAGTAACCCCTTACCACTATCTATTCCCTCACAAAATCACCAAAAACCCAAAAATCAACAAAACTAAGAGTTGGATTACTATCTCTAATAGTATACAAACAAAACAAGAGATGATTTCTAAAAATTAATAAAATAATTCAAATTCACCAAACCAAACTGTGGATTTGAAATCGAGTTTGGAATAAATTTGAAATTGGATGACAATACACTTCAAATGACAAATTTATGTAAAAAATACATAGATTATCTTGTGGAATTTCATATGAGACCTTTATGCCAAAAACTTATGATCCATTATATCATCAGTCGATCGAGATTTTACATTTTGACGATGTAAAAAAAACTTGTTAACTTTTTTATTATATGTACACGACACAAAACAATTTTGTTATAAAATCAGTCCCTAAAATTATTTAATACCAAAAATGTCATTTTACGTGTTAAAATACAATTATTTTAGTATTCCTTTAATTTTCTACTCCGCAACTGGGCAATCAACTTTTTTTTGTAAAAATATTCCTTGTTCTATTTGTCCTCAATTAAAGTTTTTTTCTACTTTAGAAAAAAATAATTTTATCATTATAAATCTAGTCCTTATTCTTTATTTGCTTTGAATAATGTGATTATTTAAAAAAAAGTAAATTTGCTTTGTTTTCAAATATTGGATTAATGATATCACAAAACCCCTCATCATCAAAACTCCCGTACTACTTTTGTTCAACGATTTTTTATATTTTATATTTGATTTTTGACGTTTTAGATACAATACCATTGAATCACTTTGTATCGCCTTCTTATCGTTGCTCCGCCACTATATTGTAAAATTATATTTGCACTTTTTTTATTTGAAAATTTATTTTGTAGTGTTAATATAACAAACTTATTTTATAGTGTAATACTAAAAAATTGAGTGTAGAGTGTAATTATATTTTTATGAAAAGGAAAAACGAAGGATACAAAATATTAAAAATAATTGAAAAAATCAAGAAAAAATGATAAAGAAAATTTAATTTTGCACTTTGACGAAGGAGCACCAATGGTTAGACTCTAATGACCTGAAGTCCGACGACAACCGTATTCTAATGTTTAAAAAGAATGTAGCATTAGTATATTTTTGTAATAAAACACCTCATTTTAAACCAAAAAATAGGAACAATATTTGTGAAGAAATAATAACGTATAACAACAAAGTTTTAAAAAGACTAACGATTTTATTAAGGACAAAAAAGTAGAGACCATTTTTATAAAAGAAAATACGATTGTCCTAAAACCTTAATATGAGTAGGGGTGTAAAATCGAAGAATACAGAGTGAATACCATACTATCCATTATCCTTATCCGTTCACAAGTGTATTGTCCTATCCTAATCCGTATCTGCTCGAATAATATATACAACTATCCTTATTTGTATCCTTTTGGATATCCCGGATTCATATAATATATGTACCCATTTATATTATTTAAGGGTCCGTTTGGTACACTCCATGACAAATATTGTCACGACAAACTTTGTCATGACAAACTTTGCCAAGCCAAATGTTATTTTTCTCACATCAGGCTATCAAACAACCAAATGAGGTAAAAACAAGTTTTTTGGGCAAAACATTTTAATAACACATTTTTAAAACAGATTTTTTTATAACATTTTCTTCAAATTGTTTTTAAAGCAGTTTTTATAATATATTCAAACAGTTTTTTAAAATGTTTAAAATAGTTTTTACAATATTTTTATAATACGGTTTTTAAAAAAAATTGTAAAACATTTTCTTAACAATTTTTATAATATTAAAAACAGTTTTTTAAACATTACAAAATAGTTTTTTAAATAATGAAAACAATTTTTTAATTATTTAAAACGGTTTTTAAAATTGTCTTTAAAAAGTTTAAAATAATTTTTATAATATATTCAAACACTTTTTAAAAATGTTAAAAATAGTTTTTACAATATTTTTATAATATGGTTTTTTAAAAAAATTGTAAAATATTTCTTAACAATTTTTTATAATATTAAAAATAGTTTTTAAAACATTACAAAAGATTTTTTAAATATTCATAACAGTTTTTTTAATTATTTTAGTTTTTAAATTATTTATTAAAACATTAAAATCATTTAAGAAGTTAACAAATTTGTTGGCAAATATTTCTCACTCAAATAGGTAAGCAAAGTTTTCCAACAGCTTATGCATAAAGGGTGTTGTAAACTGGCAAATAATGTTACGACAAATTGTGCTAACGGCCAAAAAGTGTTCAAATTTTGATATTTTCCAATTTTTTTACATTTGCCATGACAAAACATGGCAACCAAATGGACCCCAATATACATACATTGTGATTATCAAGAATTGATATGAAAATTTGCTAGATCTAAACAAAAATAGTTTTTACACGACATAAGATTAAATATTTTATTAAATATGACTACAAAAAATAGAAAATCATGATTTAAAATAAGTTCTAACATCTAATGCGTACTACGAAACCCTTCACTAACCGGATAATATGTTATATCGAGTGAAAGTGAATACATATATAATTTCAGTTAGATGATCATTGTACAATAGTTACATAGTATAGAAGATGGTATTAAAGACAAGAACAAAAGGATATGATTTTCTTTATTGTGTTCATACATTATATAGTTATTAGTTTAATTTTTCCCTCAAAAACCATCAAGATAATCGAATTACAAATATAAATTTAAAAATAGATAATAAATAGTACTATAGATACATATATCCAAAATGGATATCCATAAATATGAATAGTCCACTTCAGATATGGATTATTCGTGATGGATACCTTACTATTCATATCCGTATCTGTTTCTCCCGAATATTTAAATATGGTATCGGAATCCTCAATTCCAGATTTCTATTCGGACAAGTATTCGCAAAAAAAAAAATTTGAATACCGGATGGATTTGGATTTCGAATATTCGTTTATACCCCAAAGTAGGAGTTTAAACTTAAATAAAATTTTGTATTAAGAATAAAAGACATTAATGCCATTTTTATAAAAGAATAGGTGACTGTCCTAAAATCATAATAGGAGTTTAAATTTGTATATAATTTTAGCATTAAGGATAAAAGAAATAGGGACCATTTTTATAAAATAAAAGTTGACTATCCTAAAACCATAATAGGGACCATTTTTACTTAAGGGTAAAATTGGTATTTAAAAATATAATTTAAAAAAGGGTCTGATACCAAAAAAGTTTCACAAATATTTTTTAATACATATTTAATCCAACCCTTTTACTTTGTTTCAAAAGGCCCTCTCAACATAAAAACATACAAAAAAAAGGAACTCCGATGAGGGTCCCCGAAGCTCCGACAGGGGGGGGAGGTGGGGGGTGAATGCCACTAGCGCGGACCTTTAAAAATAAGAAAATATTAGTTAGACTGTTTGGAACAAAGTAAAAGGCTTCGACTAAATGTGTACTAAAAAATATTTGAGGGACTTTTTGGTATTTCATCCTTTAAAAAATAAGGATTATATCTACAAAAAAAATCGAATATCCTATATTCATATCCAACATTATTCTCAGTCCTAAAATTATATAATCTATTAGGTTTATTAACAAGTCCATATTGTTGCAAATTCTAGCAAAAGTCACGAAATATTAAATAAATATACATCAAAAGTACAACCAAAGGTCTTATTATGATGAAAAGACTAGAGAGAGAGAGAGAGAGGAGACAACGTTGGGGGTGAGGTTATCGGGGTCGGGGTGGGATTGTCAGGGGTTGTTGTCAAGCTATAATTGTTTTTGGTTTGGTAATCTTTTTAGATTTTTTTCTATTTTTTGTTTCTTTTTTAATTATAGATATCTTTTTGGATTTCTAATTCTTTAAATTAATTTATTTTTTAAAATTGCACCTTTTAGTGAACATTAACACTCCATTAATGAAAAAATATCTAATTCTTAATACATTATTAAGAATCATTTTTTTTACATTTAATTATTAATATTTTGTTGCTTATAATTAATAAACAACATTTCTCATTACCTTAGAAAAATGTTGCGATGCCTCTCATTCGTCTCATCCACCGTTAACGTGTGTATATTGGAAAATTGTAAAAAATGCCAATGCAATATGTAATTTTTGTAAAAATATATAAATCACACGGTGAGATTTATTTAAAAGTCCCCTACTATTTTGAATGAGGGGATGTGTTTGAAAATATTTGTACAATTATGAATTGTCCATTTAATCAGAACTAATTTAAAAATAAATTTATTAATTTCCATATTTAATTTCCTAAAATATTCCTAACTATTTGAATTAGATATTTCTAGAACTTCAATTTAATCATTTAAATACATCATTTCCATTTAATTGATTCAAAAAGTCATGATTTTCCAAAAAAAATTCAAAAAACACGTGAGCTAAGTTCAACTTTATATATCCATCTTGTAAAAAAATTGATTTCTAATTAAACCGGTTAATAAACCATATGATAATTAATCAACAAAAAATATAGACATGTAGATAAATAAGACATCTGTAACCATGAATAAAGTAGAATTATAATGTGATAATGAGTTTCATCATTATAACCAACTCCGAATAATGTACAGTCCCAACAAGAGACTCTAAAGCACCCCCAATATCACTAAAACTCATGCCTCATGACTGTTGATGACTTGTGACTTCAAAATACCCGAAAACTGTTATTTGGATTGATACCTCACTTTCTGAAAGGATCATGATATTTTCAACCAAAAAATCTCTCCAAAACACCCTCTTGGACAAAACACCACATAAGTACCCAATATTTGTACAAAACACCAAACACATACAACACCACATTAACCTTGTCCCATATAAAAATACAAAAAAAATTTAAACCTCAATTTTTCTATTTCCTCTCTCTCTCTAACTTCTCTCCCAAACTTTTCAACCTTTTAACTTACTTCCATTTTCTCTAAAACCCTACTACTTACCCTCAAGCTTCATTTTTGGTATGTTACACCATTAAAACTTACTCCCATTATATTTTGTGCTCTCATTTTGTGTATTAAATCATACATATAAAAATTCCATTATAAACTCATTAAACCATACAAAATATAACCTTAATTAATCTAACTAGAAATATATTGCATTTGCGTGATTAAAAGCTAGGGTTTAACCCATTTGAACAACCTAGGGTTTACCATTTGGAAAAAAAAATTATTCTATGCACCTATGGTCGCCCGTCGCCGAAGGTGCCAAGCACATTCGGTCACATCCCACCGTGATTCACCCATATGCGGCCATAGTTCACCGTGTTTTGGTTTTCACGGCCATAAACCACTGTGGTTTGGTTTTCACGGTCTCTTATTATCGTGGTGTGTTGTTTCCTGGCCAATAATCACCGTATGTAGTTATTTTATATTTTCTTCATATTGAAAATATTTAAAGTTATTTTTAATGTATGCATGTATACTTGATTGTGAAAGTTTCAACATGATGAACGTATTCATGTATGCATGTATTTCTAAAAATTGTCATTTTTAGGCCCTTACATATGATTGAACATCCATCCATTATATATTTTCTTCATATTAAAAATATTTATAGTTATTTTTAATGTACGCATTTATACTTGACTGTGCAAGTTTCAACACGATGAACATATTTATGCATGCATGTATTTTTGAAAATTGTATCATTTTTAAGCCCTTACATATTATTGGACAACCATCCATTATATATTTTCTTCATATTGAAAATATTTATAGTTATTTTTAATGTATGCATTTATACTTGATTGTGCAAGTTTCAACATGACGAACGTATTTATGTATGCATGTATTTCTAAAAGATTTGTCATTTTTAGGCCCTTACATATTATTGGATAGCCATCCATTATATATTTTCTTCATATTGAAAATATTTGTAGTTATTTTAATGTATGCACGTATTCTTGATTGTGCAAGTTTCAACATGATGAACGTATTTATGTGTGCATGTACTTCTAAAAATTTTGTCATTTTTAGGCCCTTACATATTATTGTTTCTTTATTGGTATGAACTTATTAATTTGATGTTCATTTGCTAATATAATTCCATTAATTTCTTATGTAGGTAATATAAATGGGAAGAAGGAAAAGTCCTCGTACCGCATTCGAGCGAAAAAGGAGGTTGGAGGCGGCGAAGGAAATACGACCACCCGTCTCTTCCTCTAGTAGTAGTAGTGCCGGTGAGGCCACTAGTTCGAGTAAATGATATTCTCCTATGAGGTCGTTGGATAAAGTAGTCGACCACATGGTAGAGGGTTTATTTACTGTTGGTAAGGGTTCTACATCGTAGTCAGTGAGTAAGTGGTTAAGGCGGTGGTAGGTGATTTACTTAGGGTTAGTGAAGGGGGAGAAGTAAGAGCAAGAAATAAAGAGGAAAAGAAAGAAGATGAAAAATCACGAGAGGAAGAAAGTGAAGAAGAAGGAGATGGGTGCACGGACGAGTCTTCTTCATCGGAAGATGAAATCCAACCTTCAATATCTAGAGCACCCAAGAAGAAAACACGTACAAAAAAATAAGCCACTCGGATTCACAACCTCTTGAGGGGTGCACGCCAAATAACCCCGAACTGCTGAAAAAATTTCATAACCATATCGGTTATTCTATATGGAATCGAGATGAGGAGAGGGGGATAATGAAGTGCGTGTACCCTACAAAAAATTTGTTGAGTGGGACATATAGACGGAGGATAAGCGGGTTATAAAGTTAATGAAGAACTAGGGTCTGTGGAGTCTGATAAAGTACTCCTATCGGTACATAAACTATGTATCGGTGTTAGCATTCATCGAATGATGGTAGTCGGAGATGAATTCATATCATATATAATTCGGTGAGATGACCATTACCTTAATGATGTGTACCATCTCCTCCAAATCGTGGTAGTTGGTAAACCGATGTGCGGTACTACTTTTAGGAAAGTTGAGGAGAAGGCAGTCCAAATTGAATGGCTTATGAAATATCTGGGTTGTACCAAGGAGGAGACTAAGGAGGAGTGCAAGTCTGTCTATGCCGTTCATTTTGACTGGATAATAAATTTGTGCAAGTGGAGGGTTAAGAAGCTGGGGGAGGGTGTCATGAAGAGACAGATTAAAGACTGCTAGGGGGTACTTGCTTTTCGTGGTCGGTTGCTTGTTGTTCCGGGACAAATTGGGGAACTGAGTCTCATGTACTACCTGCAGCCTTAATGAAAATCAGTAAATGCAAAGACTATGCTTGGGGGATGGGTGTATTGGACCATTTATATTGACAGATGGGGATTGCCTCGCGGGTAGATGTTCGGCAGGAGGCCGGATATCTTCCCCTTCTCGTGGTACATTATTTAAATTTAACATGTGCTTTTAATTTTGTTTTGTAATATATGAATTTCCTAATTAATATGTCTATTTGATTGCAGGCGTGGATATACGACCACTTTAATTTAGCCAGGGGTGTTAGAAGTCTCGAGTTTCAGCATAACGACTCGCATCTATTCAAATGGAGGGTGCAAACGGTGTCATGTGATGCCTTTGAATAGATACTGAAGCTAAGGGAAACTTTAGACGATTTAAATCTTAAGACGTAAGTATTATTTATTTTAAGGTCATGTATTTATTTTCTTATTTTTATGTACTGACATTTAGAAATACGTTTAAGTTGTATGGGATCCCTACTCTGAAAATAGTGAGGCCTATCCATTTCAGGAGGTCTCATGGTACAACGGACTCCTCGTTTGCTATGATGTTGGGAACCCTATTACCCGGAGAGGGTCCTACACCAAGCTGGCCGAGTTTAAATAATTCTTAGACCGCCAATGCGCCCTTATTTAAATTAAAATTACCCCAAAGTTATTAATTTATCAAATATCAATAGTTTATATAAATATGAAGCCCTTCCTTTATTTTTTGAAATGTTAGTCATAAAAAAGATTTTCATTTAATGAGGATTTTGTCCTTTTTTCTCGAAAGAAACCTAAATTGTTTTTCTTATTAATTGAAGGATCGATGTCTCTCATATGTTAAATATTTATTAATATACCAAATAAATATGGATAAGAGTCTCTCTCTCTCTCACACACACACACACTTATAAGTCTCTTTATTTTAAGTTATAAAAAATGATATGTACCCTAAACAAAGCTCTCAAGCATACCATAAAGAACATTAAATGTTTGAACTTGATATGGGACCCACACAAGGTACAAATATTTAATGAACTTTAAAAAATATTTTGGATGATTTATTTGGGTTACATAGCATCATTAGTTAAGTTATACTAGATTCCTGACATGTCTCTTCTTATTTCATTTATCTTGTACAATTACCCCCATATCTAATCCATCACCACCTCTCTCAAACTTGTTCCACTTTCACATCATTTTACCTCTCACTAGATAACTCTACTCATCGAGTCATTTTTGTAGCTTAAATGTTTCAGCCCACTGACTTAAATAAGAGTATAAATAGGAGACTCATTTCCCCATTCGGGGTATCAAGTGAGGCAAGCACAAATAAAGTGTGCCAAGTAAAAATGTTCTTATTAAATAGTGAGTGTATTTAGAGTAAGTGAGGTGAGTTCTTGAGAAATAAAATTGTATCCTAAATATTGAGTGACCCTTGTAATATTAGTGAGCCACTTTGTAAGGACATTTTTGTCCATTACCATTTAGTATGTCGTATACCGCTACACCGTCATTGAAGTTTAAGCTCACACTCATATCAAGACGGATCCGAATAATCAAGGATCTTCAATAAAGCCTCGACGAGATTTATTTTGTAAAAGTTGAGTTTTAAATTCCTTAAAAGTTTCATTTTAGTATTGGGAAATTTTTCTAAAATGTTTTTAAAAAATCGAGGCATTTTTATAAAAGAATTTTTTTTGTTTTCCAGAACCGGACCGATCCTATTAAAAAAGGAAAAAGATCGGTCCCCTTCGCAAAATCTTTCTGCCAAAATTTCCTAACCGGATCGATCCTTTTAAAAAAGAAAATGGATCGATCCGCTTTTCCCTGACCCATTTGGTACCGGATCGGTCCCATTTGTAGATTTTGTCCACCGCCTCAGATCTTTTATTTTTCTATAAAAAGCTATTTCAGTGGTGTATTTTCACAAGACTTTGAGAGAGTTTTTAAGAGACAAAATACATCAAGTCTTCATATTTTTTAGTCCTAAAACTCATGTTTGATTCACACCAAAAATCCCAATTACTTTTGTGAATCTTTTGGAACCCTATAACGCTACTTTGCTTTCGTTCATCCTTTGTGGGGAGATCTCTACAACCGAGAGCTGCGTGCTATTGTGGAGGGAGTCTCTACAAAGTTTATAACTGCGGTCCTTGTGGTATAGCTGCGCGTGAACCACTGTAGATTTCTAGCCGATGCTTTGAAGATTTGACGAAGACACCGTTCATTACTCTTGTGGGCGATATCAAGATTGTATGCAAGTCAATGGTCTTGTAAACTTGTCAAAGTTCTAGAAATAGAAAGGTTTTTCCCTTCGGGGATTTTTCCTGAATTATTGTTACGCATGCTATATCTTATTTATGTTGACAATTTGTGAATTTAATCAATTATCACACACCAACTTTCTACACACTTGAGTGTGCATTTATGAGTCAATAATTTTACTGAACTTTGTACAATGACACACGTTTGTAGATGTGGAAAATGAATTGATGACCACCATTCAAGAAGGTATGACCATGAGCCAGAATATTAAGAAAATTAAAAATTTATGTTAGGAAATTTCTTCGCTTGATTATTCTTGGCCTAAAACCCAAATATAATGGATTTATTATGACAACAAGTGATTGGAAAGCTCATTCCACACTAGTTGAGTTGGAAAATTTATTGATTAATCAAGAGACGTTGATGAAATAAACGAGTGGGGTCTCAATAAATAGTAATGAGGAGGAACGTTTTAGTAATAGAAGAAATAGATTTATAGGACATAATGTAGAAAGAGAAAAGCTCGAGGAAACAGACTCAACCTCGTGGCAGTAAGAAAAGAGCTCACATGTACGTGGAGCTCAACCAAACAAATAATGGGACTAAAATCACTCATAGAACTTTAGGGGATGCAACAATTAGTGTTTCAATTGGGGCAAGAAGGGTCACTATTTTAAATATTGTTGTCACAAGAAGAACACATACGTAGAAGGTAATATTGCAACATCAAATAGCCAAGAGATACACAGTGAAGAAATATGGAATTTTAAAGCATCATTCTAAGTATTTTAGTCCACTACAATTTCCCTCTAAAAGATGATGCAAAATCGGAGTTTTCTCTCATTACAACACCCAAGTCTGTAGCTATCAACTATAAAGATGACTGAATTGTGGACTCGGGATGCTCCCATCACAAACAAGGAGAAATTGTCAAATATGTATGAGTACAGAGGAAAGCAAGTTGTTGTGACTGCTAATGACTCAAAGTTGCCAATCACACATGTTGGGGAAACAATTATTATTCTTCGTTTCAGTCCTAATCACGTGCAATTACAAAATGTCTATCACGTTCCTGAGATAAAGAAGAATTTACTTTCGTTATCATAACTAACATCTTCAGGAAATTATCTGGGTTTTGGATCAAATGATGTCAAGATGTATCGAGATATAAATCCATCAAGTACACATATTATGGAAGGAAGACGTTTACAGTTTATCTGCATGATATCTTATGAATCTGAACATACATAGATAATACATGAAAAAATGAGACTGTAGATTTATGGAATGCAAGGTTAGGATATATTCTACCATAAGCTGAAGATGATGATGAATAAAGATAGGATCAAAGTCCTTCACCAGTTGGAGATCCAAGAAGATACTATTCGAGAAGTCTACCAATATGGAAAGGCACACAACTACCTTATAAGGAGTCGAAGTCCAAGGTTAAAAAACCATTGGACTACATCAAAACTAGCAAATTGTCACGATCAAAAACCTTTACAATTCGAACTTGTCACGGTAAAAAATTATCACATGTTTAGGGGTGATGACTTTTTTGTCACGGACATGTCACGGTTAAAGTCCGTGACACGTTTTTCCTTTTTATAATAATGTCACGAAAATTGATCGTGATAAGTCCATGACAAAGGGAACTTGTCACGGACTTTGACCCTGACATATCCATGACAACTTGAACTTATCACAGTCATGTCATGGTTAAAGTCCGTGACAAGTTCCCTTTGTCACGATCAAAGTTCTGACATTATTGGATAGAAATAAAAAAAACTGTTGGGCAATATGTCCACTACCACTAACCAGCAGTATTTTATAACCTGTTACAGCACACATATGATATATTTTCTCAACCAACATTTATTCATTCATAAGATGTAAGTCATTCAACATTTATTCAATTATTATCAAATGATAAACAATAAACAACATCCAATATTCAATATTCATATTCATAATAAACAAATACTAATCAAATTATTACAAATAATTGTTCATTTGTTATTACTTTGAAGGACGGAGGTAGGCCATACTACATAAGAATTGAGACAACCTTAAATAGTACGAATGCCATATTATTCGTTTAACCATACGGGGTCATTCTCATTTCCCACATACACATTCGTAATGTAGACTCGTGTCTCGTGCAGTTATAACAGAAGGTTATTTACCATAGCACCTAGGCATGTATTCGGATCGCTCAACCCCTTAATTATTCTATCATCACCCCGTGTATCTACTATATACACATTAAGCTAAACAATTGTTGAAAATGGCCTTGGGATGAGGAGGTTTGGGTGAGGGTGGCAAATATGTCATATGGAGATGAGGGGGATATCGGTGAGGGTAAGGATTTGAAAGATGGAGCAGTGGTCCCCTCATCCACCACTTTCTCCTTGCCCTTCCCTGAGATGGACTCAACCTGTCCTTTAAGAGAACGTCTAGCATACACAAACATTTTTTGCATTGTTCTGTCCAAGTTTTCAAACTTCTCGGCTCTATTGGTCGTTAACTCATCCACCTTGCATGCTAGCCCAGTGTTGCTCGACGCAATCCCGGTGAGCCTCGACTTCCCCACTCGAGAGATAACCCCTCGAGTGCGGTCATTGTGATCCCGCCTGAGCACTTCCTTAGTGCCTCCATATCTAGAGATGCCTTATCAGCCTCACTTTGGGAGTTGTGAACTTCTTTAAGCTTTTCCTCACAATTAGATAAATTAATAAAAAATTATGGGATTATAAATTTTTATTTTTCATAACTTAATTAAAATTTTAACTTACAATAGTGGTGGCCACATTAGGATCCACCTACTTACTCTTCCCTTTCTTCGTTCGAATTTCCACATATACATCGAGCTGTATGGCTTATCCCCGAGACCATTCACCATCTACTGAAATAAAATAATGCAAAATTAGTAAATTTGTATATAATTATCACTAAATTGAATAAAATAAAAATAAAATAAAAGAATATTCAAAACTTACCATCCTATGCTCCAGCTCGGCGTAAGACGTACGCCCAGTGCTCGTCGAACTTCTTAGCCCGATTTTCCCTCCCCGATTGATGAAAGGACAATTTCCTCTTCGAGACCTCATTATCGACAAACTGTTTCTAGCTTCCCAATGAAATTATCTAATCGATGGTACCGTGTCCATAAGTCATAAGATGGACTCCCGGTACTGTCCAAAATACTGTATGCGCATATTTTTCTTCCACATTTTATATTGATCTCTTAATTTTTCCAACGTGGAGTCACATAAATGCAGGGGCAAGCCGTATTGTTCCTGTCAAACAAATACAAAATAAAAATAAAGTGAGTTTGTGGTATTTAAATTATAAAATATAAATATAAATACAAAACAAAAAGAAAGTGAGGAAGTACATGTAATGCCCCCCAAATAGCCATCTTAGCTCGTAGGGAACCTTCCTCCAATTCGTGTACCCAAGGCCAACAATCGTTTTCAGCAACTCCAATGCCCTAACATGTAAGTCCATCTTATTCTCCACTACTGTCCCCAACTTGCCCCACTTTGGGATCCTAGTGCTACACGAGCCTTACTAGCACCCGCTTCCCTGACTACCTGATGTAGACATTTCCTGTAAAAATTGCTATTAGTAAAAACATATATATGAGAAAATGATCAAATCCAAATGAATAAAAGAACTAAATTATCATCCGATAATAACAAAGCAAGGGGATACAAATTAACAACATTAGAAGAATACAAATCCATATCATAAACCAAATAAAGCATTGTTTTAAATAAATGGAACACTTATTATAAATATAAAAATTGTTTCAAATTAGTGTTATGTCACGAACTTTGAAATAAAGCTTATACTTATTAAAATCCAAATTAACGTATTCACTAACCAACCAACCAATTTTGATTCAAATCCACAAAAATTGATCAAATCCAAATGAATAAAAGCATTAAACTGCCATCCGATAATAAGAAAGCAATAGAAGAATGCAAATTAATAACATTAGAAGAAAATAAAATCCATATCGTAAACCAAACTTACCATTGTTTTAAATAATTGGAACTTATTACAAATAAAAAATTATTTCAAATTCGGTTATGTCACGGACTTTGAAATAATGCTTAAACTGATTAAAATTCAAATTAACATATTCATTAACCAACCAACCAATTATGATTCAAATCCACAAAAACTGATCAAATCCAAATGAATAAAAGCATTAAACTGTCATCCAATAATAACAAAGTACTGCAAGAATACAAATTAACGACATTAGAAGAATACAAAATCCATATCATAAATCAAACTAAGCACTGTTTCAAATAATTGGAATACTTATTACAAATATAAAAATTGTTTCAAATTCGGGTTATCATCTAAAATGGAGTGATATTCGGTAAGGGAAGCCAAGTCATCCACGCTACTGGTTAGACGCTTTGGCGTATGTGGGACGATTGACCACGATTCATTGTTGATATACTCCAAGTAAAACACTTTCTTGACCTTTTGAAAAGAACAAACAAAGAGCTCACCGCTCACATGCTCATTTCTCTTCAACTTGGACAAGTCAACCATGATCAATTTGATACCAGGATTAACTTTATAAGCATATTTATCCTCAACTCTTAACCAATCGTATTAAAACACAACCTCTTTGAATCTTATGTAGTCAAATTCAAATATATTCTGAATGACACCATAGCAAGTCATTCCAGCTTCAACGAGGTTTTTATCTTTCGTGCTCACCTAAAAATAAGTAAGAGCCTTGTATAAAACACCCGAGTTCTGTACATTAATATTTTTCTCGTACATCGTTGCACCGAATACATAACCATTTAATTGATACTTTTTTTAATCATGTGCTATGAATAAGGGTCCAGTGGCTAGACGAGCAAGCCTTGATGTCATATCACCCCTCTTTAAGAGCTGAGATTATAGATAAATTAATTAGGTTAGTTTTAAAGCTTTCTTATAATATGTCATTTAATAAGAGACATTTTCATTATAATTACTTTGTGTGACACCCACAGCCTAAAGTAATTGTCTGATTATTCCATCATTCTTCATCTTTTATTGTTTAGACAAACGTCATATTTCCTGCATTGACTGCAACGAACTTATTACAAAATTGATCAATTATAAAAGTTAAAATAATATAAAATTAAGTTTTCCATTCTTCGGCATTTTCATGTGTGTCAAATAGATAACGAGCTACTTGTTCATGTTGTAAACTCGTTAAATTCACTCGCACGCCCATCACTTGACCACCCTCATCGATGAACCCATCACTGTTATCCACGATGCTTGGGTCAGGCATATATTCTCGAGTGTAGATTGATGACTCAATGATTATGTATTCGTTTACAATTGATCCTTCAATGTATCACGTATTCTTGACATAATCTTTGAAAACTTTCATCAACATTTCAAACAGATACATCCACCGATATCTAACTGGGCCACAAAGAAGTGCCTCGTCGCATAAGTTTACCAATAAGTGAATACTTATGTCAAATAATGACGGGGGAAAGTACTTCTCCAACACACAAACCACTTCAGGTATAGCTACTTTTGCGGTCACTATGTGCTTTCGATTGGCTACCTTGTCACATAAAAGTGGGAAGCAGATGCTAATTTACATAATGGCCTTCCGCAAATCCTTATTCTTAGAGAAACAGAGCTTAAACAACAAAGGAACCAATTGCACGATCACATGCCAATCGTGAGACTTGCATTTATGTAAATCATGGGTAACATTATTCACAATCCTTTGAAAGTTAGATGAAAAATTAGATGGAACTTTCAAATTATATATTGTGTCTAAAAGCACCTTTCTTTCCTCACTCGTCAAAGTAAACGCACCGGGGGGAATTATTTTCCTTCCCCTACTATCTTCTTTCAACCATAGTTATAGCTTAAGATTTAACGATTTAATGTCTTTTCGTGCATTTTATCCATCCTTCGACTGACTCCCCCCAAGGCATGTGCCCATAATATGTTCAGTAATGTTTTTCTCCGCATGAATCACATGCATTACATGACGCACCGGGTTACCCTTTCAATAAGGCAAGTCAAATAAATTTGACCTCCAAGACCATGCCTTTCTTATCTTAAATTTATACCCAGTTGGGGTCTTCTTATGCTTGGCATACTAGGGCCAAAATTAGAAGATTTACTCTCAATTTCTGAACCTAAAAGTTTTCTCAAAGTTAGCTTGTGTTCATCCCAGCCAGGTAAAAAATTATAACCTTTCTCAAATCTAAAACTATGACCGGGGTGTAAAACCCTCTTATGGAAATGGTATATATTTTTTTACTAGCGATGATATGCATAGATTCAGTCTCCTCTCCATAAATAGGACATCCCAAATAACCATATACTAAACAACCAGATAATGACCCATAAGCTGGAAAATCATGAATTGCCCACATTAACATAAGTATGAATTCATACTTATGTCAAGCACAAAAGTATGAATTTATTTATACTTCATTCCCAAACCTTTCAAACTATTCTTCATAGAAGGATAGCTATTTGAAAGTGTATTTTGCTTGGGTATCAAGCCCTTCACCCAATTCAAAATTCCTATCACGCTATTGCTAGACAAACCATATTGTGTCTTCAGACTATGCAAACTAACCATGGCATGTAAAGTTGTTTGATCTTTCTCACAGCCAGGGTAAGATGGTTAGTTTGCCTTAAATTTCAAACTTTGATATTCACCATCAAGGTTTATCCAAATATCTTCGTGAGCACCTGAACCTTGCACATCGTAAGTGACCTCATTTTCTTCCACTTCATGAAATTCATATGCATCATCAACTAAATCTTCTAGAATATTATGATCCACATTGTACGCACATCTATCCTACTTGTTGATTGTTGTGAAGGTTGACCGGGGATAAAAGGAACAAGCAATTCCTCGTGAAAAATCCACAATCGATAACTATCTTGCATATCCCATCTTAATAAATGTAGTTCGATTATTTTCCACTAAAACACTTTACCATTCCTGCCCTTAGCATATGGACACGGGAACTCTTCATCATTATGACATCTCTTTATGTATTTTATAAATTCATTAGCACCTCTACGAAACACATCCCCTAGTCTATTTGTCTTACCCATCCACTCTTTGTATATAGGATATCCCATTATAGCTACTACAAACAATAACCTATTAGGGGTAAGAAGCATATATTCATGGATTAGTATAAACAAAAGTGTGAAAAATTATTTTCCAGTAAATGTTTTACTTCAAGATTGACATTTCATCTTTTAGTGTTATATTATAAAAATAATATGAATTAATTTCATTGTTAACACAAGATGCATTACGAATCTTGTTTCCTCCATCTCCTTTAAAGGGTGAGTGGTCATATCCCATTCAAGATCGCATATTTTTGTAATACACTTAGCATATCATCCGCATTGTTCTAATTTGAGGAAAATTAGGCAACATCCCCTCATAGTACTCCAAGTACACGACATAGATTCGCAAGTGTTCATGCTATTTCAATCTATCAATTAAAATAACACTCAATACCGCATCATCTAATATGTACCCAGAGAACATAAAGAGATGGTAGCAGAACTTCCCCCAAAAGAAATAAGTGTAAGCCACTAAGTACATTATTATACATAAACTATGTTGTCCCAAACTGTCCAAATGGGACAATTCGAGAGATTTCATTATAATGATAATGACTCTCGAACGAGTCTACGGGCTATTGAATGCGTAGCATAAGAAATAGAAGGCTAGTATCTATGATCACTATCTGTAACTTAACTATGTATAATTTTACCCTACTTCTAATTGATATTTTTAAATTTATATTGCCCACCACATTTTATTTAACTTTTCATGGTAAGTATGTTTCATTTCTGTCTTATTTATATTTCTATGGTAAGTATGTTTCATTTTGTCTTATCTATATTTCCATGTCTAAATCTATGCCTAGGGCCAACACGCATCACATGTCACTATTCGGCAGAATCACAACCCTAGATGTTAGAAATTCCTAGGGCCAACCAACTCAATGGCCATCTGAATATTCAAATTCACCAGTCAACAACAATTCAAGAACCCTAAACAATAATATGAAAACATATATAAATTGGAGTTTATAAAGGCAGATATAAATTGAGGTTTATCAAAGCAAAAGTACAAATGAGAGGAGACTTACCTTCAAATGGAGAGAGAGAGAGAGAGAGAGAGAGAGAGAGTTTACTTAACTATGCCCCGGTGATTTGACTCAAACTCCTTTATTTAAAATAATTTGTATTGTAAGGAGAGATGGGCATTTAAATACCTAGAAAATTTTACATTTTAACAAATCTTATATAACTCCCTATTCAAACATGTAACAGAATTAGGAACATACACTACATACTAATCCCTACTAATTAACAAAATCAAATTGATGTTAAAAAAATTCAAAAAATAGATAATTTAATTTCTATGTCCTCGTGAATAAATAAACTCTTTAATTATTCAAATCAAAATAATTTCACAATTAATACTAACATACAAAAAATAATTTCACCAATTAGTATGTCAATATCCAAACAAATATGTCAATATCCAAACAATATATCAATATCCAAATAAATATGTCAATATCCAAACAAATACATGACAAAAAAATGGATATGTCAATGTCCAAACAAATATGTCAATATACAAACAATATATCAATATCCAAATAAATATGTCAATATCCAAACATATACATGACAAATTAATATGTCAATATCTAAACGAATATGTCAATATCCAAACAATATGTCAATATCCAAAAGAATATGTCAATATCCAAACAAATACATATCCAAACAACTAAAAAAACTCTGCAGTGGTGGGCTAAGACAGTGGTGGTGGTGGTGCATATTTGTGAAAGAGAGAAACAACAGCAGCAACAGTGGGGTGGTGGCGTGGCTAAGGAGGTGGTGGTGGGGCTAAGGCAGGGTCGTGACGGGGTGATAGAGAGGGAGGGGAGAGGGAGAGAACACCTGTGAGAGAGAGAGAGAGAGAGAGAGAGAGAGAGAGAGAGAGAGAGGGAGGGAGAGAAACGGTCGTATAAGAGAGAGAGAGGAAGAAATGGTGAAAGAGGTGCTAAAATGAAACATGTGGGGTTTCAATTTACGTTTGTTGTCATGGTCGTGTCACGGTTATAGAATATGACAACAAACCCATGTTGTCACGACCATAGACTATGACAACAAACCCATGT
This sequence comes from Sambucus nigra, assembly GCA_949130495.1. Classification (NCBI taxonomy): domain Eukaryota; kingdom Viridiplantae; phylum Streptophyta; class Magnoliopsida; order Dipsacales; family Adoxaceae; genus Sambucus; species Sambucus nigra. The sequence goes on from OX422207.1 coordinate 222,698,661, forward strand.
TGCCATTGTCTTTGACCATGACACGACCTTGATAATATACTTATCACGATCCTTGATCATGACAAGGCATTATCACGGTTGTGTCACGATTAAGGACCGTGACAATATCTCCATGTTTGTTTGTGATAGGTTTTGACTGTGCAACCCCTTGCGAGTGAAAAGTGACAAAAACCCTGATTTGGTATAGATTGTCCAATCCAATATTTTTGGATCGGTAAATCAAGTTACATCAAGTGGGATGCGTTTTATGGAAACGTTCATCGATGAGTTCTCAAGGTATGTATGTGTTTATTGCCTAAAGAGAAGGGGAAAGTATTAATAAACTTTAAAGAATTTAAGGAAAATATTAAAAGAAAATCTACGATGCC